>JAPQWV010000019.1:6238500-7565000 GCA_027422505.1 Craterostigma plantagineum | reverse complement strand
AAAATCATACACTGAGCAGTCAAAGATCCGATGGACCTTAATGCCCAGCTCCGCATGGGCACCCGAACATCCATAGGACCTCGAGCGAGCTCCGCGCTGCCACAAGCTCCACATTGGCACCCGAAAAGCCCAATCTCCTCACCGGCAGTAAAGTCCCAAAGCTTCTAATAGGATCTTAGTATCAGCTATGCGCCTGTATAAACATCCCAAGGACCGCGGCGCCCGAAGATCCGCGGGACCTTAATGCCCAGCTTCGCATTGGCACGCGAAGGTCCATGGGACCTCGGAGCAAGCTCCGCACTGACACACGAAGGTCCCAGGGGCCTAGAAGATAACTCGAGGCTGACATCCGAGCCTCCGGAGATCCAGAGCAAGGGACCTCATCATTAACCGAGAAGAAAGGAGCTCTATTTCGCCATTACTCAAATTCCAGGCCTCCAACAATGAGCCCGGATAATAAGCGAGCGGGCGCTATATCCACGCATGTAAGCGAGTGGGTGCTATAACCACGCAATTTAAGCGAGCTGGCGCTATATCCACGCATTTAAGCGAGCGGGCGCTATAACCACGCATTTAAGCGAGCGGGCGCTATACCCACGCATTTAAGCGAAGCTGGCGCTATAACCAGGGTAAACTATTGATGTCCCTAAGGAAATACCGCCTTGTCGGAATATAAATATATTATTATATAAACGGTGCACCGTAATATAATCGATGCCAAAGGTCGACGGACCTATGGTACAGGACGTCAAAGATAATCCATTTGCGATGTGAATGATGCCCACAAGGGTGTACAAGATGCTGCCGCTGACGGACTGCGGTGTACAGGACATCAAAGGCTCTCAGTAAGCCTGCGACGTGAATGGTACCAAAGCGAAGCTGGCGCTATAATCAGGGTAAATCATGAGGGGATCCCATATTTTATAGACCTAAGTGTCTACACAAATACTGAAATCGCTAAGGACATAGAGAGCCTAGCGCAAATGACACCTGAGGACAATGACGACGGTCAAACCCAGGCGTGAATTCGTACTTGGCTTACGAATTACTAAGCGAATTGACGTTATAATCATGCATCTAAGCGAGCTGGCGTTATAAACATGCCACGATAATGATGTTCCCAGGAACATCCATCAGGTCCCGAAAGAATGCAAAGTACAAAAACATGAAATACAGGAGAAAAGGAACTCCGGTGAAACATTCAAACATGGAGAGTTAAGCTCCCCACACCATTATGTCCCAAAAGGAAAAAATGACAAAGTATTTTTTACAGGCTATCACTATGACGAAAAAGGAGAAGTCTATACAAATAGGATGTCCCAGGAGTTAGGAGAAACGTGCAGGAGGATCTCCTTCAAATGCAAGGTTCGAAGAGGAGCTCCGCCATCAGGTCCCTACTAGGAATCAGAGACAACGTTCAAAAGATCAGCAATATTAGCATCGAGCCAGGACCTCTGTAATACCCGTAAAATTTATACGAGATTATTTCGATAATATTCGAAATGTGCGAAATTAATTTTCGGACAAGAACCCATTTCTTTTCGGGTCGAGCCAAAAATTTACAATTGGGCCCGAAAATTTTAAGTGGGCCAAAGAAAGAAAATAATGGCCCAAGTTTGTGAGATGGATGAACGGTTGGGAGTTTGATCCAATAATAATAATAATAATAATAATAATAATAATAATAATAATAAAATAAAAAACATAATACAAGGGCCGAAAATAATTAGAGCCAAAAACATAAATATTTTCTCCGTTTGGTACTATGAAACAAAAATCCTTACACCTAATATACCTCTTTAATGGCATAAGGACAAGGTGAAACAACTAAGGCATCTCCATGTGAGCATGAGGATAAAATTTAAACCTAATGCCAACTCTTTTATGCATGAGTACAAAATAATATACCGCCTAAGCCACCTTATTTGCTTTGCTTAAGGACAATATAATCTATAATTAAAAAAAAAGGAAAGGGAGGAGAAGTAGAGAACGTGAGAGAGAGAGAGGAAAAAGAGAAAAGGAAGAAAAAGAAAGGGAGAGAGGAATAGCAGCCGTGAGGGAGAGGAAAGGAAAGAAGAAGAAAGAAAGGAAAGAAAAAGAAAGAAAAAGAGAGGAAGAAGAGAAGGAGAATAGGGAGAAGCCTGCGGACGAGGAGAAGCTCGGGATAGAAGCTCTCGGGTCGGGATCACACGGAAACACCCCGTGATTTAGCTTTTTACGGGCGTAAGGTAGGTGAAGATCACCTACACGAGTAAACTTTTTTTTTAAACTTGTGATTACTACGTGTTGCATGGTAATTTACGTGATAGTATGAAATTTGTGATTTACATGCTAATATATGCTCGAACGTGATCTCATGCTCGCTATATGAGTACTTGTGTGTCGTCACCATTCTATGTCGTTCAATTTTGATGCTACTTGCGTTTAGATCGTAAAATGTTCGGGGTTTAGGTAGGAAGATTGGAAATTAGGAAATTTAGGAGCAAATTCGGGTATTAGTATAAATTAGGGTTTTCTAGAGTTTCTTTTAAATTCAAAGGTCTAAAATAAATATTTAAAACTCGGCCAGGGAATTCTTTGCAATTTTCAGAATTTTCGGAGAGCTAAATAAATATTTAAAACTCAGCCAAGGACTTCTTTGCAATTTTCAGAATTTTTGAGGTGTTAAATAAATAGTTTAAAGTCGATTGGGGCATTGGAGCAATTTTCAGAATTTCTGAGGTGTTAAATAAATATTTTAAAGTCGATTGGGGCCTTGGAGAAATTTTCAGAATTTTCGAGGTGTTAAATAAATATTTTTAAAGTCGATTGGGGCCTTAGAACAATTTTTAGAATTTCCGAGGTGCTTAATAAATATTTTTAAAATCAGCTAGGGTCTTTGTGAAATTTTAGAATCTCCAAGGAGTTAAATAAATATTAAAAAAAAACTCAAATGGTGTCTTTGTGCAATTTTCAAAATCTCCGAGTGGTTAAATAAACATAAAAATACTCGGCTGGGGTTAATTGTAAATTTCCGAACGTTTAGGGGCAAATCTAAAATTTCTAAAAATTTGGGACACATCTGAAAATTTTAAAAATCTGGGTAGATTTATAATTTCTAAAAATTTTCGGGACTTAAACTGAGATTTTAAAATCCGGGGCAGATTTGTAAATTTGAGAAAATTTTCGGGTCTTAAATAAATTTTGAGGATAATTTTTGTGTCATTTTGTAATTATCAGAGATTTTCGAATTCTAAGTTAAAACTTTCAAATTCGCGTCCTTAAAAGTGAAATTATGAGTTTGTGGGTTTTGAAGGTAAAATTTGGAAAATATTTTTAAATTAAGAATTTAAGTATTATATTGAAAATTTGGGACTTAGAGTAAAATGGATTAAATTTTGGAACCCTTAATGAAATGCGGAGGGAGAGTTCGGTGAAAAAGGTTTCAGGTCGAGTAATTCGGAACGCGGGCCGAGCTGATACCTCGGGCCGATACGTGATATAGAGATTTGCATTTTTATGTGTTGCATTTTACTTGCACGACATATGCAAGCACGTGTTACGAGGGGAAATGATCGTGCGGAGTCACGTAATATTATACAGTGATGTGGAGTGGGGTAGTTTATGATCGAGTGATGGTCGTCGAATTGTAAGAGTAGTGAGGTTAGGACTAAGGCGCACTATATGATTGAGATGTGGGGAGTGGGCCTCCAAGCTACTGACCCTTGTGGGGAGTGGGGCCTCCCGAGCTACTGACCCCTGCGCGCGTGTTGCCTTTAGTCCTAAGCCTCGGGCCCTGATGTGATGTGATGAGATGAGTTGAGATGAGATGAGATATGAGAAAAGAGTCGAGCGTGCATTTTGTGAGATGTGTCGGAATGGGAGTCGAGTGAGAGCATTTGCATTCTTGCATATTTTCATCTACTGGGCAAAAGCTTAGGGTTTACTTGTGTAGGCACGAACGAGTCGGACGTTGATAAACGTCACGAGTAAGCGGCTGATGGCGGTGACTCCACGGACTTTTGAGGGCGCAGCAGTACATGGGACGTGACCTGTGGAGTGTTTTAAATTATGTTTCATGTTTTTACTCTTTGGGTTTCGACCCAAAAGTGTGTGTTGTTAAACATTTTGTATTTTCGGGCTTAGACTTTGGAGCTTCGGCCCAGTACGTGAATATTATTATGTTTTAAAAAGTTTTTATTAAATGGGCTTTCCGCTGTTTCGCTTTGTAAATCCGCCTAAATACGTATTTGAGAAGTAGGGTCGTTACAACCTCTGCATGCTTCTCTGCAGCAGGAACCAAAAATAAAGATCCTCGGAAGCCTGCAGATTTCCGTGGAAGCATCCAAGAAAAGGAAGGTCCCGAAAAGCATACACGGCCTCAGTTCCCGAGGACCCGGCGCTCAAGCCGCCCAGGAATAGTGTTGCATCAGAGGCCCAATGTCCTTCAAAGAAAGAGAGTTCCTTGAATAGGCTTGGCGCCACTCTTCAACCAGGTCCTATAAGAATTTCTTCTCAGCCGCCGGGGACAGAGATGGTGCTGGCAAAGGCGAATACCTTCAGCCTTCGCATCCACCAACTGGGCAGCCACATGCACCTCCGTCATGCGCGCGAAATCGGCATCCCACTCTTCCTTCTCCTTAGCGAAGGAGCTCGAGAGATCCTCCTTGCCCTATTTCATAAGAGCTTCATTTTCGTCTTTCTTTCTTCAGGGAGCTCCTTAGTTCCGTCTCGTGCCACTCCACTAACTCTGTCTGGTGAGCTATCTCCAGGTCCTGGATGACGACTTGGCAGACAGTCCGGAACCTACATGGCCCACAACCTAAGAAGAATTAAAGCTTGCCTAAGAAGAATTAAAGCTTGCACAAAGAACACCAAAGGAACTAAAAGACAAACAAGATAATGCCTTAGGATGACGATATGCCAATTGCTCTTCGTTCGCGTCCGCGGAACACGGGGAGATGGCCTTCTGATCATCTGGGAGCACCCAATGACTTAGCAGGCTCATCTTTTCATCTCTGTTCAGATGGTCCACCGAAGAAGGGAGCTCGCCCACTGAGGTCCCTATAGGTCCCATAAGAGGCTCAGCATCTTCGCCTCATGGGAAAGAAGGACGTAACTTCTTTTTTTATTTTTTTATTTTTCTTCTGACCCTTTGCAATGAAGTTGTTTTACTTTTAACACAAGAGACAGGGGCTATGATGGGAACTTCTTGAGCTCAGCTGATAGGAAAAGGAATCGCAGGAACATCCGTCGAATGAGGAACGTCCTCGCGCGCGTCCCTGGCCACTGGAATCTGAGGTAACGAGAGAGCTATAGAGGGTGCGCTGGAGGAACTTGGGAGCTG
This sequence comes from Craterostigma plantagineum, assembly GCA_027422505.1. NCBI lineage: Eukaryota > Viridiplantae > Streptophyta > Magnoliopsida > Lamiales > Linderniaceae > Craterostigma > Craterostigma plantagineum. Next base: position 7,559,674 of record JAPQWV010000019.1, on the reverse strand, counting down.
TTTCCCTATTCCACTTGGTCCTCCGTGGGAACCCCCGATGAAGCATACGAACATTAAGCTCCCCGTATCATTACATTATTAAGTCTTGAGGAGCTAAAGACGACGATCAACAATATCAGCAGGCGCCGGGACCTCAGCATGTTTGTTCGTAAGGGAATCCAAAAGTTAAGGGTCTCGGAGCCTGGGGATCCCATTCAACGAAATCACGAAAATACAAGGAGACTTCATCAGCTCTCGTCGTGCCGCACACGTCCTACACAAACTTTGTTGCGGCTACTCCGGACTCCGGTCTATATAACCTGGGGGGCACTAAGTGAACCTCTTCCGTAGAAGTAGGTAGTAACCTAACCTTTAGAATGCCCAGTTTGTGTCAAGTCCCTTTAAGGTCCACTCTAGGTCCCTTCCAAGCCCGTACCAAGTCCATGCCAGGTCCATGCCATGACATCTCAATATGTCGAGCTGCCTCGACTCAAGCGTCCTTCATGACCGACTGCCAGAGAACATCGTATTCTTCTAAGGTCCCAAGTAGCTCCAATTTCGCCGTCGCCGGCCAATAAAGCTCCGGTCGATTGAAAGAATACCCCAAGATTACCAAACTCCGACGAGGAAGCTTACTCACCCGAAACAAAGCATCGGGAGAATCCGAGTAGCTATCGACGATGCGATGGGAGGGATGGTAAGAATTAGCTCCTTGTCACGGGACGTAACGCCTGCCTTAAAATATTTTACTCTAATTCACTTTGTCCCAAATGCAAACTAGAGTAGGGGAACGGTTGATACGGACACAAATTAGGCAGGCTAAAAATAACTAAATTAAGGAAATAATTAGCTCGTGATAATTACTAATAGAACTTAGTAAACAATATGAGTTTCCTTGAATAATACAAAGTTAAGATTGTGAAGGGAGACTTTTAGGGACCTCCGACGGGTTTTAGGGACCTTCAACTGGAAATAAAGGTTTTTGGGACCTCCAAGAGACTTTAGGGACCTAACGCCCATACTAGGGAAGTGTTTTGGGATCTGTTATGCTAAGCAGGTCCTGTCGTCCTGACGAAGCGTCTTGAGGAAGCGTCTTGAGGAAGCCACGCTGAAGGTCTAAAAGCCTGAAGAGACGTCTGACAGTCTGACAACACTGAAAAGCTGTTCTGACAGTAACTGTGCCAGCCGTCTACTTTTTCTGACAGCGCAGGACCAGTCCCATCTCCAGTGCCTATTGTTCCTAACAAGTACAGAGCTAGCTCCATAGCTCCTGACAGACAGCCCAGACTGCACATCACATTGTCCCAGAAGGTCCCATCTCCGGGAATCCAGGGATATAGGCCGAGCTAGCAGTTGGAAGCTCCTATATAAAGGGGACTTCGTCATTTTTACACGCGATTCACATTTTTCACCATCCAACTGTTAGAAAATATCATCTCTCTACAAAAGGACGTCCTTAGGTGGTGTATTAAGTTTCTTGAGAGAAAGCGCGAGATATAGGTAGTTTTTAGTATGTAAATCTCCAAAATATAGTGAAAATCATTTTTAGAGCATCGTGGACGTAGGATCTGTAAAGATCCGAACCACGTAATTTTCGGTGTTGTTTCGTTTATGTCCAAGCACGTCCAACACGTCCCGACACGTCCCATAGTCCAAACACGTCCCCAAGCCAAGTCCCAACACGTCCCAAACATGACCCAACGTTCCAAACACGTCCTAAACAAGTCCCAATGTCTCAAACACGTCCATTCAAGTTTTTCTTACCAATAAGCACCTTACGCACGCCCTACAACTTTGTAATAATTCATTCTCCGGTTATATAAGTCTTCCCCCACACATAAAATTCTTGATTGGGATAGCCCCATATCAATGTCGATATATATGGCTTAGGACGTTGAACGAGTAAAAGCGTTTTTCAGAGAGTAATTGTTTTATGTTTAAATTGGAAATGCGAGGTGTTTTATGTTCATATTGGAAATGATTTCGTATTCCATTGTTTTCATAGATGACGAATCTGTCATGCATTGCTTCAAGTGGGAATGGCATTTATAATAATATCAATTGATGAAATTGAATGAATATTTGGCCATATAAAATAATACCATTACCTATTTATCAATTATAATAATGGCGTAAGACAACCTAAGGCATGGTGGAGTAGGTAAGAGGACCAGATGGGAAGAACACTCGGTTGCTAATATTACAACTGCCCCAATAGATATAGATATACATTCTTTTTTCTATATATATATATATATATATATATATATATATATATATTGTAACTTTGAATCTTAGCTATAATAATAATAATCTATCGTTTTGATTCATTCCATGTCTTCCCTTCGAAAAACTCAGTCAGCATTCTTTCAAGATCCTCCGCCGTATATCGCATGTACTTCGTCGGATTCTTTCCGTTCTCAATCATAGGCCTAAAACATAAACCGTAGGGATAACAAAATTTCCGACATTCTTAATCCAAAAAAAAAGAAAAGAATAAAAATGAAACAAAATACTTACGAGAAACGTTTGTGAAAGGATCTATACGCTGGTAATAAGACCTCAGCAACAGCAAGCCTCAAAGATTCTCTCAACTCACTGTCAGGGACAGTCCACTGAGATTGTTTCTGATGAATCTCTTCGAACAATATATTGAAGTTCTTGAACTTGTCTTTGATCGCCGCCCTCGAAACATTAACCGCCCCACTTCCCCTATCGTCGAACGACCCGCTGCCTATAACATGTCCTTGCTGATTTTGAACGGTGAGGCACTGAAGAATCTGCAAAAAAAAAAAAACGATATATCTTATGTGTTATAACCATGCAAGAAAAATTTTAAAAAAATCAAGTTTGCTGTAAAATGGTGCTTCACCTTAGACCAAGCGATTCTCTTGTACTGATTGGCATGTTGCTGGACATTCCTTCTCTGTATCTGAACCCAATCCTCACCTAATATATCCTTTGCCTCTGACCTAAATTATATATTTCGTGAAAAATCTGAGTCTTGAAAAAATGAACTTGTGGAAAAAGGGCCTCGAGTTATACCTTCGAACGGATCTAACGATGTAGTGTATATTGTTCATTAGGAATAGCTGCGATAAAGCTGCATCTTTGTATTGCTTTGCTTTTCCGTCGAGGTTGTTCATGAGAGCCTGAAGTACTAGTGCTGTTATGGAGGCTAACTGTTCGTCGGGATCTTCGTCGCCGAACTCTTTGAAGAGCAGTTGAAGGGTTGAGTGATAGCTGAAAAGTTAAGTTCTTGTGAGAATGAATAGAGAATGCATACTCAGCAAATCTAACTAACAAGAGATGAGAATGAACTTACTCGAAAAGAAATTTCACGTAGTTTATGACGTAGCTAGTCAGGGGATGAACTGTCCCATCGAGGACGGCTGTTTTCGTGGCGTCTTTCTCAACTGCTTCCTGAAAGTCGACAAATGTCTCCTGAGATGTCTGAGCCAGGCGTTTTGTCAGTACCGAGGTAGCTTCCCTCATCTCGCTACACAGTTTACTACTGAATATGGTCTCCACCTGATATAGATTTAGCAATATCTTTCAGGATAACTATTTCGTTCTTTTTTTTTTCTGTGACATTGAATACGCGTCTTGATATTGTTCAACGACGTTGTTCTTAATTTCAGCAACATCAAGAATCATGCAATGAACAGCATACGCAATGTGTACGGCGAATGCTAAGCACGGGCAAAACTAACCTCGGATTGAAGTTCTCGCAACAGTTCGTACATATCCAGCAGGACAAACAGCTTTTCGGGCGATGTTTTGCTCTTAGCGACGGCTTCTCCGAAACTGAGAAGAACAGATACGCTGTTTACCGTGACTTCGACAAAACATTGGTCACGAAGCGTTTCTTGGCTCTCGAAGATTTCATCGCACACTCTTTTCTCCCCAGAAAACAAAAGCTTGACCTGTTTTCAGATGGGATATTGATCTAGCAACCAAACGAAAGAAAAATAGGTAAAGAACATCGTACAGCGATTCTCATGTAAGTTATCCAACTCCCTATCTTTGCTTCAAGAACTTCCCACTGCATCTTCTGTACCTCCTCTTTACCAAGCCTTTCAACACCTAGTTTCTTGAGAGTTTGCTCGATAAATGAAGATCGAGCTTCCCTATATTGAGATGGTTAATAGCCACAACATCATCACATAAAGCTACTGCACCGTAAAGCGAGGAATGTCGTCAAAATCTTGCCTGTATATAATAAGTAGCTGCTGTTGGTGTCCAGCTTGAATCAATTGCTGCGCTATTTCACGAAGCAAAGGAAGAAGTCTAGGAGTAATTAGTGGCAGCGGTTTATAGACAAGCTCTTCGGGACTTTTATTTTGGTGCTCATTAGCTGATTTCATCCCGTCGACTTGACCGTCATGAGGCGATCCGCCTGATGGCCTCATAGAGTTTGGCAAGCAGTCGTACAAAACGTCGGGCTCGATTGGTTTGCTGAAAACAAGTTGAAACGTAATTACCAATCAAATCACACGATATTTTAATTCAAAAACGAAAAAGACTAAGATGGTCTCATCCCATAAAATGACACCAGAGCCGAGATCTCCATCAGTGATAACTGGTAATGAGCTAAACCTGTGTGACGTAAGCAGCTGTCGAAATTCTTCTTCTAATTTGAAAATCGCCTTTCCCAGTAAGCCGTTAGCTTGATTTATTACCCCGACGCTACTTTTGAATCCTTTGTTTCCGCTGAAGAAGGAGACGATACCCCTTAATTGATCCACTGCTTCCAAATAACTCTCCAAATCTTCATGAGGACCCCTCAATATTTTCGCCTCAGCCTGGAGGGCGGTTGAGATCAACAAACGACCAATAGAGTAAACATATGATCAACAGATGCTTTTAAACAAACTCGAAAATTCGTGGGGAAACTGACGATCAATCGATAATCCCACATTATTCGTAGTCAGAACAATAAAGGCAGAACACAGAGAAAATCATGTACCAGACCTTCCGTGACAGATCAAATTGACCCAAAATAACTTCAGCAGCCTTAATCGTCTTGTCAATGTTCTCATGAGCTCTCCTTATCGAATGCGTCTTGAGCTAAAATCGAAATACACAAACAAAAATAAACCTCCAAATCTCAAATCGATCGAACACATCGAAACCCAATCGATTGCAAACCTGCGTGGGACGCATTGCCGTCTCAAGCGCCGATAATCGGTGATCAAACGATCCGAGAATGGAGACCATATTGTCCGTAATGGCCTGATTCTTCTGCATTGATTCGCGCATCAATGCAGCTCTCTCGCTCAGCGTTTTGATCGCCGCATCGTAGGCGACCATTTTTGTGATGCTTCGATTCGTGCTCGCCGTCGCCATTTGCAAACGTAGACATTTGATCGATTTGCTGTTACCATCTTGCGGGAAAATTCACGTGTTGGCTATTTATAGTTTTTCGTGGATCACTTCGCACGCGAGTTTTGTTTCTTTTATTTGGCTTTTATTAGTTTCATCACTTGGCACGCGAGTTTTATTATTTTTTTCTTTAACTATATTTAGTCTAACACAAGAAAAGGAGTTATAATTTATCTTGAGATAATATTTATATAATATATATATAGTATATATATTATTGAAGATAAAAACGTGCCTAAGAGGTGGGGTGAATTAGGCTTATAAAAATTTGTGCTTCTTATTTTCACACATCTAATATGTGTGTGACTTAGAGATGCGTACTGATGCTTGTGATGAGTATGTCTGATATATCCTAGTTACGTAGTGTCGGATCGGTCTCACGACGATAAAGAAATAACTGAAAAGTAGATGCGAGACATGATTTTTATAGAGGTTATATCCCCAACTGGGGTTTACTTCTCTCCTGTTGCTCCCCAAGAGTTTAACCAATCACTATAATACATCGTAGCTGAATACAAAACTGATTAATTAGTCCAATACACAACCGAAACAAGTCGAACACTAGCCACACTAGGTTACCACACGCCGAGTTTTCGTTTCTCGGAATCTCCTGATCCCGACAGACACAGCTCACTACCGAAGGGCCCCCGGAACTCGTCCTTCCCTTCACGTGTGCGTAAACGTCGACCTTGCCTCCTTGGTATTGACGTCCGAAAACAGAATATATGGTGGAGGTTGGAATATAAGGATGAACCACTCATTCAGTGATGGAATCGCAAGTTAAATCTCAGTATGGCAGAAAGCTATCGCAAATGAAGGGTCAGGAATCTCTCAATGTGTTTCTGCTAAAAAATCTCTCGTAGGCGTATTTCACAAATAGGTGTCACGAAATAATGAAGTGTTACTCATATATAAACCTTTTCACTCAACACTTTACATGAAAAATCACATGAAGTATTAATCACCAAATTAAGCACATAGTCCATGGACTTTTCGAGTAGTCAACATGCCATGTAGATCATGCTCATAATCAATGTTTACGACGGTCATAAGCTCATTAATACATGATCATATTCCATATAAAATCTCATCTAAGCATGAGTATATTTCATATAGAGACTCAAATTCGTTCTCTAGCATATTCAATCATTTCGATTTACCATATCCGAACTTTCCATATGTGATTCCCTGCTATCAGTTTATAGAATTAAGTCAATCCAGATTACTTTCCATGTATAGCATACGAGATAGCATTATATCAATTCCATATTTAGCACATAAATCAGATTAGAGCATATCTTATTCGAATTATCATATCATGTCATAGCTTCCATATTTCAAAGATATTTCCAATACGCATATACCATATAAATTAGCATGTTATCCACAAAGTCAATCAATCACATCTTTCCTAAATATAACATCATATTCAGTATAAGGAAAGATATCAAAACGATTTCGCACATTTAATTCACTTGGATGCATGCAAATGATTTTCTAGGCGACTTTCATTCAGGAATAAATAAGTATCAATGGATATATCACTTTCCTTATATAAACAGCATACTTTCCTTTTATAACTCAGTAGGATATTTCATGCGTTACTTCCATATATAGCACGGAACGATATATCCTATCACATGGGCTGCCTATAACATGCAATCACATAGTTTCACCAATAAATCACCGAATCATATATGAATCAGACATTCAACACTTTAATCAATTTATAACTCATAATTAATACATGGTCGAATGTTATCATGTACTTAGAAATTATATTGATGTCAAATCGAATTGCTTAATTATAGACCTAACGTCATTACAATTACATTGTTCATCAAAACTCTCTACGCTCATTGACCAAAAAGGCCAACATATATATCGTTTCAGTTTCCATTTAAGCATTGTTTACATTCCCAAGATAAAAATAATAGTACATTAGATTAACTTGTTTACCATTCTAAACCTCACTTAAGTAAAAATCTCGATATAAAAAATTAAGCTTATGTATATTGAAAAATATAAGATATGTATCATTTTGGTATCAATGAGGTAAAAAATAAATTAGATATGTTCATTTGTTTTCATCATAAAACAACACATAAAAATGATAATGGTTTTTAATTTGGTGAAATTGTCATTTCAAATGGTATATGTCATTAGTAGCGATAAGATTCTGGCCAACCATTTCGGATAAGTTATCTAGTATTCATCAGATTATTAAGTGGGCATAAAATTTTCTCGGGCTTTACTTATATGCAGTTTTGGCTGCGTTCACCTTTGCACATTGAAAATAATAAGATGAAATTGTCTTTGGATTATTTGTGGTAAAGTTTATCCGAATCAGGTGTTCACTTTGCAGTATAGTTGTTGAGTTAATTTAAGTATTATTTGTAAATTACAAAATTAACCTTTAGTTCTACAATAAATAGTTTACAAAAAAAATATTATGAATATTAAAAAATATAAAATATGCATATCAATTTAATCGTCTTGAAACAAAGAATAAATTGGTGTTATTTATTTAATTTTATCATATAAATCACATGAAATAACGATGATTTTATGATATTGTGGAATGCGGGTATTTAAGTCTTTTTGTAATAATAGTAGTTGGAATAATTATACGACCACATCCCATTGGATCAATTATATCGGGCTTGTTGTATAATAGTACCGGACCGATGTCTTATTGTGGGCTTTAATAGTAGTATTTTACAGAACGGTATTACACAGGATAACTTTACATTATCTTGGCTAATCTGTAGAAGTAAACGGACCCGGAAAAATCATACATTATCGTGCCTTATCTAATAAAATAAACGCATTCTTTAATTTTAGAGACGATAGATATACTAATTAAAAACGAAAAGGAAAACCTAAGATTTGTTAATGTTAATAATGTCAAAATATTTAGGAGGTTGTATTACATCATAATCAGAATACAACTAAAAACAAGGAGAACGCAATAACCATAGGCGTAACATCATAAGGCTATGCATGGTTATTTTCTTTTTGTCTTTTTATATCTGTAATAATAAATAATTCAATTGGGGTTAATCCGAGTATCAGCTTACTTAAGAAATGTAATTACGAGTAATAAATTTTTAAAAACGTTGAATTGTTCATTAATTACTCGATGCACTAGCTCGCTTGCTTAGTCAGGAAATGCGATATGCATGGATTGCAGACTAATTAATTCTCCAAATCAAGAACAAGATGAACCAATTTGCAAGTATAGGGATCAAAGATGAGTCTAGCCTTGACTAAAGGTCAACTTGAGACTATTAGCATTAACAAACCTCAAAATTTTGTAATAATATATAAGAGAGACAAAAAAACTAAATATATATGCATAAACGAATTATAAAATGTAAAGTAACTGATAATTACACGATTATTGCCAATCTGCCATTGATTCCACTTATTCAAAGCGGGAATCGAACAACTATGACAAAATAAAAGGAAGAGAAAAAAAAAAGGACCAACGGCAAATTTCTATATTCTGCTGACCTAATAAAAAAATAACAAAATCAATTCAACTTCCGAGACACTCTATTTATTCTGCTGACTGAGCTAATAAAAAGAAAATCAAAACAAACTTCTGAGAAAATCAAAATCAGCTTCTGAGAAACTCCTAAAATGTTCCATTCCATCCAATGCCTGAAAACTGCAAAGCAGATACGATCATTTACTAACACATGCATTTATAGCTTCTGCAGAACAGAAGCTCAGGTATATATATATATATATATATATATATATATATATATATAATATATATATATATATATATATATACATTCTAACACGGGATAACATTCAAGAACGAGGAAAAAAAACAGAAAAACGATGACGATGAACTTAGTGACGTTAAGATCTTACCTCGACACTTACTACAAGAATGAAGAACGTACGTCCATGAAGTTCGATGTTTCCCTGAGCGCATCTGAATAGAACATAGACTGACTGAAAACTATTTTTTTTTTGGAGTTTTTATTAGCAAACAAGGCCCACACATGATTCCCAGCTCCTACAGAGAAAACACAAGATATTATCAGTCACGCAGTCTTAGTTCATAATAACACGTTAACCGTATCTTTTAAAACTTTGAAAAAGCACAAAGGCAACAGTTTTGCCGTTATGGCCTTTGCCAGATTTAGCAAAACGAACCCAAAAAAAAAACAAGATTGGGTGGAAGTCATCGTCACACAACATTAAAGTCGCGACGAATCTCCTTAATGAAGTAAACTTCTAAAGTCGCTACAGAAATAGTTAGCATGGTTATTCTTGCCAGGTTCTACTTTTGTTGTCTGCCCGTGATTTGAACGGTAAATTAGCAATTTATCACTTACGAACTAACTCAAAGTTGCCTCATGATCTTCAACAGAAAACGGAAAGTTTCAGTCACAAGTACGTATTGCATGGACAGGGGAAAGTAAGTGGTTATAAATATCTCCATCCATAATGGCATCGATTACATTTTCATTTCAAGCAAAGAACTGCACACACTAACTACAGATTCCAGATTGCACAGCAAAAGTTGTGACAATTCACGCAAAAGAGCACAGGGTTGGAGAGCATTTGAAGAAAACAAAACGAACCGAAGAACATCACACAAAGTTGCCGTGTTCACATTAGTTTGATTCTATGTATATCAAGATTCAAGAAACACACTAGAAAAACCAATACAGATCAGTAATCCACCTTCACATTCAACTTGGTTGTAGACATTTAATAACAGCATGGATAATTTCCATGTACCTTATATACAATTATTTTACGCATATCCAATAGCTGAAACCTAAGCCACACTTATTACTAGGTACTTTACAAGCAAATGCTATTTGCAGCATTTTGCCGATATCTATAACTTAAGGATTAAGATACGATGGGTGAGGCTTCAGCTACTTTACTGTCAGTGGCTGCTTGAATTGAAAATCCTCAACATTAACACGTATACCTCGTGAATTACTACTAATTCTCGACAAAACGTTAGCCACAACAAAAATATAGACGCGATGGAGTCCCGAAACAGCTCTACAGTTTCGTCTAAACCACCTTGACTCAAAATCACGACAATTTATCTTTCGAACCCCATTCTTCATCTTGAACAAACTTCAAAACAAAATTGTCAACTTAAGAGCTAAAAAACGTTTGTTACAAATTGCTGTGCCTGTGATTAAACTTGTCCTAAATCCAACCAACCCTTTAACATTTGACCAGAATCTTTACTTTGGATTTCATCAGCAAAGGGTAACGTATGGACTCAAGTTCGTAGGTACGAAAGTATATGAGAATTACGCAACGGCACCCACAGTTATATTTTCTTAAACAAGCACCCAACCCATTCTTTCTTCATATCAGGTAACCAAGGTAGTTCTTTTACACAGAATAAATCTGTTAATGCGAAACTAAACGAACCCCAATTTCCACCATAAAACCTAATTCTATTGAAATTGCAAAGGATGTTAGAGCTCTAACCCATAGAGCACTCCAGCATATTTCCCAGGCTGAGGATCAACAGCAACACCATTGTCTCTGAAGTACACTCCCTTGATCTTCTCAAACGCGTGCAACGTCAGCAAACTGTCTGAGCCCGCCTGGTGACTCTTACCAACCTCCCTCTTCAGATTGAGCGACTGAGCCACACGCTCCAACCCACCATAGAGCCCCGGGCAAAACCTTATCAGATGCTTCACATCGTAAACTCTCTCCCAAAGACAGCCCTCATCAACCCCATGAATTCAGCCAAAGTCCCAGGGAGGGGCTTCCCAGTTATCGCCTTGATGAGGTACCCGAAGTCATAGCCGCTGTGGAAGGTGATGTAGGTGACCTCATCGTTGCAGACGAGGCCTGACGACATCATGAGCTCGGCAAAGCGCGTTGCCTCCACTCCCTTCTGTCGCGTGACGGAGAAGTCAATCCCCTGTGCGCGGAGGAGGTCAATCGACTTGGGAGAGTGGATGTCGCGGTCGACGTCGAAGTCGCGGAAATTGAACTCCCATATGAAGGCGAGATTGGGAAATCCGAGGTCGGGGAGGTTGCCGCCGGCGTCGGAGAGAGTGATTCCGACCTGAATGAGCTTGAGAGCGTCGACGTTTGACTTGAGTGTCTGGTAGTGCTCGAAGGGGCACCGTTCCTGCTGGCGGAGCGCGGAGAAGACGATGCCGGGAAACTCCGTGTCCATGGAGACGTAAGGGTAGCTGTCGATTACGCCGCGAATGATGTCGAACTCCGATTCGAGGTTGTAAATCCACACAGAGCGAACCCTGATCTCCTTGCGGGGCTTGGGATTTGCCATTTCCTTTTTTATTTTATTTATTTTCTTGATAGGGATGGGTGTGGATTAGGGCTGAGGGTGAAGATGGTGATTTTTATAGTGACGTGAGATATGATGAGGTGATAGAGAGAGAGAGAGACGACAGAGATAGAAAAGAAAAAAGAAAAAAAAAGTGTAATCTACGCATAAATACCCACTCGAATAAAACTTATAAATCAGTACATATATTAGAAATTTTTACAGATAGGTACCCGACTTACTGTTTGTACCAATTTATGTCAAGACCGTACCTTGCTATGAGTGCACAGCGTCATCACGCCTTTGTACGTTTTCTTATACGATTTCTATATGGTACTAACTGTGCTAATACGCCGTATTTTCTAAACGTATTATGTACCACAGTACGTTGCTATAGGGGACCTAAATGTGCTAATACGGCGTACCTGCGACGGGATCGGGTGCCTATGTGCAAAAACTTTATTCTGTTAGGTACCTACATAACAAAAATGCTGACAGGGTACACTAAATTACAGGTTTTTGTGCAGATGAGGTATTTATGTGTGGAGACCCAAAAAAAGCTTGACGAAAAAACGAAACTTCCTGGCAAATTGCGTGTTTGCGCCGTGGAATTGGATTTATTTCTTTTATGGTCCGTTAACGAATTGACCGAATTGACACTCAAGCTGGGGTGAAGTGAAATAGAATAGTATGGCGCGGTAGGGGACTACTATTGGGGATGTAAACAACATTGGACATTGTAAGATATTTCAAAATTTTTGTTCTCCGCATTTGATTCATCAATAACAATATTAATTATTAATTAATGCATTGATGTATTTCCCACTTTTCAATAAACTAGATGACGTGGCCGCACTTTGTGCGGCTTCTACGTAACCGTGCCCCGTAACCAAATTATTAAAACAGTTAATAAATATATACAAAGTGGAGATGTTATTTTAGATATACATAAAATTCAAATGAATATGATAATTTGATGCTTGAATTTCAAATGAATGTTACTTAGTTCTATAGATGTTACATATAATTCAATAAAGGATATTAGTCCAAAAAATTTAAGCTTTTAAATCACCATTTGTTTGCAAGAATGGATTTTGACATGATTGACAACAAGATTTGCTAGTCGTCTTTGTGTGTGTGTCATGGTTGTCGGAGCAGGACGGGACGTCCGGTTCCTGCTGGTTCCGACCACACTGATTAAAAATCCGGCCATGTCCCGTCCGGGTCATATTTAAATAAAAAAACCAAAATAATAAAACAGAAAAATAATTAAATGTAATAAAACTTAGTATTGGCCCAATGGTAACATTTATTTAAATTACTTTTTATATTAGTTGGGTTCGATTCCCACATATTTTATTTAAATAATATTTATGATTAGCATTTTGATCCCCAAACTTATAAATTTCAAATGTGACACTCATTTTTGCAATTAATTGTTGATATGTCTAGACATTTTGCTTTTTATTTTATTGAACCTCCAATTTATAAATCATAATTATATTTTACTTGTATTGTTGATTGATTGTTATAAGAAAATATATTATTATTTTTTTGGTGATCGATTTTACTCCAATTTGATACCGCATTACACCTTAAAACACTATTCGGTTCGGTTCGAAAACCAAATTTCATAACTCTATGGGATAAAAGAAAACAAACTCCTTTTAACGTAAATATGTTATGTATGTATGCCATATAACAAAAAATAAAATAAAATTTATGTTTTTCAGTTAATTATGATGCATATGTGATTTGTATTGCATTATCATAAAAGAAACAGAAACAAAAAAGACAACTGAATCCTTGAACGTGCATGTATATATCTATGTGATTATTATTATAAAGGAAAAATGAAAATAAAATATTGGCAACCGAAAAATGCAGGTTTCCACACAAACATTTAAAGGCCATCAATGACCTGCCACCTACAGTGTAAATAATGTATCAAAAAAATCGTGTTCTGATATAAAGAAAAATTGACGTGTACGCATTTCCCTGGTGATTGACTACATAGTAATAAATTAATACAAAAATGTGATGATATATATTGTTGGAACATACATGCATACGTGAGTACGTACAGGTGAAAGTGAAATACATAATGAACGCTAGTTTTACGATTTTTCATCAAGCTACGATGCACTACTATCCGAGCTCAAGAATACATTCGAAGCAATATCATATCCAGCAATATCTGCAAAAATATTAAGAAAACGAGTTAACTCATTAAATACCAATAAAATTCATTATTAAAGTTTGCAATCGAATATACGTGTTTGCTGAGCGATTTGATCCAAGGTGTGAGACTATTCCAGTCATTAATCGTGTAATTTCTTGCACAAGCCTTGTTGCATGTAACTGAGATGTGCGATTCGACATTTTTATGAACAACACACGCGTGAATGTAATTGTTCTGACTCTATAGTATTTGCCCCAAACTATTGTAAATATGAGATAAATTAGGCGACCTCTGCCGTCGCGAGGATTTCATGATAAACAATATGTTTTGTACGGTTGTTTGTGGCTGTGGCGATAAAGACGCCTATAAGTGATAAAGACAGTAATTGGCATATATACTAAATTGAGCAAGACAAGATTATATTTTGTAATTTGTTGCCATATTAATATCTTAGGTTTTGAAGTAGGCATGTAGCTGAAATCCAAATTAATATTTATAATATGGTGCCATGTTAATATTTTAACCAAGGAAAAGAAGCTTGAAAAAAAATGGAAATATGTTCGAGGTAAAATAGTCAAATTTGATCATTATAATCGGCCTATAGACATAATACTTAATCCTGAATTTAGATTTTAACAGCATCATTATTTTCCTTTTATGGAATCATAATTGGTAGAACATACCAAACTTTAATGCTGATCTTTTATGATTTTTAGACGATTATTAGTAGATACCAAAAAAAATAGTCATTTAATTTCGCAAAGCTCTTTTTGTGCTCTACTTGTCCATGTCCAAAACCAATCTAGCATGCTTATACCCTTTGACTAAATATTATATTTTGTAAATTTTTCGTGCCTTCCCACGAAGAAAAAAAAGAAAATACAATTGCTTGAACAAGGATGTTAATTAAATTTTTGTAGCGTCAGAGACTATTCACATAATATTTTAAAAGGTTTATGATTATGTGCTTGCCAACAAGCTATCGTACAGTTAAAATTATATTTATACAACTTGCATCCAAGCAATAACTATTCTTGGGAGTAGCACAAGCAATAATTATTCTTTGAATTATCGTGTGTGCCACCCCACCACCACATTACTTGGTAAAAAACAAGTCATTTATCTCAGTATAACGACCTGATAATACTTGCCGGCAACTGGGAAATAAAAGTCTCCCACAGAAAAGATATTGAACAATTTACAACTGACAACCTGATGTCAAACCTCTTTTATAATAGTAATTGATATCAATGAATTAAAATATTTGAAGTTTATTTGCACTTTTAACACTTAAAAATTATATTTTTAATCTATCAATATTATTCTTTAATTTTTGTAAAGATCTTATAAGAAAAATATTCTATATTAACACCTAAACTAATAGATGTAGAAATTGCACTTTTAACACTTAAAAATTATATTTTTAATCTATCAATATTATTCCTTAATTTTTGTAAACATCTTATAAGAAAAATATTCTATATTAACACCTAAACTAATAGATGTAGAAATTAAGTATTATTTAAAAAGTGATAATTAGTTGTTTGAAATGAATAATATAATTGATATATACTACACCCTCAAAATTATCTGTTAATAATTAATAAAAAGTAGAGAAGAGTAATTAGGTATTATAAATAGCTAAGCTATCAACAGTATGTAACATTGGCTTAAAAACGGCATTTGTTGGTCTTGAAATTGGAAATTTTCACTTTTTGTAATAAATTTGATGTTATAATTAATTAGGGGGTGTATATAGCAAATTTGAGGGTGCATATTGAATTTTCCGACGCGTAATAGAAAAGCAAGCACAATATACCCCGCCGATATCATTACCACTTTTCCTGTTAAACCTTGAAACCTTAGAATAAACGTGACATTCAAAAGCCGTATTAATAATTTATCTTAAATACACTCTGCTTGTACTCTACTATATATAATTCAAAATTTAATCAAGGATTACATAAAAAAAACATACTTTTATGAGGATATGATTAAAATAATAATAATAAAAAAAACAAATCGTAATGACATATGATAAATTGGCATTCAGTACTTTTGCAATTATACAACAGAAGATAGATAGATATTTTATACTGAAATTCTTCATGTTACGATATAATGTAATTCAACGGTGAAAAATGACAAATAAACTATCATTACCAAACAAACGTTTTAACATACAAGAAGTGCGATTACTTATCAGGTAATAATAATTGATCTTATAGAATCCGAATACGACATCGTTTTTGCCACACACTAGAAAAAGGTTCCCTCAGGGGGCTGAACGAGCTTGCGATTGTGCGCAGAAGCCATCTCCTTCTTCAGCTGTGTCAATATGTCTTCCATTGTGTATTCCCTCTGCCAATTCGCCAGAATCCCGAATTTCTTAGGCTCCACCTACAAAAATAGATATATCATTACTTCAAATCGGTAATAACGTCCGAAAGTTAGGATGTAATAAATACATAATATCAGCTTAAGATATCATACTGTTCCATTTTCGTGATTTACGCAGGTCATGTTGATGCGTGAATGGAAGCGAACGGTGGGAGGCTTCTCAGGGTAATCCTTGTCGCAGAATAGCTTCAGCTGATATATGCGTCCCTCATGAACACTCTAAAGCATAAGAAAGAAAGAAAAGAAGAACACGTTTCATTTGCTTATCGCTATCCAATTCGATAATCTTGTTAGATTTTCCGGGTAATAACAATGGATGCAATGTAAGAGTCGTCAAGAGATGACGTCAGCTGCTTGATAATGGAAGGTAAAGAAAAAAAAACAACACAGAATAAGCTTTCCACTTAGGTGAGAAGGGAAAGCACATAAATGGACGAGTCAACCAATGACGACTGCGAAATTGACTGCTCTGACATATTCGTGCAACAAGCTATGATTAGAATCGAAGATGTCAAGCCTAGGGTTTCGAATATCAAGGCAGTGACGAATTGGTTATAGTCAAAGGAGACTCACATTGTGAGGACCTAAAATGGTGCCAGTCCAAGAACGCATGTAGATATCATCAGCATCATCCATTCCATAGCTTACGGTGCCATCCCCAATTCCCTTTTCTCCGCGTTCAAGTTCCTCCAGCAATCGGAAATTTCGAGGGACTGCAATGTATTATAGAGAAGGTTTACGATTTATCTTTGCAAGTTACCATTCAATCGCTTATGCAATCAGTTGGAAATCACTTGCACATATCCACTCAAGAGAAAGACAAGAGATACAATCCATCTCATTTGTTGTCCAAGAGAGGAGAGGACAACATTGAAATGAAAGAGAAACTAACCAACATGAAAATCATGTCAAACAATTTGCATGAATTCCATCCTCCATAACCAAAATAATCCCATGGAGTGCAACACGTCATACGAAGAAGGGAGTTCGACTTTACCTAAATTTGAAGCTCACACAACACACCAAATTCTCAAATTTAAAGGAAGCATGATTAACAACGATGCAAAAAATCAGCCACCAAAATTCACTACAATCAGTCAACGTACATGGTGGAAAAGAACTGCAGATCCTAGATCACGACGCAGATGAAACTTCCACGACATAATCATAAAGGAATTGGGAAACTTTAAAAAAAATTGAGATCTAATAGATACTCTCATCTACGAGAAACCCCTTCACGTAAAGCCGAGATGAACAGAAATGCAGTGAAAGATCAGCAAAATAACCATCAGAAATATGAAAAACAAACAACGAATGGCAAAGAAAAAGAGAAAAAAATTAAAAATAAAGGTTACAAAATACAGTGTCGGAATGATTACCCACAACGCTTGATCCTCCTGAACCAAGAGTCATCTGCGGAAATAGTATCAAGATTAGAATTTCGAGCGAAGAGAGACGAAAGAAAGAGAATTTGTTCGCTGTGAAGGCCGAGGTACGAACTATTTGGTGAGGCTACTAGGGCTTCAAAAAAGGCCGACTTTTCTTTTCAAGCAAGTGGGGGGCAGATATTGGATATTAATAAAAATGGTGGAGCTACTTACAATTTACAGTTGCTATGTAATACTGACTACTGTAGTGTAGTTATCGTTTCAGTTAATTGCAAAACCAAACATATTTCTAGTAAAATTGCAGAATCGATAATCTTTTCAACTATTGTTATCAATTTAATCTAATAATAATATCTGCACGACGTCAAGATTCAACAAGAACACCCTTGGGAAAGCATCGGCGCCGCTCTTCTCTTGCTCGCACACTGCAAAGTGCAAATCCTTATCGTCCAGGTAACAAATAATCGTCGTTTTAATGCTAGATATAATGTAGTAATTCTTTTTTGTTTGCGATACTCTTGACATTCTTTGAAGAACACACCTTAGCAAAAGTATTATGTTTGGTTGGATTTGATTCAGTTTATGACCTTGTCGTTATTAACATGGAGTCGATAATCGCTTCCTTCTCTTTGGTTTTTGCCACTGAATAGTCACTTTTCGGAAGCTTCTATGTTCAGTTGAGGGGAAAATCTTGCTGGAATCGTGCAAGACAAGTGTTTGATGAAATGACACATGAGCAGTAATATTTAAAAATTTCACTCATCAGCTCCTCTCTTGTGCGCCTGGTTTTACACGTGGTGCAGACTTGCGTCTGATTAATGTCTTAGGTTATCTATTTTCAAGCACAAAAATTTTTTGATGCCCGAATATGTGCTAGTGTTAGCTTGTATAGGGGTATGAGCAGTATTGGGATCTTTTGGACTTTCTTGATGAACACTCTCAGTTTATGACATTTCCGTGGGTGACATGGAGTTGATTATTGATTCTTTTGTTTCTTGCCACAAAATAGACCCTTGTCAGAAGTATCTCCGTTCAATCGACGGCAATATCTTGCTTGAATCGTGCAAGGCAAGTGTTCGAGACATCTGTGCAGTAATATTTAAAACTCACTCATTGGTTCTCCTCTCTTCTGTGCCTGCTTCTATATATGCCAGATCCTAATTCTGTGTATCCTATTCCTCCACAGATGTCTTTGCATCTTGGAAATCTCTCCTCTCGTGTGAGTAGAGACGACCTCGAACGTGTTTTCCGAAGGTTTGGCAGGTGTACCATACAAATAAAAGACAGGTATGGATTCGTAGTCTACGATTACCCCGCCAGCGCCGAAAAAGCCCTGAAGAAACTCCAAGGCACAAGAATATGCGGTGAACCCATAACAGTATCGTGGTCGAAAAGACAACCCCAACACAAGCCAAGGCCTGCTAGCAGAGGTGGCCACCAATCCTACGACCCGCCACCTCACAGAACCTTCCCTAGAAGAGAAATGCGCGATGAAAGATTAGACTTAAACAGCCGACCAAGGTACGAAACGCAAGCTGA
This sequence comes from Craterostigma plantagineum, assembly GCA_027422505.1. Taxonomy (NCBI): domain Eukaryota; kingdom Viridiplantae; phylum Streptophyta; class Magnoliopsida; order Lamiales; family Linderniaceae; genus Craterostigma; species Craterostigma plantagineum. The sequence goes on along the minus strand of JAPQWV010000019.1, from coordinate 7,540,497 downwards.
TGAAGAAGGTCGAGAAAATGCCTTTACTGATAATGCGGTGGAAGAACCACCAGCTAGGAATTGTCAGAATGATTCGAAGGACGTCGAAATCGAACAGCGCGTTACTCCTTTGCACGATCAGCCTGGGATAGGAGGAAGTGATGGTAAGAACGAATTGGAAGATGATCGGTGGGAGGAAGATGTTGTAGATTACTCAGACGAAAAGTATGAAACAGGGGCAGATTTCGATCGGTACGAACCAATCAACAATGAGGAGGAAAACGAGCTCGACGATCTGCAAGACTACTCTCCCTTGACTGATTCGATTCCCGCTGCAAAAAAATCCCACGAAGGACCGAGTAATTCTCCCCTCACCAAACCTCAGAGGAGCTGCAATCGTTGTGGGGAAGTGGGACACGAAAGTGGCAAGTGCCCTCTTCAAGGAACTGTTGAGAGAGTTAGTAATTCAAGTAAGGAACCAATCGATCTCAACGAGTCCATTGTCTTCGAACACGTTGAACACGTGGGCCCATCTGACGTCGTGGAGGAAAAAGAAACAGAGAGGAGTCGATCGAAAAACGATGATAAGCATTCTCATCAAGTCGACGACGTTGCTAATCCTTCGACGTCGAACTCAAATGTACCCTTAAGGTTGTCTTCAGATGAGATTTACAAAGTTCTGAAACACTACGGTCTCCCATATCCCGACGAAAACGAAAGGGATCTGCCAGTCGAGGTTTACTTTGGCTCAGCTCGTTCTTGGCCGTGGGAGATAATATACTATCGAAGGCTGAGAAAGGGCTCTATATCAGCTGAGAACTACTCGAGGAGGACTACTCAGAACAGAGAGTTTGGCATTGTCGATAAGTACATCAGAGGAAGTAGCGGCTGGGCAGAATCGAACAACAAGGATAGTTAGTTCTTCGTCTCGCTCGATTGCGTAATGTTTTCTTGAATTCGAAAAAATCGAGCTTTTGATTTGTGGCTAACCCTAATCGTCCTTGGATTGTCTGTTCTTTAGGTTTTTGATCAAACTGTGTTATTGCCTATGCAATCCATGTATGCGACACTTTAAATACATTTCTCTGTTCTATGTTGTTCTTTTTTCTCATTTGAGAAAAAAAAAACACTTTTTTTTAATTAGTAATGGTATTATGTTGGTTCGGACATTAATATTTAATATATTCCTATTCTATTCTATCCTCCCTTGCTTAATTTCAGTCCTAGGTCCATTGCAAGAGAATGGGACAGAATCAACTGAGGATGTGTAATAACAATCCAACTTAGGTGAAAAACGTGGTATCAATTAATGACTAAATCATTTATCGAATTCATATGAGGAAGTATCATATGCTAAAGAATAATGAAAAATAGGTTATTCGCAAGTTTATAAATTCAAAAATAAGTTCATACTTCGTGTGGTACTACACTACACACGCAAACAATGAAGCTTCCACCCCCACCACCATGGCCGGCCGACGAGCAACCCCTCCTCCGCCCATCACCACCACCGCCCACCACCACCACCTACCGGAAGAAGGCCGCAGTCGCCGGAGTAAGGCCGTGGCTGTCGGTGGACCCCACCGGAAAATCTCAGGTAGTAGAAGTCGGAAAGCATGCGATCATGAGAAAAACAGGGATTCCAGCCCGCGATCTGCGCATACTCAACCCAATCTTATCCTATCCGTCGACCTGGGGCGAGAACGACCGGTCGTGATTAACTTGGAGCACATCAAGGCAATAATCACCGCCCAAGAAGTTTTACTGCTAAATTCTAAGGACCCTTTGGTGATTCCCTTTGTGGAGGATCTTCAGAGATTGATCTCAAGGCATAGTCAGTCTGTTAAGGCCCAGGTTTTTTTTTCTAAACTGTTAAAGCTAATCCCATGAAAACAATGAAGATATCATACCGAAAAATGCGTCTAATATGATTTGGTGGCCATGTTTTAAGGAAGCTGGAGAAAGTGAAAATGGTGATGGCCCAAAGCTGCCCCCTTTTGAGTTTGTGGCGTTAGAAGCATGCCTTGCATCTGCTTGTAGCAGCTTGGAAATGAAGTTTGAAACACTCTTCTTTTTCAACTATCTTTTGTTTCTTTTTCTGACTTCATTTGTAGACGTGTTTTTTCCCCGCACCTCATTAGGCGAGGACCCTCGAGGAAGAAGCCCATCCAGCTCTAGATAGACTGACTTCGAAAATCAGTAGTCAACTTGGAAAGTGTGAGGCCGATAAAGAGCAGGCTTGTCGCCATAACTGGGCGTGTCCAAAAGGTAGCCTTTTTATCGCCTTAATATTTCCATCGCCTGCATTTGTACCTCAAATCTCTTTTGCTCGAGTGATTTTATCAGATAACGGGTGAATTAGAGCATCTGCTCGATGACGTCGAAGACATGGCAGAGATGTACCTAACCGAGAAACTGCACGAGCTGCAATAAAATTCCTCAGTTTCATCCCTAAACGATGATGACGATCTCACGAACTAAAAACTAATAACTAGCAAGAAAATTCGACCCGAGAAACACGTAACTTGTATTTAAAAATCCAATCTTGAAATGTCTTATTGTTCAAAGTTACAGAACTGAAGAACCCATAGGAGGCAAAGAAAATCCCAGGTTTTAGACTCCACAGATGTTCCAATTGGAGACAGCAATGATAACTCATCACATTACACACAGTTCAATAGGCAAAGACACCGACGTCCAAGAGCTCGAAATGCTGTTAGAAGCTTACTTTGTTCAGACAGAGGGTACCCTGAACAAGCTCTCCGCCGTAAGCCATTTCGTTTTCCACTCAAAGCTCCATATTTAGGCTTTTTCAAACCATCGAAAAGATGCGGTTTTTTTTTTGTCTATGAAGCCGACGACAAACAGAATCAGCTACTGCAAATGGGGATTATGCTGCCGACGGCGACCCTAGTGGTGAGTTGCTTCGTCGTCGTCGCCGGAATCTTCGGTATGAACATTAAGATCGAAATCTTCAACGATAGAGTTCACGGCATGCAGCGGTTAATCACCGCCGCCTTCGGCGGCACCCTCGGCTGCATCTTCCTCTACGTTGCTGCGGCCGCCTTGTATAAGCACAGGGGATTGCTCAATTGATTTGATTGGAGAAATTTTATGGTTAAATGTATTAATGTAGCATAGTTGGAGGACCATTTAGTAATAAATTAATCGCCTTGATCTACCTACGACTCTTTCTCATTCCCACCCACAACAGTACTTTTTTGCTCGTTCCTTTGCGTTGCTAATCTACGAATTGCAAACTGGGTTGAAGAAAAAAGTTATCTTTCTTTATGGGCGCTGTGTTTTCCCTTCGATCTTCATGGTGGATGCCTTCTTTCGAAGCTCAGACAATTTTTTCTCAGGAAAATGATTGATTAATTAGCAGTCGAGCTTGCTTGAGTGTTCATCGTACTGTTTGTTGTATCTACAGAGACAAAGAGAGATGATTCTTGTTTCTGCCGATCATATCTTGCTTTTTCAAAGGATTTGCGGCGATGCTACCTTGTCTAAAGCCGCCGCTAACACCACCGCCTTCGCCGTCGCCGACCAGCCGCCGCCGCCGCCCTTCATCCCCAGGTAAACCTTCGAGCAAGAACCCTTAATCGATTACGCCTAATACGAACCTTCAATTTTTCAGGCCATTATTCGGAGAATACTTCATCTCCAAGATCAAGCGCCGTACAATCCCCACCAATCGACCTAACTCAAGAATTCAGCCTCGCAACTCAGACAAACTCATACGGCGAAATCCAAAGAACTTTCGGCGAGCCCATCGAAGAAGAAGAAGAATCTCCTCAGTTTCTCCTCCTCGACCAAGTCCTAAGACCAAGCCGTGAGTTCGTCCAAGAAACAATCTCAATCATAGCCACAGAAAACTCCATCTCCCCACTCATCGCCTCATACTTCGAACACAGCGAACACATTTCCCGCCTATGCCTTCTCCTCTGCCAAAGCGTAGGCCGCGCTCGTTCCCTCTACAGGCCCATCCACGATCTGCTCGACGACTTCTTCAACGAAGAAGATGACTCTAATTCTTTATCCGAATCTCAATCCACGTTCGCCCACAACCTCTTCGTTAAATTCGACGCCCAAGAAAATCCCTTTCTGGCCTCAAACTCAGACTGCTTCGATGAGCTGAGGAGCTGCTTTTCTGACCTCAGCCAAGAATTCGATTCCCGCGTAAGAAAACCACAGGCGAAATCTTGTCCTAAAGGTGGGCTTTCCTTGTGCTTGGTGGCGAATAAGGCCAAGAAGGGTGAGTTCGACGTAGCTGCTCAAGGTACGTACGTTCTTCGTAGGGAGATAGACACCATAGATCGTGTGATAGCTCGTTTGAACGTTGTAGTTGAGAACGATAAGCTTCTGATTAAGCTGGGATTGGAGAGGGGTATGGATAGGTTTCATGTTATGGAGATTCTTAGGCAGCTTCGAAGGAATCGCTCAAGCTTCGTGGAGAGGCTATGCCACGTCGAGGAGAATCTTTTCCTTTGCTTCGTCGCCATTAATCGGGCGAGGGCTTCGTTGCTTCGAGAGATTCGTTTGCAGTGCTGTGAATCGTGATGGTCGATCGATGATCGCCGTTAATTTTTTTCGAATTTATTTTTTTAATCTTGGAATTATGATGGTAGAGCACTTGCATGCATGTCTTAATGTTTGTTGCAGCATCATTTGGCTTAGACTGCGTTTGGATTTGCGTATTTGAACGAAATAACTTGATTTTAAATTATGAATTTCAAAATCGTAATTTCAAATCCAAATTCACTGTTTGGCAAACGTTATGATTTCGAAATTCGGATTTCAAAACAACGCTCGACTCGACCTATCGAAGCTCGTCGAACTCAATTTCTATCTTTTTCTAAAATAATTTAAAAAATTACAGAATAAAATAAAATAAAATAATGAGTAATATAAAAAAACAAGCTCGTGAGCGGGCTTGTGAGCTTTCGAGCGCCCACGAGTGAGCTCGAGCCGGCTTATTCGCGAACCCGTGACGAGCTCGACCTCGACAAGTGCACTTCCTAATTATTATTATTATTATATATTATTATTATTATTATATTTTTCATTATTATTATTTATTATTATTATGATATTGCTATACAATTATTATTATTAGTTACTAAAAACTCATTACGTGCATGGATCTTACCAAGCTTATTGAGGGTTATTTTAACATAAGGGAGCGTCCCATATTTTTATTAAGCAAAAGGGAGTGGACCGAAAGTTACTAAAATACCCCAACTTAAATTGGCTTTTTTCGAGTAAAAAAAAAACGCGAAAAATTCGAATAAATTATTTTATAATCGAGTAAAATTTTCGAGTAAAAAAAAACTCGAAAAATAAATAATTTATTCGATTTTCATTTTCGATTTTTTTTCACTCGAATATAGTATTTTTCTACCAGAATTTTATTCGAGTAACTCGAATAAAAACTCGAATAACTCGAATAAACCGATTTCTGTTCGAAAATGTCGATTTCAGGCTCAGAAACACCAAAATTCACTCAGATTTGGGGTTAATATGTTTAATAATCACGAACCCAACACCTCATTTCGACATGAAATTTCAGTCGAGTGGATCAAAATCATAATCAAACACTTCGATATTTTTTAAACACCCAATCCCTTTTTTTTAAATTAAAAACCATACACTCCTTTTTTTTTTAATTTCACACAAAAGTAAACCTAAATAACAAAAAACCCCGCTTATTGAGGTGCGATTGGCTGAATCTTCTCCACCTGCTGAGGTGGTGAACTCACCAAATGGGAAGATGGATATTGCCCCAAATACTCGCACCCCTGCCTCAAATCCTCCTGATTTGGGTGATCTTACGAAGCTTATTGACCAATTCGTACGGAACACGGCTACCAAGGAAGCTGCAACGTTAGCTAGGGAGTGCAGGAAATGACTAAACCTGGTGACTCGGCGAGTAAGGACAAGGTGGAACAGAACAGGCAATGGAATCGTCTCAATCGGTTTGGGCTAAGTTTGATATCTCGAAATTGCGCAATGCGGACACGAAGCTAGGCTATATTGAACCAGCCACATCTGGAGATCGTGTGGTGGGGAGGATTGTGGGGGATGACATAGCTGAAGAGGTGAAGTATTGGAATTCAGCAATCATATGCTATGTACTTGGGTCTAACTCGCCCTTTGCTGTGATGAATGGCTTCCTGAATCGGGTATGGAAGAAACATGGGTTACAGAAGGTGATGCAAATAAGAGCGGGACTATTCCTGGCTAAGTTTGAATCTGAGGAGATTAGGGATATGGTGCTTCAGTCTGAGGTCCTTCAGTTTGATAAGAAGCCAGTAATACTTGCACCTTGGACTGATGGTACGCAATTCAAGAAAGGGGATATTGAGAAGGTTCCTCTCTGGTTCAGTTTCCTCATCTAGAGCTCATATTGGGGTGTGAAGGGACTTAGCAAGATAGCCAGTTTGGTGGGAACTCCTATCATGGCAGATGAGGTTACAATGAAGAAAGACAGGATCCAATATGCTCGAGTTCTGATTGAGGTTGACTTGAAAAAGGAATTGAGGGAGAAGGTTGCCTTCTTAAATGAACATGATCAACTTGTTGAACAAGAGGCCACTTATGAATGGAAGCGTGATAAGTGTAGTACCTGTGGGAAGTTTGGCCACACAACTAAAGTATGTAGGAAGGCTGGTAAAAAGGAATGGCAGCCTAAGGTAGGGGTGGGCGTTCGGGTTCGGGTATTCGGGTTTTACCCGAACCCGATCTGGTTCAGGTAGTCCGGGTCGGGTAGTTCGGGTTATTTGTCGGTATCGGGTACCCGATACCCGATAATTATTAATCGGGTCGGGTATTGGGTAGTAATTTACTACCCGATCGGGTTATTCGGGTACCCGATATATTTTTTTTTAAAAACTATTAGTTTTGTACATAAACATTAAAAATATAATTACATATATCAATACCTAACTTGAATGATGTTAAAGTTTTAAATAATATTTCGACTAATTTTTTATTTTAATTGTATAATTAACAAGTGATATTTTTATATCAATGCATATATAAATATTTAAAATATATTCTCATAATTTATAAATAAACATATAAAGATATGTATATATTATTTATTGAAAACAAAATATCCAAATATTGTAAGTGATATTAATACAAAATATCCAAATATTGTAACTTGTAAGTGATATTGATATATAACATGAATATTTTGATTTGTATTAAATTATAATATTTTTAGTCATATCTAGAGCTATCAATGGGCCGGGCCGGGCCATTTGGCATATTTGAGGCCCGCCCCACCCCACTGGCGGGCCGCGGGCCGGGTGGGCCGGGCGGGCCAATTTCATAAAAAAAAAAGAAAAAGTGGCAAAGTCATTAAGCATCTTCAATCTAAACATATTCTAACTGGAACAAGCAAATCACAAACAAATTTCAAATGGAACGAGCAAATCACAAAAAAGCATCAATGCGAGCTACAATCCAAAGAAAAACCCATACGCGTTCATTAGAGTTATGGTTCATCAACCATTACATCATTAAAATCTTCACTCTCTTCATTATCTTCATCATCATCTTCAACGATAGTGGGACAATTTGATCCTACTCTTGGTGAACTTGCTTTCATATACCCAAATTCTTCATTATCTATATAGGTTAAGAAATTCACATCATAAATACTTGTCAAAAAATGGACAATTTGAAATATAAACAAAAGTAAATGAACTTACCGACGACATAACCATGTAACCAATTACGAGTACAAATGAGAGCTTGAACTTTTTCCGGGAGCATACAACTTCTATACTTGGTGAGCACGCGAGCACCAATAGAGAAAGCCGACTCCGATGCTACGGTAGTAATAGGGATGGCCAAAACAACGCGCCATCATTGCAAGTGCCGGGAATCGGTTCTTACTATTTTTCCAATATTCCATAACATCCAAATTATCATAATGCTTAAATTCAAGTTTTGTCTCTTCCAAGTAGAGATCCAATTGAGATTTCCCGGCACTTGTGATAGTTTGGCTCTCATATTCCACAATTTCCTACATCAAATAAGCAAAACTTAAAAATAACATAATAATGTTACATGTATGACACAAAGGTGAAAATAGATACTTACATCAAGGATTCTTTTCCCTTTAGTTTTCCCCAATCCAGTTTGCATGGATGGTATTGAAGAAGGTGAAGAATGATGAGCTTGTGAAGAATTTGAAGTCGTAGCACTCGCTTAATGGTCAAAAAGCAAATACAATTTTTTCTTCACATCAGAAATAGCACTCTCGCATTTGACCGGATCAGGCTCAACTTTCTTATAGAAATACTCCAACATTTGGAGTTTAATCCTAGGGTCAAGAATAGCACTAAATGCAAGCACCTCCCGATAGTGACCCCAATACTTGTCAAATTTTTCCGACATATTTAAACACATGTTTCTTACAAGATCATCCTCATTGGAGAGATTTTCCATCAACATGCTTTGAATTTTCCACACTTGCATAAAGTACAAGTTTGATGTAGGATAATTAGAACCCGAGATCAAGTTGGTCGTGTCATAAAACGGCTCAAGAAAATCACAAATCTTCTCCGCCCTCGTCCATTCGTCACCCGAAGGGCAAAACTTGTAGTTTCTATCATGCAACTGAAGAGAAGCGAAGGCCCTTTTGTATTTAACTGCACTATCCAACATTAAATAAGTTGAGTCTTAAGCCAATGGCCGTATCAATCCCACCAACAGCATTTACACATTCATCAAACTTTTTCTTCCTACCTTCGGAGCCTTTCACATATTTAACAGAATCTCTTATCTTCTTCAAAGCCTCACTAATAACTTTAACACCTTCTTGAACAATGAGATTCAATATGTGGGCGGAACAACGAATATGGAAAAACTCACCATGACACAATAAGCTACCACGCAAAGCAAGTTGCTCCTTCAATATGTGAACCATGCAATCATTGTTAGTAGCGTTATCTAGCGTCAAAGAAAAGATTTTCTTCTCAATCCCCCATTCCTTCAAAAATTCAAATATTCTTGACGCTAATTCAGCTCCAGAATGTGGAGGCGGCATAGAGTAAAAGCACAGTATTTTGCTATTCAATTTCCAATTCTCATCACAAAATGGGCAGTCAAACAAATTTATCCCTCACTAGTGCAAGCAGTCCACACATCCGAAGTTAGCAGATTCTATTATCTAGCGTAGACAAGAGTTGCTTAAGCTTTCCTTTCTCCTTCGCATACATTTTATTAATATCAGAAATAAGGGTGTTTCTACTAACACAAGGAGCATCGGGATTTATATATCTCATCCAAGCCTTAATTCCATCATACTCAACAAAAGAAAATGGTAAGTCGTGTTTGATAACGGCAGCCGCTAACATCTCGCGTGAAGTCTTAGGGCTAATCTTTCTAGATCTTACTTTTCCCTCATTATCAACAAGCATTTGACCAACATCATGGAACTTAATTGATTTGCATACTTTAATATGTCGCCTCAAACTAGATGTTCCATTTTTTTCCCACCGGCTTTGTACGGTTTTTGACATGCTTTGCAACTAACTTGAAACGCACCATCTGAACCTTCACCAAGTTTATCAAAATAGAGCCACACATCCGATCTAGAATTTTCCACATTCTTATTCGAGCCCCCACCTTCATTAACACTGACTGAAGAAGACTCAATACCAACCATAAATACTCAATAATGTACCTAATATACTGCAGTGCAGCAAAGCAGCAAAGACAGGCAGAAGGCGTGGTGACTGTTGAAAGGGCTATCGTCGATTGAAAGGTGCGTCTGTTGAAAGGGTTGCCGGCGACTGTTGAAAGGGCTGCGGTCGATTGAAAGGCGCAGATGTCGTCGAATGAAAGGGCTGCCGAAGGCGCGACGACTGTTGAAGACGAAGAAGAAGCAGCAAATGGAAGTTCGCCGCGGGGTGGCCGAGGGAACTGGCCGACTGATTTATGGTGCGAGAGCCGTGCAAGTAAGAGGGATGGAGTCGAAGGAGTTAGGTTTGGGAAAATGAAAGAAGCTGTGCGATTGGAATTTTGTTTGTTATTAACATAATGGGCTGGACTTGAAAGGGAAATGGGCTGGGCTAAAAATATTCAGATTTAAGTGCTGGCACAGCGGGCCAGCCCGCGGGCTAGCCCGTCCCGCCCCGCCTAACCCGTGGCCCGCACGGGCTAGCCCGTTTCGGCCAGCCTTCAGGCGGGCCTTAAAAATAGCAGCCCAACCCGCCCCATAGGCAGGCGGGGCGGGCCGGCCCGCGGGCCACGGGCCGAATTGACGGCTCTAGTCATATCCAATTTAAATCGGATACCCGACTACCCGACGTCGGGTACCCGAACCCGATATATACCCGACAAGCGGGTACCTGCCGTAAATCGGGTCGGGTTCGGGTAGTGAAAATCTTAACCCGAACCCGAACTACCCGAACCCGAATTACCCGATACCTGACTCGATACCCACCCTAGCCTAAGGTTCCACCTGCCCCTGGAGGGCTAGGGAAAGAGGCTGTAGAACATCAGGCTTCTGGTGAGGAGGAAGGATGGATCACACAGGGGCGAAGAAAACTAAAAATGCCCGGTACCAACACTCCACCTCCACAGACTGGCAGAGGGCAGAATACCACCCAGTATCCTGGGCAATCTAGCAGCAGAATGAGTCAGGGGCAGCAAGAACAACCTCTACAACTAGGACAATCTGAGATAGACCCTGGGCCAACTGTGACTTCACATGGGAGTTTAGGCTGCGGTGTGGGAGGCTTCAGCCTACTCTTGTATGCCTGGTTGAAACTATAATTAAGAGGGATAAAGTGTCTACAGTCATGGACCGATGCTTTCAAGGGTGGAATATGGTACATAATCTCAATAACCATCCTAATGGGAGAATCATAGTTTTATTGAATCATGAGTGGAATGTTAGAGTTCTACATCAAACAGACCAACTAATTCACTTGGAGGTTGAGAAACAGTGGGAGACTATTAGAATGACATGTGTTTATGGCCATACCTCTAGTAGCCTGAGAGAAGATCTTTCGGATGATCTCAGATTGCTCGCCCATACTGCTGGCCCTTGGATTGTGTGAGGTGACTTCAACAATGTACTGTCAAGTAGTGACAGACTGGGAGGTGCTAGTGTGCAGGCTGCTGAATATGAGAAGTTTTGACATTGTCTAAGGGAGTGTGGTCTGGAAGAAATAAGGAGGAAAGGCCAGCATTATACCTGGAGCAATAAGCAAGGTGCTGATAACAGAATATATAGCAAAATTGAATGGGCTTTTGGTAATATTCACTGGATTCAAACATATCTGGATACTGAGGCGCACTTCCTACCTGAAGGTATATCTGATCACTCTCCCATCCTGCTTAAGGATGGGAGGGTACCACCTCTATCTAGAAGAGACTTTAAGTTTTTAATATGTGGGTGGATTCTCCTAAATTCTTGTCTGTGGTGGGAGAAAATTGGAATAAGGGATTGCTGGAGGCATCTAAGGGGAGACATCTTGAAACCAGTTGTGTAAGCTCAAAGGCCACTTGAAGCAATTTTACGCCACAATCTATGCCAATATAGTTCATAAAACAGAGGAAGCTCGACTGAAATTGAAACTGCCCAGACTGTCCTTAGCACTGTTCCATTCAACCCTACTGCAATAGAACAGGAAAGAGCTGCTGCTGAAGACTTCACATTCCTTAGCAAGGCATGTGCTAAGTTCTTGGCTCAGAAGGCTAAAGCTACCTGGCTCAAGGAGGGGGACAAGAATAGTAAGTTCTACCATGCACTTATCAAAAAGAGAGTATACATAAATAGGATCACATCAATAGAGACTGATGATGGCCTGGTCTTGGAGGAGCCTAGTGTCATTGTCTCCTATTTTGTGGCAGATTACACCAGTATTCTGGGGTGTTCAGATGGGAATCTGAAAGGGATAGATACCCTGGCCATCAAACAGGGGCCAACCTTAACTGTGGAGGAACAATTTTGTCTCATTGTTCCTTTTACCATAAAGGATGTCAAAGATGCTCTGTTCTCCATCCATAGTGATAAAGCTCCTGGCCCGGATGGGTATAATAATGAATTCTTCAAACCTGCTTGGCCTGTGGTAGGGGAGGATCTCATTGAAGAAGTTCTAGAATTTTTGAAGTCTGACAGGCTCCTGAAGTCACTGAATTCCACTACCATCACACTTGTGCCTAAAGTAGCTCAACCCAGAATTGGTAGAGACTATAGGCTGATAGCATGCTGCAGCACAATGTATAAATGCATCTCCAAACTCATGTGTGGTAGACTGAGACGAGTGCTGCCAAGATTGTACATACTAACCAGGGGGCATTTGTGCCTGGGAGGACCATTGGCCATAATATCATGTTATGTCAAGAACTACCTAGATTATATAGAGAGGGAAGGTGTCAGCTAGATGCATGATGAAGATAGACCTTCGAAAGCTTATGACACAGTTGAATGGGAATTCCTTCTGGATCTCCTCCAGCACTTAAACTTCCCAGTTAAGTTTGTGATGTGGGTAAGGGAGTTTATATCTACTGTTACAATAAACTGGCCATTAATGGGAGACTTGAAGGAAACATAAAAGGGGCTAGAGGTCTGAGGCAAGGTGATCCCATCTCCCCTTACTATTGTGTTGATCATGGAGTATCTGACAAGGAGACTCATCCTAGCATCGAGCACTGCTGGTTTTAGGTTCCACCCACTCTGTAAGCAGCTGAATATAGTTAGTATGTGCTTTGCAGATGATCTACTAATTGTCTGTAAAGCACACTGCCCTTCAGTAGGCCTGGTTATGGACAGCCTACAGCACTTTCATCGGGCTACAGGGCTGGCAGCCAACCCCTTGAAATCCAGTATTTATATTGCAGGCACATCTCAGACTGTGAAGCAGAGTATTCTGTCTTTGACAGGATTCACTGAGGGTTCCTTCCCAATGAAGTATCTCGGTGTTCCTATATCCCCAACAAGATGGAGTAGACTTGACTGTGAGGCATTGGTGGGCAGAATTGTCAAGAGGATCACAAGCTGGACATCAAGGCACTTGTCCTATGTGGGCAGATGTTGCCTTATCAATTCCCTACTGCTGGCCTTGCACACTTATTGGGGTTCTATGTTCTTACTTCCAATAAGTGTTGTGAAGAGGATTTGCAGGGAGATCTTGTGGGGGAGGGGCAGGAAAAGTTAAAGCTCTGGTTGCATGGGAAACAGTTTGCCTGAAGAAGAGCTGTGGGGGTTTAGATATTAAGGATTGTGGCACTTGGAATTATGCGAGTGTTGGGAAGAAAATATGGGATATAGCGAGTAAAAAAGATATATTGTGGATTTTTGGCTACATGGCTACTATCTGAAATGTTAGTTTCTGGGACTACCAGACAATGGGGGGAGCAGTTGGCAATGGCAGCAAATCATCAAAGTGAGAGACAAATTTCGAGAGGGATATGTGGATGGAAACTGGTCTGCGGCAAAGGATGGTTGTTATACTATCTCCTCAGGAGCAGGATACTATGGCTACAAGGGAACAGTGAAAAGTTGCCTGCAGCTGCTGTTATATGGAACAGATGGAATGTACCAAAACAAGCGTTTATTATGTGGATCATCATGCATAGGAAGCTGCTAATCAGAGACAGACTTGTGCAATGGGGGATGACTGTTCCAGATGCAAGATGTGTTCTATGTCTTCGAACTGAGGAGTGCATATCCCACCTGTTTTTCGATTGTGACTACAGCAGGGTACTGTTGTATGAGACTGGCATCTGATTAAAGAGTGAAATTCCTTTGGCTTTTGATGGTTGGGTTCATAAACTTGTTCGCATGGCAAGCAAAAATCTGTGATATCGAAGATTCAAATAGCGGGAGTGGTGGCGATTGCATATATTTTGTGGAAGGAAAGGAATGCACGAGTGTATGGACAGGCTGCTAAGGATGCTAAGGAGTTATTTCAGATCTTTAAACGGAGCTTCAAGGACCAAGTTCGTGGGATGAGGTTTGCGAAGTTATCTCGTCTGGGAGTGCATTATATTCAAGAGATAATGTCTACCTAGTGATTAGTATGGTTGGTTGGATGTGATAAATTGTAAGAAACTATGCCCCTGTGGTAATGAAAATTTTCATACCAGAAAAAAAACCTCGTTAGGTGCTCTTTAGATTTCGAAACGGACCATTTGACACGAAATTTCAAATCCGACGAATTATAATAGTTTGAATTTCCCATCGAATTTGGGCGAAATCGAAATCCAAATCGGTGCGTTTGCCAAACGGTAGATTTGGGCGAAATCCGGATTTCAAATCGAACCCCGGAATCCAAACGAGGCATTAATGTTTATTGTTATTATTCTTTTAAAATGGTTGCAATATTAGGACAATAAGTTTTAGTTTTGCAATTTTAGGATAGTATGTTTCGAAGATGAAACGATTTGGGGATAGTTAAAAATCAAAATTCCAAAACCTAATTTTCACCCGACTGCTTTAATTCTGAAGCTGTCCTAAATTGCGATGTTCATTCAAATTACATTTCATTTTGATATATATTGTCCTACTAAAAGGGTGGGGATTAGGATAAATGGCTGTCAATTGAGATTGGAAATTGATTAATAAAAATAAAAAATCATTAATTACTTTTAATGACTATATTTAGTTTAGTACTAGTTTTAGTTAATAACATAGAAATTTAATTTAAATTATGATTTCTATGAAATATTTCACCGTAAAATAAATTTAATAAAAAATATTTATATAAAATAGCACAAGCATTTGAGTGCATAAGTTACTAGTCTATACTAAACGTCAAGCTGGCTATAATGTGTCATAAATTGGTTTGTCTATTTAGTTTTACTAAAAAATAAAATAATTAAAAAAAATCACTCACCACCTTCAGTTAATTAGTATCTTGCCAACTCATTTTTAGTTAAGACTACCATAAGGTATTTACTCAATGTAGCACACAAGTTGAATGTGAATGACATACTAGTTTAAAATTGCCACACCTAATTTGTATCTTTTTAAAATATCGGTCATCGAAATATAGAAAGTTATTAAGCTAAATATCATTTATTTGCAGGGGATGCACCATGGATCATAACACACACACATATATATATATATATATATATATATATTCTATTCGTACAAAATATTAGAGACCAACACCGCAATCCATTGGTCGATCGAAAACCCGCTCCAAACTCATACCACGGGACCACGTGCGATCACCATTTGTACTTCAGAGCGAGCTTCTTCGGAGGATATTCTCTGGAGAAGTAAATCCCGCCTGCCTGCATTTCCCAGTAGCAATCCTTATAACAAGTAGCCTTCCTAAATAGGCCACACTTATAAACGTCGAACGACTTGTCCAGACCCTCCCAATACACATGGCAGAAGAACAGAGTCGAATATAGGTTCGTGCAGAAGTCGAATTTGAACTCTTTGTTCACCGCCAGTTGCTGAGTCCCGTAGTCCTTGTCCTTGGATTGGCACCGAAACCTCAGTACTGAGTACTTGAGCGGTAACTTGTTGACTATGTGGACGGTGATGCGCTCTGCAAAGCAGCCGCCGGCCTCGGCTGACTGGTCGCCGAGGAAGAGGAAGCTCGAGAATACGATGAGTATGAGGAATGGTAATGTGTGTTTCGCCATAACGAGGGGTTTTTAATTTGCTTTGAAACTAAATTGTATTTCACTTAGCTCTTGTTTATATATATATATATATATATATATATATATATATTATAAGTTTATGATAATATTGTGACACTGCAACGTTTTGCAATTAATATTTGGTGTGGTATATGCATGAATGTTGAAGGAAGATGATTATCTAAAGTATGTGAGTGAATACATTTGACTAGAAATGATATGTGTTGCATTGTATAACGAATGGTGTTTAATAAATAACTAAATATGCAAGATTATGTTGATATTTTGTTTGACTTTTTTTTTCTCTCTCTACGTAATCTTATTGGTAATAAAAACGGATGTTCCAAAAAAAAAAAAAAACTCAATCTTAGAAAAAGAAAGTGAATGGTTTTACATTTATTTTTAAAAATCAATCTACACATTATTGTTAATTAAATTTACTAACCAAGAGTGGTACACTGCCCAGTCCACCTTAGCCCAACCCATGTCTTCCTTTCGAAATAAATGAAAAAAATTTCCCACAAGCAATCAAACTCAAAATAGTTTAATGCTCCGTTGGATTTTCGAATTTCGATTTGAAATTCAGATATCCTCCAAATTACCCGTTTAGCGATTTGGATTTGGATGCTCAAATCCGAGGACGATTTGAACCTTTATATTCTTTGGATTTGAAATACGATGATATTTGGTCCTTTTTCGAAATCCAAAGCCGAGTCCGTTAAAATAAATAAATAATAAAATAAAATAATAATAATATAAAAAGCTTGCGAGCAAAGAAAGGCTCACAAGCCGGTCGAGCTCGACCAATATGAGCTCGAGCTTGGCAAACATGAACTTGATCTCGAGTTCGATTAATATGGCTCACCTCAACTAATATGAATCCGCGTTTGATTTTCACGATCTCCAGTCGGCTCACCGAGCTCACGAGCTGACTCATCGGACTCATGGGCCGACTCGATTGTTCATCTTTCACCTGATGTGTACCTAAACTCGCAATCCGAATCGAAAGCTAAGGTTTGCCATAGTTTGGATTTGAAATTCGAGTTTTGAAATTTATAATTTGAAATCGGGCGATTTCGTTCAAATACATGAATCCAAACGCAGCCTAAAATATTTTTGACAATGAGATCGGGGACATTTCTTATTAGTACCAAGAAGATATAAGATATAGATATCAATTTGATCCTCATAGAATAAAGACTGATGTGTATATGTTTTATCATGTAAACCATATGAAATAACAATGATGTTATGATTTGTTGGAATATGGAATTGAAAGAATTAAAAATAAATAAATAATTGTGAGCCACAAGATAGAAAATTTCAATGGCTAATATTAAATAGGATATGAATTAAGACACAAAAGTCGAACAACTGATCTCAACCGTGGTCCCTGCACCGACCCATCCGGATCGTGCCGACATCCTTGCATTGTTTACGAGAAACAATAAAATAAAGGTCAGGCCCTATTAAGATGTTGGAATTTGGTTTCATGCTCCACTTGAATTTGTTTTATGATTAAGGACCTAATTTTCGAAAATTCAGTGGAAACTACCTAAAGGCTGCAAAAAGACATATTTATCCCTGAGATATGCGTTTACGTCATGATACCTAAATGATGTGATAACAAGTTCCGAAACAATAATAACAGTTTTGCGCTGGAAAACAACAATTTCATTCATTTGGATAACACATTGTCTCGTATTGGTATATATTTAGTAACAAATGTGTCAATATAATATCAATACTAAGACACTGAATAAATCAGAGATTCTACGCTCAGACCCGATCAGATCTCGACAATTGTGATAATATAAGTTGAATATCGTTAAGTTGATCATAAGTGTTGATAAGTTTAGGATATTAGCAAAAATACCATGTGTCTTTAATAAAAAAACAAATGATGTTGCAGAAGTAACACATCATTCAAAAACAATACCGCTTCCTGCAATAACACATTCCTTACACTCAAGCATTCGAAAGAAAAAATTCACGTTCCAAATCCAACCCAATCTCGACGTTACTATAACGACCCTCACTTTCTAATAAATATTTGGCGGATTCGGAACGTAAGTCGCGGAAGACCCGTCTAAATAAAATTTTTTGTAAAATAAAATATATTAAATTAATCAGCGTCTACATAGTCGTATATTTATACAAGCCGTAGCACTAAAATATCAAAATATTAAAAATCCTAACATCACTCCACAGGTCGCATCCATGTCCCGCCCTGCCCTCAAAAGTTCGTGGAGTCACCGCCATCAGCCCGCCTAGTCGCGACGCTTATCAACGCCGGATTCGTATGTACTACAACATGTAAAACTGAGCTCCTTGCCGAGTAGATGAAACATGCATTTATGCAACGTGCGCTCAACCTCCTTCCCAAAACACCTCACAAATGCACGCTCAACTCGTCTCTACTCATCTCAACACTAACACGTCTCAACACCCCACACTATTCGACACTAAGTACATTTCAAATATCCCACTCAGGTCTCGTTAGAATAGGTTCCCACTCAGGTCACGTTAGAATGGAATATCCTATTCAGGTCTCGTTAGAGTGGGTGGCTATTCAGGTCTCGTTAGAGTCGCATATCCCGCTCGGGTCTCGTTAGAGCGGGTAAGCTTTGTTAGAGTCGCCCTATAATCGAAATGTTCTATAATGTCTCAACACGTCCCTTCACTCAACCTCTCATACTCTCGGGCGGCCATCTCAGGTCACGTTAGAGTTAGCACACACCCGAGTTTCCGCTCTGCTCTACCCATAAACCTCATATCAACATGTCGTGCTCATGATATGCAAGTACAGTGAAAATAAGATATATATAACGTGCATAATTTTTAAAATAGATAAATCACGTAATTCGTCAAATCACATAATTCACCGATTCACATAAATATCACGTAATTAATCACATAACGCTTACGTGCCGTAGGTGAGTTTCACCTACCTTCCCTCCGTAGCTTTCGAGCTTATATTCTACACCTGAGGTTGTTGGATCTGTCGGAAAGTTTTAAAACATGTTCTTCATTCACACATAAAATACAAAAATTCGATTTTTGCGACCTAAACTTCTAAATTACATTAAAAATGCTAGGAACATCGGATTGAGTCGTTTCCAGCGGCTATAGAAAGCTGAGAGGATTAGAATTCAATAGAAACAAACTTCAATATCATCAGAGCAGTTTAAAGAGGTGAGAACAGAGAAGTACGGGTACAGCTGAATCAGAAATTATGTCCAGCGGCAGAAACTTTAAAAATTCGTAACACGGACATCCGATCGATCATATTCAAGTGGCTATGGAAACCTGACGCGCTTAGCTTTCAAAAGAAATAGGTTTCGAAGGAGTAATAGCACAATAGCTAGGTCAAATGTTCTAAAAACAAAAGCTGCGCACAGATCCGGTATTTAGAAAGTTCTGAACTTACATCAGAAAGTCAAAGCCTCATAATCGATACTAGAAATATCGGATCGACCTGATTCAAGTGGCTGTGGAAAGCTTAAGAAATTAACTTTCAAATGAAATAAGATTCGAATGAATCGGAGCACAATAACTTGGTCACGTTTAAAACTAAAGCTGCGCACGGATTTAAAACAGAAACAATAGACAGAATTTGTGTTTCGTGCTGTCACTTTGGAAATTCATAGAAAATCGAAAACAGATCCAATCGGGACGATTCAAACTGATCTGGAAATACCAAGAAGTTAGCTTTCAAGAGAATTTAGTTTCAACGAAATCCGAATACAATAGCTAGGTGAAAATCGTTTTGACCTGAGGTTGCGCGAACTACACTATCAAGAACCCGATCATAAAAACGAAATAGAAGCAGCTTAGCTTGTTAATTACCTCAAAAGAACTCAACTGAGACAAGAACACAGCACAAAATCAAGCTTTGGGAGTTTCATCTTTGCTTGATCTTGCTGACTTCGCCTCCCCTCTCTCCTTTCTTTCTTTCGTTACTTATGGTGGAAAGAACAAACGAATGGATGTATAGAATAGAAATGAAACTCCTAAAATTATGACATGGGATGGGATATCTTTTTTCCTTTCATACTTTAATATTACTCAAATGATGGATTTAATGTTAATTAACATATATGAGAGAGATTCTCAAATATGTTGAGTTATATGATAACGACGAGCAAGTGGAGTAGGTGTTCTTTTCCCATTATGCATACGTAAGTTTTATAGAATTAGAGTAACTTTCCGACCTTTGCATTTAATATGAATTATTTTCCTCACGTCACTTTCATATTATAGGATGAAACGTTATCATTTGCTTAATGTATGATACTCCCTCCGTCCCTATATATTTTGTACATTTGGATTCCGGCATGGTTTTTAAGAAACTGAATATTTTAATAAGATAGAGGTAGAAAAGTGTATGGTGTGACACGTCTTTTAAGAATATTTAATATTATTATATTGATTGTGTGTGATGGTTTTT
Organism: Craterostigma plantagineum; assembly: GCA_027422505.1. Taxonomy (NCBI): domain Eukaryota; kingdom Viridiplantae; phylum Streptophyta; class Magnoliopsida; order Lamiales; family Linderniaceae; genus Craterostigma; species Craterostigma plantagineum. Next base: position 7,520,438 of record JAPQWV010000019.1, on the reverse strand, counting down.
TACTAAATATGAAATGTATAAAAGATAGTGTGACGCCCGATTTGGTAAAATGTACAAAAGTTACCGGGACGGAGGTAGTATATTAAATATACATGATCATGATGTTTATAATTATGTTGATTAGACATGATCGTAAAGGACGAATTTTCATATACTCTTATCCCTTCTTAATTAACTAATTCTCATTGGATTATTATATTTATATATAAAGAACTAGGAAATGATATGAGAGGTGACAACTAATAACAACCACTAACATTGCTTTCTTTAATATCTAATGAAATTCGTCCCTTTTATATATACACTTAAAATTTCAAAACTTGTTTAGTAAATGAACTTTCGTTTGGTTACCTAATCTTGCTCCCATTCTAAACGAAACTCGTTATTGTCATTATTCCTCCTTAGCTTATTACATGATTGTCCTTATTTAATTAACTTGTATTATGTCATCATTCTTTTTGGTTTCCTCTATTGATAGTTTAATTTGTGAATTGTGACAAATTAGCAGATAACCTACTACGTATATTCCCTTAACCAAATTTCCTTTCATAACTATTTGTATTCTGGGCCACATAAAGTTTTGGGCTAATATTATGAATTTGGGCTTTTGGCCCATGATATCTAATTTACTTCCATTAATTAATTTAATGTAATTTATCATTTTAAGCTTCTATAATTTATATTTTCCATCCAAAATCTTAGATTAATATTTCGAGACCTCTAAGTTAAAGATTTACTCTGCTAGATTACATCAAAACCTCGTATTAAATTTTACGGGTATTACAGTTACCAACAGCACAAAGTTGTATCGGCTTCAAATTTTCATGGGTCTTCATAATCAAAGAAAATTTTCGAAGTTTATAAAGCACGAATGCTTCAAACACAATTCGGAAATCTCGCATAATACGGTGAAATCTCGAGTTTAATGACAGGATAATGTAAATTCGACACAATTTCATCATGGGCCTTTGTTATCAACGATAATTATTGATGTTAATCATGGAATAATGGAGAATTTTGATGAGATCTAAGCGGTAAACGTTCGTAATTAAAACGGCTACTGAATAACAATTTATACTTTCTGGGTAACAATTCATGGAACAATAATACCATATGTCTTCATGTTTATAACAAATATTTCCGCAAAACGAACATAATTCGTCACTCGTAAATAACACATGTAATACCCAAGTAAAGGCAAAGTGGAATAGATCGTAAAATATCGAAAACACCCAAATAAAATTGAAACCGCTCGAATCTCCGACGTAAATGACTCAGTAAGGTTAAATCGATGTCAATTACTCATGTAAATAACGAAAAACTCTGATGTTTATCATGGAATAATGTGAATTCAAAAATTTTGTTGAAAAACATGTGAAATCTCGACTTTAATGAACTAATAAGGTATATTCGAGTAAGTTTGGTCACGAGTCTTTTTAATCGAACAAGATTATTGTTGATAATGAAATAACGAAGAATATTGACGGGAGCTTGTTGGGGATGTGCCCGTTACCCAACAGAGCTAATATTGGAACGTTTGTCAATTAAAAAGCTGGTTGGCAACGCTTCATTTATTCTGAGTAACAATGCACGCATTCTGAGTACACATCATTAAGAACTCTAGAAGGTTCATGATTGTCGAGATATTAACAATACAATAACTTAATAATATCATATTGCCTGCAATATGTCTGATAAAAAATAACAATATGAACAAAGTTTATAACACATTTGTAGCTACAAGTACCACTAAATAGCTAATCAATACCACATTACTATTTCGATTGATTTCGTTCATAAATTCATTTCGTTCGGATGTATAAGATTGACGTTCATGGAAATAGATAACATGATGAAGCTAAATCACTAAATTTCTCTAAACGACACGTTTTGCAAATGTTGATAAAGTTGAGATAAAAAATCATGTAAAGATATAGATATTTCTTCACAACATATACTAGTATCTCTTTTAGTGCGACATAACGTTATGAATTCCATCACAAACGAATTCAAAATTCAAATAACCACAAATATCAGTTTATATGTCGTAAATCTGTATTTGATACATTCTCGAAGTTATTTGTTAAGGAATATTAACAGGATGGTTCGTTAACTTCACCAATACAAGATTGCCCGCACGTAATACTACATGTTTGCTATAAAATAACAATGTGAACCTAGCGAATAACGTGTTTACAGATAATAATACCACATAATAGGTCTCCGGTACCACATTACTAATTCGATTAATTACGTTCATAAATGCACATTGTTCGAGATTTACAAGATTAACATCTTGTAAATGTATGATTTGATGCATTTATCACACCAAATTCCTTTAAAGCCACATTGTTCGATTGAGGTGGATGATAGTGAATGGTCGAGGTCAATATTTATTCAAAACATATACTATTACTTTGTTCATTGAAACATCACATATGAATTTCAGCACGAATGCCATCAAAATTCAAAATTAAACCACAAATATCATTTATATGTCGTAAATTCTGAAACCTTAAAGGGTAACCTGAAACCTTAATCATAACCTTAAACCTTGATGCGACAACTACAGTAATTTGTAATACATAAACAACTTTTAGTAGCATATTTAACTAATGAATAACAGTTAAGTAGTTATTAGTAACACATTTGCACTGATTTAACAATCCTGTCGAAAATCCCAACCGTGGCATAAATCCCGCCCAATAACCCAATCAATCCACAAATCCCACCCAAAATTTTGCAAGTATAGTAAATCCATCCAAATTCATCGAAAACCAATATTCCGCCCAAAATTTACCGAAACAGTTCTGCTTAAAAAATATTATTCCAATACTTATGAAAAACAAAAGCAGATCATAATATACCACTTCAGATATTCCAAGTAAAGCTATGGTTTCATGTAGTAACAGTTTTATGCCTGATTATCGAAACAGGTCTGCTAAAAAAATACCATATCAATACTTCTGAAAAACAGTAGAAGGACATAATATACTACTTCAGATATACCAAGTAACGCTTTAATTTCAGGTAGTAATAGTTCAATGCCAAAAAATTAACGAAACAGGTCTGTTAAAAAAATACCACATCAATATTTACGAAAAACAAAAATACATCATAATATACCATTTTAGACAATCCAAGTAACGCTTCAATTTCATGTTGTAACAGTTCGATGACAAAAATTATCGAAACGGGTCTGTTAAACAAAATCCCCCATCAATACTTATGAAAAACAAAATTAGGTACCAATTAATCGACGAAGAAGTCGATTATGAGTTACCCCTTGTATCATGTCCCACTTTGTTCTTAATACCATATGTTGGACAAAAAATACAACATCTTTACTTATTATAAACAAAACGAAGTCAGAAGATACCACTTTGTCGGACGAAAAAATATCGTTTACGAGTAATGGAGTCACGTATCTTGAACTTGATACTGTTATATCGTTAAAACGTAACCTAGTAATAATGCATGACATAGTAACACGTATTTATGATGAATCGATGTCTGCCATACGACCTGCTTCACACAACGTACGTTTTAGAAGTGATGAGGTGACGATTGTTTCAAAATTCACAGTGCCTATGAAACGCCCAAACTATGGGTACGTCGAATACACACAGATTAACTACAATTGTTGCGACATTCTAGTTCGATTTCGCCAGATTTTTCTCGAATTTGAACCCGCATAAAAGTTCATTACAATTCTTACATCGTACTTCGTCAATACTAGAATAAATCCTATGTGACACGCCGATGGTTGACGGGGCAGTCGATTGTGCTCGATTCATTGTGAAAAGTAGGTTTCGATTGTCCGAAGAAATAAATATAAAGCTGTTAAAAACATTTTACTATCGATAAGTAACACATTATCAATTTAAAGTAACACTTATGGTTTTTACGGTAACAAGTCGCCGTATCTCTATAACATAAACCTGGCGTCGAATACCCCTTCAGAGAACACTTTATGAAAGGTATTTTAGTCAAAATATAGTTTGGGTCTTTAGCTTTCAATTTTTCAAAAAATAGGTCCTTAAAACTAAAAAAATCTTGATAGGGTCTGAACACTAATTTTAAACTTCAGTAGGGCCTGATCACGAATTGCCCCTAAAATAAAACGACTTACAAAAAATTCTTTTTTCATTACTCAGATTATACATCGGATTACATGACGACAATTACTATCATCGATCGATCGATCAATCACAAATCTGCTCCGATTTACTACATTCACCAGGTGTACTTCCGACTTACCCTCTTCGGAGGATATTTCGAGAAGTAAATTCCGCCTGCCTGAATTTCCCAATAGCAATCCTTATAACAAGTAGCTTTCCTAAACAGGCCGCACTTATAAACCTCGAACGACTTGTCCTTATTCTCTCAATATACGTGACAGAAGAACAGAGTCGAATATAGGTTCGTGCAAAAGTCAAAATTGAACTCTTTGTTCACCGCCTGTTCAAGAGTCCCATAGTCCTTGTCCTTAGATTGGCACCGAAATCTCAGTACTGAGTTGGGCGGTAATTTGTTGACTATGTGGACGGTGATGCGCTCCGTAAAGCAGCCGCCGGCCTCGGCGGACTGGTCGCCGAGGAAGAGGAAGCTCGAGAAAGAGACGAGTAGGACCAATGTGTTTTTCTCCATAGCTAAATTAATTCAATGTTAGTTAGTTCTAGTTATATATGTATATGTGTGTGGGTGCATATAGTCAAATTGTAATCTTGGTGTAAAAATAGAAATTATAGTCAAAGAGGATATTATATGTTAGGTCCTACGATTAACAACTCTACGATCCTAGGCTAGAATTCATAGTAATTCGATCGTTCAGATAAGCAATTGAATTCGATCGAAAAACTCTAATGAAGAACAAGAGAGAGAATTCGAGTAGAGTGAGAAAGTTACTGTTGTTTCTCTCTCTAGAAATCGAATTGCAAGCCTTTCGGATCAGTTCTAAAAACTTTCTCTATTCAGCTCAATTGATTTACAAGTATTTATACCAAACAAACTTGGTATAAATATCAAACTGGTCCTAATCTAAGGACTACTATACAAAACGCCCCTAATTACAAGGACAACTAATGAAATCAAGCACAATTACAAATAGTATTCTACAATCTCCCCCTTTGTGCTTGATTGCGTCTCCGCGCCGTTTGTCCTCGTCGTGCGTAATATGATCTGCGCAAGCCCAGCGCATGCTCGTAGTTCCTCAGAGTGATCCTAAGCTCCAGTCGCTCTTCGATATCTTCAAGCAATTCCATTAGGAGCGGCTGTTCTCTCACGAACCTGTGGATCCTCAGCATAGTGTCTCTGTTGATTTCTTCCAACCTCTGCTCGATGTTTTTCCTGACGACCTTGAGCGTCCCATCGCAAAACTTATGAATCTCAGTCTTCAGCATCAACCTATTCTTCTTTGCTATTGGATTGTGGTAGGTGACGCCTAGGACTGAGCTGATATGCACGTGATTGTTGGGAAGCCCTTCGATCTCAGGTCCTTTGTTGAGTGGAGCGGTCATGTTCACCTTCTTCATATTGCTCTCCAGAGCCATCTGAAGGTCGTGTGCGGCATAGTACTTGACCTGGCGCAACATGAACCGGTAGAGCCCTTCGAGGCCTTCTGTCTTGATGAAGCCCTGAGGACCTTTGTTCTCCACATATAGCTGATAAAGACGGTACACTTCATCGGCGGGGAGGTACGGCAGGTCGCTCTCACTCAGTTCCCCTCGGGTCCTGTCCACTCGTTCGATGATGTAGTGAGGTGTTGGAAGTCCTCCTTTGGCACAGTATACGCTGAGTAGTTGGCTTATTGGGGAGAGACTCTTATAATGGCTCTTGGCTTGTGTCTTAGTCATCCCCAGCCTAACATCAGGTCCTAGTTTGGTCAGCATCCAGAGGTAGGTCATCCTTTTCTGCTGATCCCAATGAGAGATTCCTCTAAGCTCGAACTCGTTCGGCTTCTTCACTCTGTCCGGAGACCTCCAAATATTCTCACGAACTTCTTCGAGGAAGGGAATTTCTATTTGAATGTTTTCCCATTGCGTGTCGATCCGGACGGTCCCTGGCGTTAGCCTTGGAGAGGGAACCGCCTGTTGTTTGATTAACTCTGGTAGCCTTGGGATAACTCGTTCGTAGTCTTCACCTTCCTGAAGCTCGTCGTCTTCTATGATTACGAGATCTATGGACGCTTGTTGTAGAAAGCGCCGAACGTCGTGAAGCCGTTGTCTTTGATGCTCCTCGGGCATGGACTGGGTCATCCACTGTCCTTCGAAGATGTAATTGTCTAGGGCCTTGTGTGGATTGACGCCATGTCCAGAGGGTCCCGGTTGGTCTGGAGCGACTGAGGGAGTGGCTTGGGTAGCTGCTAGAGCTACAAGCATCGCAACACTTGCTTCTTCTTCCGGAAGCAAGGGGCTTGAGTAGATCGGTGGGGTGGACGAAGGCGTCCTCAGGTGAAAGGTTGGTGGGTCGATGTGGGCGGTGCGGTGCGTGGTGTGGGTAGTTTGGGCGTGGTGGGTGGTTTGTGTTTGGGTATGGTGGGTTTGTGTTTGGGTTATTTGGGTTTCACCAGCTCCAGCGCTTGTCTGCATAGCGCCCGAGCCTTGTCCTTGGCCACTTGTTGATGTCCCTGGCCTCTTCTCCCCCTCATGAGGGTCCTGATCGTCAGGATCGTCATGTCTGCGCCGTGAGTGGGAGCTTTGGCCTCGGCAGGTGTCAGTCGGTGGTTCAAGATGGTCCACCAATCGCCTATAAAGGGATTCTTCTTGCGGCAATCGGATGGAAAGGCCTATCAGACGGGCTAGGAGAATGTCATGGAGCTCGGTGATGGAGATTGTGTATGGGTTGATGAGGATGGAGGAAGTGGCTAGAGGGTCGGTGGGTGTGGGTTGTGGAGGTGTGGGATTGGTTCGTGACGAAGGGCCTTCAGATGCAGGTGCTCCCGGTATCTCTTCGGGATGCCTCGGTACTCTCTCTGTGATCTTTTCTCCATTGATTGTACAACAGCAGAGAGAGCGGCCTGGAACTGTTCTGTCGTCACGAAGGGTGCGGACGCCTCCTTAGATGGACCAGGACGACTAACGTCGCCTGTTATCAACCCGTGAGTAGACACCGACTCTGTGGGTTGGCTCACAGTCACTTGAGGTTGTGACTGTATGAGACTTCCACTCAATCCTCGAGTCGAATCCTGAGGATTCGTCTCTATGGCTGTTGTTGCAGGCTCGAGTTGCGCCTGCGAACCAGACACCACATGAGTTAGTTGCGGCTCAAGATTGAGCGAAGAAGTACCGGCAACACTTGTCGTTGTGGTCAGCGTGATATCTGGTGCATCGGTGATGGCCGGGAAGAGGGACTCCATTTGTATACTAAGTCGTCTGGGAGTCCGTCTTATCAGGCTAATCTCCTCATCTGACTCCGTGTCGGATGGTGTAGCTGTGTGAGGAGTGGGTTCACGTTCAACATCCCCTGGAGCCTGATCCGTCACCAGTGGAAGCGAGCTCTGCCCAATTTCTGTCTCGGGCTGTGCTTCTTGTAGAAGAACCTCCTCAATGGTTTCTTCGAGCACGCCTACATGTAAGGGCTCTTCCACTTGTAATTCAAGGTCAGGTGCCTCGAGTTCCATCTCCGTAGCCACGACGTCTATCAGCGTATCATCGACGTCGGGCATTGGCTCTTCGACCAATGGTGGCTCCTGAGCTAGCTCCTGAGCGACATCATCAATTATCGCGTCCTCAGGGCTTAGCTGTTGTTGCGGTTGGGGAGGGCTCATGTGTACATCTGCCGGGGGCCCTCTAATCATTTCCTCTGTGAGGTGATGTTCCCGGCAGTATCTCTGATATTCAGCTCCTGCGGGGTCAGCGAGCCGAAGAAGGTTGAGAGGTATGCCCATTGAAGGCTGTGTAAGGTCCACCAGCCTTGGGTTGTGGAAGAATTTGAGCCGGGGCGGCTGATAGTTTCCACTCGGTGGCAGGCGAGGAATGTTCTGCGCGTACATCTCCATGTGTTGTCGGATGATGACGGAGAACCATCTCGCGTACGGCACGTTCTTGGACAGGTTGTTCTCCTTTTGTCTGATCTGTTCTGCAAGGTCGTTCCAGATCAGCTGGACGAAATCATAATTTCGCGAGAACACGACTCCGTGAAAAATCCGGAGGATGTGGCCGTTGCCTTGTCGAAGCCGGCGTGCTTCGGCGATAGACACTTGTTCACGATCCCAAATAGTGTCTTCCATGGGTGAGGGATACCGTTGCTCTGAACCTAAGCGAGCTTGGTGAGCGGCGGACGGTAACCCATTTGAAGGAAATCAGCCAGCAGTTCTTCATATGATGGGAGGGGGTCGTAGTTTTGGCTGGAGGGAGGTCGAGTAGAGCTCTGAACTCGTTCTTGCCCATGCAAATGTGCCTCGTCCCTACAACCGTCGTGAAATGATATCCCCCGTCCAAGATGATGCTCTTGATCATCCCCCAAAACTGCTGGAGGTAGATCATCGACACTGATGCTGTCACGGTAAGTCCATGCCATAGGGGATGGCCTTGAAGGATTGACACGATGATGTCGTCTGGACACCGGAAGGTGGCCAGGTCCAGTTGGAAATTCGTGTCGTGGACATTAAGATATAGGGATTTCTCGTATATGTGATTATAGGTTGGATAGCGATCCATCTGCAAAATAAGACATATAAAAGTGTATTAGTTCAATTTTATTTTCAGTCGAAGTATGAATAAATTTCATCAAACTAAAGTAATATCGCAAGTAAGCGCATGTTCGATGAATTTTGAATTGTAACGTATCAAATGCATAGTATATGCTCAATTTTGAAAAATCGTAATGGCATGAGCGTAATTTCGAATGAAGTATGAATCGCGTGAAAAATAGTTCGAAATTTTTCTAAGTGTTGAATCGTGAAAAGGACACTGTTCATGCCGAGAAAATTTTCGCTCGATAAAATTGATTTTGAAAATGATTTCCTATGCATTGATTTCAATTGTAATGACTCAGTTCGATTTTTCGATCGAGAAAATTTTATACGCAAAGGTCCGCTACGGAGTAAAAGACTTAGTAAAATTTTCTAAGTATTGAAGTTGAAATCGAGACTGTAGTCGACCTATTTTATGATCGAGAAAAATCCCATGTAAATTTACGATCGAGAAATTATTTCTCAGGTAAATTTACTATCGAGAAATTTTCCTCGATTGAATAAAATTTTCGATTTGAAATTTGTCGAGCGGAATGTGATTTTCGATTGTAAGTAAAATAATTTTCGCTGCGATATAATTTTATCGAGAAATTAGTCAACGAAAGGCTAAGTCAATCGTCGAGAAATTTTCCAATCAATTAGATCTCAAGCGGCGAATTTTGCGATCGAAAAATTAAGTGTTGAAAAATTAATTTCTCGCTGCTAAATTTTTGCGATCAAATTAAAATTGAATCGAAAATTTCTATTTTACGATCGCAAGTTTTACGCTCGATAAAATTAGCATCTAAATTTTCTAATCAGTGCGTAAGTTTTTCGCTCATAAAAATCCTAATTAGATTTCTCGATGGTAAGTAAATTTTTCGGTCTAAATCTTCTATCGTGGCGACTAAATCAGAATTTTACCGATCGAAAAACTAATTCAACACAAACAGTATCTCAATTAAATCGGAATTCAATTAAGACTGTTTGCGATCGACAAAGTTCTTCGATGGCTTTAAAGACTCAAATACCCAATTTCATCAAAACTCAGATTACAGTCGAAGATGCAGATTTTCCGATGATCCATTCTATCAGATTCATAGAGAATATCGAAACTATCTTAAGTGCAGGCATTAAACTCAGATAAAGTTCAAAATCAAGCCTAAAACACTATGAAATAGTATGCGATTTTCTCAGTTTTGAAGAACAGTCGAGAAACTAACATAAATCATGCGAAAAACTACAAAATGCAGATGCTAACGAAGTTAAATCACACGCAAATGGCAACAGATTCTCATTTCTACCTTAAACAGACAATTTCGTGTTGAAGATTGAAAGATTTTTGAGAAATTTGAACTGTCTGTGAAAGTTTTCGCGAGAGAAATTTTTGCGATTTAGGGTTGCGTGAGAAAAAGTTTTTCGACTAAGTTAAACTTTTATTGACTATCATTAAGTCAAATGTTGGGTTTGCGATTAAATGGATCAGGCCCATTACTATTTGCGCTCGAGAAATTTTTGATTTGAAAATTCCTCTCAATTCAAATTTTTCGATCGCAAATTATCGCGGCCAATCAAAATTGTTCCCAGCACTGTTTACGATCGAGAAACTTATGATCGTGAATTAAGTCTTCTATCTAGTTTCTCGATAGTAAGTACTTCTAAAATTTTTCATATTGACCCATATTTCAAAATAAAACCTTTTGTAAGTCTCCCCCCTTAGTATTTAAAATAAATGCAATTAACTCCCTGTATTGTCCGTGTAGTAACGCCTAGCTCCCCTGGCAGAAGTTTTGAAAATCTGTACCACTTAGAGATAAGCGTTAGAAATAATGGAGTTAATCAACAATTATTTTTGGCAGTTTTATCTTTGATATATTTGGTCTTGTGTCTAGCTCCTCTCTTTGTAGTGTCGACGTCTCGCTCTTTTAATTTTGAAAGATCTGAAATACTCAGAGAAACGTCAAAAATATTTGGAGCTAAGCTACAAGTCTTATACTTGCTCCCCCTCAAATGATGCACATGAATTGACTAATTATGCAAGCATATGAAATCAATTCAAGTCACGAGCACACAAATTTACCAAGTAAGCATGTATACATGGTCCCCGAAAACATGTACTTTAAAGTTTTGTGTGAGGGTAGAAGCAGTGAAAAATTTATCGCATTTAAAAAATTCAGTACCAATGCAATCTAAAATTGCATTTAGAATGTGCGATACACTAAAGAAATTCGCATTTATTCAATTCAACGCATATGAAACATAATATTTCATGTCAAAATGTGCGAATTTTATTATTTATTGATTATTTATTATTATATATATGTATATATATATATATATATATGTTTTTCATATATATATATATATATATATATATTATGCGGTCAGATTACTTTGCTTCGATCAGTCGTCACGCCTAAAATTTTACGAGACATTTGAAAGAAGAAAATGCCGTCACGTCATGTCGTCAAACTAAAGCCCTAAGTCCATAGACTGGTCCATTTCGACAACTCTCACCAGGTTCGCTCTTGCTCTCAATTATGGCTATCTCGGGATTTTTATATTTTTATCACTCAAGTCAACACAAGCAATTTTAAGTCAATTTACCTGTGATCGAGGCATTTTTTAATTATTTCACCTAAGCGAGAGACCGTCTATGTGGAATCAAAGGGTTGTAAGGGTTATAATTTGGTTAGGACTTAGAACGGAAGGAATTCAAAGGAAAGTGAGCTTATCTCTTCATCATCTTCCAATTCTACACCCCTCTCCTTTTTTTCGGCGTCTCTCTTCTTTTCAATCTTTTCTCCCTCTTTTTCTTTTAAGAACTATCCCTTTTTATGTTATGCTCAAGCTGAAGCTCCGCTTCTCCATGAGGCTCTAGGAGATTATCGTAGGCGAAGTTCTTCTTGTTGGTTCTCCGGCCGATACTGAGCTCCTCTTCTCTTAATCCCTATTTAGGTTTCAGAGATTATCAATTTGGAGAAGTTCTCGGGTATGGAATTCGTACCCGAGGCTGCACTCCTCTTCTCGTTTCCCGATATAAGACCGGATTATCGTTGGAGAAGTTCACTTCGTGGTGCTCCTCTTCCAGCCGTTCTGACGAGCGTACGAGATTATCGTTGGAGAAGTTCACAGCAGGATCCATGCCACTTTCTACAAGGTAGTCGGAAGGCCGGTTCCTTTGGTCTGATTTTTGCGCGTTGAGCAATGCCTTCTTTTGTCATGATGTTACTTTTTCTTTTGTTATCTCCCCCTCCTTTTCTCATTTGAACAACAATTCGAAGAGTATAAAGTTCGGTTGAAGGCTGGGAATGGGTTTTAAATGAAGAAAAGGACGTCGGAGAAGGCTCAAAGTGGATGACTAAGGGCTAACGTGGGGAAATTAATATAAGGCCGAATGAGGGATAACCTAAACTCCCTTATCATTTTCCTAACGATCTAACGCAAGATGAGTATGAAGCCAAGTATCACTAGTTAAAACAAGCAATTGATGTGTGACTCACTCGAGAATTAGATCCAAAGAAAGAAAAAAAAAATAACAAGGCCTGAATCCTCATATTTATAGTGGCTTTGTGTCTAGTGGAGCAACCTAATGACCTTTAGACACAAGAATACGACTTAGACTGACAAAATTAAGCAATTAAATCAATCGCATGTCGGGGTAAAATTCTAAGTGACTTTAGATCAAAGCATCCTAAAGGATTTCGTCATACCCCTCTATATTATATATAGAGATATATATTATTATTATATTTATATTTATTTTTATCACGCAAGATAAGAACAAATAAGCATAGAAAACACATAGAATAGAGCATGTGATAGCACAGAAGATCAGGTAATGCACATATTACGGAAGATTCAACATGTCTAATTTTCAGACAAGGAATTGAAATCGTTTCTCATCCAATGCCTTGGTGAAAATGTCGGCTAGTTGAAATTCAGTGTTCACAAAGTACACCTCTATCGTGCCTTTTTCTACGTGATCTTTGATGAAATGATATCTAATGTCTATGTGTTGTGCGTGAATGATGAACAGGATTGCAAGTAATGGCGATTGCGCTCCGACTATCACTATATATGGGTATATTATTTAGATTGTACCCATAGTCGCGAAGCTGTGTCCGCATCCACAGCATCTGTGAGCAATAGCTGGCGGCATCTACGTACTCTGCTTCGGCCGTCGAAGTTGACACGCAGTTCTGCTTTTTGGATGACCAGCAAACCAGCTTTTCGCCTAAAAATTGAGCGCCACCGGACGTGCTTTTCCTGTCCATTCGGCAACCTGCATAGTCAGCGTCAGTGTAGCCGATGAGTTTAAAAATTGTACCCTTTGGATACCATAGGCCAAGGGTAGAGGTGCCCTTAAGGTAGCGTAAAATTCTTTTGACCGCGAGCATATGGAATTCTTTGGGATCGGCTTGAAAACGGGCACACAAGCATGTGGCAAACATGATGTCCGGCCGGCTCGAAGTAAGGTAGAGAAGAGATCCAATGATACTGCGATACAGTGTGATGTCGACCGACTTGCCAGAGGGATCGGCATCCAACTTGCAGCTTGGTGACATAGGAGTGCTGAGAGGCTTGCTCTGGTCTTGATGAAATTTCTTCAGAATATCCTTGATGTATTTTGTCTGACTGATGAAAATTCCATCATCGAGCTGCCTGACTTGGAGTCCTAGGAAAAACTGCATCTCTCCCATGTGACTCATCTCGAATATGCTCTTCATGAGATCTCCAAACTTCTTGCAGAGCCGAGGATTTGTTGATCCGAAGATGATGTCGTCGACGTATACTTGGACGACCATCAGATCTTTGTCATGCCATTTAATGAAGATGGTTGTGTCTATCGTTCCTCGTATGAATCCAGACTTCACGAGGAAATCACTCAGGACATCGTACCAAGCACGTGGGGCTTGTTTTAGTCCATAGAGAGCTTTGTCCAAGCGATAGACATGATCGGGATGTTCTTGATCAACGAAACCTTCCGGCTGAGCGACGTAGACTTCTTCTTTTAACAAGCCGTTGAGAAAGGCGGTTATAACATCCATCTGATAGACTTTGAATGTGAGCCGCATAAGCCAGCAGGAGGCGGATAGCTTCGATACGAGCACAGGAGCATAAGTCTCGTCGTAGTCGATGCCTTCCTGTTGATTGTATCCCTTAGCAACTAGCCTAGCTGTGTTCCGGATCACTTCACCATCTTCATTTTTCTTATTTTTGAAAACCCATTTAGTTCCGAGCACTGTTTTCCCATGTGGACGGGGTACCAAGGTCCACACTTGAAGACGTTCGAATTGATTGATCTCCTCTTGCATTGCAATTGTCCAATCCGGGTCTCGAAGTGCGTCTGCTACTTTGGTAGGCTCGTTTTGTCTCAGGAAGCAACTGAAAAGACTATGTTGACGACGTGTCCTCACACCAACCGAGGGGTCGCCAATTGTCTGATCAACCGAGTGGCCTCTCGTCCACTTGCGCTCATGAGGCAAGGCTGAAGTCGATGCGTCAGCCATCTGTGGATCTAGATAGCCTATAGTCTCAAATTGATCATTTGTCTGAGGAAGTTCCAATACTGCACTTGGATTGATCGTCTCAGATGATACTTCCTCGACGACCACTATAGGTTCTTCGGTGTTCTGTGGCAATTTTGAGTCGGGTGGGGTAGAGGTGTGAGATGAACTTGGTACGTCGGTCTCGTTTGGTGGATAATTCATTGTTGATGTAGGCGGACCGATATACCGGTTCGAAGAGAGAATCCAAGTCATCTATTGCAAGTCTCGTTGCTTCGTCTGACACTGATCCTGAAGTTGTTGCCATCTTCTTGTGGTTTTGTGCCAACACACCAGTGATTACGGGTTCTGAAATGTTGTCTTCAGAAGCCAACGAGTTAGGCATGGGTCCTGGACAGAATTGACCAGAAGCCATATCTGCCACTTCGTGGAAAGTGACATTATAGCTTTCCTTAATAGTTCGGTTGGACTTGATGTATACTCGGTATGCTTTTGATGTTGAAGAATACCCGACAAATGTGGCTTCGAATGCTTTAGGGTCGAACTTTGCACGTTGCTCTCGATCGTTCGCCACAAAGCACTTGCACCCGAAGACTTTAAGGAAAGATATATTGGGCACTCTATTATTCACAATCTCATACGGAGTCTTGTTGAACCGTTTGTGAACCACCGTCCTGTTTTGAGTAAAACAAGCGGTATTGACTGCTTCAGCCCATAGAAAGTGTGGAAGTCCCGATTGGATCAGCATTGTACGAGCGGCTTCCACTAGTGTTCAATTTTTCCTTTCAACGACCCCGTTTTGTTGAGGTGTTTTGGCGGCTGAAAATTGTTGACTTATTCCAAATTTCTGATAAAACTCACTGAGGTGATTGTTCTTGAACTCAGTGTCGTTGTCTGTTCGAACAACTTTAATAGTCTGTTGTAGCAGATTTTGAGTTGTGTTCACAAAGTTGATGATCAAGTCACCAGTCTCATCTTTCGTTCGGAGGAACTTAGTCCACGTGTAGCGAGAATAGTCATCCACAATCACTAGGACATACTTTCTTCCATTGATACTCTGAGTCTGTATCGGACCACAGAGATCCATGTGAATTAGTTCCAATGGTCGAGAAGTAGACGCAATTTGCTTGACGTGATGAGATGCTCGCTTCATGCCGAACAGTGATGCTCCCTTTGTAGTTGTATAGTTGGAAGACCGTGAACCAACTTTTTCGTAGAAAGACTTTGTTGAGCTTTCATATTCAGATGAGACAGTCGTTGATGCCATAAGCTGTTCCTCTGTAAATCAGTCTGAGAAATGTGGCATACATCTGTCGAGGGCCGCAACAGATGTCAGGTTGATCATGTAAAGATTGGATCTCCGAAGTCCTTGAAGGAGTTCTGTGTCTTGACTATCCAAAATTCTGCACCGGTCAGCATGGAAGACCACCTGGAAGCCTTTGTCACAGAATTGGCCTATGCTGAACAAGTTATGGCGGAGGCCTTCGACGTACGAGACATCTTTGATGGTCAGATTTTTCAGAGTGATATCCCCAAGTCCTAGAATCGGGGCTGAATCGTTGTTCCCAAATCCGACTTTGCCGTTGGGTCGGTCTTTGTAATTGCTCAGCAGCTCTTGACTACCAGTCATGTGTGTGGAGCAACCAGAGTTGAGGTACCACACATGATGGATCTGCAAAAACAATTTAGAGAGCTTTAGGTACCCACTTAAACATGGGTCCTCTCGGATTAGCAGATTTAGTTTTGGGTTCAGATATGACTCCGAAATCTATTTTTGGAAGAGTCTTAATAACCCATTGCACTTTTGAAAAAGTGGGTTTGGGTTTTGCCTCTATAGGAGACTTGGCTCTTTTGGCTTTTGTCGTCCTAGGCGGAGATTTAGGAACCCATTTGGGTTGAACCTTACAGGGAAGGTTAATTTCAGCACGTACAAATGCTTTGGAGGGTTTGACTGAGGAAAAGATCTTTTCTTGTGATAGTCTCCTAAGGTGCTTGGGGGATTTAATTTCTACGGGATACCTTAGGTGAATACATTCATGTACGGCGCCATAAGCTTTCTTTATGGCTGGATCTTGTTTCCTACGTGTCTTCCTAGTGGCATTTGTTTCAAATGATTAATTTTTGACGTAGAGCCTATTTCGAAGTTGGTGCTTCTAAAAGTGATCGGCTGAAGTGAATAATTAGAAGCAACTATCTTAAAAGTGGAAATAGCTCTTTTATTTCTACGAATGTCTTTATTGTAATAGAAGGAGTAGCATGCTCAGAAACATTTAAATCTAATGGCTCCTTCTTTATCTTAGTGCTAGACACTCTCGCCTTTGTTTTTAGTGCTGACGCTACGCTCCCTGTAGACGTAGGTAAAGTGAAATTAGTCATAGCACTTTTAACAAAATTATTTTTACAATATTTATCTTTCAAAGGCGATTTTTCATTTTTCACGCTTTTTGTAATAGCGTGAGAGGTAGCTTGGGAGGACGAGGAAGCCTTGACATTTTCCATCTCCTTAAAGAATTTTTTCTTTTCAGCTTCGAAATTCTCTCGTTCTTTTTCTAACTTTGCCTGTGACTCCTCTCTCTGTTTTATGATAGGGGGTTTGTAGAGAGAATTTTATAATTAATGGTTTTAACTTCCTCGTGGTATGTTCGAGAATCAGGAGGTAGAATTTGAACGAAATTGCAGACTGGTGTTAGAGTTTCTTTCCTATTTTTGTCCCTTTCATTTAGTTCTGTGTAGTCAAAGGGGATTTCTGGACCATGTGGACCTTGTCTAATGGATCAATCGAAAGTATTTTCATAAGACGATTCAGTAAAGTTTCTTAGAGTGGTTATTCCTAAGCGCATGTGTTTAACATCGTATATTTCTTTCTTTTGTAAAACACATGGGTTAGTGAAACCTATGCCTTCTATAGGATTATAGAACTCTATATCCTTGGGCTTGTTCAAAAATATCGTCTGTTCGGTCTGTCCCCTAAGCGTAACTATATCGTCTAATTTCTCTACTTTGGCATATAGTTTCTTGCGTTCCTCACCTAGGAGAGCGTAATTATTTCCACGGTTAGTCTCGCTGCTTGACAGGCATCGAAATCCTTACTGAGCTCACTAAGCTTAGCATTCGATGTTTCTAATTGAGCTTCTAAGTTAGTGATCTTATAAGTAGCTTCGGTTATCCTACAATTTAAAATGGCTTTCTCGTTGAGATTTCTAACCAAGCAATTGTAGTTATTTGCTAGCCTATCTTCTAATTCCTTAATCATTTCACTCTGTTGTCCTAGTTGAGGTTGACTGGTCTCTCTAGGATGGAGGCTCTTGGTAAGTTCATCTATTTTTGCACTAGAGCTCCTAAGTTCTTGTTCGAGACTATCTATCTTCTCCTGAGCTCTCTCAAGTTCGTTCTCTACTTCCTTTATACTTTTCTGCTCACGTTTCATGTTAGCATATTGCTTTTGATATGATTCTAACATGGTCAATAATGTGGAAGGAGTGACTACCTCATTTGAAGACGTGGATGCGTCGTCGTCGTCCGTACGAGTGGATGTTTCGGCGTCCAATTCGTTGTCGAGACGGGCCATGAGGGCTAATTTCTCTTCCTCGGAGCTCGACAGGTCCTCGAGCCATTGGTCCTATTCGGGCATGATAGCTACTCCAGCTTCTTTCTGTTTTGTCAATTGAAGCTACCTAGAGTAGTAGTTTGCATCTCTTTTATTCGGGAGAGTGCACTCTCTGGCGAAGTGACCTGCTTTGCCACAATTAAAACATTTATTAGTCTCTTTGGGATTCTTGACCTTGGAACTCTCCGAAGCACGTTCTTTGTTCTTGGAGCTTGTAGTCCGAAGTCTATTGGCTGAGGTTGCAGACTTCTTCTTGAAGTACTTCTTGCTCATCATTTGTCCAATGAGAGCTAGCTGTTTTCCAAGGGCTTTCATGTTCAGGTCGATGTCGGAGTCCGATTCCTCTTCCGACTCTGATGATGAAGGTCGCCTAACGATCTTATCCTTTCTTGATCTTGTGCTCCTCTTCTCCGAGACTAAGGCAACCGTGTCATCGGTTTGTTTGCCCTTCTGCTCTTTGGTGATCTCGCGGATATCCTCCTCATGCTGGGCGAGATTGTCGAACACGGCATGGACATCCAACTCCTCTAGATCTTGGTTTTGTCGTATTTGAGTGGATATTTTCTTCCATTCCGTGGGCAGAGAAGATAGAAATCTTATGTTTGTCTCCATGTTTGTCTTCGTTATTCTATCTTCCTCATCTCATTGAGAAGAGTGAGGTATCGTTGGTAGATCTCGTTTAGACTCTCCTCCGGCTTTGCTTTGAATGAGTCGTAAGCGGTGAGAATGTTCGCTTTCTTGGCCTTTATACCAACTTCCGTCCTTTGCATCATCCTATGCAGCTCATCCCACATCCCTTTGGCCGATGTAAGGCTGTCGATTTGTCTGTATATATCGTTGGGGATGCCCTGCATAAGGGTATTCATGGCTACTAGATCAGCCTTAGCTCGAGCTCTTTCCTCCAGAGAGTATTCTCTAGGCTCCTTTAGTCGCCTAGAAGCTGGAATTGCTGGAGTAGCTGTTTCGTCCCCGGGTACATGGACCCAGAACTGTGCCGGTCCCTCTTCAAGGGACTTCAGTAGATTTTCGGCTTGATCCTTTAGAGCAATAAAATTCAGAAAGTGGCTTCTCCACACTGTGTATTCGCCTCTTTGCAAGATCGGCGGACGGTTGTCATTTCCGAGTGAGTATGCATCCATGTTTGTATTGTAGTCGAGTTGTTGAAGGATCTTCGTTAATTGTTTTGAAGGTTGAAGATGATGTAATGTGCTTCACAAGTGAAGAAATTCGTTAGTAGCGTTTGATTGGAAAATTAGATCGAGAATTATTTTCGATTCAATCTTTAAAGTTTGATCGAAATTAATTCCGTTGAGATAGAATGTATTGGGTACTGTTCTCGTGCGAGAAATTTTGTCAGCGAGATATTTTACGAGCGAGATAAATTGCTCAAAATCATTCGGTCGAGAATCGATCGTAAAGAAACAGTACGTTAGTAAGTTTCTCGACAAGTCAAAATAAAAATGTTAACTAGAAAAGTTTCTCGCGTATAAATGATTTTCGCCTGGTCAAACATTAAAAGGTTTGACTGAAAAAGTTTTTCGAGTGAAAGTTTTTACGCATGCAAAGTCAAAATAAGTCTCTCTCGAAAAAGTTTTTCGCTGTATAATACTCGAGAAATATTTTTTAACTAAAATCGTTTCTACTGATGACGATTCTAGCGCTGACTACGTATTCTGACCGAGAAAAATTCTCGCGCTAAGTTTATCGATCGAGAAACTAATCCGATCGCAAAACTTAGCGAGAAAAATTTGAGTAATCGAGAAAAATTAACAGAATACGATTAACACTAATTCGAGCAAAAACAAAGAATCATATAGTGAAATCTGAGGCAATTGCTCGCAATTAAGTACTAATCACGCACGAACAAGCAATTAAACACGTTATGAGGCAAAATATATCGAATTTGATCAAAATCAGAACGTGTTCTTCATGTTCTTCGCAAACAGTAACACGCAAAAGCAATTCAATCCTAGAAATCGAAGTTTAACTGCTACAGAACTGATCTCAATGATGATCTATCACTTAAACAAGCACAGAAACACCAAATTCAAGTCAATTAAGCACAGAATTAAGCTATTGGATCGAAAAAGGTTTTCGCGCCAAACTGTTCTTCGATGAACAGTATCCAGAAAATGATTTTCGATCCAATTCTAACAATTTTCATTCAAAACAGAACGAATCTGCTCTGGTACCAATTGTTAGGTCCTACGATTAACAACTCTACGATCCTAGGCTAGAATTCGTAGTAATTCGATGGTTTAGATAAGCAATTGAATTCGATCGAAAAACTCTAATGAAGAACAAGAGAGAGAATTCGAGTAGAGTGAGAAAGTTACTGTTGTTTCTCTCTCTAGAAATCGAATTGCAAGCCTTTCGGATCAATTCTAAAAACTTTCTCTATTCAGCTCAATTGATTTACAAGTATTTATACCAAACAAACTTGGTATAAATATCAAACTAGTCCTAATCTAAGGACTACTATACAAAACGCCCATAATTACAAGGACAACTAATGAAATCAAGCACAATTACAAATAGTATTCTACATTATATTTTGTGATAATATGCAAAAGGATTTTTTATTTTGTTTGACTTTTTTTCCCACATAATCTTCGTAAGTAATAGTAAATTAGTAATAGATAAGCTATAAAAAAAAAGTACCATCCTAGAGAACAGAAGATTTTGAGTGTTACTTTTGTGAAACGAGTAGAGCTGGCAATTGAGCCCATCCCGCCCTGCCCCACCCCACCAAAGTGGCAGGGCGGGCTACCGTTTCTCAGAACCGTCAGGGAGCGGGCCTAGGCCGGCAGGCTCGCCAGGTATAAATTAAATAATTTTTTATTAGTTATCGATATATAAATAGATTATATAGGTTTTTAATGTTTTTGACCTCCGATTTTTAATTTAATCAAGTTAAATAATATAAAGATTATTATGGACGAGATTAGTTTTGATTAGAATTAATTTAGACCTTAATATTTAATTTTTTTACTCTCTCTCTCTCTCCCTCTCTCTCAATTTTGGGTGGGCCAGGCTAGTCAAGCCTGCTACCCGCCTATAAGGCTGGGCGAGCCTTCTTTTGTAAGCTCGCCAGACGGCAGGCTTACCCGTGCCCGGCCCACCAAAGGCGGCTTTGGCGGTCTACGGGCTGGGCTGTAATACCCGTAAATTTTAATACGGGATTTCGGTGCATTTTATTTTGTAACTTCGGAATTTTGATGAAGAAAATGTAAGTTTTAGAAACTTGTAAGTTTAGTACTTTAATAGGAAAGAATCCAAAGTAGAGATCACGTAATATTTTAGCCAAGCATAAGATTCTGGGGATTGAGATAATTTTTGGGTAAAATGAAACTTAGGAATTTTCGGACAACTTGAAAGGTTAATTTCGAGTAGGATCAATTTTCGGGTAAGGCTTGGCGAAAAATATTTTCGGACTTTGAAATTGATTCTCGACCAATAGCAATTATTTTCGGGTAGTACATGAATTTTAAAGGAGATTAATTTTCGGGTAAGCTTTGGAGCAGTCAAGTGATGTCAAAATTCGGGTAAAGCACATGATTTTCGTGTATTGACAAAAAATGGGATGTCATGTAAATTTTGGATAACTTGTTACAAGATTCTTAAGCTAGAGGGAAAAAACCTTTACTCACCAACTTGTCACACCTTGACCAAGGTTCTAATATATATCCATATACCATTATACCATTTCGTAGAAAACACTCGTTGTTAGTAAAGTAAGAACAAGTACAAAAGGAGGGAAAGCCCTCAAAAAGACAAACGTGAGAAGGAGACCAAAGCAAAGAGAGGATTCGACCAAGCTTAGGAAATTTAATTTCAAGCTCGAATTTGAACGCGAAGTAGGTGAATTTTCATCTACAACACGTAAATATTTATGTTACTTAAAGTATTCCGCAATTTATGTGAACTTGTGATGAGATATGTAATTTGGTGGATATTCTCTGTATGGCTATGGCTATTATGTGTTTAAACTGAATTTTTGGGTCTTAATTGGTATCCATATCTTTAGTCATGTTTTGGGGCATGTGTTTATATAGCTACGGCTATTTAAGAATTCTTAGTGAATCTAAGTTGTTAAATACTTGCAAAACCTAGGAAAAGTTTTCGGCCATATAAACTAGGCAAAATTATAAAATTAGGTCACTAAGTATATAAGTTTTCGTTTTTGAGTCACTATGTTTGATAATTGCAAAAGTAGGTCACTAACTCTTCATGACCCAAACAATTTTGGGTCATGTTTTCAATATTAGGTCACTAAGAATATAATTTTCAATTTTGGGTCACTAAGTTTACATTTTTTCAATTTTGGGTCACTATGTTTATAACAGTACCAAATGAGTAACCCAAAATTGAAAAAAAATGTAAACTTAGTGACCCAAAATCGAAAAAATATATTTTTAGTGACCTAAAATTGAAAACATGACCCAAAATGGTTTTCACATGAAAAGTTAGTGACCTACTTTTGCAATTACCAAACTTAGTGACCCAACATGTATACTTAGTGACCTAATTTTATAATTTCCCCTATAAACTATTCGGTAGTCTTAGACTTTAATACTTAAAGCTCACGCCTTTTGACATTGAGAGTTCTTGGGATTTGAGTTAACAAAATTATTGGTTTAGTTAAATATAAGCTTTGAAGACATTTGGGGAGTCTATTGACTTTTCAACATGGAGAAAAGTAAAGAATAGGTGATTATTTTTTAAGTCGTTCTTTCTTATGAGGTTAGCCATGACGTTTTATTTTCCCTTCAGTGCCTATAAATAGGCTTGCATGCCTAATGTAAGTGATCACCCCAAAAACAAGCAATGAGAGAGAGAGAGAGGGTGGAGTGAGAGAGAAAGAAAATCAGAAGAAAAAAAAGAAATCTTATCCGCGTGGATAAGGATGAGAGCGGGTGTAGTTTTACTGAGGTAATTGAGAGTGGGTACAAAAACATTATCCGGCTGGATAAGGGGTCTCAAGTTTGGGTTTAAACAGCGTTATTTTGTACGGTGTAATTCTCAAATATAGTAAAACTATTGTTTCTTCGTGGAGGTAGGCGGTATTGGCCGAACCACGTAAAAATCTCGATGTTTTCTCGGTGTCATTTCGGCTTTAAATTAATATCTCGATAAATTGTCGTGGGGTCCAAATACAACTACCGCTGGCCCAGAATTAAATATTTGCCGCTCAACCCCAACAAGTGGTATCAGAGCCAAGCATTCTGGTATTTTGAGTATGCTCTGTGGTTGCAGCTGTGTCTGATCTTCCACATCAAAAAAGATGTCAGAAGGGAACATCGATCGGGGGGAGCCAATGTCAGAGCGAGATTCAATGAGGTGATGCCGTGTGCTGAAGAAATAATGGTACAAGATGGTTATCGTTGATGGGATGCTCAGTGTCGGGCGGAGCTTGTGCGGCGGTGGAGTTTTGGCGAGTTATGGCAATAGTGATGTGTAAGTTTCTAGGTGACTGGTGCATAGTGGGACTGATGTGACCCCACAGATATTCCTAGGAACTTACTTAGAAGGGTAATTCTGTCTAGGAGGCATGTCGCTAGCCTTTCCTGTATATTATCTGATCTGTACTATTTTTGGGTCTGGCTGTTGAATCTGTGCAATAATAATTGCGACGGATGACAACAAAGTGCGACAATGTGCTAGTGCGGGAGGTTTCACTCTGTGGCAGAAAAGAGTGAATGATGCTCGTTTGTCAAGGCTGGGGATATAAGCTTTGACGGGAGACGAGAAAAGTCGGAGTAAATGACGGAAATTTTGGGATCAAGATGTGTCAAAAGAGGAAGAAGTAAGGCCCGTTTACTTCTTACCTCTCTTCCTGATTCGGATGAAAATTTGATCACAACCATTTGGTACGAGCCAGTGAAGGCATTGGATGGTGGAGTCAACTCTTTTGGAGAGGAGGCGGCCAAATTATGGTGATAGTCGGGCATTGGCTATACACGGAGAGAGTCGTAGAGGAACGTGACACGTCAGGGGATTTGGAGACAGCAGCAGGTCCAAATCCAGGTGGAGGGAAGGGCATGTGATGCTACAAATGTGGTGAGCCTGGACACATCAGGAGAAACGGTCCGACTTGGAGGAAGAACATGGGGCTAGGAAAATTCCACATGAGGGTAGCACACGGTTCATCTTGGAGACGTGCGCTCGTTCTCAGGAAGAAGGATATTAAATCCGGGTTTGCTCCAAGAGAATATTTGATGTGTTCTGGAAATTGCGAACGGTTTTTTAGATCTTCATGGGCTGATGGATATCGTTGTGTTGTTCGGTGTGTTGGAACGGGAAAGATCAAAATGGTTGGGAGCGGTACGCATTTTGGGTGGTGTGACGTTGTCTCAAAGTTGCTAGAATTTAATATTCTTGAACCAGTAAGATTCCAGGGATATGGGGTTTCATAGCAGGGGGAGTCTCGGAAATCACACATGGTGGAAATGATCCTACCAGAGGGAGAAGAGTGCAAAGGGTTTGTATCGTCTGGACGTGAGTATGATATATAATATTCAGACTTCGATAGGTTCACGAAAATTGCGCGCACGTGGTGGAAAGGCAGACGTGGTGAGAAGGGAAGTCCTACTGGAGAAGGGGTTACATCGAACTCCCTCTTCCGAAATCGATTGGTCGAGTCGATTCAACATAGCTGCACATAAGATTGGCCGCTGAATGAATCAAGTGGGGTAGGATCGGAATTCTTGAGTCGGATTATGTGTAGGTGCTACATTGAAGGCCAATGGACGTTCGTGGTGTTTACGAACGGATTACTCGCATTCTCGGGTTCTCTGGATTGCTCTCTAAAGAAGACGCAGATGTTGAAAAGGGGGAGAATTGTTGATTTTTCAACATGGAGAAAAGTAAAGAATAGGTGATCATTTTTTTATGTCTTCTTATGAGGTTAGCCACGACGTTTTTTTCTCTTCAGTGCCTATAAATAGGCTTGCATGCCTAATGTAAGTGATCACCCCAAAAACAAGCAACGAGAGAGAGAGAGAGGGTGGAGTGAGAGAGAAAGAAAATGAGAAGGAAAAAAAAAATCTTACCCGGGTGGATAAGGGTGAGAGCGGGTGTAGTTTTACTGGGGTAATTGATAGTGGGTACAAAAACATTATCCGGGTGGATAAGGGGTCTCAAGTTTGGGTTTAAACGCGAGCGTTATTTTGTACGGTGTAATTCTTAAATATAGTAAAACTATTGTTTCTTCGTGGAGGTAGGCGGTATTGGCCGAACCACGTAAAAATCTCGGTATTTTCTCGGTGTCATTTCGGCTTTAAATAATGTCCGGATGAATTGTCGTGGGGTCCAAATACAACTACCGCTGGTCCAGAATTAAATATCTGCCGCTCAACCCCAACAGTGTTTTGGGTTCTCTTGATTCTCGAGTCTTTTTGTAAAAATTTTCGGGTATAAGATGGGGACCTCGGCAAATTTTCTAAATTCGGATGTCGTAGTTGAAATATTTTCGGATAAATGCCAATTTTCGGACAACTTGAGTTTTTGGGATTCACATTTCAAGGCAATTTTCGGCTAAGTGGGAATGAAGTAAATTGGGATAGTTGAACTGTTAGAGTTTGAAATAATTTCGGGTGATTATATTTCGCCGAGTTTGGCTTTTATCTTAAGTGGCAATTTCGGATTTAATTTCGGATAGGTTGAACATATTTTCGGGTAACCTAAGGATATTTTCGGGTTATACATGTGGTTTCATCTAAAATTTTTCGGCAAGAGAAATTTAGATTTGAATGAATTTTTCGGGCAAAGAACTTTAGCCAATTTTCGGATGACCTTCAAATTAAATCAACTTTCGGGCAGTGAGTAATTACACCGAATTAGGGTTTGGTTTAAGTGTAGATGTTAATATTTTGATCGTTCAATTCGTATGTGAGTTAGCTTGCATTTTCGGGTAACTCCAATTAGAAATTCGGGTGTTGACTTATTTAATTAAACCCCTAACAAGATGGGTTGATCTTAAGGGATAAAAGCTTCTTCCTAGAAAATCCAACAGGATATTATTTCTTGACGGGTATCTCTCTGCAATGAGTGTAAACTCTACTTAAAAGGAGTAACGGAAATATGCCAGCTCATCAATGTTAGAGGGATCAATGGGTACCGAAACAGGAGGGCGATATACGTATTAATAGCAGATAGAGAAGAACTAAAATCAACACTTTCATTTGACCTGGAGGAATACAAGGGGTATTGGTCCAACAGGGGAACTTCGAGACCCCGCCCATCGCGAGCCTCCCAGATCCGCATCAGCGAGTGGTGGGACGACGACCAAGCCAATCTTGACATTTAATTTAAAATAACGATTTGAATGGAATCTGACTTTTCGGATCAAAGTTCTAGACCTGTAGGAATTTCGGGTGGCTAGACTAGAATACGGGCAATTATTATTTCTGGTATTGTGAATTCGCCGAACTTAGTGTATTTTTGGAAGTTGACCATTGACTTAATTTTCGGATGTGACCTAGAATTAATTTTTGGGCGGCTAGGTCGACTTTCAGGTAATTTAAAATTCGGATCTTTATTATTTCTTGGGTAAGGAAAAATTCGCCGTTCAGTAACAAAATTCGGGCGTTGACCTTAAATTGGGCCTTGTTCCGAATTTTGACAACAAACCGAATTCTTGGTCTTAGACATTATTATTGGACTTTAGGTATAATCTTCACGTAGTTAGACGACTTGTTCGGGTAGAACTAGAATATTTTCGAGCAAAATATTTGTTTATATAATGTTGCATTTTTATTTGCAATGCATAGCATGTGCACAATACATCAATGCAGGGGCGGATCTACGTTGTGACCCGAGGGCGACGGTCCCCGTGAAAATTTTCGAAGTTTTTAGTACTATATATGTACTATATTCATTAACAATGTATATATAGACATCGAAGATCAAATGTGACTAATATTACGAGTAGCACGGTGGTTAGAAATGTGACCTATTGTGGAAGGTCATGTTCAAACCCATGTTAGATTTTTTCAATTCTTTTTTTTGTTTTTTATTTGTTTAGTTAGTTTTTTTACTATTATTACTATTCTTTTAGTTCTTTTCTTCTCCTTTTTTAGTTACTTTCGCATATTTTAATTTATGCATTTCAGTTTATTATTATGGGGTTTTTTACACATAAGTACCTATTTGAAAAAAAACTTGTAATTTAGTACCCAGTCAGGATTTTTTTATATGTAGGTACCTAACAGAATAAAGTTTTTGCACATAGGTACCCGATCCCCGAAAGTACACCAAACAACACATTTGGGTACCCTATCTCAACACATTTGGGTACCCTATATAACATAAAAATGGTACGACGTATGTCTGTAGGTAACACACAGGCATGCCCGTAGGTACGACGTATCCTATATTTAGGTACCCTATATAAACGTGTTATAGTACGCAATATACACACAGGAAGGTACGATATGACTAAAGAAACTGGTAAAATTAAATCGGGTACCTATCTATAAAATTTTCTGACATGGGTAGTTATGTGTAAAATTTTTTTCCAATTGGGTATTTTTCTATAGATTCACCTATTATTATTACTTTATTATTATTATTCTTGTTTTAGTTTTTTCTTTTTGTTTTTTATTCTTGAGACTTTTTAGTTATTTTTGTGACACTATTTTCTTTTTATCTTAATTCTTTTTTAATTATTTTTGTATACAAATTCTTTAATATATGTAATTCCTCTTTTTATTATTTTTTCCAATAACTTTTGTTGCCCATTGATACTATCTTTATCTTTCAAACCGGTTAGTCAACAATGCAGATATATTTCAAGAAAAATACTCTCACATAATTAAGCTCATCTTCGAGTGTGCGGTGGAAGACCATAGTCGATTATGTGAAAATGACTCGATAAAAAATTTACCCCCCCCCCCCCCGACTAGAAATTCTATATTCGCCCCTGCATCTGTGTGAAGAAGGGCTGAGGATACGGTGACACCTTAAGGTGTCGGCGCGAGTCGCGTGTGGGTAGATGTGACCGATTTTGGTCGTCGACTCGTAGCAGAGTCTGAGGATAGTACTAGTGCACCTGACATTATTGTCGACGCCAATTTCGTATGAGATATGAGAGGGTCTGTTTGGCGAAAGCAGCGACCTGGTAGAGTTAGCTCAGGGAGATCGCTACTAGCATGGGCATCGTCGGGGCAAGAAGGCATTTTAGGAAGGAGCGACCTGCGAGACGGCGTATGCTACCCGAGATCTGATTCTTGACCCCTTCCTTAAATGGGTTGCGCGAGGTGCCTAATTCTATATATGTGGGCCCTGTGGTTGAGCTGAGACCTTTGGTTTAGATGAGATCTAGGTTGAGACGAGGTCTAATGGTAGGCCGAGCGTGCATTGCATGGTGAGGTGTGAACACCTTCATATGAGATATGAAAGTGTTGGTATCGGAATTGAGTCAGGGTTGCGTGCGCATTCCATGTCACGCGTATTTCACCTACTGAGCATTGACTCTGGGTTTACGTGTTGTAGGTACTGAGTCCGGCGCTGATACGCGTCACAGCTGTGTTCCATGGACTTTTGAGTGTGAGGCGATACATGGATGAAGACCTGTGGAGCGACGTTAGGGTTTTGATATTTTGACATTTTGATATTTGGGGGCTACGGCCCTTTGTATAATTGTGATGATGTAGACGATATTTATTGTAATATATTTTAGTTAGAAAGGTTTTTGTTAGACGGGTCTTTCGCGACTTACGTTGCGAAAATTCGACACTAAGTATGATTAGAAAATGAGAATCGTCACACGGACGGACCGGCCCAACGACCGTTTTGGCAACTCTACAACGAGGAAGGTTGAAAGATTATGAATTTGGGATAAGCTTGACACGTTTCGAATAGTTATAAATCTTAATTGTCCTAAACATTTTGAGTTTTAAAATTATTACAATTGAGGACTCTTTGCTCTTTTTTCTAAATGAAAAAAACAAAAAGGTACAATGTTACATTATAGTAATATGATCACGATTAAGATTAGTATCAGTCAAAATCAATTACTTATTGTTGAAATTAAGTTTGTGAATAAATTAGTGCCGAAATTGAGTTAATTTTAAGATGGATTATAATGAAAAAAACCAATTAGGGATCTACATTCAAATCGAATCGCATCGAACCAAAGCAAACTTTCGGGTTATTATATTAAAAACCGACTCAGTTCGGTATACGGATTTTTGAATTCTGATATTGGGTAGTGCAGCTTTATAATAAAATTCGCAATTCGATAAAAGAAATATCAAAAGATTATTCACTAATCGGTCAACTATATAGTAACAATAACTAAAAAGTTGATAATTCGGTATAATTATTCCAACTCAATCAATTTTATAGCCCCAAATTACCGAAATTTTCTTTACCTTAGAAACCGTTAATTTTCCAAAATATAACGATCGATATACTGAACTCTGAACATCCCTAGGATCGATTTGACAAAATGTTTCCAATCTATGATAGATTTATCTATATCAAATCATCAAAATCATATCAATGATATTAATAATCCAGGACTTTACCTTACCACAACTATTACATAATATAATCTAAACTCTTTTGTTTTCCAGCAATAATTTATATCACCCCAACCAAAATAAGGGATAAATACTCACAAAGTCGACATAATTTAACAGAAACACAAAAAGAAAAAGAAAAGAAAACAACCCAGTAATAAATAAAAATCTATTTACTGTAGAAAACTTGTTTGTTTCCAAACAGCGTCTCTCACCTGCCACAGATCTATGCCCTTCAAAGTCCTTTCTTCGCGGCTGAAATCACCTGTCCCATATTATATATCCCACTAGCTATCCCACTACATCTTGACCACTAAAATGGGAGACTTTAAAAATAAAGGCCACGATTAAAAGACACATGGTAAAATATATTTAATGCATAATGAAGCATAAAATGACATGGCAGCGAAAATGGGTATCTGAGAACAGAAATTCCTTAATTTATGGGAACAAATCAATACAGCACGTAACAATTTTTTGACCTTTTCAATATTTTTTTCTTAACAATCCAATATATCTCCAAGATTCATCTGCTCCAATTCATCTATATTCTAACCGTAGGAATTACAGTTTAAATTCTTCACGTAATGCCAGTCGTCTAACATGAATATGGTATAACTTCGCATTCACTGTTTAAATTTCTTCTCATTTATATTATTGGCGTGTTGTTTTAATTTTTAATCATATTTTCGATAAGAAAGAAGAATCTGTTTCTCCACGCCGGAGACTTGATTTTGAGAAAGAAGGAGAATCTCTAGAATTGAACGATTGTGCACAGTCAACTGAGCAATGTTCGATCCCACCGGAAAAAAAAATTCCAACTATGGGTATGGAATTTGAAAGCGAAGAGGAAGCCAATGATTTTTACAACAATTATGCACGGGTGGTCGGATTCAATATTAGGAAGCATGAAGCGCATCATGAAAAAATTGACAGTAATCTCTTAGACCGATTTTTTTGTTGCTCTAGTGAGGATCACAAAGGAAAAGACAAAGCGGGATGCAAATGTCAAATCTCGTCGTCCTGAAACCAGAAGTGGTTGCGTAGCACACATGAAGATAAGTGCTCGTAATCTGGTAAATACTGCGTAGTCAATTTCATCGCGTAACATAGTGGGCACGAACTAGTGAGCCAGAGTAAAAGTCATTTCCACATGTCACACAGGAAAATGAGTGCAAAACAAGCAGCAAAGTAGATAGCATCGAAAGCTCAGGCATTACACGCTGGACTTGAATACTTGGCCAGTGAAGCCGGAGGACGAGAGAATGTTGGGTTTATAATTGAAGATTATAATAACTACTCGCGGTCAAAGAGAACGACATCAATGAAACCGGGGGATACAGGAGGCGTGCTAGAATTTTTATCACAACTAATCAAGAGGTAATTATTCTATTTTTATATATGATTAATATATTCGAGAATATTACACCGTGCAAATATAGTAATACGAGAATTTCGGTACGGTTCGATACGGTATGTACCGAACGAACACCCCTACCATGAACGATACACTAGAAATCAAACGGAAGAGGGGACAGAAATAATGCATCAGAATCAGAACATAGATAATTAGTTTTCTGCTTAACATCATGTTCCCGTATTTTTCCTTCCACGCCAAATTCTCTCTCCTTTCTTATGCCTTCATAATGCTTAATTGATGTGGCCTAATCATATCCCTTAATTAACTTCTTAAATTTTAACGGACACGATCGAATGCGACAGCTAGTGGGACTGAGAGAGGATTCCCTACGCTTCCTTCGCCTTCGTGTTGGGTTGAGCGGTAATATTTAATTCTGGGTCACGGTAGTTGTATATGGACCCCGCGACAATTTATCGGGATTTAACCAAAATGACACCGAGAGAATACCGAGACTTTTACGTGGTTCGGCCAATATCGCCTACATACACGGAGAGACAATAGTTTTACTATATTTGAGAATACTACACCGTGCAAAATAACGCTCGTGTTTAATTCCAAACCCGAGATCCCTTACCCACTCGGATAATGTTTTTATACTCACTCTCAACTACCTAGTAAAAAACTACACCCGCTCTCACCCTTATCCGCCCGGACAAGATTTTCCTTTTTTCTTTTTCTTTTTCTCTCTCATTTTCTCTCTCCCTCACTCTCTATTTCTCTCAATTTTGGAGTGCTCGATCGAATGTCCTCCCATGCCTATTTATAGGAAAGTAACAATAGAAAATGACAAACTCCCATATGTCATGGCATGCGTCATATGGGTGGAAAATTCCTATCTTGCATGCGAGACCAATAATGCCATCAATATGACAACTTGGCTAGAGAAGGTGGATGGACCCAACAATTCTCCCCCTCCAGCCACACTCGACACCTACCCGAGCATCGTCTTCAGCACCGTCAAGTACTCATCATAGCGAGTCTGTCTGAGAGTAACCCGTTCGTAATTACCACGAACGTCAATTGGCCTTCCTTGTACCAGCTACACATAATCCGAATCAAGATTACCGGTCCTACACCACTTGACTCAATCAGCGGCCAATCCATTGTGCAACTGTCAGCCAACTAAACCCCTCGACCCTCGAAGAGGGACTTCGATGTAACCCCTTCACCAGCAGAATTTTTCTTCTCACCATCGTCTGCCTTTATACCACGCGCGCGATTTTCGTGAACCCATCGAAGTCTGAGTATTATATATCATACTCGCGTTCAGACGATAGAAAACCTTTGCACTCTTCCCCATTTGGTAGGACCATTTCCGCCATGTGTGATTTTCCCAAACTCCCCCTGCTATGAAAACCCCATAGTCCTGGAATCTGACTGGCTCAAGAATATTAAATTCTACGCAACTTTGAGATAACGTGCCACCACTCAAAATGCGTACCGCTCCGTCAACCATTTTGATCTTCCCCGTTCCAACACACCGAACAACACAACGATATCCATCGGCCCATGGAGATCGAAAAAATAGTTCGCATTTTTCGGAACGCATCAAACTATTCTCTTGGAGCGAATCCGAATTTAATATCCTTCTTCCTGAGAATGAGCGCCATCATTAGAGACTGTGAGAACGTCTCCAAGATAAACCGTGTGCTACCCGCATGTGGAATTTTCCTAGCCGCATGTCCTTCCTCCATGTTGGACTGTTTCTCCTGATGTGTCCCAGCTCACCACACTTGTAGAATCACATGCCCTTCCCGCCACCTGGATTTGGACCTGCTGCTGTCCCCAAATCCCTTGCGTATCACCTTCCTCTAGGATTCTCTCCGTTAATAGCCAACGCCCGGCTATTACCAAAATTTGACTGCCTTCTCTTTCCATACTCCAAAAGAGTTGACTCCACCATCCACCGCCTGCACCGTCTCGTATCGGATGGTTGTGATCAAATTATCACCCGAATCAGGAAGCGAGGTAAGAAATAAAAGGGCCTTACTTCTTCCTCTTTCGACACATCTTGACCCCAAAATTTCCGTCATTTACTCCGACTTTTCCTCGTCTCCCATCAAAGCTTATCACCCAGCCTCGACAAATGAGCACATCCTTCACTCTTATCTGCCGCAGAGTGTCCCGCACCAGCACATTGTCGCACTTTGCTGTCATCCGTCGCTATTATCCTTGCAGAGATTCAACAGTCCGATCCAAATAGTACTGATCAGATAATTCCAAAAAAAGGCTACCGACCTGCCTCACAGCTATTGCCATAACTCGCCAAAACTCCACTGCTGCACAAGCTCCGCCCACACCGAGCATCCCATCAACGATAACCATCTTGTACCATCATTTCTTTAGTACAAGGCACCACCTCGTTGAACCTCGCTCTGACACTGACTCCCCCAATAGATGTTCCCTTCTGATATCTTTTCTGATGTGGAAGATCAGACACAGCTGCAACCACAGAGTATACTCAGAATACTAGTAGGGTTTGGCTCTGATACCACTTGTTGGGTTGAGCGGTATTATTTAATTCTGGGCCAACGGTAGTTGTATATGGATCCCGCGACAATTTATCGGAATATTAATTAAAGCTGAAACGGCACCGAGAGAATACCGAGATTTTTACGTGGTTCGACCAATATCGCCTACATCCAGGAGACAATAGTTTTAATATATTTGGGAATATTACACCATGCAAAATAACGCTCGTGTTTAATTCCAAACCCGATACCCCTTACCCACTCGGGTAATGTTTTTGTACCCACTCTCAACTACCTAGTAAACCGACAGATGCGAAATCGAAGTCACTGACAAATCGAGGAAGAGGTATAACGTTAGGGTTTACAGTGGAGTGTGAGGAAGAGGTTTAAGATGATGGGCGTGGGAATAGTTTGCGGGAAGCTGGCGACGTGAGGTTCTAATTGGCTAATGGCTCGTGTAGACCAAGAGCACAGTGAGTTGGAAGATATAACGAAGAAGATGGAAAAGTATTTCGGCCTTTTTTGCTTTAGAAGATGGTAAGTAAGAGACGAAGCTAACGTGACGTAAATTTTATTATTTAGTTAGACGTAAATGTTATTACTTAATTAAATGTACATAATCTTTGATAAGTAATAATATTATATATTATACATGACTATATGTGCGACTCACATTCTCACACCATCTATTATCATCTCGTAAAACGTGGTTGTCTCATCACCATATAATTTTAATGTATAACTTCTTGACATCAATAAACGAAGATATTCTATATTATAAGGGTCTCTCAAATGATATTATTTTTTATAATATATTTACTGACATGCTTTAAAAATTTTCTCAAAAGTAATAATGATACCTGGGAAACGTAACTGCCCCGCCACAAAAACAATTCAATTGTGCAATGCTATTATGCGCCACCCCTAAACTATGACCTGGAACTCAGAAATGCAAGTTTCAAATTTTAGCTAGAAAACTAAAAGAATGACCTGTAACCTACCTTATAAACAGGCTGCAATCTCTCTTTTAGAATAGTAGTAGATATAAAAAAAATGTAAAATGTTACATAAGGTGTATTAATATGGTCACGATTGATATTAGTATCAATCAAGATCAATTACTTATTACATATCGTTGTTGGAATATGTTGATGTTGAGCGTTCAACAGAAGCAATGTTGGGGTAACATTCTAGTCAACATCTGTTGGCCGAGAATGTTCCCTATCTTAGTTTTATCTTTCATGCCCAAAACTAATTTTATTTATGACGTGACATTTTTCTAATATCGTGCAGGATATGAATAAGAGCTAGAATGGTTCAAACCGTGTGGAATGTGTGTGGATGAGCTAGAGCGAAAATAGGAAAGGAGCATACTAAAAATAGGAGGCTTGGTGAGCAAGTGAAGACCGAGCCTTGGAGCTGACCAAGTCGACTCCTAATGGACCAAGTATGTACTGTGGACGTTAGTAGGAGTTAGTGGACGTTATGGGTGGTCACCAAGTCGTTGAAGAAGTCTCTTACAAGTCGAAGACTATTTAAGTCGAAGCACTTAACCATTTTGGGGACGACGAACAACGAGCGAGATTTCGAGCGAGCATTATCTTTCAAGAGAGTATTTCTTTTTAGTCTAGCTTTTCAGAGATCGAAAGGTCTTGTAGTTTTTCAGAATCCTTTTTGATTCGTAGTTTTGCTAGACATTAACTATCCTTTTTGATAGTTTGTAATCCATCTTTATAGTGGAGTTTTGCGCCTTGAGACACGCAGCAAGTTATTTGGCTTGCTGCACAAAATCACTTCTCGTGTTCGTGTCTTTTCATCAGTAAGTACTTATCATTTCCGCTGTGCATTTGAGAGTGATAGTGAGTGTTAGCCTAACATTATATCCAACATCCGTAGTTTTACATCCATTTCGTACGGGACCACCTTCAAAGTGGTATCAGAGCCTACGCTTGACGTGACTAAGCGCTGAAAAACCTTTTCAATGGATGTTACCAGCTCAAACCATCTCGGCAAAGTCCCTGTGTTAGACGGTTCCAATTATGCGTATTGGAAGGTTCGTGTTCGGCAGTGTATTAAGTCCATCGATGTGCGAGCGTGGGAAGCAGTTCTCCATGGATATAAGTCTCCTAAGACTGCTCCAGATGCTGACGGCGAAGTCATTGACAAGCCGTTTGAGCAGTGGACGATCGCTGAGAAGAACGCGGCAGAATACAACGACAAGGCACTCAACGCCATCTTCTCATCCGTGGACATGTTTATGTTCAAGATCATCCATAATTGTTCTACAGCTCAAGATGCGTGGGATCTTCTCCAGAGGTATTGTGAAGGCGATGCAAGTGTGCGTGAAACCAAGCTTCGCCTCCTCCTCAGTCAGTTCGAGAATATCAGAATGAAGGAAGACGAAGATATTAGCACGTACTTTGGAAAGCTGTTGACAATCTCAAGCGAGTGCGCCAGCCTAGGAGATCCGATGACAAACAAGGTATTAAACTCTAAAGCTCTTCGTACACTAACTGAAAAATTCAATGTGAAGGTATCGACGATCGAGGAATCGTACAACCTAGCCAACATGGACTTCAACGTCTTGATGAACATCTTGAAGAACTTCGAAACCAATCTCGAAGTCCAAAGGAGGGCGTCACGAGGAAAGAGTGTCGCACTTGTCAGCCAGCCATCGAAGGATCTGATTGAGATTGACCCCAATAACGAAGAAGACATAGCCATGGTCGTGAAAAACTTTGCGAAGTACTTCAAAAAGAAGAATGTTGTGCAGAATGTTGGCCCAACATTCAGAAAAAGCCAGAATGCCCAAAGTGAAACGTCTTCTGCTCCTCCGTTCGCTATGCGCAAGCCTTTTGGGAAGTCTGATGGAAAGAAGAAGAATATCAATTATGAGTCCGTTAGATGCTACGAATGCCAAGGTTGGGGCCACTTTGCCAACGAATGTGGAAACACACTTCGCAAGTATGGAAAGGCCATGTGGATCGACCTTTCAGACGATGAAGATGAAGAATCCTGCTATGAGGAGAATAAGCAATCATCAGTTACTATTCAGTCCTTCTCTGACGACGAAAGAGATGAAGATCCTCAAATCGGCTTCACTGCGGTAACAGATGTTGAGCCAACATCTGACTCAACATCTGAAAAACATATTATTTTTGATTATGATGACTCAAACTGTTTTGATGGTCTTTTGAGTTCTGATGATGCAGAGCCTGAAGCAGAGAGTTGTGAAGAAGCCCTTCAGCTGCTGTCAACGCATTATGAAATAGAAAAGGCGAAGAATTTGCAACTCCATGCCGCGGTGAAAGTTTTGTCCGAGGAAAACGATAAGAACGAAAAACTAATTGAACAATTGACGGATGGTATGACCAAGTTTGAAGCTGCACTGACCAGAAAGGACAAGGAGATTGACAAGCTCCAAAAGCGAGTCGATGAGGCCGATGAGACCTTTACGAAATTGAACAAGAGTAAGTCGACCCTTGATGAGGTATTGTCTCTTGGTAACTTTAATAATAAAGGTCTAGGATATAACTCTCAGCCTGAACGTGATATTCCAAAACCCATGACCCAGCCTAAGATAGTCTTTGTTAAAGCTCAGGCCGATAGTGGTGAGTGTGAAGTTGTGAAACCTAAGAATAGTACCAAGTATGTGACCCTTAAGAGTAAAGATAGCTCTTATATTTTCCATCATTGCAAGCAGACTGGACATCTAAAACCATTTTGCTGGAAATTGAAGAGGGAGATTTCTGCCAAGAAATCGATGTCGACTGAAATGTCATCCAACATTCCATCCAACATTGAGAAATCAGTGTTGAAGGGTATGACTGGTGAAACTTCAGCTGGCTCATCTTCGAATTCCAGTAAACGGAATACTGTAGTATCATCTAAGAAAGTTTGGCTCGAGAAATCTAGTCATAAATGCAATGTAGTGTATACCTCTTTGCGAGCTAACGTGACAGCTTCATGGTACTTCGATAGCCGGTGTTCCCGACACATGACGGGTACCAAGGATTATCTCAGTGATTATATGCCTTTGAGGAGTGGATCTGTGACGTTCGGAGGAGGTGCTAAAGGACGAATTCTCGGCCGAGGTAGACTCAACGTGCCCGACTTTCCCAAGTTAAGCAATGTACTTCATGTCGACGGGCTCGTTACGAACCTAATAAGCATAAGTCAACTCTGTGATGACGACCTTGAGGTAAGGTTTAATAAAGAGTGTTATGAAGTTTTTAACAGCAATTCTGTGCGAGTGATGGCAGGTAAAAGATCGAGTGATAACTGCTACCTAGTCGGCGACAAAACCGGTGTGAAGGACGTGTGCCAACTATAAAAAGCCGAGGACGATGTGGTTCTATGGCATTTCAAATTGGGTCACGTCAACTACAGAACCTTGGAGCAACTTATCAAGCATGAAGCGATCAGAGGCATCCCAAAGCTGAAGGAGTTCGGTAAGGTAGTATGTGAGTCATGCTTGAAAGGTAAGCAAACGCATGTTAGTCATAATGTTGACCAACAGGCTGCCGAACATTTCAAAACTGCTCACTGTTTTCAGTTAATTCACATGGATTTGATGGGTCCGATCGAAGTAGAGAGTATAGGAGGTAGGAAATATGCTTATGTGCTCGTGGATGACTTTT
Organism: Craterostigma plantagineum; assembly: GCA_027422505.1. Taxonomy (NCBI): domain Eukaryota; kingdom Viridiplantae; phylum Streptophyta; class Magnoliopsida; order Lamiales; family Linderniaceae; genus Craterostigma; species Craterostigma plantagineum. The sequence goes on along the minus strand of JAPQWV010000019.1, from coordinate 7,482,591 downwards.
CTAGGTATGCATGGATATTTTTTCTTAGGGAAAAATCAGAATCATTCGATTTCTTTAAGAATTTTTGTGCGATGATTAGAAACAATTTCAGTGCATCTATCTTTCGTATTAGGTCTGATCATGGTAGAGAATTTGAAAATCAGTTCTTTGATGAGTTTTGTGATAAGAAAGACATTGTGCATGAGTATTCATCCCCTAAGACGCCCCAACAAAATGGGGTGGCCAAAAGGAAGAATAGGACTTTACAAGAGATGGCTCGTGTTATGTTACTTTCTAAGAATGTCTCTAAGCGTTTTTGGGCTGAAGCTTTGCATACTGCTTGTCGCATATCGAATCGTGTGTTCTTTAGGCATGGTACGAAGAAAACTTCTTATGAGTTATTGAATGGAAAGAAGCCTACGGGTAAATAATTTCATGTTTTTGGATGTTTCTGCTACATGTTGAATGATCGTGAGTATTTGACTAAATTCGATTCGAAAAGTGATAAGTGTATTTTTCTAGGATACTCGTCCAATAGTCGTGCTTATCGAGTATATAATTTGCGCATGAAATCTGTTCAGGAGTCAGTTAATATTGTGTTTGATGATGCTACTGATCTTAGTAAAATGCCTCATCAAGTTGATATTTCAGATGTTACACAAGCTGTCGATGGGACAGAGGAGACTGGTGATGACAATGTTGAGCCAACATCTGACTCAACATCTGAGGCAGAACAGATCACTGAGGCTGGACCCAGTGAAGTGCGACGAGATCCACCTTCTAAGATCCAGAAAGATCATCCCACTGACCTTATTATTGGGGACATGAACGAAGGTAGAAAGACCAGAGACAAACCACGCAAAGATTACAAGTCTATGATAAGAAACGTATGCATGAACACGGTATACGCTGAGGTACGTTTCAATTGCTTTGTTTTTGAGGTAGAACCTAAGAATGTCCTTGAAGCTCTCAAGGATAATTTTTGGATAAATGCAATGCAAGAGGAACTCTTGCAGTTCGAGAAAAACCAAGTATGGACCTTCGAAGGACATTAATGTCATAGGCACGAAGTGGATCTTTAAGAATAAATCGGATGAACTTGGTAGGGTTGTAAGAAACAAGGCACGTTTGGTAGCTCAGGGTTATACTCAAGTAGAAGGGATAGACTTTGATGAGACGTTTGCGCCTGTTGCTATGTTAGAATCTATTAGGCTCTTGTTAGCTATAGCATGTTGGCTTAACATCACTTTACACCAAATGAATGTTAAGGGTGCGTTTTTGAATGGGTATAAGGAAATTTATGTCGAACAGCCTAAAGGGTTCGAAGATCCCCATTATCCTAACCATGTTTTTAAGCTACAGAAAGCGTTATATGGATTAAAGCAAGCGCCTCGAGCTTGGTACGCAAGGTTAGCAACATTCTTACTTGAGTTTTGTTTCACACGAGGTGAGGCAGACCGAACTCTTTTTGTTAAAAGGGTTGGGTATGATGTTTTGATTGCTCAAGTATATGTTGATGATATTGTTTTTGGCTCGAGCTCACAGTCTTTACTAGATCAGTTTGTGCAGGCGATGAACACCACGTTCGAGATGAGCATGATTGGAGAGCTAACGTATTTTTTAGGATTGCAGATTAAACAGAACAGCGACGGGATCTTTATGTCCCAAGAGAAGTACGCAAAGAACACAATCAAGAAGTTCGGGCTGGACACTATCAAGGTAATGAAAACGCCCATGGGGTCTACGCAAAAGGTAAGTAAAGACGATGTTGGGCAGAATGTTGACCCAACATTGTATCGATCTATGATTGACAGCTTATTATATCTATCTGCGAGTAGACCTGACATCATGTATAGTGTTTGCGTATGTGCTAGGTATCAGTCTGAACCTAAAGTGACTCATCTTAATGCTGTTAAGCGAATTTTTCGTTATGTGAGTGGATCTTGTAGCCTAGGACTACGGTTCTCCAAAGATACTAATTTGAGTCTTGTAGGCTATAGCGATGCTGACTGGGAAGGTGACGAGGATGACCGCAAGAGTACAAGTGGCGGCTGTTTCTTCCTAGGTAATAACTTAGTTGCATGGTATAGTAAGAAACAGAATTGTGTGTCCTTGTCTACTGCTGAGTCTGAATACGTTGCTGCGGGTAGTTGTTGTATGCAATTATTATGGTTAAATAGCATGTTATGTGAATATGGGTTAGAGTGCGAATCCGTTCTTATGTATTGTGATAACCTTAGTGCCATTAACATCTCAAGGAACTCCATTCAACACTTACGTATGAAGCATATTGACATTAGGCATCATTTTCTGAGAGATATGGTTGAAAAAGAGTTAGTGCATATTGAGCATACAGACACTAAGAATCAGTTAGCGGACATTTTCACGAAAGCATTGGATTCTGAAAGGTTCTCGGACCTGAAGAAATCCATATGTTTGCACATGTTAGCCTGAATGTTGGTCCAACATTGGATCAACATAGCATATGTCGAATTTGATGGTTACTGCTTTAATGTTTGGTTAGATATTTTGTTCTGTTTTCCTGTGAAATGACTTGATTCTTCTTGATTGGTCCCAAAATGAACCCGATCCCTTTTTGAAGGCTCTTGGTAATACGTTCCTACGTACACGGCATTCGCTGTGACGATGTACTTATTGCGACTAAAAACCAATCCTTATTTCTTATAAACATGCTCATAAACTCTCGGCTAGATATAGGTTTTTGGTAATAAATTCCTTAGGTACACGGCATTCGCGGTGACGATATATACTATGCGACAAAAGGCCTAACGTTGAGGCTGAGGGTATAAAGGCAGCGCATAAAGTGCTTGGATATTTGAGGTGAAAGGATAGAAATAAAGGGAACTGATTTTGAGAAGAATTAAGCAGATAAGTCTAGGATTACGGAATTAGGATGTTGAGTCAAATGTTAGGGCAACATGTGTGACTGTCAGTTTGATATTGCTACATTCGTGCTTTCGTTTTATTTGTGTCTTTTTAGTACTGCATTTGTTAAGTCTTTTGTGTCTACGTTAGAAATCTCTCAGACTCGAAGGATTGTTTGGTTGACAATAGTAATTTCCAACAAATTGTGCTTGCTCCAATGATAGTTGTTCTGTTGCTTGACATTCGGAACTCAGATGCGGTCCTCCACAAAGATTGCATTCAACATTAGGCAAGTGAATGGAGTTGACTGAGGTCTGACTTGTTTGAAGTTGCTTCGTCAGATTTGCCATTTGAGCGACCAATGGAGCAATCGGATCATTTTTAACAATTGTTGTTGTGTTCCTTGCTCGCTCCATTGGCCACTGATAATTGTTATTGGCGACACTATCTATCAACTCGTACGCTTGATCAGCGGTCTTCTTCATGATTGTCCCTCCAGCAGAAGCGTCGATGACGGCTCTTTCAGCACTACCTATAGCGTTATAGAAGCTCAAGACTTGTTGCGATTTAGGTATACCGTGGTGCGGACACTTTCTCATTAGCTCCTTAAATCTATCCCAAGATTCATAAAGTGACTCGCCATCGAGTAGAGTAAAATGAGTGATCTCCTTGAGTATCTGTTGTTTCTTCGCAGGGGGAAAGAATCGGGCAAGGAATTTACTAGCGGGCATGTCCCATGTTGTAATTGAATTGGTTGGCAAAGAATTTAGCCATGCCTTCCCTTTATCACGTAGAGTGAATGGGAACAGTCGCAGCCGTAATGCGTCGTCAGAAACTCCATTATATTTGATAGTATCACAGATTTCCAAGAAGTTGTCGATATGAGCGTTTGGATCTTCGCTCGGTAATCCATAAAATGGAATTTGTTGAATCATTTGAAATGTTATCGGCTTAAGCTCAAAGTTATTCGGAGGAAGCGCTGGTCGCGTAATAGCAGATTGAGTGCCAACAAAGGGAGTTGCGTATTCGCCGAGAGGCACATCATGATTCTCGTTATCTCCGTTATTGTTTTCGTTATCAGCCATGGCTGTTTGTGTTTGGTTAATAGCTTGCTTCTTCTTTTTTCGATTTTCTCGACAAGCTCGTTCGATCTCCGAATTTAAAGGAAGTAAGTTAGCGCCCCCAAAACTTTCGCATAAACAGTTAAACGCCTTAATGCGCTAATAAAAATAATAATAGTAATAATAATATTAATAATAATACTAGTAGTAGTAATAATAAAAATAATAATAGTGGTAATAATAATAATAATATTAATAATAATAATAAGTTCAAAGTAAGACTAGAATTATTTGGTATCGATATTAGTAAAAATCACAGTCCCCGGCAACGGCGCCAAAAACTTGTTGCGAAAAATTCGTAAACACGCAAGTGTACGTATCGTTCTAACAAGTAATAGTGTACGTAAGTACGGATATCGAACCCAAAGGACTGTGTTACTAAGTACCGAAATTATATTAATTCTAGTTGTATTTGAACAATCGCAAGTTTTGATGAAACGATAACTGAAAATGCGCAGATAAATAATAAAACACGATTAAAGAGGTAATGACCAAATAAATAACGAAGCACGAAGAAACGCTTTCAATCAAAGATAAATCTGGGGACTCCGACTTTACCGAGGACAATCACGCTATTGATTTCCTCAAAGGAATACTTAATCTTATGTTGACGATGGATTTTTTTACGTTTTAATTATCAATTTATCTCTACCATCGATAACCTATTCTAACATGCGAATTCTACATCTCTGTCAAGATTTCTACACGTTGAACGCATTAAACTCAGAAAATCATAAATCATCGCACTAGTCACGTAACTATCTCTAGATTACGAATGTTCTAAAGGTATCATAATCAACGGACACGCTAAGATAATCACCTCTCGGTCTCATATCTAAACACCTATTTTTACGAAGGTTGATCAGAAATTCGTAAATATTAATAACGGATTATGATACTCAACACAGCGTTAAGGTCTTAATAGCATACAAGCTGAAAATCAATAGCAATTATGTCTGGCTACATCGTAACCCCAGATAAAGGAATTAAAAACATATTATAATTCAACACAAACATCAAAATAAACATGTTCATAATAGGAGATAAATAGAGCGCGGGAAAACGTATCGAATAAGTAGTTGGGTCGTGTTTTGCTCGCCACGTCTCTCGGTTGCCGTCTTTTGTCTTTTTATTTGTCTCCAAGGTTCCAAGCTGCTCCTCTCAGGTTCGCTACCCCATCCGAAGCTGCTGCTCGTGGATGAAAACTCCTCGTTGATGGTGTAAAGGGTAGGTGCTTCGTTGAGCCTTTTCGTCGAACACGTAGTGAGCGATGATGTTGATGCGTGCTTAGCCTCCCAACTGTAGATGTATGCTTCGCTAAGGGTTAGGTGAATCAGATGAAAGCATCGTTGAGTGTTGAGGGTGGGATCAAGAAATGGTGAGATGTGTACTTGAGGATTTCTTGCGCCAAAACCCAAGGTGATGTGGCTGAACACTTTTTTTTTCTTAAACCTAGTAGACGAGCTTTGTGGAAAGAAAAATGAAGAGGATCCTCTCTTTGGTGTGTTCTTCGCAGCTTTTATTTCTCTCCCACAAAACACTTCTTTTTCTTTTCCTAAATTCCCGATTTCAACCCGTAAAAACTTGCACTTCTTTTCTTCTTTTGCGTCAAACATGCTCCTTGTTTTAAGGTACTCCCCTCATGATCGTTCAAGGAATAATTTGACCAAATTCAAGTAACTAGCTTAAACCACGACTTATAATCCCGCAATTGACTCAAAATAAATCCCCCGAAAGATCAACTAATATCGACGCATCAAAATACCCCAAACTTGAACATTGCTCGTCCATGAGCAAATAAATAAGAATCAACTCCGATGATGGGTGAAATCTCAAGGTAATGAAATAATAAGCCAACTAAAAACTCAAATCATGCGTCGATTCAACAGTAAGTCTCTCGCTCAACATATTATTATTTTATTTTTATTTTTTTAAGTAAATGTAGTAATCGCTCAACCTCGAACGGATGTGTCAAAATATAGGAATCAATGCTCAATCTCACAAGTACCTAACAGGGATCTTCCATAAGCTTGCTCTTCGTCAGAATTGCCTACTTGATGCTCAATCTCAGATCAGATCAAAAAGGATTTTTGGGTTGAAATGTTGGGTATGGCTCGGGTAGGGCATATGGAGTAAGTGAGCTAAATTCACCAAAACGCGTAACATCATGAGCACTCGTAGAACCTTGCTATCAATCTATAAATGTTTCCATCGACCATGAGATAATAATCGAACTCACACCCAAATCGTAATAATTAGCAAGTCGCTCGTTTTTTTTTCTTTTTTTTTATAGAGCATAATTTTTTTTTCTTTTTTTTTTCGACGAGAATACTAATGTTCATAAATCACAGCAACATAAATCACACGATACAAACAAAAGTATGATAACACTCTCAAACCTCTAAATCATCGTAAAAACCCCAAACTTAAGTTGGACAATACATCACAAAGGTACCACGAAATTACCGACCTAATCCATAAACCACTCATGAATAAGCGCGGGTGTTCGGTGAATGGGGGGCAAAGGATGATCATCAATTAAGAAGGCAGTGCGAATATTTGGGTTATAGATATCGGATATCAGAAAGGCTCAGGTCGTGTTCAAGGGACATAAGTATATGTCATGCAGCTCAAAAGGCTCAAACGATCCAAAAATAGAAAATGGCCTAAAATCGCCTCATCGAGTAAAGCATCAATCAGGATCAAGACCGAATAAAGCAAGTTCTAGATACCATGTAATCAATCTAACGCTCTATTTGTAAGTGAGTGTGTGCTAATCCGTTCATCAATAGAGACTTACTGAAAAATCTAAACAAGTAAGAGATATAGTCATACCTTACTTCATGATACGCTTGAGAAACACGAGATCCTCGTTGTTGATCCCAACTAATAACACGTGACTCAATCGAGGAAAGATATTCAAGGAATGACACCCCAAACTTAAATCAAACATTGTCCTCAATGTTTTAGCTTGCCCCCTTTCTTTTGTTCTTTTTTTTCTTCTTTTTTTCTTCTAATAATATTTTTTTTTTGAATGCCCCAGAGCTTTTATACTCATATTCGTTACATCACCTTTTTGGATATATCTTTGATCTCCAGGGATGTAAAGAGTCCTACCACGTTCACTGGGTCCCTTTTGTACCTGAAACATTCAAATTAAATTTGGTAGACAACAAAATGTTAATAATGATTAACGAAAATATAATAAACGAGAAAGTTTAAAGCTCGGGTTGCCTTCCGAGTAGCGCTTGTTTAACGTCATTAGCTCGACGCCTTGACTTTCTAAGGTGTGTTGAGCATTATAGTGGTCTTTTCTTGACTGAATCCACTATCAATGTACGGCTTCAACCGCTGCCCGTTGACTTTAAACGTTCCTTTTTCTGGGTCATTGATCTCTACTGCACCATAAGGAGAAACTTTAGTCCCGTAAATGGGCCTGACCACCTTGACTTCAGCTTGCCCGGAAACAGGCGAATCCTAGAATTGAAAAGAAGCACTTGGTCTCCAACAACAAATTCTTTTCTCCGAATATATCTATCGTGCCAAACCTCCGTTCGTTCTTTATAGATTTTTGCATTTTCGTAAGCCTCATCGCGGAATTCATCCATATGGTTTAATTGTAGAAGGCGTTTCTTGCTTGCGGCTTGCATATCCATGTTTAATTGCTTCATCACCCAATAAGCTTTATGTTCTAGTTCCACCGGAAGATGACATGCTTTTCCATAAACCAGTCTGTATGGTGACATTCCAATAGGTGTCTTAAATGCCATTCGGTATGCCCACAGTGCATCGTCGATTTTCTTGGCCCAATCCTTTCGAGAGATTCTTACAGTTTTCTCCAAAATTTGCTTAATCTCTCGATTAGATACTTCTGCTTGTCCATTGGTCTGAGGGTGGTAAGCTAGTGCCGTGCGATGTTTAACACCATAATGCGAAAGAAGAGCACCGAATTGCTTGTTACAAAAGTGAGTTCCTCCATCGCTCAAGATCGCTCGTGGAGTTCCAAACCTAGTGAAAATATTCTTCATGATAAAGTTAAGGATTGTCTTACCATCGTTCTTTTGTATGGCCACTGCTTCTACCCATTTAGACACATAATCCACCGCTAGTAGGATATATTCATTACCGTATGACGATGGAAATGGCCCCATGAAGTCAATGCCCCAGACATCAAATAACTCAACTTCCAACATAGTATTGAGTGGCATCTCGTGTCTTCTTGAAATATTACCTGTCCTTTGACAACGATCACAAGCCGATACGAAAGCATGAGCGTATCTGAATATTGGCCAATAAACCCCGATTGTAAAACCTTAGCAGCTGTACGATTCCCTCAAAAATGGCCTCCGCACTCGAGAGCATGACAATGTCGTAATATGTCGTACGTCTCATCTCCCGAAACGCATTTTCGTATAACTTGATCGGCACAATGCTTATACAGATAAGGATCTTCCCAATAATAATGTTTTATATCCGCAAAGAATTTCTTCTTCCCTTGATAATTTTGCTGCAAGATAGTTGACGAAATCAGCATACCACGGAGCTTGCGATATAGCTAAGAGTCGTTCGTCAGGAAAGTTATCATCAATAGTTTATCTCTTCAATTTATTTTTTTCTGACAACTCCAAACGAGAGAGATGATCTGCTACTAAATTCTATGTTCCCTTTTTATCTTTAATCTCGACATCGAACTCTTGAAGCAATAGAACCCATCGAATCAGTCGTGGTTTTGCATCCTTCTTTTCCATGAGATACTTGATGGCCGAGTGGTCAGTGTGCACAATTACCTTGTTCCCGATTAAATATGATCTGAACTTTTCGAAGGCGAAAACAATAGCAAGTAACTCTTTCTCGGTTGTGGCATAGTTGAGCTGAGCATCGTTTAGTGTTCGACTTGCATAGTAAATTGTATGAAATATCTTGCCCTTACGTTGCCCAAGAACTGCTCCCACTGCATAATCACTTGCGTCACACATCAACTCGAAGGGTACGTCCCAATCTGGAGCAATCACGACCGGTGCCGACACTAGTTTCTCTTTTATAGTAGAGAACGCCTCCTCACCATCTGCCCATTCTCCTTGAACCGGCAGTACTCCTCTTCCCCCTTTTTGACAATCACTTGTCCGGTGTGGGGGAAGGTAGTCATTGTGCAAGAGAGCCATCATTACTGTTGTTCTCTCCTTCTGAAGCACAATGTATCCGGTAGCTCTGCAACTGCGCTGGTGACTCTTAAAAGAGGATCGCTCAGTGTTGACGAAACACTTAAAGGTCTGAAGAAATCTTCTTCCGAGCCGTCCCGTCTTAGCAGTGCTCAGAGCTCCGGTATCCCCGGTACCCACGCCTTGTCGAGGGTTTCTTCGAGGAATCGGATGTTGCTTCGAGGTGATTTTTGCTTGTGTCTTCCTCGTAAAGCGCAACGAATCCGATAGGAGCCGGTATCCGGGTATACGCCTGGCATGGCATTCAATCCCGAGTAACCGATTCCCTATTCCAGTCCCGTTCCTTGATGGATTCTCGACCCGTCTTTTTCGAGAGGCTGGTAGGAGCGGTAAGATATCCCATGGCTTCTCAACCGCTCGGCTACTACGTCGTCTCTTGGTGGGTCGATGGTCTACAAGGGACTGGAGGGGCGCCATCTTCTCCTTTGGGTCCTTGTAGTACCAGGATGGATCGCCCGGTCCGCGGCATGTTTTGTTCAGCTCTGTGTGGGAAGCTGAGGACTGGGTACATCTTCTCCAACTCATCCAATCCTCAGAGAGCATCCCAGTGCTCGCCTTCTGTGCCGTCGGACTTGTTTTAGAAAGCCTGCTAGTCCAAAGCAACGTCTCTGTAGTTTCGTTTGACCGCCACGAGGTCTTTGAATGCCCTAATGGGTGGATCTGCATCCAGTTTGTTGTAAATACCGCCTTGAGGTAATTAGATAAGAAAACTGGACTTGGACTTGTTAGACTTTTTCTGGTTGTGAGGCTTATCCTGATTGAGGGTGGTGGATGTTTCGGTGGTTTAGGCATTTTGAACTTAATCGATGTTGAGTGACTGGGATTTTGAAGAAGGTCGTGAGGTCTTTAAATAGCCGAAGAATTCCTGTCGATTTGTGTCACGGGTGCACAGTATTCTAGACTATGCTTATCCTCTTTTCAGTGCGTCGGAACTTTATGTCTTGTCCGGTGACAGAGATTCGTTGATGACATGACTATTCACCTTCTCAAATAACCTGCAAGTTTCAAGGCCAGCTGTACTAGACCCAATAATATGTGCATTGATGAGGCGCAGTTATCGACGAGGCTCGGTCTTTATCCGCCCAGTAAGAATCATATGTTTATCCATCAGTCAGTTAAGGATAGTTCCGGTTTCAGAAGGGCTTTAAGGTAAGTCAGACACTTAGACAAAGTGTAGATTTTGCTTTGAGACACGGTCTGGTGTAGTTGTTCGTAGTTCAACGGTTTGTCATTCCCATATCCAGTCTCTCCTTCTTGATTGTACTGCTTTCGATTATCTTCACCGGTTTAACAGCCTTGGTACTTCCGCTCTATTGCCTCTTAAAGTTGCAACTTCCGTCTTATTTCTGAGTTTTAGTCTTCTAGACACTTGCTTGTTGATCCATGTTTGTTGATTTCCTGACTGATTTTGCTTCCTTAGGATCTGAAACTACATTCAGTCATTTAGTCTGCTGAGAAACAATCTCCATGTAGAATTTCCTGATGCCATTTATCTGGAACTGTGGTTATTTCCTAAACCGATTGCCCTTTATGTACTTGAGTTCCAAAAGCTGGATGAATCTTCCACAGATTCCCTGTATTGCACCTTCTGTGGATGATTTCGTCTTCATAGAGTACTTCAACCATGTATGGTTGTATTTTTGAGCGTTTCCCCTTAGTTGTCTCCTCTGGTATGAACTGTCGGTTTTGAAGAAAGCTTCCGAGCTTAGTTGATCTCAAGACTGATTCAGTTTCTTCTGGTGAATTCCCCCTTAGTGTGTATTTCCAACAGTTGTTCCGACCAGTCGCCAGACTGATTGCCTTTCTTGCATTGATCATCCCTTGAAAGCTGTTTGGTTTTCTGAGAATACTTCTTCCTTCCACTTGAAGCGTTCCCCCTCAGTTGACTCCTTTTGATGTGAGCTGCTTGTGATACACTGCGCCGGTTTCTTCTGGATAGATAGTGTGCTTTTGAAACCGGTTGATTCCTATATTGCTTGATTTTCCCAGTTCGGAACTTCTTTCTGGCGTCTTGACTGATTACCGTTGCTTTGACATTTTGATCGTCTATTTTGCTCTTGTCGATCATCCGATTCTCTTTGCTGCACCATTACCTAAACTTGCCTGCTAGTAGGTGACTCACAGCACATGCTATGGTCCTCAAGATGTAACATTAGTGCAAGGTTTAGGGAGGACAGTTTTTATCCACTTTTCCTTCATGCACACTAGTGATGAAGGTGGATCATTACATGAGATTGTTTCCAATTAATTAAAGGAAGATTTAGGGTTTTAGATGATTTATTACTTATTTTACGGATTCATCGGTAACCAACCGTATTGAACTGTTAGCTCTTGCTTATACCAGTTCAGATTATCGGTCTTGTTGGTTCCTCATCCGATTAGTGTAGTTATACCTTAGTTTTAGTAAGACGGTCTAATTATTTTAACATCTTTACCTTGATACTTACCTTAAAGGTAAGTGTTAGTTTGGCACATGGTTCGATCTCAGCGAGAGTCCTTTTCTCCCTGGCATGTGCCGACAGCATCTGCTGTCTAGAAATCAGCAGAACTGGTTGAATTCCTGCAAGCATTCCTGCAAGAACAGACAAAGTCCTTGGTACCCATGCCTTTTTGGGTCCGGTCAGAGATTAGTACCTTAGGTATCCATACTTGGATTATCCTAATGTGTCTACCGGTTATAGGATCAATAAGGTATCTATATTTATTATTCCAGTTCCGAGACCGGTTTTTAGGTCTTTTGTAACCTTGTGTCTTCGGTCTTGTATCGTGAGCGTTCCCCCTTGATTGTTGAGGTCTTCTTCTTCGTGCATCGTTGTTCACTCCGATATTCTCCCTTGATTGTTGGGGTTTCCTTTTTGTGATGTATTTTTCACGTTATTCCCTCTTACTGCCTGAGGTACTGTCCTTGTGTAGGACATCGAAGAATTGTAGCTATGTTTCACTCCAGTTTCCTTAGACATGTTCATAGGAACAACATAGACTGGGTTATGGTTTATGGGACGAACAAAGTTGATTACCTTTGAGGTAGTTGGTCATGTGGATGTCGTTGCCTCATCAACGTTAACTCTTTCGCTGAATCCAAGTCCGGTTCGGTCACCATCATCCCTTAATGATCCTTGAAGACATCGAAATGTCTCTATTGACTTAGTCCATGACTGGACCAAGGCGGGTAACTTTTTGTTTTCTGAGGCACTCTTTTCAGCTGCCTCCCTTAGTTTGAGGTTTTCTTCCTCTAGATGAATGATTCTTTCAAAAAGAGATCCGGTATCTTCTTGCGCTGGTGTCTTTCCCTTTTCTGCCACTTTTAACTTCTCGTTTAGTTTCCAGTACTCATCAGCCATGTTCTGAAGAGCATCTAGAACTTCTTCATAGGTGAACTTATTTTCTGGATCTGATTGATCTCCCATCAGGCATATAAGTTCTGGTTCACTTCCGTGGTTGCTCGGTTCATCCTCAGAGCTTCATCGGAATCTGTATCATCCCATCTGTGGGTGTCCTTATTAGTCGTAGAGATTTGTGCTTTCTTTCTCCTTAGACGTTGGTTTGCCTCCTCTTTGGAGTCATTATCAGTTCTGAGTCCGGTCCTATCACATTTAAAGCTAGTGTTAGCATTATCGTTTAGTTCACATTGTTTAACCTGTGTCATAGTGAATGATTCTCCATCTTCCAGTGCTTTTACTGGATTTTCCTTGAGCTCGTAGATTTCTTGGTTTTCGCCAAGTTGACCTAACTTGATCCATATTTCGTTAGCAGTCTTGCCCGTCATAACTTGTCTGAATATTTCTATATCCAGAGTCTTGAATATAATATTTTTGGCAATATTATCAAGATTTGCCTTTCGTCTTTCTTCTGCTAACAACTCGTATCTTTCCTTTGGGACTTCTCTTGATTCGTTAGGGTAGACAACATGTCGTACGTTGACTTTGTTGAACACAAACGGTCCATTTTCCAACACATCAATCATTTCATCATCTTGCGCATAGAGGTAGGTCATCAACCTTATTTTCCACTCAAGAAAATTTTCCCTGATGAACATAAGAAGCTGATCTGATAAAGTCATGGTTAGAATAAGAGAAATATCAAGCAACCCCGCTCTGATACCACTTGTTAGGATCGGTTTATGCGTTTAGAGGGGGTGAATAAACGCTTGACGCCTTTTTGGTAGTTAACCTGTTAGGGCTAATACCCGTACTTGATTTTTCATTATGTGTTATATGCGGAAACTTGTAGGTCGGTTATGAATCAAAACCGATGTACGATGTGATGTGTTAGTGTGTGTGTGAACAGAAAGTACCAGTTTGTTTCTGGAAGTTCGGAGGTAAATCTCCTACGTCTCCCCTTCTTCCTCGTGAGGAAGGTTCACTAGACTTCAGTTATACACTCACAGTACAACCTACCCGGCTGCCCTCAGCCTTATCTAGTGAATCCCTAGGCAGTCATAAAATACAATCCACCTACTTCAACAACTTTTTACAGTTCGTCGGAAAAACAATAACTCACTTACTTAACCAAACTGGTTATCGTACAGTGAGGACAACACTTTCTAATAACTTGCTTTCTTTTTGAATCTTGTCTTTTTGATTTCTCGTGGTTGAGTGTCGTGTCTTCTTCAGTGTCTCTTCTATGATATATATACTTGTTCTTTGATGAAGAAGACCGTTGTGAAATGGCTCCAAGTGCTGGACTGTGCATTAAATGCACTTTACCCAAAATGGGTACTGTCCGGTCTTGGCTGCAGTTCATACTGTCCCATTTGCTTTTTCCATTTTAAGCTTCACTTGACTTCGGCATGGCTCCTCATGGCAGCCTTGCATTAAACACTTCATCAGAGGTTTTTCATTATCCCGCCTTGAGTAAACTTGAATCTTTGTATACGTGGCACGTTTGGTAGCTGAACTCCAGTCTTGGCACTTGTTGGTCCGATATCTAAGTTCTGGTCTTTGCTCATGGCAGGTCCGGTGTATGTATTTCGGTTTGAGGCACGTTTGTGACCTTCTAACCAATATCCAGTCCTATGTCCTTCTGACTGATATCCGGTCTTTTGTGCACATGCGACCTGCTGACTGTTATTCGGTCTTTTAGTCTTCCTCTAACCGGTATACTTAATCAAGTTTGGACAGTCACCTTCTGACTGATATTCGGTCTTTTGTGCACATGCGACCTGCTGACTGTTATCCGGTCTTTTAGTCTTCTTCTAACCGGTATACTTAATCAAGTTTGGACAATCACCAAAACTGTTTAATCTGAATTCTTGATTCACGATTTCTAACAGTTGGTTTCTTCACAACGTTCCAATACTAAAACAAGATTATCTAGGCAATTATCGAAAGAACTTCCAACAACAGAAAAATCATTCATGAAAACCTCAATTGTTTTCTCTACCATATCAGAAAAAATTGCCATCATACATCTTTGGAATGTACCCGGTGCATTGCATAGTCCAAATGGCATTCTGCGAAAAGCAAACGTACCGTACGGGCATGTAAATGTGGTCTTTTCTTGGTCTTCTGGTGCTATAGCAATTTGATTATATCCAGAGTATCCGTCTAGAAAGCAGTAGTAGTCGTGCCCCGCCAGTCGATCTAACATTTGGTCAATGAAAGGCAAAGGAAAATGGTCCTTACACGTGGCTTTATTAAGTTTTCGATAGTCGATGCAAACACGCCATCCAGTAACGGGTCTTGTTGGAATTAGTTCATTGTTCTCATTTTTTACCACTGTGACTCCACCTTTCTTTGGAACAACATGTATCGGACTTACCCAATAGCTATCTGAAATTGGGCAAATTGCTCCAGTGTCTAACCATTTTAGGATTTCTTTTCGCACCACATCCTTCATTGTTGGATTTAATCTCCGTTGCGGCTCTATAGAAGGTTTGGTGTCATTTTCCAAGCGGATATGATGCTTGCACATTGATGGGCGGATACCCTTGATGTCCGCTAATGTCCACCCTATCGCTGCTTTAAACTCTCGGAGTACTCGAAGCAGCTTATCCTCTTCATCATCATTAAGAGACGATGAGATAATAACTGGTAAAGTAGAAGATTCACCAAGAAATGCATAACGAAGATGGGACGGTAATGATTTAAGTTCGAGTAGTGGTGGCTTCTCAATGGATGATATGGATCGTGAAGGATTTTCGCCGAGAGCTTCAAAGTATTTTCTTCTATTTGGTTCGAACGAGTCCAGCCATTTCACACACTCATTAATCTCTTGTTCATCGCCGTGTATATCGTCTCGCACCAAACTGGATTCCAATGGATCTTCGCTAGTAATATGCTTAGGCAGTAGATTTTCTACATTTTCTACACGGAAACAGTTATCGCTTTCATTGGGATACTTAATGGTATTAAACACATTAAATATAACTTCCTCTCATTGTACCCTAAGACGAAGTTCGCCTGCATGAACATCAATTAATGCTCTCCCAGTTGCTAGAAAAGGTCTACCCAAGATTATTGGTATGTCCTTGTCTTCTTCCATGTCAAGGACTATAAAATCTGCTGGGAATATAAACTTATCGACTTTGACTAAAACGTCTTCAATTATACCTCGTGGATGTTTCAATGATCAATCTGCCAGTTGTAGTGTCACAGTCGTCGGGCTCGCTTCACCTAATCCAAGTTTTCTGAAAATGGATAGCGGCATTAGGTTAATACTAGCGCCTAAATCACACAAAGCTCTTTCAAATACAGAGTTTCCTATTGTGCAAGGAATTGTAAAACTCCCTGGGTCTTTGAGTTTTGGTGGTAACTTCTTTTGTATAATGGCACTACATTCTTCAGTAAGCACTACAGTTTCATATTCTCCTAACTTTCTCCTCTTCGACAGTATATCCTTCATGAACTTTGCATAGCTGGGCATCTGTTCAAGAGCATCGGCAAAAGGAATATTGATGTGCAATTTTTTAAATATTTCAAGAAATTTAGAAAATTGTTGATCAAGCTTATTATTCTTGAGAGGTTGTGGAACGGAATTCGAGGCTTAGGTTCTTCAGAAGGTAAACACTTAAGCTACAGTTTCAACATTCTTTTCTTCAGATGTATCAACTTCTACTTCGGATGAGTTCACTTTCTTATTCTTGACCGGTGACTCCAATTCTTTGCCATTCCTCAGTGTTATCGCCTTGCAATGTTATTTTCCTTCTCGCCTTGGATTAGCCTCTGAGTTACTAGGAAAAGATCCTAATGGCCTCTCACTTATGATCTCCGCCATTTGACTCACCTGAACTTCTAAATTGCGGATTTGCGCTGATTGGTTCTGCATGTTGGTTCTCATTTCGTTGATAAGTTGTGTCTGTGAAGTAGCCATTTTCGCCAAAGCCTCTTCCCAGTTTGCTTTCTTCTCATTTGGTTGATGGTTATGTTCTGGTTGTACAGAATTCTGATTATTCTTCCACGAAAAGTTTGGATGATTGCGCCACCCTGGATTGTAGTTATTTGAATAAGGATTGTTTGGTTTACGATTGTAATTTCCAACAAATTGTGCTTGCTCCAATGATAGTTGTTCTGTTGCTTGACATTCGGAACTCTGATGCGGTCCTCCACAAAGATTGCATTCAACATTAGGCAAGTGAATGGAATTGACTGAGGTCTGACTTGTTTGAAGTTGCTTCGTCAGATTTGCCACTTGAGCGACCAATTGAGCAATCGGATCATTTCTAACAATTGTTGTTGTGTTCCTTGCTCGCTCCATTGGCCACTGATAATTGTTATTGGCGACACTATCTATCAACTCGTACGCTTGATCAGCGGTCTTCTTCATGATTGTCCCTCCAGCAGAAGCGTCGATGACGGCTCTTTCAGCACTACCTATAGCGTTGTAGAAGCTCAAGACTTGTTGCGATTTAGGTATACCGTGGTGTGGACACTTTCTCATTAGCTCCTTAAATCTATCCCAAGATTCATAAAGTGACTCGCCATCGAGTAGAGTAAAATGAGTGATCTCCTTGAGTATCTGTTGTTTCTTCGCAGGGGGAAAGAATCGGGCAAGGAATTTACTAGCGAGCATGTCCCATGTTGTAATTGAATTGGTTGGCAAAGAATTTAGCCATGCCTTCCCTTTATCACGTAGAGTGAATGGGAACAGTCGCAGCCGTAATGCATCGTCAGAAACTCCATTATATTTGATAGTATCACAGATTTCCAAGAAGTTGTCGATATGATCGTTTGGATCTTCGCTCGGTAATCCATAAAATGGAATTTGTTGAATCATTTGAAATGTTATCGGCTTAAGCTCAAAGTTATTCGGAGGAAGCGCTGGTCGCGTAATAGCAGATTGAGTGCCAACAAAGGGAGTTGCGTATTCGCCGAGAGGCACATCATGATTCTCGTTATCTCCGTTATTGTTTTCGTTATCAGCCATGGCTGTTTGTGTTTGGTTAATAGCTTGCTTCTTCTTTTTTCGATTTTCTCGACAAGCTCGCTCGATCTCCGAATTTAAAGGAAGTAAGTTAGCGCCCCCAAACTTTCGCATAAACAGTTAAACGCCTTAATGCGCTAATAAAAATAATAATAGTAATAATAATATTAATAATAATATTAGTAGTAGTAATAATAAAAATAATAATAGTGGTAATAATAATAATAAGTTCAAAGTAAGACTAGAATTATTTGGTATCGATATTAGTAAAAATCACAGTCCCCGGCAACGGCGCCAAAAACTTGTTGCGAAAAATTCGTAAACACGCAAGTGTACGTATAACAAGTAATAGTGTACGTAAGTACGGATATCGAACCCAAAGGACTGTGTTACTAAGTACCGAAATTATATTAATTCTAGTTGTATTTGAACAATCGCAAGTTTTGATGAAACGATAACTGAAAATGCGCAGATAAATAATAAAACACGTTTAAAGAGGTAAATGACCAAATAAATAACGAAGCACGAAGAAACGCTTTCAATCAAAGATAAATCTGGGGACTCCGACTTTACCGAGGACAATCACGCTATTGATTTCAGTTCTCAAAGGAATACTTAATCTTATGTTGACGATGGATTTTTTTACGTTTTAATTATTAATCTATCTCTAGCATCGATAACCTATTCTAACATGCGAATCCTACATCTCTGTCAAGATTTCTACACGTCGAACGCATTAAACTCAGAAAATCATAAATCATTGCACTAGTCACGTAACTATCTCTAGCTTACGAATGTTCTAATGGTATCATAATCAACGGACACGCTAACATAATCACCTCTTGGTCTCATATCTAAACACCTATTTTTACGAAGGTTGATCAGAAATTCGTAAATATTAATAACGGATTATGATACTCAACATAGCATTAAGGTCTTAATAGCATACAAGCTGAAAATCAATAGCAATTATGTCTGGCTACATCGTAACCCCATATAAAGGAATTAAAACATATTATAATTCAACACAAACATCAAAATAAACATGTTCATAATAGGAGATAAATAGAGGACGGGAAAACGTATCGAATAAGTAGGCGGGTCGTGTTTTGCTCGCCCCGTCTCTCGGTTGCCGTCTTTCGTCTTTTTATTTGTCTCCAAGGTTCCAAGCTGCTCCTCTCACGTTCGCTACCCCATCCGAAGCTGCTGCTCGTGGATGAAAACTCCTCGTTGATGGTGTAAAGGGTAGGTGCTTCGTTGAGCCTTTTCGTCGAACACGTAGTGAGCGATGATGTAGATGCGTGCTTAGCCTCCCAACTGTAGATGTATGCTTCGCTAAGGGTTAGGTGAATCAGATGAAAGCATCGTTGAGTGTTGAGGGTGGGATCAAGAAATGGTGAGACGTGTACTTGAGGATTTCTTGCGCCAAAACCCAAGGTGATGTGGCTGAACACTTTTTTTCTTAAACCTGGTAGACGAGCTCTGTGGAAACAAAAATGAAGAGGATCCTCTCTTTGGTGTGTTCTTCGCAGCTTTTATTTCTCTCCCACAAAACACTTCTTTTTCTTTTCCTAAATTCCCGATTTCAACCCGTAAAAACTTGCACTTCTTTTCTTCTTTTGCGTCAAACATGCTCCTTGTTTTAAGGTACTCCCCTCATGATAAAGGAATTATTAATTTGACCAAATTCAAGTAACTTGCAAAACAGTCCCTGATCTATGCTAAAATTGCAGAAAGATCCCAAAATAGAATAACCATCAAAATAGCTTAATATACCCACATTAAGCTTAAACCACGACTTATAATCCCGCAATTGACTCAAAATAAATCCCCGAAAGATCAAGTAATATCGACGCATCAATGTGCCACTGGGAATCCGTCTCCGATCACTCAAGAAACGGCTAAGAAACCAGGCTAAGAATGCGCCGTCGACCTCGTCTGCCACGAACCAGAATCGGCGGACCCAATTTCAGCCGAACCACGAGTGACAGACCCATCTCAGGCCCAGGAAACCCCTGTTTCTGAAATTCCACCGTCGTCAGTCAAAATTACGTCCAGAAAGTCCAAGAAATCTCAGGCGAGCTCCTCCAAGAAGAAGTGAAGCCGGTCTCAGGACGAGGCTTCACCTCCTGTGCAAAAGAAGCGACGAAGTGGTCGCATCAGACGAGCCTTGAACCCGACCTCAAACTCTGATGATCCAATCGCCGTCTCCGGTGATTCTATTGACACCATCGTGGACTCCACAACATATGACAGCATCGACTCAGAAAGCTCAGATGAGGGAGGACTTCATCATTCGAGGGGGAGAGACACCTCCCTCTGTCTCTGAGTCGCTCACCGCTTCAGACCAACCCCAGGGAGATCACGATGATGATGCCGACCTTGCTGAGACATTGGAGTCTCTGAAGAAAAGGATGGAGAAGCGAGATGGAAAGAGGCCAATGGAGAGTTCTGACATTCCCTCTAAGCGAGCCCGGACTGAAGAAGCATCATCCCATGTTAGCAGCCACCGTGAACCTTCCCCAGTCCCAGCCTATGAAGACGATGTTGCGCCAGATGTTGACTCAACACTAGAAGATTCTGACTGGGAGAGTCCGCTGCCCAACCGAAAATTCTACCGCACAGCCAATAAGGAGCTATGGGATTCCCTAAGTCAGAGACCTTTGAGGGTTGGACGGGTTGTGGACGTGGCGAGTTTCAGGAAGTACGGCGTGCTGTAATTCCTGGAGTCTCGACATCTCGGGCACATGGTGACAAGCTTAGGGACACTGCGAAGCAGGCGTCCGAGAGGTATACGCTAATCTTGGCTTTAATGTTGCTGAAGTTCAGTCTAGGAAGTATGGGAAGGTGTTTTTGAGGGGGAGATTATATGACATGTCATCGAGTGCTATTAATAGGTTTCTTCATACCCCGGATGTAGAAATGGGGTATGAGTATGATAATAACGATGTGGTGAGGTTCATTACTGGGGGTAGAGTCTCTAAGTGGGCAGGGAACTGTGCGGGTAGTTCTCTTACATCTTTATATTCAGTGTTGTTTAAGATCGGTGTGTGTAGTTGGTTGCCATCATTGAATGAGGTTCGAGTGACTGAGGGGATGGCTCATTTGCTATACGCACTTGGCCAAAATATGCCTTTAAATTGGGGAAAGTTGATTCTTAACCACATGTCGAACCAAGCTGCAAAGGTGGGGAAGGGAATTCTTCCTTATCCCTCTATCATCTATGGAGTTCTTGTGCAAGGTGGATTTCAGCCTACTCGAAGAGACTCAGTAACCACTCAAAGGAGTCCATACATTGTTCAGCTGAATCATTTGGCGGGCTCAGACAGGCTTGTTGATCTTCCATGGCGCACCCGGACCAGATTGAGCATGATGTTGACCAGGATGTTGGGTCAACATCAGTGGCAGCCCTTGAACAAGCAATCCGATGTCTTGAGGAGTCCATCGCTGCTTTGGTGGCTCAGCGAGATGCATTAAGGAGCTTGATTTCTTCCCAAAAAGGGGGAGATAGAGCAGAAGGAACGAGAGCTAAAGTAGGGCCGAGTGGTGCAAAGAGTGGCGAAGGGCAAAATGCTGAGGCAGAAGGTTTAGGGGGAGCTGAGCGAGAGGAGAATGAAGCTGAGGCTGGAGAAGCGAACGCAGAAGGGGAAGCTGGGGCTCAGGATGCTGAGGCAGATGACTCAATTGAGAGTCTTAATATTTAGATCTTTGTCTAAATATTTTATGCATGCTTATGCTTGTTGCCATTACTTTGTGCATGCTTGTCTGCCGCTGCTTATATGATTCTATGCCTGCGTTTGTGTTTTGTGCTTTTGTCTTTGGACAAATCTTTCTTTTGCAGATTTTTTTCAGGACCTCTAAGGCGTGTACTATTTTCTAGTACTTTGAATGGTGTTTAGTACTATTCTGTTTGTTCGTCTAACTCTAACCATTTTTTTATTTTATTTTGTGGTTGAGTAGATATGGCATTTAGGGGGAGCTGTGTTATGACTAACTTCTGCATTGGTTTTGGGAAGAAAGATAAAAAGAGGGAGATTGTTGATGTTGAGCGTTCAACAGAAGCAATGTTGGGGTAACATTGTAGTCAACATCTGTTGGCCGAGAATGTTCCCCATCTTAGTTTTATCTTTCATGCCCAAAACTAATTTTATCTATGACGTGGCATTTTTCTAGTATTGTGCAGGATATGAATAAGAGCTAGAATGGTTCAAACCGTGTGGAATGCGTGTGGAGGAGCTAGAGCGAAAATAGGAACGGAGCATACTAAAAATAGGAGGCTTGGTGAGCAAGTGAAGACTGAGCCTTGGAGCTGACCAAGTCGACTCCTAACGGACCAAGTATGTACTGTGGACGTTAGTAGGAGTTAGTGGACGTTATGGGTGGTCGCCAAGTCGTTGAAGAAGTCTCTTACAAGTCGAAGACTATTTAAGTCGAAGCACTTAACCATTTTGGGGACGACGAACAACGAGCGAGATTCTGAGCGAGCATTATCTTTTAAGAGATTATTTCTTTTTAGTCTAGCTTTTCAGAGATCGAAAGGTCTTGTAGTTTTTCAGAATCCTTTTTGATTCGTAGTTTTGCTAGACATTTTTAACTATCCTTTTTGATAGTTTGTAATCCATCTTTATAGTGGAGTTTTGCGCCTTGAGGACACAGCAAGTTATTTGACTTGCTGCACAAAATCACTTCTCGTGTTAGTGTCTTTTCATCACTAAGTACTTATCATTTCCGCTGTGCATTTGAGAGTGATAGTGAATGTTAGCCAAACATTATATCCAACATCTGTAGTTTTACATCCATTTCGTACGGGACCACCTTCAGAATAGATTTTAAGAATAAGATTAGTGGAGAAATTGAGTTAATTTAGTTTTATAATGGATTATATTAAAACCTATTAGGGATGTGCATTCAATTTGAACCGCATCGAACTAAATCAAAATTTCGGTTTATTATCTTAAAGCGGACTCGGTTTGGCATACGGATTTATACTGTTTTTTTAATAGCCATTTGAACGGCTAACCGAAATTTGAAAATTTTGAAAGATTTCTGATATTGGGTAGTGCAGCTTTATAGTAAAATTCGATAAAAAATTAAAAAGATTATTACTAATACGTCCACTATATTCTAATAATAACTAAAGTCAATAATTCGGTATAATAACTCAAATGACTATTTTTGAAATATTATGTCTAGACCAACTTTTATAAGTTTTTAATATTTTCCACATATTTTATAACTTCAATTTTAATAACATATTAAACTAAATAAATAAAAAATATTGTTGGTAAATTTTATAATTTTAAAAAAATTTTCTAATTACTTTTCTATGTATATTTTAATTTATTTTATTTTTATAAGGACGCTTTAATTATTTAAACAAATAAAATGACATAAATGAAATTACTAAATATAGAACGCATATTATGCGTTCATTTGCATTTATGCTTTTAATGGAGGAGAGAGAAACTATAAAATCCACTTTAGGATTGGTTTTTGATTCGGTTGGAGTGATTTTATCGGATTTTGCAGTATGGTTGGAGATAATCTTAGAAACCGTTTTAATTTTTCGAAATATAACGGTCGGTATACCGAAATGTGAACATCGTAGGAGCGATTCGACAAAATGTGTTCTAATCTATGATAGATTTGCTTATATCAAATCATCAAAATCATATCAATGATATTAATAATCTCGGACTTTACCACAAATTTACATAATATAATCGAACCTTTAGTTTTCCAGCAATAATTTATATCACCCCAATCAAAATCAGGGATGAAGACTCACAAAGTCGATATAATTTAACAAAAACACAAAAAAAAAGGAAAAAAAAAAGAACCTAGTAAATAAATAAAAATATATTTACTGTAGAAAACCTGTTTGTTTCCAAACAGCGTCTCTCACCTGCCACAGATCTCTGCCCTTCAAAGTCCTTCCTTCGCCTTCGAGCATCGAAAACGACGACGTTCCTCCCTTCAGCAACCTTCGCCTCACGATTTCGTGCGGCGGGAGCATCTTACCGTCGTCGGCATCGACGTTGGCTTCGTCCGGCGCCGCTTCTCCTCTCCCCGCCTTCATCGGAACGCCCATCGGATTTGATTTCTGAAACCTCCTCGCCGGAACCGAGTGAGAGTACCTCGGATTCTGAAGATCCGGCGCCATCGCCGGCTTCGTAAATGTAGGAACGGGCAGGGCGGCGAGGATGCCGTGGTTTTGGTGGCGGCGCAGGCGGTGGTTGGTTGCTTGATTAGGCTTTGAATCGGCGGAATCGACGGCGGTGTAGAAGACGTCGGCTTCGTCGAGCTCGTATTCGTCGTCTGCGTCGGCAGCGGCGGCGTGTTGGATGGAAGAAGAGAGGATGGAGGCGGTGAAGCGGCGGTCGGAGGAGGACGATCGACGGAGGGAGTGGCCGCCGAGGAACACGGCGAGGTTTCGGTGGTCCATTTGAGATCGTCAGCAGCAGCTCTTTCTCTTTGTTTTTTTCTTTTGTACTGAGATGTTTGAGAGTGCTGAATGAATGTGGACTAATTGTTGTCTACTAGCGTGATTATTTATTGGTATGCCAAATCATTTAATTAAAAATTAAATAACGAATTGATTTTGTTTTTAATTTATTTATATCAGATATTGCAGTTACTGACACAAAAATGCCAGTCAAACGTTTTATTAATATAATTAAAATGTCCCATTTTTTTTTCTAATACGTTATACAGATAATAGTAGTCCAATTCATAGAGGAGATTCACATCACGCAAAGTAATTGTTTCCAAATCTTTAGTGTGTCAACTTTTAGATAAAAATATTAGTTAAATAAAACATTCTTCCCTCTCTCCCAAACCATTTTGGACATTTGGGAGTTGTCACGGGTATTAGGAAACTGAATACTTTAATAATATAGTATAATTAAAATGTAAAAAATATATCTTTTGACACGTCTTTTAAGAATATTTAATATTACTATATTGATTATTTGTGATAGTTTTTTTTGCTAAATAAGGGAATGTCCAAAAGATGTGGGACGCTCGATTTAGTAAAATGTATAAAATGGTTTGGGACGGAGGGAGTACAACGCATTTCTAAGCCTTAGTGTCATGCAAAATATCTGTTTCTTTTTTTAGTAATTGCTTACTTTTTGCTAAATAATTATTAAAGTTACCAAAACAAATCACCAACTATAAATTTTTTTTTTGTGCCACACACTAATGTGTGCTAAAAATACTAGTAGACAGACAATAGAAGGATTACTCAATTGTTTTATAATTTATTTTATTTTTGTTTGGCAATTTAAAGAATTATTCGAATTACAACATTATGAGTAATGAGTGTCAATAATTAGCATCTGACTGTAATCCGCGGCGAGTGGACATTGGGACGAGACAGTGTCCTAAGTTGGAATATTATTCTTTTCAGAGAAACTCAAGAGATTATTAAATTATATACATGTCCACATTGGCCCACTAGGGTGTCGCCATTATCTTATTATTACGATTTTTCTTTTGTATATAACTGTTGTCGAATATCCAATTTATACGGCTTTTAAATTCAAACGTTCTTATCTCTTAACAAAGAAACAAACGTGGACGGTGGACCAAGTTCAATATCGACATCATCATATTCATGGATACATGTAATACATACGAATAATAATTTCTCGTCAGTCCATAAGACCATTACATATCTCTATTCATTTATTATAAACTTTCCATTTGAATACTAGATATATTTTTATTCATGCGGGTCAAAAAATTCGTCAAAGATTTTCCTCTCAATTGAGAAGAGCCTTTACTATAAATATCATCACATTGGCAGACAAATAATATAGGGGGTGTTTGTTTACAGTGATCCAACATCACCGTGATACTCATATCACCGTAGTGTGAATATCATCGTGATGTGGATCAAGGTGATATATCATTACCGTGTTTGTTTTGGGGTGATATTTCATTTTGCATATCCATGTGAATTAGAATATTGTGTTTGAGAGTTTATACTGTATAAATGTTATATTTAACCCTACAAATATTACATAAATTATGTGGATGATATATATATGGATATTTACATTATAATGATTACTATTTTAATATTAAGTTTAATTTTTTTAAGAATTAATAATAAGTTTTTCGTATATTTATTCAATATAATTAATTATTAAATATATTATTTTAAGATTTAAATAATCTAATTATATAATTTAAAATAGTAATAAGGATATATTAGGTATAAATGCTAAATTACGGTGTAATGTTGTCCAAATACAAATTTGAAGGATCACCCATCACGTTGATGTAAGATCACCTAGTTTTTTTTGCGGTGATCCAAAAGGTAGAATATCACCCCATTTTCATTACCTAGGTGATCTGTCATTACGGTGATGACTCATCACCTAGGCCAAGCAAACATGGTGATGATAAAGCGACGGGAGGATTACGGTGATGTTTTGGAGGATCACCCCAAAACAAACACCCTCATAATGTCTAATGGGACCGTTAATATTCATTATTTTAGAACATGAGAAGAAAGAAAACAGCCTTTTTTCCCACGAAGTTGACATCACCATCACCATCATCATCACCAGAATACCTGAGATTTGGGCCTATGATGGTCCAACTAATTGGGCCGTATGCAAATGTCATAAACCCAAGGCTACATAAATTGTCTAGCTTCTAAATGAAATTATATGTTTATGTGGCTTAGTTGGACACAAACTATAATGGATCTACTATAGTTAGCAACAAACATAAATTAAAAACGAACTCAATTCAATCCTAAAGATTATAATATTATCATATATAAGTGAGAGATGCTGATGTATATGTCTCAACTCTCTCAACACCTTTGCTTGAATCAAACTCCAAGCATTCGCATTTCACATGCATAAAAATATATCCCTTTTAAGCCCTCTGCTATTATTATCATCGCCTCTCACCAACCCCTTCAACAAATAACAAAAAGCCATGCTATAATAAACAGAAATTAAAACCTGGGAAGAATAAAAGAGCAATCTTCAAGCACACACAAACCACACCAAGGACAAAAAGAAATCTCATATAACGAGGCAAAGCGTTAAGATAATGACTTATATACCTTCGCCTCCAAGCTCCAATGATGCGCTGAATAAACAATCTTTTTGTGTCAATTATGATGGTTCCATTATTAACAGTAGCAGCCTTGTAGCTTCGAAAGGGAGAAATAATAGCATAAGTAGACGAATACAAGAAGTTGAAGGTTGTGACTATCAATCACTTACAACTAATGGAGATTGGGTTGCCCTCGAATGTGAGACATGTTGTTCATGTCACCTTTGATAGGTTCAATGGCTTCCTTGGTCTCCCTGTCGAGTTTGAACCTGTTGTTCCGAGGAAGCCCCCAAGTGCGAGGTTAAAAAAAAAAACCTTTCTTTTTTCATCCTTGTATCTGCTTTTGTCCTTGCACTCCTGTTGAAATTTACTTCGACCTCTGCAATACGTTTGTCTTTAGCACACGGGTTTTTGGAGTCTCAACAGAGTCCATGCAGCTTTCTTTTGATTCGAGAGGGAATTGCGTGCCCACGATTCTACTCATGATGCAGAGACGCCTATACTCTCAAGGTGGCCTCGAGGTAACACAGCTCGAATCTTTGCTTTCTGCAATCTGTGAGTTGAAACTAATAAGTCTTTGGACAGTAAGTTCGCAAAAAGAAATCTTAATGATGAGTGTATCCATGATAAACATGTAGTCTGAAGGGATCTTCAGAATCAATCCAGATAATAGCCAAGAGGAATATGTTCGAGACAAACTAAACAACGGTGTGATCCCAGAGAATATTGATGTTCATTGCCTAGCAGGCTTGATCAAGGTACACAAATTAGCACAACCTTCATCATTCAGGGTTTATATTACACTCCAATTCATCTTCTTCATCAGACAACATTGGAAGCATGTATAGAAAGTAATCACATCTGTGGATTAAGGAGATAAAGATAAATTCCTTCTGTGTATTGTCTTAAATGTTCGTGGATAATTCGTAGGCTTGGTTTAGAGAATTACCACATGGGATATTGGACTGTTTACCATCAGAGCAGGTGATGCAAGCTGAGTCTGAGGACGATTGCGTTCATCTCTTGAGACGTCTCCCGCCGACCGAATCTGCACTTTTGGACTGGGCGATCAATCTAATGGCCGACGTCGCTCAGATGGAGCACCTGAACAAAATGAACGCACGTAACGTTGCAATGGTCTTTGCACCAAATATGACCAGGGTTAGCAAAGAAACCGAGGATTTCTTCTTCCTCTTTTTTTTCCAAGAACTTAAACATGAAAAATCCTAAGGGGAATCCACTGACAGTTCAAAAAACCACCTCGTTTACTTACGTTCGGAGCTGGATTCTGATACATTATTTTCAAAGCCGTGCAACGATCTATCGGGCAGTTTGACGAAATCAAAATGATTGCTTTTTTTTTTGCTGCAGATGTCGGATCCTCTCACAGCCCTTGTGTTTGCAGTACAATCCATGAACTTCCTCAAGATACTGATAGTGAAAACCCTAAGAGAAAGAAAAGATTGTTTAGCAGACAACGTTCCAGTGCTCAACTCAGAGCCTTCAGACAAAGACAGCAAGCACAGTGCTGCAAGAGCAGAACAAACCAACACAGAAGCCATTGAAGTGAGTGGGTCCGAAGAAATCCCAGAAGCAACAGTCAAAACCCCAAAACAGAACGAGCTTAATACACCTATTTTTTCTCTGAACAAATCAGTTTCAGCTAAGAACAGTGCAACTGCAATCGACAACTACATGCCTGAAGAAAACGACGATTCTGTCGACTGTTGCTCAGCAGATATTCAAAGTTCTCTCGGCGGCGGTTGTAAGAATACGGAGAGAAGAAATAAAACATCGATCGCAAGCAGCCGAAGAACCAATATCGTCAAGCCACGCAAAGGGGACGATGGTAAAGAACGATTCGATCGACAAATTCAGCGGGCGGAGGCAGCTGAGAAGAAGAAAGGTCTTATACCATGATCCATTTCAATCTAAAAGCTGCAGATGGAATTGAGGCGTGGAGGTGAATATCCATTGAACTGAACCCACCTAGCAACGACCATATATAAGCTGCTGAAATATCGATTTTCTTCTGAGCGTCTCGGAGCTCACAATCATCTGCTGAAGGAGATTTATACATTTAGTAATTATTCACTGCTCAGAGAAACCATAGCTTTGTTATCAACAAATATAATGCAAGTCCTGGTTTGGGACTCTCATCGAACACGTTATGTGCATGTAAGCAACTCTTTACTGCTTTGTTCTCGGGTTGCATTGGTTACTGAAGTAGTAATAGTTTATAATTCGGGTCGAATCGGGTATTGGTATTTGTTCGACTTTCAAGCCCATTCGTAACTATTGGATGGGTGGTTCGGTACGGTATATCGTACCAAAACTGTGATACCGTATACCGCATCGATAAAAAAAATCATACCAATATCATACCAAAATTTCGGTATACCGTAAAGTTCGATACGGTATCATACCGAAATTTCGGTACGGCATCGTATCATACCTTCTATACCATTCACACGGAGAGTTTTTTACCATGCGTGTCTCGTAACTCCTTAATTCGTTATTTTCGAATTTTTAGTCAATTCAAACTCCTTATGCACCAATAAGATGGATTATTAATACCAAATTTTCTAAAATAAAAAGATTTTTAATTCATAAAATAACCTTAAATAATTTACATATTTTAGTCAGCCTCCTTAATAAGCCAAAAGAACTTTACATAACCACAAAATACAACTTTCAATTCAAACTCCTTGTTTTCTTAATGTAAATAAAATATGGTGTGCCTCAATAATCTTATAAAGTTGTGTATAGTTAATAATTTATGGCTAAATAAATTTCTGAAGATCCTTATTATATTTTTATCCATTTTATATTTTTTTGAAATAATATAATATGTCTAGGTGTGTGTGTATATATATATAAAATATTAAAAAATTTAGTATTCTGGTATCTCGGTATAATCGGTATACCTAATTTTTAAAATTTTCATACCATTACCGTACCGAAAATTTGCGGTACGGTATCATACCTTACCAAAAACTTCGGTATACCATAATTTTCAATATTTTCGGTACGTTTCGATACGATAAGGACGATATATCGGTATGTTGGTATATTTCCCCAGCCCTATTTACCCACATGTATGATGTATCCCTACAAACAACATTTCATTTTAAGCAATTATTCAATCATATCAGAATATTAGACGTGTTCCGGTTTGAAAAACCGTAACCGAATAGTAACTGAACCGGCGGTCAACGGTTCAGTTGGTCAACGACTACGGTATAAACCATAGCCGAACCGTTATTTAATACGGTTCGGTTACAGTTATCGAAATTTCTAACAGTAAACCTCCGGTTACAATGGTCGATTCTAACCTCCCGTCAACCGGCAATTTTTCTAATAAATAAAATTATAAAATATTTAGTTCCATTACAGTTGGGCTTAAACTTTGGATTAGACTTGAGTTTTTATAGTTATTTTTTATTTGTGTATTACATTTACTAAACGAATGTTTTTCTTTTTGGTAAGGAAAAAAATTCATTACCACGAGGCTAAACCTTACCACCATCCCCATTTACAACACCCAACTATAAACCAATCAAAGAACGACTACACATTTGTTCAATAAATTCCCTATCTTTGGTATTCCTTACTGCCTTGTAGCAGATTAAAGCTCTCCATTTCACCTCCCAACTGACAATTGCCGCAATTCCTTTTGCTTCTATGTTGCATCTTCCATCCCCATGCACTCTTTTATTTCGTTCCTTCCAAATGTGATACATTGCCGCCACATAACACATAGCCTCCAGCTTGTAGCGTATACATCGTCTTCTAGCTGTAGTTTTGATCCTTGAGCTTCAAGCCGAGAAATCATCAGCTGGAGTATTAGTCTGCATCCACCTTGCTAAAACCTTGATCGCCTGATTGCTGAAGCTGCACAAGAACAGATGTGATACGGATTCATTTTCCCCTTGGCATAACCTGCATACAGGATCTTGAACAGGGATACCCCATGCTGAAATTCTGTCAAAAGTTAATAATTTTTTCCAGAAAATGAGCCAAGCAATGACACAATGTTTAGGCACATTCATTCTGTTCCAAGCTGCAACAGAGAATCTCCATTTTTGTGTCGTACCTCTCAACCATAAGTAACCCGAGCTAGTTGTATATTTACCACTCTTCGTAGCCATCCATCTCCCACCCACAACACCCCCTGCAAATAGAGTTTTTACTTTGTTCAGTTTGCGCCAGGCCCAACAGCAGTCCTGAGGTACATTATGGTTCCAAAAATCCCCATTTTTCAAATAAACTCCGTTCATCCATCGTACCCATAGTCTATCCGCTTTAGAGGCTAAATCCCATATCTGTTTACCCGTTAATGCATTATTCCAATCCTCACAGCTTTTGATACTAAGGCCACCTGCTTTTTTTGGTTGGCACACCATTTCCCAGTTAACTAGGCTCATGTATTTCCCTCCAATTGTTCCTTTCCAAAGATACTCTCGACATAGCCTATCTATACTCTTCAATGCCGCTTTGGGTAAGACAAACATGCCTCCCCAATAGCCATGACAGGCTAAGAGGACCGAGTTTATGAGACAAATACGACCCGCATATGAGAGGTGCCTCGAAGACCATATTTTGATCCTTGCTGTTATTCTATCAACCAAGCTTTGGCACGTTGTTTTGGTCCATTTTGTTGGAGAGATGGGGATGCCTAGGTATCTCATAGGGAGAGAACCTTGCTTGAACCAAAAGCATATGACATGGTGGCATGGGACTTCTTGCAGAAATGGCTGGGAATGATGAGCTTCCCTCCAAGATTTGTTAATTGGATTATGGAATGTATTAGTACCACATCATTCTTAGTCTATTTGAATGGGCAATGTGGAGGTAGGTTCAAAGGAAAAAGAAGTCTTAGACAGGGCGACCCCCTGTCGCCTTTGCTTTTTGTTATTGTGATGGAATATTTAACTAGGAGGCTGAGGATGGAGGCTATATGCAAAGAATTCAGATATCATCCCCAATGTAAGGAGCATAACCTCATCAATCTGTGTTTTGCTGACGATTTACTGGTTTTCTGCAAATAAAAAAACGGATGTTTTTTTACTGTTGCTTCCATGTTTCTTTTTTGTTTATTCTATGTTTTAAAAGGAGGAGATGGTTATGATGTGTTCGTCGAACACTCCCGGAACCAAAAATTGAGCGATCGTACTTCATATGGTATAATTATGTTTTTTTAACGATGGAATGACATTTCTTACATTATTAAATAAAATTTATTTTATTTTTTTATTTAAGTTTTTTTTGTGAAAAAAATCCAAAAAGAAAAAATGAAACCGTCAACCGCCGGTTCAAGCCGTAACGGGTTCCTCCAATTACAAACTGTAACCATAACTGCAGTTACGCAGTTCGGTTACGATTAGAGATTTTTACTAACAGTAAACCGCTGATATAACCATGAACCGTTTGAACACATCTACTTGTAATAATCAGATGGAGAAACAAAAATGATTTATAAATGAATATAAATAAAAAAACCCAATGTACATGGACATAAATTTGATAAATCGAAATTGAATCGAACCGCATAGTTATAATTTCGGTTCCAATTTTTAAACAGAAAATTATTGACCATAATTAACCAAATCATTGACCGACGGTTCTACTTTTCAACTTGTTGAGGATCTCTAATTAGAGTTGGCAAATGCCATAGATAAAAGAAATGTGATTTGTGAAATGATGCCAGAGTTGATTGTGCAT
Organism: Craterostigma plantagineum; assembly: GCA_027422505.1. Lineage (NCBI taxonomy): Eukaryota > Viridiplantae > Streptophyta > Magnoliopsida > Lamiales > Linderniaceae > Craterostigma > Craterostigma plantagineum. Next base: position 7,450,220 of record JAPQWV010000019.1, on the reverse strand, counting down.
CTATACCCACTAATATTATCTATACTATCTATTCTATTATATAAAGAACCTAGAATGGCTATAAAAAGTCATATTTGGTCTATTAATTTAATAAATGATTATTTATAATTTTACCCTTAATTGTCAAATTACAATTTTATCCTTAATATTTTCATTTATTAGACATTTATCCAAAATCAAAATTTTATTTTTTCAAACTACTTTATTAATAAGAAATGTGCAAAGTATAAAATAACTTGATATATTTGCAGACATATTGGGTGTGCTACACATATTAGTAACAAGAAAGCATTCAAATCAAATCACCACATTAATCAAATCTTTGATTCTTTCTAGCACTCCACGCAACTCTATAGGTTGCATTAAAAGCTGAAGCCATATATCTAAATATACAAACACACACAACGAATAATGAATGTTTCAATGTTCAAGTGAAATCAAGCATTAAGAATATAACGGTTCCATCCAGTTCCATCCAAAGTGGTCGAACATTATCTATTCAAGAATTTCCAAACAGTACAGATCTAACTACAACAAAACATTTATATATATATATATATATATATATATTATAAATTCCACTGTCACGCTCATAAGAGAACAGAGACCATGTGAAATGGCTTTATGGAAACATCATCAAGTGAAAGATAGAATAATAGCACACTAACGCACTTTAAGAAGTGCCATTACTGTAAATTTTAATCTAAATTATATAATAGTCAGTGCAAAGTTGCTGCACAACCTCGGATGGATGACCAACAAATGTTATCTGATCAAAAGCTTAAAACGCCAACAGCTAATTGATCTATTCAGCCATCATCATATTGGAATTTCACTTTCAGTTCATTCCTATCCATAAGCCAGCAAAAGCTTCTGATATGAACAGCCCATTACACGTCGAAGATTCCTCCAAAACAGCATAAAATATTCTAAGGATAAGAGAATCTCATGATATTTTTTCAGGAAATTGTTCTCTACTGAACTCGCTTATTCGCAGAAACAATCAAGGGATAGATAGATAGATAGATACAGGAAATGGCACATAGATGCCATTGGTAGTTTAATCATTATTATCTATTTTCAAGGAACTACATATGAAAACTCGAAGGATATGCTATAAGGTTGTATTCTAATTAGAGAGGAAAGGAAAGGACAACATCAAAACACATCAACAGAACACATCAAGGCACAAAAATTGTAACTAACACAGTAATTAAACGATCCCACGAGTTTTACACAGGTTTGCGATGATTTTAAAGGAACTAGCAAGTGATGCTCATCTACACCGTGACTTGTCATTTTTCTAGTTGATGCAAGTAAGTACAACCCCTTTAGGACTTCTTTTTTTGAAAGGTCCCAAACGGCATGGTACCGTATTCCATATGCCATCTGAAAATTTACTAAAGATATAATAAATATAGGGCCCTCGAGTAGATCTCTATGTTAATTCTGTCTAGACTGAATAAGTACCAAACTTAGTGAAGGAGACAAAAACGGAATGTATTCATTATGCCATTTTCAAACTAAAGTCACGGAGAGGAATTGTATCCTCAACCCCACAAAAGTAATCTCTTTTTATGTGGTGTATTTCAGTTAACATACATAAATGATGAAGAGCATATCATGTGTGTATAGCATCTCAAAAGTAGATTTTGCCAACTATAGGTTAAAAGATTATCAACAGGTCTTCATTAAATGTAAAATAGTTACAAGATATTTCAAGGAAAGAGTTGCACTTGGTATCTTAATGTTACTTACCTTCACTATTCTCAAGCACTCTTCACCTTTCTTTCTCTTCTATGTTTGCGTCAACACATGCCAAATGCTCTAGTCAACAGAACCTTCAGAGTTAAAGAGAAAATAAAAACCAAAAAGAAATATAAAGGTACAATTTGCATGTCTAAGAACATCACAGATAGTGGATTCCTCCAATTTTTAGAAAAGGAAAATTCTACTAATGATTCCAAGAATATGGTTCCTAAACTTTGCAGATGGCAAAGCTAAATATTCTGAAAGAAAAATATTAAAGACACTGGTGGATCTATTCTGATACCAATATTGCAAGGTGTTAACCGTTCCAATGAATTTTCAAGGAAAGGAACTTTCGCAATGGGACGCAATTCTGATTCGGAAAGGGACTGGTTGGAAATAAACTATAAACCTAAAATGATAAACATATCATCGAATAAGATGATACAACATTATATCACCTTAAGCTATTTGAAGTGGTGGAATTCAAAAGGATTCAAGCGTCGAGGGAGAACCCGCGAACGAATAAACAAAAAAAAGGAAGATAATACTATTGAAAATATACGAAAAAATGGATTGGACCTGAAATTCTTTGAGAAGTCATGGCCCTCTTCAAGATTCTATACCTCGCTTGTCTCTCACCCTATTCATGTGCTATATAACATCCTTCACTGCCCAATTTTTGCGTAACATTGGTCAAAGACAAGTCACATACTAGGGGAAGCATCAAAATGCAAGATTGCACCATGCAGAGTACATAGAATCCTAATTCAACAGACGTCAAGCGTAAGGCAAACAGACTGTGGCAACTCATTTAGAGAGTGCAGAAAAAAATGTATCACCACCATCCTCATCACCATCATCAAGGAAAGAGCATTCAACCATCTTCAAGGATGATTCCTCACGAAAGAAATATGCTTATTCAAGGAGTGAACGGAGCGGGAGATTCAGGTCTCGTTCTCTCTACCGATGCAAAGCCAAGACTAAAATGGACGACTGATCTCCACGAGAGGTTTGTGGAGGCTGTAAACCAATTGGGTGGAGCAGAAAGTACGCAAATGGTTTTTAGTTAAAGTAATCAGCCGAGAATAATAACGCAATAGCTTCGTCAAGCTGATCTTATGTACTTGTAATGCAGAAGCTACTCCAAAATCGGTACTGAAGCTTATGAGAATTCAAGGATTAACATTATATCACTTGAAGAGCCACCTTCAGGTTTAAACAGCTTTGCCATAATAGATGCACGCAACGTTGATTCATTTCCTCTGTGTTCTGTCTTCTAATGCTTTTTTTGCATACAGAAATACAGACTCAGCAAAAGCCTTCATGTGCAAGCTAATAGTGGGAGCACCAAACCTCGTAATTCTCATAAAAACCTTCGAGGATCGCTGACCTACTCTACACTATATCATAGAATAAAAGAAATATTTATATTGAACACTTACAAGTTGAAAAATATTGCAGCCATAGCAGACAGAGCACCAGAGTCAAACGGAGTCAACATCAGCAATTCAAACATAGCAACTGTCACTGAAGCGAACAAGTATCAACTGCCACACTCAAGTCTTCCTTTTCATCGAGTTTTAGATCCCAATGGAGTTATCTAACAGATTGTACTTTTGTCAGGAATATACATCTGGGGGAGACGATACAAATGCAGATCGATGTGCAACGAAGATTACATGAACAACTAGAGGTAAGCAGCATTAAAAAAACTTCCACATCAGTTGCAACAATAAAATTCTTTTGGCATCTGCAAGCATATAAACTATCATTCAAATCAGCAAGAAGTTTCTGCAGTGATTGCATGACAAAGAACGCTTGATTTGCATACTAGGTACAACGACATCTACAGATGCGCATAGAGGCTCAAGGCAAATATTTGCAGACCGTGCTAGAGAAAGCACAAGAAACCATTGGCAAACAGAACTCAGGAACAATAGGCCTCGAGGCTGCCAAGGTTCAACTATCAGATCTTATGACCAAACTGTCAACACAATCCCTGAACTCGGCATTTTCCGGCATGAAAGAACACTCAGATCAGTGTTTTCACCAAATGCAAAGACACCAACTAACAGATTATTCAACGGAAAGCTGCTTAACTTCGTGTGAAGATTTTGTAAGGGACCAAGACTTGAGTAACAACCTCATGTGCTTAAATCCCGTCAACTTTGAAGCAGTTGTAGACCTAGCGGCTAAAGGAAACAGACTGAAGAATCAGAGCACAGAACTTAGATGGAATGATGAAACCAGTCATGAAAGACAATGTCGGGCATTCAACAATGATGAGGCAATAAGATTTTCAACAGAGACGAACCTCAACAACTTATCAATGAGCATTGGCATTGAAAGCAGTAAATGGAACGACAGAGTTAGCAATTCAGATGGAAGATTTAATACACGAAATGATGACAAGGAGCCCTCAAAACGCCAGAAGCAGACTTCGCCGGAGCTCAACTTACCTTTCCTTTCAACAAAACTGGACCTTAACACCAACAACGCCAACAACTATGTAACTCCAAGCAGCAATCAGTTGGATTTAAATGGGTTCGGCTGGAGCTGAATGCAAGTTTTTATGAGCTTTTACTAAACGAAAGAAAAGTTTCCTGTTCGTTCTAGAGACCCGTTTCACTCATTTTCCTACATACGGCAGTTAATCATATTACTGTACTATTTTCCTTTCAAAGCATTTTTAACAAGATAACTCTCTTGGGAAGGAGAAGGCATGGTATCAAAAGAAAACAGGAGAGAAATCTGATCTTGCCAATACATGTCTACAATAAATGTTACTTACTTAATACTGAAGAAATTCAGAGCTCTGTGAATTGGAAAAAAAATTGTTCTTCAATATCGATTCAACTTGTGTACACTGTTACATTTGCGCGCTCTTCTTTTCGCTACAGGGTTCTCATCCCTATTTATATTTTTCATCTAATGGGCCGACTTTACAATTAAGCCCATTTACAATTTAAACAAATTGCTAAATAAACTAAATGGAACAGAACAGATATAAAAAAAAACAGAGCTGGGGAACTCCATGACGAAGCTGTTAAATTCTTCTTCTCATCATAGCTTCTCAACGCTCCCCCTCAAGCATGGTGTGCATAAAGATCAAACACACCATACTTGCTCAACAGGTATTCAAACTGTTCGCGTCCCAGTGGCTTTGTAAGTAAATCGGCCGGCTGATCCATGGTGGAGATATAACATGTCTTCATGGTTCCATCATCTATCTTCTCCCGTATAAAGTGGCAGTCCACCTCGATGTGTTTGCTCGTTTCATGAAAAACTGGGTTCGCAGCAAGCTGAATTGCTGACTTGCTGTCCGTCCATACCTGCACAGGTTTCAACCCATCAATTTTAAGATCACTAAGCAAACCAAGCAGCCACACTATCTCTGAGGTAGCTGCTGCCATTGATCTGTACTCAGCCTCAGTTGAGCTTCTCGCCACAATGGTCTGTTTCTTGGACTTCCATGATAGTATAGAGTCCCCTAGCTTCACTAAGTAACCTGTTAAAGACCTCCTTGTGTTCGGGCAAGCTGCCCAATCTGCATCACAAAACACATGGACTGTTAGTGCACTTTCAGCTGATAACATCAGTCCCAGTCCGGGTTTGGCTTTTAGGTATCTCAGAATCCTATATGCTGCCTCGACGTGTATCTGCTTAGGTTTGTGCATGAATTGAGTGAGAACCTGAACTGCATATGTAATATCAGGTCTAGTAATACATAAATACAACAATTTCCCAATTAATCTCTGAAAACCAGAAATATCTTCGATGATTGGATCATCATCTCTGATTTTCCCTCTTACCACTTTGCTGTTCTGTTCAATAGGTGTATTGACAGATTTACAGCCTAGCATACCTGTCTCCTTTAACAGCTCTATGGTATAGCTCCTTTGGTTAAGGTAAATACCTCCCTTGGACCTTGCTATCTCTATCCCGAGAAAATACTTCATTTCACCTAAGTCTTTCATAAGAAACACTTCACTGAGATAAATTTTGCATCTGTTAATCATGGTTAAGTCATTTCCGGTTATCAATATGTCATCAACATAAACCAATAAGATCATGAATTTACTTCCATCACTCTTGGTAAACAGGGAATAATCATGCTTTGACTGAATGAAGCCAAAACTACTTACAACCTCAATGAATTTATGGTTCCATTGCCTTGAAGCTTGCTTCAAGCCATATAGAGCCTTGTTCAATTTACAAACCTGCTGTCCCTTGCATTTTGGCACATTAATACCTGGTGGGACTTCCATATACACCACTTCATTCAAGTCACCTTGTAAGAACGCGTTAGTGACATCCATTTGAAATAAAGACCAACCAAAGATCGCAGCTAGAGATAAGACAGTTCTAATAGTAATGTGTTTAACTACGGGTGAAAAAGTTTCATTATAATCTATTCCTTCTTTTTGCGTATACCCCTTGGCAACAAGTCTCGCCTTATATCTTTCTATTTCTCCATTTGATCTATATTTAATGGTAAATACCCATTTACAGCCTTTGATTGACTTTCCTTCTGGAGCATCAACCAGATCCTATGTCCCATTCATATTCAAAGCTGCAATCTCAGAATTCATAGCATCTATCCATTTCTTATCAGTTTTAGCCTCCTCAAAGATTTTGGGATGTAATCTTTTGAGGTGGCTGCTAGGTAAGCTCTATATTCAAGGCTTACCTTATCATATTGAACCAGTTTGGACATGGGAAATTTATCCAGGCTCACCATGTTTGAATCAGGAATGTATGGTGAAATAAAGTCTGTATGCCAATATGGAGGTTTAGTAACTCTACCTGACCTCCTTACCTCTGCTGTGGGTGGTTGATCTGATGTTTGTTCTAAGCTGTTTTGATCAATCTCTGCATTTACTTGTACAGGTATCTCAGTATCACTCTGATCAGATTCACCTGGAGGCTCATGAGATGGTTGATCTGGTGCTCCATGATCAGCTGGCTGCTGGTATGGTATGATGAAATCCTCATGGTAGGTCTGATCATTATGCATAGGGAACTCTGACCTCTCTAGGTCAGTAGCATTTCGTGTATAGGGAAAAACATTTTCAACAAATATAACATCTCTCGAGGTAATAAACTCCTCTGTATCCAAATCTACCAGCTTGTATCCCTTTTGTGTAACTGAATATCCTATGAACACACATGGTCTTGATCTATGCAGAAATTTATCATTTACAGAAAGGTTTTTTGCAAAACAAAGACACCCAAAGGTTCTAAAATGTGAATATGATGGTTTCTTACCAAACAAAATTTCAAAAGGAGTTTTCCCATTAAGAATAGGAGTGGGAGTTCTATTAATGATGTACACGGCTGTTTCCACGCATTCACCCCAGAATTTGATAGGTACATTGGAGTGGAACTTCAATGCTCTAGCAACTTCCAAGATGTGCCTATGTTTCCTCTCCACAACACCATTTTGTTGTGGAGTGTAAACACACGAGCTTTGGTGAATTATCCCTTTTTCAGATAACAAAGCATTACACTGGTGTGAGAAGAACTCCCATGCATTGTCACTTCTAATGCATTTGACTTTAACACTAAACTGATTTTCAACATAAGCAAGGAAATCCCTCAGCACATCTAGAACCTCAGACTTTGTTTTCAACAGAAATACCCAAACTGCTCTAGAGCAATCATCTACTAAGGTTAGAAAATACCTTTCATTGTTGTAGGTCCTTTCTCTGTATGGTCCCCAGATGTCCATGTGAACCAGCTCAAACAAAGTTTTATCATTTAATTGTCTTACAGAGAACTTAGGCCTAACATGTTTTGCTAAGGGACAAATGGTACAATATTCAACTGAATTATCCAGTTTCAGTTTCAAATCATCCAAATATTTGAATCTCCCAAATGACATGTGACCAAGTCTATAATGCCACTTTGATACATCATTATTCATATCTACTCTAAAAACAGATTCCTTAGCATTATTACAGAAACTGGTTATGTCACTACTGATTTCCACTGGCAGATTTTTGGGGCTTGGTTTGAAGATGTATAAGCCATTCTCTTGTCTACCAATCCCCCTTATCTTGCCAGTCGAAACCTCCTGTATAATGCAATAATCATGACTGAAATTGAAGTGCACATTTTCATCTTCTATCAGCCTAGAAACAGAGAGCAGATTATGCTGAAAATTTGGCACAAATAGCACATTTTTCAGTCTAAGATCCCTACTTATATCTACTATGCCAGACAATGTAACCTCACTAGAGGAACCATTTGGTAATTTTACAGAACTTATGCAATTAAAGCCATTATCAACTGCTCTCAGAAGTTCTCTATTGCATGTAATGTGGTGATTTGCACCAGTGTCAATTATCCACAGTTTATCTGATTCTAAGCTGGAATCTATATTACTCAAGCATATACCTGAGGTATTGGCTGAGGCATTGACACTTTTCATCTCCTCGGGTTTCTTTTCTATTAGCTTCAGGATTTGGTGATATTGGTCATTGGTGAAGCCTAGGTGGATGTCTGAATTCTCCCCCTTCAACTTATCACCACTTGATTCAGGGATCATGGCATTATTGGCTCTATATCCTCTGCCTCCTCCATTTCTGCCTTGGCCCCTTCTCCCACCAAATCCTCTCCTACCTGCACGAGTAAAGTTAGTTGGGTATCCATGCAATTTAAAACAGTTCTCCTTGGTGTGACCACTGATATTGCAGTGATCACAGAACAAGCTTCCCCTTCCACTATGACTGCTGTTGCTCAGGTAGTTATTAGCTGGGAAATTAGACATGAGTGCTACTGAAGTATCACTGTTAACTGCTTGTAAATTGATGCCGCGTTGAGCTTCTTCATTGATCATCATTTGAAAAACTTGGCTATGGGATGGAAGTGGCGACATCAGCAGAATTTGTGATCTTATATTCTGGTAGCAGTCGTTCAATCCAATGAGGAATTGCATCATTTTCTGCCAACTGCAGAAATTCTTATACTCAGCTGAAACTTCTGCCGCAGGTGAAGGAATTAGGGAATCGTATTCATCCCAGAGCGGCTTGAGCCTATTATAGTATTCTGATACAGTCGAAGCTCCCTGAGTACTTGAATAAATTTCCCTAAATAATCCATACATCCTAGCTCCATTGATTTTGTCAAACCTCTGTCTCAAATCATTCCAAATCTCACAAGCAGTTTGATGGTAAACAATTCCAGATATCAATTCTTCTGTGATAGATCGATGAATCCAAGTCTGAACAAGTGCATCGCATCTTTTCCATTGAGAGAATAGGGGAGAATTCTTATCTGGACATTTGCAAGTCCCATCGATGAAGGCAATCTTGTTCTTGGCCTGTAGCGCCACGATCATCCTCATGCTCCATATTTTATAGTTGTCTGATCCTCGAAGAATTCCAGTGGTTAAGTCGATGTTCGGTGTGTCCGATGGGTGGATGTACATCGGATTGTTGAAATCCACCGCCGTAATACTACTGCTCTGATTCTCCGTGTTTTGCGATTCTTGTTGATCCGCCATCAACACGTCTTCAATCTAGATCAATTAGCCCTAGGCTCTGATACCATGAAGAAATCCAGAGCTCTGTGAATTGGAAAAAAAATTGTTCTTCAATATCGATTCAACTTGTGTACACTGTTACATTTGCGCGCTCTTCTTTTCGCTACAGGGTTCTCATCCCTATTTATATTTTTCATCTAATGGGCCGACTTTACAATTAAGCCCATTTACAATTTAAACAAATTGCTAAATAAACTAAATGGAACAGAACAGATATAAAAAAACAGAGCTGGGGAACTCCATGACGAAGCTGTTAAATTCTTCTTCTCATCATAGCTTCTCAACAAATACATGGATTAAGAGTTCACACGAAAAAGATGGATTATCATGCATATGTACCCAATTTCTAAAATGCCATATCGAGCGACATGGTTGCTCATTCATCATATAGAACTACTAACAACATAAATCTCTTCATTAGCTGCATCAACATAACCAAGGATTTCTGATTTTTAATAGAACTGACGAAAAATCTGATTTCATCCGACGTAGAACATTACATGTAAGGCTTCAATTAACGATTCACCGTATCGATGATAATAATAATCACTTACCATTACCACTCCTTGCAGCTAGATCGGATTAGGAAACCCCAGCTTTCAAGTTCTGTTAAAATGCAAAGTCTGAATTGAGCACAAGAGTGACTTGATCGAGCTCAAGACGATTGCTTGGAAGTTTTGAATACAGCGCGCGAAGAAGGAAAAGTAAAAGGCGTTTTAAACTTATAAAAACGTTAGTTACTTATGGAGATCCCTTTCACTTATGAAATCGCAAATGGCACAGACGATTTAGCCAAAAAGAGGCGCGCAGTGTTCGTTATTATCTGTTGCAGCACACCCTTGAAGTTTGCTGTTCTCAGCTCACGATATATGCGTGTTTTTCACTCTAGAGATGATAAGTTGAGTACGAGTGAGTGTGTAATTCTCCTATTAAGCAAGTTAAGGCTCTTCTTGTAATTGTATCATCAATAAAATCGCTGGGAATCGTTCGTGGATGTAGGATTTATCATCCGAACCACGTTAAAAATCTTGCGTCAAACTTTCAATTCTTGTTATGGTATCAGAGCCAGGTTTCGATCCTGGGACCTGTGGGTCGATAGTTGGACAGCTCGTCCCACAGAGTCTTCAATTTGGTGAAGTAAGCAGCCACACTGCTCGAGCCTTGCGCGAGATTGATCAATTCCTTCTTGAGTTGGAAGATTCGTGGCTTGTTGGTCTGGCCGAATCTCTCCTGAAGATCTATCCACACATCCCTCGCCAATGAACTGTACAATATGCTAGCCGAAATCTCCTTGGAACAGAGTTCAAGATCAAGGATCTGGGGGAGCTTAGGTACTTCCTCGGTGTTGAAGTCTCCAGGAACACAGAAGGAATCTATATTTCCCAACGGCAATACATTCTTCAACTACTTGAAGACAGTGGCTACATCAATGCCAAGCCACTAGCCACCCCCATGAATCCAAATGGGAAGATCACAGCAACTGAGGGCCAGCTGCTAATAGGCCTGTTCAGTACAGGAGATTGGTTGGACGACTGCTTTATCTGACCTTTACCAGGCCGGACATCTCCTTCACAGTTCATAAGCTCAGTCAGTACATAGCTGCTCCTAGGACAAGCCATCTGACGGCTGCCCATCACCTCCTAAGGTACCTCAAGGGTTCACTCAGCCAGGGCATTTTTATGTCTTCTGAACAGCAGTTGGACCTAAAGGCCTTCTCAGACTCAGATTGGACAGCATGCACGGATACTAGAAAGTCAGTGACAGGCTTTTGTACGTTTCTGGGCAACTCTCTGATCACTTGGAAAGCTAAAAAGCAGGCAACCGTATCAAGATCTTCGATTGAAGCAGAGTATAGGGCCCTTGGGTCCCTAGTTGCAGAGGTTTTGTGGATAAAACACCTCTTAACCGAATTACAGATTGCCATGAAGGACAAGCCAGTCATATTTTGTGACAACTTGTCAGCCCTAAAACTAGCAGAGAACCCTAAGTTCCACGAGAGGTCCAAACACATAGAAATAGACTGTCACTTCGTGCGTCATCATATTCAGATTGGGGACATTAAGCTGCTACCCATAAGGACAGAATTCCAATTGGCAGACGTGTTCACTAAACCCCTCACGGGTCCAAGGTTAAAGGAGCTCCTAGTCAAGATGTCTGTGATCGTCCCACCACATCCATCTTGCGGGGGGGTGTTAAAATGCAAAGTCTGAATTGAGCACAAGAGTGACTTGATCGAGCTCAAGACGATTGCTTGGAAGTTTTGAATACAGCGCGCGAAGAAGGAAAAGTAAAAGGCGTTTTAAACTTATAAAACGTTAGTTACTTATGGAGATCCCTTTCACTTATGAAATCGCAAATGGCACAGACGATTTAGCCAAAAGAGGCGCGCAGTGTTCGTTATTATCTGTTGCAGCACACCCTTGAAGTTTGCTGTTCTCAGCTCACGATATATGCGTGTTTTTCACTCTAGAGACGATAAGTTGAGTACGAGTGAGTGTGTAATTCTCCTATTAAGCAAGTTAGGGCTCTTCTTGTAATTGTATCATCAATAAAATCGCTGGGAATCGTTCATGGATGTAGGATTTATCATCCGAACCACGTTAAAAATCTTGCATCAAACTTTCAATTCTTGTTAAGTTCCAAACGAAAATCCACAATGTCCGGCGAATGAATTTGCTCACTTTCGAGGTTGAATTGAGTCGATAAACAAATGAGGAACGACACTACACTACTGCTGTAGCTTACTGGTTCGGTCTCCCGACGTTTTAAATATAGGGATTAAATAAATGGCCTTTGACGTGGTAAACCTTAAAAAGTAGCCTCCAAATGAAAATGACTTTAATGCCCTTATGTGCGGGACTCTGTTATATAGCACAGTCTCATGCCCAATATGGGCCGGTCTCATGCGCCCATGCTGTGCAGCAATGGCGGGACCTCTGCTATATAGCACAGGTTCCATGCCCAATATGGGCGGGTCTCCTGCGCCCATGCCTGTGCAGCAATGGGCGGGACCTCTGCTATATAGCACAGGTCCCATGCCCAATATGGGTGGGTCTTATGCGCCCATGCTGTGCAGCAATAGGCGGGACCTCTGCTTGCATGAGCTGGACCTCTGCTATATAGCACAGGTCACATGCCCAATATGGACGGTCGCCTGCGCCCATGCTGTGCAGCAATGGGCGGGACCTCTGCTTGCATGAGCGGGATCTGCTATATAGCACAGGTCTCATGCTCAATATGGGCGGGTCTCATACGCTCATGCTGTGGAGCATTGGGCGGGACCTCTGCTAGCATGCGCGGGACCCCTGCTATATAGCACGGGTCCCATGTCGAGGTCCCATTCTGGGTAGCCTTATATAAAAAAAATATGTTTTGGAGATTTGAACCCAGGACCTACTACTTGAACGTCCACTGGACTACGTCCCTCCCACCCACCCTAGTGCGGTCCCGATTTAACATCTTGGGTTTTACTGTGGAAAAAAAGACATCCTGTAAAAAGACGAATATACCCTTAAATTGAAAGGTACTTTTTAGAAGTTAGAATCGACGAGGCTATTTTTTGCTGATCGAGTCAAAGACTATTTTTTAAAAAGATATATGCCTTGTTTCAGTTTCAGTCTATCCTTAATTTTATTTGCTATTTTTATTATTTTCTATGAAAAATATTTGCATCAAATAATATTAAATTCTACGATAGCAAAGGCAAGCTGCTATTTTAATAAAAAATTATTATAGCAACTTCAAAGGATAGTCACCATTGGCGAGTCGACCACACTCCCAGTCCCACGCGGCGCGTACTCGACACGCTTCAGCGAAGCAAAGCTCAAGAATTTCGTAGTCGCCTACGAACGAACGAACGAACGATCGATGGATACCTCGTACGGTAACGTCGAGCTACGAGAAGTTCAGAGGCTCGAAGGACACACGGATAGGGTTTGGAGCCTCGCCTGGAAACCGGCGACCGGCGCAGACGGTATTCCGGCTGTTCTAGCTTCGTGCAGCGGTGATAAGACCGTACGCATATGGGAACAGAGCACGGTGACCGGCGAATTCCAGTGCAAGGTTTGTTTACCTTAACTGTGATCGGTCTAATTCCTCATTTGTTTTCTGTTTAGGTATGTGCGAGGTTTTTTTTAGATGGAGGATTTCTATTTGTCTTCGGCTTTCAACTTTTTAACGGAATCTTTGCTGTGACATTTAGGTGATTCTGTAGGTTATGATGATAATTGATTACATTTTGAGATCACTGCTTGAGGTTGGGAAGAAGAGATTCTTGAAGATGCGCTTTTTTGAGTTTATGAGTGTTCCAAATTCACCTTATGTTCGATTGTTCATTACTTCGTCGTGGGACAGTACGATTTCCACTTGGCGTGATTCAAACTGTGCAATTCCACGTTTCCGTTCGGCATTGTATAATCTCATTAGTTTCCATTTTACTCCAAACTGGTCTACGGTATTTCGATTTTGGTGACTTTGATTGGTTCCATAGTGGCTTTTCATTGACTGATGATATAACACGTGTTTCTGACAATTTGAGGAGGATTGAATGGATAGTAGTTTATAGGTATGATGCAATCTGAACATACTTTAGATAATTGATTTACCAGTAGTTCTAGAATGCAATATTCTGCACAACTGCATTGTGGCAACATTAGTCATGGGTATCTAATCTTTTTCTATATCCCACTTTATGGATTCAAAATACAATCACGCTACATACATAGTATGTAAACAATAAAATCTGCCATTATATATGTTGAGCTATTTGTAATGGTTCAATTTGTACAAGAAAGATTATTCCATTGATAATCTCTCGTCTTTGAAGACCCATTTGTGGGCGGTGAAATCAAATCTATGAATTGGCTGCTAAGATACTTGCTGGATGATGCTACTTTTTCAGGCAGTTTTGGAGGATACACATACTAGGACTGTGAGATCCTGTGCATGGTCACCATCGGGTAAGTTATTGGCGACAGCAAGTTTTGATGCCACCACTGCTATATGGCAAGAAGTAGGAGATGATTTTGAGTGTGTTTCGACGCTAGAGGTAAATATAGTTAATTCCTGGTTTTCTGATGTTCGGTGTTCGAAGATTAAACCTCGGGATGATTCTTAGTGTATGCAAAATGATGTCAGGGACATGAAAATGAAGTGAAAAGTGTTTCCTGGAACGCATCGGGCTCGTTGCTTGCGACTTGTGGGCGTGACAAATCAGTCTGGATATGGGAAGTACTTCCACATAACGAGTTTGAATGTGTTTCAGTTTTGCAAGGACACACACAAGATGTTAAAATGGTTCAGTGGCATCCGTCATTAGATATTTTGTTCTCATGTGGCTATGATAATACTATCAAGGTACTAATGGCATGATATATTGCTATGAATTATACGCGGTTGAGAATCATCATATTTGCCACAGGTTTGGTCTGAGGATGGGGATAGCGATGATTGGCAGTGCATTCAAACATTGAATGAATCGAATGGGTAAGTTAGTTTCCATATGTTCAACGACTAATCAAGAAACCTTCACTAGTTGAACAAGTGTTGTCTTTGTAAGCCAAATAGGTTCTTGATTAAGCTTAGCGATGGTAGTTCGTATTTTATAGATAATGTTTTGTGGAATATTCCTATATTTTTTTGTCTAACAAGTAACATCAGTGTTGATCCTTCTTCCCAACCTTCATGTTTGCTGGGCCATATGAGCATTTCTTTATTCTACTGAATAATTGCCCCGGTTAGCTCAAGTTTAGGACAATACCGATAGATGTTGTTAATGAGTAACACTTATATGGTGTTCGTATTTTGGTTACCGTGGTTTGCATTACTTCTCCGTTGAATTGCTGCAATTCCTTCTGCTATGTATTAATCTTTTTATCAGATGAACTGTCTCCTGCTTTTTGTTACTTTGAATTCTAATAAAATATTTTTCCTTCTCTTTAAGTGGACACACATCTACGGTTTGGGCCCTATGCTTTAACAATAAAGGGGATGAGATGGCTTCCTGCAGGTATGCATGAATCTCGTTTCTTCGTCGTCCTTCCACGTTTGAATTTAGTAGTTGTGAACATTCAATCGTGTCCAATTATTTCCTGAGCTGAGGGTACTTGAATGGCTTGTAACCCTACATGTTTTGGCAGTGATGACCTAACCATCAAGATATGGAAATCTGATATTACAAGGATGTACTCTGGGGATGAAAATGTTCCTTGGTGAGTCCAATATCCTTTTATTTTCATCTCTCTTGTCATTGCTCAGTTTGTTTGCTTAGCCTCTATGCCCATGCGTTTGCAATAACCATAACTTTTGATCTCGGCTGAGCTATCTTTCATTCACTTCGATTTTACCGGTCACTAACCTCGACACTATACTTCCTTTGTTTGTTAAGAATAAGATAGAGAGCTTTCCAGTTGTATGTAGCAGTACGTCGGTATTGACAGAGAAGATCCATTTTTTTTTAATTTTCGTTCAGTCATTCAGGTTTTACATTTGTCAGGAGGGAAAACATCATGTCGACTAACATTTAGATTATGTCATCTCGTCTTTTGCTGTAATTGATATACCACATGTAAGTTGGTTTGTACCCTTTTCAGGACACACAAATGTACCCTCTCTGGTTATCATGACCGAACTATCTTTTCGGTCCATTGGTCGAGGTAAAAACATATTCTATTTTGATAACTATATTTGTTGCAGCTTATGATTATCCATTTTTACGCTATCATACTTCTCCTCAAATTGCAGGGATGGGGTAATATCCACTGGAGCAGCTGATGATGCTATATGCTTATTCGCAGAGACCGACAATGCCTTGGTAATAATTCGGTTACACTGTTTTCTGCTATTCTGGGCTGTGCTTTGACATAGTGTGCTGAAAACGTATACGATTTCCTTAACATACCTCCAAATAAAAGAACAACATTGGAACACATTCTAAACATTCTTTTACCATCATGCATGCGACTATTAGACTGATGAACCTAGTTACAAAATGTTGCTCAAGAAAGACAAGGCCCACGACATGGATGTCAACGCCGTCCAATGGAGTTCCAAGGTATTTATTATTCCCCTTGCAATTCATACTTCTCTAACGTCGATTATTTGCAACTTACGTCGCTAAACTTGAGTTTCATTTGATCTTCGCAAACCAAAAACAGGATAGGAAGCGCCTTGCCTCAGCTAGCGATGATGGGACGATAAAGATATGGGAATTCGAAAGGCATTACGATCTTGCGAATCAATCTTAATATAAAGTTCACTAGAAATTTTCTCGAGCTTGTTTCATGCTATTTGTAACTTATGATAATGAGGGAGACAGCAAAAGCGATAGATATTTTGCAAATGAAGTACAATCAAAGTGTTCTTTCTTATATTTGTCTTCCCTTGAAACTTTTTTGTTCTAAAGAAATGGGTTTTCTTACCCACTACATCCCTTGATTGGGCTTTGTGATATGCGTTTCTATAATATATTGGAGTATTATTTCAAAAATTTCTCCGAAGATACATTAATAAAAGATACATTAATGCTGAGTAATTTCGAAGCTACGATAAGTTATTACACTATTCCGACGGATTTGGCAAGAAAACGCGGTCAAATAGACGTAATTTAAAAAATTAGTACAAGTGTTCATGAATGAGCAATATTGCCTCGAAAAAGGAATAACAAAAACATTTTTGATGCACTATTTTGAGTTAATCTTTCACTCGATGCAAATCGATCGATCCTTATTAACAGCCTGTTAACCCTCTCACACTCCCTCTTAATACGGTATCAACACCACATGAACGGCGCATATATTTATATATGGAGCACAATTCACTCTATACATCTCCGTAAGATAAATAAACAGAAAGAGCCATGAAGCTATGGGCAATACAGAATACATTATTCATTGCATTTTTATGCGTATATATCACAGTTATTCCAAGAGTAAGAGCCATTGAGGCCGATCGTAACAATGAAAGAAAGGTACCTTCTCTGTACTTGCATTGCATTTTATTTAATATTCCCGTTGTTGGATTCGACAAATCCAATACATTATGTTGGGACATAGACATAATTAGTTGGTTAATATTGTTTAATCCTTGGTAATTTATTATTTAAAAGCTTAATCACTGAAGCCGCGCCCTGATGCACAAAGTTAATATCTAGGGTTTTGTTTGTCATTATAAATAGATGTTTGCCCTCGTTCTATCGTACGCATTCGCTCATACAATCACTAGAGAATCTAAGAGAGGCACATTGAGATTCCATCTCCTTTCGTATAAGTTAAAGAGGTGGAGACCGTGTTTCGAATCATGCCGACGCTCTGCTCGCAATAGAATTACATGGGCTGATCGCTGGCATGATTCGGGACATGGCCTTCTCCTCTGCGAGAGAATGTGGAGTCTCGTGTGCTTCTTTTAGGGTTTTCAGCGATCGCATGGGTGATCGTGTATAATAGAATGAGGGTAAACATCTATTTATAATGACGATCAAAACCCTAAATATTGACTTTGTAGAGTAAGCGGCGGGATCTTACCCAATACGAGTATTAATCTTTTGTTCAACCGTCAAAAGGCTTAACGATGACTGAGCTTTTAAATAATTAATTATCAAGGATCAAATAGAAGTAATCATAACTAATTATTTCTGCAGACCAACGTAGTGGATTGATCCCCTCGAAATTAATCCATTTATTCTTTATATTTGTGCTGGCTACATTAATCCTAGTATAATGCATGCAATGTCGTCAATGTCAATAAACGACTAAAACCCTTATTAATTTAATTGTATTTTCCTATTATATACGAATGTATATATATATATATATATATATATATATATATATATATATATATGTGTGTGTGACAACAGACATATGTCGTCTACATGGGAGGCCTGCCTGAGAATAAAATGTCCTTGGCGGACTCACACAACACACTCCTATCAGAAGCCATTGGAGAGTTCAGTAAATAACTTAACATAACTACACAGCACAATACAAATAGTTAAAAGTCCACCCACGTATTTACGTCAAATTCACAATCTGGTCCTCAATTATTTTCTCAGCGATGCAATAGCTACTTCCTCCAAAATTCACACCTATGAGAAGAGCTTCAATGGATTCGTCGCTCGACTACTTCCCCGCGAAGCCGAGCTCTTATCAGAGAAAGAAGGAGTCGTCTCGGTATTTCAAAACCAAGTTCGCCACCTCGTCACGACGAGGTCGTGGGATTTTATCGGAATGCCTCTCAATATTACGAGAAATCATCAGACTGAGAGCGACACCATAGTCGCCGTCTTTGATTCAGGTTTCTTTTGAATATATATGAATCACTACTAATTTTGGGCCCGCCCACCAAACGATGGTTTTGCATCTGTATTCGCCTATTTTTCATGGCTTGGCGGGCTAACGCTAGTACAAAATGGGGTCATACACAACTCTCGTTACGGGTTATAAGGGACGCTCATATACTAGCTAATAGGCGATGTTGTTTGATAAATTGATGCTTATTCTCATGGCGTGGCCCCCTTTCATTTGCTATATAGGCGTCGGTTTTTGTATAACAATCGGCGCCCATTTTGGCTTGTTTTGATTGCTCTATAGTGGTGCGCATGCTCTTTTTTCGTGTTAATCTTACTATATGTACTCTCAATCGATTTTGATTACAGGAATATGGCCCGATTCCCTGAGCTTCAACGACAAGGGCTTCGGCCCTCCGCCGAGCAAGTGGAAGGGCAAATGTGACCAAGGACCAAATTTCACCAGATGCAACAAGTATTTATATGACCTCTTCTAGTTACTATGTTTTAGGACGAGTTTGGTATGCGGAAATTCGGTGCGGAAAATAATAGAAAACGTATAATGGCATGAAATGCGAAGCGTGACGTACAATGACTCGATGTGTATCCTTACAGTTTTCTTTCGTTCTTCCGCGTTGAACTCTGCATACAAAACGCACCCTTAAAGAATCTCAAATGGCAAAAAAAATTTATCAGCATAAAATTATATTTTTTTGTTGCTTAGCAAGGTTATCGGCGCGAGGTACTTCAACGTTGCCGAAAACGTCCCGCCGGCCAACGCTACGCCGGGCGACACGGAGGGCCACGGGACCCACACGGCTTCCACCGTAGCAGGCGCCTTCGTCAACGACGCCGACCTCTATGGGATATCCCGAGGCACGGCCCGAGGGGGCGTCCCGTCAGCCCGCGTGGCGAGCTACAAGGTGTGCTGGGGACCCGACGGGTGTCAGGACGTCGACATTTTGGCGGCCTTCGACGCCGCAATTTCCGACGGGGTCGACGTGATATCTCTCTCCATAGCGGGCGGAAGCCAGAACTACCTCGACAACTCCATCACCATCGGGTCATTCCACGCTGCCAGGCGCGGGATTCTGAGCGTGTGCGCCGCCGGGAACAACGGGCCAGGCCTTTGGATGGTCGCCAACATCGCGCCGTGGGTCTTGACCGTGGGCGCGACGACGGTGGACCGTTGGCTCGCTTCGGACGTCGTGTTGGGCGACGGGCGGAGGATTTCGGTCAGTTAAGGTTTTCTTTGTCCTTTCGAAAAATTACCGTCTTTATTTTTGTTTATGTGGAAGGGGACTGCGATCAATGTGTACGAGCCGAAGAGGCAGCTATATCCCTTGACTAGCGGCGCGAAAGCACGAAATATCACAGCGGATTTGTCTAACTATGCGAGGTGAGTTTTGCTATTTAGTGCTCGTTTGGTTAGTAGGTTTATATTTAGGAAGGTTTAAATTAGTTAGGTTTATATAAAACTAATTCATGGGTTTAAAATAAAATTTTGTTTGGTTAGTGGATTTAGATAAACACATCAGAGGGGGTGTGTTTATTTAAACCCATAAGTATGGGTTTAGAGCTGAATTACATAAACTCATGGTTTAAATATAACTACGAACCAAACAATTGAATATATCTTAAACCCAGGTTTAAAATACCTAAACCCATCTACCAAACAAGGGCTTAAGGTCTTCTCCAATCCACAACAAAAATACAGTCAATTTTACACAAAAGTACAACTCTAATTGGAGATTCTCTTAATTTGGAGAAGTGAGTAATAGATAACTTTTACTTTGTCTTTCTTCGTCGCATGGTAGTTCATGTCTCGAAGGGACGCTGAGCAAGGACAAAATCGAGGGCCGAATAGTTTATTGTAGGTCGTGGTCCGGGGAAAGCGCCGTCGATAAACTATGCGGGGCGGGCATAATTGTCGCCCGAGGCTATAATTTAAGCGATTTTGCGATGGCTACTGTTAAAGGGCCTGGGACTTCTGTCACCGAAACAGACGGAGCGATAATCGACAAATACATAAACTCCACGAGGTAACAATAATTATCGTAAAACCTAAATTATCCGATTCGAAGGGTTTGTGCGACTTTTTTCCCCTCGTATATATATGCACAGAGCGCCTCGAGCGGTAATTACGAAGACGTATGATGTGTACACGGACAATGCGCCCGCCGCGGCATCTTTCTCGTCCCGAGGTCCTCAGACAATAAGCCCTCACATACTCAAGGTAATAAATTAGTAAAACGTTTACTAATTTTTTCCTATATGTGTCGTACGTTAATGTCGAATTTATTATAACATGCGACACATTAGCCCGATATTGCCGCGCCGGGAGTTAACATATTGGCCGCCTACACGAAACACGCTACGCTTACTGGAGAAGAAGGGGATAGAAGAATCGTGAGATTTAATATACAGTCGGGAACGTCGATGGCTTGCCCTCACGTAGCCGGCGCGGCGGCTTACGTTAAGACGTTTCGTCCGAACTGGTCGCCCGCCGCAATAAGATCCGCGCTCATGACTACGGGTTACGTGGGGTTTTTTTTTGCAATTTTATTGGAAAGAATAACTAAAATGGGCAATGATTGTTCAATGCATGCTGTTAAAACGACTATCATTTCACCTGAAACTTAAGTCCCGCTAGATATCTTAGGGTGTGTCTGAGTTTACGTATATTTGCAATTTTGTTAGAAAGGATTAAAGTGCATAATAAATTAATGGAATCTGCCTAACAATTTGTTACTTAACTTAAAGCTTAAACTGTCAAGACATCATAGGGTTTGTATGACATACGATATTTATTTTTTTGTAGAGCCATGCCGTTTACCAAATAGTTAGAAATTCTCGTGGTTTTGCGAAGTTTGTTAAACATAACTCCAGTGCGTGCCGTTAGGACGATCTATCGCTTCACCTAAAACTTAAGCGGTTAGACATCACAGGGTTTGAACTGTGATAGTCGAGCCACTTTACCTAAAAGCTTAAGCTGTTACGCAAAATAGGGATGCATTATTACTTCCATAACGAATTCGATTTTTTGAATATCCAGCGAAAGAGATGAAGATCAAACCCGAGGAGGCCGAGCTGGCATACGGATCGGGCCTCATAAACCCTACCAAAGCCATAAATCCCGGGCTCGTCTACGACGTAGACACGAACGCCTACATAAGCTTCCTATGCAAGGAAGGCTACACAGATCGACAAATCTCCACCTTGACCGGCGACAGACAGCACAAATGCCCGAACGTGCCCAATGCAATGGGCTCGGACGGTCTGAACTACCCTTCGATGTATTTACAACTGGCGAGGAGTGTCACCGATTTCTACGCCGAGTTTCATCGCACGGTGACTAATGTAGGAGACGTCGAAGGAGTTGGTAATAATAATAATGTGAATAATAATAGTGTAGTGTATTATAGGGCGACGGTCGATAGCCCTAAGGGGCTAACCATTACGGTCGAGCCTAACGCTCTGACGTTTTGGAAGAAGGGAAATGAGACGGCGTCATTTAGGGTTGTGGTTAAGGGAAGGTTCGAGCCGAGGAGGAATGTGAGGGTTCTTTCTGGCTCGGTGACGTGGACCGATTCGGTGCACATTGTGAGGAGCCCTATTTTAGTTTTCCGTACAAATTTTTGATCGATTTGTTTGAAAGAAATTTCAAGGGTTTTGTAATAAAGAAAGGAATTTTATGGATTGTATCGTGGGCCGAAAGTTTTACTCATTAGTATTAGACTAGAGGAGGATTGCCGCACGTTGTGCGGCTATGAGGAGGTTGTAGCCCGGAGTATGAATCATACGAAAATGGAGATACGTATGGGTAAGTTGTTCATATTTTCAAATAACCTACATAAGGATGGGAAAGTTGTTCTAAAATATATTTATTGCTACAAAGCAATAACTTTTTTTTGATGTGGTAAACTGAAGATAATATAATGTGTTTTCTGTTTTGTGTTCGTTAGTGGGCGGTGCTATTGATAAACAGCTGTAGCAGTGAAGACAAGTATGTTGGTGTCTGAAGACAAGATAATGTGTGCTCTGTATTGTGCTTATTAGTGGATGGCTATATTGGAAAATAAATTATTACACTGACAAAGTCACAGTTGAAACTGAGGCATTAAATATGAAACGCCATCATCACCTTTGGTTAACCCATAAGTAAAACAAGGGAAGTCATCAACTAACTTTAGCAATATGTAATAAACTGCTTCAAAACTCATCATAATCCAACAAAATATTTACAAATGGTAACTGCACCTAAACCAGCAAAGGCAGAGTTTGTAGTATGTAGAAAGGCAAGGTTGTAGCATAAGGACTACATTTTCAGCCAGCAGAGGTTTTCATATACAGTGAAGATATATTGGACTATTTATAGCCAAAAGATATCTACATTGGGAAGTGTCCTTATATCTTCCAAAATAAGTTACGACTGATGTGTATGCAAACAGTCGTAACTGTAATGCTGACTGCCCAAAAAAGATTATACTACCGATTTACCCTTGCTTTGCGTGTTTGGTTGTTGGATCTACAATGGCTGAGGTCGGTTCAAGCTTTCTTTTGCTGCTAGAAGAGGGAAAGAGTTCTTCTGGTGTCTGTGCCTTGACGCTGATTTCATCCGCTCTAGTTGCAGGTCTGATGCTCTTTTCTGTCGATTGGCTTGATGATGGTATCATGGAATCAGAAAGCCATGTAATAATGGTGTATCGAGTGACGGGCTGGCCTTTTACTTTGAAGCTGTACGATCGAAGGTGGTACAGAGATTCGAAATTCTTCATCCTTCTGTTCACACAAGTGACGTCGAACTTGTCTCCCTGTAAGAAATTGACATGACTTATTTGTGAAAAGTAACATGATATTGTTAGGTTTGGTCTTCGTAAACTTACATTTTCTTCAATCTTAATGATGTCTTCCGCTGCCATACCGAGTAGAGTTTCAGCATCTTTCCGTTCGATAAAAGCAGTCATGTTTCCGCTCCCATCAGATAATTCCACTTCAAAGCGTAATCTACATGCCATTTTTTTTACTAAGCTTGCAAATATGGAAAACTGTTTTACATGAATGTTCTAGCAATATAACTCACATTGCTTTTGGGCTCGGAAAAGTTAGATTGCAATGAAGACATGGGAATTCAATACCGTAAGTTGCTCCACAAGATTTACTGCAATTTGGACACTCCATGTGGTAAAAGGTTTGGTCGGGGTCTTCAATTTTCAGCTGTCCTTTGATCCAGAAGCGTTCAACCTGAATAT
The DNA here is from genome assembly GCA_027422505.1 of Craterostigma plantagineum. NCBI lineage: Eukaryota > Viridiplantae > Streptophyta > Magnoliopsida > Lamiales > Linderniaceae > Craterostigma > Craterostigma plantagineum. The sequence goes on along the minus strand of JAPQWV010000019.1, from coordinate 7,426,387 downwards.
GTTAGGAAAACAATGGGATATTTGTCCGTTGGTGTTGCGTGGAATGAGAAAACTGGGCAATATAATCTAAATTACCGGTTCGTGCAAACTTGTAATTTGGCTGATTTTTCTAATCTGTGAGGGAGGTGGTCGTCCAATGATTTGGTGTTCCTTTCTGTAAAGCTCCCTGGAGATGACGTCGTCAAGATATTTGTCTTCAGTTTTTAACCTGAATTATATATGCAAACATATATGCATTGTATCTTATTTTACGCAAGTGGTCTTTATATGCTACTATTACGCAATAATCATGGCTTTATTTTAGTACCACAGTTGTAGATGTTCAGCTTCAGAAATCGGAGGTTCGAAGAGGATGACGCTGCTTGCTATCATGCTAAGTGACAGTCCTGCCGTAGGAAAACATAATGTAGGGGTAAAGTTATATATATTTGCTTTTAGATTGCTAAGGAGAAAGGGTAAATTGGATGAACTATTAACGATGACATGTTATACCGTGGAATGTGTTGACCGATAGCCTCATACATAGTATTACATGCCTGTTGTGGACAGCATCGATCAACTTCAGCGAGTCAACTTGCGCAAAGTCATCCCATAGAGTTAATATTGTCGGTCTACGTCTGCACGGAAGCATATTATACTATTTTGAATCTGGCATGGTATAAGTCTTTAAGAGTGCGGAAAGCTTACTCTCCATTGATGACGACAAATTCTTGCAAAGTTTTCCCTTTCGACGTGGAACGTCGTGGGAAGACATGTATCACCGCACATAGTATGTCTGAAATATACGTGCATGTAGTAATAAACGCTCACGTGGAAATTTCAGGTTAGGCAACAAATCATTACAATTTGTTGGAAAGAAAATTGGTAAAAATTAAAGTATAAATGTAAGAAGATGTTTGGAATAACTTACTGATGCGATTGTTGCTAATGTCGGTGTAGTCCGAAAATTGTGCGAATGGAGTTAACTCATACACATTTTGCAACGGCAATTCATATTCTTTCGGCGTCGCTTTGATGTAAGAGTTCTTTGACAATATCATTTGGTATTGAGCGCTGACCATCGGTGCGAAAGCTGTGCCGGTTTCTCTAATTTTCCCACCTCCTATGTAGTACGTGTGGTAAAGCTGGAGTACTTTATCGAGTTGATCGACGTCTTGCTCATAAACAGTACATTGTATCTTCGTGTTCTGTTGATAGGAAAGCTGAAAGATATCTGAAGAAAGAGATGTTGACAATAGAAAAATATATGAGCTTATTTTTGTACCTCTTGATCAACGAAGACGAGCTTCTGTTGTCGGCCTCCAAATTTTTCTCGGACTGGGGTTTTTTCAATCACTAATACTTTAGTATACCAAGGGCGACTATTAGGGGTTAATTTCCCGAGTGATGTGCACTTGTCTTCCATGGATCTGAGGAAAAAGTAAAGATATAATGCATATGTTGTAAAATGTAATTAAGTAATGAAGTCTGAATATTTATACATTGGAAACAGATGAACAAAATAATTTGATCTGTTGGGCAATAAAAGTACCATAGTAGCGCAAATTTCAGTACGAAGCTGTGAGTGTGAGAGTAATATGTCGGACTGATGTGCAGAAAATCAGATTGTGTATGGTAACAGTTACGTTTACTAAAGTGAAGTTTAGTTAATATTAGCAGCTTGTAAGACTTCGTGGTAAACTATGTTTTTCGTATGATTACAACTCTCTGTTATACATGATGGCGGTCGGATTAACACTTTTAGTTGGCGCATTGTTTTTGCTCTTGATAATGCGACATAAAGCTGGCCGTGTGAGAAAACAGGTTCTTTCAAGTAAATACCTACGGAGTCAAGAGTTTGTCCTTGTGCTTTGTTAATAGTCATTGCAAAACATAACCGCACGGGGAATTGCTTTCTTTTAAAAGGTATAGACGAGAAATTGCACTGTGGAGACTCCAATGTTATACGTGGAATAAATACGGTTTTACCCGTAAAAGTACCTACTGAAATTTCTGCGTAAATAACATTGCTGTTAAAATCTTTGCATATAAGGCGTGTTCCGTTACATAAACCCTCAGTCGGATTGAGATTTCTTAGCAATATTATAGGGGCATATCTTTTTAACACTAATTTATGTGGGGGAAGACCTGATGGGTTTAAAGAATGAAATAGGTCCTGCTGGTTTGGAACTGCACGCAAGCTAATATTTTCATCGTAGCTTAAATATACAACTTCATCGCCAGGAAATCTACCGATCAAAATATCGTTAATTTCGTGAACAAATTCATTCCTCGTAGTTAATATAGCTTTGTTCACAGATGTTAAACTATCAGAAGTAGTGCTGATGTTGGGAAATACTGCATCAATTAGTTTATTCAATGATGTGTTATCATCTTTAAAGTCAATGTTTGCTTCAGATGGAATTTGAATTTCATCTCTAATGTTTGTGGGCTCGGTTCCGTTACCAACATTTAAGAGATAAGATGAAAATTGAGGGTCAAGTGACGCACGCATGTTTTCTTCAAGCTTTAATTTTTCGAACGAATTCCATAAAGGTGACATTAGTATGGAAGCATCTATAATATCATCTTTTGTGCCTTTTGAGACAACGGGTAATGTTTGACGAAAGTCACCTCCGAATACAACGATTTTACCTCCAAATAGAAGCTTAGAATTCAATATGTCTTTTAACATTTCGTTGAACTTTTCAATTGTTTTGCGTTTTGCCATTGTAGCTTCGTCCCAGATGATTATTTTTGCTATTTTCAACAGGTAAGCCAATGTGCTTTGTCTACTTATATTGCAAGTTTTCGAATCATTTTCGTCTAACGGAATTTTGAATCTTGAGTGTGAAGTACGTCCACCAGGGAGTAAACAAGCGGCAACTCCGGAGGTAGCTGTAGCTAGAGCGATTTCATGCCTTAATCTAATTGTGGCAAGTATAGCTTTATATAGAAAAGTTTTTCCAGTACCTCCAGGTCCGTCGATGAAGAATACCCCGGGTATGTTATTATCAACATGATATAATATCTTGTCGTATGCATGTTTTTGTGCTTGATTTAATCGAGTAGCCGCTAAGGCATCATAATGATGTATCACTATGTTCTGCTCATTTTGTAATTCTTTGGTTAAATTATCTGAGGAACTGGTTACTAAATTGTCGCTAATGAAAGGGAAATCTTCAAGTTTTTTACCCATTGGATAGATGTGGAATGTAATAGCTTCTAATACTTTTCCTTTAACTAAATTGGAGTTTAGGTTTTTGTCTGCATTAAAATCCTCTGAAAGATAACTTTCAAATTTCAACCATAAATCTTGAGGGCTTTTCGGAGAGCAGTAAATGAAAACTGTAGAAAATAGTTGTCGTAAAGCTCCAGGCATCAAGTAAGCAGCAGCCTCTTGAAGACACATTTCAGCTGTGTTGTCATTCTCGAGCAAACCCATCATTTGTGCTGCTTCTCTAAATGTTTTATAAGTATGTCCATTTATTGTTCTTATGTGACGGAACGAAGTTGGGTTCCTTACATGTAGCAGCAGTAACCTCAAGTAAAATCTTTCGCCTTCAGTTGGTTGGCAGGTTAACATTCGGCCAATTACATTTTGCTTTTTACGTCGTTTCCATTCTTTCAAATTACTATGCCAAGTAAAGAACTCCGGGAATTCAATATATAAGCAGTTTTTACTCTTAGCATAGTTGTCGTGTAGGTTCATGTGGAAAAATTGTGTTAGCATAGTTTTCTTTACTGTAGAATTGTTCACAATCTCATTAATGAATCATTCACTGAAAAAGTTATCGACTGCTCATCCTCTAAATGGACAGGTAAAGATAACACAGGAGGTTGCATATGATTAAGGTCAAATCTGAAAATTCGCCAAACTGCTTCAGGTGGTGAAATCCACCGTGCTTGTTGGAAAGTTTTTATTTCGTCGTGAGTTGGTTCATTTTCATTTGCAATTAATGTGTACAATATTTTGTCATGCCCTTTGTAGATATATTTGTAGATATATTTTACGGCGTCAACAGTCGAACATATTTCGACATTAATATGACAGTTAAATTTAGCTAGTAAGTACGGATTATATGGTAACCCAACGATTATCAAGGCGTGAATTTCTAACATTAACAGAGCAGCCGTTGTTTCGACGACGGTAGATCGGATATGAATTGTTTGCGTACTTGGTAATTTCTGAGAAATCTTTCGGATACCTGAACTTACAAACAGGACCGTTCCTCATGCAAGGACATGTAGGATCAAGATTTCCGCAAGGGCCATGCATCATGTGTTTTGTTACCAGTTGGAAGAGATAAGGATTAGCAAGTGAATTTGGTAATTCAGCACATACGATTCTATCAAATGACTCAGGAGCATATATTTTTGATGTTTGGTTAAGAATAAGCAAGAAATGAGCATGTGGTAAGCCCCTTTTTTGAAATTCTACGACATAAGTGTATGCTATCACTTCACCGAAAATTTGGTATTTGAAAAGTTCATCTTTCAGGAGTTCGAGTTTTGCACGAAATATTCTAGATACTATATCCGGCCTATTTTGTATCTCGTCTGAAGGCAGACACATGTCTTTTATTTCTGGCCAATTTGGATTTGTCGTTATTGTTAGGAAGATATCTGGTTTCCCATACCGTTGCACCAAGGCTATTGCATCCATATACCGTTTACGCATGTCTCTAGGTCCACCTATAAATGATGCAGGTAATATGACTCGTGTGCCGACGTCAGTACCATTTTTGAGACCTTGGCTTACACTATCTAAGAGACCTTTGTAAGCTTCTTTACGTAACTTAGTTTGCATTTCTTCACTTCTAAAGAAATCCAACCTTGATGTTTCAATTTTAATGTACATGTCTACAATATATTGTTGCAGGAGTCTCCCAACATTCAGCAAAAAAGATTGATCGTTCTCTCTCATTTGTAACATATAGCAATAATATTCACGACAAGAGACAGTAGTCCTTGCCACGTTTTTCTCCATAGCACCTACATCAGTAGGATCATTAGTTTTAGTGTTTTAAAGAGCAAGCAGTAGTAGTGCGAATCTTAGATTTGTAAATAAAAGTACCTTCATTTTCGGCGAGCAGAAGGTCGACCGAGTTCGTAATTTTGTCAACATTGTAATTGCCTTCATTATGAAATGGTTTTCCTGAGTACTCAGTTTTAGTAGTATGATTCAATCTACCAACTTTTCTATGCCACCCGGGGTCTCCAGCGGGAAATATAAGTGGATATTGTAGAGGATCGCAACCAAAATAATGTTGAATAATCTGCGGTTTGCAATTTTTTGGATATATTTGAATGTGTGGCGTCATATGTTCGTTGTCTGTATTAGATTGCAACCATATACCAGCAACTTGTGATGCGTGCGGTTTGTTGAAAATGCGATCATCTACAGAGGGATTGAGTTGTAAAGAGATTCTGCAATCATTCAGATGGTCAACATTGGTAAGGTTTCTGAAAAATTTAGCATATGGATTGACATCCATTATGCTGAGCAATTTCGTGACAACACTTTCTTTAAAATTTGGATGAACAGACATGCGGTTCGAGACTTCATGTTCGGTGTCAAAGAAATACAACTGTAGATTTTTCGGGTTCTTCCCAGTAGGTGGAACTAACTGATCCATAAAATGATACAGTTGGCCTTGCACACGGAACGTATAAATACCACTGCTTCTCTTAGCTAATGTTTTATCGTAATGTACGCCTAGTGAGGTAAATGCAAACATATTATTGTAAGTACGAACGTACTGCCGAAAATGTTTAGCATCTTCACTGCTACCTATGTATAGATCTAATAATTCAGGAGGCATTTTCGAAATCTGAAGCTTAACCTTTCCTAACGAACAACAGAAAGTAGGTGGTTCTAAATATATTCGTCTTGCATTGCAAAACTCACAACTTGCTACTCTTGGCAGTAAATCAGGCGTGTTCGGTATACGCTGTAAAGGATCTGCAGTACTGTTTGAGCTACTACTTAATTTGTACCGTTTCCTAGCTCGTTCATTTTTAATTTCCCTACGTTCCTCTAAGGAACCGTATTTTTTTCTCTTGTTTTCTATCATTTCTATTATTCGACAATATAGATAATTTGTTCAAATGAACTTATAGTGAGTATTGAATATAGGGAGACGCTAGTTTGATTATTCTTAGTTCGGATTGCTACAAACATGTAAGTAGGGAAAACGAAGATTAACTTAGAACACTTCAAAATAGCAAGTAAATTACCGGCGATGAGTATGAAGATGAGCGTAAGTGAGTACACGGCCCTCTCGAACTGTAGCGATCTTCAACTATTCCCACCTGCGACGTACGTGAAATAAAATCGTAAAATAAAAATTGAAACCAATGGGAAAAAAGCAGTATAGAAGAAAGTAAGATTGTCGTTTTGCGAGCGAGTCTCCAGTGATTAAGAACACAGCGAAGGTATGCAACAATAATTAACACAACACAATTAGCAAGCATATGAACGCGCTGGTTTTCAAATGGATTTTCTCTGTAATTTAGTAGATGCCTTCGGGGAAACTTCACCGTTAAAGAGCCGAAGGCGTAAGCTTGTAGAAAAACCTGCGTTTGCTCGGTGATGCGGCACATCTTTTCCTCGTAATTAACCAATAATATAGCGTGAAATTAGGAGAGGTCGCAAGTTTTATTGGAAAATGGGTTATCGAAAGGTTTACGTAAGTGACACTAATAACGGTTAAAGTAGGGAGCCATGAGGTAAAGGGAATAGGCAGTGGCAGCAGGCATCGAAGGCCCTAAAAAGACAAGCCGTAGGCTGCGGTTATTGGCGTTCTACAATTTGGGCAGCCGTCTGATGATATTTCTCTACTTGAACAAAGTCAAATCCCAAGAAATATTAATGCGGAAAAACAAAGCTGCACGAAATTAAGTGACGAAGGTAACGATGTTCTTTGTTTAGTGGTTGTGGTGAAATGGCTCTAGTGAAGCACCTTAAGTGAGAAAGACAAATATACTGGTATGAATATTTGGGAAAGATTTACAATAAAGGCAGAACAATCCCAGAGAAGACCATTATGCCAAATATGTCTATGAACTGCTATGGCTCTAATCAGAACATGGTTAGTTGAGCGAAACAATGGGGCTAAGTTTATCACTCGTCAAGGGAAGTCGACTAAACGTTGCACAAACGACCAACACCTGAGCCACTACAGCCGAGCAAACACGAGGGAGGCCAACACACTTGTGGGCAAGAACAAGGCAACAAAAGCAAGATCGGAATGCTGAGAGACCGAACGCAACAGCTGAACCGAAGCTGCCCAAGCCTGAGGTCAACTCTGAAGTTAGCGAGCCAACTTCAAACCGTGGCCGCTGAAGGCAGAGAACAGACACCTTCTGGCCAACGGCGAAGGACAACCTAAATATATTAGAAACGAACACAAGCGAAGTCCTTACGCCGGGCTTCGGAGGCCCCCAAGATGGCTATGCTAGAAAGAAGTCACTCTAAGCGAGCTGACTTTAAGGGAGCTGCGAAGGTGGGTAAGGTTAGCCGTGAGCACACTGGCAAGCGTTGGTCGAAACTCACACGAGGGTAGGCCGCTTTGCGAATTGGCCCATCGAACTGAGATTACAGATGTTAGGAGCTGCGAGCTCGAATCATGTTATTTTTCTTTTACTTTCGGAGATTAAGTTGAAGGGTAATACCGGTAATTCTAAAGACCCGACTGGGAAGGGAAAAGGGCGAAGCTGTGGAGGCCAAACCCGACAGAAGGGGAAAATGGACCAAGAGTTAGGGCAGAGCTATCATAGAACAGCAGACCGGCGCGTAGGACAAACCGAAGTCGGGCTCGTGGAAGTGAAGGGTGGTAAAAAGAAACATAACTAAGGTTAGGAATCCTGCGGCCATGGACGAGCCGAGGCCGAAGTTAGCGGTAGGCCGGACGGCGTGGAGGGCGCGGCAACCAAGGTAGACGGGAAACGTGACAATGGCGAGATAGGATAAACAGCAAAGGAAAGTAAATTACGTAGCTAGTAAGGAAATTACCTTGGGTTAACTGCTGAAGAGGTAGAGAGAGGTAGAAGATAAGAAATAAAGAAGATGACGGTCTGTTGATATTAGGAGTGGAGAAAGCACCGCCATTTGAAGAACCAATAGTAGATACAGTCACAGTGAGCTGTTCTTGTCTTGGGAGTGGAGACCGGTGAAAGGAATGATTATCCACATAATTTATGTTATGGTGTAATGAATGAGTACATAATTTTAATTTTAATTCTCGTCGTGACCTGTGACCGGGGGAAAACTGGCTGAAAGCCGGTTGATTCTCCCTTAGTAAGTAATAATAGATTTTATGAGATTCGTTAAGAACCATGTCGGTGGAATTTATCATGGTGAAGATAATGTCAAAGATTTTGAGCCAATAAGCGTCACTTTCTAGGGGAAAGCCCTGGTGAAAGTGATGGTTCTTCTGCACTTCTGAAAATTGACGTAAATATGGTAAATATTGGATAATAGGACCATCTTGTATCTATCTCGAATATAACTTGATTCTGAAAAGCTGACTGTGAAATATGGGGACCATATATGAATTAAAGGAAGTATAGCCCAAAAGGTACGCTGGACCACTTTGATATAAAAACAATTTTTTGGCCCAAAAGGTATTTCCACATCATCTTGAATGCATCAAAGAATCTAATGGAAACAATTAAGGTACTAATAATTGAGTAACAGCAAGATTTCCGCTGCTCCGCATGCCGAAGATTAATTAATTCTTTAATTATTATTATTATTATTATTATTATTATTATTATTATTATTATTATTATCTTTCGGTATGTCCTTTTCATTTTGATTAAGTTTGGTTAATGATGCTAATCATAAGATTTGGTGTACCAGCCAACTTGTAAGAGTATTTATGTAGTTTAATTTAATCATAGTATTTGTCTTTTAAAAAGTCTTGTGGTCCTAATTTTAGCCATCGGCGTGTTGAGAAGTTTATTCGAAATGATTCGCCACTTTTGAAATAACAATCGAGTTAGGTATAGTATATTTAAATGGTAAGATAAAAAAAATATTAGTAAAGGATGCCCTTTTTTCATATTAGGAGGTAACACAATGCTCACATGTTAATCTATACTCTTATTAATGATGGGGTGAGTTAAAAACTGTTTTTTGGTGTATCAATTAACCAATCAAAAATTTCTCAAATTAAAAATTGACATAAATAAAAAAATAAATATTAATCACATTATTTAGCCTAATGAATCTGTCTATTGTATTTTTAATAAAATGCTTATTTTCCTAACTAAATATTAAAATCAATATTTAAACAAAAACTCAATTCTTATTTTTCATGCACACATGTGGGGTGTGCAATATATACTAGTACATATTAATGTACATTTTGAATAGAATTTGAATCAAATAATTGACTATGATATAACATCCGATTTCCAATTGAACTAATCCTCTTGACTATTGTGAAACACAGTAAACAATGAATTTGAACTCATGGCAAATGAGATTGACAACTCTTCTTTAACCACTGCGACATTCTCCATGTAGAGTGTAGACCCAAAATATTACTAGTTGAATTATTCAAAAAAGGAACATATCTCACAAACATGTCTTGGATAAGCTAAGAATGATTGATTAATATGCCAAATAGCTCGTTGCACTATTTACCAAATAGTTTTAGGAACATATCTCACAAACATGTCTTGGATAAGCTAAGAATGATTGATTAATAAGTCAAATAGATCGTTGCACTATTTACCAAACAGTTTTAGATGATAATCGAATTTTTTATATGTGCTCAGACCAGGAAATCGTGTGCACAAATCATCACAACTATCCCTAATAAAAAAAAGGTAAATGCCACTTTTTCTCCTCGTGTTTACTTCGAATTTCACCAATATACCTCGTGATTTTTTTATTACATGCGTGTCCCTTGTGTTTTCAAAAACATTGCACGGTACACCCAGGGCAGCTAATACTGCCCGAGATTGTTGTGCACGCGCTGTTATTGCGTTTATGATAGGTACAAAAGTAATTTTTTATGGTGAAGTGTCTGAAATAACCTCGTCTTCTTCGCACCACTTAGAAGGAATCTTTCTAAAAACAGTAGTTGGCTATTGACGTAGTGACTTGTAAGAAAGAATAACAATCACAAATGCCATGGCCACCATTCTTGAAACCTCTCTCTTCTCACCGCCGGCGAAGAAATCAGTCTGAAGAAATCACAGTCCCACTCACCTTCTTCGGCATGCCGTGGACCATATTCCCACATCCAATCCGCCGCCTTCTCTTCTGCCGGCAAGCAGTCGGGGCGGCCCACGTTTTCTTTACTTCCATTAGATCTGTGCATCTAAGCTGCTGAAATCGAGTTACCTGGGTTTTGTCCTTTGACTAATGATCAATTTCCCAGACAGCAAAGGCGCCGGTAAAAGTGTCGCCGGACGATTATTCATCGGCGAACAAATCAGTACAAGAACCCTCAGCCACCAGCGACACCGCGATGGAGCTGGACCAAAGCGGCAGAATAGAGAGATCGACGGTCTTAACGAGCAGTTAGAAGAACAAACAAGTAAATATGGAGAAATTTTGGAATAACCCTCAATCATTTTCTTCCTTTCGGTAATTTTTTCCTTTTGATTTTGGAGACCGGTAGACATTGTTAGGCGTTTGGTGTTTTGAATGGCGACAGTGTCCTTCGTTCTAAGTATTGACAAGGGTATAATGGGAATTCCATTTCTTTTCTGACCGTTAGACTAAATTTGACCGGATTGGGAGCGTATGAGAAATTATTCAAACTACGAGGGCGTTTTAGCCTATATCGAGACAGGAATTTTGGTGCTTTCTTGTTGAACCACGGGTAGGTTATATGCTATTTACTCTAAAAAAAAACCTCACGGGCCAGATACGAAATAAATTAGCAAGAAATTAATCTTTTGGAAATAAATTAGATAAATTAAAATATAATGTAAAGTTCGTCTAGGTGAATTGATCATAAATTAACCTTAGTTTTTTTTAAAAAAAAAACATCGATCTAGTTTATGCATTCAAAGTCAGTCCGTTCTCCAATATTAGGGCTGGGAAAATATATCGAAATACCGATATACTGTTCTTATCGTATTGAAACGTATCGAAAATATCGAAATTTTGGTATACCGAACTTTATGGTAAGGTATGATACCGTACGGAAAATTTTTTGGTACGGTAATGGTATGGAAAAATTTAAAAATTAGGTATACCGATTATACTGAAATACTAAAAGTTTAATATTATGTACACCTACATATATTATATTATTTCAAAAACATATAAATGGATAAAAATATTATAAGGATCTTCATATACACACCTTTTTAATGTTTTTTCTTCAGGATTTTAAAAGCGTGAAGATGCAAATTCAATTACTTTTTGTTAATCTTCACTAATGTTTTTAAATAGCCGTTTCGTTTTAATTAACCTGTATATAAAGTTTTATTTTGTGGTTATGCAAAGTTCTTTGTCTTACTAAGGAGACTGACTAAAGTATGTAAATTATTTAAGGTGATTTTATGAATTAAAAATCTTTTTATTTCAGAAAATTTGGTATTAATAATCCATCTTATTGGGGCCTATGGAGTTTGAATTGACTAAAAATTCAAAAACTACGAATTAACAAGTTACGAGAAACGCATGGTAAAAGACCCTCCGTGTGAATGGTTTAGAAGGTATGATACCGATACCATACCGAAATTTCGGTATCGAAATTTCAGGTATACCAAAATTTTGGTATGGTATTGGTATGATTTTTTTCGATACCGAAATTTCTGTACGGTATGCGGTATCACATTTTTGGTACGGTATACCGTACCGAACCACCCCTATCCAATATTATGTCTTTATTGTAAATTTGAGAATGATTTATCACATCACATGTAGAAAAGGTCCAAAAATGTGTATGGTAGGCATACATATATATATATATATATATATATATATATATATATATATATATATATAAATCAATCGTTCCCCACAAATTTAAATTAAAGGGTGGAAAATACGCCAAAACTCTCCATGCTTTGTCCGAGGCGCTGATATTTGTTTTTAATATGTCTTCAATATTTACACATATGCCTACATTTTTTTAAATTTTACTCCTCCCAAGCACAATACTAAATCAATCCGGGCTCAAATTAGTTTATTTAAATCTCAATAATTGTCAAAAACCTCCGAGGTCTTCACACATAAATACCCACGGTATGTTTTTTACATGTAGGTACCTAATAGAATAATCTTTTGCACATAGGTACTCGATCCGCCGCAGGTACGCCATATAATACATTTATGTACTTTATAGCAACGTATTGTGGTACGTAATATGTTGAGAAAATGGTACGTCATATATAATACACTAATGTATCATATAGAAACCATATATGGTAGATACTGTATAAACGCGTGACGTGGTACACAATACAGACATAAAATGGTACGACAAGACTGAAAAAAATTGGTACAAACAGTAAACGGGTACCTATCTATAAAAATTTGTGACATAGTTACTGATTTGTAAATTTTTTATTCAGTTAGTTGTTGTATAGATGTCACAAAACCTAAACTTAAGTTCATTTTACGGGACGCGTCTGGTCGAAGATGGCCATGCATTTTAGTGATTGTCCATATTAATTTGTTTAGGGACGAGGGAAACAAAAATCTAGGAAATAAAATGGAGATATAATAACGTAAAAAATGTTTATTTAATTACCGATATTGGCTCATGGAAGAATGTGGATGGCCTTATTGTTTATGGCTAAATCTGCCGACAAGTAGATTCTTCTCTATAAAGATTGAATCGAACGATATGCTTCATGATTTATTATTATCATTACTATTATTATTATTGTTGTTGAATATGAATTAATTTTCATTATAGAATGAGTAATAGCTTGGTTCTTTTTTGAAGCCAATAATGATCGGTAGGTATATATATTGCCGTGGCCATTATAGACAAGTTGTCACCTAGCTATTCCATAGAGAAATAATACATATATAATTAGTCGTACTTACATAACAATTAATGGTTACATTAGATTATTGCACACGTTTATTTTATAACGCTTGTGGTAGTAAAATCACAAATATAGATCAAGTGGTTAATTAACAAATAAAAACCTATTCATTTATCATAACGGTCGAATTTTACTCTCACCGACGTCAATCGCATTGATTGTCAATAATTATAATTAAAACATCGTTAGGCGTGTCAATGAATTTAGGATAAATTCCCTTTCATTACCTTCCAAGGTTTGAGATTCCTGTTCAGTACCCCCGTCAAAAAAACTTCATGTTCAGTTCCCATCTGCAGAAAAATTGTGTGTTTAATACCCCAAACAGCGAACGGAAGAAAATACCCTTTTCTGAAATTAAATTGGACATCATGCCAACTGTTTTAATTATTATACCAAATGTTATTCTAATTATACCAACAATTATCATTATTATACCAAATGATATAGTGTACAATTTTGTTGGTATAATTACGTCAACAGTTGGTATAATTGCTACAGTTTCTGGTATAATTTCAAAATCAGTTCGCATATCGTCCAATTTCACTGTATAAAATTCAAATAACGTTATTTACTGGTATAATAACCAAACCATGTGGTATAATTTCTACAATTTTTGGTATAATATCAAAATCAGTTGGTATAACATCCAGTTTCGCTTTAAATTATAATAACGCTATTTAAATTGGACATCACATTAACCGTTTTGATTATTATACCAACTATTATTCTAATTATACCAAATGTTATCGTTATTTTACCAAATGATATAGTGTACAATTTTGTTGGTATAATTACGACAACAGTTAGTGTAATTTCTACAGTTTCTAGTATAATTTCAAAATCAGTTCTCATATTGTCCAATTTCACTGTATAAAATTCAAATAACGTTATTTACTGGTATAACAACCAAAATATGTGGTATAATTTTTACAGTTTCTGGTATAATTTCAAAATCAGTTGGTATAATTACGCCAATTTCGCTGTAATTTATAATAACGGTATTTACTGATATAATAAAGAAAACATATGGTATAATTTTAACATTTTCTGGTACAATGTCTAATTTTGTTGGTATAATAATTATTTTTTTTGGTATAATTCATGTGAAAATAATTATTCAGCTTTTTTGAATATGTGAGACAGGGGTATTTTCGTCCATTTAATGCTGAAAAGGGTTGTTTAGGTACTGAATAGGAATAAATTTTCAAATGGATACTTATAAGGAAGATATAATTCGAGGGTATTTAAAAGGAAGTTGAAATGTTGAAAGGTACTGAAAATGAATTAACCCATGAATTTATGACATTTCTAGATGTTTCACCGTGAGGAGGAAACAACAAACTGAATAGAATAAATTACTAAGAAAATAAATGTAAAATAGCTCAAATAATAATAATAATAATAATAATAATAAACTCAAATCCGAATCCTAAGTCATCTCTGTGGGATCACGATGCAGTTTAGTGGGGACTCTGACGCAGCTGTAATAAAGAAAACGAAGAAGATTGAGAAATGGTAATGGAAAAAGAAAAAAGATGCTGATTTTTGAGAGAGACATTATTGGTTTTCTCATCGCTACTTCTTCCGCCTCTCTATCTCTCTAGGGTTTTCTTTCTCTCCTGGTTATTTTCACCTCTTTGTTCCCCCTCAGAAGTTCTTCAGTTTCTTGAATGTAATAGGCGTTGCGTGCTATAGATCTCTGTTTTCCTGGTAACATTTTTATCTTCTTGTTTCTGTAGCCGATCTGTGACTGTATTGTTAAAAGTTTTAACCTTTTTCTTTGCCCTTTTGCATAGTTTCTTGAATCATTAATAAATTTCTAATACCTTATTTTCATCCTTAGCTGCTGATTTTTCTGCATTGACCTCTTTTACTAATTAATGGTCTTCAGCTAAGGTTGAAATGAAAGAGTAGTACCTTCTGTTTTTTGTAGAGCTGACTTCCATTGACTGTTTGATGAAGGCTGTTATGATTTTTGATAACTGATTTGACTGTCTAAACCTGTGAGATTTCTGCTTTGTATTGCATATAAAGCTTGATTAGTTCATGTAATTGCAGATTATGTTGCTATAATTGAGTTGAGTGTTAGCCATTTTGTTTGACTTATGTTGCAAAGCTACTGCCCTCATACTGTCTGTTGATCTTCTTTCAGGCACAGTCAGCATTTGTAAGAAAAAGGTTTTTGAAGTTTGTCGAAGTATTCGAGCATTTTGGGAACTTTTTGCTGCATATATGCGACGGCCATGCTTCAATTTTTCGGCGCTATTTAGCCTCTTTATGAGTTGCTAGCCTTCGCCGAAAAGATACAAATTAAAGGAGTTCGATCGATAGTCATAATGGCGTCGTCCAACTGCGAAATAATCGAAGTAAAGGACGAGCAAAGTACGATCAGACAACAACCCCACGGTAATCTCATTACACAAGTGAGATCAAAAAAGGGTTCTAACAGATCGTTAGAAGACGAAATCAACAAGCTCTTCAAATCCATCGATTTGAAATCAGCCAACAAGAGTTTAGACCTCTCAGACTCGAGAAAAAACCCGTCGAAGAAGCCCATGATGAGATCCAACGGTTCGAATTCGCCCGTCGTTGGATTTTCCCAGCCCATCTCCCTAAAGCAGGCGTTGAGAGGAATGTGCGTCTCCCAAGCCGCTGAGATGGCGGCCATTAAGAGATCTTCGATGCCCTCTTCTCCTAGAATGTCAGAGGCTGGTAAGATCACGAACATGTACAGATCTGTAATGGTTCAAGAAAGTAATTCTTCGAGTTCGAGCTCTTCTAAGTCTGCTGCTCAAAGCTCGTCTTCTTCTCCTCCTAGTTTTAGCATCAAGGCAGCCATTAAAATTGCAGAACAACCTTGTGAGAGTATGAAGATGCAAGGGAAGGATGGAAAACAGAGCCTAGTTATGGTTTCTGACTTGCCTTGTAATGATAAATCGAAACCCTCTTCGCCAGAGAAGGCTGCTAGCGTTCTTACGAATTCTGAAAGAACGTTCGAAGAATCGAATACGAAGGCGAGGAGAAAATCAAGGTTGCAGAACGCATCTGCGTCCAATTCCGTTAAGGGCAGCAGAAAATATCCTAAAAAAGCCAAACCGATGAGAATCAATGTTCGAATCAGAAAGAAGAATTTGGTCATAAGGAGAAATGTCCCAAAGCAGTTGATCTGCGAGAAATGTCGGTGTTCTGTGACAGATATGGGTAATAATAACAATCCATGTAATGATGCTCGAGAAGTTTCGAACAGTAGGGAGAAAAGAGGCGAATTGGCCGTCAATTCGAACAGCAACTTAGCTTCGAAATCTTCGAGCAGCTTCTACGATTTCAGCAGCAGCACCAGCAATAACACGAGCCTAAGCGAAGAGAGCAGCAGATCGACGTGCGCTTACAAGCCGCACATGTCTAGAGATTCGAGGTGGGAAGCGATCGATGATGTAAGAAAACGCTACGGTTTCTTGGGATTGGGCCACTTCAACCTTGTGAAGAAGCTCGGGTCGGGCGACATTGGGACCGTCTATCTTGCCGAGCTCGTGGGCACGAGTTGTCCGTTCGCGATAAAAGTGATGGACAACGAGTTCTTGGAGAGGAGGAAGAAGATGGCCAGGGCGCAAACCGAGAGGGAGATTCTGAAGACGCTCGACCACCCTTTTCTCCCGACGCTCTACGCTCAGTTCACGTCGGACAACTTGTCTTGTCTCGTCATGGAGTTTTGTCCCGGCGGAGATTTGCACGTCCTTCGCCAGAAGCAGCCCGGTCGGTGCTTTACCGAACAAGCTGCTAGGTATGTTGTATTGTATCTGAGGGTTGATTATTTTTCCGGTCCTGTAATTTAGGCGGTGTATCGTTAACATAATTTTCAAAATTAAACATTTTTGGGACGTTATACGCCGGAACCCTAAATTTCGTCCCTGAATTGCTCAAGTTTTGAAAGTTATGGTTCGTATTGTGTCGCCCTTTAAATCCTGGGAAATCTAGGGTTATGCCGTATAATGTTCCAAAAATCCTTTTTTTGAAAGTTACTTTTCGTATAATCCCATCTCCTAAATTGGTTGTCCCTGTAATGCCACAGGACTGAAAAAAAAAATAATCAACCAATACATGCATGATTTGAACATCATCGGTTTGGAGTCAGAATATGCTCGTTCCCCTCTGACGTAATTTTTTCGTTGAAGCAGATTCTACGTAGCGGAGGTGCTCCTTGCCCTGGAATACCTCCACATGCTCGGGATCGTCTACCGAGACCTCAAGCCCGAGAACATCCTCGTGCGCGACGACGGCCACATCATGCTCTCTGATTTCGACCTTTCCCTCCGTTGCTCCGTGAACCCAATCCTCCTCGTAAACCCGTCCCCGCCCGTCGAGCCACCCAGAGTCTCGGGCCCGTGCGCAGGCTCGAACTGCACCGACCCCTTCTGCGCTGGGCCCTCATGCAAGTTCTCGTGCTTTGCCCCTCGAATCCACGCATCAAAAAAACACAGAGACAACAGCAACAGAAACAACATTTTATTACCGCAGTTAGTGGCCGAACCCACGGAGGCTCGCTCGAACTCGTTCGTCGGGACCCACGAGTACTTGGCTCCTGAGATCATCAGAGGGGACGGGCACGGCGGGGCGGTGGATTGGTGGACTTTGGGGGTTTTCCTTTACGAGCTTTTGTACGGTAAGACGCCGTTCAAGGGTGGTTGTGGTGGTGGAGGTAATAACGAGGAGACGTTGGCGAACGTTGTGATGAAGGGGCTCAAGTTCCCGGATGGTCCCATCGTGAGCGTTCAGGCTCGGGATTTGATTAGGGGGCTATTGGTTAAAAATCCCGAGCATAGGCTCGGGTATGAGACGGGGGCAGCGGAGATCAAGAGGCACTCGTTCTTCGAGGGCTTGAATTGGGCTTTGATTAGGTGCGTGGGCCCGCCCTGCGTTCCCGAGATTTTCGAGGTCGGTCGGTTATTGCCGAAGAAGTTTGAGGTGGAGGATGGGAATAGCTATGGGGTGAATGTAGAATTTGAGCTGTTCTGAAAAGTGTTTATGTTATATCTATTGATGTTATAATGCTTCAAATATGAGCTTTACGATTACGAGTTGTTGATGTTAGAATCTTGAAAGTTGTCGAAATTCACATGGAAGCGTACTTTTAGTAAGCTCTTTTCTTCACGTGAAAAGTCAAAGCTAATCTCTTTACTGAGCACTCGGCCCACGTATTATTACAGATAAAAGGCTGCATTTATTTTATTTTATATCAGCATTCTATATGTATATATAAGATATAATGGATACGTAAATGATGCTATAATCGTAGGACTCGTGGAGGGTGAAAAGAAAGATATAATCCAATGGGTGATGAACGCAGAAAGCACCATCAGAAACTGGAAGAACTTCTGAGACAAGAGCAAGAGCCCTTTCATCTCAGCTCTTCCATCGACGCAAAGCGTTCGAATCTTCGAAGGAAAGAGATTAACTCGGCGCCACGTCAGCTTGTCGGAGGTTCGAAGTCCACAAACGGCGCCGTTCTGATCAGAATCCCGCCGGAAACTGCTGCTCAAATCACCGAGGCTGCTGGGAGGATTCAAATAAGGCGATCCAATAAAAGCAAAGAGGGGTCTTTGGGATCGTTTATAAAGAGGGCTCGCGCGAAAGATCGAAGAAATGAAAAGATTGAATCATTGAGAAATTCCGATGGTGATGAATATAATGATTCGAAGGCTTGCGTTAGTAGTCCTTGTAAGCATATCGGCGACGTCGTTTTTGACTTGATAGAGAAACGCTTTTGCTGGGGGCGTTTAGGGTTTTCGTCCGAGAGGAGAAGCACTTCGTCGTCAACCTTTGATTCGTCAAAACAGGTGTGCATCGTTGTTTTCTTTTTCTTTTTTCTTTTAAAATAAAAAAACGATTATTTGTACTTCATTTTGTCCCCTAAATGAGATAATTAGTTGTTATTTTTTCGTCCATGAATGAGTGAATGGGGAAGTAGTATTGATAACACGCATGACATAGTTGTTTTGTTTTGATGATATTTAGAATTAATACAATTCGATTCGATCATATAGGATGAAATCGTTTAGGTCTCGGCATGAGTAGGATCGCTTTAGATGGATCTTATATGATCAGATGTTATTAGTTGTCAATGTCGACTATAATAAATATTATGTTTCCGTCTGAGGATATATATATGTCCCCCTCATTTTTTATCTCGTCACAATCACAAGAGGACATGTCCTACTAACTTTGTTTTATTAATCAAACACTTAGGATAGTTATTGCATATATCCTAATCATGAATATTAAGTTATTTTTAAGTGAAGTCTGATGATGCATGAGAATTTTTGTCGCAGTATAGTATAATTTACATCATTTTGCTAGTTTGGATAAATTTTCTTTTGCATATGCATGCCGTCGACAGAAAATTTCATGTCGTAAAACAAATTGTCCCCGAAAAATAATTTGGACGAATATTTCTAAATTTTTGTGCCGCATGTGTCCTTTAAATATTTTCGGGGGCTAGGTAAAAT
Organism: Craterostigma plantagineum; assembly: GCA_027422505.1. Taxonomy (NCBI): domain Eukaryota; kingdom Viridiplantae; phylum Streptophyta; class Magnoliopsida; order Lamiales; family Linderniaceae; genus Craterostigma; species Craterostigma plantagineum. Next base: position 7,406,873 of record JAPQWV010000019.1, on the reverse strand, counting down.
GGGACGTAAATGGTTGAAAATATTTCGAGACCATTCTCATCGACTTGTAATGAAAAATGGCGATAAATTTACAACTAACCATATTTCGACGAGACTTTCCATGGCTGCATTAAGTCGACAATGTTTATTTCTCGACCAACTATTCCGTCGAAATTTACTCATTCGATGGATTTGCCGTGCTTTTTTTTTTTCGTTGTGAAATTTAAGTGCATATTATTATTTAAAAATAATATAACAGGAAAAGAAGATTAATGCGCAGAAGAGATCGATCAATCGAAAGAACACAGCAGTCCAATATCTGTGTTAGAACATTTCTTCGAAGACGATGAAAGCAATAATGATGCAAAGGAAGATGATTCCTATTTCGAGAGAAGCAATGCTAATATTCAAAGTACGCTCTTAATTTCCCTTCAGTTAGTAAATCTACATCTTCTTCATGATGTATGATTGCTTGATTGATTAATTAACGGATAACTTTTTACATAAGGTAATACGCAACTTGTTTTTATTATAGGTATTCTAAGTTCATTTGTTGCCATGTCGTTTTCGTATTTTTTTGTTATTTGGTAATCACCCTTCATGTCCACATATTTTTTATGACATGTAGTTCGCTGCCCCTTATCTTAAATGTCTCGAATCTCAGGTTTTCTCTAATACTTACATGAATTAAAATAACACGAAGCCATTGAATAAATCGTTACCTTTCCTATGCATTAAGTCTATTAAGCAGCGATATATCTAATTGTAGCTGATATAGTTGAACGTTATATTTAGCAGAAATATATAATAGGCTACTTTCATTGTTTTATATGTTGTGGGTTGTCTTTCCAGAAATTTTATGGTGCTCACCTTATGTGGACACCTGTTGATGTGACACCGATTCGTGTCATTTCAACATCCTACATCGACGTCTAAGGTTATGTCGTATTAATTAACACCTTCTAGGTGTCATTAATCGACAATTCGGATGCTCATGTGGCATATTAACGCCTTATAACATTTACGTGTCAATATGCTACATCAACATCTGAAATGTCAACTAATGACACTTAAACGATGTTAATTAATACGACATAACCTTAGACGTCGATGTGGGATGTTCAAATGGTACGAATCGGTGTCACATCAACAGATGCCCACGTAAGGGGAGCACCATAAAATTCCTCATATATATATATATATATATATATATATATATATATATATATATATGTTGTATGGTTGTAATAACTTAATCGTGCAATAACCTCGCAGGGGTAAAAGAACAGCTACTAAAAAGGCTTCGAAGATTCGAAGAACTCGCCGAGTTAGATCCGTTAGAACTCGATCACATACACTTCGCGGAAGGTAATAATAATAATGCAGATGAAGAAGAAGAAGAAGAAGCGACGAGCCATAATGTGGACGACGATGAAAATATAGGAAATAATAACAAGAATACCAGCTCTAACAAAAAGCTTGTGATTGGAGGAATATTTAAAGTAAAGCACGATGCAATAATTGATATGGAAATAGAATTAGAAATGAAGAGTGTTGGCAATAATCGATCGTGGAGGAGAATATTTAATGAGCAGGTGGAAGACAATGCAGAAGAGATTGAACTCCACATATTTAACCTATTGGTTGATGAAATTATTCGCTAGCCTTCCTTTATAGTAAATATTTTTTTAACCGCATTATCTTATTAGGTTGTTGATAATTCTTCGTATGTAGTGCCTGTTTAAGCTAGTTAACTCAGATTATTTTTTGCACTAACTTTAAATTAGAAAACCAACCGGCATATAAGTAGCGTCTTTAAAAATTGATTCGACAGTTAAACCAGCCCAAATAGGCTGGTACTCTATTTGGGTAAGGCATGAAGTGTATTTATTCATTATGGCTCACATACATACCTAATAACATAATGAAATAATCAAAATCATTGGAATTAAGTAGTAGATTGATTTATACGGTTCAACCACCACGCTCGAAAGCTCAACTTCTCGTAAGTCGTAACTACTCTACTCTTTCCAACCTTATAATTATTCAAGCTTTTATAAGTTTTCAATCACTAAAATCTCATACTCCTCTCAAATATATTTTGCCACCGCACCTAGCAAAATCAACCGTGCATGATCATGGCGACTAATGGGCCGGCCCAATCAAACCCAACTAAGCTCACTCAAGTTGGGCCTAATCAGGCCTATACACAGAAAAGAAGAAGAATTCATATTAAAGAAGACCCAAGTCTGATTTATGACTGACAACAACGCAGAAAACAAAAATAACAGCAATCAAACCTCAGAAACAACAATCACAAATCTTCAAAGACCCAACAACAAAAAACAACCCAAAATTAAGAAAAACCAAAACAAACCAACAAAAAATACCTCAGTATTTGTAGTCCTTGACGTGTAGACTCTCCGACGCGCCCTCGCCCAACGAAGCCCCGCCCTCGTAAATCCCGAGGGTCGCCTCAGAGTTCGCCTTACACCTCGCAAGAAAAACCGTCTGAGCCTTAGGTATATTCCCGTCCTTCCCCGCCCAAGCCCTGAGCGTACTCTGCTGCAAAGCCCTCCCAAACGAGAACGTAAGCGACCAAGGCTTCTTAGTCGTCCCCTTGAGCTTATTCATGGCATTGAGGTTCAGAGTCGCCTCTTCCTCGCTCTGCCCGCCCGACAAGAACACCACGGCTGGGACCGCGGGCGGCACGGTCCTCTGCAGGGAACGAACCGTGTACAGAGCCACCGCCTCGGGCCCCACCTTGGCCGACTCCGAGCCAGGGGTGACCATGTTGGGCTTGAGAAGGGTTCCCTCTAACAGCACGTGGTGGTCGTTCAGCGCCTTGTAGCAGGCGGCCAGGACCCGCTCGGTTACGTCAGCGCACCTTTCGATGTCGTGGGGCCCGTCGACGAGGATCTCGGGCTCGACGATGGGAACCAGCCCGTTCTCCTGGCAGATGATCGCGTAGCGGGCCAGGCCGTTTGCGTTTTCTTGGATGGCTAGCTGGGATGGCTCGGTGGGCCCTATTTTCAGGACGGCCCGCCACTTGGCGAAGCGGGCCCCGGCGGTGTAGTACTGCTGGCAGCGCTGGGCTAGCCCGTCGAGGCCCTGGGTGGTTGTCTCGCCGTTTGTCCCGGCGAGCTCGACTGTGCCCTTGTCGACTTTGATCCCTGGGAGGACTCCGCCTTCTTTCAGGACGTCGACGAAGGGTTTGCCTTGAGAATTGAGATGGAGTTTAAACGAATCAGTTCGAATATATTATATGCATCAATGATCCATGCAAGCGCACAAATAGCGAAATTCTTGTCATTATTTGTGTAGGGTATGGTATACCTGAGGCTGTTTTCTGATAGAGAGTTTCCTCGAAGAGGATGACACCGCTGAGGTACTGAAGAGCGTCGGGAGTGGTGAAGAGAAGCTCGCGAAGGGCTCGCCTGTTCGACTCGACGTTCTCGACGTTGATGCTCGACAAGCGCTTGCCGATGGTGCCTGTGGATTCATCGGCGGCTAGGATTCCCTTACCGGGCGTGCCGATGTAAGTAGCATTGGCGATGAGTTCGTCTGAAAAATAAAATAACAGTAAGCAATCTTCTTTGCAACGTGAGGGAGGAAAATAGACAAATGCAAATAGATTTGAGAAAATCGAGAGATCCATTTCTCAAGGCTAGGTTAAAGACGTCTTAAGAAGCAAAAAAAGATTAATCTTTACGGTGTATTATTCCGAAATTATCAACCTGCGCACGAGATGTATGCAAGAGAGTGCTAAAACTAACTGAAAGAAGGGGAGATCTGCTATTACAAGCAGTATAACATCTAAAAAAAATTAGAATCATCACAAAATCATCCAAACGCTATAAATCGACGGAAAACATTGAGCAAAACGCAAAGCAAGCCAACCTCATGAGTGATAAAGAAACGAGATCAATGTACAAAAAATAACGCAGATTCGAGCGCATTATCACGTACAATTAATCAAAACGTAACACACTACGTCTACCCTCGCTTAACATTTCAAAATGGAAAAAAAAGGAAAAAGAATTACTTACCAGCGTACTTTCCCTTGTAGCAAGACATTGTTGGTACCGATCGAACGAGAATGCAAAAGAAAAGAGAAGAGAGGTTAGGTGAAGTGATGAGTGAAATGAGTTGAGTTTTCAGGTGGTTTTATAGTGAAAAGTTTCGCTTGGAGAGGACGAAATAACCGCTTAATGGTCATATCATAGCACTAACACAGTTTTTATCTACTAATACTACCGTTTTACCCTCCATTTTTATTCTTCAATCTGCAGTTTGCTAGCAACTAATAAATCTCTTGTCCCATTGCCAGAATAATTAATATAAACTAAGTACTTTTAGCATATGTGTGTAAAAAATATAAAATTAATTATTAGTAGATTATTTTAATAAATTATATATTAAAAATAGAATGATGTGGTAATTAAAGCACAAATTAACAAACCAATTTATATTTTATCTCCATAGACTCTTTACATATAAATAACACGCATGTGAAGTGATGTCGTTCATAAACGTATTATCATGTGAATAATCTCATAATTAATTTGAAGAGAAAGGACAAGGGTTTAAACTTTAAAGAAGAGAATATTCCACAAGGCAAAACACGTCATGTGTCACGTTTCACGTGTTATATGAAAGGCACCACGATTATTCTCGTTGAATAATAAAAATATTTAATAAATGCAGGCAAACGTCAAGATCCATCTGCTATTATTGGCATTGACCTCGACTAAAACCAATAATGTTATTAACTTGTGACAATAATTCAGTTCAGCAGAGTAAATCAACTGTAGAACAAGATCTGTAATTTTTTTTTTTTAGAGATGTAATAACGACCAAGTATTATATGGAGAAGGCAATAACTAGTAGGTTCACAAAGAGTAGCAAAAGCAAACATCATAGGCAGTAACTAAACACAAAACACCAGAAAATCACTCACTCCTAATGAAATCCCATGCAATAACTGACACGAGCCATGTTGCATTAGGAGACAGAAGAGATGAGTAGATAATACCTAAAAGAGAACGGGCAAAGGCCAACAATTCAGCAGAGTAGAACGAAATGGCTCAAGTCAAAAGAGGAGAGGGTAAAACAGCTTGAAAGTGCCACCACCTTTTCTCTGAAGAAGGCTTCTTGCATATTTAGACCTGTTCATCAAAAGAGGTTTCAATCAAAAAAAGGCCCATAGCCCTAGCAGATATATCCGGCCCTGCAAAACTAGCAGAAGTTGTGTTTATTAAATGAATATGATAAGTAATAAATGATGTATATATTTATTTTTCCATGGTGTAGAAACTAACCTGGCATAGGTATGTATAGAATAGATTCCTACAGTGATGATTTGAGCTCTAATGTGCTATGCTAATCAAGTGTTAACAGGTTTCGATCAACAGTAACTATCAAGAACAAGTCTCAGATAAGGATACATCCTGCATACACCTAATAAAAGCACTGAGACGATAAAAAAGGGAGATGCAAGGCCGCTCAGGGGTACGAAGAAGATAGTCAGATACTAAAAAATGAAAAGAAAGAAACGTCATGCAAATGAGTGCAGATGACTTTTAATGCTAGCATCAGTTCATTCTCTTGTTAGTTTTCGATGCAGCTGCAGATCACATATCCCATGGTTCATGATTTGCATCCGCAACTAAAAATTTTGAGGTGCATGTATATCTAAATGCCTATATGCAATCATGTGCCTGTAACTTCACCCTGATTCGGATGTAATTGAGATAAAAACACGGGTTTTTTGCACACAATACCCCACCTGCACGGTGTAAAAGAGGCTGTAAGCCTTTTCTCCCCCAAGAAAATGCATGTCTTTGACAGGAGAAATATTGCACAGTAAAGGCCGCCCATACGAACAAAAAATAAAACTGAAAGTTAAAAGACTAACCACGACGCTGGCAACTTCAGAAGTCAGAATCTCCACTCTGCCGACGCGGAGGATGTGCATTGTTGTCATCGGGCGTGCCACCACTACGTTCAAGACAGTGACTATTAGCTTCATCAGCTCTAACATCCTTTTGTTGTTTCGGCTCAGCCTCTTCTTTTTCCCTATTCCACTGCTCAATCTTGGCCCTTCTCTCAGCGCTGCTCTCCCTATCCCTCTCTGAAGCTCTGCCTCTTCTTCCACTTTTCCGACCAGGGCTTCTACTTCTTGGCCTTCGCTCTCTATCGTTATGATGATGGCGATGTTCTCTTCTCCCAGAACCACGATGCTCCTCATAGTTACGGCGACGAGGGCTTCTGCTTCTGCTCCTGCTTCGTCCATGTCTCCGCCCGCTCTTTCGGAACAATTGTTGACGAAGCTCTCTTGAGGGGGAAAAGAAGACCTTGTAAGTAAATTTAAACATGAAAAAAAAACCCCTTTCCATACACTGCTGACCTGCTAATCTTCTTCAAATGCATGAAGTTACAGTACCCGCCTCGACTGCATACGTCTTCTTCATATTGCCTACAAGTCGCCTCGCGAAAATCCGTCACAGGCGAGAAATCAGCTATAATGGGTCGCCCTGAAAATATAAAGTTTGCAGAGAAAATTGTTAATATAATTCAATTCTGACGATTGGACATATAAAAATGGAAGATCATATCAGCATTAACATCTGACGAAAAAGTGCACATCCATTTTAAAATAAGAAATCAAATGGCTATATTATTTCCCTCAATAGTAATCAGGAACTTCATAAAATTTTGTTTGGATGTAAACCAAAATCACCTAAAGAAAAAATGTTAGCTTGTATTTGTAAAAAAAGGAAAATGACCTTCATATGTCCTCCCGACAAGATTCTGAAGTGCAGCTTGTGCCTGATCTTCCTCCCTGAACTGGATACAGACATTACCCACCATGTGGTCCGCCAAATTATCACAGATATTGAGGCTTTGAATGTCCCCATACTTGCTGAGCTCCTCAAACAAATCCTCATAGAAATCCTGTTACTCATGCCAAAGGTATTGGTATTTCGACAAATAAAATGCAAATTCACAAAATGAGAGCAGCATACAAAGTAGTCACCACTAAAACATGGTATTATATGCAACAACAACAACAAAAAACCATTAAAATCCAAATACTATACAGAGCAACCACAATTTCATGTCAAAATTTCCAAAGTATTTTACTAAAGACATAATCCAAAACATGATTATACAAAGGGCAAAGCCAGTGGCTCTCAGTCATATCGACTTCTATGAGCTTAGTGTGGTGTGAGAATCGACAATGTTTTCCACCAAGCAAATCAGTGCGTAAAAAATTCAAGTCACAACAACAGCCAGATGCCAGAGCCAAATAATTTAAGCAAACATTTAAAAAAAGATGGCATTGTGATACATAATACAGTGAGAAATGGTACACCATATAACTCATTAAGATGGCATATAGAAGCGATATAGGTATATATAAACGTGTGATGTGGTACGTAATATACATATAAAAAGGTACATCAAGACTAGAAAAATGATATGCACAGTTAAATGGGTACTTATATAAAAATTTCTCTAACACGGGTACTTTTTAAAAATAATCTATTATATTATACTAAGGGTGAAGGGGTAGGATAAACCGTCAATTGGTCTGTATCAATTGACCAATCAGATTTTTTCTAAAAAAAGAGACTTATTAAACCACGTACATTCCATAACCTCATAATACCAAATTCTATTTTTAGTATACTACTTATTAAAATATTTAAAAATAATTAACTTTATTTTATTGCACACACATGGGCGGTGCCAATATGAGTTGTTTTCATATTTTATGATATTTATTTATTAAATTTATTACAAATTAAGTATTATGGCCCCATGACAGTATGTGAGGACACCTACATTTCTATAATTGTATTTTATAATGGTGCAATGCATGGTGTTAACTATTTATAACTATTTTTTCGACTATGATTTACCCATTATAAATGGTCCTCAATGTTTACCATCTGGACCAATTTAGTCCTCGATGTTTCGCGACGACCAATTTAGTCCCCGATGTTATCGAATTTGAACCAAGTTGGTCCCGCCGTTAAATAGCTATTAACTTAGATGGAAAATTGACAGACATGTAATTGATCATACATAAAAATTCATAATTAAACATTAAAAAAGGGGGAAAAAATCCAAAAATGGACAAAATTAAAAATAAAGGAAAAACTAATAAATTAAATTAAAAATAAAGTGAGAATTAAATTAAAATTAAATGCAATTAGAAATAAATGATAATTAAAATGTATTAAAATAATAAAAAAAATTACAAAATCAAAATAAGTTATGTAAGAAATAAACAAAAAAAGAGAGAGAAAATGTTAAAACTAATAAATTAAAATAAAATAAAAGTAAAGAGAGAATTAAATTAAATTCAGTTAAAAATAAAATGATAATAATGTATTAAAATAGAGAAAAAATACAAAATTAAAGTAAGTTAAGTAAAAAATAACCAACAAAAGAGAGAGAAAACTAATAAAATAAAATAAAATAAAACAAAGAAAGAATTAAAATAAATTTCAAAAATATTAAATTCAACTAAAAATAAAACATATTAAAATGTATTAAAATAATAAAAATAAAATAGGGAAATAATACAAAATTAAAATAACTTAAGTAAAACATAAACAAAAAAAAGAGATAGAACAAATGTTAAAAATAAAAATAAAGAAGAAAAAATAAAAAGTAACAACATTTATTTGTTTTATCTAAATAATATAAGTGAGAAAATTAAATAGGATAAAATTGTCACTGAAAGTTGACGAGAATTCCCGATCTCGTCTCTGTCCAGTTAACAGTAATGCAATCATCCCAGTATATTTGTTAAAATATTTGAGAACTGGGACGATTATGTCCTTATTAACTTGGTAGGGACGGTCTTCATAAAACTTGTAGAGGCATTTTTATCCTTAATTTTGTTTTTCTTTGTTATTTAGTTTTTAATAAGTTAATATGTTTTTATTTTTTACTTTTTTTAAGTCTTAAAAATTATCATTTTTTATTTTAATCTGCTCTCCCTATTTATTTTTTTTTATTTTTCTCTTATATTTTTTCTTTGTTTAATTATTATTTTTAATATATTTTCATTCTCTTTCTCTTTTTTATTTGATTTTAATTTATTATTTTTAAATTTTACTTTTTATTCTTTAATTGTTTTTATTTAATTTATTTGTAATTTTCTCTTTTTTTTAAAAAATATTTTACTCTATTTTTTCTTTTTCTTTCAAGCGGATGATTGTTCATGAATGTAAGGGAGTTTTACTTAAGTTAGTAAACGCGACAAAGTTGATTTTTTTCTCCTTAGACGCCTAATTTAAAATTATTTCTTGATCCGGGCTCAATTTTTTTCAAGAGTAATTTAGATTAAAATATTTAACAATACAACGAAAATTAAGAAAAAAAAAAAAACAAACTCACGAGAGAGAATTTAATCAAACAGCCTCAAACTCACCCTTCACCCCTTTATCTACGAATTTTGTTGATGACAGACGTAGACTAAATAAAATAAGCATCAACAAAAGAAGGAACAAGCACCAGCACATCCAAAATGCATTAAATCAAACTCAAAATGGGCTCTCAACAAAATATGTTGTTGATGTTCAAGCTCAGCCACTGGAACTACCAAGTTTGCAGATCTTAGGACAAAACTCGTTTATTTCGTTTATTATTATATGGCCACAAAAAGACCATAAACGAAAAGCAGCACTCAAACTCTTCCGCAAAAACAGAAACAAAACACATATGCTCTAAAATCAGTAGGGCTCAACAGGCGTACGGAAGTTGGCTCCTGCATATACAGCCTCTGAACCAAGCTCCTCTTCAATCCTCAAAAGCTGTGAAAATACGTACTAGGTTAGAAAATTTTCGTAACATATCTATCATCAAGACATAGAAAATAGAAGACCACAAATAGTTCTTCGCAAAATATGGGAAGAAGAAAGTGTAGATAGATCCATGCCTGGTTATACTTCGCAAGACGTTCTGATCTGCAAGGAGCACCAGTCTTGATTTGGCCCTGAAAGATATTATCATCCACAATCGTAAGTAGTAAATTCAGAACGGTATATTTGCATGTAATAGAAAAAAAAAAAACATTGTTTTTAGATAACTACCGTGGCCAAACCGACAGAGAGATCCGCGATGAAAGTGTCCTCAGTCTCACCACTGCACGAATTGATGGTTGGGATCAAATTCAAGTTTTAAGAAATTGACCAAAGATACGAAGAAAAAATTGCAACAAAAGTCTTTTGTAATCTTATTACCTGCGGTGACTGGCCATCACACCCCAACCAGCTTGCTTCGACATTTTCACAGCCTCAATACTCTCAGTCACAGATCCAATTTGGTTAACCTAGTAGTAGTTTAATAACAGTTCACAGTTGTTCTAATTTAACTGTTGAAACATAAAGCAAAAAAATTCTGCCAGCTGGTTTATGTAGTACCTTGAGAAGAAGAGCGTTGCAAGTTTTCTCTTTGATAGCCTTCTCGACTCTCTGCACACAAGAGTAGGCATCACGCGGAAAATTGTAAGACAATACTAGTTTAGAAGTTTAAATATCTTATTACAATTAGAGGACAAAGGTAGCATGAATCAGTGATCACCTTAGGGTTTGTGACAAGGAGATCGTCTCCTACTATTTGTACTTGCGCACCAATCTCTCCAGTAAGCTTAGCGTAGGTCTCCCAGTCGTCTTGATCAAATGGATCTTCGATCGACACAATTGGGTACTCAGACACGAATGACTTGTACAGATCCTTGAGCTTATCGCCAGGGATCTTCTGCGATCCATCATTGTTCTGGAAGACATGGGGAATTTTATATTAAAGTTAATAATTTACACTTGGGTAAAATTTATATGTCTTACTTAAGGACTCACGTCTTCTTTGAAGTTCAGATCATAAGTCTTGTCCGATCCATAGAATTCAGATGCAGCAACATCCATTCCAATGACAACCTACGCATTATCAACAATGGCAAATCGTTAGCAATAATTAAACACATACAATGAAGATGGAGTTGAAGCATGCAAACTCACTTTTCCAGTGTATCCTGCTTTCTCAATAGCCGTCTTGAGGAGTTCAAGACCTTCCTTGTTCTCCTAAATATCACAAGACACGGGACGATGGTGATTGTTTTATTACAGAACAGAAGAAACAAAAAAAATTTGTCTGATGTTGGCAGTATGTACCTGAATGTTAGGAGCAAAGCCACCCTCATCACCGACATTGGTGGCATCTTGACCATATTTCTTCTTGATAACAGCCTGCAAAAAAGAAGACGACAAGTTAAAATCTGCCACGAAATTGAAATGCAGCGACCATCATCGCGATAGAGATGAAACTCAACATGCCTTCAAATGGTGATACACTTCGACGCCCATCTTCATGGCCTCTTTGAAAGAAGAAGCCCCAGTAGGAAGAATCATGAATTCCTACAAAAGAAAAATAGATTCTAAACTCATTTTGGAAAAAGGGAAAAGGATAAAAGATGAGAAATTTACTGTATACACATACCTGCATGGCAAGTTTGTTTCCAGCATGTGATCCACCATTGATAACATTGAATGCAGGCACAGGCAACACGAGCTTCTTGTTACCAGCAAGGTTTGCAATGTGCTGTAAGAAAAAACCAAAACTTGATCATTAGTCAACATTCGATTTACTGTTATTCAGAATATAAGATATCATGTTATAAATAATCGAGCCATTACCTTGTACAGAGGGATATTTAGGACGGTGGCTCCAGCTTTACACACAGCGAGAGACACAGCAAGGATGGCATTTGCACCCAGCTATACGTAAAAGATTCACAAGTTTAGTTCAAAGACTGATGCTTTTTGCACCAACCTAATTTGAGGATTCTATCTAAAAGCTAGGACAATCAATAACACAATACCTTCTGCTTACACCAACCCCATTCATTCTGAGTTCCATCGAGCTGTTGAACCATGAAATTGTCGATTCCAGTCTGGTCAGTCGGGTCCTGAAATAGATAACAATCTTTAATTGTTGAGCTGATGCCATATCCAAAGGCCACTACTAGATTGGAGCTGAGTTCTATTAGCTCAACCATTAGATAACATACAGAAGACAATCATTACATATAACAAAAATGTAATCACCTTTCCAACAAGGGCTGGTCCAATGATAGAGTTCACGTTGTTAACAGCCTTCAGAAAGATGATAAACCATACAATTGTCAATCGAAGCAGAGAATTTTCGTTGAAAATTGCAAATCATAGACAGAAAACTAACCTTGGAGACACCTTTTCCAAGGTAGTCTGAACCCCCATCTCTCAGTTCGAGAGCCTCGTAAATTCCTGTCATGAAAATGAATCACAGAAAGAATTAAGTACCGAATCCCACAAACATTGGCACAGATAGATATGCTTCGTGTCTCAGGTAATGCACATGAAGGAGATCCATAAACTAACCAAATAAAACTAAAACGCACTACTATAAGTTAAATAATCTAAAACAATGATCACCAAGTGTAGGCACTATACAACATCAACAGTTCATATATGGATACGACAAGAATCCAAATCATCTAAATGAATATATAGTAACTACGTTCCTCTAATAATCTTCTATGTATTATAACCCAGCATAAACATCAACGGATCAAAACGATATACGTTCATACGCAAAAAAAAAAAATCCTTCAGATCTTACCAGTAGATGCGCCACTAGGTACAGCAGCTCTAGCCCAGACGCCATTCGATAGATGCACATCGACCTAATCATACAAAAACGTTAAGAAAAAGCAGCAAACCAAACGAAATCCTCATATATCGAAAGCGGAATAAGAAAACAGATCGAATAGACGAACCTCGACGGTAGGATTTCCACGGCTGTCGAAGATCTGACGAGCTTTCACGGACTTGATAGTTGCCATTCGAAATCAAAGATGGAGAGATTAGATCTGAAGAAATTGTTGAAATCGAAGTTATCGAATGCGTGTTCTGTTTGGAGTTTTGGACACGAGATACTCTTATAAGCAAAAAAGAGTGAGCTTAATCACAGCCGTCGATTTATTACAGATTAGAGCCGTTGGCTTGCTTGGCCTCGACTGCGTCGAAAACAACTGTAAGGAACACTTACTTATTTCTTCGATAATCGAAGGGTTGATTAATCGAATTATAAAAAGTAAAAGACAAAAAATAATTTAATTTAGCATCGGTGCTAGAAAAGTAGCAAAGTCGAAAGCATATTCCATTTCCAATAATTAAAAGAGCATATTCTCTCGTATAAACATCAACGGCGCATGGTCGTGAGCGTCGTGACCACCGCCGGCCGTCAACGGCTCAGCAAATGGGAGGTGATTCAACATATCAATTCAAAAGCTTCTAGAAGCTTCCGAAAATATGAGAAAAAGTAGCAATTGTTCCAACTCGAAAGTCGAAACACAATTGATTTCTTTCTTATCATCAAACCAAGACATAATTCGCCATTTGTACAATCATTCACTAGCCATACAAAAACCATAATAAAGCGTTTTCATACATACGAAAAAGGTACGGCCCTGAGCGGAACGGCCTTCCTAAGAGTAATCCCCATCCTCTCTCTCATATCCAAGCCCTCGGGCTCCATCCCGTCCGGCAACACCCAATCGAACTCATGCAGGACCGACCCGAGAGCCATCGGAAGCACCCGAGAGGCCAACGGCATGGCCGGGCACATCCTACGCCCCGAGCCGAACGGTATGAACTCGAAGTGGTGCCCCTTGTAGTCCGGCCCACCGTCCAAGAACCTCTCGGGAATGAACTCGTTTGGGTCCTTCCACGTCTCGGGGTCCCGACCGATGGCCCACACGTTCACGAGGATCTGCGTCTCTTTAGGGATGTGAAACCCGAGGAACTCGCACAATTCCATGGCCATGTGCGGGACTAGGAACGGGAGGGGCGGGTGGAGCCTTAGAGTTTCCTTGATGACGGCTCTGAGGTAGGGGAGTTGTTCGAGGTCCGATTCCTCAAGCTTCTTGCCCGGGCCAACGGCGGCTCGTAGCTCGGATGTGACTCGCCGGAGCGTCCGAGGGTTGTGGAGGAGCTCTGCCATGGCCCATTCGAGGGTGCTCGTCGTCGTGTCTGTTGCTGCCGTGAACATCTCCTGAAATGAAAGACACATGAGAGGTGTAAATGAGCCGAGCTCGAGCCTTACTTTCTTGATATAATCTCCAGCTTTTTACTAAACAAAATAAAAAAAAGGCTAACAAGCCAGCTCGCGAGCTCGAGCCAACTCCGCTCATCTTTCACATCTGAACATATGAACGGAGGATTACTAATTAGGAGAGTCGTTCTTACAAAGACGATGGTGTTCACGGTTGTGGAAGAGAACGAGACGGGCCCCTCGACGCCGCCGCCTCTGTACTCCAAAAGAACGTCCAAGTAGTCTTTATTGGCCTTCTCTTTTTTCTCAGGGCCGTCCTCCTCGATGTCCCTCATCCTCTCCCTGAGAAACTCTCCGGCGATCTCAAACGCCCTCTTCACGTGAAACTGAGTCCTCCTCCTTATCCCCTGAGGGTCGAGCCACCTCAGTGCCGGGAAATAGTCGGCCACGTTCGGCCGCCCGGCAAACTCCATCGTCTTCCCTGTGTGGTAGAAGAACGACGCGCCCCTCTCCGACTTCGCGTCTGTCAAGTCCTTGGACAATATTAGGTTTCCGATGAGGTTGAACGCCATCAAGAAGAAGAACCTCCCCACGTCCACCGGCGACCCACCCGGGCCGGGCCGGCCCGCCTCACACCTTATGGATCGAACCATCTTGTCCATGCAGTCGGCCCGGATCTTGACCCGGGCGTCGAGGGCCCCGCCGGAGAAGAACTCGGAGGTGCATAGCCTCCTCAGCGTCCGCCAGTGGGGCCCATACTGGGCAGTGATGAGTGACCCCTCGTTGCTTATGCCGGCATCGCCCTTCATGGACTCGTAGATCTTCCGACCCGCCAGGCTGGCGTCGAGCCCGCCCTTGAACATGGCCCGAGCCGCCCCACTCGAGGAGATCACCACCGTGGTCATGGACCCGAGGTGGAGGGTCATGACGGGCCCATGGGAGCGGGCCAAACGGGCCAGGGATTGGTGAGGCCCGTGCGAGAGTGCAGCTCGGGCCAGCTGGTGGAGGTTGCCCACGACGGGCCATGGGCGCGGGCCTGGAGGGAGGTTGTGCGGGCCGGGCTTGAGCTCTTGGCTTAGGTGGCCGCGGTGGGTGGTGAATGCCCAGAGGGTCCACGCCAGCAGGGCGACGATTATTCCGGCGATTTCATAGTCCATCTTTTTTTTTGCAAGTATTTGATTTTGGGAATTGATCTAATTGTAGGACCTGCGGAAGAAGATTACGGTAAGAAAAAGGTGTATATTTTATAATGAAATATCATATGGCACTAACCTCAACACCGTCCTATCATGAGGAATCAAGTTAAGCTTTTTTCTTTTGAATTTAGTTTTCAG
The DNA here is from genome assembly GCA_027422505.1 of Craterostigma plantagineum. Classification (NCBI taxonomy): domain Eukaryota; kingdom Viridiplantae; phylum Streptophyta; class Magnoliopsida; order Lamiales; family Linderniaceae; genus Craterostigma; species Craterostigma plantagineum. The sequence goes on along the minus strand of JAPQWV010000019.1, from coordinate 7,391,451 downwards.
AAAATTAATTGAGCTTGAACCTTCAGATCTTTCCACTTCGTCACAGCTTGTAAACATATATACAGAGAGAGAGAGAGAGAGAGAGAGACATATGTGATGTCTATAGGACAAAATGTCCGAAATGCTTATGCTTGCATAGGATAGTCCATATTACGTCTCAGTCATAAGTTTGTTAATGTTTTGGTTGTTTAACAGCATCCAATATTTTTCCCGCAAAGAAATATTATACATAGAAGGCGACATTATATATGTTACTACAACATGTATTTAAATATATTTGATATCATTTCTTGAAGGGGACCGAAGAAACAAAGTCGTCATCGCGCAACGGCAAATCATTGATCGATACACCTCAACCATTCATAAATAAAATTTTCCTTTCCGATGGAACATTATTTAAAGCTTGAAGTTATTGTCCTTCATGAATTATCTGATAATTGACATCCGTCCTTGTTCCTAAGCTTAAAAAATTCAAAACATGTAATATTTTTGGAGCCAGTCATTGGAATGTAACCAAAAGAGTAAGTATTTTCATATCAGATCATTCTTCTAATTAGTGATGTCCGCGTTACTCATGACTTAATACAATAAAGGCAAAATTATAAAAATAGGTCACTGAGTATACCTTTTTTGATTTTGGGTCACTATATTTGCCAGTTACAAAACTAAGTCACTAAATATGTATATAGTAACAAAGTCGGGTCACTAAGTATGCATATAGTAACATAACTAGGTCACTAAGTATGTATATAATAAGAAAAAAGAGGTCAATGACTCAATTTTGTTACTATATACATACTTAGTGACCTACTTTTATAACTGACAAATATAATGTCTAAAAATAAAAAATTGGCATACTCAGCGACTCATTTTTATAATTTTCCCTACAATAAATGCGGTCGTTGGCTGGTAACTATTAATTGCTTCATCATCTTTTAGCACAGCATAATTTATAATGACGATCAATATATCGGCAAATAATTGACAGAATCCCTTGAAACATTGACATAACAATTAATGGTGTAAATCTATTTCAATAATAAAAAAAGCCGTACCTTGTGGGGTTTTCGCTAGACACAACACGACGATATTATTTTGTTACACAGTTATATAATTAAAAATTTAAATACATATCTTTTTCTCGCCTGATTGCTACTGTCTGAATGCGGTCACAGATATAAAAAGTAATAAAAAATAGGTTATTTGATCGGCTCCAACATCGATCGTCCATCGAAAAAATAATAAATGTAGAGCGCTAGATCAAACCCTTTACCTCGCGAATAGAAGACAGCCCGCTGAGCCGCTGTGCCAAAGGCAACATAGTTTATCTTTTCCGAGTTTTACTATTTATCTGTACTAACATTATATACATACACATAGTACTAAAATTTTCGAAATTTTTCGCGCGGGCCGTAGCCCCGGGCCATAATGTATATCTGCCACGTCACTCCTATATTCGGCTTCATAAATTGATATGGAAACTTGGATGTATGAAAGTGAAATAAAGATACATAACGAATATAATGTCTTAAAAGACTTAAGAGGTCCAGCCATACGATGCTAAATGGACAACCTCTTATCGGAGGCCTATATCGGATATTAAGACTTAAGAGGTCCCATCCATTTCAACAAAATTTATTGATTGAAAATAAAATATATTTAAAAAAGGAGTGAAAAGCCAAATTAAGAACTCGTGGGCGGCTATTAATTTTTCTTTTGTATTTTATTGTAGTTGTGTTAAATTCTAGGTAGAATCGAAAAGCCATTTTGCTAAATGGCCCTTACGAAGAACCAAATAGCCAATGTTGCCCCAATCGGTGTTATAATATTATTCATTTTTCTTTTAGATGCAATGGGACGTGATCATGAAAAGCATACATATATTAAAAAGATAAAAATATAAAATAGGAAAGTGTTAATAAACTTTATTTTATATATCGGATGTGCACTCAACTTCTTATTCAACTCACATCTTCCCTACTATCACCCATTCACTCTATTGATTTTACTTTAATCTCTATTATCAATTACTCCCATTATCTATTGTGACCAATGTAAGACTTTACCTCAATCCTATAAATAGAGGTCTTCGTACATGTGAAACACAAGTGAATGAAAGAATTCTCTCTTATGCTCTCTAATCTCTTACAACACGTTATTAACACGATTCTCTAGCCAAGGCCGTCGTTTCTATACTTGAGTAAGTTCGGTACGTTCTACTTTATGTTTATCTATTACACATTTTCATTATGGCTAACCTCGCAAAAATCGAATCCATTTGCTCTTGGTATCACGGTAAGAATTACTTGTCATGGATCCTAGATGCTCGAATTCATCTAGATGCAAATGATCTCGTTGAGACAATAAAATAGGAAATAGAAAAAGGAATGCCATCATTGCGGCTTGAAAGATCATTGATAAACGTACCTATCGTACGCAAAAGACTGTTGCGGCTTGAAAGGCCATTGGTCACGTACGTGTCGTACGCAAAAACATTTGTTGACCTCTATCAAGCATCCTTGGAGGAGAAAATATCGAGATAAACGTTTTTAGATATCTTGATCTCAGAGACATTGGCTTTGTTGATTTTACTTTTTAAACGTTGATTTCTTTGAAAAATCGCCCGAAGGTAAAATTAGTGATAGTCACCACGGAGGTGAAACTATTGTAAATCACCCTGAAGGTGATAATCCTAGGAATTTACGAAGTCTTTTCAATTATATGATGGAATTTTATTCAATAACATTTTAATTTATCTATTGTATTTAATATTTCTCTTAATACTTATAATACTAATATTATTTTGTTTTCTGCTTTTAAGAAATGGACGTTTCTCGTACGAATGGCAAATAATTATGTCTCGCAGACAGCGCAACAACGCATTCGATATTTAAAGACAATAAATATTTTTTTCTCTCGTGATGAAAGAGTCACATGTTAATACTATATGTGGTAGTACAAATATTATCGACGGCTCCGGAAGAGCAATTATAATTTTGCATCGAGGAACAAAATTTTGCATCGACAATGCACTATATTCTTCAAAGTCCAATATAATTTTGTTGAGTTTTAAAGATATCCGCCGAAATGGATATTATATTGAGAATAAAGATGAAGGTGAAAATTAATACTTGTATATTCAAGTATTATTTCCAAAGAGAAAATTGTGTTGGAAAAATTACCTTCTTATTCTTCGGGTTTGTACTACGCGCATATCTCTACCTTGGAATCGTATACAATTGTAAACCAGAAGTTTACAAATGATGATGAATTTATTATTTGGCATACCCGGTTGGACCATCACGGTTCTATAATGATGCGAAGAATTATAGAGAATTCATGTGGTCATTCTTTGAATAATCGAATAATACTTCGATTTAACGAATTCCCTTGTGGTGCATGCTCTCAAGGCAAATTAATTTTCAGCCTTCACAATTAAAAATAAGAAACGAATCTCCTAAATTTTTGGAGCGCATACATGGCTATATATGTGGGCCGATTCACCCACCGTGTGCACCATTTCGTTTTTTATGATTTTAATCGATGTATCGACGAGATAGTCGCATGTATGCTTATTATCAACTCGCAACCTCGCGTTTGCGAGATTATTAGGTTAATTGATTCAGTTACGCGCTCATTTTCCCAATTATCCTATCAAGACAATCCGTCTTGACAATGCTAGTGAATTTTGTTCACAAGCCTTTTAATGATTATTGCATTTCAATTGGGATAAGTGTCGAACATCAAGTAGCTTATGTTCATACACAAAACGGTATGCAGAATCGTTTATAAAGCGCTTACAATTAATTGCTCGGCCATTACTTATGAGAGCGAATCTCCTACTTCTGCTTGGGGTCATGCTATTTTGCATGCGGCAGCGCTAATTCGCATTAGAACGCATTACCATGAGCTCTCCCCAATGCAATTGCTTCAGGGTCAGGAACCAAATATTTCCCATCTAAAAATATTTGGGTCTGAGGTCTATGTTCCGATTAATCCACCGCAACGCACAAAGATGGGGCCTCAAAGAAGGTTAGGAATTTACGTTAGCTTTGAATCCCCATCTATAGTTAAGTATCTCGAGCCAAACACTAGATTATTTAATTTCAGATTTGCTGATTGTCATTGTTTTCCCAACATTGGGTGGAGATAAAAAAATGCCGGAAAAGAAATTTAGTTGGAATGAATTATCATTGTCCCATTATGAACCTCGTACTAAGCAATGTGAACTGGAAGTTCAAAAGATAATTCATTTGCAAAATTTAGCAAATCGATTACCAGACGCGTTTACTTACCCCAAGAGAGTTACTAAATCTCATATTCCGGCTGTTAATGCTCCGATTAAAATTAGTGTCCCTGAAGGACAAATTCCCACTACTAATGAGTCTACGTCACGTTTAAAATGTGGTACACCGATCGGTTCTAAAGATAAAGTTCCTTGTGAAAGAAAATGAGCAATAATTCAAGGTGGTCCCGAGGAAACTAAAACTCTTGAAGAGGCAACTGACATGACTATTGAAAAGTTTCCATAAGAAACGCAGCTACCTGAAAATGTTGATAATCATGAGATGTCAATAAATTATGTCATGAGTAGAAAATGGAATCGAAATGAAATAAAAATCGACAATATTTTTGCATATGCAGTGGCAAAAATAATTGTTAATGATAATGATTATCTTGAACCTATGTATATGGATGAATGTAAGCCTAGAGATGATTGGTCAAAATGGAAAGACGAAATTAAAGCTGAATTGAATTCACTGGCAACGGAAAGTTGTTGGACCAGTAATGCACACACCAGAAGATGTGCATCCCGTAGGGATAAATGGTTTTTGTGAGGAAAAGAAATGAGAAAAATGAAATTGTGCGATATAAGGCGCGTCTTGTAGCACAAGGTTTTCTCAAAAACCCGGAATTGATTATGATCAAACGTATTTGTCCGTAGTGGATGCGACTAATTTTTTATATTTAATAAGATCATGGAAAATTGGAAATGTATTTGATGGATGTTGTCACGACATACTTATATGGCTCGTTAGATAGTGACATTTATATGAAACTCGTGAAGGATTTAAACTGCCTGAAGAATGTAGTCATAATTCTCGTGATCTTTTACTCGATCAAACTATGCAGATATCTTTACGGTTTAAAGCAAGCCGGACTTTATGTGGTATGATCGCCTTAGCGAATACCTATTAAAAGAAGGATATAAAAATGATCAAATATGTCCTTGTTTATGTAAAAAGCGATCAGGGTTAAATTTTGTCATCATAGCTGGATGACCTTAATCTAATTGGAACTTCCGAAGAGCTCCAGAAAGCGGCTGATTATTTAAAGAATGAATATGAAATGAAGGATCTTGGCAAGACAAAATTTTTTCTTGGTTTACAAATTGAGCATCTATATGATGGCGTATTATTGCATCAGTCCGCTTATACTGCAAAAGTGCTGAAACAGTTTTATATGGATAAAGCATACCCCTTGAGCACGCCTACGATAGTGAGATCACTTGATGTGAATAAAGATCCATTTCGACCTCGTGAGAATAAGAAAGAACTACTTGGTCCAGAAGTACCATATCTAAGCGCAATAGGAGCACTAATGTATCTTGCAAGCCATACCCGTCCTGATATATCATTTGCAGTTAATTTGCTAGCAAGAGTTCTTCACTCACACGAAGACATTGTAATGGCATTAAGCATTCGATACCTTCAAGGTACGATAGTTTTGAGTCTTTACTATCATAAATCTGCAAAATCCGATCTCATAGGCTATGCGCATGCTGGTTATTTATCCGATCCGCGTAATGTTCGGTCTCAAATGGTACGACTATTTCTTGGCGCTCAATGAAACAAACTATAGCCGCCACTTCTTCAAACCACGCTGAAATTTTGGCAGTACACGGAGCATGTCGGGAGTGTTTTCGGTTGAGATCAGTAATTCATCATGTTCGAGGAACATGCGGCTTAAATTTGGACAAAGGAGCTCCAACTGTATTCGAAGATAACGCCGCATGTATCGCTCAACTAAATGAAGGTTACATAAAAAGGTGACCGGACGAAACATATCTCACCAAAGTTCTTTTTCACTCACGATCTTCAAAAGAATGGTGAAATTATCGTTCAATTAATCCGTTCATGTGACAATCTAGTGGATTTGTTGACGAAATAGCTGTAGACTTCAACAATTGGAAAGCCGGTTTATAATATTGGAGCGCCGAATGAAGAATTTCAAATGATATGCTCAAGGGAAAAATATAAGTTGTACTCTTTTTTCCTTAACAACGGTTTTTTCCCATTGGGTTTTCCGAGTAAGGTTTTTAACGAGGCAACGTTGTATAGGAAAATGTACTCTTTTGTCCTTCACTAGGGTTTTATCCTTTCTGGTTTTCCTAGTAAGTTTTAACGAGACATTTTACCAAAAGATTGGACATCCAAGGGGGAGCGTTATAAACTTTATTTTATATATTGGATGTCCACTCAATTTCTTATTCAACTCATAACTTCCCCACTATCATTCACTCCACATCTTGATTTTTACTTTAATCTCTATTATTACTTACTCATTATCTATTGTGATCAATGTAAGGCTTTACCTCAAAAATATAAATAGAGGTCTTTGCACAAGTGAAACACAAGTGAATGAAAGAATTCTCTCTTATGCTCTCTAATCTCTTGCAATAATTTTACAACAGAAAGCATGGTTTATGATGCCTAGTTTTCCTTCCATGTGAACGAAAAAAGGATATATTTGAATTCAGGCCCGTTAGAAGTTTAATTTAAGATCCAGGCCTGTGAGAAAAACCTTTCGTTTAAATGACCAAATTTCTGTAAAATTTAGAGATAGGGACCAACTTAAAAAAGAGGTACAAAAGTTATATGAACTGGTATAAGATGATCATTTTGTGTTACAAACTTTCCACATACAATTGTTATTTCAGAACAATGAAGTGGTACTGCAGAAATGAACTGGTATCGGGTGATCATTAACTGGTCATTAAAACTAATGTTTTTTCCTGACAGGGTCTGATCCTAAATACACTTCTGACGGTGTTTGACCTGAAAAATCGCAAAAAAAAAATATTTACATAGTGTGGTTTGTAATGTGGCCATCTTTTTCTCCAATCTTTAGTTACAGTCGTCCCTCTGCTAAGTTATCTTATAGGTGGAGGTGGCAGGCTATAACTTATCAGAGGTTATTGTAATGAATCGGTGCACATAATCACGTATTACACGCAGCGGAAAATTAAAATTTTTGTATCAACATATCAACCGATTCCGACAGGATCCATGCGAATTAAAGCCTAACCAGTTTATAGAGATATACCCGTTTTTACTTCGAGATAAGCGATGTTTGATAATACCAAAAGTATGGTACCTCTACCGATATCCACCAAGAATTCGATCAAAGAATCGCCCTGTATTTAGCTAGAAATATGCGAACGATGTTGTGTGTGATTCATCCTTTTTGAGGAAGTACAAAGCTCCTTTTATAAATCCCACGTGAGATATCTCTAATCTCTAATAGGTATAAAGATGTGAATCACGGCTCCATCTTAGTAATTAAAATCTCATTTAATTATTAAAATGACTAATTCCCATAATTACTCCATTATTTCCATAGGACAAGTAATTATCTAATAACCACCATAAAGATCGTATCTTTGTGGTTTATAATTTACCAATCATAGGCATATTACTTGTTATATTAGAGCATAGCCGATTTCCTCTCAATAAATGATAAGATATATCCCATATATATACTTATCATATCATATTACACATCTTATTTGAATCTTTATTTATTTTATATTATATAATGAAAAGATAAATTATCTCATAATAAATTTCTCATTATATTTACATCAACATGTAACATACAAAATAAATTCTTCGATCTTTTCTTTTCGGTGTGACCCAGTAGGATCCATGTCACATTGGCAATAGAATTAGATCTCATCCTAATTCTATAAATCATAAGTGGTACCTAGCAAATACATTAAGATTACCCAAGTGACACAGATAATAAGTATCTCATATACATATCACCCTCCTAAAGCAGTAATTGCCCGTGTCAATTCCTTGTCGCATAATATCCTAAATAAGTTCAAGGTAGGAACGTGTCATCCTCGCAACTTATTATTTTTTGATTCCAAAAGTTCATCGTAAATATGATTACTCTTAATCACATTGCATGCATTACGATATCACCTTTATCAAGGGGCCCACGGATACTATCACTCATAAAATATAAGGGACAAAATATTCTTGATGAACATAACCCACTGCACTAGTCACGCTTGTCGTAACACCACCCGTATAGTTACCATTTACGGCTAACGTTGGGCGATACTAACAGACACGCATTTCTAGTGTTGAAAAATGAACATCTCATATTATAGAATTCAAGACACGTATGAAACATTAATGACACAAACACAATCCATAACATGTTTCATTTCGGGTCTACCCGATATCATAATTCTGTGTGATTAAATTGATAACTCTTTATCACATAGTTTGTAGAATATAACTATCATTTAATCAACACATTAATCTTAAACATGATAATTAGTGTTCCATGCTAATTATCAAGATTAAGAGTAATTTAGAGTAAATATTATTTATTTCAATATGGAACTCTACAATCTAAGTCATCGACTTAAATGACCCATAAATAATTAATTTACTCAAGGAACATAATGATATAAATCATTCAATTCGTGAAAATAAAAAGCGCATTATTATAAATATTGGCTTCTTGATCACAACACCAACAATCTCCCACTTGATCTAAAGCCAAAACCAAGCATCTCTATGCACGTAGCTCTAAACAAGGGTCCTCAAAATAATCATATATTTCAAAGCCAATCTCCATCGTATCTAATACCCATAGATTCACTATGAGAAGTGTGCTTGGCCTGAGGTAACGGTTTTGTCAGTGGGTCGGCTGTGTTTCCGGCGGAATCAACTCTGCAAACCTTCACATCACCTCTATCAACGATTTCTCGTATTAAGTGATAACGACGTAGAACATGTTTGGATCTTTGGTGTGACCTAGGCTCTTTTGCTTGAGCAATAGCTCCATTGTTGTCACAATACAACTCAATTGGGCCATCAATACTAGGAACTACACCAAGCTCAGTTACGAACTTCCTTATCCAACATCCCTCTTTAGCCGCTTCAGAAGCAGCTATGTATTCTGCCTCAGTAGTGGAATCTGCTGTTGTTTCCTGTTTGGAACTCTTCCAACTAACAGCACCTCCATTGAGCAGAAATACATATCCTGATTGCGATCTCATATCATCATGGTCGGTTTGAAAACTAGCATCAGTGTAACCTTTTACAACGAGCTCAGGTTCACCACCATAAACAAGGAACATATCCTTAGTCCTTTTCAGGTACTTCAGAATATTTTTAACTGCACGCCAATGTGCTATGCCCGGAGTTGCCTGATATCTACTTGTCACACTAAGCGCGTATGACACGTCAGGGCGAGTGCATATCATGGCGTACATGATAGATCCAATTGCCGAAGCATATGGAACCCTACTCATCTCATTCAGCTCATCAGGTGTTTTAGGACACTGATTCTTGCTTAAATGTATACCATGTGACATAGGTATGAAACCTTTCTTGCAATCTTGCATAGAAAACCGTTTCAAGACCTTTTCAATATATGCACTTTGACTCAATCCTATGAGTCTCTTGGATCTATCTCTATAGATCTTGATGCCCAAAATATAAGCAGCATCGCCCAAATCCTTCATCGAGAACACTTTCATTAACGAGGACTTGACAAACTCCAGTGATGGAATATCATTGCCGATAAGAAGTATGTCATCTACATATAGTACTAGAAAAACTATCGCACTCCCACTAGTTTTCTTGTATACACAAGGTTCCTCTTCGCACTTGATAAAATCAAACGTTTTGATCTCTTTATCGAAGCGTTTGTTCCAACTTCGTGATGCTTGCTTCAACCCATAAATAGATTTTTGAAGCTTGCATACCTTCTTAGCATTCAATGGATCTATAAAATCCTCTGGTTGTGTCATGTACACATCTTCTTCTAAATCACCATTTAGAAATGCAGTTTTAATATCCATTTGCCATATTTCATAGTCGTGAAATGCGGCAATTGCTAAAAGGATCCGAATCGACTTAAACATAACGACTGGTGAGAAAGTTTCGTCATAGTCAACTCCTTGAACTTGTTTGAAACCTTTCGCTACTAGTCGTGCCTTGTATGTAGTCAGATTACCGTCCATGTCTGTCTTCCTTTTGAAAACCCATTTGTTTTCAATGGCTTTTACACCATCAGGAAGATCGACTAAGTTCCAAACTTGATTGTCGTACATGGACTGTATCTCGGATTTCATGGCTCCTAGCCACTCATCAAAGTCAGGTCTGTCTAATGCTTCTTTATAAGTCATTTGGTCCTCGGTATCTAAGACCAATATCTCATGTAGTCCCAAAAAACTTCGCAGGCATTCGGACTATCCGTGTTGACCTACGTAAAGGTTGTTCCTCCGGCTGAACCTCCTCCGCAACAATTTGTGGTTGTTCAACTTCGACTGATGTCGAATCAGCTTGAGGCAATACTTGAGCCTCTTCCGCAACTTGTTGCGAAATTGGCTCTTCTTGCCTTGTGCTGGTGGAAACTATCATGGGTTGAGACACATGATAACCCATAATCATATCATCTTGTAGTGTCCCTTGAATTTCTTCAAATCTAACGCTACTTTCGTTGGCTTTTCGTGTGAGAAACTCTTTCTCCAAGAAAACGCCATGTCGAGCAACAAACACTTTGTTCTCCGACTTATGATAGAAATAATATCCTTTGGTTTCTTTAGGATATCCTACAAAGAAGCATTTATCTGATCTAGGGCCAAGTTTATCAACCATCAACCTTTTGACGTAAACTTCGCAACCCCAAATTTTCAGAAAAGTCACATTTGGTACCTTACCAAACCACATCTCATATGGTGTCTTTTCTACAGACTTAGAGGGAACTCGGTTCAGTGTGAATGCAGCAGTTTCAAGCGCATAGCCCCAAAAGGAAAGAGAGAGTTCAGTCTGACTCATCATAGATCGAACCATGTCCAACAAGGTTCTGTTCCGCCTTTCAGAAACGCCATTCCATTGTGGCGTTCCAGGAGGAGTCAGCTGTGAAACGATTCCACATTCTTTAAGATAAGCACCGAACTCTATGCTCAAATATTCACCTCCACGGTCTGACCGTAAGGTTTTTATTTTCTTGTTGAGCTGGTTCTCTACTTCATTCTTGAATTCTTTGAACTTTTCAAATGATTCAGATTTGTGTCTCATCAAGTAGACATAACCGTATCTACTGAAATCATCAGTAAACGTAATGAAGTATTGATAACCTCCCCGAGCATTAGTCGTCATCGGACCACATACATCACTATGTATTAGTCCTAATAGGTCATTTACCCTTTCGCCTCTTTTAGTGAAAGGCGCTTTAATCATCTTCCCGAGCAAACAAGATTCGCATGTCTCAATTGATTCCAAATCAAATTGACCAAGAAGTCCCACTTCTTGTAATTTCTTAATGCGTCTCTCATTTATATGACCTAGGCGACAATGCCACATAAGAGTCATACTCTCATGAGAAATCTTGGATCTTTTGTTATTGACATTTAAAACTTGTTTTTCCATCTCAAGCAAGTATAGACCATTCTTCTCATAAGAACATCCATAAAATATATCATTCTTATAAAATGAAAAACAACCATTCTTAATGGTGAAATAAAAATCATCCATGTCCAAACATGAAATAGAAATAATATTTCTAGAGATAGATGGAACATAATGAACATTTTTCAGTTCTAAAACAAGTCCACTTGGCAAAGACACATCTATGCATCCAATAGCAACAGCTGCAACACTTGCACCATTCCCGACACGTAGTTGTACTTCGCCCTTTCTCAGCATCCTCTTATTCTTTAGTGCCTGCGTATTCGAACAAATATGAGCGCACGATCCGATATCAAATACCCATTCAGAATCAGAAGTAGCAATGTTAACTTCAATAACAAATATACCTGAAACGGTTGGAACCTTTCCATTTTTCAAGTCATCAAGATACTTGGGACAATTTCTCTTCCAGTGCCCAATGCCTTTACAGTAAAAGCACTCAGCAGTAGCAGCAACCTTGACCTTGGGAGCGCTCGAAGCAACAACCTTAGCCTTATTTTTACCAACATTTGGCTTGCCTTTTATTTGGCGCTTGAATTTGTCTTTCTTAATCTTTTTCCCACCTGCATGAATTGCGAGCACATGAGGAACTCCTTTCTTCATGTCAAGTTCAGCAGTTTTCAGCATCCCATGGATCTCATCCAAGCTCTTGTCCATTCCATGCATATGATAGTTCATGATGAACGATGAATAGCTGGGAGGAAGAGAGTTGAAAATAATGTCAGTGGCCAACTCTTTGCCCACATGAGCTTCAAGTTTCTCCAACTGTTCCACATAACTCAACATCTTGAGCATGTGATCACCAACAGAGCTACCATCAGACAACTTACATGCCAGCAAAGCTCTAGTCACATTATACCTCTCAGCACGTGCATGCTCTTGAAACATTTTCTTGAGCTGCTCCATGATATTGTACGACGTGCTCAACTCGAATCGCTTCTGCAATTCGGGTGCTATCGTCGCCACAATCAGACATTGTACATCAATCTCATCGGAACAATGTCGGTCGTACTCATCGACCTCTTCAACACTTGAATTAGCGTTGGGATCTTCGGGAATGGGCGTATTAATTACATATTCCTTGCGCTCTTGCCTAAGAACGATTCTTAGGTTACGGTACCAATCAATAAAATTGGTTCCATTAGAGCTCAATTTGTCCTTGTCCAAAAGCGAACGCAACGACAATACTTGTGCTGCCATTATCTACGTCACAGAGGAAAAAGGTTTCAGTTATTTTCACGTAAATGTTTTATTCACAAAATAAAACTCCCACTACAATCTAATGCCCCATAGTAGTAGGTCCAAGATCCATATTTTCACTAAGAATAAGCCAGCGGCGGCATGAAACTTTATCTTAGCTATTTTAGGTAAGCAACACTTTGCTAATCAAATCATATTTGACTCTTGGTTTTGTTAACATCGTATATCAACAAAACTTCTCCCCAAGACCCAAAACGGTTTTGGTCTCTTAAAGATTGAACACGGTGCCTACTGAGTAGGTCCCACCAATATTCTTTCTAAATTCGGCGCGGATAGAATTGTAAGGGAGTAGACTTAATTTTAAAGGGACTATATTCGTTAATCATATTAACAAATATTTAAATCACTTTCTGATTTAAAATATGATGCAATATTATTCAATATAATACTCTAACCTATTAGAGATGCAGATTATCTCAAAATCGCAACTAATTTAACATCATATTTTAATGCTTGGTCAATCCTATTAACCATATCGAAATTCGCATGATATACGCAACTGCTCATCTAATGATATGTAAGCATATGATTTACTTCAATCATGGTCACAATTTCCGATCAGCCACATGAACGTATTATAGATAGACAAATTCTTATTGGAAACATCACACTATATATACTCATAGCATATACACGTTGATCATGTGATTGCAATTATATATGCACTTGTGTTCCACTGGTTACACATCGAACTAATCGATTGCATAAGGCTATTCTAGTCGAAAATAGCATCATGATATCTGATATATTTTTTAATCATCAGCGTATGCATCACAATGAATACAGATCAGACTTAAAACGGAGATAAGCTTCTCACATAACTAGTTAAGATATTACATGACTGATCTAAACATGCAAATTAAACAACACGTTGAACAGGCAACCATATCAAGCATGTGAATAAAATAATGAATCAAAATATTCTTATTCCGTAACAGTTAGGCACGCAAGAAGGCTCTGATACCACTGTAATGAATCGGTGCACATAATCACGTATTACACGCAGCGGAAAATTAAAATTTTTGTATCAACATATCAACCGATTCCGACAGGATCCATGCGAATTAAAGCCTAACCAGTTTATAGAGATATACCTGTTTTTACTTCGAGATAAGCGATGTTTGATAATACCAAAAGTATGGTACCTCTACCGATATCCACCAAGAATTCGATCAAAGAATCGCCCTGTATTTAGCTAGAAATATGCGAACGATGTTGTGTGTGATTCATCCTTTTTGAGGAAGTACAAAGCTCCTTTTATAAATCCCACGTGAGATATCTCTAATCTCTAATAGGTATAAAGATGTGAATCACAGCTCCATCTTAGTAATTAAAATCTCATTTAATTATTAAAATGACTAATTCCCATAATTACTCCATTATTTCCATAGGACAAGTAATTATCTAATAACCACCATAAAGATCGTATCTTTGTGGTTTATAATTTACCAATCATAGGCATATTACTTGTTATATTAGAGCATAGCCGATTTCCTCTCAATAAATGATAAGATATATCCCATATATATACTTATCATATAATATTACACATCTTATTTGAATCTTTATTTATTTTATATTATATAATGAAAAGATAAATTATCTCATAATAAATTTCTCATTATATTTACATCAACATGTAACATACAAAATAAATTCTTCGATCTTTTCTTTTCGGTGTGACCCAGTAGGATCCATGTCACATTGGCAATAGAATTAGATCTCATCCTAATTCTATAAATCATAAGTGGTACCTAGCAAATACATTAAGATTACCCAAGTGACACAGATAATAAGTATCTCATATACATATCACCATCCTAAAGCAGTAATTGCCCGTGTCAATTCCTTGTCGCATAATATCCTAAATAAGTTCAAGGTAGGAACGTGTCATCCTCGCAACTTATTATTTCTTGATTCCAAAAGTTCATCGTAAATATGATTACTCTTAATCACATTGCATGCATTACGATATCACCTTTATCAAGGGGCCCACGGATACTATCACTCATAAAATATAAGGGACAAAATATTCTTGATGAACATAACCCACTGCACTAGTCACGCTTGTCGTAACACCACCCGTATAGTTACCATTTACGGCTAACGTTGGGCGATACTAACAGACACGCATTTCTAGTGTTGAAAAATGAACATCTCATATTATAGAATTCAAGACACGTATGAAACATTAATGACACAAACACAATCCATAACATGTTTCATTTCGGGTCTACCCGATATCATAATCTCTATTATATATCTGTGTGATTAAATTGATAACTCTTTATCACATAGTTTGTAGAATATAACTATCATTTAATCAACACATTAATCTTAAACATGATAATTAGTGTTCCATGCTAATTATCAAGATTAAGGGTAATTTAGAGTAAATATTATTTATTTCAATATGGAACTCTACAATCTAAGTCATCGACTTAAATGACCCATAAATAATTAATTTACTCAAGGAACATAATGATATAAATCATTCAATTCGTGAAAATAAAAAGCGCATTATTATAAATATTGGCTTCTTGATCACAACACCAACAGTTATAACTTAGTGGGGGGCCCGATGATTTATCAATTAAGTCGGGGCTAAAAATTTCGGACCAACCCCCAAACTGCATGATCCCATGCCAGTTGATGAGCTTCTGAATCATGCGACAGAGCAGGAGGTTGCTCACGTTGAGCTGCGGATGATGAGATCATTGCGTTGGTGAAAGCGGAGGAAGAGCCCGCTACCGAAACTACTGAGGAGGAGCTGGAGGTCGTTACCTTTTCTAAAGACGGGAAGCTTCATAGCATCGCTGTTCTTCTCTCTATGCTAGACCTCACTGACGAGAAAGACCAGATCGTACGTTGCGGCCTCCACTCCCTGCAGACTGATACGCCACCAGAACAAGCACCAAACCACTCTAGATAGCTGGAGGCGTGCCTGATTTTCCATTTGCAAAGTTATATAAAATGTCAGATGCAAAGAGATTTTCATAACAACTTTACCTCCGCAAAATTATAAATTCCGGGCTTTGATAACTTATAAACTTGTAACTTAGTCACCATAGAACGGGTTCGTTCCGCCAAAATTTCATAACTTAGCGGGGATAATTTAGCAGAGGGACTACTGTACATTAATTCAAAAATATTTCTCCTCTCTTTCAAAAGGATGTGTCCGATCCGGCGTCAACATCACGCGAGATTTTGTCCACCACGTCAATCACACGCTCGTTAATAACGTGGAAAATATTTTCATATCACACGAACCGTAGTTTCTTCTGTAAGAAGAAATCTCAAAATAAATGTCTTTATTGAATTTCCTTAATATTCACACTGCACAGCCTTGAAAATTCGTGTATCTATATATTTATTGCACTGCGTAGTCGTTGGTTTTATTATAGCTGAAGGCTGATGTAATAAAGAAAAGTAGCCGAAAGTAAATTTCAATATTTGAACATTTGTACGAAATCCAAAACCCTATAATATATGCGAAATTTCAATATTTTGAACATTTGTACGAAATCCAAAACCCTATAATATATGCGAAAGATTTTCGCTTTTGTTGAGCTTCGATTTAGTATTTCCATTAAAATTTCTTCCTTTTTCGCTGTATTTTCTTCTTTCTCACTTCGAAACTTCGAAGAACTAGAAAAGAGAAGAGTTTTCCTTCGTTCTGCTTCTATTTTCTTTCAATCTCTATTCGCCAAGAAAGAAAGAACCAAAAGATGCAGTCGACTCACTTACTGCTGGAGGAGCCAATACGTATGGCGACGATCCTCGAACCATCCAAAGCGGTAAAAATGGGTTCTCTCTCTGCCAAAGTTTATGAATGTATCAGAACTTTATGCTTATTACGAATGTTCATTACAGGGTTTCTTCCGTGCAATGACGAAGATTGTTGGGACTTTGGGCCCACGCTCTAGATCCGTCGAAGTTATCTCTTCCTGTCTTGACGCTGGGATGTCTGGTAAAGAATAAAGATCCCCTCATATGAGTAATTGGCCCTTGTTTTTTCGATATTGGTATTGAATTTCATGTCTTTTTGCTTGTTTTTTCTTAGTCGCAAGGCTCGATTTTTCGTGGGGCGGTGCTGAGTATCATCAGGAGACCCTTGAGAATCTGAGGACTGCTGTTAGGAGCACGAAAAGGCTCTGCGCTGTAAGTGTTTGTGTTTTTTCCTCCTCCACAATTTTGAAACGATTGCATTTTAGCTTGATCATTTCCTCCGCAATAGAATGGTCTGTTGATGCTTCTTTAAGTGTAAACTGTAATTCTTGCCACGTGTTTGTTGGATAACAGGTTATGCTGGACACAGTGGGCCCCGAATTACAAGTGTCCAATAAGAGCGAGGCGGCGATAACGCTCAAAGCAGATGACAAGGTTATCCTAACACCTGATCATGGTCAGGAAGCAACATCTGAAGTTCTGCCTATTAACTTCTTTGGATTAGCTAAGGTTTGCAGATTCCCACTACTTGTCCTTCTTTCCTTCTTTATTTATTTCTAGTTTAATATTGATATTCAAGTAAAGGGCAAAGCAATCATCGGTATATTCTATTCATGTGTTTGTCTGATTGTGATGTGGCGATGACTTCTTCGTGCTTGTCTGCTGATAGGCTGTTAAGAAAGGGGACACCATCTTTATGGGCCAATATTTGTTCACTGGGAGTGAAACTACTTCTGTTTGGTTGGAGGTTTGTATCACAGATACGTAAGATTAGTTAAATCAGTTTGTTGACTTAAAGTAACATTTGATTTTTGTCTATTTATTTTTTATTTCCAGGTCGATGAAGTAAAAGGCGACGATGTTGTTTGTGTGATCAATAACTCTGCGACTTTGGCCGGTTCTTTGTTCACTTTGCATGCTTCGCAGATTCACATAGATCTCCCGACTCTGTCTGACAAGGACAAGGAGGTGAGTCGTAATAAAAATTTCGAGCCAAAGTCTTACGCTTGATCATTGGCTCATTGGTCTCTTACTTCAGATTATCAGCTCGTGGGGCGTTAAGAATAAAATCGACTTTCTTTCGCTGTCATACACAAGGCACGCGGAGGATGTTCGTCAGGTAAGAAACACGTCAGAGAAAGATCTTCTTTCTTTATTGGCTTTAAATTTTAATTTAAGCCAATGACCAATCATCTTATAATATGATGGTTTTTGCCCGTCTTTAGGCTCGCAATTTCCTGTCCAAGCTCGGCGACCTAACTCAGACGCAAATCTTCGCTAAAATTGAAAACGTCGAGGTGAGACTTTTTTCTTTCTTAATCAGTCTACGCTTTTGTGCATCCTCACTAACTTGGGTTAATAAACACCTCAAAACATTTGCAGGGTTTAACCCATTTCGATGAAATCCTCGAAGAAGCAGATGGCATCATCCTATCTCGGGGAAACCTAGGCATAGATCTCCCTCCCGAGCAGGTTTTTTCCTCATCACCGCATTGAACTTCCTTTCTCTTACAATTTATTCGGACAAAACGTCATCAGTTTCGTCCCCTTGTCTTTTTCCTTTAGGTGTTCCTGTTTCAGAAATCTGCTATTACAAAGTGTAACATGGCTGGAAAACCAGCGGTGATCACTCGAGTCGTCGACAGTATGACAGATAATCTCAGGCCCACTCGAGCTGAGGCTACTGATGTTGCTAATGCTGTTCTTGATGGTACTAAATCGTTTAATTTTTATTTTTTTGCTAGAAATTGACGGGAATGTATAGATTTTTTGTTTATAATTTGTTTGTACTAACCAATCTTATTAGGATGTGATGCCATTCTTCTCGGCGCGGAGACACTTCGTGGACTATACCCCGTCGAGACAATATCCACCGTTCGAAAAATTTGCTTTGAGGTAACATCCTTACTATATTATTGTCTGAACTGAACAAGACAAAATAAATGTGATTATTTACCGTTGGAAAACAGGCGGAGAAGGTGTTCAATCAAGATCAGTTCTTCAAGAAGACGGTGAAATTCGTAGGCGAACCCATGACCCATTTAGAGTCAATCGCTTCGTCGGCGGTAAGTTCGCTAATCAAGAAATTAAACTTCCCCGAATATACATACATGTATATATATATATATATATTGGAATAGAATGATTCACACAGTTCTTTTTCCGACAATTGCAGGTGAGGGCAGCCATTAAAGTGAAGGCATCTGTCATCATATGCTTTACTTCATCTGGGAGAGCTGCAAGGTACTCTATGAATCAGTGATATTGATAAATTAATTTCGCGGGAATCTTTTTATTACAGCAAATGTTTTCGATTTCGATTTTTTTCTTTTGGTTATAACTGCAGGCTGATTGCTAAGTACAGGCCGACCATGCCCGTTTTATCAGTAGTAATCCCTCGCCTTAAGACGAATCAGTTGAAATGGAGCTTTAGCGGCGCATTCGAGGTAATAACAGCATATACGCTGTAATAACAAAAGAAGTTTTCGATTTTCTTGAAAAAGAACCAACCTTTTTCTTTCCCTACACGGACGCAAATAGGCAAGACAATCGCTGGTAGTACGAGGGCTCTTCCCTTTGTTGGCTGATCCTAGACATGCAGTGAGTTTCTTTCTTTTTTTTTTTTAATTTTTGCTTTTCGATTACGCTCTGTTTCGGTTAAAAAGGACGCCTTTTCTTGCAGGCGGATTCTGCGAATGGGAGCGAAGAATCGGTCCTTAAAGTGGCGCTTGACCATGGGAAAGCGTTGGGGCTGATAAAGTCGCACGATCGAGTCGTCGTTTGCCAGAAAGTTGGAGATGCCTCCGTGGTTAAAATTATCGAGCTTGAAGATTGATTTCTTCTTCTTCTTTTGTTTCTTTTTCTTTTTTTTTTTGAATTTAAGCTTCTATTGGTAATGTTCTATCCAAACTCCCATGGACGCCATTTTGTAAGAGACGTCAAAAAAAGAGGATTCCATTCCATTAGGACTATGTTGTTGGAAATTCATTGGGTTATGCCTGAAAGTTCATATTTTGTGGCTTTTTTTTCAGCTGTTGAAGATCAAATGAGGATGCAGTAAACTTTTACATGTAAACTTAAATTTTGCTACGAGCTTTTTGATCATATATACATATATACATTACATATATATGGCCTTGGAAGGTGGTTAGTTATTAGGTTCATAGGTTGATTAGTTTCAAGACATGGACAAAACTTTGTCCTTGGTTAGTTGCCCACGGAGCGTTGAAGCTTTTAATGATGCATGTGATAAGAAAGAACAATATCGGCCAAGAACAGATTAAGAAAATAAATTTATGAATAGATGGATAGATAGATTGTCTGCGTAATTTAAGAATGTAGAGCTGTTGGTGTTTACTACTACAGCACATAACTAATACGGTGTGTGGGTCATTTCATTTATATAACATTTAATAAAACACACAAAGAAGGGCTTGGCTTTGTGTCGTTTTTCCATTTATTTTGCGAGTAAATATGATTTTTCTCCTCGTATTTATTGATTTATCTATATTTGGTTCTAGCTCAACTTTCCTGCCAGGAAGATTTTTTTTATGTATATTGTTGTAGTCATTCATCAATATATAACATTGCTCCCCTCCCATTAATTGGGTCTCCCCTTTAACAGTATATAAAATTTGAATCACACACAAACACGTACTTCACTTAAATTATAAATAGTAACATTAGCACATAGGTATCGGCGCTTAATTGAGCTCTTGTGCTAATAATAGTGTAATAATTCCAATCTATTGCTAACGAGTTCATAATTATATCAGTATTTGACTTTTACTTTTCTCGTCTGTCCCACTTAATGAAGGCGTGTTAGTCTTTGGATTCTCATTTCAAACCTAATCACGAGATCTCTATTTAGATATCTAATCACCAGCTTAACATCGTATTAGCATAAAGATTTAGGAAGTTATCAGTGTTATTTAGGTAAATAAAATCTCAAGAGGACCATATGCTCTCGCACTCTCTCTCTCTCTCTCTCTCTCTCTCTCTCTCAAGTATATATTAGTTGCATCCAAAGTTAGGGGCATGCATATTATACATTTGCATGTTACCTTTGAGAACAATCTCTCTTTCACTTGTAAACTATCCCTTTAACTCATGTTTTGAAAATCCTATTTTCAGAGAGAATCTTTGTTTCTTCCTTTGCTTTTTCTAAGTTTCTGTCTTAAAAGGTAAGATATATACAAACTAGGGTTACCTTCACAGACAGAGAAATGGATCAGTGGAATGATCACAATGCTAGTAGGGTTCCATACGTTCCTCCTCGACCAGCCGAGAGTTCTTTACCATTTCTCTACAACAACTACGACCATTTTCCAGGTAATAATCGACATACATACGATATTATTTGAATGTAATAAAAACACATCTTCAAGATCTAATTTTGCGACGATTTGTGTACAGTAACAGCATCATCATCGCAGCCTCCCACGTTTCAAACCCTAATAGACATGAACTACCACCACCTCGAAAACCCCATGACGTTGATGGATCTTAACAGCTATAACAATAACATCATCGGAGATATGATCAATTACTGTAACAATAATAACGAAAATGTCGAACGCCATAATCACGATATGAAGAAGAAAAGGCTTAGCAACGAGCAGTTGGAATCTTTGGAGAGCAGTTTTCAAGAAGACATTAAGTTAGACCCAGAGAGGAAGCAGAAGCTCGCCAAGGAGCTCGAGCTTCAGCCCAGACAGGTGGCGGTTTGGTTTCAGAACCGTAGGGCCCGTTGGAAGGCTAAGCAGCTCGAGAGATTGTACGACGTGCTTAAGCAAGAGTACGACGTTGCCTCCAAGGAGAAGGACAAGCTTCAAAAGGAGGTATGTGCAATTCAATTTATTGTAATGTTAATTAGGGCTGATTATTTTCTCGTCCTAAAATCGGGAGTGGTATTATGGAAAATATATGGGGTGATGTTATTCGACAAAAATACTTTTCAAATTAAAACAAAGAGGGACAGGTACGCCGGAACCATATAGGCTTTGTCCCAAAATTGTTTACTATTGAAAGTGATGCTAGTACACTGTCACCTCTTGAATTCGTCGGAACCCTAAATTGTCTTGTCAGAACCCTAGAAATTATGATAGAATCAAGGATTTCGGCTGGTAATGTCCCTAACTTGTTTCATTTAAAAAGTTATTGTCCCTGTTATATCACACTCTTAAACTACCGGACAAACAAAATAATCAAGACTATTAATAAACATGATTTGTAAGCTTTTTGCATTTATTACGGAAACAGGCATCGTTTAATTCTTCTTCAATACTAAACATTAATGGATGACTATATATACATTCTTACGTAGAGAGAAGAGTAGGAAACAATGTCCTCCGCGCATTTATCGTGCGGATGTTTTTGGTCCTGCTATCTCCATCGCTCGTGATCTTCAAAATTCAAATTCGATGTTAAAACCTTAAGTTTTTATTAAAAAAATTAGATAGTAATGTAATCTGTTTTGATTTTTACAAATGTTAAGGTATTGGCTTTGAGGGCTATGGTGAAGGAGCAAGTTATGATCACAAGCAAGAAGCAAGTCTCCACAGAGGTTTCCAACGATGAGACCGTTGAAAGCACTTCAGTTCCAATGATGATGAATAATAATACTACGGCAGCTGATCATATTACCAATAACTTTAACAACGGTAATAATAATAACACTAAGCAAACTGCAGATCAAAGTGACTATGCCTTCGAAGACGTCGTCGAGGACTACGATGAACACGCGATGATGGATCCTCCTCCTTACAGCAGCTGGGCTTGTAATCATTATTAATTAAAAATCACCTAATGCATTCTAAGACTGTGTTCTTCCTTTTAGTTATAGTTGAGGTGGTGAGCACTGACTTTGTCCTAATCCTTGTCAAATTTCTAGCTAAGATAGGGTCAAATGTAATGTAGTTGTTGTAGGCAGAGAGACATCATAGGTGAAAACTTGAAAAAATCTCATGATGCCTTGTGAATACTACTCCTTTCATTAATCCAAGACAAAGGAACAGTTGTAATAGCCAACAGATATAACACAAACACTGCTGCAGAGTTTGTAATAACTCGTAACTGTAATATAAACAGAACTGATTATGGAACACTCAGTTACCTTTTCTTGAGCCACGACCAGCTATTGAGACGATGATAGAGTCAACGGGCGCTTGCTCGTTGTGTGGAAAAGAAAGTTTCGGCGATTTTGTTTTCATCTCATTAATAGCTGGAAAGCTTCATTAGAGGTTTCTAATTTGTACTCATAACCGAGGCTATCCGCTCGACTGCGAAATTCATCCATCTCACTGTCTGCTACTTGGATACCGACCAGCACATTTGCACCAGTTTCTCCCTGCGATTTTGTACGTTTGTAGGGTGAAAACGATTTAGAAATTGAAGACATTTGATCTCGTACTAACACAGCGTGAAAGAATTTTTTGGATAGATTATTAGAACCTGGCCTCGGTAATGGAACAGACTTATATTCCAATGTGGGCTCAAAGCATCCAAGAACTTCATCAAAGCACCTGGCCTCTCGGGAAAAATGAATCGGCAGAGAAGCTCATTTTTAACCAGAGATCTTCCTCCCATCTGAAATATATATCTATAGAATGTCAATGCATGGTCTGAGTACCTAATGAGTACATAAATTTTACAGGAATTAAGCTGTTGATAGATGGAAGAGAAGGTATTCATAAGCAGGGCTCTCTGCCTCAGCAGTTAATATTATCTGAATCAATAAGTTTGAAACCTATTTACCAAGTGCCGCAGATGATCCTTAACTAAGTCATTTTCCGTAAGGTTGATTGTATCCAATTGAGCTGATTTCATTCTCTCCACCATTGCATCGAGTTCTACTTCTGTGTGAAGGCCAACACTGAAGAAGAAAACCACATGGAAATACAAATGGTTCTGCGTACAATAGGAATCATTGCAAAACCACTAAATAATACAAAACAGCTACTTTGTTACCTGTATAGAACTAAAGCTTTTTCTTTATCCGAGTTGTATCTGTATCTAAATTCAGTTATATTCATTGGTCCAACCTGAGAATCAAATAATCCAAAGAATTTTTCAGAGTAGTGCCACCTCATAAAAATGGGAATGCTAAGCTTCAGGTGCTTCAGAAATCTACCAGCTCACAAAATTGTTTAAAGCTTCCACATTCCTCAGCCATATACGTTGCAAGTACAGCTTCCCTTCGCCTACCGACATTTGCCAGCTCAGTCACCAATCTTAATCTGTCAAAATTCATATTAGCTCCAGTGGTTAGTGCGACCACATTTTCTCCCTTGAGGCCATAGTACTTGCAATAAGCTTCAGCTCCAGCAAGAGCAAGAGCACCAGCAGGTTCCAAAATACTCCTTTTCTCCTCAAACATGTCCTATATTAGATTATATGATCCACTGATTGTTATCTTGTTTACACCACTAAGTCTTTCGACAAATCCATTACTTGAGAAGTGCAACGATGAAATTGTCAACTCACATATATTCCTTACGAACATATAGAAGAACATATTGGTCTAAGTATAGATGTAGAACTACTGACCTTTATCGACGCACAAATGGCATCACGGCCAACAAGAACAACTCCATCAACCAATTCCCTGCAGAGGCGGAAAGTCTCCTCGCCCACCACTTTGACAGCTACTCCGTCGGCAAAACCTCCCACTTGATCCAGCACTACACGTTCCCTAT
This sequence comes from Craterostigma plantagineum, assembly GCA_027422505.1. Taxonomy (NCBI): domain Eukaryota; kingdom Viridiplantae; phylum Streptophyta; class Magnoliopsida; order Lamiales; family Linderniaceae; genus Craterostigma; species Craterostigma plantagineum. The sequence goes on along the minus strand of JAPQWV010000019.1, from coordinate 7,366,826 downwards.
GGTGCAGCGAAAGTGCCATTGCATTTGCATCGAACGGCTCAACGCCAATGATCTTAACTTCTGGACAGACCCTTTTCACGTAGGCAGCAATACCAGCTATCAGCCCACCGCCGCCGACGGGCACAAATATGGCTTCGATTGGACCTTTCATTTGTTTCACAATCTCCATTCCAACCGTCCCCTGCCCTGTTATTACATCAGCGTGATCAAATGGCGGTATAAATGTGCGACCCTCATCTTCTGCCCGTTTCTTGGCGTATGCTTGGGCTTCATCGTAGGAATCACCTACGAGTACAACAGTGGCGCCCAACCGCTCAACCGATTTCCACTAACCGTACCAAGGAACAAGCTTTAGGAACCACGTAAACAGTGACAATGATGATAAAGATGATGGATAAGAACAGACAGCATGTTTAAATGAGTTAACCTTAATCTCTGGAGTCGTAACTGGCATAGCAATCACTGCATTGCAACCTAATTTCTGCGAAGACAACGCCACGCCCTGCGCATGATTACCAGCAGACGAACATATTACTCCCTTTTCAAGCTGTTCTGGTGGAAGTTTAGCCATCATATTGTAAGCGCCCCGAAGCTTGAAAGAGAAAACCTGTCGAGTGAGCAGCTTATCAACATCGATATATTGAAACCTCAGGAGGCAAATTGTTATACGTAATACAAATGGTTCGCCAACTGAAAAGACACCAAATTGCAAATCTTGAATTGTTTTGAAGAAGGAATGCACAAACGTTTGAAAATCAAACCCTGTTCTTACAACTTATTTGATCGTACGGAGGCTCACAAACTTTAACTACATAGAACAAGCACTAAAATACCAGCCCCGTTATGCTAAGCTCAATAACCACACCCTCATTAACAATCAAGATATCCAAAAATTCAAATATTAACACAGGGAATTCCATCATCTGCAGCTCCAATCAAAGCAAGAACACCACTATTAGGCATATAAAGAAAAATTCACACACTTACACCTAACACGCGCAAACGATAAAGTCGATCAAAATCACATACAGGCTGCAAATCCTCTCTCTTGAGCCAAACGTGGACACCCAGCCTCTCCGAGAGCTTCGTGGCGAGCTGCAACGGCGACTCATACGCCACGTCGTACACCTTCGACGACAGAATATTCGTCAGGTATTCCATCGCGCTCAAATTCCCTCCCTCGAAAACGGACACGCCCACGCCCTCATTCCTCAGCAAAAATCCGCTCTCGCACTGGATAGAAGCAGGCGAAACTCTCACCATCGGCTTCGCATCGACCTCAAAATGCGCCGCACTAGTATCGGCGTCCTTGACCTGCCGGACGATCTCAGCCGCCGACTTCGACAGCGTGGCGCGAATTGACGGATTCGCGCGACATTTGACGGAGGTCGCGGACCCTACGGCGGCGCCGGGAGAGGCTTTTGCACGTGTCGGAGAGGATTGAACAGGGGCAAAACGGAGAACCTGCATTTTTATTAATCAATTTTTATTGATAATTAACGTAATAATTATCACCGTTTTGCCGCCTTTGGCTGCGAATGCGATGGCGAAGACCGACGGATCTCATCTCGCGGGATTTAACCTAATTACGATCAGCCAATTAAACATTGCCACGTCAGCTTTCTGGATGTTTTTGTATAAACAAAACTCAATATCTTTATTTTTTTTTCATTTCTAGTTGTTTGCAAGAAGAGTCGCACCATCCAACATAATAAAAATCTAAATTTATTGCATGCCAAAAAATGTGTCTGATTTCTTTCTTCCCCTTTTTCAAATAGATCGTACGCTTCCGCCATATCGCAAAACTTAGATATCTTTGTAAGAGATGGATAGGTAGTCATGAAACTAATCGTTTTTTTTGTACAAAAACAATCAAATGCTATTGACAAAAAATAATAACAGATACAAGTCATGAAACAAATCGTTGACGATAATCTTCTCCCTTACGCCACACAGAAGTATGCAAAGAAAACAGACGAAATGTGATCGTATATATCACCTCATCCTTCCCAAAAAAGAAAAAAGAAATTACCCTCACGACAATATGATACTGTCATGGCGTGCACCTTCTTCAATCCATTTCTATTATAATCGTTTTCTTTCGCCTCCATCTCCATTTTTGTTGTACGTAATAATTGCAGTCATCTGCCGACCATGCTTGCTTAATTTGCTTAGCTTTTCTTACCTCCCACGTCACACAAAGCTCCCTCTTCAGCAATATATATAAAACAAACTAATAACATATCATCCCAAGATTCAGCTCAAATAAGAGAACGATCTTTAGCACTAATGGACACCAAAGTTGCTGCTGTCTTTTTCTGGCTCACAACCTTCGCCATTGTCCTCATTTCTCACCACTATTCTAACTCTTCATTCGATCTCAAAATCTTCGATGATTTGGTGAGCAAATTAGGTTTCGAGGACTATCGAATCTCAATTTCAGATACGATTTTCTCAGGAAAAAGGCATCACCATCATAGCCACCATGGGAGAAGGAATAGAGCATCGTGTAATGAAAGCTTCATATTGAGGAGATCTGATCTCATGTCTCAGTATAGGGTCGGCCTTGTTCTTACAGTCGATATGAGAGGATGTGCGAATTTCAGCAGCGTTCAGAAAGCGGTAGACGCCGTCCCTAATTCCAGCGATTCTTGGACGTTAATTAGGGTTGATTCGGGCACGTATTGGTTAGTTTTTAGGGTTTTAGGGGATGCATTACATTGCAATTTTATATATTTTTATTTTTAACACACCCTCACGTCTGAGCTGATTTCTCTCTTTTCTAGTCGTAAACCTCAAGGCTACGTTTAGTTTACGGATTTTGACGTGGAAAATAAAAGAAAAAGTGGAATGATACGACACGTGAAACATAATGTACAATTATTCAATGCGCATGATCACACTTTTCTTTTCTTTTACCCATCGAATTCTGCGGACCAAACGCACCATAATTGTTTTCAAACGACGTGAGGATTTTGACATGTTGATTTGAATCCCGATACCGCGTCAAATGATTGCTTTACGTGAAGGCTAAAAAAATTAAGAAGTGTATCGTATTTTAATTTTATTTTCCAACGATCGTGATAAACCCTAGCTTATTTCCAACAGGGAAAAGATCGTGATAAACCCTAACAAGAGTAATCTGATCGTCGAAGGTCAAGGCTACCTAAACACTTCCATCGCGTGGAATGACACAGCCAATTCAACGGGCGGCACGGTGAATAGCTACACTGTTTTCGTTTCCGCCCCCAACTTCGTAGCTTACAACATCAATTTCGAGGCACTAGTCTCTCTCTCTCCCTCTCTCCATTACGACTGCTTTTATAATTTTCGATCATAGAAATATTGAAAAATTCAATCCGCCTAATTAAGAACACAGCTCCGGCTCCAGATCCCGGAGAGGCGGGCGCGCAAGCCGTTGCCCTACGAACGACTGGCGATCGATCTGCTTTCTACGGGTGCGGATTCTACGGTTCGCAGGACACTCTGAACGACGATCAGGGAAGACATTATTACAAAGAATGCTTCATTGAAGGTTCCATCGACTTCATTTTCGGAAACGCCAGGTCTGGTGCTGAATGTTGAATGACCAGTTGACCTAAAAGATTAAAGAGACCGTACTACGCTTATATATAAAATTTTAATTTCTGACAATCAGGTCGCTCTATGAAGATTGCGTGATCAATACGACCGCTAAAGAAGTGCCATCGTCCAACAGTAGGGTGACGGGAAGCATCGCAGCTCAGGGTCGGGATTCGCCGGACGATAAGACAGGATTTTCGTTCGTGAACTGCCACATCATCGGAGTAGGCGGAAAGGTGTGGCTCGGGCGAGCATGGGGACGCTACTCCACCGTCGTATTCATCAATACGTACATGTCCCGATTGGTCGCTCCCGAGGGTTGGAACGATTGGCGGGACCCGTCTCGTGAACAGTTGGCCTCGACTCACCGTTTTTTTTGTCCTTATTTTAAGCCTAGTTCGTCGCCTTATCGCACGATTTTTTTTTGTGCTTTTTTTTTTTCTTTTGAAGAACGGTTTACTTCGGAGAGTTCGAAAGCTACGGTCCGGGCGCGAACTACACGAACAGAGCACCGTACTCGAGGCAGCTAAAGCCTTCCGAAGCGGAGGGCTTCGTCGGGATTTCTTACATCGACGGAGAAGATTGCTTGTGACTGGCAATAGGTACTATTCTTGAGAGATTCACCACATTACGTAAAAAAGATTCGATCGTTCGACGTTTGCGAGGTTGTTCACGCATCGGATATACTAACGTCATTGTATTGGCGAGTCGAATTTTACGCATGACGATTGATTAAACGTATTAATATATTACTATTGTAAGCGCCACAACCCTGAAACATAGGGTAGAATCGAAAAAACTCCATATAGTCGAAATCCATGTATAGTACGGCCCGACGAACGAGCGCTATCGATTACCTTTCAGAAGACGGGCCTTCATCTCTCCGCTTCTCATAGTCCTCGTCCTCCTGCTTCCCTGCGGCGCTCGAACTCCCGACTTGGTGCGCTGAACCTAAATCCCAAACGTCCGATAATAACCCAATCGCTTCGGAAAAATCATAACTGCTTCCGACGACATCGCTCCATAGCTCCGGCGACACCATAGATTCCATGCTCCACATTCCTTCTGCCACTGTTGCTGTTGTTGTTGTTGTTATTACTGGTGCTGCAATATTTTCATATTCAGACAGAGAATACTCGACGATGCCCTTCCCTTTACCCAAATCCTCGGGAAAAGGCGCGAAATACCCTTGAGGAGGCTCCGCGACACCTTTTTCCCTATCGAGCCGTGGAGCGTTTTGCTCCGAGTTTGCGAGGAAGTTCTGTATCATCGCCATGTCATCGGTCCCGACGTCCTCGATTCGGAAAGGGACGTTTTCTTCGATGCTTTGCGAAGGATCGGCAAGCCCTCGTTGGTGCTCGACGGCGAATTTTCCAGCCGTTCGCGGCAAAGTAATTGCAGCCGTTCTTTTCTCCTTGGCTTCGCGGAGGCGGGAATCGAAGGCGGGATTTTGGAACAATTTCCCGAGGAAGGAAATCATCTGCTTGTGCCTTCGCTCGGCTTGTTGAAGCTTTGCGCCGACGGCCTCCATGCGCTGGACATCGGCCCTGTGCTGACTCAGCAGTTCGGAGACTTGTCTCATCATTAGCGCTCTCTCTTTCTTGAGATGTTCGATTTCGATCTCCATTGCGCCTTTCCCCGAATCTCCGACGAGCGCCGAGGAGGAGCCGCCCATCGTTTGGTGTGGCGGAGATTTACGACGTCTATGAATGTTTCTGAGGAGGTGCCTTTGCCCCTTTATGAATCCTTGGTTCGCAAATTCGTATCTATCAGCGTCGATTTTTCGAAATCCCTGTAAGGCGCAATAGTTTTAACGGAAGAACGGAGATACTATCGACTGAAAAACGAAGCAATTTTCAGACAAACATATGAGGAATAAAACCAGAAAGAAGAAAACCAATCTTTGTCAAGGAACTGCTGTAGGCTGTAAGAGGATCTGCATATCAGAGCATCAACTAGAACATATGGAGACAGTAATTAAGCTTGAGAAATCTTGAAAATCCTCCATTAAAGCTCGAAAATCTACCTCATCAGCATGGAACTTTCCGCCTCTTTTTTTCGACGTTGGGCAAGGGAAGGAAGAGATGTATCTTCTCGGCCTTATTCTAAATTCGATCTAGAACAAGGGGATGTACAAAAATCGAATATAGACCCTCTCCAATTACTACAAGTTTCCAGTTCCAAAATTACTTACAAGAATTACAACGACCTCTTTACAGTCCAAGAATTCATCACACAGCAGAAACATAAGCTGAAAAAGGATTACAAAGGGTGGACAACCGAGGAAATTACATACAAGGAAAAAAGAAGGAAGGAAATGACTTTTTACAACCCAAAAATGAATTGAATTGTATGTACCCACATATGTATTGAGCTGCCGAACAAAGCTTGAGAAATTGCTGTGCTTGAAATTCCTGGGCAAGACAACCCTCGAAAACTCCGATGGGTCCGAAACTACGAAGCTATCGCCTCTTACACCCCATGAGATGACGTTGTCCAAATAAGGGTCGTCGACCAAATCGTAGGTCTTGGAAAGGAACGGCGGGACTGGCGCCTCGTACAGCGCCTCCATGGGCCTCGGCGGCGGCAGCGGCGCGTCGAGCGCCGAGGTTTCGTCGTCGTCGCCGAAGAATGGGGAGATGGGCTGGTTCGATTTGTCTTCGTTGTCCATTTTCTTGGAGGGTGGGGAAGATTGAAAGCAAAAAGGAGGGCATTTTTTGTGCCGTTGAGGTTGGCCTTATATAAGGTTTGTTTCGCCGACTGAGAGGGAAGAAAAATATCGGTGTGTTTAGGTCGGCGGAGGGAGAGCATTCACAGTTGCTTGGCCGACCGGCAATTTCAGGGCACAACACAAGCTCTAGTTATTACATACATTGAAAAAATAGTTTTTGATGTCTAGGAATGGTTTCATTGGTCGAAAATACGTGGAATTTTTTCTTTCTGAGTTCTAGGACCGCGTCTGTCATGCAAGGAGTCCGAGTTTTATGTTTATTATTATACTAATTTATTAAGACGCGGACCAATGAATTGCAAGACCTAAGATTGTTGACTTAAGTAGGTTGGATTGTCTGACAAGATATTTGTTGTGGAGCCCACAATAGATATGTTGTGTGTTGCCCACAACACAATGGATCGTAAGTAAACTTCTTGATTAAGCATGTAATAATGGCGATCGTTGCAGTTGCATTAGATTTGTGCATTTGGTGGGGGAAGCAGAGAAGCGATTGGCAAGTGCACTATGAGCTGGAAAGCGGGAGATACGCACGAATTTTTAGTTTGTATTGTTTTGTTTTACTAAATAAATATTAGGACAAAGAAGAGTTTTGCTTTCTAGAAGATGTAATAAATCGAAGTACAACAATTTATTAAGCTAAGCCCATACTTGCGGCCCGTGATGCTTTGCTGCGAAAAAGAACAGCTACAGTAATTTGATTTTGAGTTTCGTACACAAAATTAAAATGTGAGAATCTTCGTATGAAAATGAACTTGAAAAATGGAACTTCAAAAGCAAGATCGATTCTTTTCAATATTTGAAGCCATTCATTCATTCAAAAGTTCAACTAAATAATATAACACGAGCCTGCCCAGAAAACCCTTGCCTTCATCCCAAGTCGAAAGAAAGAATCCATCCAGTTTAGAATTGGGTGGTCTCAAAATTAACATCAATCACACAATAGTTTTAAATATACAATACTGTATTTTCCAGCTCAATATTACCTCCATCTCCATCGTTCCCTGTAATAGAAACTTAACCAATGGCAGCAGTGGTGACTAGTGAAGACACTTTGCTCCAAAGGTCAGATTTTTATTACCAATTACTCGATATTTAATTACATGGTTGGCGGTTGATTGGTGGGTTAATACAATAAACGATGTTGCCATCTCAAGCTGGCGTGTCATCTACTCAGCATTCGGCAAAAAGCTTAAGTCGAAATCCAAAAAGGTTGCTTCTTTTGTCGAGAACTGAATTAAATATTACACAAGAGGCTTCCCATACATACTCTTTTCTTACATTACAGCTGAAGATCTGATATACTCTACAGATTAAAGGGTATGTCGCAGATCTATTCTATTCATCCCCCTTCTTTTTTATGAAATTTATTTGGGTGGAAAGTTGGTTGGTACATTTGATTTCCTACCTATTTTCCCCAGGGATCGATTTTTTCAGATCTGAATCTCGATATTCTTTGCCTGAAATGGGCGATGTAATGGAAACCCATGTAGTTCCAACTTTAAATAATGCCGTTGATGATTCCCTGAAAGAGACTGGCTTAGGGCAATATGGGTAACTAATTCTCATCCTCCTTTCTATTCTATGTATTTGATTTTTTTTCTTTGCTTTGATATATCTTCACATATATCCCTTCAGTTCTGATTTTCAATGTCATAAGATAGATTCTTGCTAAAGGAAGGATGTAATGATGTCTTAAAACTCGATATGTCTGATGAAATCGCAGCTGCTCGCATTATCGTCGGAGGTGCAAGATAATCGCACCGTGTTGCAATGGAATTTTCGATTGTAGACATTGCCACAATGATGCAAAGGTTCGTCTTTTTTTCTTTCTCGAGTAGCGGATTCTCCGTATATTCTGTCATTCTAACGATCTCCGTTTTTTAGAATTCGATCGAGGTCGACGTGCGCCAACGACACGACGTGCCACGTCATGAAATCAATAGGGTTTGTTCGTCGTTGTCCTTCCTTTTTTTTTTCCTAATAATCGAACGCGCTTGCATCGTTATGGTGGCGAACTTATGTGCATCTTATTGCATTGCATTGTTGGTTTGCTTTCGTCGAATGTTCAATCTATTTATTACACGTGTGTTTTCGTGTCTGCAAACAGGTTATCTGCTCCCTATGCGACACGGAACAAAACGTAAGCTTTTCGAGCGCAGAAGATTGGTTATTTCTCGACTTTTTTGTGCAAAACGAAATTAAGGTATCGTTGATGTATAGGTTCGACAAGTATGCATCAATTGCGGGACTTGTTTGGGGACATACTATTGCTCGAAATGCAAATTCTTCGACGACGATGTAAGCTTGCATTTTTTATCGTCCCCATAGAATTGAAAACCGTCGTTACTGAAAGCTCGATTTCTGTTTCAGACATCGAAGAAACAATATCACTGTGATAAATGTGGAATATGCAGGTAAGTTTTGGTTAGTTCGATATATGACCTCCCTAATTCCCATACGGTTTATGATTATTCTTCTCTCTCTTTTTTTCCCCTCTTCTGCTACAGAACTGGCGGAGAAGAGAACTTCTTTCATTGCGATAAGTGTGGTAAGTAAGTTATTACGGCATTTTTCGCTATTAATACATATACTGAAGATGTAAGAGCTTATTTAAGTTAGCAAATACGTAATCTTCTGCGCTTTTTTCAGAATGTTGCTATTCGAATTTATTGAAGGATTCTCACGTATGCATCGAGAAAGCGATGCATCACAACTGCCCCGTTTGCTTTGAGGTATATCTATATGGATATATACATACATATTTAAAGATAATTTTACTTACCATATTTGATCGAAAATCATTTCTTTTTATTTCGACGTATATAGTTCATATTCGACACGACGAGGGACATTACCGTTCTCCCATGCGGGCACACGATACACCTCTGCTGCGTCCAAGAGATGCAAAGCCATTTCCAGTTAGAGATCTCTTCCAACTCTTCTTTTTTATTTCTGACGCTTTTTTTCGTCTTTTCTTGATTATTCGTTACTATTTTTCGGCGTAATTCACAGATCTTTATCAATACAGATATTCTTGCCCCGTTTGCTCGAAATCGTACTGCGACATGAGCTCCGTGTGGGAGAAGATCGATCATGAGGTAAACAAAAAATACTTGTACGAATATCATCTCATTTTTTCCTTTGCTCGAAAAAGAAAAGTTTTTTAGGTTTTTTTTTTCGGGACTTTTGTTTAGGTCGCTTCGACGCCAATGCCTGCGATGTATGAAGATAAGATGGTAAGAGCATAGCGGGAAACATCGATTTATTACGTATTCAATAGCTCGATATTCTCTTGACGATGAATGTAAAAACATTGTGTATGAATAAACCAAATGTTTTAGGTTTGGATACTTTGCAATGACTGTGGAGAAAAGTCTGAGGTTAGTTACCACATCGTAGCTCATAAATGCCTGAGCTGCAATTCTTACAATACGAGGCAGACACAAGGAGAAGGAAGAAGACAAACAACGTGCGTGTAAAATAGTGTAATAACATGATTTGGAATTTTGATTTGTTGTATATCAGGATTAGATTATCCATCCATTTGTTCGTTTATTTGGGTCGTTTTCCCGGTATCGGTTGTCTTCATTACAAAGGAAAAAAAAAAGGATTACATAATCACTTGGGAATTAAAAGTAGGGGAATTTCACCAGATACCCCTGTGTTTTAGGTTTTTCAGCAGGAACCCAGAGTTATTTTCAATTCCGGTAGGTACCCCTGTATTTAAGATTTTTCCAACTTCTACTTACAGATGATACCCCTGTGTTTAAGGCTTTTCCAACTGGTATCCAAAGTGGTAAATACCCCTAATTTATAACATTGTGATTTTAAATAATCAAAAACGATATTTTTTAGGTTTAAGCTTTGTCAATTGCTAATGAAATTCTAGAAATGACTAAAAACGGTTCCGACACTTAAAAATCACATTTATAACTTTTTAAAATCACGACGTTGTATATTAGTGGTATCTACTTTGAAAACATATTGGACGCCAATTGGAAAAGCCTTAAACACAGGGGTACCAACTAGAATTAAAAAATATTTTGGGTGCTAGTTGAAAAAGTCTTAAACACAGAAGTACCTATCGGGATTGAAAATAACTTTAGCCACCAGCCGAAAAATCCTAAGAAACAGGGTACCAAGTGGAATTCCCCTTAAAAATATTATACATAGGGAAAGAGACCGCGAATTACTTCAAGAGAATCGCTACATAGGAAGAAATAATGAACTCACTATTATGAAATATTGGAGTTATTATGGAATATTGGAGTGGATGTATATTGAGTGGTTGAATAAGGATGGAATAGATGAGATTATAAATTTGATGTGATTATTTTTTAGAGTATAATATTTTATTTTGTGGTTGCAATTTGAGAAATTTGCCTATACATAGGCACCTTGAGTTGTATAAAAACACACCAAAATATTGAAATTATTCATACTTCTCTTGTCTAAATATTTCTCTCTATAATTATATTATCATAATATAAATGTTAATCACAATAATATTTTTATAACTCTCACATCTTAGTTCTCAGATAGTAATTATTAATTAGAATTATAACCCTAATCAAATTAATCAGCAACGCCCCCTCGCCTTCCTCCGAACATCCCCTCTGTAAAACTCCCAAGTCCTAACCGCCAACACCACCGCCGCCGCACACCCCACCAAAGTCGCCGCAGTGATGATCAGAAACGCCTCCCTATAACACTCCACCCCCACGCAGCTCAGCCCCTCCTCCTCCCTCCTCCTCCCCGCCGTCGCCGCCTGCCTCGCCGCCGCCCTATCATAAAGCCCGCCGGCGACCCTCACGTTCAGCACGTAGCTCCCAAGCGGGCTCGCCCCGGCACCAAAATTGTACAGCGTCAAGTAATACTTGAGCCCGAAAACCTCCGATATCACGGCGAAGATCAAAGGCCACTGCGCGCCGAAGCAGAAGCCTGCCAACGCCGAGGAGACGTACAACGAGTTTTCCAAGCCGAGGGCAATCGTCAGGTGGGCCCCGCACGATAGTAGGAGGACGGACGCGAGGCCCGCGGGCTGGGGGAGGCCGTAACGGGCCAGGAGGTGCTTGGAGATGAAGCCCGAGGAGACCCGCCCGAGGTAGTTCCATACGCTTACGAGGGAGACGAAGGTCGCCACACTCCTCGGCGGGTAGCCGAGGGACTTCCCTATCTGCCCGAGGTTGTCGATTGCGGTCAGCGTCCCGCCCACGCCGAAGGTCGCAGCGGTGAAGAGGACGAGCATGTCGACGCTCATTAGGGCTTGCATGATCGTGTGGTCCTCCCCCCGTCTCGGCCAAAACGCGCCCGACTTTTTTTCCACGGTGACTGCGTCCTCGGAAAAATTATTGTTGTTGTTGCTGCTGCTGATGCTGCTTTCGAAGGCGGTGTCGTTATTACTGCGGCGTCTGAGATTCAGCTCTTCTCTCAGGACGATCCCGAAAGGCGCGAGGAGCACGATTATCACGACGAGAGTGCTCCCGACGTACTCGATCCTAGAAAATGAAACCGTCGTCTGGACGATTATGACCACCATGAGGAACCCGGCAAGGCCGAGCGAGACGTACAGAAGGTCGTAGAAAACCCTAATCTCCCTCTCGTCCCTCCTTTCGGCCTCCATCGTCCTTGCCTATTGGAAATAAACCCTGTGAATTTTTAATTTGATGCGCTTCAGCTGAAACGTAAGACGGAAGTGTTGGGAATAAAGTACACTAATCAATTATGCACACATTATGGGTGTGCAATGAATGCAATTGTGAATGAAAAAGTGGTTTATTCAACTTATATAGTATGCAGTTTTTTAAAATAATTTTATTGTTTATTTATATTTTAAGTGACAAAATGACTTGAGCTAGTGGGTTTTTTTAAACAAAATTATCAATTATAAAATTAAATTGAGTAGGACACGTCCATTTTATTAAGTGCGATGAGAGAATATTAACTAACTAAAAATAGAAAGTAATAAAATTAAAATTGACATATCGTGGCTGTTTCTATAAGGGTCTGAACCTTAATAAAATACATATAGAGATATTAGTATGATACAGCCCTTTCAAAGCTTACACTTTTAGCTAGGCTGGTCATTCAGAATATTACGTACCGTCCTCAGTGTAGACCTTTTTGGTCCAAATGATTATGAGAGTTTTGATTACTCCAAGTAATTATGTAAATTGGGGGGTACAAGTTAGAAAACTCGATATGCATGTTGTGTGATGTTTAAGTGTGTGAAAATGTTCGATTAAGCGCTTAAATGTGATTAAACTGTTAAGAAACTCGAATTTGTGTGATCTTATGCTTAACTGGAATATTCATGTGATCACATGGTTATGAACGTCTTCGCATGAAGTTGCGTGCTATATATGGAAAATATATCATGTTGAGTGATATGCAAACTGTCTGCGAGATTGAGTTATTTTAGGAAAGAGTATCCATGTGATCACCCGGATATGAATGACTATGCTGTATATATGGAAAGGATATTCTGATTAAGTGCTTACATATGATTGATCTATTTTAGGAAAGAATATGAATGATATATCCGTTGAGTGTGATATTAAATGACTCTTAAATCAGTGGATCATGATCCTGCTTTCCTTGTGCGACTTAGGATTTATATTTTGGAAAGTGATTAATTGATTGAGCTTATATGTGGTAAGATGCTGATTGAGTCTATTTATGGAATGTGCTGAAATCGGATGAGATCACCATACATGGAAAATATGCTCTGCATTATACTCAGTAGATCAAAGCTTTCTATGCGCGATTGGCTATCATATTTTGGGAAAGAAATCAGTTGTTTGAGCTTACCATTGATAATATGCCGAGTGGAATTATATATGGAATATGCTGACTAACGGATGAGATTACCCTGGAATGTTTGTTAATCTGTGGTATTTATGGTAAGTGATCATGCAGACCGTTGAGCTTAATTGGTTTATTCTTGGCATGATTGTTTGAGTTAATGCACGTGATTATTGAGCTTTATCTTGCATATTCTGTGCTTAACTTTCCTTGTGAAGTGTAGAAGCTATTCGTGGGTCTATATAGAAGACAAACACTTCACTTTGAAGGGTACACAACGAACACACAAGCTATCGAATTCCTTAGACGACTTGAGCTTACTTTGCGATTCATTCGTAGTTTGTGATTGAGCTTTCATTTGCGAATCTGTACTCTTTGAGCGATCCTTAGAAACTCCAAACCCTAAAAACCTTGTCTTCGGACGTGTTGTGTCTGCGGGCACGTTGAGCGCACAAAGGAGCACGAGTGGAGTCTTACGCACGTGGAGGGACGAATTTTGTGGATTCGGTGGCCCTTCGGTAGCAAGCTGCATCCAGCCGGGGAATAGGTTTCCTGGGTAAACGGCGTGGATCGAAACTTGGCGTGCGTCAGCCTAGAGCGAGGTCTAGTGTCCATAGTGCTTCGGTTGTGTACGGGTCAATCATAGTGTAAACGGTAATACCTAGTGATTGATTGGAACTCTTGGGGAGATCACACCCCAAGGACAGGATTAAACCCCAGTTGGGGATATAACCTGTATAAAAATCCCGTCTCACTTTACTTTCTGCTATTTACTTTTTCTGTGAGACAAACCCGGAACGTTGGCAAATAACTAGGTGATATCGTTTAAAGGATTTCTGAGGTTAACGCGATATTCTGTAAACAGGGTTAGGGAGATAACATAGACAATCTTACTGCTCTCTAGGGAATAACGTGCTCTGCAATATCTTCTTAAAGAAAAGTAGTTTTCAAAGGAGAAAAAGCCATAATTTTTTTTAAAGCCTAATTCACCCCCCCCCTCTTAGGCATATTTTACACTTCATTTGGTATCAGAGCAAGTTACTCAACGAAAGGCCTAACACGCCTGAGTTAAGATCTAATGGCTTTTTCGAGTGATATTTTTGAAGAGGGTCAATCCCACTCCAGGCCTCCTCTCTTCGACGGTACGAACTACGCAGTATGGAAGAATCGTATGATCGAGTTTTTGATCGCTGTCGACTACGAGCTTTGGGAGACAATCATCAACGGACCTTACACAGTTGCGAAATCCGATGGAACTCCAAAGGATACTAAAGATTACACTGCTGATGACAAAAGGGGAATCACGCAAAACGCAAAGGCGAAAAACATGCTCGCATGCGCACTCACACGGGAAGAATACATTCGGGTGAGTTCCTGCTCATCAGCGAAGGCCATGTGGGATATGCTCCAAGTCACTCATGAAGGAACCCAACGAGTCGTGCAAGAAAGACTGGCTCTACTCACTCACCAGTATGAACTGTTCTCAATGGAATCTGACGAAAATATAAGCCAGATGTACGCCAGATTCATGGGAATCATCAACCAAATGTTCTCTCTGGGCAAGAAAGTTCCCGACAGTGAACAAGTAAGAAAGATACTGAGATCACTGCCACGAGAATGGAATGCCAAGGTTACTGCCATCTACGAAGCAAAGGATCTAGAAGCACTTAGCATCTCCGAGCTGATTGGATCTCTTATATCCTATGAGATGATTCAAACATCAATGAATGAGAAGTCTCAGAATAAAAATTAGAAGTCCATTGCATTCAAATCCAACCAAGAAGAATCTGATTCTGACGACGAAGAAAAGAACCTGATGAACGATCTGGCCATGCTTACAAAAAGAATTGAAAGGTTCCAGCAGAAAAAGAAATTCAAAGGGAACTTCAACAAATTCCAGAACAAGAGCAAGAGAATATCCACATCTGGGAAGAAAGTTCAGAATTGTTTCCGATGCAACAAACCAGGCCACTATGCACATGAATGCCCCGCAACTAGCAATGAGAAACCAAGGAAGCAGAAGGCTATGGTGACGGAATCAAATGACTCTGAACTGGAACAAAGTGAGGACGAGGATCACGCTTACATGGCTGACGAGGATCAGGTATCTCGTTCTTCCTCCATTCAGAAAATTCATATCCTAAACAATTTATATGGTTATAAAAGTGACTCATCTGTTTCTGATATAGAAGAAAGTAAGGAAGATCTGTGTAGGTTACTTAAAAAAACGGAGAGAAAGATTAAGTCACTAGATTCCTTGAATAAGGAATTGATAAGGCAGCGAGATGAACTAGCTAAGGAAAAACATGAGGCTGTTCTAGAGATCTCACGTTTGAAAGAAGAGTTAGTTACTGCTAAGAAAGAGGGAATTCCCCGCGACTGTGAGAAAACAGAAAAGAAAAACAGTGACTTATCCAGAGATATTGTAGAACTCAGAAATTCCTTAGAAAGGGAAAAACAGAAGGTTGATAGTCTTCTTGAGGGTAGACAGAACCTAGACACGATGTTAAACATTCCTAGCAATATTGGTAAAATAGGCTTAGGTTATTCCACCGAAGTGAAGCCTGCTAAATCCTCTGTGTCTAAGTTTAAATGTTTCTGTTGTGGTAGAAATGGTCACTATGCATACAACTGTCCCTTAAAGAAGTTTGATAAAGCTAAGTATGTCTGGAGACCTAAGAAGTTACCTGTAAATGCCACTGTCGTATCTGATTGTAACAGGAGATCACCGACTGTGCAGAATGATATCTCGTATGTTAACAGAAGTTATTTTCCCGCTAACATGTTAGGACCCAACAGAAATTGGGTACCTCAGAAAAATACTTCTTTCTACAGGTACGAAGGAAGAATTCTAGTAAGAAAAGCAAGTGGTACCTCGACAGCGGGTGCTCCCGCCACATGACAGGTGATATAGGCAATGTTGTGTCGTTGAAGGCGGTAGATGGAGGATATGTTTCGTACGCCAACGACGCAAAAGCCAAAATCGTGGGAGTTGGTACTGTCGGTAACAATTTAAATATCACCATAGATAACGTATGGTTAGTTAGGAACTTAGGCCATAATTTAATAAGTATTAGCCAATTATGTGATGATGGACATACCGTAGTTTTCGCCAAAGATAAATGCTTTGTTAAAAAGGATGATGAGATTGTGTTTAGTGCATCTAGGCATGGTAATATTTACTGCATCATTCTTGATGATATTGCTAACCAAAACGTCAAGTAGATCAAATCTTTCTATGCGCGATTGGCTATCATATTTTGGGAAAGAAATCAGTTGTTTGAGCTTACCATTGATAATATGCCGAGTGGAATTATATATGGAATATGCTGACTAACGGATGGGATTACCCTGGAATGTTTGTTAATCTGTGGTATTTATGGTAAGTGATCATGCAGACCGTTGAGCTTAATTGGTTTATTCTTGGCATGATTGTTTGAGTTAATGCACGTGATTATTGAGCTTTATCTTGCATATTCTGTGCTTAACTTTCCTTGTGAAGTGTAGAAGCTATTCGTGGGTCTATATAGAAGACAAACACTTCACTTTGAAGGGTACACAACGAACACACAAGCTATCGAATTCCTTAGACGACTTGAGCTTACTTTGCGATTCATTCGTAGTTTGTGATTGAGCTTTCATTTGCGAATCTGTACTCTTTGAGCGATCCTTAGAAACTCCAAACCCTAAAAACCTTGTCTTCGGACGTGTTGTGTCTGCGGGCACGTTGAGCGTACAAAGGAGCACGAGTGGAGTCTTACGCACGTGGAGGGACGAATTTTGTGGATTCGGTGGCCCTTCGGTAGCAAGCTGCATCCAGCCGGGGAATAGGTTTCCTGGGTAAACGGCGGGGATCGAAACTTGGCGTGCGTCAACCTAGAGCGAGGTCTAGTGTCCATAGTGCTTCGGTTGTGTACGGGTCAATCATAGTGTAAACGGTAATACCTAGTGATTGATTGGAACTCTTGGGGAGATCACACCCCAAGGATAGGATTAAACCCCAGTTTGGGATATAACCTGTATAAAAATCCCGTCTCACTTTACTTTCTGCTATTTACTTTTTCTGTGAGACAAACCCGGAACGTTGGCAAATAACTAGGTGATATCGTTTAAAGGATTTCTGAGGTTAACGCGATATTCTGTAAACAAGGTTGGGAGATAACATAGACAATCTTACTGCTCTCTAGTGAATAATGTGCTCTGCAATATCTTCTTAAAGAAAAGTAGTTTTCAAAGGAGAAAAAGCCATAATTTTTTTTTGAAGCCTAATTCACCCCCCTCTTAGGCATATTTTACACTTCACTCAGAAACACGCAATAGACGGCGGTTGGAAGCCACGCTATCATCAATATGAGCTCGTCGTCCTCACTCCCGTAAAAAGCGTGGTAATTCTGCGTAATAATTGCCCCGCTAAGCCCTACGAATCCCTTGAGCAACCCCAACACTGCGCCTCGGCTCTCGGGGAAGCTCTTCACGCAAGCGACTAAAGCGCCAGTGTTTGCAAATGCCTGGGAATTCGCGCCGACGCAAATGTATAGGCACATCTGCCATAGGCGAGGGGGATTCTTCTTCTTTTTCCCGAGGACGACCCTTTGTTGGGATACAGAGAGCAATATCATGAAGTATCCGAAGAAGTTCATTGCGGACCCCACGGATAGGCTGGCCCACGGAGGGGCGACCTCGGCGATTAGGCCCGAGATTATGCCCACGTTTGCGCCCAAGTCCTTGAAGAAGCTTAGGAGGTTTAGGGTTTTTTGGTCGTAGCCGAGGGATGATTTTATTGACGAGGAGTATAGGCCGAACATGTACGTCGAGCCCGCCATGGACATTATGAGCGTCGAGGCGAAGGCCATGAAGTATCGGCCGGCGATGAGTTGGCGGGCGAAGGTCTTTTTGGTCATTTTTTATTTGTGAGGAAAAAATAGGGTTTTTTTTTTCATGTGTGCACGAATGGATAGTTTGAGGTGAGATGAACAACCTCGTATTTATAGTGGGAGTTCGTTGTATGTTGTGAAACGTATATATGAAGAGTTGTTTATTTCTGTCCAAATTGGTAATGTGTTCTATTGTTCAATTGACATGAGGAAATGGGGGTTAACTCCATTAGGTTCGACACGTTATAATATGATTTTCAGTGCATGGCCAGGCTCTCTTCAAGTTGAATTCAATAAACTGAATTACGTTGTATAGAGTTATTAGCAATCTCTTTTCAGCATCAATGAGCGATCTAGATGTTGATTTTTCAACATTAAGAAGCAAAATTGGAGACTTCATCTTATGTCGTTTGCAACGACATAATATGATTTGTTTTTAGTTCAAGAATTGCCTATAAATAGGCTTGTGGTGATGGAGTTAAACTTCACCCCAAATTAGATAGAGAGAGAGCGCTAAGAGAGAGAGAGGTGAAACAAAATGAGAGGAAAAAAGAAAAGAAAAAAAGGAGGAAATCTTGTCCGTGTGGATAAGGGTGAGAGGGTATAGTTTTTACTAGGTAGTTGAGAGTGGGTACAAAAACATTACCCGGGTGGGTAAGGGTCTCGGGTTTTGGGTGTAAACACGAGCGTTATTTTGTACGGTGTAATATTCTCAAATATAGTAAAACTATTGTCTCTTCGTGGGTGTAGGCGGTATTGGCCGAACCACGTAAAAATCTCGGTGTTCTCTCGGTGTCATTTCGGCTTTAATTAATTTCCCGATAATTCGTCGCGGGGTCCACATACAATTACCGCTGGTCCGGAATTAAATATTATCGCTCAATCCCAACAAGTGGTATCAGAGCCAAGCCTAATTGATATTCTGAGTATGCTCTGTGATTGCAGCTTTGTCTGATCTTCCACATCAGAAAAGATATTAAGAAGGTTCGTTACGGGGGAGCCAGTGTCGGGCCAAAGCTGTTGAATCTCTGCAAGGATAATGGCGACAGAAAGCAGTTTCAAAGTACGGCAATTTGATGGTACGAGGAGTTTCACTCTGTGGCAGAGATGAGTGAAGGATATCCTTGTTCACCAAGGTTTGGCTAAGGCTTTGAAAGGGGAAAAGGGAAAGCCGGAGAAAATGACGAAAGAAGACTGGGAGGATTTGGGGTCAAGATGTGTCAGCACAATCCGTCTGTACATTGTGGATTACATTATTAATAATGTTGTGAATGAGGATTCTGCACCAGACTTGTGGGCGAAGTTGGAGGAGTTGCATCTCGGGAAGAACTTAACCACAAAGTTAGATCTGAAGCGGGAGCTGTACCGGCTGAAGATGGAGGAAGGTGGGAATCTCATGGATCATATTAGCGTGTTCAACGGACTTGTGGATCAACTTATAAAAGTTGAAGTAAAGTTGGAGGAAGAAGATAAAGCCCTTTTACTTCTTACCCCGCTTCCTGATTCTTATGATAATTTGGTCACAACCATCTTGTATGGAAAGACGACGGTGAAGATGGTGGATGTACAGTCAACTATTTTGGAGCATGAAAAGAGAAGGCGGTCAAATTTTGGTGATAGCTGGGTGTTGGCTATTTTTCAGAGTGAATCATAGAGGAAGGTGATACGCCAAGGGGATTTGGGGACAGTAGCAGGTCCAAATCCAGGTGGCGAGAAGGGCATGTGATGCTACAACTGTGGTGAGCCGGGACACATCAGGAGGAACAGTCCGACTTGGAGGAAGAAGGACAAGCGGCTAGGAAAATTCCACATGCGGGTAGCACACGGTTTATCTTGGAGACGTTCTCACGGTCTCTAATGATGGCGCTCGTTCTCAAGAAGAAAATATTAAACTCGGGTTTGCTCCAAGAGAATAGTTTGATGCGTTCACGAAAATGCGAACGGTTTTTCGATCTCCATGGGCTGATGGATATCGTTGTGTTGTTCGGTGTGTTGGAACGGGGAAGATCAAAATGGTTGGTGGAGCGGTGCGCATTTTGGGTGGTGTGACGTTGTCCCAACGTTGCGTAGTTTTTAATATTCTCGAGCCAGTCAGATTTCAAGGCTGTGGGGTTTCATAGCAGGGGGAGTCTGGGAAAATCACACATGGCGAAAATGGTCCTACCAAACGGAGAAGAGTGCAAAGGTTTGTATCGTCTGGACGTGAGATGGTATATAATACTCAGACTTCGATAGATTCACGAAAATCGCGCACGTGGTATAAAGGCAGACGATGGTGAGAAGGGAAGTCCTGCTGGAGAAGGCGTTGCATCGAAGTCCCTCTTCAGGAATCGACGGGTCGAGTCGGTTCGACGTAGCTGCACAGAAGATTGACTGCTGAATGAATCAAGTGGGTAGGACTGGAACTCTTGATTCGGATTATGTGTAGGTGCTACAAGGAAGGCCAATTGACGTTCGTGGTATTTACGAACGGGTTACTCTCATTCTCGGGTTCGCTGGAGTGCTCTCTAAAGAACACGGAGATGTTGAAAAGGGGGAGAATTGTTGATTTTTCAACATTAAGAAGCAAAATTGGAGACTTCATCTTATGTCGTTTGCAATGGCATAATATGATTTGTTTTTAGTTCAAAGAATTGCATATAAATAGGCTTGTGGTGATGGAGTTAAACTTCACCCCAAATTAGATAGAGGGAGAGCGCGAGTAAGAGAGAGAGGTGAAAGAAAATGAGAGGAAAAAAGAAATGAAAAAAAAGGAGGAAATCTTGTCCGTGTGGATAAGGGTGAGAGGGTATAGTTTTTACTAGGTAGTTGAGAGTGGGTACAAAAACATTACCCGGGTGGGTAAGGGGTCTCGGGTTTTGGGTGTAAACACGAGCGTTATTTTGTACGGTGTAATATTCTCAAATATAGTAAAACTATTGTCTCTTCGTGGATGTAGGCGGTATTGGCCGAACCACGTAAAAATCTCGGTGTTCTCTCGGTGTCATTTCGGCTTTAATTAATTTCCCGATAATTCGTCGCGGGGTCCAGATACAATTACCGCTGGTCCGCAATTAAATATTATCGCTCAATCCCAACAAGTGGTATCAGAGCCAAGCCTAATTGATATTCTGAGTATGCTCTGTGATTGCAGCTTTGTCTGATCTTCCACATCAGAAAAGATATTAAGAAGGTTCGTTACGGGGGAGCCAGTGTCGGGCCAAAGCTGTTGAATCTCTGCAAGGATAATGGCGACAGAAAGCAGTTTCAAAGTACGGCAATTTGATGGTACGAGGAGTTTCACTCTGTGGCAGAGATGAGTGAAGGATATCCTTGTTCACCAAGGTTTGGCTAAGGCTTTGAAAGGGGAAAAGGGAAAGCCGGAGAAAATGACGAAAGAAGACTGGGAGGATTTGGGGTCAAGATGTGTCAGCACAATCCGTCTGTACATTGTGGATAACATTATTAATAATGTTGTGAATGAGGATTCTGCACCAGACGAGGAGTTGCATGGGAAGAACTTAACCACAAAGTTAGATCTGAAGCGGGAGCTGTACTGGCTGAAGATGGAGGAAGGTGGGAATCTCATGGATCATATTAGCGTGTTCAACGGACTTGTGGATCAACTTATAAAAGTTGAAGTAAAGTTGGAGGAAGAAGATAAAGCCCTTTTACTTCTTACCCCGCTTCCTGATTCTTATGATAATTTGGTCACAACCATCTTGTATGGAAAGACGACGGTGAAGATGGTGGATGTACAGTCAACTATTTTGGAGCATGAAAAGAGAAGGCGGTCAAATTTTGGTGATAGCTGGGTGTTGGCTATTTTTCAGAGTGAATCATAGAGGAAGGTGATACGCCAAGGGGATTTGGGGACAGTAGCAGATCCAAATCCAGGTGGCGAGAAGGGCATGTGATGCTACAACTGTGGTGAGCCGGGACACATCAGGAGGAACAGTCCGACTTGGAGGAAGAAGGACAAGCGGCTAGGAAAATTCCACATGCGGGTAGCACACGGTTTATCTTGGAGACGTTCTCACGGTCTCTAATGATGGCGCTCGTTCTCAAGAAGAAAATATTAAACTCGGGTTTGCTCCAAGAGAATAGTTTGATGCGTTCACGAAAATGCGAACGGTTTTTCGATCTCCATGGGCTGATGGATATCGTTGTGTTGTTCGGTGTGTTGGAACGGGGAAGATCAAAATGGTTGGTGGAGCGGTGCGCATTTTGGGTGGTGTGACGTTGTCCCAACGTTGCGTAGTTTTTAATATTCTCGAGCCAGTCAGATTTCAAGGCTGTGGGGTTTCATAGCAGGGGGAGTCTGGGAAAATCACACATGGCGAAAATGGTCCTACCAAACGGAGAAGAGTGCAAAGGTTTGTATCGTCTGGACGTGAGATGGTATATAATACTCAGACTTCGATAGATTCACGAAAATCGCGCACGTGGTATAAAGGCAGACGATGGTGAGAAGGGAAGTCCTGCTGGAGAAGGCGTTGCATCGAAGTCCCTCTTCAGGAATCGACGGGTCGAGTCGGTTCGACGTAGCTGCACAGAAGATTGACTGCTGAATGAATCAAGTGGATAGGACTGGAACTCTTGATTCGGATTATGTGTAGGTGCTACAAGGAAGGCCAATTGACGTTCGTGGTATTTACGAACGGGTTACTCTCATTCTCGGGTTCGCTGGAGTGCTCTCTAAAGAACACGGAGATGTTGAAAAGGGGGAGAATTGTTGATTTTTCAACATTAAGAAGCAAAATTGGAGACTTCATCTTATGTCGTTTGCAATGGCATAATATGATTTGTTTTTAGTTCAAAGAATTGCCTATAAATAGGCTTGTGGTGATGGAGTTAAACTTTAAACTTCACCCCAAATTAGATAGAGGGAGAGCGCGAGTAAGAGAGAGAGGTGAAAGAAAATGAGAGGAAAAAAGAAAAGAAAAAAAGGAGGAAATCTTGTCCGTGTGGATAAGGGTGAGAGGGTATAGTTTTTACTAGGTAGTTGAGAGTGGGTACAAAAACATTACCCGGGTGGGTAAGGGGTCTCGGGTTTTGGGTGTAAACACGACGTTATTTTGTACGGTGTAATATTCTCAAATATAGTAAAACTATTGTCTCTTCGTGGATGTAGGCGCATTGGCCGAACCACGTAAAAATCTCGGTGTTCTCTCGGTGTCATTTCGGCTTTAATTAATTTCCCGATAATTCGTCGCGGGGTCCAGATACAATTGCCGCGGGTCCGGAATTAAATATTATCGCTCAATCCCAACATTAGAGTCAACAATCAGATATATTTAGCGACACACAAATTCATAATTTTTGCATAGCTAGTAATGTCAGTTGATGCTATAAGATGGAACAACAAGAAAACAGTGAGAAGTGTTGGGTATTAGGAGTGTTTTAAAAGATTAACAAATACAACCACGGTTATATTTGGAGCGTGAGTATATTTACATTTATATAGAATTAAGGAAGATATGAATCAAATTTATTTGGATGAATTGCTAACATCAATCATCGGATCATCATATCGATAGTGCGCATGCGAGACAAAAAGGATAAACTGGGGGATACGACACGTTTGTTAAGACAATTGCTTTATCATTTCATTACACGAAAATGGAAATAAGATTTTAGAAGAAATGCTTGAAAAAATGAGGACGCTGGGCTTATTAACTTCGAATAAAAGCTGCAAGAAAGCAATAAGAACCAAAGCAGGTAATATAACATGGCGGCTTTGGGACTCACTATCATTATATGACTTCCAAAAGGGAAATTTTTTGTACTTTCTTATCAATCTACTCTATCATTATCACGTGCTATAATGCCTGGGAATTAACTGAAGTAGAGTTGAAATGGACATTTGGTTATTAGGCTGCTTTATTTGATTTATTAACCTATCATTTCAAACTTGTCACAATGTGGGGATGTTATTTTTATGATGAAGGATGTAATATAATATGCATCAGTTATCATGATGTGTAATAAGGTAACTAGAACCAAACCTCGAAAGAAAGTTCGTTACTGCAGACCTTGAAGAGACCAATCTTAAAACGTCAAATGAGTAAAAATAAGGGGCGTTTCTATATCAGGCCCCATTGAAAGTTTCTTTTTGAGTTCAGACCCCTTTCACATTAAATATAGGTTTAAGGACCAAGTCTAAATTAAATCAAAATAAAGGACATAAACAATGATTTGACGAAAATGCCCCTTATAGGTATTAAATAAAGAGGTATGAATTGCTTTAATTATGTTACCAGATATTATTCAAATGATATCAATCAAAAAAACTATTTTGACGATCGATTTGCCCCAAATTTTCGAGCATACTGGGCACAAAATCGATTTTGATGTGTAATCGACGATATCAATGATATTTACGTCGTCGTATTTAAGATCGGTGAGGAATAATTTGTAGAAATTCATTTATGCAAATAAGATAAATCGAGCATGTTTTTGGTTGAAATTAAACCTAATATGCATAAATTCGAGAGACCCATAGCTTGAAAATTACGTCGCGCCTTGGTGGTGACTCAATCGTTCGTCCATCAAGATGAACGAACTGAAAGTGAAATCGCCAGAGAAAAAGAGTTTAAATGAGTATTCGTTATGTGGTATCAGAAAGGCTTAAGTGGTATAGTTTCCGTACGTTTCGTACAATAGTGGCATAAAGTGGTATAGTTACGATAAGAAGCATTACTCGCTCCATTCAGCGAATCAACGAACTGCATACGCGTTTTAATGTGCAGATGGACTGATACGAGATATTATTCTAATTTAGTATTAATTTTATATGATGTGGTATACAAGAGGCGTAACGTGGTATAGAAACGATAAGAATGTTACTCGAACTGGTACGAGATATTACTTTTTCTCATTTGGTATTATTTTTGTAATATATGGTACAAGAGAAGCATTATGTGGTATAGAAGAGGCTTAAAGTTGTATAACAACGTTAACTGTTACTTGGTATTAGTTATATAAGAAGCGGTACCAAAATAGAGTGAAGTCATAAAACATGTCGTAAAGTGGTATATTAGATACATAAAGTGGTATAGCAACGAAAACTATTACTTATTCTCAATTGGTATCAATTTTATAAGATGTGGTACGATAAGAGCGTAAAGTGGTATGACAACCATAAGAAGTGGTTTTCAGACTGGAATATTTTTCATTTGGCAGGTTGTGGTACCCGTTAGGGAGGAAGTGATACTAAATAAGCAAGTCACGCTATTTTGGGCGGGAAAGCTGAATCTCAGTATTATTTTGGGCGGGAACTTTTGTGTAGTATAAATTGGTACCAGAAGTGGTATGATAATGACATAAAGTGGTATGATAAACACATAAACTGGTATAATAATGGCATAAAGTGGTATCATATACGTGTTAGTTGTTTTTCCTGCAAAACTTAGTGTTTTATGACAGTACAGAAGTGGTATGATAATGGCATAAAGTGATATAACTACAATAAGAAGTGGTTTCCAGATGTTATGCAACTGGTATTAATGGAAAAGCTATTTCAACTATCGATTTACCGTAAAGTTTTTACACATACTGGCATAAAATCAATTTTGATGTGTATTTGACGATCTCAATGATATTTACGTCGTCAGACTTAAGATCTGTGAGGAATAGTTTCTAGAAATTAATTCGAGAATAAGATAAATCGAGCATATTTTGGTCGAAATTAAAGCTAATATCATAAATTCGAGAGACCCATAGCTTGTGCGTCGCGCCTTAGTGGTGACTCAATCGTTCGTCCCTTAAGATTAACGAATTGATAGTGAAATCGCAAAAAAAATATTTAAATGAGTGTTCGTTATGTGGTATCAGAAACGTGTAAGTTGTATAATTTCGATAAGATTAGGTACAATAGTGGCATGAAGTGGTATAATTTACATGTGATGTGGTATCATATAAAGATGGAGAGACCATATTCACTGACGGCCCATGAAGCTTCTGGAATGTTCTTATTTTTTGTTATGAATGTAGTATAAATTGGTACTAAAATACGCTGAAGTGGTATAATTTACATGTGATGTGGTATTATGTAGTATACATTCCTATAATAATGTGGTATCAGAAACACTTTATGTGTTACAGATTGCGGTTTATGCGCTAGGGTTTCCAGTTTTTTGGTTTAGAGTATCGGATCTTAGGGTAAACTGTTTCGGGGTTACGACTAAAGGTTTATTGTCGTAAGGTTTGTTCTATGATTGACTTATAATGTTGTTTAGGGTACATTTGTTGTAATTCATAATGGTAAATATCAATGTGATGTAAATATAGTTGTCTACGATTTGCATTAGTATACATTTCACATTATCAAAACCTCCTTACTTGACTACTTACATCATATTTGCATAAAACGTAACAAAATCAAGGAACTTCGTGGATTATACATCAAATCATATATTTCCATGATTTTTATTCTTCGACACCGAAAAGACCAACTTTTATTTACGAAATTATCCGAATCATTAATATGGTACAGATAATATATTATCTAGTATCACTACAACTTAATGTGGTATCGATTCGAAATGTATTGTTACCAGGATAGTATAAATTGGTATGAAATTATGCTGAAGTGGTATAGTTTACACGCGATTTGGTATCATATAAAGATGGAGAGGCATATTCACTGTCGGCCCATGTAGCTTCTGGAATGTTCTTATATTTTGGTATGAAAAGAGTATAAATTGGTACTAAATCATGCTGAAGTGGTACAGTTTACACGTAATGTGGTATAAAAATGGAGAGGCATATTCACTGTCGGCCCATGTAGCTTCTGGAATGTTCTTATATTTTGGTATGAAAGGAGTATAAATTGGTACAAAATCATGCTTAAGTGGTACAGTTTACACGTGATGTGGTATCATATAAGATGGAGATGCATATTCACTGTCGGCCCATGTAGCTTCTGGAATGTTCTTATATTTTGGTATTAAAGGAGTATAAATTGGTACAAAATCATGCTGAAGTGGTACAGTTTACACGTGATGTGGTATCATATAAAGATGGAGAGACATATTCACTGTCGGTCCATATAGCTTCTTGAATGTTCTTATATTTTGGTATGAAAGGAGTATAAATTGGTACAAAATCATGCTGAAGTGGTACAGTTTACACGTGTGGTATCATATAAAGATGGAGAGACATATTCACTGTCGGTCCATATAGCTTCTGGAATGTTCTTATATTTTGGTATGAAAGGAGTATAAATTGGAACTAAATCATGCTGAAGTGGTACAGTTTACACGTGATGTGGTACAGTTTATTCATATGAAGCTTCCGGAATGTTCTTTATTTTCTGTTATGAATGCGTATAAATTGGTACCAGATTACGCTGAAGTGGTATAATTTACATGTGTTTTGGTATGGTATAAATATTAATCCATATTCATTGACGGATCATGAAGCTTCTGGAATGTTCTTTATTTTCTGTTATGAGTGGCGTATAAATTGGTACAAGTATAGTATAAAGTGGTATAACTTACATGAGTTTTGGTATGGTATAAATATGACGAAGCAGGTTTGAGGAGCATGAAGCTTCTGGAATGATCCTTTTTTTGGTATGATTGGAGTATGAAGTGGTACAAAACGATGCTAAAGTGGTATAACTTACATGTGATTTGGTATGGTATAAATATGACGAAACTGTTTGACAGAGCATGAAGCTTCTGGAATGATATTTTATTTTTGGTATGAATTGAGTATGAAGTGGTACAAAACTATGCTGAAGTGGTATAACTTACATGAGTTTTGGTATGGTATACATATGACGAAGCAGGTTTGAGGAGCATGAAACTTCTGGAATGTTTCTATTTTCTGTTACGAGTGGAGTATAAATTGGTACCAGAATATACTTAAGTGGCATAATTTACATATGATGTGGTATTTTATAGCTGAGACGGTAATAGGCCCATGGAGTTGGAATGTTCTTATTTTTTGTTACGAATAAAGTATAAATTGTTACCAGTATATTATTAAGTGGTATGATTTACATGTTATGTGGTATGAAAATAGAACTAGTTCAAAGCGCAAAAAACAGAAGTAGAACCATCATTCAAAACACCAAAAGTGCTAAACACAGTCAAGCCACAAGCAGAGCCATCATTCAACGCTGTTGTTCTTCCCAGCAACTTCCTTCTCCTTCTTCCGGCCACTTTCTTGGCGATCGACGGGGTTCTTCTTCGAAATCACAAGATTCGTCGATGAAGTGTCGAAATCGGTCGGGTTTCGTCGATTAAGGGTTCAGATCTGTAGAAAATTCTTTGGATTTTCTCGATTAAGGCTGGAAATTTTTAGGGTTTGTGGTACTGAAAATCGATTTTAGTCTCAGCGTCGTATTACAGATTATTGTTTTTATACCACTTCAATCAGAATAAATACCACTAAAATAGATTTATATACCACTTAATAACAGTAAAGATTTAAGTCTAAAAAGTTTGATGAAATTTCTGCAAGAAATAAGGGTAAACAAGTCTTTTCCGCCTGAATTGGTCCTTTTTCCTAACGTAACTATTTGATGGGTCCTTCTCCCTATTTAAAATACTAAAAGGGCCTGAAACCTACACCAACTTGTTAAAGGGGCCTGAAATCTAGTTAACCCTAAAAATAACACTAATACTGTTTAAAAAGTGTCAAAAACAGACCGCACAGAAGTTAATTTCATCCATCGAATACAAGTCTTATTTCTAAGCCAGAAACTGCCACAAGAGAAAGCAAGACAAAGAACATCCTCACAACCTGGGCAGTATGGTAAAGGCATACAACAGCAAATCTAAGTCTGCTACCAAATCAGTTACCCTTCGACGTCCACACAAATGAGAAAACGCAACTAATATACAGTTATAACGACATGTTTCTGCTCGACGATTAAATTATAAGAAGCAGCCATCGATGCACATACACTGGAACAGGGGCGAAATACCTACAAATACAAAGGCGTACGCCACCATCCTCAACTAAGGCATTGTGACCGGTTTTTGGCTTTTCTCATGGATACATTGAAACATCATCCATCGATGAGGACAAATACGTCATTTGTACGTCAGTGTCCTCGGGATTGCCCTTGTTAATACTAATCTTCCCTGGATCACCTGATATATGCATAAGTTACAAGCAAGTGAGGATGTTATAACTTAACACAGATAAATACGCTATGGAACAGAACTGTAGTTTCTGTGCTTACTGTGTTCATAGTCAGTAGATGGCCTACTTGGGGAGGTACTCCTTGTATGATCTGAAATGTTAGAGAATATGAAAAGCCCATAATATATATATGTGTGTGTGCGTGTGTGCGTGTGTATAATAGGTGTATCTTTGGAGGGGAAAAGCGTATTTATATGATGCTACCTACTATCAGTAAACTCCAAAACAACAAAAGTATTACCTGATGAATTACGCAGTGCCTTGACAGCATCGAAGTTCTTGTAAGTATAACCCACGAAACTCAGGTCTTTTGGAGTGAGATTTATCTGCTTGAGTTAAAAAGTTGTAGCAATGTTATCAGTTAAACTGAACAATTCAGTTAACATCTGCTAACTGAATCTCCATTTCTGAAGAAACGAGGTTGTCAAAGCAAATGAGTTCATGATCAATGAATCGGAACGAATAAAGCCCAAATGAGTTACCCAGTTTTCCAATCAATTTTGTAGCAGCTAGTAACTAAGCATATGAAGATACGAAAAGAGGAAGGAATACCTTTCTCGAAGACGCTGATCCAGATTTTGATGGAGTTGGTGGATCCAACTGCTCAAATAGAGTTTTTTTTTTATGTTAATAGGCTACTTAAAGCGGAAAATGATGGATACTGTAAACTGACAGAGGATAAACATTACATGAAAAAAATTAAATTATGTAAAATGACTGAGAAAGGTTGTCACATATCTAGTTGAACATCTTTCAATGGGCAATAACAATCAGGGTACCGAATATCACTTACAAATAATCCCGAAGAAAATTGTGGCACATACATACCAGAAAATTAAAGAAAACAAAGAAGCTATTGTGCAGTCCGTTAGGGTATTATCCTAATATAGGGCCACCAACACCTTTAACATGACAATTGCAGGACATCAAATATTAAATAGCACAAAGGTCATGAACCAATTTCACTGTTTATAGTTCAGACCTCATAGATTAAATCGCTGGACTAAAAAATACGTACTTCATCAAACTTCATGAAGTTTTGGGTGTCAAGCTCCCCGTTGACCTCTGGTTTGAAGGCTGCTTCCATCTCATAGAGTTTATCCCACTCAACATCCACAAACCAAGGGTGAGCCTGCGCATACATTCATCTAAGCAAACAAATAACAAGTGGCTATGCTATAAAGCTGGTTTGCAAGAAATTAAAAGCGGAAGTTGTTTGTAGTATGATCTGACTTTTATCTGATACGCTCCACCAGTTCCAAGCCTGTGTTCCACGTCACAGAGCAACCTACATATGAGATCTTTGGCTTCTGGACTTAGTTTAACATCATCCGGGAATCTTAAATGATTTCTCCAATGGACAATCTGACAATCATGTAGTTAAAAGATTAGATCGTCTACCCTTAACTCAATATACTACAAGAAGCACATAAGAAATTTAAGATGGAAAATTCTGAAGACAGCTTAACCCATATACCTTCCTACAAGTGGTCATAGGATCATCAGAATAAAATGGAGGGCAGCCAACAAGCATCTCATACATAATAGCTCCCAGTGACCACCTGCTCATGTATTCCATGGTTAGGGAGAGAATCTATAAAGAATAAGTGAATTTGCTTCAGAATTCCCTCCATTCACGGAAAGATATGTCAATGATTGAATATTGTGCCATGACATAGTTGAACGAAAGATGCATTCTATAGAACTTTGTAACTGGAAATTTAATTCACTAATATTCACATATTGAAGAAGAATTGTTTGACAGAGAAATAAATAGGAAGAGGCATTCTTACTGACCAATCACATTCCATGCCATAACCCTTCTTCAGCAGCACTTCTGGAGCAATATAGTCTGGTGTACCCACAGTTGAAAAGGCCTATGAATGCAGAAAGCTGAAGATCATTAAACAATGTTTTTGGTTTACTTTGACACGACAATGACTGTGTAAGCAAAGAGATGAGAAAAGCAGTTTTTTTGTAACATACGCAACCATGTTCG
This sequence comes from Craterostigma plantagineum, assembly GCA_027422505.1. Lineage (NCBI taxonomy): Eukaryota > Viridiplantae > Streptophyta > Magnoliopsida > Lamiales > Linderniaceae > Craterostigma > Craterostigma plantagineum. Next base: position 7,335,694 of record JAPQWV010000019.1, on the reverse strand, counting down.
AGATATATAAATCAGCTATGCTAAATGAGCATCAAGCAACAGCCAATCAGCATTATTCATATTGTGCCCAGGGTCTTTATTTCTGTTAAATGACCATCATGGCCGAATAATAGTGGAGAAATATAACTAATAGAGAACAGACAATACCAATTTTCTCCTATTCATTTGCCAGTGCTGGAGTTGTTCGCGGGGACTCCTCCAATTACTACCATTGGCAGCATCTGGAAAGCCGCCATCGATATCCATCAATTCCCTTATGTTCTCATCATTCATTGCCTCGTTTTCATCGACCGTCGACAAAGTTCTACAATCAAGGGGTTTGCAAAGACCAAAATCCGAAAGTTTCATATGACCATTCTTATCAAGGAGAAGGTTGTCTGGTTTTATATCCCTGAAGCGAAATTGGTGGGTAAATATAATAGGGATCAAATGGCAGGATAGGGGAAATAAAAAAAATGCAACAATTTTTTTTTTTGTCTCTAATAGATTGAAACCTGTGAATATAATTATGTTTGTGAATGGACTCAATGGCCAGCACACTTTGAGCAATGTAGAATTTGGCAACACTTTCAGACAGTGTGTCCTCTCTCATCAGGAGAGTCATTACATCTCCACCAGGCAAATATTCCATGATAAGATATAAGTATTCCGCATCTTGGAAAGAGTAATACAATTTGACTATGCAGTGGCTGGCAACTTCAGCCAATAAATTTCTCTCTGCTCTTACATGTTCGACCTATAAAGCAGGAAATATTTGTCAGATATTATGCGGTCACAAACACTATATCTCCTTATAACTTTATAATAAATGACAAATAACAGTAGTAGATTCAACTAAGAATATCTTTTTTCTTTTAAACTTGAAAGGGCACAACATATCGGATAAGTGCACCACCTGTCCCCCTAGATACCATTTCTCACGAGACGCGTCATATTCCCCACGAGTCGTTCTAAGGTCAACATATTCCTTATGACACCTATAACTAGTTCATACATAACGAGTCCCCCAGTCCTACCAATTAGCAGGAAAACAGTAAAATTTTCCGATAAGGTCCGCCATTTAACTGCTTTCATCCAACATAGCTGACCATTAACTCATACCACATATTCTATTGCACATTAGACAGAATGAACGATTTTCTAGTTTACGTCAAAAGTTAAGAATGAACAATTACTCTAACATCATGATCTAAGCTGCTAACTTTGAAAAATCTACTTCCATAATTTTTACTTCAAATTTCAAAAGTCGGACAAGAATAATACAAAGTTGTGCCCAATTGGGCGTTTAAATAACTTGGAACTTACTATCATAATCGAAGAAACACAAATTCATAATCTACATACACCCAAACCACAAATCCACCCAAATCAAACGAAGATCCTATTCCACTAGAACCTAATCAGACCACCAAGTGTACCCACCTACAAAATGATTCAAAAGAATAAACAACACCGAAAACTTCACGAGTAAAAAAAAGGCCGAAGCAAAATCAATTACTGAATTCAACCAAAGAGAGCATTAAATCTTCGGAACAACTACTAAGATACTTAAATCACAACCTCAGCTGATCAATCCAACACATCACCACCTCATTCCCTAATAAACAGAACCACTACTAACAAGCAACTAATCACAGTCCTGCATCAAAAAATAAGATATGAGCTATTGCTGTTAGAACCTCTCCTTTCTCTCCTGTATGCTCTTCATCTGATTTTTGTAGTGATTCTCGATATACTTCTTAGCTGCTGCAACTTTCTCCATCGTCAAGCTCGAACCCAACACTTCTTCTTCTCCATTAGCACCGTTGAGCTCTACTTCCTCCATTCTCTCCTTCCTCTGTAGATTTTCCCTAAATTTTCTTTCTTTAAAAAGCAACGCCGTGTTTACTAGTCCGACTATTAGAAGTGTTGCTGTACTGTATTTTATCGTTTTGTTTATATTCATTTAATTACTCTTAATGATGTATTGTTTATATTCATCTAATTACTCTTAATGATGTATTTAATTATTATATAATGTCAAAATACTTGATATCTGAATTCAGCGCTTTCGGTGTTGCGTTGCAGCGGAGTACTATTAGTTGTGCTGTCATTTACTTTTTTATTTAGTATTTAATCATCATTATTTATGTTGCATATAGAAATTTGGAGCTGTTAAATTATTTAAGCTGTGTAAGTTTTATTCAAAATTAATTAAATATCAACGAATGAAATGTATTTAACATCAGTTTCTAGGCAATTGAGACCAGCTCATTTATGTCTGCACCAAATGACAGATCAGCCACTTCTTACTTGGCATTTGGCAACTTGTTTTTTTACAGCTTTGCCTTATATTTATTTGTTATTATTTAAAATAAAAAGGTCTCCCATGCAAGTCGAAGATATGGTCCGTTTGATAGTGTTGTTACAGATATTGACAAAAACTGATTTTGCACATAATATTGAGAATTTATTCAAAATGAATCGTTTCTTGGAATTTTGTCAAAATAATGGTGCGTGTTATAAAAAAATTATAACGATTAAATGTTATACTAATTACGATTATAGTAATGTTAGAGAGATAAACAGAGATATAATAACTTCTTTATTTAAAACTTCTTCATACCATTTACACAATCCTAAATCACATAATTATACTACTACAAAAATTCACTATTACACCTACAATTTACAACATTTATTAAATTATACACCTCATCTTATCAATTAATACTCATTTAATTTTTACAACATTCAATATAATACCTCCAAATCTTAATATATTTCAATAATTCAACAACAATCCAAAAACATCCACACTTAATATTATCTCTCAATATTCATAACACTCCCACTTGGATGTTTCAAAGAATATGCCTCGTTAAATCTTATTAGGAAAACCCGAAGGGAAAAACCACAGTGAAGAAAAAAGAGTGCAACGCCATATTTTCTCCTCTGATGATAACATCACTTCAAATCTCGAAGTCATCGGACTCCGATTGAATATACTTCTAAAAGTTATATAAGGAAGTGCTTTCGTAAACAAGTGCGCGAGATTTTCGCTAGATCGCACTTGTTGTACATTAATAACATCATTTTTCTCCAGATCATGCGTAAAGAAAAAATTTCGATGAAATATGTTTTGTTCTATCACCTTTGTTATATCCGTCTTTTAATTGGACAATGCATGCCGCATTATCTTCATATAATGTTGTCGTAACTGACTTTTCCTATGATTGCCCACAAGTTTGTTGTATATGCTGAACAGTCGATCGCAACCAAAGACATTCTCGGCTAGCTTCATTTATATCTAGGATTTTCGCATGATTAGATGATGTAGCCGTTAAATTTTGCTTAACTGATCGCCATGAAATTGCAGTTCCACCGTATGTAAATAAATAATTGGTTTGCGATCGAGCATTGTTGTGGCTCGAATAAAAATCCAGCATCTGCATAGCCAATTAAATCCTCTTTCATCTCATTAGAATAGAACAATCTCATATCACTTGTTCCTTGAATGTATCAAAATATCCGTTTCGCTCCATTCCAAAGTCTATGAGTCGGTGAAGACCTGTATCTTGCCAATAATTTACAGCAAATGCTATGTCAGGACGCGTAAGACTCGTAAGCTACATTAGTGCTCCAATAGCACTGAGATATGGTACTTCAGGACCAAGCACTTCTTCATTATCTTCGCATGGTCTAAACGGGCCCTTATTCACGTCTAATGATCAGACTATCATTGGAGTATCCAACGGATGGGCTTTGTCGATGTAAAATCTTTTCAACACCTTTTTCGTATGAGTCTCTTGATGGACAAATATTCCATTCCTCAAATATCTATTTGCAGTTCGATACAAATTTAGTTTTACAGAGATCCTTCATTTCGAATTCTCTTTTCAAACAACTAATGGCTTTCGATAACTCTTCAGGAGTTCCGATTATATTGATATCATCAACATATACTACAATGATAACAAACTCATTTTTAAGTCTTCTCGTAAATATGCAGGGGCAAATTTGATCATTTTTATATCCCTCTTTCAATAAGTATTCACGTAGTCGACTATACCGTTCGGACTGTTTTAATCCATAAAGTGTTGTTCAATTTAATTGAGTAGTCATCTCGCGGCCCTGAATTTTCAGTAGCCGAAATCCTTCCGAAAGCTTCATATAAATGTCACTGTGAAGCGAGCTATATAAATAAGCAGTGACAACATCCATTAGACGCATATCGAGTCCTTCACGTACTGCCAAACTAATTATGTAACGAAACGTTGTTGCGTCCACCATCGGAGAATATGTCTCCTCATAATCAATACCAGGTCTCTGCGAGACACCTTGTACGACAAGCCGTGCTTTATATCTCAGAATTTCACTGTTTTCATTTCTCTTTCTGATGAAAACCCATTTATATCTGGCCTTATATTTTTTGGTATGCGGACTACATGCCCGAAAACGTTTCGCTTCTCAAGTGATTTTAATTCTGTCTCGATTGCACGTTTCCATTTCGGCCAATCATTTCTTTGTTTGCATTCATTTACAGACTTTGATTCATGTTCCTCATTCTCATTAATCTCATTCATTTCATGTAGCATTATGTTAGATGAGAACCTATCGTCAACGTTGACTTCATCTCGGTTCCATCTAATTCCATTCTGCGCGTAATTGATCGAGATCTCTTCATTATCATTGTTTCAATTTGTTCAGGTACATGAGTTTCTTTCTCATCATTTATGCCCATCAACTTTTCTTTAGTTGATAAATCCTCGATTGGACCATTTTTATTATTTGCTCTTTTTCTGTTCCGAGGATTTTTATCTTTGGAACCCGAGGGCCTACCACGCAGCTGTGGTTTATACTCAAGACTGTTCTTTGTTTGACTACAGAAACATCAATTCTAGCATTAACAGCTGGAATATGTGACTTAGACACTCTCTTCGAGTCAGTAAAGTTGTCTGGCAATTGTTTCGCTAAGCTTTGTAGATGGATTATCTTTGAACTTCTAAGTCACATTCTTTCTTTCGATGGTCATAATGATTTAGTGATAATTCATTCCAACTAATGTTTCTTTCCAGCGGTTTCTTTTCTCCCACTAATGTCGGAAAGTTTGTTTCATCGAAGTGACAGTCGGCAAATCTAGCCATGAATCGATCTCCAGTTAAGGTATCTGATTATTTTATAATTGATGGAGATTCAAATCTGATCGCGTGCGTATACGTTAATATATTAAAGGTTCGTGCAAGTACGTCAAATAATAATTAAAACGAATATGTTATAACCAGTACCACGCGCGATAGGCAGTGTACCTGTCGTTTGTAATATAGCTATAGCGAATATCCGAGTATCGAACACGAGGAATAAATTAAGTACTAGTAATAACTTATCGATTTGATATTTAGCCTAAATAAATATTTTTCGTATTTTAATTTATGAATTAAATTCGACAATAAAACCTAATAAACCACAAGCTTTAAACACAACTTAAAATAAATATTTTTTTTTATTATATTTTGATTTATAAATAAATCCTAACTCACTTGACCACAACTTAAATATAAAAAAATACTTTTCTTATATATATAAAATGGGAGTGCTCGGGATTGCGATTCCCGCTAGGTATCACTAACGAGGACGTAAACTACCTTTATCACAAAAATAATGACTAAGTCGCGGTAATTCCTACTCACGTCCGAATTTGCTGTCGCCCTAAACGGTTTGTGAGAATAAATACTAATTTACCTAAGCGATGATCGGTTATTTGCTGTCGCCCTATAATCGAACTCATATCATTTTATGTAAGGCCTAATCGTTTTTCTAGCTGTCGCCCTAAAACGATATTACCACGAAATCAAATCAACACATAGACATATTAATTTGAACACAAAATCATAAATGATAAATAGCCAATATTACGTGTTCACGAGTATTTTACGTCCAATAATAATACCTAGCGTTCATCTCATCCCAAGCACATGTAAAAATTAGCTACTCATATTTACGACGGGAACAAGAGAATACGAGGATATCAAAGGCCATAATTTCTTCCCTGATTTTAGCTCCGATAACGTCGCGCTCCGCCAATGTGTTCCGTCGCAAATAGATTCTGCCCTCACGTCTCTTCTCAGCCCGTGTGCGTACCGCTTCCCTCCACTGTGTGTCGGCGTTGCGTGAGCTTCAGTTGCCCGCTGCCCTACGTGCGTACGTCGTTGAGTGATTTTGTCGAGCGGGTGGCGAGCGACCGAAGATGGCTACCGTTTCAGCTGCCGTTTCAACTCCTTCTGTTGTCCCTCAATCGAGCAGCACCCCCGGAGCAGTGAACTCTATTTCTCCTCAGCCGTGGAGTGCTCGATGAGTTTCTTGAGAGCTGCGTGCGTTTTAGATAGGTCCTTGAGAGGTGTATGCTTCAACTCTTTTTTCGGCAGTGTGTTTGTGTAGGTACTTCCCTTCTTCAACGTGGGTATTTGAGAGGTGGTGGAGAGGTGGATGTTTGATGGTAAGGTGTGTCCTTGAGTTGGGTATTTGATCGGATAGAGGTGTTGAGTGGAGAAGTTGATGCTAGGTGGGTGCTTGGTATGTGTTGAGCAGAGATGATTGAGAGGTTTTGAGAGCAGCTCGATGGTGTGGATGGTGGCTGCTTGATGAGGTGGTTGTTTGCTGCTGTGAAGAGCTGATGGTGTATGTGATGTAACGATGGTGAAGTCGATGATGGGAGATGGGTCTGATGGTGATGATCGTGAAGAAGAGCTGAGAGCTCGTTGCTTCAAAGCTCGATGGTGTTGATCTCCCTTTTACTGTTGAGAAGTGGGTCTGTATAAGAGCATCTCGATCCGCTCTTGTTCCTCTCATTCAACGCCTTTTCCCCATTTTATGCTCGATCGTCCATTAGAAAACATATTTTCCACCATCGCATGAGGATATTTGTTTCCATGTTTCAAGGACCGTGTCTTCATCGGTCTAGTTTATGAAATGGAGTGATTTATTTGACCAAATCTCATAAATTGCAAAACAGACCCGAATCTTATGCTAAAATTGCACAAAGACCCCAAAATGGACAAAACTTTATAAGTGCTAAGAAATTTATATAAATATCAACCGATACGACGCTTTTACGGGGTATAAAATATAATATAGATTTCCTTTATCAAAATCCGAATATATATAGTCTTAACCTCCTTTGATGTCCCATCTTTGTGCGTTGTGGTGACGCAATTGGAACATATATCGCACATCCAAAGATTCTAAGATGGGAAATATATGGTTCCTGAACATAACATTTGCAACGGGGAGAGATCATGATAACTTGTTGGCTTGATGCGAATTAGTGCCGCTGCATGTAATATAGCATGTCCCCAACAAGACGATGGAAGTTTTGACTTCATTAATAACGGTCTTTAATTGCAGACGTTTAATCGACGATTCGACAAGACCGTTTTGCGTATGAACATGTGGCACATGCTCAACATCAATACCGATCGACATACAATATCATTAAATGTCTTGGAAGTAAATTCACCAACATTATTAAGGCGTATTTTCTATATTGGATAATCTGAAAAATGTGCTCTTAATCTAATCAGCTAAGCAAGTAATCTCGCAAATGCCACGTTTCTCGTAGGTAATAAACATACATGTGACCATTTACTTGATGCATTAATTAATACCATAAATTATTTAAATGGTATACATGATGGATGTATCGGCCCACAAATATCGCCATGTATACGCTCTAAAAATGCAATAGATTCAGTTTTTACTTTCATTTGTGACGGTCGGATAATTAATTTCCCTTAGAGCAAGCAACACATGCTAATTCATTTGATTGAAGAATCTTCTAGTTCCTCAATAAATGTCCGCGTGAATTTTCAATTATTTTTCGCATCATAACTAGACCGAAATGGCCCAACCGGTCATGCCAGAATCAATTGGTAAACTTTTGGATAGCATATGATTCAATTGTTCTAAGATATGTGTAGTATAGCCTAGAATCAAACGACGGTAATAGTTCTAGAATTATTTTTACATTCGAAATCACTTTTGCAATGTGCAAATATTCTATGTCTCCCTTTTGTGCAGTTTCAACATATCACTTTAAAGCTTAATAAATTTCTTTGAGACATAGGGGAATATAAGGCATTTTCAAAAATCAACATTGTTCCTCTGGGCAACAATACATTAAGTCTTCCGGAACCTTCAATTATATTTGTGCTTCCCGATATAGTTATGACACTGGCTTCTTTCATATCAAGGTGCTCGAAATATTTCTATTTTTTAGAATTGTATTAGTCGTTGCACAGTCTGCAAGACATAATTCTCCATTGCACATGCTCGTGTCCATCATATAAAATCCTTTATGAACAAACACACAATTAGTAATACATATTACTGAAAACAAACGATACATAGCAAATGCAGGAATAACATTCAAACGGTAATAATTATAGCAAACGTAACATTCAACTGATACACGCCTAAGCACACAATATTTATAAAACGATAGCAGGCCAAATTTCTTCATTTGAGAGGTTCAGAAAATCGTCGATATCGAACACCTTCATCATTAACCCTAGAAGTTGAAGCAATTTCTCCCTGAGCAATGTTCGTTTCAATTTTCTTTCATTTACCCTTTGATTCTTGATACAACTCAACAAGGTATTTGGGCGTACGACAACTGCGGGACCAATGACCCAAACCACCGCATCGGTAACATCGTCCATCATTCACTTTTTATTCAGTGCTTCTTCTCATTTTTCCTGTCTTTCTTCTTCTGGAGATTATGATGACTATCACGAAAATATTGATAACCACCACCATGATAGCACTTCAGCCACGACCACGACCTTGACCACGGTCGTGACATCCACCACGACAACGTCCACGACCATTACCTCGATTATTATCATTATTAACATTGGCTGCATTCATTTCAAGGAGTGCAGCAGCACCAGTCGAACGGAATTCATGATTTTTCATCAGCAACTCATTGTTTTGCTCAGCCAACAGTAAGCAAGAAATAAGATCTAAGTACCTTTTAACTTTTCTCTCTCGATATTGCTGTTGTAGAATAACATTTGACGGATGAAACGCGGTGAACGTTTTCTCCAACATAATTGTATCGGTAATAGTTTCCCCACATAATTTCAGTGTAGAAGTAATTCTATAAACAACAGAATTGTATTCGCTTGCCGTTTTAAAATCTTGCAAGCGTAAATTCACCCATTCATACCCTGCATTTGGGAGAATAATAGTTTTTAGGTGGTTATGTCGATCTTCCAGGTTTTTCCTACAAGTCTTTCGGGTCTTTCACCGTTAAGTATTCAACTTTCAGCTTTCATGAAAATGGTGGCGAAGAAAAATCATTGCATTCGCCTTGTCGTGCTCGGATGTCGTATTGGTCGGTTTGATGGTATCACCTAGACCTTTCACTTTCAAATGAATCTCGACATCTAGTGCCCAAGATAAATAATTTCGACCGTGGTATCGAGAGCAACAAACGCAAGGCTCGCCAAATTCATCATATTACTATAAAAAGACAACAAAACATTTAACAATGATAATATAACAAAATATTACACGCATAACTAATTCTTTAGTATCATCGTTAGTATCTTCTTCAGTATCATCCTTTGAAAAAATTCTTATGAAAAACATTGTCGACGTCAAAAGAAGTGTCCACGTAATAATAACGTACATAAGCAAATGTTCAACGATCAGGTCGAGCAACATCCTTCAAAATTATATTTCAATTTAATAGTAATATTAAAGAAAATTACATTTTATTAAGGAACATTACAATTAATAATAAGTTTTAAAATTAGTCACGAAGAGGAATCGAATCTGGACCTCACATCACTTTAAGTGACGATAATCCGCGAAACCATTCAAGCTATGGCGTTTCGTTATACGCTGATTATATAAGTTTTAAAATTAGTCAGAATAAGAGAGAAATGCGTATATCACTTTTAATTCAACGATGGCATAGGTACAAAATAAAATTACGGTACCTCAATCGAACTCGTTGAAGAATTTCGACGGAGGTTAATTTCGACAGTGGAGGATGATCTCTACGGCGGGGTTTGATCTCGACGACGGAGCGTGATCGTACCGATAACGTGTTATAAAAATATTATAACGATTAGGTGTTTTACTAATTACGATTATAGTAATATTAGAGAGATAACTGAGAGATACTAACTTATTTATTTAATATTTCTTCATAACATTTACACAATCCCAAACCACATATTTATATTACTATAAATTCACTATTACACCTAAAATTTACAACATTTATTACAATTAAACACCTCATCTTATCAATTAGTACTCATCTAATTTCTACAACATTCAATATAATACCTTCAAATCTTAATATATCCAAATATCAATAATTGAACAACAATCCAAAAACATCCACATCTTAATATTATCTCTTAATAATCATAACACTCCCCCTTGGATGTTTATCAAAGAATATGCAGTGTTAAAACCTTATTGGGAAAATTCGATGGGAAAAACCACAGTGAAGGAAAAAAGAGTGCAACCCATATTTTCTCCCCCTGATGAACATCAAATCTCGAAGTCGTCGGTAGGGCTGAAAACGAGCCGAGCTGCTCGCGAGCAACGTCGAGCTCGAGTCGAGCTCGAGCCTCGACCTTTCACAATCGAGCCGAGCTCGAGCTTTTTGTATGTGGGCTCGATAGCTCGTCGAGCTTATCGAGCCCAATTTTTTCTTTTTTTTTTTTAATTTTTATATATATATATGTTTTACTATTATTATTATAATTTAATATAATATATTATATTTTTATGACGAACCGAGCTTTTCGAGCCGAGCTCGAGCAGCTCGATGGTTTATCGAGCCGAGCTCGAGCCTCGCCTTTTCGAGCTCGATCGAGCTCGAGCCGATCTCGAGCCCACTTATACTAATCGAGCCGAGCTCGAGCCAGGCCATGCTCGGGCTCGGCTCGGCTCGTTTTCAGCGCTAGTCGTCGGACTCCGATTGAATATATAAATTTTCTAAAAATTATAGAAAGAAGTATTGGGCCTATCCCGTTTCTACACTACTCGGCCAACATTTACAAACCCACCACAAAAGGATTCGATATGGCGTCGTCTGTCGATCGTACACACGCGAAGGGGCAAAAGGGTCATTTTGGCGTATCCCCAATCCAAACCCCTACAATAAGACACGCAGTTTCTCGTCGCCTTCAGTTTTCTGTCCTTCAAACTCCGCGGCGCAGATCCGAGGAGTTTTGGAGAAGAATTTACCATCGAAGCCGAAGTTAGTTTTTGATTAGCTCGCTCTTTGCTATCAGATCTTTGTTTGAATCGAAGTTTCAACTGCTACAAGGTATTTTTGCTGGTGCATGACTAGAATTTAGTTTTGAACGGCCTGTTTGATTAGTATAGACAGTTACGCGTTCTAGATTTGTTTAATTAGCATGTTGTTTGTTATGCTTTAGATCTGACGATTGTTTGATTATCTACGCTCTTGACCAGGTAAAGTTTTTCTTTTTCCTACTTTCTGCTGGTCTGCTTGGTCGGTGATTTCATTTTCTCACTTTGTTTTTGTATGTTCTTCCTATTGAAGGAACTTTAGGCGATAAATAACTTGTTCGATTAACTGAATTTGAAATATCGTAGGTGTCTACAATTTTTGTCAAGCCTTTTGATATTTATGCGTGTCTGTGCACGTAACTGGATTGGTACTTGTCATCTTGAAGAAGTTTATGTCCGAGGATATGTCTGCAGCTGTGTTAGGGGTCTGCCCTTTTTGAAGTTTTAATGACATGAGTTTCTTGAATGTCAATGAATGCGATGCACATTGCTGATTATCAACCCGTATCGGGATCTATAGCTATATTCTTATGTATTTTTTTTCTTATGTAATTATTGGAAATGTTCTTAATGACTTTCTGCTTAGTGGTATACCCTGGTATTTTATCGTTTTCTCCTTTTGGTTTCTGTAGTCATGGCTGGCACCGCACCTGAAGGTTCTCAATTTGATGCTCGTCAATTTGACTCGAAAATGAGTGAACTGTAAGTCTTCCAATAAATTAGTGTGTGGCTCTAGCAGTTGGGTTTTCCCTAAAAGTGATTGAAAGAATACTCAGAACTTAGCCATTTATTTCAATTTTATCATTTTGATACAGACTTGCTGCTGATGGTGAGGAGTTTTTCACATCTTATGATGAGGTTTATGACAGTTTCGACGCAATGGGTCTGCAGGAAAATCTTCTTAGGGGCATCTATGCATATGGTAAACATTAAAGGAAATTATGTGATGGTGTTTTTGAAATATAGTTCTATTAGTAATGGTTGTATATTTGAGATGGTGCTCTGCCCCTATCCTTTTTCTTGAAGATGTCCTTTTGAATAATCTTATTCGTATTCTCAAGGTTTCGAAAAGCCCTCTGCAATTCAACAAAGAGGAATTGTGCCATTCATCAAGGGGCTCGATGTGATCCAACAGGCTCAGTCTGGGACTGGGAAAACTGCAACCTTTTGCTCTGGAGTCCTGCAGCAGCTGGACTACAGCATCGTCGAGTGCCAAGCCCTTGTTCTTGCGCCGACCCGTGAGCTCGCCCAGCAGATCGAAAAGGTCATGCGAGCCCTCGGTGATTATCTTGGCGTTAAGGTCCACGCATGCGTTGGAGGCACCAGCGTCCGTGAAGATCAGCGTATCCTCTCCAGTGGGGTCCACGTCATAGTTGGTACTCCCGGGCGTGTCTTCGACATGCTGAGGAGGCAGTATCTCAGGCCCGATCACATCAAAATGTTCGTCTTGGACGAAGCAGATGAGATGCTTTCAAGAGGATTCAAGGATCAGGTCCATATTTCGTTTCCTTCCATCTTTTACCCCTTCTCTGCGTCTGTCGTTCTTGTAATAAAACTTACACCGAACATTTTTCTCCTTTCAGATATACGACATCTTCCAACTGCTGCCTCCCAAGATTCAAGTGGGCGTCTTCTCAGCCACCATGCCGCCCGAGGCCCTCGAAATCACCAGGAAGTTCATGAACAAGCCAGTTCGTATCCTCGTGAAGCGCGACGAGCTGACCCTCGAGGGAATCAAGCAGTTCTACGTCAACGTCGACAAGGAAGAATGGAAGCTCGAAACCCTCTGCGATCTCTACGAGACTCTTGCCATCACACAGAGCGTCATCTTCGTCAACACGAGGCGCAAAGTCGACTGGCTCACAGACAAAATGAGGGGCCGCGACCACACTGTCTCGGCCACACACGGTGACATGGACCAAAACACGAGGGACATCATCATGAGGGAGTTCAGGTCTGGCTCGTCCCGAGTGCTCATCACCACCGATCTCTTGGCCCGAGGCATCGATGTTCAGCAGGTATCTTTGGTCATCAATTACGATCTCCCTACTCAGCCCGAGAATTACCTTCATCGTATTGGTCGAAGTGGGAGGTTTGGTAGGAAGGGCGTGGCGATTAACTTTGTGACTCGTGATGATGAGAGGATGCTCGTCGATATTCAGAAGTTCTACAACGTTGTGGTCGAGGAGTTGCCTGCGAACGTGGCCGACCTTCTCTGAATGAGGTTTGTGTTTTCGAACTGTTTTAAGTTATGTTGTTGCTGCTTTATGTTGTCTTATGTTTTGTTTGTCTTGGTGTTTTGGGGACCATTTCCTTGTGCTTTTTTTTTCTTTGTGTTGCAAAAATTTTGCTGTGTTTTTGTTGTATAATTTAATGTGATGTTGTTGGGACTTATTTGAGTCTGATTGATGCTGCGTTTTCCCTTTACATGGTTTAGCTAATGAAGATATTCAAAATTTGCTATTTAGCTAGCAATAAATGAGGCAATCCCAACGCAGGTTATTGTTAACTACTATTCCTTGCCATTAATACTCTATTAATATTATAAATATTACGCATGTATCCGATTACATTGCCGTAAGACGTTAAGACAAAATAAATTATCGAATTAATAAATCATCGAATTATTCAGCCGAGGAAGAAAATCAAAGGAGGTTAAAGAGCGGGAGTAGGGCAGAGACAGAGTAGAGCAAACGGCGTGGGAAAGAGGTGAAAGGTTTCGGATTACTTTCACGGTTCAAGAACCGACGCTAACCCGGTTTAGAGTGAAAAGGCAAAAAGTAAAGGGTATATTATCGTTCAGGCCCTAATAGACATTTTTCAATATGATTCAGGTACTTTTGTAGTTTTATTTCGCCCAAAGTCCTAATTACTGAAAATATTAGTTTGAAGAACCAATTCCATTATAAATGACCTTTCTATCTTTCACATTTGACAAAATTACACCATGTGCTATCGTCTCTTCCAAACGATGAATGCACAAACCACGCTCAACGAAGACCAAAATTTACGATCTAAAAGCCGGCTCAATCTCGACGTTAATGACCGAATAAGGTTAATTTGATGATAATTTTCCATGGATGTCAATAATCAATGAAAATTTTTAAAGTTCATAATGGAACAATGTATTAAAAGTAATTCGAAAATCTCGTTGGAACAAGGGAAAATCTGGACTTTAATGACCGAATAAGGTGAAATTGATCGTAGGTCTTAATATTTAATGAAAATATTGATGTTAATCACGAAGAAATTTGACGCGGCCCACGATAGCTTTTACTAATAAAACGCTCGCTAAGTTACAATTTATGCATTCTGGATAACAATTTATACGTTCTGGGTGACATTTTATGCATTCCGGGTAACGCTTTATGCATTCTGGGTAACACTTAATGTAATTAGGTAATAATTTATGCATTCCGGGTAACACTATGCATTCTGCATTGCCCGAAAATGGCAACCTGCACCTTTTGGAGTATAGCTTTCGACCTAGAATTCAAATGAGCTTGTCTCAAGCTCCCTTGATTACCCAAGTTAATTATGTATACTTTTATTCTTTACGTTATTTTTTATTCGAAGTCCATTGACCTAGAAAATGTGCCCGAAAAAGATTTGCGGGTGCTTAGGGATGTCCGAAAATGGCATTGCCCGAAAATGGCAACCTGCATCTTTTTTAGTATAACTTTCGATCTAGAATTCCAATGACTTTGATTCAAACTCCTGTGAATATCCAACTTAATTATGTATAACTTTTATTCTTTAAGTTCTTTCTGATTCGCTAATACCAAATCGATAACCCGCAAATTAATCGAAGAAATCAAAGACGAACAGCGACAGCCACGAGCAACGACGACGAGGATGTTACAATTTGGTGATATGTGTATCCGATACTTATGTGTAGGATGTTTCTTTTGAACAAACTTCGCTTATGTTGCTGAAAATGTATGCATGATTTGGTAAAATCTTCTGTTGTTTACTGATTTCCTGCAGTAACGTTTAACAAGGTTCGGCAACAATTGAAGGGAGAAAAATCAATATGTAGGCAACAAGAAAGTACAATACGAGTAACAAAAATCTTGGTCACAATAACAATTTAATACGTAATTAGTTTAATCTATCATTTTCAAATTGGAAGCACGCTACATTCACTAAAATACAATAATTTACGAAGTTTTAGATAAAATATATTAGTTTAGGTTATGATTTTCATGGAGATTATGTTGGAATTAAAGAAGTTGAAGTACATAGTATGAAAAACAAGTAGCACTCTTCTTGAAAGAATGATCATGCTTCTACGAAATTGATTCCACTTACTCAAAACGTTGCGGATATGAACTATTAGTTGTTTAATATCGACCTAACATAAATGATTCAACAAAATTAATGACATCTTTAATTAATCTTAAACGTAAACCCTATGTTGTTTACTGATTTTCTGCAGTAACAGTTTAACACTGATCAGAAACAATTGAAGAGGATGAAAAAAACAAGGGTAAAATGCATATAACCCCTCGTGGTTTCACCGAAATGCACATAAACCCCCGTGGTGTTTTTTTGTACGGTACTCCCTCGTGGTTTAACTAATGTTGCACCAAACCCTCCGGACAGCAGTTTTTTCCCGAAATTGAATTACACGCGCTCTTACTGCAGGTGGGTTAAGTTTGGATCAATTATTTACTGTTAAATGACCAGAAGGTGAATAATTGGGGTTATTCTGGTCATTTAACAGTAAATAAATCTGGTCATTTGAGCGCGTAATTCAATTTCGGGCAAAAATCTGCTGCCCCCAAGGGTTATCATTTGAAAAGAAGGTGAATAATTGGGGTTATTCTGATCATTTTTAACAGTAAATAATATGGTCCAAGCTTAACCCACATGTAGTAAGAGCTCGTGTAATCCAATTTCGGGCAAAAACTGTTGTCCGGAGGGGGGGTACGATGCAACATTAGTTAAACTACGAGGGAGTACCGTGCAATAAAGAAACTGATGTGATCGACATGCGGTGTACTGATATTAAATGCAGGTATGATAAGTGATAATTGAAACGAATACGTGTTTACTATCACTGATGTGCCATAGGCAGTGGACCTATCGTTCATAGCGTAGTAAAGTGAGTAAACGAGTATCGAACACGAGGAATAATCTTGACTAGTATTGACTATCGACTCGATATCTAGCCTAAATAAAATGACGGGATTTGTTTTTGCTACGAACTAATTTAACAGAGCAACCTAATGGAATAGAAGACTAAGAAAGCACAACTAGAAATGATACAAGTTAGTTAAGATGAGAAATATGTGCTAGGGATTCGAATCCCGCTAGGTGTTGTCGGCTAAGGCTACGGAATATCGCCCCTACGTAAATATCAACTAAATCGCAGTAATTTTTCTACCCACTAACGGATTTGCTGTCGTCCTAAACGTTCGTGGGAATCTAAAATGAGCAATAACGGCGAGGATCGAGTATTTACTTTCACCCTATACTCGAATCCTGTCTATGAACGGCCTAATAGTTATCTAGCTGTCGCCCTAAAAGATGTACTACACATTCACACATAGACATATTAAGGCAAATAAACAAGTTCGTAGAACAATAAATAGCCCAAAATATACTTGTTCACGATTATCCTACGCCTTAACTACGACATAACCCAATGTTCATCTACTTCCAAACACATAAGAGAATTAGCTACTCATAATTGACAAAACAACAACGAGTTTCAATGGTAACGAGGGTAGAGAACTCATAAAATCTTTCCTAAGAAGTGAGCATGGTGTTTTTGAGGTGGAGCTCTCGTTCCTCGATCAAATGGGCGTGAATGCGTTGTTGGATCGTCTCTTGAGCATCTCGGAATCAAGGAGCGGCTTATCGCGTTCTTCTTCCTCTTCTTTCCTCTAATTTTCGGCTCTATCCAGGTTAGGGTTGAGTTCTGAGAAGAACTCCCCTTTTATTCTTCGAATTTGGGCCTTAACCCTGAAATTTGGAACGTTCACGGCCACTTAACGGGCCTTCACGCCCATGAAGCAAACAATTTAGGCTGATTTCCGCCTTTGTTAAACCCTTCACGGCCTCGTGCACAAGAAGCCACGGCCGTGACATAAGCTTGAACCCTAAAACTTGACTTTCTGCCGCAAGTCACGGCCTCTTGCATGAGGAGTCACGGCCATGACATATAATAGGTTCTATTACCTTCGCTTCACTGACATGTCACAGCCTAGTGCATGGTAATTCACGGCCGTGACCGACAGCGTTGAGTTGATTAGTTTCTACCGCGAGTTACGGGCATGTGCAAGGGGATTCACGGCCGTAACACTCAAAGTCTTTTCCATCTCAAGCTCTCTGTCCGCGATCACGTCCTATTGCATGATGCATGGCCGTGAACAATTCCTGGAAGCTTCATTCTTCATCCTTTTTGCGTCATTTTGCCTCGTTTTCGTTCCTCTTCGCCCGATAACCGTTCAAAGGTCCTACAATATTTAGATGGGTATAAATAGAGCCGAGAAATGCATGGAATGACAAAAAATACCCTATTTAACCCAAATAAATACAACAATAAACGTATTAAAAATATGTTTATCATGATGCGTAGGTAACAAGGAAACACAACACGAGTAACATGATACTTAGTCAGAATAACAATTTAATATGTAATTAGTTTACTTATGATTTTCAAATTTTATATTGCAAACGTGCTAAATCAAAGAACTATTCAAGACAAAAAAGTTTCTCTAGTCAAGAAGCCCGTGCTACCTGTGTTGAAATAGGGGCAAATAGTTTGCCCCTACATTTCCTAAGAATCGACTTGGTAAAATCCACTATTTCATATATTGGTAAAAGGAATGATCCATCGGGCTCAGGATTGTTCATTCACTAAAATATATGAATTTACGAAGTTTTAGATAAAAATAGATTAGTTTAGGTTATGATTTTAATCACATGCCCTAATTCACAAACTATATAGTTCTGGTAACATATAAACATATAACTAGTAACAGTTTACACATATCGGGTAACAGATAATCTATGCTTGACTTTATTTACTCTCCCGCCCAAAATTGATCTCATTCTGGTTTTCCCGCCCGAAATTTCACGGAAATTTAGTAACAAATTTAGGAAACATAGTAACAGAAATGTATATACTAGTAACAGATCCTGATAATTTTAATTAGTAACAGTTGTTCATCACCTCAATTGACGAACGTGCGAATCAATTCACTAACAACTCGATAATGTCGATGTCTTTCATACCATGTGCATTACACCACTTATGGTTTGGGAGTTAACAATTGACTCATAATTTCGAATATAATGGCGTAGCAAAAAAATACCCAAATTATAGCATCGTAGTTTCGCAAATTAAATGATGAACATCGAACGAAAGACCAAACATGGTGTCTACCTATACTATGGGTACTTCGAATTTATACATATTAGATGTAATCGTTTCCGAAAACAACTTTGATTTCATCTTATTTTCGCAAATTCTACACATGGTAGCAATTAATTGTAGTTTAATAACGGTTTTGATACACCCAGTAACGGTTTTGATACTCCAAGTAACAGATTTGATACTCCGAGTAACAGTTTTAACACAGTAAAAATATACCCAAATTATTAGCGATCGTATTTTCGCAAAATTAAAAGATGAACGTCGGACGAACGAGCAAAACATGTGCCGCACCGAGCTGTCCATACTCTGGGTACATCGAATTTATACATATTAGATGTAATCGTTGCCAAAAAAGGTTTTGAATTCATTTTATTTTCCCAAATTAGAACCCTACACATGGTAACAATTAATTGTAGTTTAATAACGATTCTGATACACCTAGTAACGGTTTTGATACTCCGAGTAACAGATTTGCAGTTCTGACACAGTAAAAAAAATTATTTGAGTCGACCGTATTTTTGCAAAATTAAAAGATGAACGTCGGACGAACGACCAAACAATGTGCTGCACCGAGCCCATACTATGGGTACTTCGAATTTATACATATTAGATGTAATCGTTGCCAAACACGGCTTTGATTTCATCTAATTTTTGCAAGTTAGAACCCTAACTAGAAAAATCCATCACAAATCTTACATCTTGCGTCGTCAATGCCGCAATATATTCTACCTTACACGCTGAAATTGGTTGGTTAATGGGCATTCGAAATTTCGAATTTCGATTTACTGTAAAAACGAGATTCATAAAATAAATATTCTCTGTCGATAACAATTTTCTGCATCATAGTAACAGATAAGGATGGAAATAACAGTGCACCGGGCGTTTATAACAATATAATCTAACAGCATAACAGAAAGTCGCCGAAAAATAACTCTTAGTTTAGTATGTTAGGAAAGATATTTTCGTCAATACATATTTTTAGCCTTATCTCTGTCATTTTCGAAAAAGTTGGTCCTTTAAACTAATAGGGATTCTGATAGGGACTGAACAGTTTAAAAAACTTACTGATTAGGGACTGAATAGAAATTTTCCCCAAGTAAAAACATCTATGTCGGTCATAAGAACGCGGGAAAATTAAGGCGAATATTAATAATTTTGATTATTGCGAATGTATCTTAATACAAATTTCAGATTAGTGTAGGAAAGATATAGTCAATCTTTTAATCCACAAGCAATACCATAAGTCGCCCCACTTTCTTGGCCGATATGGAGATTGATGTGGCACAGAAATTAGGCAGGCTGAATAATAAAATTAAGGCAATAATTAGATTAAAATGATTATTAGAAAGACTTAGTAAAACTAGGGGTTTTTGGGAAAAGGGAGATAACAACAGGAACTAAGAGTTTTAGAGACCTCCGACGGACTTTAGGGAACTAAGACTCGTGTTAGGATGTGTTTTTTGGACCTATTATACTAAGCAGGTAGGAAGCGTCAGGGAGAAGCTTCATTGAAGGTTCGGAAGCCGAAAAGACACTATGGGAAAAGAAACCTGTTGATCACCACGTGGCTGTCAAAGATAGGGCCGCACCACTGCAAAAGTTGAAACTTCCTGTAAAAGCTACTGGGACATGACAGATCACTGTTCCTGACAAGTGCATGAAAAGATTTCAGAAGCATGCTTGCTTTTTCTGAAAGGACATGAAAAGTCTCATCTCCTGGAAATCAGACACAAAGTTGGAATCGTAGGCCAAATCTTAACTATAAAAGGAGGACTTATTCATTTACAACACAAGAATCATATAACGAAATATCACACTTAAATCAACGTCCCATTAGCTATTTTCTTACGTGTTCTTGAGAGAAAAGTGAGGAAAAAGTAGTTTGAGCGTGTAAATTCAAAGTATAGTGAAAGGAGGTTTCAGAGCACCCGTGGACGTAGGATTCGCTAGAATCCGAACCACGTAATTCCTGGTCTTATTTCATTTACGTCCCTATCACGTCCCGTTCAAGCAAGCTTCACACACCATCACGTTTCCATAAAACGTTCCATAAAAACGCGACTCTACCGCTAAGTAAATTCCCCAAATCATAAATTTCTTTGATTGGAATAGCTCCACATTAGAGATCTATTATGCAAGGTTGGAAAATATATGATTATTGTCTTTGGATTATTATTAATAAGGCATATATGAATGTGTTCGGTTTGCAAGATATGTGAGTTAATTTCAGTACTATGTTTAAAATTTACAAAAGTAACATTTAATTCATCAATACATAATTTACAAAACAAATTATTATTATTGAATATCAAAAATATAAGATATGTATTTGATCGTTATGAAACATAGAATAAATTGATGTTTATTTTTATCATATAAATAAATGAAATAAAGATCATTTTATGATAGGAGGAATAAAGGTTTTTTACTCTTTTTGTAATAATAGTAGTTAGATTAATTATATTAGCCCAACCCATAGGATGAATTGTATCGGGATTGTTAAGATAATAATAGTAGCGGGTAAATGCTTTATTGGGGTTTAAATATTGGATTTTATTTATAGAACGGTATTACACAAAATCCGAGTTTATGTTGGGGTATCAATAAAACTCAGCGGACCCGAGATGTAATATACAAATTAAATGCGTGAGGGCATAATAGTCAATCAAGTATCCAGGTTCATGCATCTGCTCCCTCTTCAAAAGTCTTATCACCTCTTTGGATGATTTCGTCATCGAAGGCTCTGCACTGACCCATACCAGCTTCGGATAGTTGTTTTCGAAGTGCATTTGTGATTAATTTTATCAAGTTCGGACCAGTTAGGTTGTGAAATTCTGAACAGGATCGCAAAGGTATTCCAGTTAGTACCTTGATTTCGTTTATTCGACGTGTTTCTGAGTCTATCCGATTGTTGGATTTACCGTTTTACGTGTATGCAATGAATACCGAGTTCGGAGATGGTTATGTACAGCTGAGTTTGTCTTTGCTGTTGTATTTGTGGTTCTTTGACTTGATCGGAACTAAGGAAAAGCTCTTTTGCAGTTACTTTTATGAATTAAAAAGATCAGCTTTTTTTTTTCTTTTTCTTTTTTGTCTTGCGGTGACAATGGGGAGTTTCGAAGACTGTTGTGTTTTGGTGGTGAGGTTTGTAAAGTTTTGCTATGACG
This sequence comes from Craterostigma plantagineum, assembly GCA_027422505.1. NCBI lineage: Eukaryota > Viridiplantae > Streptophyta > Magnoliopsida > Lamiales > Linderniaceae > Craterostigma > Craterostigma plantagineum. The sequence goes on along the minus strand of JAPQWV010000019.1, from coordinate 7,313,821 downwards.
TAATCGGAAAGGATCATTTAAAAAATATCTCAAGTTGTAGAATCCTTTTCTATAGCTCTTTGCATATGTACAATCTCTATGAACTCTTGATGAGATCTTCTCAATCATAAGAATGATGGATTTCTCACATGGAATTCCTGTAAGTTGTTGTGATTCATGGGCTGATAAATTTCTTGAATGTGTTAACATGTATCTAGATTTGTGCATTCGATTGAAGCCCGAAATTGTTAGATGAAATAGTTCCATTACTAGAACTACCTTGCAATGCTAAATTCCCGATATAAACCACTATGGATATATTGTTCTTTTTTCCCAATTACGGCGGTAAACGACGGCGAGCTAACCAACGCAAGGTCGAGCATGATCTGATGATACCATTGAGGTTTTCGTGAAAGATTTGATCCCTTCATCCATGCATAATTATCGAAGATGATGCAAATTCACTACCGTTTCAAGCATTGATCGTTCTAAGTTTCACTTCATGATCTTTTCTTCTTTTAATCCATTGCTAGTTCCACGTGGGACTTACGTGCTGGAGAATGTTGTCTGACGAAGAATCGTCATTGCTAGGTTCATCATCATTACACAAAGACAGCTTACCCCATATGGAGCTCGAACTGCCTAAAGAAGTCGAAGATGGTGCTGATATTCTGTACGAATTCTGGCCATTACAACAAGTAGATCCAAAGAAGTCAAGATTCCCATGTTGCGTGGTTTGGACACCCTTACCTATTGTCTCATGGCTGGCGCCCTTCATTGGACATGTCGGGATATGTAAGGAAGATGGAACCGTGTTAGATTTCTCGGGTTCAAACCTCGTCAACGTCGACGATTTCGCCTTCGGTTCTGTCGCTAGGTATCTTCAACTGAACAGGGAACAGGTAAAAAAAACCCTTGATTCGTAATTTTTTCTCCAATTTTCGTAAGGTTTTTCTCCAATTTTTTTCTCCTTCCTTGAAATCATAGTGGGAATCTGAAAATCACACTAGCTTTATTTGTATAGTATAGTGTTGCCATTAGGTATTGGCCTGCCCCGTGTCTGAAAATGGAAATAACATCTGTTAAGTGACCGCTTCATCTAAAAAGCTCGGACTGTATCATTTAACTTTACATAATTTATTTCCAACACATCCCTTACGTCTAGACTAATTTCTTTCTCTATCTAGCCTTTGATGTGTAGTTTTCTTAAATGGGTGGTCGTTAGCAGGTAAGAACACCTCTATTTAGTAAGGTTTTTCTCCAATTTTTCATTCTTGAGAATCATAGTGCGAATCTGATCTGAAATCACACCATCATGTAGCAGTATAGTTAGTGTTGCCGTTGGGGATTGCCCCCTGTCTGAAAGTAGACATAACATCCGTTAAATGACAGCTTTACCTAAAAGCTCGGACTTCTCAAATTTTAATTATATATACTTTGGTTCCAACATGTTCCCTCACGTTTAGCATGATTTCTTTCCGTGTAATTCTTTATCTTAAATGGATGGTCGTGAGGATTCGTACGGTTGACCTCTCTCAACCTGACTTGTAATTTTCTTACACGTGTAATTTTCGTAGCATGACCGCGCCTAGGAAAATAGAGACAACATCTATCGATTTGGTAATGAATTTACTAACCACTACGCCGTTTTTTTTTTTCATCCATCTTCTAAAAAAAAACAGTGCTGTTTCCCGCAAAACCTCGTGACCCACAAGTGCAAGAACCGCTACGCCCACTCCGAAATGGGAAGCGCAATCTCGTGGGACGACGCGATCCATTCGAGCGCCCGGCATTTCGAGCACAGATCTTACAACCTCTTCACATGCAACTGCCACTCGTTCGTGGCCAACTGCCTTAACCGCCTATGCTATGGCGGGTCGATGGGTTGGAACATGGTCAGCGTGGCTGCCCTCGTTCTGTCAAAGGGAAGATGGGTCGACGGGTTTTCGGTGGTGAGGGCATTTATGCCATTTCTGACCGTCGTTTGCCTGGGCGTTTATATGGTGGGTTGGCCGTTCTTTATTGGGTTGTTTTCCTTTTCGTTTCTGCTTATTGGGTGGTTCTTGCTGGGGACCTGCGGTTTCAAGAATTTATTGGAGTGTTAGGACAGAGGAGTTGTTTTGTGTTCTAATTGCATTAGAAGAAGAAAATAAAATTTTTATGGCATTCACCTTATTTGAACCTAGTTGAACTGTATTTTGCATGATCAGATCTTTAGACTTTCTTTTTGCACAGAGGACGCAACTGTTATTACAGAGAATTAGCAGTAGTGCTAACTTAATAAGTGAAGAGACAAGGCAATCTTTTCAATCATGTACACTAACTTGCTCAGAGAGAATATTTTTCCTTTCAACATTGGGTAATTGATGTAATAAAATGTGTTCTTAGAGCATCTCCAACCGAACTGGAAAACAAAAAAAAATTCATAAATTTACTCCAATCTATACCGAAAACCAAACTCAAAATGGGATTTTTAATTTCTCCCACCTGAAAAAACGCATATTTGCGTTTGGATCTGTTAGAATGCGATTGAACTTTTTAATAGTGAAGTCTCGAATTTTCGTTTCTATCGTAAATCTTTGTCCGAAAAAGACAAAGCTATGAATGACAGATGGACTGTGATAATTTGAGCTTTCAGAGAAAATAGATAAAGGCAGATCAAGATGTCAGAAATCGAACTACATAAATATCATTATTATTTATAAAAAATATGAATGCAGATACAAACGTACTCTTTTGGTCATGCTCACAGTTGTTTGACATGACTGGAAATATTTATTTATTTTCCTTGATGAACATAGTCAATGAGCTGTAGATTTTTATTTTTGTTCTTTTTTTTCGGATTTTATTTTCTATTAAATCTAAGATGATATTTGTAGTTTAATTGGTAAAGTTGTAAAATATGTGGGTAGTATTGAAATTTGTAAAAATTGATGTGGAAATGAATATTACAAAATAGTCTATTGAGTTTGAGAATGAGTTGATCGGTTGAGGAAGAATTACCGCATTTTGAGTTTGAGAATACGTTTGAGTTTGAGAATGCATTTATCGGTTGGAGATGGTCTTAGTATAAGATATCGTAATAGATAGGATATAAGTAGCTGTAATAAAAGCAGATCCAAGGAGTTTGGAGACTTTTTTCTTAATCTCAGCAGTATTCCACAAGTATGACAGTTTTACTACACCAAAAGAAAATCAAGTTCTTGCTTATCAGACCTTTGAAACGTCATAAATGAAAAATTGCAATGTATCATATATAACAGAAGTTATAAAAGCGGAGAGCATCTTATTTTTGAAAGCTTCCAAACTGAGTTTGCGGGTTGCTTAGGCTAGAGAAGAAGTCATCATCGTTCATCGTGGCCGTTGATGCAAAGCCAGATTTGCCAGATCCAACGGTGGCCATAGATCCACCTCCTGGCCCTACACGCATCGAACCGCCCATGTAAAACGAAGGCATAGGGCCCTTTTCTTCTGATCCATCGGTCAACCCGCCCACAATGCCAACGTCTGCTAAGTTGACCTTCTTCGCTGAAATCGATAATCAAGTACAGTGTAAATTCAGCATTGTTTAGGGCAACTAAAGTAAATACTTGGTTGTCAAATGAAATCATAAACCTCCGTAATGTTCTATCTAGACGAAAAAGAAAACGAAAGAGGACGTACGTGCAGTTATATTGAGATCAATCAGTCCACGGCTCAAGGAATCTGCCCATATTCCAGATTTAACTTGAAATGAGTCCTCCTTGATCGGAGATTTGGTTTCGACCGAAGAAGAAGCACTGGCGTTTCCATCGCTCCCTACATTAGATGAGCCTTTCCCAGATTCTGTAGGAACTGGGTTGGTGTTTGAAGTGAAGGAACCAAAAGGGTCTGACCCTTCAAAGTTGTTCAATGGAACTGCTGCAAAGGGGTCGAAAGCGCTAGAAGTTGTATCGGCTTTAGAGGTTTTGCTGTCATCGGGCTTTGGAAGTGGATCGGGCGAACCGAAGAAATCCATTGTTGTTGACACAGTTGGAGCAGGTGCCGAGTCAAACAGATCAATTTTTGGCTGAGAGAAAAGAGAAGGTTGATGTTTGCCAGTTAGTGGGAGTTGGGAGATTTGTATCTTAGAGGTTTAATTAATTTTTTACCTGTGGAGCAGTAACTTTTGAAGTGTTTGGATCAGGCGTAGCTGACACAAAAGCTGCATCAGCAAATAAATCAATTTCTGATGAATCGTTGTTCAAAGGGCTCATCGTAACAGTCGGAGCTGGTACTACTGGAGCATCCAGAAGATCGCCAACAATGCTTTGGCCAAAAAGATCTACCTGGTTACCTCCAGAAGAGGGTTCTGATTACATGGTGAATATCCCAAAATTAAACACAGTCAATAAAAATTAAGGTGAAATTAGCATATATAAGAGAGACGAGGAAATACGAAACTCAGCTAAAAAATAGTTTCCTTTGGTTCTTGGTGGGATCAAACAAAGACATATTGTGAAAGAAAGGAAAGAATTTAATCAGCAGCTTCAGATATATTTTACTTGGAGACGTAGTGCTTCTAGCAGTTGAAGTCCCTCGTGGGTCAAAATCGTCAAAATCTTCGTCGTATTTGTTTGATGATGAAGTCTTTGAGGAAGCCAAACTGTGTGCATCTGGGTTGGTTTTTGTAGATGCTTTTGATGCATCGGCAGCAGAAGAGCCTGATTTCTTGCTGCAAAATATTCTTGATCTTTAGAGAGAATATATATAAGTATATAAATATATACAAAAAATTAGAGCAACAATTATCGCAGGACAATAATGTATTCCCATATGCCAAACTTCTGCCAAAATTGTGTTGGATGCGTCATAAGGCAGGGCCCCCGAGCAAGCCTCCCAACTTATGGGATAATTATATAGAAATCTGCAGTTTATCAACCTTGGCAAATTACAGTTTCATTATTACAAATGTCGAAGAGGCCGCCTCAAGTTCATTCACAAAACAAGGAAGTCTACAACCAAAAATACAGCACGCATGTAAATGTCACTAATAGGCAATAGCTGGTATAAATGAAATCATATAAAAAGTCAATGAACTAATTTTAACAATAGAGTCAACTGAATGATGGCTGATGCCAAAACACTCACCTCCCCTGGCGAGAAGGTTCTCTCTTTGATGTAGTTTTCTCATATTTGTCTTCATTGCGATCTGTAGCACTGTATGAAGAGTTGTCTCCTGTACTACCGAATCCCCCATACCGGTCATTGTTTCTGAAGTTACTGCTACTGAATGAGGCTGCACCTGATTTGTATGTTATGCCAGAGGAGGAAAGTCCAAAATACCTGAAGGTTGGAGCAATAAGCCGCAAAATATCCAACTTTTGAATCATCACTGGGACATGAAGAAATTATATATGAATTTGACCTCAAGGACCAAGGTAGCAACTTACTTTTCTTTATTTGCGGCAGCTTTATTCCTTACTTCCTGGATTTTGTCTTTGTCATTCAGAAGTCCAGCAATGGTTTCTGCTTTCTTTCTGACGTTGATACCTAAATCCTTACCACTTGGCTCAGCATACTCAAAACTTGACAGAGACTGCAGAAGTCCATAAAACACCAGTCAGAATACAAGGTATATTTACAATAACAACACAATGAAGTAGCAAAAGTTGGGCACAATCATATCATTTCAAATAAATATAGGGAATAAAAGAAAATCATACAGATATCTGGAAAGTATGCTCTACGATGTCATCAACGGCACGTTCAGATCCATGCCCCACTAGGTACTCAATAACAGCCAATGCCTAGCAAAGAACAAACAATATTTCAAAGTTTAACCGATAGGTAGCGAAATTGCAGAAGAATTAGAATCAAACCAAAACATTAACAGTCTACACATGACAAAGAGTAACACCAGAAAGAACTTCAAGGAAAATCTAGTATCAACCTTGTAGACAAGACGCCAATTCTTGTCTGTCTCTGTCAATCTTGTCCAGAGTACATTCATTACCATCTGACAATCAGTGCTAGATTGTATCCCACCATGGAAGATGCAGAAGGAACTCAAATCAGTTACGCCAAACTCAAGTAAAGAAGAAATTCGCAACTTAACTACTTAAGAAATAAAAATGTCCATGATAAGTAAAGAAGTTACAATCTCTTGGTGGCATCAGCTATCTCTGCCAATACTGTACCATGAGGACCCCATGGTTCATCATCTGTTGCATCCAGAACCTAATTCCATATGAAACGACTCATCCATATCAATGATGGTTGGATAAAAAGTAACCTAGCCCAACATTTTATGCAATAAGCAGATGCAATTAGTACCTTTGCGCCTCACATCATATGATTTTCTATTGAATCTTGATTTAAGTAACTAAACAGGGAAGCAAAGATGCATAGAAAATGGGGTTGGAAATTCATGCAAGTTTTGGGCATTCACCTACTAAAATATTACCAATCAATACAGTCAGAACGTAAAAGCATAGGAATCAAAATTAAGAAAAGCAAATAGCACTATTAACAGATTGAACAGCGGAAAATACAAGCTGAATATAAATTTAATATTTTCTTTTACCTTTTGTTCAATCTCTGGGACCTTCAATACCTTCAAATTAACCTCTCTCTTTCTGCAATCGCACAAAACAACAATGAAACTACCGCGATCGATTAAAATGATCGAGGCTTGACGAAAGATGGTAAAAAAGATAATTTATCAGGCATACATTTCGCGGACAGTTTGATCAAAAACCTTCATGAAATCCATGCCTCGATCCAATAAACTGTTGCAGAAATTTCTAAGTAGCGGATCAGAGATTGATCGACGAAATCAATTGGAAGAATGGCCCGTGATCGTCCCTGTAAACTTGACCTTTTGTTAAACGGTGATTGATTGTTGAAGTTTGAGTAAAATTGACGTAAATGGACGCTGGAGATTTAAGACGCACGCTTTTGTAATGTCGCGTGAGCCGCTCATTGTGAAAAAAAAACAGCACCTTTCCTTCCGAGGATAATGCACAAGCCAACCACTTTCCCTTTTCCATAAAAAAATATGGAATTTTAATTCTTGGAAAATGATAAACGTATTTTCTTACGTTTATAGGTATTATAATTGAAGTATTTGCAAGTTAAAAGGAGTCTTCATGTCAAATTTGGTAATTAATTATGAGTTTACATCATTTCGGACAGTTTTGCGGCAGTTTAGAATGTCTCGTAAAATAAGGGGTTAAAGTTGACCGATAGATCTGAAAATTGGAGGGGAGCTAGAATACTTAATGATCTTAATTCTCACAAAAGGGATCTGCATTTGAATGTCTACATCGTGAGATATTAATTTTTGAACTTAATGCAAATTTTTTAGTGAATCAAAGTCAAGCTTTGTTTGCATGATTTCCAAGTTTTTCGACAGTTTCGGATTCTTAACAGATGAGGGGGTAAAAGTTGTCCAATGAAGCTGAAATTTTAACCAAAGATAGAAGACTTGTTAATCTTGATTCTTACCGGAGGGATTTGGATTTGGAGCTCTAGATTGAGAGATATTAATTTCGGAAGTTACTGCCGTGTTAGAGGTGGTGTTGGAGGTCAAAACACACTAAAAATGACTCCTACCTAACTTGTCTCTTCTTGGTCGAAAGTTCAACCATTATTCAAGGAAAGAGGCATGCTTTAGACCTAACTTTCGACATTGAAACACCCCATTAGGATGCATATGCGTAGTCTACGTCTTTCTTACATGATGAACTTGGCGATACTTGAGAGATTCGTACACATAACCCTATTTTTGTGAGATTTTTGAGCCTACGAGCTTTTTGCTCATTTCTTTGGTTGTGTGAATCATGCTTAGTTTATTTCTCTTCAGAACTTGCTTGTGTATTACGTTTGAAACTACTTAAAGTGTGATTGCGTGAAAATGAGGATGGCATTAGGAATTTAGTCCATAGCCAAAGTATCCAACCACGACTGACCCCCGTAGTTAGCCACTTTGAGCCTGAGCCTTTTATTTGAAACCGGATTATAAATTGCCGACCTGATTAAGCCTTAAGACATAAACCCATCGGAGCGATAGTAGAAGTGGAGGTTGAATGCCGGATTTAAGAAGCGCAACACGTGCTAACTTTTCGAGCTGAGCGTCGAAAAAAAAAGAAAAAAAAAAGAAAAAGAAAAGTAAAAAAAAAGAAAAAATATATATATTTTGACTAAGAACCCTTCCTCCGATAATCTTTCGCTCTCAGAAGCGTATTATCTATTTCATAGATCGAGAAGTCGAAAGAAGAAGGGCTTGGTGAATGAAAAAAAAAAGAAAAAGAAAAAAATGAAAAAACGACGAATTTTGGCGCATTCGAGATGATGGCATGATTCTGACACGACTACAGCTTATATCCTTTTTATGCTTATTCCTTTCATATCTTACATATCATAGCCATATTATAACCCGATAAAGACCTTCCGATTCACGCTTGAGCATTGAAAGTGGTAGATTTACGAATCATTTGCAAGCTTATGGTAGAGATTAGATTAAGTGCATGGCCCGAGAGAGTTCATAGACATTTTAACCTATACACTGAGTGATTTGAGTGAATCTTTGTGAGGTTCGGATTTCGATAGGTATCGCTAAAGGAAATCGTGAAAGTTAGTCGATGATTTCGAATATGCCTTCCGACTTTATTTGCATTATCTCCTACGTGATTTCGTTCTTGATTGATATGTTGCATGATTTTATCCTTTTATATGCCATTTGCATTTCTTTGCTTGAGGACAAGCAAATGCTTAAGTGTGGGGAAATTTGATAAACGTATTTTCTTACGTTTATAGGTATTATAATTGAAGTATTTGCAAGTTAAAAAGGAGTCTTCATGTCAAATTTGGTAATTAATTATGAGTTTACATCATTTCGGACAGTTTTGCGGCAGTTTAGCATGTCTCGTAAAATAAGGGGTTAAAGTTGACCGATAGATCTGAAAATTGGAGGGGAGCTAGAATACTTAATGATCTTAATTCTCACAAAAGGGATCTGCATTTGAATGTCTACATCGTGAGATATTAATTTTTGAACTTAATGCAAATTTTTTAGTGAATCAAAGTCAAGCTTTGTTTGCATGATTTCCAAGTTTTTCGACAGTTTCGGATTCTTAACAGATGAGGGGGTAAGTTGTCCAATGAAGCTGAAATTTTAACCAAAGATAGAAGACTTGTTAATCTTGATTCTTACCGGAGGGATTTGGATTTGGAGCTCTAGATTGAGAGATATTAATTTCGGAAGTTACTGCCGTGTTAGAGGTGGTGTTGGAGGTCAAAACACACTAAAAATGACTCCTACCTAACTTGTCTCTTCTTGGTCGAAAGTTCAACCATTATTCAAGGAAAGAGGCATGCTTTAGACCTAACTTTCGACATTGAAACACCCCATTCCATTTGAACTCAATAAAGGAGGCTAAAGTTGAAGGAATTGGGGGACAAAGTTAGCTTTCTTCAATGTGAACAAGTTAAAGCAAAGAAGACTTGCATGTACATGAGTATGAGCTCCCCTTGCTATAAATAGAGGAAGGAATCATTGGGAGAGAACACACACATACACTTAGAGAAGAGAAAGAAAGGCTAGAGAGAAAGTTAGCTCATTCACTTAGCTTGTAGCTAGGTATTCGATAAACGGCTCATCGAAGAACAAGGGTACGAAGCCATAAACAGGGAAGATCTATATTTTCTTTGATGTTTATTATGTTCTTAGTTGAGAAAATGAGTAGCTAATTTCTTGTGTATTTGAGATGAGATGAACCCTGGCAAGATCGATCGTATGTTTTTAAGTATATTTAATGTTATGCTATTGTTAAGACTCTTTTACGAATTTATATGATTTCGATTATGTCTATGTGATTGAAATTCTTATTTATCTTATTCATGTCTATGTGTGTAAGATAGATTAATTGGGAAATCGTACGCTGCGCTCGAGAGAGGGGCGAACGATTAGAACACTCTTAAACGAGCGGAATAAACTCGTCACTAGAGATAGGTTGAGCTACTCCGCTGGATTAGAGTCAAATCTAATAGAGGGATTAATAATGATTTAATGCAATCTTCGATTAAGTAGTTAGGGAAGCTTGCCCGGCTATTTAAGACGTAGATTAGTTGCTTACGAGCCTCGTGTGATAAGGCGCAGTTTCGTCAGTCATATGAACTCATACGCATGTGTTGGTAATCCTCACGGTCTAACGTTTAGCTAAAACTTTGATATATGTTTTCAGCAGATCGATCGAGCTAGGGGGAGTCGAAGTCTCAAATACGTTTCGCTTTCTTATCGTCGTTCATTCTCATCATTTTTATTAGTTTTGTTCATTTATATTTTTAGTTTTACAACAATCAAGCATTTTCACTAGGATATTTAAATTCAAGTTTTTCTAATTATTTAGTTCCCTTGGGATTCGATACTCGAATACTCGCCATTCTATACTATTATCGATAGGTACACTTGCCTGTTGAGTGTGGTTAGTTTGTCGATATTCGTTTTATTTTTATTACTCGATTCGCTCGATCAAGTTTTTGGCGCCGTTGCCGGGGAACTATTGATATTTGGAAAACTTCAGTTTATTATTTTAGCTCTATTATTATTATTAATATTATTTCTTCAAACTATCTTATTTATTTTTATCATCCTCAAAATAAAAAAAAATATATATTATATTATAGTGATTATTATTTTCTTTATTATTATTGTGTGTCAGTTATTATATTATTACTATTATATTATTTTTATTAGTACTATTATTATTTATTATTATTATTATTGTTTTTACTGTTATTTTTACTTATTTTTATTTTTTTTATTTTTTTCGCAATTTTTATTGTTACTTTAATTAGTATTATTATTTTTTTAATTAAATATTTTTTGTTGTTATTTTATTATTTTGCTTAATCGAATTTCTTTTGGTCTAGGTACGTGTACTCTGGTGCATGACCCGGAGAAACCATTCGCTACCATTAGTTGAAGGAGACCCGGAGATCGAAAGAACGTTCCGACACAACCTACGAGAAAACGCAAGGCGAGTGAAAATGACGGAGCAGAATCGCGACGAGATGCCATTAGCAAAGAGAGAACCTCCAATGAGAGAGTTGTGGAGAAACAACGCCGTAGGGTCGGTCGGCTCAGCGATAGTCCTTCCTCAAGTCCCGAACAACTTTGAGCTGAAACATCATTGGCTTCAAATGCTTCAGACGACAGCACAATACGACGGACTCTCCGAGGAGGATGCCTACAGACACATACGAGACTTCTTATCTGTCACCGACGCAATACGAGTACAAGGCGTAAGCGCCGAAGCCATCCGACTCTATCTATTTCCATTTTCTCTACGAGGGAACGCGAAGGAGTGGTTTAACTTACTTCCTGAGAGATCTATCACCACTTGGGACCAGATGCTGCCACCTTCATCAATTATTTCTTTCCACCTTCCAAGGCTCTCAAACTAAAGATGGACCTCACCGCATTCAAGCAAAAGGAGGGCGAAAATCTTTATGACGTGTGGACCAGATTCAAGGCGCTCTTGAACCGATTCCCTCAACACGGGATGACGAAAAGCGAACAAATCCAGCGGTTCCACGAGTCACTGAACGACCACACTGTACAACTATTAGACGGAGCATGCAATGGAGGTCTGTGTAATCTTAGCGCAACGGAAGGCTGGAATTTGATTGAGGATTATAGCGCTAATAGCTTCCGGCGCGGGAGTTCTGGCAATAGAGGCAAACCACCGGGAATGTACGACGTCGCTGAAACTACCGCAATCAACGCCAAGTTCGACGCTCTCCAACAACAAATGCAGACTTTGATGAATGCGCTCTTGCCTATGAAACCGGCCGTTAATGCTGTCCAATTACAACCCACACCGAGGCCTCCCACAACTATTGCGCCTTCTCATTCATATCCGGCGTATATTTCACCATGCACTATATGCGGAGGGAGCCACGATGCAAATCACTGCCCAGCCACTATTCCAACAGAGCAAGTCGATTACATGGGAAACTACCAAGGTCAGCAAAATTTCGTCCCGAATCGTGTTCATCCTAACCTCGCCTATGGAAATCAACAACAAGCTCCACCGGGATTTCAAAATCAAAGGTCGCATGGATACCACGGTGGAAATTCCGAAGTTGCCCCTCAAGGTCGCGGTGATAAGTTGGAGGGAATGCTCGAGAAGCTAATGGGAAAGCTCGACTCTCGCTTGGACAATCAAGAGGCGCGGTTGCAAAACACCGAATCTTCTCTACGAGCCTTGGAGAAACAAGTTGGACAGATTGCCGAATCAATCCAACAACGTCCTTCCGGTTCATTGCCAAGTTACACCGAGACCAACCCAAAGGACCACCATGTGAAGGCGGTGTCACTTCGCAACGGACGACAGCTCGAGGAAGTACCAAGGACCAAGGCGAACGTCGAGATCGAGAAGGCGAATGTTGAGATCGAGAAGGCGAATGTCGAGGACGAGAAGGCTAACAAGGAGGACGAAGTCAAACCGACTATTAAGGCGTACCAACCAAAGGTCCCGTACCCAGCCAGACTCAAGAAGGAGATAGTAGACGATCAGTTCGGTAAATTTCTCTCCATTTTCAAAGCATTACATATTAATTTACCGCTTGTCGAGGCTCTTGCACAGATGCCGCGTTGGGCGAAATTCGTCAAGGACTTGGTAACGAACAAGCGCAAACTCGAAGATATCTCCACCGTTTGCCTTCGAGGGGAATGCTCGGCCATTCTCCAATGCAAGATTCCTAAGAAGCTTAAGGATCCAGGGAGTTTTACTATACCTTGTCTTATAGGAGATTTAGTTGTTCATAAGGCATTGGCCGATCTAGGTGCTAGTATAAATCTAATGCCTTATTCTATGTTCAAAAGACTAGGTTTAGGTGAGCCCAAACCCACTAGAATGAGTATTCAGTTAGCCGATAGATCTATCAAGTATCCTAGGGGTATCATCGAGGATGTACTCGTGAAAGTTGATAAATTTATAATCCCAGCTGATTTTGTTATTCTTGACATGGAGGAGGATGAGAATATTCCCCTTATTTTAGGAAGACCATTTCTCGCTACCGGGGGAACGATGGTCGATGTTCGTAATGGAACATTGACGTTGACTATAGATAGCGAGAAAGTGACCTTTGATATGACAGAGTCGATGAGTAACACCGAAGAGCACGATGATAAATGCTATTACATGGATATTATTAATTGGGAAAACTTCCTGACTTTGCAGGGACTCTCACAGCCGACTCACTCTCTTTAGTGCAAGAATTTGAAGAGCCCGAGGTTGCCTTAACGACGGACGTTCACATAAATGAAGACAACAACATCAAAGACAAGAAACTCGTCAAGGTAAAGACGAGCAACGAAGAAGAAAGGGAGAAAAACTCAATCGAGGAACCACCGACGCTCGAACTCAAGCAACTACCCGATCACTTGGAGTATGCATTCTTAGGAGAAAATTCGAAGTTACCCGTCATCGTGGCCGCAGATCTAGAAGAGGAGCAGAAAAGCATGCTCTTGGACGTACTAAAAGAACACAAAAAGGCGCTTGCATGGAAGATCTCAGACATTCGAGGAATTAGCCCAAGCTTTTGCATGCATAAGATCCTCATGGAGGATGAGTACAAACCGGTGGTGCAACCCCAAAGGCGATTGAATCCAAACATGAAAGAAGTCGTGAAGGCCGAGGTGATTAAGTTGCTCGATGCGGGTGTTATATATCCGATCTCGGATAGCAAGTGGGTGAGCCCAGTTCAAGTGGTACCTAAGAAGGGAGGAATAACTGTAGTGCCCAATGAGAAGAATGAGTTAATTCCGACGAGAACCGTCACGGGGTGGCGCGTTTGCATCGACTATCGAAAGTTAAACGATGCGACGCGAAAGGATCATTTCCCTTTACCTTTTATTGATCAAATGCTTGAACGTTTATCGGGTCATGATTTTATTGCTTTCTTGATGGTCTTTCAGGATATTTGCAGATTCCCATTGTGCCCGAGGATCAAGAAAAGACTACCTTTACATGCCCGTTCGGGACATTCGCATACCGAAGGATGCCTTTTGGACTATGCAACGCTCCGGCCACTTTTCAGCGGTGTATGATGGCCATCTTCGACAAGCTAGTAGGAGACATAATGGAGGTATTCATGGATGATTTCTCGGTTTTTGGTAACACGTTTGAGGTATGTCTCTCTAACCTTAAGGCTGTGCTTAAGCGATGCGAGGACACCAATCTTGTGTTGAATTGGGAGAAATGCCATTTTATGGTGAGAGAGGGAATCGTGCTAGGTCATAAGATTTCGTCTAGGGGGATTGAGGTAGATAGGGCTAAAATTGAGACTATCGAGCGTTTACCCCCGCCCTCGTCAGTAAAAGCAATTAGAAGTTTCCTAGGACATGCGGGTTTTTATCGTAGATTTATTAAGGACTTCTCTAAAATTGCTAGACCTTTGACCCGATTACTTGAGAAGGACGTGCCATATGAGTTTACATCCGAGTGCATGCATGCATTTTCGATACTTAAGGATAAGCTTATTAATGCTCCTATCATGGTAGCTCCCGATTGGGGTCTACCTTTTGAACTCATGTGCGATGCAAGTGATTTTGCAGTAGGGGCAGTTTTGGGGCAACGACGGGACAAACACTTTCGGCCGATATACTACGCAAGCAAGACTTTGAACGAGGCACAAGCAAATACACTACCACTGAAAAAGAATTGCTTGCGGTCGTGTTCGCACTCGACAAGTTTCGCACCTACCTCATCCTTTCCAAGGTCATTGTCTACACGGATCACTCGGCCCTCAAGCACCTCCTCGTCAAACCCAATGCAAAGCCAAGACTAATCCGATGGATACTACTACTTCAAGAATTTGACGTGGAAATTCGAGACCAAAGGGGGCTGAAAATTTTGCAGCCGATCACTTATCGAGATTAGAGGAACCACATTACGAAAAGAAGGACGAGGATAACATCAAGGACCACTTCCCTGATGAGCATCTTTATGCTTTACGTGAGGTAAACGATGATATTCCTTGGTATGCTGATATTGCTAACTATCTCGTGGCAAGGATTATACCAAAGGAATACTCAAGCCAACAGAAGAAGAAATTCTTCTCGGACTTGAAGTATTACTTTTGGGATGATCCATACTTGTTTAGGACTTGTGCTGATAAAATGATCAGGCGATGCGTATCATTTCCCGAGACGATCAAAATCTTAGACCATTGCCATACCGGACCGACCGGAGGCCACTATGGGGGGAATCGAACAGCCCATAAGGTACTCGAATGTGGTTTCTATTGGCCTTCAATCTTCAAGGACGCTCAAAGGTATGTAGACATGTGCGATAGGTGCCAACGGACAGGTAATATCTCGAAGCGCAATGAAATGCCGCAAAATTTTATTTTAGTGTGCGAGGTATTTGATGTTTGGGGCATTGATTTCATGGGACCTTTCCCTACTTCGTTCACTAATCGATATATCCTAGTTGCGGTTGATTACGTTTCTAAATGGGTAGAGGCGCAAGCGCTGCCCACTAATGATGCTAGGGTTGTCGTTAAATTCTTAAAAACGTTGTTTTCACGATTTGGTTCTCCTCGTTGCATTATTAGCGATAAAGGTACTCACTTTTGTAACACTCAGTTTTCTAGGACACTCGAGAAATACGGCGTTAAGCATAGAGTTACCACTCCATACCACCCTCAAGCAAGCGGCCAAGTGGAAGTCGTGAATCGGGAACTGAAGCGAATTTTAGAGAAAACCGTTGAGCAGCACCGAAGGGATTGGTCGAACAAGCTGAATGACGCATTGTGGGCCTATAGGACAGCCTATAAGACGCCTATAGGATCCACACCTTATCGCCTCGTTTATGGAAAATCTTGTCATTTACCCGTCGAGCTCGAACATAAGGCATATTGGGCTCTAAAGAAATAAATTTTGATTTGAATCTCGCAGGAGAAAAGAGGAACTTGCAGATTAACGAACTCGACGAGTGGCGCCAGATGGCTTACGAGAATACCCGCCTCTACAAGGAGCGTACGAAGCTTTACCATGATCGTAAAATAATGAAGCGGGAATTCCAAGAAGGCGACCAAGTCTTGCTGTACAATTTGCGGCTGCGATTATTCCCGGGAAAGTTAAAATCGAGGTGGTCGGGTCCATTCATGGTTACCCGGGTGTTTCCCTATGGGACGGTCGAGATCACACACCCAGAACGAGGGACTTTCAAGGTGAACGGACAGCGCCTCAAGCATTACTATGGCGGTGACATCAAAGCGCTTGGAAAGGAAACGATCCACCTCACCACCACCCAGAGCTAAAAATCACCGAACAATGTCTAGCTAAAAGACATTGAAGAAAGCGCTACTTGGGAGGCACCCCAAGCCTATCCTATATTTTTCCTTTATTTTTCTATGCGTTTTTTTTATGTTTCTATTTTTCGATGATCGCAGGGAATTCAAAATCTCAAGTGTGGGGAGGAGCCAAACAAAACATGCACACCGGACTATTCAGGGAAGTTTGCTTATCTATTAATTTCCTCTTCTTTGTGTCACATAATTGTTAAGTTGAGGACAACGTAAATCTTAAGTGTGGGGAGGGGAATTTCTGCGAAATTGATGCGAACATGTTATATATATGCATGTCTTGATTTTTGGTACAAATTTTTTCGAAAATTTGGCATAAAATGTTTTTTTCGAAAATTATGTTTCTTATCATGAAGGGATGACTTTATGTTAGAAATTGTGTGAGTAATTAGGATGCATATGCGTAGTCTACGTCTTTCTTACATGATGAACTTGGCGATACTTGAGAGATTCGTACACATAACCCTATTTTTGTGAGATTTTTGAGCCTACGAGCTTTTTGCTCATTTCTTTGGTTGTGTGAATCATGCTTAGTTTATTTCTCTTCAGAACTTGCTTGTGTATTACGTTTGAAACTACTTAAAGTGTGATTGCGTGAAAATGAGGATGGCATTAGGAATTTAGTCCATAGCCAAAGTATCCAACCACGACTGACCCCCGTAGTTAGCCACTTTGAGCCTGAGCCTTTTATTTGAAACCGGATTATAAATTGCCGACCTGATTAAGCCTTAAGACATAAACCCATCGGAGCGATAGTAGAAGTGGAGGTTGAATGCCGGATTTAAGAAGCGCAACACGTGCTAACTTTTCGAGCTGAGCGTCGAAAAAAAAGAAAAAAAAAAAAAAAAGAAAAGTAAAAAAAAAAAAAAGAAAAATATATATATTTTGACTAAGAACCCTTCCTCCGATAATCTTTCGCTCTCAGAAGCGTATTATCTATTTCATAGATCGAGAAGTCGAAAGAAGAAGGGCTTGGTGAATGAAAAAAAAAGAAAAAGAAAAAAAATGAAAAAACGACGAATTTTGGCGCATTCGAGATGATGGCATGATTCTGACACGACTACAGCTTATATCCTTTTTATGCTTATTCCTTTCATATCTTACATATCATAGCCATATTATAACCCGATAAAGACCTTCCGATTCACGCTTGAGCATTGAAAGTGGTAGATTTACGAATCATTTGCAAGCTTATGGTAGAGATTAGATTAAGTGCATGGCCCGAGAGAGTTCATAGACATTTTAACCTATACACTGAGTGATTTGAGTGAATCTTTGTGAGGTTCGGATTTCGATAGGTATCGCTAAAGGAAATCGTGAAAGTTAGTCGATGATTTCGAATATGCCTTCCGACTTTATTTGCATTATCTCCTACGTGATTTCGTTCTTGATTGATATGTTGCATGATTTTATCCTTTTATATGCCATTTGCATTTCTTTGCTTGAGGACAAGCAAATGCTTAAGTGTGGGGAAATTTGATAAACGTATTTTCTTACGTTTATAGGTATTATAATTGAAGTATTTGCAAGTTAAAAAGGAGTCTTCATGTCAAATTTGGTAATTAATTATGAGTTTACATCATTTCGGACAGTTTTGCGGCAGTTTAGCATGTCTCGTAAAATAAGGGGTTAAAGTTGACCGATAGATCTGAAAATTGGAGGGGAGCTAGAATACTTAATGATCTTAATTCTCACAAAAGGGATCTGCATTTGAATGTCTACATCGTGAGATATTAATTTTTGAACTTAATGCAAATTTTTTAGTGAATCAAAGTCAAGCTTTGTTTGCATGATTTCCAAGTTTTTCGACAGTTTCGGATTCTTAACAGATGAGGGGGTAAAAGTTGTCCAATGAAGCTGAAATTTTAACCAAAGATAGAAGACTTGTTAATCTTGATTCTTACAGGAGGGATTTGGATTTGGAGCTCTAGATTGAGAGATATTAATTTCGGAAGTTACTGCCGTGTTAGAGGTGGTGTTGGAGGTCAAAACACACTAAAAATGACTCCTACCTAACTTGTCTCTTCTTGGTCGAAAGTTCAACCATTATTCAAGGAAAGAGGCATGCTTTAGACCTAACTTTCGACATTGAAACACCCCATTCCATTTGAACTCAATAAAGGAGGCTAAAGTTGAAGGAATTGGGGGACAAAGTTAGCTTTCTTCAATGTGAACAAGTTAAAGCAAAGAAGACTTGCATGTACATGAGTATGAGCTCCCCTTGCTATAAATAGAGGAAGGAATCATTGGGAGAGAACACACACATACACTTAGAGAAGAGAAAGAAAGGCTAGAGAGAAAGTTAGCTCATTCACTTAGCTTGTATGCTAGGTATTCGATAAACGGCTCATCGAAGAACAAGGGTACGAAGCCATAAACAGGGAAGATCTATATTTTCTTTGATGTTTATTATGTTCTTAGTTGAGAAAATGAGTAGCTAATTTCTTGTGTATTTGAGATGAGATGAACCCTGGCAAGATCGATCGTATGTTTTTAAGTATATTTAATGTTATGCTATTGTTAAGACTCTTTTACGAATTTATATGATTTCGATTATGTCTATGTGATTGAAATTCTTATTTATCTTATTCATGTCTATGTGTGTAAGATAGATTAATTGGGAAATCGTACGCTGCGCTCGAGAGAGGGGCGAACGATTAGAACACTCGTAAACGAGCGGAATAAACTCGTCACTAGAGATAGGTTGAGCTACTCCGCTGGATTAGAGTCAAATCTAATAGAGGGATTAATAATGATTTAATGCAATCTTCGATTAAGTAGTTAGGGAAGCTTGCCCGGCTATTTAAGACGTAGATTAGTTGCTTACGAGCCTCGTGTGATAAGGCGCAGTTTCGTCAGTCATATGAACTCATACGCATGTGTTGGTAATCCTCACGGTCTAACGTTTAGCTAAAACTTTGATATATGTTTTCAGCTGATCGATCGAGCTAGGGGGAGTCGAAGTCTCAAATACGTTTCGCTTTCTTATCGTCGTTCATTCTCATCATTTTTATTAGTTTTGTTCATTTATATTTTTAGTTTTACAACAATCAAGCATTTTCACTAGGATATTTAAATTCAAGTTTTTCTAATTATTTAGTTCCCTTGGGACTTCGATACTCGAATACTCGCCATTCTATACTATTATCGATAGGTACACTTGCCTGTTGAGCGTGGTTAGTTTGTCGATATTCGTTTTATTTTTATTACTCGATTCGCTCGATCAGAAAATCCATATTCAAATACAACCTTTATATATTTATATTTTGATTATAATAGTCGATGACGAAAGACAGAAGTTGTAGGATTAGTCCCGGCAGAAGTTGTAATTGTCTCGTAGCATATTTGGGAAATGAAACATATTGGCCATGGTAGTATAGTCGGGACGAGAAACATAAGCCATTAAATTAGTTTCGCTGGAAGTCATAGTTGTACCATAACAATACAATTAGGACGACAAACATAGGTCATAGGATCAGTATAGTCGAAAGTAAGGGTTTTTCCGTAGCAGACAGCCAGGGACGGGAAACATAGGTCAACGGATAAGAAATTTCTTCAATAATTAGCCAAACATACAACTAATTTTTTCCTTCCGAGTGATCATATGAACCATACAACACAAAAGAAGGGACATGCCTTTTTTACATGATAATTAAGAAAACAACATATAATACATACACTACACCCAAGCTAATTCCAAAACCCTTGTGATAGGCGATGAGAACTGCCCAACGACAGTATCTTGATAAATTCCACGACCACCGTGACGGAATTGTTAGCCGCGATGGGTGCGAACGTGTCGGCCTCGTTGGAACCGTCTGAGCCGCCGCCGGCTAAGTCGAGAGTGCTCGAACGGTGACGAAAGGAACCCTTTGTTGGTAGCATTCCAACGCCACGGCCGCGCTCTCCATGTCGATAGGGCTCGTGTCGAATTTTCGGTACAAGAAGTCTCTGTACGCCGCATTGTCTACGAAAACGCTCGCGCTCATTCCCCTCGACACCCTCTTTACCTTCGGAGCCTTCGGCAGGCACGTCGTCGAGTTGATGCAATTCGCTAGTTTAACGCCCTGGAAAGATATAGATACAAAATGAAGTAATTTTTCGAATGTTCAAAATTTGATAAAATTATGACCACCCCACCTAAAAGCTTAAGATAAAAAAAATGTATGATTTTTTTAAATTTATGCCACGGGTCCCACATCATAGTCTGTGATGATTTTTTCTTGTCTATCATCAGCCATGTAATATTGACTTTTTAGGTAGTCGTGAGGATTCGTATCCTGATTTTCAGGATTGAGCTCGATATCATGCTGAATGACAAATCATTTCATCTAGAAATGTAAACTTCAAGGAAGTGTTATCATATTATTTCTAACAGTAATTTAGTTAATTTGTTCAATTTTTTTCTTTTTCAAACCTCTAATCTTTGAGAGAGTTTGTAGTAAATACGTGTTGCCTTTGCTCGGGCGAGCCGTCGACTGGGAATATCTCTTCAGGTTGGTACCAAACGTTGTTCAGTAAATTGTCGGTGACATTGACCTCTTTACCCTTTTCGTTTATCGTGTAGTTTGCGAATCTTAGGTAACCTATTTCTCTCGTGTAGTCGCCGTTTGCCTCGAGCGCGAGCTCGTCCTCTGGTCCATCTCCGTATCTCTGCAAAATTAAATAAAATATACATTACTCGTATAATTCGATGGACAAAAAAAATCGAAAATCAGGGTTTTAAGGCCGAGCGAAAACTAGGGTTTCAAGGTTGAATTTTTTGTACAAACAGACGCTCGATTTACATATATATTCTATATATTATTTTTAAAATTTAACTAATTGAAGTTCGTTGATTATACCTGCCAATTCCATAGACCTGAATGTGACCAATACTGAGGAATCACTACGTCTCCAATATTCAACGAAGGGTTTGCATTTCCAGCTATTCCATAGTGAACCACTCCTTTGATATTGAAAAGGCTCAGCAACAATTGTGTTGTGATCCCAGCATTTACCTAATATGATGAATATGATTAATTAATTTATGACACCAATAGTTAATAAAGTCGTTACTTGTTTGTATTATTAATTAAAAAATGGGACAACGTATGTATGTCTATACCATTGCCAGGCCAGTCATGACCAATATAACCTTTTCATTCTCAACTGTACCAAACCTGAATCTCCTCCCTGGTAATAATTCAAATACACAATATATATGCATAGTAACAACGCAAGAATTAGCCCTATTACTATCAATTAAAAAAGATTTGCGAAAAATACAAAGTTATATAATTACCAGCAAAATCAACGGTGAGGCCATTTGACTTGTAGCTTGGATGTTGAAGAAGAGGGTTCATCTCAAAGAGGTTGGGAATCACCAAACCAATATAAGGGCCTTTCTTATTTGCGTATTCGATCGACCTTAGCGTATTTTTGTCTATTGCAGCATCTGCAAAATGATGAAGCGAATGTACGAAGCATAAGCAGTACACTAGTTGAGACCACAACGAGGACGACGTTGTCTTGAAATTAGCCATGGGAAATAAAATATCGATTTTTGCTCTATGATTTTATTTAGGTGAAAAATGAGTAAGCGTATAAAGAATGAAATAAAGAAGGGGGAATACATCTTAATCCTTATTTATAATTTGAGGAACAAAAGAGGAGTAGAAATCGTTCAGAAGTTATCATGAACTAACTACTTGCTTGAGCGCAATCTTTGTATTTATTTCAAAGATGGTGACTATGATCAATAGTGGTGAGCAATTTGTTTATTCACATGTAATTCAATGACCATGGATGCGTCTAGAAAATATGAAATTTATTAGCAGCCTTTTCGTACTATTGACGTTCGAACTCTTTTCTAATTCCTTCATCAGTTGTAAGAAAATGCACGAATGGGTTTTTTTTTTTAATATTATATTGGCTTAGAAGACTGAATTATTATATTTATTACAAGTCAAACGATTTCATTTTTTTCTCTTTTGCTAGATGAATCTCTTGCGGCGTATCCGTACACGTTTTTCGTTTGAATAGTCAGGTTCAAGAATACGTAACTTGTAGTAATCGACTATAGAGTAATTAAATAACGAAAATAATTACGTTTGAATCTCTTTTGGTGGTGTATTCTACGAACAAAAATTACGTCCCAATGAGAGAAATTACCCGCGAAAGTTGCTTATTAAGGTGGAGGTTCGTTAGCTATCCTGAATTTTAGTATTATTATTTCTTCATCAGTTTTTTTTTTTTTTTATTTACCTAGTGGATGAGGTGTGCTTATGTTCATGCGTTCAAATCTTATGATTATCGAAGTTTATTGTAGCTTGGGATAACGTCAAAACTACATTGAAAATACCAAGTAGACTAACTATTTCATCATTAAAATGTGCTGAAAGTTCACCTAATTGATGCATGTAATTCGTCAAAGACACGTATCAAATGCACGATCTTAAAAATCACAAGTTTCTGGGGACGCGTAGTTGATGTTTATTTCCTTACAAATGTTCAAATAATACTTCTCGCCACCAAAGTATATGTTATTACAAGTATAAATTCTTGTTCAAATATGTTCTTTTTTTTTTCTATGAAATTGAAAGTGAATGGAAGCTCGGGGGTTTCTTCCCTGGTTAATTTAGTTGACGTGGAAAATTTTGCATTTTGATATTAATTAGTTGGAATAGTCTAAAACTAACCGAAGATATTTAATCCATAGAGAAAAAATGACTCAAATAGTCAGTTGAATACGTCTTTTGGATAAACTATAATATGAAACCAAACTTGATTAAATCAAGATATTTCTGTGGTCAAAATTTAATCGTGTGATCTCCCAAATCATCAATACTACTTGCAACTCTTTGGGTCGATGACGTTTGGCCAATAAAAGTAAGTAGTATCGTTTTGCAAATGAATGGAATTTGTGCTTCAAGAAATATCGTTTTTTTTTTCAGGTTTTTCTGCAGAAAAATATTGCGAGAGAATGAGATATTGCAACAGAAATGCAGCACATACGAAATCTCAGAAAGGGAATAATTTTTTTTCTTCCATAAAGCGTGAACTGTTTCAGCTTTCTTCACTTCTCAAGGAGCTCATTGAAGAGATTAACAGAAAATCATTTCCATGCATGGTGATCGCGTATCAATGCTTGGTACTAATATTCAACCACATAATTCAAACAAGACGATAACGAAGCGTTTTCTTGGAAAAAGAACATGAAAGCGGCCCTAAATTGAGTGCAAAAGATTAAAGGAAGGGTATATTCACAACCCACCCTTCCCTATATCACTCTTCACCCTCAAACACTTTATTTTTGGACTAATAAATTAAAATAATCACGTGATTCAACATTTTCATTTAAATCCCCACTAAAATAATCACGTGATTCAACATTTTCATTTAAATCCCCATCAGTATAAATATCTATCACTTAACTCTAGGTAGGAACACTTATCAGTTAAGGACCATATTAGAAATTTGCATTTCAATTAAGGACCAATTAGTCTAAAAAGACAATTTACCCCCACTTTATGATTAAAAGTTAAAAACAAAAAAGAAATAAAAAGAATAAAAAACAGAAACGAACAGAGCGAGAGGAGAAGAAGAGAAGAACAAAAGAAGAAGAAAATAAGTAGGAGCACGACTCGATTCGACACTAAAAACGTGAATTTCTCAATACTGTTGTAGGTTCCATGGAAGAAGAAGGGGGAAAAAGCTGAAAATGTCAAAAAAAAAAAAATTGGAGAAAAAGTTGTGGATTTTCAGGTCAATTCTGCTCAACGTTTTTCCATTAAGTCAATACAACGTGGGTCTTTTCAATTAATTATGGGTTGTCGAAATATAGAATCGAAATCGTCTCAATTTATTTGTGGGTTCGCTCGATATATATAGCTCATGCTCGTGGGTTTGCTTGAAATGTGTGCTGCTCCCGAATCTGTGTGGTTGTCTCTAGGTATGTGCTTACCATCTGTATGAGAAACCTGAAGGTATCACAGTGATGGATGCATTAATAATATTTGTGGCCCCACCTTTTTCTTTTAGTTAAATAATATTTTCTTTTTTTATGTGATGGATGCATTAATAATTACAAACCAATATTGCGAAACAAAACAATTTTCAAATTATTAAATTGAAAAATTAATGTTATTTTGTTGAATTACTGTATTGATGATATTTATTTATAATATTTAGATAAGCACATTGAAAAATGGTAATAGTATATATTATTGGATATATAAGCTACAATTTAACAAATAATGATGATTATGTTATATATTAAGTTTTTTTTGGCATTAATCCCGTCTTGCTTAAAATACTCACGCAATGCGCTACGCTATATACGCTACGCGCTACTTGAATGAAAACGCGACGTCTTGCGCTTTACGCATTTTAAAACATTGGTATCACTGCAAATGAGTTTCTCGAATGTCTTGAAGGTTATTATTAAAGACGTGTTTTGAAATTGTGTCATATTATGCTTAAAAATTAGGCACTTCGAAATTCAGGAATATTTAGAAAGTTTAAACTCAGAATTTTCAACAATGTCAAGGTAGAGAGGTAGTTCAAAGCAATGCAAGATCACCTACATGGATAATGTGTACCTTTATAAGTGTGGTTATAGTACCATGTTACTCCCTCTGTCCCACCAACTTTATCACATAAGTTGCTGGGCACGCAAATTAAGGTGACATTATTATAATAATATAGTACAATAAAAATGTAAAAAAATGTATATTTTGACATGTCTTTTAAGAATACTTAATATTATTATATTGATAGTTTGTGTCAGGAACCGAAACCAAACCGAAACTTGACACCATAATTTCATGCATGCATATAGATGGTACAAATATTTGACTATGAAATTTTAGGTTATTGGTATGAAAATAAATAGGTCGGAATAAATAAAAATATATGTTCAAAAGTGAGGAATTATTGAATAAGAATAATATTGATATTGAATTTTTGAAAGCATAGTTACAAGAATTAGATTTTCGAAAGGGAGTATTAACGCGAAAGATAGAAATTCGAACTATGGGGTGATTCGCGAAATTCGATTTTAGTAATATGGATTTCAAGAATTATATTCTTGTTAAATAGAATTATGAGAAAGGAACAGATAGATTATCAAAACTAAAGAATTCTTGTAAGCAAATGTTACTAGAGTACTAATTCTCGATGTAACGACTTTGTAATTATAATATCGAAAACCTAGTTATAAAGGAACACACTTTAATAATAAAATAACATCGATCACTTTCTAAGTGAAGATAGGGATTAATAAAATAAAATATTGTTGTTCTAAATAAAGTACAAAAATTAAATCCGAACAGGTAGGAATTATGCAAGATATGATTTTCGGTGGAGGTAGCGAGAACTAGATTATTTTATAACTTAAGAAAAGTCTCGAGATCCATGTATTGAAAAACTTAGTCAGGAGGGGACAATTTTAATAATAATATAATAGGCATTAGATAGACTATGGTAAGCATTACTAAAGTACAAGTCAACTGAAGATAAGAATTGAAAGTATGGTGTATCGAGAATTATAATTCTCGATAGAGAAACTTTTTCGCTAATTAAAAGTTTTGAAACTAGCTATCGAAAACTTAGTCTTGAAGGAAAACATAAAATAATAATAAGATAATATCATAAGTGTTAGAGTTGGGATAAGTATTGTAAAACATGTCGATGTCATTTGGTCATTTTAATACGCTAACTTAGGATAAGAAACGAAGAGAAAAGAAAGGTATTCGTTAGTCTAGCATTCGCAAAGTAAGAACAAGGAGATCGAAGACAAGAACAGAAAGAGGAAACTAAGAGAGAGACATTCGAACAAGGAGAGAAGGCAAATTCAAAATCCTCTTTCGCAAAGTTAGAGTGAGGAATTTATATAACATTTTCACAATTACACATGTACAAATACAGTTAATAAACCATAATCAAGTATACTTGTACAATAATGGGAGGTTGTCGAAGGTCTTAGATGTACTAGTTATCCTAGATTGTTAAATAATTGCATATATGCGTATTAGGATAACTTTCGATGTTAAAACATGTAGTAAGCCTATTTGTAGAACGTTATTATTATTAAAAATTGATTTTCGTCGGGTATAAGTGTTGGAAAGTGGGGTTTATATCGGAAGGGAGGAACTTGATATCGAATGATAATGTTTAGAGGAAGAGGCTTTATATTACAACACTTGATTTGGTTTTCACTTGCTTGATAGATCACCCCTATTTATACTAGTTTCTACCCCCTTAAGATTAAGCTAACACATCACCTTTCTAGAATACTCCATAATAATATCTAGTTTCTATAAGGTTCCATAGAGTTCTATGGATTTCTCTAGATTTTCCGTAAGTTTCTAGATATTGGGCTTGTAATATTCATTAGCCCAAATATTAAATCCACCTCTAAATAGTCCAAGCCCAAAAGTTTATATTTTCAACACCCCCCTTAAACTTGATTTGCCATTCCGAGCATACTACGTAGTCGTACGAAGTCTTCCTTCTTGAGTGGTTTGGTGAAAATATCGGCTACTTGGTCTTTGGACTTCACGTATTCCATTTCAACATCCTTCCTTGTGATGCACTCTCTTATGTAGTGGTAACGCGTGTCGATGTGCTTGCTCCGAATGGAAGGCTGGGTTCTTGGCTAACGCTATTGCTGACTTATTATCTACATGAATCTTAGTTGGCTCGCCTTGTATCTTTCAACTTCTCCTTTGGCATTTTTCTTTGCTTTATACACCCACTTTACGCCAATCGCCTTATATCCCTTTGGCAGTGTTGTTAGCTCCACGTGTCATTCTTCTCGATAGCTTTAATTTCCTCATCCATGGCATCTTTCGAGTTCTTATTTCTCACGGCTTCTTGAAAGCTCATCGGCTCACTGTCCGCGAAGAGGCAGAAGAGAGTTAGGTTATCTTATCTTCTGGTACTCCACATATCTCTTTTAGGCTTTTGAAGCGTGGGGTTCCCTCGCTTGAGATTTCGTCTTCTGAACTCGCATGCGACTATGTTATTGGAGTAGTGGGCTCGTCTTCCCGCTTGCTCCATTGTTGGCTGTTCTTTATTACTTTCTTCAAGAACTCCTTCGGTAGCTTCTTACTCTTGAGCATGCTTCTAGCCATTCGAGAATTGTTCTGTTCTTTCTCTCTGCTACACCATTCTGTTGGGGGGGATCTTGGTACCGTCAGGGGCCATCTTATCCAGTGCTCTTCACAATACTTATTAAATTCTGTCGAGGTGAATTCTCCTCCACGATCGGATCTCATTGCTTTATTTTGAGGCCACTTTCTTTCTCAACAAGGGCTTTGAACTTCTTGAAGTTCTCGAATACTTCCGATTTGTGCTTTAAGAAGTATACCCATGTCTTTCTTGAAAAGTCATCAATGAAGAGAAGGAAGTAGTTACTCTTACCAAGTGAGCTCGGCTTGATTGGTCCGCACACATCGGTATGAATTAGCTCCAAGGGTCTTTTAGCTCTCGAGCTCGACTCATTTGGAAAACTCTTCTCGAACTGCTTTCCGATTAAGCATCCTTCGCATACTTGATTGGGGTGGTTGATGGATGGCAATCCTTTCACCATGTCCTTCTTTGCTAGCAGTTCTAGTCCGTCGAAATTTAGATGACCATATCGAAGATGCCAAATCCATGATGGATCCCAATAGCATGTCTTGAGGCATTTCGCAACATCGTTCATGATGTTGAGGACGAACATTCGATTCCTTTGTATTGGCACCTTAGTGATTAATTTATTTGAACCATCTCTTATAGAAAGGTTATTATCTCTTAGACGAAGATCATAACCTTTCTCTAAGAGTTGCCCAAGACTTAAGATGTTACTCTTCATCTCCGGCATTAGTAGACATTGGAGATGAATTGGTGCCCACCATTCTTTAAGCGAATAAGAATGTTACCTTTGCCTTTCACCGCGACCTTTGATTCGCCCCCGAATGCAACATTGCCGCTCACTGATTCACCAGGCTCTACGAACATGTTCCTTTTCCCGCACATGTGATTGCTTGCGCCGGTGTCTAGGTACCACTTGTTACTTTCGCCTCTTTCATCATCCTTATGAGCTAGTAGTAGAATATCTTCTTCATTTTTCTCTTCGACGTAGTTGGCCTTCTCCTCAACTTTATGTTTAGGAACTCTACACTCGGAAGCATAGTGCCCACTCTCGCAATTGTAACACTTAACTTTTGATTTATCATACATTGATCTTGGGTTACCTCTCCCATGACCTCTCGTTGAGTTATCTCTCCTTTGATGATTGTTGTTCTCGTCATCGTTGGGCCTCCAACCTCGTCCGTATCCGTGTCCACGACCTCCTCCTCGTTCTCCTTTTTGACCTCGTCCGCAGCCTCGTCCTTGATAATTTTCATCATTATCACTTCCTTTTGTAGGATCAATTTGCAGCTTGAGTATTTGTTTTACAATCCTTCCTTCTTCCTTTTCTTCTCTTCATGAGCTTGCAATGAGCCAAATAGTTGCTCCATCGTCATTTCTTCTAGATCCTTAGTTTCTTCTATGATGGCTACGATATGCTCGAATTTCGGATCTAACGAGCAATTTCTCCATGATTCTAAGATCATCAATTTTCTCGATTCCTTTTAGTTGATTAGTTATTGCTAATACCCTTGAGAAGTAGTCAGACACAGCTTCATCTTGTTTCATATGCAAGGATTCAAACTCGGCTCTTAAAGTTTGAAGACGTACCTTCTTTACCCGATCCGCTCCTTTATACGATGTAAGCTTCTCCCATGCTTCCTTGACGGTCTTTGCTTCCGAAATCTTCTCGAAAGCGTCGTCATCTAATCCTTGATAGATTAGGTAGAGAGCTTTCTTGTCTCTCTTTCGCAATTCTCTCAAATTATCCTTTTGAGTTGAGATTCGGTTCTTCACTCTTCGGCTCGACGTAGCCTTTCTCCACGATATCCCATACGTCTTGTGATCCAAGGAGCGCCCTCATCTTGATACTCCAATTGTCGTAGTTGCTCTTATTGAGTGTCGGGACTTGGAAGGGAACCATGCCGCTCGCCATCGCCTTAGGATCTTCTAGCTCTGATACCACTTTGTTGGAAATTGGGGTTTATATCGGAAGGTAGGAACTTGATATCGAATGATAGTGTTTAGAGGAAGAGGCTTTATATTACAACACTTGATTTGGTTTTCACTTGCTTGATACAAAATGCTAATACATCACCCCTATTTATACTAGTTTCTACCCCCTTAAGGTTAAGCCTAAACATCACCTTTCTAGAATACTCCACAATAATATCTAGTTTCTATAAGGTTCCATAGAGTTCTATGGATTTCTCTAGATTTTCTGTAAGTTTCTAGATATTGGGCTTGTAATATTCATTAGCCCAAATATTAAATCCACCTCTAAATAGTCCAAGCCCAAATCAAGTTTATATTTTCAGCAATAAGGACGTCATTGATAATTGTGGGAAGTCTTCATAGTCTTAAATATATTAGATTATTACAGAGTATTAAAAGGGTTACATATATGTTCTTAAGAATGATTCTTGATACTAGAATACGATAGGGTTGCAAAGGGGTTCGAATCTTTTGAAGATGATTATGTGTATACAAATTTCAGTATTTTGATATGTAGTTTTCGACCCATGAGCATCGTTAGTATCTTAAGGAAAGAGTTTTAAGGTTTCGACATTAAGGAATAATTTAGTATATTAGGGTTTCCAAGAACTATGTTTTCGGCCTTACAAAGAAAGATTTCGGCATTATATGTTAATTTATGTTTTAAGCACGTTAGGAAGATTTATCAACACGAAAACCGCATGGGATCATGTTTTATATGTGTTCTAATTTTTGAAAGGTTTGAAAATATTTAAAGTTTTGACGAAACTAGTCTTGCGAAACTAGTGTTTGATCGAGATTTTCTAGGTTTCGAAAGAAAATGTATTTTTAGGTGTACGACGTTGTGAGTTAAGATTTATTTTCAAAAGAGATTTCAATGATATGAGTTTCAATGATTTTTGAATATATGTTGTTATTGAGCATTTTAATGATTTTCGAAAGATTAGAAATTATGATTTTCGAAAGATTGGTATGTTTAAGATTTTCGAAAGAAATTTCGAAGGAAATTGCGAAAGAATTTCCTAAAGGGTTTGGTTTCGATAAAAGTTCACAAAATAGTTTCGCAAAAGAGTTTCGGGAATTGTATTTCGGGCCAAAAATCAGATTCTCGCGGGCCAAGTCAATTTTCGAATAAGAAATATAGTCGGGTTTCGAGCGGGCCAAACTTTTTCGCGGGCCGATGAACTTCACGAATTGAGAATTGAGGCTCGGGCTAAAACATATTCTCGCGGGCGGAATAATTTGCAAATTGAGAGAGAAGTCGGGCTTCAAATTCTATTCGCGGGCTGAAACGGATTTCGCGAATCCTTAAGGATCCGCGAAGTAAAAGCTTTCACGGGCCGAATAAAATTTAGCAAATTAGAATGATTTCATGAATTGAATTTTGAGTTAGCGAATTTTAAGGATTTCGCGAAGTGTAGAGTTCACAGGTCAAGTAACAATTCGCGAATTATAAGATAGAGTCGCGAAATTAATCGAAGGATTTTAAAAGTTTTTTCATTGCAGGTCAAGGTTAATTTCGATGCAAAGTATGCATATTATCCACGCATATCATTATAGGGATCTCATATTTACCGAAATAATATATCTATAGGTCAGGATCCCGATAAATGCAAGGATATGATTGATTAGCAAACGGGAGTATAAACGAAACCTGTGAGTATGATATGCAACATGTGTTCTGTTTCTAGGTGATTTATGTGATTATATATGCATATATGTTTTATACGAATTTATTGATTGATTTGAAATTTTATGGCTATATGTACTGATTGATAACTGATGTGTCTTATGTGCCTACGTGCTCTATATGGATTAACTGATTGACAATTTTATAATATACGTGTTAACTGTAAATTGACGTGAATTGTGTGACCGTAACATGCTCTCATATGAAATATGTATCATATAAGGATAGATGCACGGCATTGCATACACGTAATAAATGAAAGGAGAAACCGTTATGACTGCTATGACTACCGATGATATGATATGGATGCAACGGCAAATATCCCTACAAATCGGGGGATTTTACAGAGTCCTGTACAAGCAATACATATCCCTACAAATCGGGGAATTACGGAATGGTTACAGCGTCCCATGCATGGGCGCCGACTGGGCGTACAGTACAGTCTAGCTAGTCTATAATGGGAGTATCAAAGAAAAATGATCATATAGAATTGCATTGATTTAAAGGTCATATGAATGATTATATGGACTATGGTTATGTGATCGAAATTATGTTTGAATACGTGACGGTTATGTGAAAGACTATATGATTGAAAGGATTTCATGCTTTTGATCTACGGATCTGATATGGATAATGGTATATGATGGTGGTATAGAATGGCAAATGATCTACGGATCTTAGGGACAATGGTTATATGAACAAGGGTTACGGAATAGGTATACGAGGGGAATATTGTGATATCTATGGAATACGGATATGGAAGACGGATTGTTTTATTATTACAGTTTTATTTATTATATGCATATGGAATAACATGTTGCGATCATACTCTGAATAGTTGTTTCACAGTGATGTAGATATCTAACAGGCGACTTAGAACGCATCTGCATATAAAAGCATGGATTCAAGGTTCGCCGGCTACATTCTCATCCTACTCCCCACAGCTCATAGTTGCATATAGTTTAAGAAATATTAGTGAGATTTTCTATATGATGTTAAAATAATTATACATATATGTGCGTTATGACTGAAAGGAAATAGACAGATGTACGCCTCCGTTTATGTTCAAAGGGAATGGTTATGAAAGGAAAGAAAAGCGAAAAAAATTTTATGGTAAAAATGTAATAGCTGTGCAAATACGAAAAAAGGAAACGGGCGCTACAGTTTGCGATAGTTTTTTTGCTAAGACCATCACCAACAGTCAACCGCAAATGCAAACGCATTTTACAGTAACAACCACAGTTTGCAGTAACTGTTCTCCAACAGTTAACTGCAAACGCGAACGCAAAAGAATATTCCTGTAATATTCCATTTCATACGAACTTTTATAACTTTTCAATATCACCCCTATATTTTACTACTTTACAAACTAACCACAATATTCTTATAATTTTGTATATTAAAAACATAAAACAAAATATTTATTAAAAATATCGAAATTAAACAACATAACAATTGAAATACATTGAGATACACGTCTTATAAATAAAATATAAAAATTATACTGTGGTCAAAATAATATTTAATTATACTACATATAAATAAAATATAAAAAATAATAAGATATAAAAAAATTAGTACTAAAATAAGTGTCAAGGTTAAATAATTATTTCTTATATCAATATAATCGTAGTATACAAGTTACAAATTCTTTAGTATATTTTTATATGTTCGGTTTAATAATCAATACAAGTAAAGGGCTTATTTGCAATTTTAAAACATCAAACGCATTTTTGCGTTCAGACGCAAATTTGCGTTCGAAACAGGAGAGAGAAAGCAAAAAATGCATTTTGCGTTTGCGTTTGCAGTACTGTTGGAGCAGTTTTACTGCATCTTTGCGTTTTGCGGTACTATTGGAGATGGTCTAAATAAGGAAATGTGATAAAATTATTGGGACGCCCGAAATGGAAAAGTGTGATAAAATTAGTGTACATTTTAATGGTTATTGTGCTTTTTAAGTTTTTTTGTTCAAATGGTGGTGTCATCGTTGTTTGGCGATATGAACAATATAGGTCTGGTTGCTCGTTCATTTCTTTTGTCTATTTGTTGCATATATATTTGGACCATAGGTGTCTATGAATATTTTGGTTATGAGCTTCTTTTTGGTTAATATGTCTGCTAAAATAATGCTTGTTATGCATGTAACTTTTGATACGGTAATATTATAAAAAGGTACGATAACAATGTGTACAAGGTATAATAATACCAACTAAATGGTACACTAAACGCAATAACGATACGTTATATCAACAGCCGTAGGAAACTAATAATTGTAAGCTCAACTTTGACATCTAACAGAAATCTGACAAATAATTGTATCTGACATGTCAGGAAATAAACTTGGAACTAATTCTCATGTCAGAGTATGTATTATGTCAACTCATTTCTTTTTTAAGTTTGGTACGGTAAAGTACTTAACTCTGGTACCATATATACTCAATAAAAGATACTTTCAGAGACTGTTGGACGGTACGGTATACACGACATATTTGGTACATCTTATTTGGATAAGCTTTTTTTGGCAACTCGAATTGAATTTTTTTTATGAAACCATATTTCTATATGCATATATGTGATATATTTTACTTCATATCATATTTGATATAATAACCTTTACACACATGAATTTATATTACAAACCCCAAGTTTCAGTTGAAAATGATGAACTATGTTAGAATAACTTACTACAACATAGTATAGATGATTATTAAATGACATGTTCAATTTATCATTGTCGTTTTTTGTTTAATATCCTACTTATTTATTATTTTTAGGGGTTCACTTTTATTACTTGACAATCTGAACTCGTAATTTTAGATATTATGTGAATCACTAAAAATTTGTACGATATCGATACTTAACGTGGTACAATATATCTGTACATAAGATACAATATGCACATGTCTAAAGGTACGGTTACCATGCTCAATTGATGCAAGTTATTAGGTAAGCGCTTTTACTCGTGTTTTACATTAGTTTCAATGAAAACAACTTTAATACCTAATTACGTTACATCTTTCATTTCATATCATATTTAATATATTAACCCTCAAAGTCGTGGATTTGTAGCTTAAATCCAAACATCACTAGTAAAGTCGTGGATATTGCCTCATCGACGTTTTATCGGTATTCATTACGTTAGTCGGAATAGATATCATACTTTGCTTACGTGATTTTCCATGCACATTGAACACACCTATCACATTCTTTAATCATTCAGGTAGACAACGAGAGAATAAATAAAATGAAATGTATGCTTGTGATACAAAAAAAAAACTCATCACCATAATCTAACATGTACTGTACCAATTTATATTATTACGACGTACCAAAATAATGCATATAAGGTATTAAAAATATGTATATTGCGTACTAAAAACATGCACATAGCGTCGAAATGTACAACCCAAATTGATATTAAAAAACACAACTTAAAAATACTTAATTTATATTTCAAGAGCGCTAATCAAGCACCACCTAAGAAGAAGCCCCAAATTAAACCTTAAAAAACCCCCAAAGTACACCTAAAAAACCTCGAATTAATCATAAAAGCCTCTAATTAAACATAAGAAAGTCTTAATGAAACATAATCTATATATATAAAAGTTGGATGGACTCTTTCTTGTGCTGACACGTGTGCAACGGTTTCCCCCCATCCAATCAAAGTGCGCGAATGTAGTTCTGATTAATATTCTGAGTTCAACCTATTAGTTTCCGACTTAAATTTGCCTGGAAGTGCTTACGTGTCGTTATAGGAATGAATTTATATTTTATTTCGGGCGATTGGACTATATAAGACGCTATTCTCTGGCCGGAGATATTAATTATATTACATTAAGTTTGCAGTATTCATGATTCATTAACGATTCATATGCGTGACTGTTAGAGTCTTAGATTCATCGCCTATGCTATTAATGGTCTGGCAGGTGTACGGTCATACGATTGGTAGATTGCCTTGTATGTAGTCAAAACCTGTTCAACTCCTGTAACAATAGCCGACTATGGAATGATGGAATAAATGATCCATAAAGACATTAAATACAATAACTTCTTATTCATTAATGTTGCAAGACTGTTGAAATTCGCGGGTGACCTGAACGGGAATGAGGAGTAGTAGACGCATTAAACCCCACTATATAATTGTCTGTCCGGTGAGTTGAATTTATTGAAATGTGCTTTGTGTAAAATGAGTCTTCCACCGAAACATTCTGCTTTAGGTGAATTAAAGGCTAGGACCAAATGTGGAACAATTGTGGTGCGCGTCCTCCGTTCATGGACCGCAAGAAACACTAAGAAGAATGGAGAGCCCATGAGCCTAGATATGTTGTTGTTGGATGAGAGGGTATTTGTTCAATATGCTTGCGATGTTGTTTCTATTTGTTCTATATTGTATTTTGTGTTGTTATCATTTCATTTTTTTTTTATTTGGTGTGGGCAGGATACTGTGATGCAGGCGTCTATCCACGTCGAAAGGGCTGATCGATATGCATCGAAGCTAAGGGATGGCCATATTTATTCAATAACTGACTTTGATGTTGTTGATTCCCCTAGGAACTACCGTATGACTGATGTTGAGTGTATAGAGATTCACTGATCGTACTGTAGTGGCTGAGGTGGATGACAAGTCGCGGTCAATAGGTGTCGACAAATTTCGATTCATGTCGTACGAATGCAGCTCGCCAACCGCAATAAGGAATTACCTGGTATTCCGTCGTGTTTCGTTCGTTACAATTATATTTTCCTGTTTTGTCTGTGTTACACAGTATTTCCTTTATGACCATCGTATATAGATTGGCATCCATGCGTGTTTGCTGACATTTGACAGTGTTGTCTCTGTTTTACAGGCATCCATTTTTGGTACCTGCTATTGTGTGTTGTTGCGTGCATTACGATTGTGTTTGCTATGTTGTCCCTGTTGTACTGTCTATCATTCTTTGTTGATGTGTAGCTTATACATGCGCGTTTACTACTATATTTTACTGTATTATCTTTGTCGTACAGTCTTGCAGTCTTTGTTGCTGTCTGTTTTACGGTCATGCTATGTAATTTCCGTGCATTTAGTCCCACGTATGTTTACTCGCTTATACATGCGTGTTTACTACTATATTTTACTGTATTATCTTTGTCGTACAGTCTTGCAGTCTTTGTTGCTGTCTGTTTTACGGTCATGCAATGTAATTTCCGTGCATTTAGCCCCACGTATGTTTACTCCACAGTCATGTCGATTCAGTGCAGCGGATTTTTTACGTGTCTCTTGCATAATTTGTTTGATCCGCCATGTAGATGTTATTGGATTGTTATCTCAAGTGGTGGAGCCAGATGTTGGTGACAGCGGTGGTTCAAAACGTGCAGAATTGAGGATTTTCTTGAAGGGGTACATGCTGTTTCTCTGCTCCATATTAGGTTCTTCCAGTTGGTTGGTAGTTTGGATATTTGAAAATTCCTAAGCGTGACTACGCATCGCTCACGATATTGCAGATATCTTAACGCCACTGTTACTGTTTGGTCCGACAAAGCCGATGAATTTTGCGAGACTGTTCGGTCCAGGATTGGAGAACAAGTAGTTGTTATTGTGACAAGTGTTAACCCAAAATTCTTTGGGCGTAATTGCCTTTGTTTATTTTTATGTGTACTTTTCTCTATCTTCATGTAAAATGTTCGTGCAGAAACCCTTTACTTGAATACCACATCCGCATCGAAACTGTATGTTGACCCTGAGATTGATGAGGCCTGGCAATTTCGCAAGAGGTGATTGTCTTGGCTAAGACATTGACTCCGCTGTACTTAAAAAAGGTTGTGTGATATTATTTGCCAATTGCAGCATGTCTGTTTTGGACCGGCCTGTCGCACTTTCCCTTGGCACAAAAATGCCTGATTTGCAATCGTGCCGCATTGCTGATATCTATGAATTTTTGCACAAGGAAGATGAACAGGTATGGCCTTGTCTGTTTTGCTGTTGGTAGAAGTAGTAGTTGCTAACTCATTGGTGATATATGGTTTGCAGGTCAAAGATTTTATTTGTGTGGCTAGAATAACTGAGATCCTAACCAGAAATGGATGGCATTATATATCATGTTCAAAGTGTTCGAGCAAGGTGGCGAAGACGGGTGGGGCTTTGATATGTAGTAGGTGCTCTGATGTGAGAGCTGTCGGTATTCTGCGGTATTCTACTGCGCTTGGTGCATGTCTCTCTATTGTTTGATTCGTTAATCCATCGATATCAATTGTTTAAACATTATATCGTAGTTTCCGAATAGAGTGCATGGTCGCTGATAACGATGATACAGCTACGTTCGTTATATTCGATGGGCCTGCAAGAAAGTGTACAAACACTACGGCTGAGGAGATTCTTGGTACTCTGGTATGAGATGTGTATGTTGATTGTGTTCAAACATGTTTCTTACGATGGCAACAACTGTTCAGGCTGCAGACTCTAATGTGGAAATACCTGATTGCATATCAAGATTGGTTGGGAAGACCTTTAAGTTC
Source organism: Craterostigma plantagineum (assembly GCA_027422505.1). Lineage (NCBI taxonomy): Eukaryota > Viridiplantae > Streptophyta > Magnoliopsida > Lamiales > Linderniaceae > Craterostigma > Craterostigma plantagineum. Next base: position 7,276,233 of record JAPQWV010000019.1, on the reverse strand, counting down.
TACATAAAGGTTAAGCCTTTTGATTTTCGCAGCATGTTTCGAAGCTTTACTGTCTCGCGCATGTTGGAGCAGACCAGTGAGGATTTGGGCGATACCTTCCTCGATAGTTCAAAGGTAGTTGATTTTTGCACCCTGCATTCGAATTCTGTGATACCCTATTTTGTTTGTATGGTGATTTGTTAGGACAGCGCTGTCGGTGGTGATGGGTCAGTCATAGCAGGCGCTATTGATGAAACTGGTAATGTTAATGAAATCTCTGCACTCACGGATGTTGAAAAGGATGTCGACCGCGGCCATGGAGGTAACAGTGCGACCAACAAGTTTAGTTCGGAATCGGCTGCTTGCGATCAAGTCAACGACAATTCTATCGGGGATGTCGGTATGCAAAGGGGTGACGGTACCGAGCGTGTTAGTTCCAAAAAGCGGAAGATAAGTTTTGAATAGTTCGTTGTATGGAACTGCTTATAGGGCATGTGCCTTGGTTTGTATGCCGGCTGAATAAATGGAAGACCTTTCTCTTTATACAATAGCTTTGAATCTTCTATCTAAGACGTGGAATTGTGACATTATATTGTGTTCGCACATTCTACAATATCAAAATTGTATAATTGTCTCCATGATTATGTGCAATAACACAACATAAGAAAGTATAGTATCATAATATATAGAATATAATATAATCCGATATTCATGTAATATGAATATATCATGTTAGAATGGAAGTCATAATTCTGTGCAAGGTTTTAAGATATCTGCGCACATTACATTATTATTAAACATTGTATGGAAGTCTAATAATGCTATCCACATTATCAACAGACGGTTATTACAAATAATTAGAGGTTTTGTACTGTATAACTGTTTCTATAATCAATATTTCACAACTTTAGTCGCGTTACAGTATAGCATAATGTCATGCTAATGTGATGCCCATTACATTATTATTAGATTTGTTGGTCAAAATATACTACAAAATATAGTTAAATAAGTTAAATATTGTAGTGCCATGTAATAGAAATGTAACATAAAATATATAATATAATTATCACTACGTTATAGTATAGCCTAATGTGGTATAAGTAGTATTACTTTGCTATAAATTATTATAATGTTCGATAATACATCATAACATAATACAATATTATACTATCATTTTATGTTATATTTCTAATCCTTTTGTTATCGCTTATGCAACATAAAATGTTATGCATTTTATAGCGTACTGACTTTTGCAAGAAAAATATTATTTTTTCACGTCTTCAGTTTCTTGCATTGACTTCGCCCCAAAAAAATTAATCACGTTAGGCCCGTCATTAATTATGAAAATGATTTCCAATTGGGTCAGCCCATTGTGAATTTGAATTGGTTGCCTTCGTCCTGTGTACCCTAAATTATTATGTCTTTATGCAATCGTTGGCCCAGCCCATTCAATGAGAAATTCTATTATGTCATTATTGTAATATGCATTTTATAGCGTACTGATCTTTAGAAGAAAAAGGATTTTTGCATTGACCTGGACCAAAAAAATTAATCACATTAGGATCGTCACTGATTCAAATCTAAATGATGCATGTGGTTATTCAGTCGTTTTTATCTTTGACAGGATTAGATTACTCAGCAATCCTAGCCATTCTGTTAGTAGTAATTGTACGGAAGGCTGTGTCTTGCATGACTGTCTCTACAACCAATATTTCACAACTTTAGTCGCGTGACTGTGGTACACATCTCCATTCTTACTACCAAATGTGAATAACTGACCGTTCATTGTAAGTTAGCTCCCGTTCTATACACGAGGTTTTTTTGATTTTCCCAATATAAATATAAGGTTTATATTTAAAAAGTTAAATATTGTAGTGCCATATAATAGAAATTTAATATAAAATATATAATATAATTATCATTACGTTATAGTATAGACTAATCCGGTACAAGTAGTATCACTGGGCTACAAATTATTTAGTCCAATATAATTTGTTGTGTATAATAATCCTATATAATATATTTGATATGCGCATTATGACATCCAACAATATTCGTTCTTTTATTGTAAAATTTTAGTCAATAATAATATAATCTTCGGTAATACAGCATTACGTATTACAATGTTATACTATCATTTTATGTTATATTTTGTAATCCTTTTGTCATGGCTTATGCAAGGTAAAATGTTATGCATTTTATAGCAAGCTGATTTTTACAAGAAAAATAATATTATTTTTTCGTGTACTGATTTTGTTGCATTGGCTTGGCACGAAAAAAATTAATCGCATTAGGATCGTCTCTAATTATGTAAATGATTTCCCTATTGGGCCACCCCATTGTTAATTTGAATTGATTGCCTTCGTCGAAATAAATATTTATGCCTTCGACGTGTGTATCATAGATCATTATGTCTTATGCAATTGATGGCCCAACCCACTGAATGAGAAATTACAGTGGTTATCAATGAAATAAATATTCTAAATTTCATCCTCCTTCGTGTAACCTGATTTGAAAAATCGCAGTACCGCATCCTATTTAATTCTTGGTCATACAGTCCACAGGTGGCCTCTAATTCATCATACTATTTAGGAGTTGTTGAAGTTGGTCATTTCAAGTCTGCTACATTTGCCTGTGAGGTATTTCCAAGTAATATCCAACACAGGCGGCAATGGCGGAAACTGGTTTAGAGGTATTGTCTGTGTTTAACCGCCTGTTCAATGTTTACTGCATAAGTTTCATTTGGCCTGCATATGTCACATTTGTCCGTCTAAATTGACTGTGCCTTCTCCATTAAGACAGGCAAATGTTGCATGACCATTGATTTCCCCCTTTATAAGTGGGCTACACTTCTTTTGTAGAAATATTATGCACCCTATTAGAGACGAATGATCTTCGGATGTTCGTCCATGCTATTCTATATTCTGTGTATATTCGTAATATATCGCTGTGTATATTCCCTATGTAGGTATTTTATGCAATCTGTTGAATGGCGTTCAAATTTCTGCATACTGCTCTTCCATATTCTTAAATATTTTCAGTAATAATATGATTCTTTTTATTTTCAGCCATTATTGGACACTCAGCTTCCACAAGACAATATCTTGCCATGCAAACTAACCATATGTGCTGACTATAAAGGAGTCACAAACTGATACGGGATGTGCTAAATGCAGCAGAAATTGTGGAGTTCGTTGCACGATCTCCGTTTGGCCAGCTCATATCATGTGCAGATAGGTTCTATCTGTCGAACCAGCTGATTTGGTACATGATGCAAGCTCAAACTCCAATAAATCGTAGAGACGAACTGTGGATGGTCATCAATTGCAGGCCTACACGGTTTTCGCCTATGGAATTCTGTTTGATTACTGGTCTGAAATTCTCGGTCGAGCCACAGGTCGTCGAGAATCATGCTTTTGCTAGGAGGCACTTTCCAAGTTCGCAAAAGATCACGCTGCAGGATGCAATTGATAAATTGAGCGAGATGGGTGTAACGCATCATCTGGTGTTGATGTTGAAAGATTAAAAATGGCCAGTGTTGTGTTTGTCGCAGGAGTACTCGATCACCGTGCCTGTCGAACAGATGTGAAGACAAATCCAGTGATACTTCACTTAGTTGAGGATTTCGACGCCTTCAACAACTATCCCTTCGGAAGTTATGCTTTCAAGACTGTTTTGGACTCACTGAAAAGGGACTTCTCTTCGTTAAACAATATTCTGCCTGTCAGGGCTTCAAGAAAGTACCATACCTTTTGCTTGGGTGGATTCGTCCACCCAATTCAGGTAATATTACCTGCCTCTACACACGTGATCCATAGATTTGCTTATTTACGATGTAATGTCAGGTTATTCACTGTTATTTTGAAACAGATCCTTGCGTACGAATGCTTGCCAGGCATTGCATAGAAATATGCAACGCATTTGGGCGACACGATCGACACAGTCCCCCGTATGTGCCGATGGAAGACAACACCTTGGCTAACGAAGCGAGCACCGCGACTACAAGATATTGATGACGCTGTTAGGAAGTCAGAGGTTGTCAATGATCTCTTTATTGCCACCGCTGAAGAGTCTGTTGCAGGCTATTTTGCCAATAGCAACTTTGATGTCGTTCCCGGCGGCAGCGGTCTTCAGCAAATGGGTTCATCGTTGTTGAGAAACACCGCTGAAAGTGGTTTGCCACAGACCACCGTGGTGGACAATGAAGATGGGCAAAATGTGGTCATCAATAGCAATGACGAAGGTTCACATCCCCCAACATTACAAGATTTTGTCGACGGACTCCTGGCCAGTCGCAAGTCCATGCATCACATTGCAAATGTCGTCACAGAGAACAATGCCAACATTGACTCACACCCTGTAGGACAGGTGCAATTACCTTATCATCCGCATTTAGATGTTGTGCCTCATATGAACAGTTCATCACCCGTGATTCACGAATTGCAGCAACAGTCCACTAATATGGACAATGCGATTGTGCCGTCTCAGACTGCACGCGACGGTATGGACACTCATGATGATTTCGTCGACGTTGCAGAAATTGAGGCAGGTAGGACTTCGCATGTCGAGGAGCCGTATGCTGTACATGAGTTGGATATTGATCAAGGAATGAGCAAGGTTAATTCTCACGCGTCGCAAGGTAAATCAGTAGGAATGGAGAAGGTCTTGCAGCAGCTGGAGACGCTGAGTACAGTAGTCGAATACCACACTGAGCAGATTTTTCAGATGACCACCCAAATGAAAGAAGGCTTTTTTGGATTGAATGTACGGCTGACTGATATTGAGCATTGTCAACCGCTGGAAGATGTTGCCAGAGCCTTTGGTGACCAGTTACAGCATCTAACGGAAAAGATAGGGAAGACACGAGGCACGGATCCTGGTACAAACATCTTTTTGTGCCATTAAAATTTGTATTCTCATTACTCTAAATGTTTCATCATATACCACGTATAGAGTCAGCCAGGGCCAAGGCAATAGACGAGGGGACTGAGCTTCCACCAACAAAAAGCAAAAAGCATTGGAAAAGGCTGTTCAGCCCTGTTCCATCGCTCCCAGAATTCCATATGGAAAGTCGAATATTGACGAGCATGTTCTCTACAAACTGAAAATGTGGCCAAAAGCAGCTGAACGTATAGAGCGAATGGCCGTGAGCCACTACGTCGTAGGGCTTTGTGGGACAGAGCTGAAACAAGATTTCTTCAATGAACTAAAGACGCGTGGCATTTACCTACGAGACGTTGTAAGTTTAAAATTGAGTATTAAATTTTGAGATATTCCTCGCTTAATGAATTTTTGAATATCCGTGTTTTTCTCAACTTTGTAACGCAGCATATTGATGAATGTATGCGCGGATTCATCGAAATGCAAAAAAGGTGTGCCAGCCCTCTTAAGACAGTTGCATTGATGAACACAGTTTTCAGCCAGTTCATCAAGACGCTTCCTGTTGTTGATAAAACAGCTGACCTAACGGAACTAATGCCCTATGTTCTTGGAAAGACTATCAATTGGCCGTCATGTAGTTGGAAAGATGCGTCGGAAATTGTGTTGCCCGTGAACGTGAACAACAATTATTGGGTGTTGGCCGTTATCTTTCTTAGGCAAAAAGTATTTTTGGTCATGGATTCGGATAGATCAGTCGATAAACACTTCGCACAGACGCGTCTTGCGTTGGGGAACACAATCATTATCACCAAGATGTTGCTACGAGAACTAGACATTGAACGCAATGATTTTCAATTCGACTTTAGGCATGATAGTCGAATCTCGCAGCAAGGTTACAGGTGCCGTTATACAAATTAATCAATTCACGTGCTTTATTGTCCACTTTATTTACCTAATCATATAGACCTGTTTTCAATGTAGTGGAGAATGTGGCGTACACATGTTGCGGAATGCATTTGGTATGATGTTTCCAGGTGACAATCTATATAACATAAAACCGTGCCAGATAGAAGAGTTCCGAAAATATTTGACGGCGTCTGTGTACTACAGTTTTTGGCATTGGCCTCTTATAATGAATAGACGTGTTGAATACAGCTGTTATTTTATGGGTTTTGTCACCAACAATATTAGCTTTCTAGCCAAAATGAGCTATGAGGTTAGTCGTCCTCCCATGGAAGGCTGTATGGAAACTACTCACATTAACAAATTACATTTTGTATAAATATTGCTTTTATTGTATGACTCACGCGATAACCAGTATTTCTCATCAGACTGATGCAACGATATCGGCACAACACTTCACAGGATAAGTGAAACAGTTCGTAGTAACTACTAAGCATATGACTGGTCCTTCTCTCGGCTGAGTGTTACAATATGCAACTCCCTTCTTATTAGCACATTCTCATTGTCGATCTATTTAAAATAATATTCCCGAGACACTTCAATAGGCACCATCATTTTGCAAGACTGTTCAACTAATTTAATCGGATAGTTTAAGGCGTCTGTTCAGCTGCCTATTAAATAAATTCATAGAATAGAATATAACGCATTATAATACAATATTGTATAATATAATATAATATAATATGTAATATAATAGAATATAATGAAAGATATTACAATCTAATTATATCTGATATAATATCGTCTATAATATGATAGAATAAAATAAAATAATATTTTATAATAATGTAATATAATATAATATAATATAATATAATATAATACAATATAATATAATATAATATAATGTAATGTAATGTAATATGTTCTGAAGTGAGATAATGTAATATAATATCATATAAAATATTATTTATAGTATAATATAATAGAATCTCATCTAATATAACATAATAGAATATAATATTACACCTCATGCTCATTTTGACTATCATATATGGCTGAATAATACAGAGAACTATATATATAGCACTTATACATTAATATACCGTTGCCATATGACACGCTAATACTTAATGTTATAGTGCCAATCAATTTTCATTCAATACGATTAAATGCAAGTACGATAACTAATTATTTACATATAGATTCATTGAATGTAGGAGTGGCCCTTCAAGTATTCCTTCATTAACAATGTAACATATATTATGCAGCTGACATATGGACTAACCGTTGCTTCGAAAGTGTTTGCATCAAAGGGTTTCTGGCTGGCGTAGATCATTTATGTTGCACAACACCTTAACCTTGAAAGCAAATACAAATCTGGTGTTATGGACGCAAATCTGTCTAATCTTCTAAAAAAACGTTCCGCCGATCTTCGCGAGACAGTTGCCGAACTGTCAGAAAGAATTCATCAGAGGATAAATTATTGTATAGGCTATGAAGAGCAAGCATGCAGAAGATCACAGTGGAATTGTGACAGTCTTGCGGTTCACCTTCGAGGGACATTAGCGGGGTTTGACAACCAATGCACTGATGTGAGCTCGATACTTCACAAGATAAATGCAACAGTTGGTAACGCAACTATAATATTGGTTGATTTTACTCTCCCACTACCATACACGAGCATATGAATATTAGTTTGACATTTTCTTACTGTTTATATTCAGCAACCATTGTCAATGTCCAGCAGCAAACCACATGCGTAGATTTTCGTACGCATGCTGCCTCAGGGGTTCTCAAGAATGACAAGTACCATGATAATATTCAACATCATCAGCGACGGAATAAGGAAGACAACCCGCATTGCCAATCAGACAAAACAAATATTGGTAAATTACTTCAATCTAGGTGCTGAGTGCTTTGTGTGTTGCAAATATATATCTTAATAAAATTAGAACAACTACTCATTTTGATCAGTCCTTTTCAGGTGCTATGGTATACGATCAAGCAAAACACGGAAGGCACATCCGCTTCAAACTTTTAAAGAACAAACGTCGTTTAAAGAACAACCGCCCTGACCATACAAGTATGGCACAAGGTTGAGCATATTTATACGTGAAATAATTCCCAACATACCTTAAATAGCAGGTTCATTATGTAACCAAAATGTTAATGCTTTCAGACGGCTTTAACATGTCGCGTGCCAAATTATTGAAAACTCGAACCAAGAGGCAAAGACCAGCAGCTGCTTCACAAAGAGGTTCGCATGTTTGCAAAATCATTATTCATCGAAAAAGTTCTCCAGAATTGCTTGGTATGTTAACTTTTATATTATTTTGCAGAACATCTCAATACACATTACAAAAAAGAAGAAATTATGCAATGCTACTTTTGTAATGCATTGGTTTGGAGAGCTGAGGCAACGAAGGGGGCAGGAAAACTTAATAATCGCCAATTTTCTATTTGCTGTAGCCAGGGCCGTGTGTCATTACCCCCAGTACGTCAAGCGCCTCAATATCTAATCAACAAGTTCTCAAACCAAAGTTTCCGCCAATATATCAGGGTCTATAATTCAATTCTGGCATTCACGTCTATGGGAGCAAAAGTTGACTCATCAGTTACCCAGAAGTCAGGCGCATATGTTTATCGGATTCACGGTCAAAACTATCATAACATAGGTTCATTGCTGCCTGCAGAAGGCGACAGACCGAGATTCGCTCAGTTATACATTTACGACACCGCAAATGAAGTTTCTAACCGTATGAATACACTGACACGCACAAGTTCTGAGGCTTTAGACGCAAACGTTGTTGCACAAATAATCAAGATTATGGATGAAAATAACGAACTTGCCAAAGTGTTCAGAATGGCAAGAGACAGGTACGAAGTAGGGGAAACTGCGGAATTTTCAATTAGGTTGGTAGGTTGTGCACGCCAGCGCAGACAATACGATCTTCCAGCTTCAGAAGAAATTGCTGGACTTATTGTTGGCGACTTGCCCATGACAAATGGGCAACGCGATGTTATTGTTCAAATGAAGACAGGCCAGCTTCAGAGAATAAGCGAGTTACATCCTTCATTCATGGCAATGCAATACCCGTTGTTGTTCCCGTGTGGCGAAATAGGATTCCACAACCAGATTCTATATAGTGAGGAAGTTCATTCGCCATTAAAAAGAAAGTTCGTAACCATGCGTGAATTTTACGCTTACCAACTACAAACGAGGTTGACTGAAGGGAGAGGAATCATTCAAGGAGGTCGTTTATTTCACCAGTATGTTGTTGACGCATACACGGCCATCGAACAAGAACGATTGCGTTGGGTAAGAAATAACCAACAAACATTGAGGGCGGACGTTTACAACAACATATGGGGTGCAGTATCAAGAGGAGAAACGAACGCAAAAACTGTGGGGAAAACAATTATTCTGCCATCATCTTTTACAGGATCTCCGAGGTATATGGTAGAGAATTATCATGATGCACTTGCTTTATGCAGATGGTATGGAAACCCTCATCTTTTCATAACCATTACTGCCAACCCAAAATGGGACGAAATTGGTCTCCATTTGCAAAAGTATGGAAACGACATTTCAAATGACAGGCCGGACTTACAATGCAGATTATTTAAGATAAAACTTGAGCAGTTAATAGAAGATATCAGACGAGGACGATTCTTCAAAAGTTGCAAAGCAGGTTTGTAATTCAAATATGTTTAGCATTCATTTAATTTATACACATCTTTTTTACCACCAGGCTTAAAGTCATGCATGTTTATTGCCAACAAAACAATGCAGTTTTGTATACAATTGAATTCCAGAAACGTGGATTGCCTCATGCACATATATTGGTATGGTTGGATCGAAGTGGAACAGAACCGACTCCAGCAGAGGTCGATGAAATAATTTCCGCAGAAATCCCTGACCGTCAAGTTGATGAAGAAGGTTATGCTTTAGTTGAACAGTTTATGATGCATGGACCTTGCGGTTTTGAAGGCCTGAACTCGCCTTGCATGGAAAATAACAAATGCAAAAAACATTTTCCAAAACAGTACAACAGCCGTACGACTGTTGATGATGCTGGACATATCTGGTACAAGCGAAGGAGAAATGAAAGCAGGTATGTAATTAAAAAGAATGTTGTCAGGGACAACAGATACGTAGTCCCACATAATATACAGCTGCTGAAAAAATACAAGGCGCACATTAATGTAGAGTGGTGCAACACGAGTAGAGCTATTAAGTATCTATTCAAGTACATCACGAAAGGGGTAGACAAGTCCACAATGATAATTGAAAATCTGGTGAATCCAATTCAGTCTCCTACTGAACCGACTGCGCAGAAATGTGATGAAATAGCGAGATACCTTGACTGTAGATATCTGTCGGCCTGTGAAGCTATGTGGAGAATATTTAAATTTGACGTCCATTACAGAACGCCAGCAGTACAGAGATTAGCACTCCATTTGGAGGGTGAACAAAGTTTAGTATATGATGAGTCTGTTGATCTCAGCAATATGTTGACCAGAGATGGCGTACACAAAACAATAATGACAGAATGGGTGGAAATGAACAAGCACAGTGAAGAGGCTAAAAACCTTACGTATATTCAATTCCCATCAAAATTTGTATGGAACGCCTCGACGAAGAGCTGGACACCCCGGAAGAAAGGTTTCGTCATTGGAAGGGTAGTTAACATACATCCCACGGCGGGTGAGATATATTACATGAAAATGTTATTAACAATTGTTAGGGGACCCACATCGTATGAAGATATACGTACGGTAAATGGTGAAGTCTTACCAACTTTCAAAGAAGCATGCTATAGGAGAGGATTATTAGATGGAGACTCAGAGTGGCATCATGCCATGGATGAAGCTGCGCAATGGGCTACTCCGATTCAGCTTCGGCAACTTTTTGTTACGTTGCTGATTTTCTGTGAAGTAACCAACCCTCTGAATTTGTGGAATAGCTTTTGGAAGAATCTATCAGAAGACATACCAATGCGCCAAAAACGACTATTTGGGTTCACAGAAATGCATCTTACAGACGACCAAGTAAAAAACTATGCGCTGGCTGAGATCGAAAAACTAATGATACAGAACTCGAAGACTCTTTCTGACTTCCCTCCAATGCCACTGCCGTCAAAGAACGTGCTAAAAGATCTCAACAACAGGTTATTAATTGAAGAAAGCTATTACAACACCGAGGAGAACGACGTTGAATATCAGCGTCTTATTGTGACCTTGAACGAAGAGCAGCGTAACATATTCAACGAAGTAATCGACTCGGTTGCAAACGATAGTGGACACCTGTTCTTTCTATATGGCCCTGGAGGAACAGGGAAGACACATGTTTACAAAATAATCATTGCAAAATTAAGGTCTGCAAATCAGATTGTAATACCAGTTGCATCATCAGGTATTGCAGCTTTGCTGCTACCAGGTGGAAGAACTGCACATTCAAGGTTCAAGATCCCTCTTATACTACAAGAGAATTCCATGTGCGACATAAAGCAAGGGACGATGTTGGCTGAACTGTTGGCGCAAGCAAAATTGATAATCTGGGATGAAGAGCCGATGACAAACAAGCATGCTTTTGAGGCATTGGACAGAACTATGAGGGACCTGATGTCCAAAAGCTCTGAGAACTGTGACGGCAAGCCGTTTGGTGGAAAGACCGTGCTGTTAGGGGGCGATTTCAGACAATTACTTCCAGTTATACGTAATGGTTCCAGACAAGATACGGTCGAATCAGCCATAAACAGGTCATACTTATGGCAGCATTGTCGTGTGCATACCCTTACACAGAACATGAGATTACATCGTTCAGAAATAGAATTTGCAGATTGGATTTTGCATGTGGGCAATGGAAATGTGCAAGCTGCTGTAGATACAGACGTTGAGACCATTAAGGTTCCAAAAAACATGTCTATTGATTCTCAGGGTGATACGATCCGTAGCATATGTAACTACGTATATGTTGACTTCGAAGACAATATGACTGACCGAAATTATATTAAGGAAAGAGCCGTCCTGACACCCCGAAACAAAACAGTTGACGAAGTGAATGACTTCATGCTCTCCATAGTACCAGGGCATGAGACAGAATACTTAAGTTCAGACAGCTTGGAATTGGAAGCCGACGTGGAAATCAGCGCAACAACAATCTATCCAGTCGAGTTTTTAAACATGCTTGAGATATCAGGCGTCCCAAACCACAAACTCATCCTTAAACATGGAATTCCAGTAATGTTATTGCGGAACTTAAATCAGAGAGAGGAACTGTGCAATGGAACAAGACTCATTTTATCGCCCCTTGGAACAAACGTTGTTGAAGCAGAAATGTTAACTGGAACGCACGTTGGCAATAAGGTTCTCATACCAAGGATAATTATGTCACCCTCCGACACAACCTGGCCATTCAAACTGCGCCGTAGACAATTCCCACTTAAAGTCTGCTACGCGATGACAATAAATAAAAGTCAAGGTCAGAGCCTAAGAAGGGTTGGAGTATATCTTCCCAGTCCAGTTTTCACGCATGGCCAACTGTACGTAGCACTATCTAGAGTTACATCACCTATGGGAATCAGAATATTGAGCATAAACGAAGGAGACATAGAAGACAACGAGGTGGTAAACATGGGTTTCCATGAAGTTTTCAACAATGTTTAGGTGCCTAAAAAATAACAAGGTATTCTGTAATACCCTCGCTAAAATCTGTAGACAATTGTTGTATGCTGCTATTGTTTAACATATTTTGTTACAATGTTTACCATCAAACAAACAGTAATTCATACAGTCATACTATTCAATAAGTTAATGTCGCGGTGTTTAACTCCATGATACTTTTACGGTTATGCATTTTAATTTGCTAACATTTTGAGATACATGTACATTTTGCATGCGTTTGGTCTCCACTGTAATTCCATTTTGTACAGTCATACCAGATAGGCTGTTATATTGTAGTTTGTTTTATCTGTTGTACAGTCTTCATTTTTTTTACAATATAAATATACTTCCATTTTTACAGTCTAGAGCGACAAAGCTTTTTGGCACAAATCATGCGACTCTATCATGATATGGAAATTAGAGACGCAACATAAATGACACTATAATGTAAAACAAATAAACAACTGTTGAATTACCACTAATTATATCTATCATAAAAGGAACTAGAACGCATCGCCCCATTTACTATATAGTAAATATTTTGTTATTGTTTTTATATAATAATAATGGTATTTTTAGTAAATATATATTGGCAAACATGAACTCAATTATATTATAAATTGATTTATAAAATAAACTGTTGCATTCAAACCGTATAATAATAATGAAATTAAGGGTGGGAAACCAAGAATAGGTATTAATGAAAATCAAATATACCGTTATGGATGGTTACGTCTGTTTGAATCGCCTCAATACTATTCAGGCAAAACACCAACCCTTATGAAGAAGACCTTTCAACTGCTGAAATACTTATTAAAAATTCACTCATTAACTCAGTAATTGCTCCATAATAATTGTGGTCATTTGAATCGCCCGAGCCCCAGACATAAATTAAATACACGAAACGAAGCAACCTATGCAAAGCAATTGAACACATTCATTTTAGAGCCACGTTCTTCCGCAAATATTTGTGACTTTACGGTTTTCCATGCAGCATTGTACATTATATAAGTCCTCAAAAACTCAATTTCATAAACAATTAACTGCACAGCAATTTCAAATAACTCAAATGACGAATGAAATGACAAATTATTTTGACAACATCGTTGCGGATCTTCGTCGAGCTGCGAGCTAATTTGCTGAGAAGATAGAACATAAGATAGATGCCTATGTGCAATCTGCTGCCCAAAGGTTCAACGATCTACATGCAAGGCACAATCACCAGATTGCTATCCTAAATGAATTGACAGCAAAGATCAACAAGAATTACTCAGAAATGCAACAGAGGCTATCACATATAGAGCAGGCGCTTGGTATATCCACAGTATTTTCCAAACAGCCTTACATAACTGTTACTACGTACAAATCGCCCTGCAATTGTTTTGGCAGGAAAAATCGCCACAACGCTAGGCGACGACCAGTCGACAGAAAAGGTAATAACCATTCATTCAAATAAGGAAACGCCGCCTTCAGGAAAAAGAAAGCGTTCAAACCTTCCCAAGGAACCTACACAGACAACATTGCAGAAAAAGCCTAAGAGCAAAATTACACCGCCATTAGACCAAGACCATTCGAAGGCGAAAAAGGTTCCGAAAGACAAAACCCTTGCGACAACTGTCAAGAAACTCTCAAAATTGTTTCCCCGCGTAGCAGCAGCTATAGGGACAATGACCCAGGATGACTCTATCAGTACCATATTAGGAGAGGAGCGTGGCTACCAATTCTTCGAAGATCTCATGACAGAAGGAACTTGGCTAACTGATGAGGTACAACATCATATTATTGAATGTAAAGTATCTAAGCATATTCTTACAATATATTGTTATCTGAAACAGCACATAGACGAATGCCTGCGTGGGTTTATCGAGAGACAGGCCCATGCAAAGTTCCCCAAGGCAAAGGTTGCTTTTATGAACACAACATTCAACCAGATAATTACAACAGAATTTCGACCCGACGGCCATACTGACCTGACAGCCATACGTCCATATGCTAATGGTACTGTTGACAATTGGCCATCTCTTCCATGGCAAGATTCGGACCTCATAGTTATCCCAGTCAACATTAATGAATGTCATTGGGTACTATGCATCGTGGACTATAAAAAGCAATCAATCGCAGTACACGAGTCTGACCCTTCGGTGGACAAGGATATGAGGTTCTTTGTGCATGCGTTTAATAAAACACGGCTTACAATTCCCTATATTCTTCAAGACCTGCGAATGACTGACTCCATCGTCGACTTCACTTTTTATAGGGATCCTGACTTCCCCCGTCAATCCTTCAGGTAATTCTAATCTCTCCATGTATTCAATTTGAGCAATATCATTCAGTAACATAATAATTCGAAATATCTTCTCACTTGTGTACTAGCGGGGACTGCGGCGTATACATGCTACGATCAGCATTTTCGCTTATGTTTGCCGAAGACGATGTCCACAGTGTCTTGCCTGATATGATCCAAGAATTTAGAGAATATCTGACCGCATTGATATTCTTCAATAACTGGTCGTAGCTCTTGGACACTGTTCTAATCAATCTTTGATGAGTGCATTTTTATATTACTGTTTACCTATCGTTTCTTGGGAAGTTATTACGGCAGTATAACTTAAGGATCATTTTACAATATTCACATTACAATAATATGACCCAGGCCTCGGGCACAACATATACTACCAATTTATTGAATACAATGAAAAAACACCAGGCTCAAAGACTCTATAAATTAGTGCCTGAATAACGTAGTAATGCCGATAATATAATGTTATATAATATAACATAACATCATATAATATAACAATATTAATAAGATAGTATAATTCTATATTTGTGTAATCATATTAATAGAGAGAGCTAAATATGACTTATACTAATATACCATGTTAGTCTATTGTTTATTCCCCTTATATTGGACCTTATTATGTTCATTTTTTTATTGTTGGGCCAGCCCGTTTCAGCGTTTCAATGCATTTGTGGGATTGTGCCCTAAATTATCATGAATTGTGTAATTGGCGGCCCACGCAAGCCTTCAAAAAAAGCATTACACCTGATTCCAAATTACAAAATTCCTTCCCCATCGTTTCAGCTGATTCCAAATTTTCCAGAATTTGAACTTGCTTATTCCGTGGTCATACAGTCCAGAGGCGACGCATATTCCACTGAATACTAATGGCGGAAACTTGTTCAGAGGTATTCACTGTGCTTTAACAATTTTTACGATCATTAATCAGTATGGAACATTTAGTCTCCATATTCTGAGCTTTACTCGGTTATCAGACTGTGTCTTTTGCATTAAGATAGTAAATTGGCGAATGGTCATTTTTCCCTCTTTTACAAGTGAGCCATATTTTTTTGGACGGGCGTAATATGCAATTTGGTGGAGATGTTGTTGCAGGCTTCTCTATGGTCCACTGCGTATTAGTTGTATATTTCTGTGTATATTTCTTATCCGATCTGTTTGACATGAACGGTTCTCGAATATTAGTGCATACTGTTGTTGGATATTGTCCTATGTTTTGTGTAACAGCATTGGTTTTCCATTTCCAGATGTTTACCACTCAGCTTCCACAAGAAAATATTGTTCCCTGCAAATTAACCTTATGTGCTGACTATAAAGGGATTAGCAAACTTATTCGGGACAATCTAAACGAAGCAGAGTTTGCAGAAATGCTTGCACGATCTCCGTTCGGACGTCTCATAGCCTGTGCAGAAATGTTCTATTTGTCGAGCCAGCTAATCTGGTACATGATCCAAGCACAGACTCCACTACGAAATAGGGATGAACTGTGGATGATTATCAATTCAAAGCCTATACGGTTTTCGCCTCAGGAATTCTGTTTGATGACCGGTCTCAGATTTTCTGCTGAGCCAGAGGTGGACGAAGATAATTCGTTTATTACAAGACACTTTCCAGGCGAGGAAAAGGTCTCGCTGCAGGACGCGATTGATAGGTTGACGGAAATGGGTTGTAACTCATCGTCATCTGTTGACGTTGAAAAATTAAAAATGGCCAGCGTGGTTTTTGTCGCTGGAGTTCTTGATCAGCGTGGATGCCGAACGAATGTTAAGATAAACCCGATGATTCTTCACTTAATAGAGAATTTCGGCGAGTTCAACAGCTATCCTTTTGGAAAGTATGCATACGACATCGTTCTGACGTCGGTGAAAAGGAACCTCTCTTCTTTTAAAAACAGTCAGGGTACAAGCAGTTCGAGAAGATATCAGACGTTGTGCTTGGGTGGCTTCGTGCACCCAATTCAGGTAAATCTTACACGACTCTACCAACAGGATTCGTATCCTTGCATATTTATACTAAAATGTATTGTTACCCACTGTTGTTTTCAAAACAGATCATTGCTTATGAGTGCTTGCCAGGTGTTGCAAGTAAATATGCAACGTACTTGGACGAAATAGTCGAGCCGGTTCCGAGAATGTGCAGATGGAAGACAAATGCATGGCCAACAAAGCGAGCTCCAAGGTTGCAGGACGTTGCCAATACTGTTAAGAATTCGGCAGTTGAGAATAATAAAGTCTTCTTACCTACGGCTCAAGAGGTTGTTGCAGGGTATTTTGCCGAAAGCAGATTTGACGGACGTCCCCACAACGGATGCCTTCAGCGTGACAGGTCGTCACCATCGAGAAGCACCAGTGGAACTGGGTCACCGAATTCTCCCGTATTAGCAGATGAAGACACCGACATGCAAGGCGAAGGTAGCAGTGAGAGAGTTTTGCCATCTCCAACATTACGAAGTTTCGTGGACAACCTCCGAACAAGCCGCAAAGCTATGCATCAGATCCCAAATGTTGTTATCGAGGATAATGTCTGCATCGAAACAAATCATGAAGAACGTATACAATCACCTCCTCAGTCGCATGTGGATGTCGTTGCTGATATGAACGATGCGTCGCCGGTAGTTGACAAAATTCCGCAGCAGCCAACTGATTCGCATGATAGTGCAAATGGGTTCTGTTTTGATGGAAATAATGGTATGGATACCCATGATGAGTTTGTCAACGACGTGGAAAATGAGGTTCGTGGAACTTCTCATGTTGAGGAGCCGTTCGTTGAAGGGCAGTTGGAAAGGGAGCAAGAGAAAAGGAAGGTTAATTCTCGGTCGTCGCATCGTAGGTCGAGAGGAGCTAAGAAGGTCTTGCGACAACTTGGAAATCTCAGTACTGTTGTCGAACGCCACACTAAGCAGGTCGTGCATTTAACCAGACAGGTTAAAGCAGGTTTTGATGGTTTGAACGTAAGACTGGCTGATATTGAACGTGCTAAACCACTGGAAAATATGTTGAGAACTATTGGTGACCAATTACAGCAGCTGACGGGAAAGATATCGAGCATACAAGCCACTGAGCCTGGTAAAATACTTTTTCTTCCAGGTAAATTTTGCAATATATTCCCTCTAATTATCTCACATCTTATTTGCCTTAGAGTTAGCTGGCCGAAACGCAACAGACGATGGAGATGGAATTCCACGTGCGAAAAGGCCAAAATCAATAGGGCAGAGTGCCAAGCCGTCTTCTAACCCTGCCAGAATTCCTTACGGAAAGCAGAATGTTGATGAGCACGTTCTGTACAAGCTGCAAATGTGGCCGAAAGCAGCTGCGTCCATAGAGCGCATGGCCACCAATCACTCCGTAGCAGGTCTTTGAGGGACAGTTCTTAAAAAAGAATTCTTTGTTGAATTAATGAGTCGCGGCACCTGTCTTCGAGCTGTTGTAAGTCTACGTTTAAGCATTAAATCATGAGATCTCCCTCAGTGAATTGGTGTGAGGCAGACGTTTATTAATATCCATTGTTTTTCCTGACTTTGGTTACGCAGCATGTCGACGAATGTATGCGCGGGTTCGTTGAAATGCAACTGAGGTGTGCCAGCCCTGTGAAGACGGTCGCATTCATGAACACAGCTTTCAGCCAGTTGGTGAAATCGCTCCCAATTGTTAGTGGAAAAGCTGATTTGACGAAAGTGATTCCGTTTGTTCTTGGCAACTCTGCCCAATGGCCGTCCGCTAGCTGGAAAAATGCGTCGGTAATTGTGCTACCAGTGAATGTCAACGAGAATCGTTGGGTGCTGGCCACCATTCATCCTAGGACACGATCATTTGCGATTCTTGATTCAGACATATCCGCAGATCCAAGGTTCACAGCAACCCGTACAGCGATGGGCAACACAGTTTGTATCACAAAATTGTTGCTACGACGCCTGGGCATTGAACGTTCTAATTTTCAGTATGACTGTACACGCGACGGGCGGATCGCGCAGCAGGGATACATGTGACGTTATACAAATGAAATGATTCGTATACGTCATGGCCTTCTTTATTAGTTAACCATATTATGAGATTTTCGTTGCAGCGGAGAATGTGGCGTCCATATGTTGCGGAATGCATTTGGCATGATGTTCCCAGGTGACAATCTGTCTTGCATTAAACCATGCCAAATTGAAGAGTTCAGGAAATATTTGGCAGCATCTGTCTACTTTAATTATTGGCATTGGCCTCCGTTTAATGAATAGGCATGTTGAAGAACATTTAACTTATTATTTCCGTACTATTTGCGATGTGTCTTTGAGGCTGACGTCGGAGTCTCTGAACATGCTTTTGTGGGTGTTTTTATTGTTTCAGACCTTTACAATAGTAGGTTACTCAGGCGTCTTAGACATGATGGTAGCATTTACTGTATGACAAGGTTGGTAGAAATTTTCAACATTATCAGATAATATTTAGTGCAATTAATTACAAGCTGAATACTGGATGACTGACCCTATAATCAGTAGTCCACCAATTTAATTTAGCAGGCTGCAAACAGTCTGGTCCGCTAAATGTATAACTGTAACACAACGTAAAGCTGTAGTATGTTTTGCAATTTGTTTGTTTGCAAAAAGGTAAGGATGATCATGCATTATTCTTATATTAAAACTTAAAAGACTAATGTATCGTGGTATGTTTGATTTTCGACTTATTTTTATTAATAATACTTATGCAACATATGCAAATTAACAAAAGTTTAAACAATTTCCGTTTATTAATTTCCTTGCATCGATTAGGGGGTAAAAAACCTTTAGCTAGGGCGTATAATTTTCAATGTATTCTTCCGCAACTGATTTTCGGTCTTAATGCGACAATATATATCACTATATTATGTACTTTTCAAAATGTTTACCGTACAATAGCTTAGACATAAGAACTTACGAATTATGCTTGACTGCTCATGTTACAAATATGGCCACACCAATCGAGCACTACTCATACAACAAATACGGTGCAGTCATGCCAATCTCTCACACTGTATGTCAGTATAAATGGGCTTGGTTGCAGTTTTAATAATGAAATTGTACTCCATACGGCCCATCGTTTCATATCACCGGACCAAGAATCAACCTTCAAACAAAGTATTTGACCATATAGCTTCAGACGCAGGCGACCAAAGAAGCCCCAAATCTAAACAAAATCAATCGGCGGGTCGCGGCACAACGCGCCCTACGTAGACAGTCAGTTGGTATTCTTAAGTCGCTGGATTGCTCCGAAGGAGTTCTACAGGGTATGTTTAGTCTAAGATCAATCAGTTGAACTTAATTTCATATGGTGTTTTGAAAACGTGTTTGCAGAGCTCTTTAAATTCGGCTTTAGGGTTTGATTTCGAACTGGTTCGTGCTTTAATAAATAAATCTCGAATCTGCCTTTTGTTTGTTTGATTACGCCCTCTCTCAGGGTGTTGTGAACAATAATGCCCACTGTGGCGAAGATGCTGACGACCCAATATATTCGATAAAATGTGCAGGCCAATCCAATCCTTCCTCTACATATGCACCATTTGAATATGCCTGAAAACAGGCTGCCCTTCAACTCAGGAGTCGGTGATGACACAATCTCCTTGCACATGCGGAGAAGTACATGGAGTCAACGAGCCTAACTTCAAAAGGAAACCATTCCTAAATCAGTTCAGTTAGAGGCAAAATTCGTAGACTGCATGTACTTCTCCGCTGTTCAAGGAAACGTGGACGTCCTATATTCTGATAGCACGTCCCGCAAGGGAAGTCCCTCTACCTAACTTCAGGCCATCTCCTGTATATGAACTGAAAAAGTCTGCACTTCAACCCAAGAGTCTGTTATGACTCAGTTCAGTTAGAGCAGTTAAAGCAAGAAATACATGGTGTCAACGAGCCTAACTTCAAATGAATCCATTCCTAAATCAGTTCAGTTAGAGCACAAATTCCTGGACACCGCGTGCTTCACTGCTGTGCAGGATACCGTCGGTGCGACCTCTATTGTGACAACACCTCAGCAAAGGGAGTTCTTCTACCCAAATATGATTTCACATACGTGGATATTTGGCATTTACAATTGTTTCCATATTCTTTCAGGTGACATATGAGCCTTAATATACCGTAGTTTAAGTGAGAAGCGGACAACGGTCGCTCTCACTGAAAACGATATTTTGGTAGCACCAGCGAAAGAGTTCTCAACTCCCAAGTCTTTTAGAGATCAGTTTCGTTGCACTAGATGGAGTCTCGGAATCGTCTATGTAGAGTGTAAGAATAAAACGTAAACATGATTAGACACGGCATGGATGGAAAATGTGGAATTCAGGTACCGATGTAGTATTCAAAAATTGGTAGCCAAAAGATGTTCTTAAGAGATGTTCTTGCACTCATGCAGTCTTATGAGATGTTCTTGCTTCCAGAGGATGACAATATTGCAAATGCTTAAACTACATCCACCCAGTCCTTAGGTTAAATTGTTTCACACGATAATCCTACAATGAAAAAAAGTTCCAGTTCCACATTTCGAATGACAATTACAAATTAGCAGTATTGCAAGTTTTCAGTCATGCGCTCAGTTCCGGATCCACTTCGACCCAAGGTGGGCTCTCGCTTACCGTAATAAATTGTAACAGTTGTCTTATACTAGAATTTCGTTGCACTAGCATCGCCGCTGCAAATCTCAATTGATAGATTGGTAGGTAAGAAACAGATTTCCATTATATGATCTGTTTACCACTAAGAAGCAGTCGTACAGTTCTTGAATAAAACATATCTGTTGATATGCATGATTTATGAAAAGATAACGGGTTAACAAAGTAGGTTACGGCAGTGTTTTCAACACCATCGACCAACATACGGGGTCGTTGTATTACTTTAAAAATAATTGAATAATAATACAATATTAATCGCAACAAACTACCCCGTGCATCGCACGGGGGCAAACCTAGTAATAAAAACGAGGCCTAAACCTCTAACCGAGAAATTAACATATAAAAAATACGCAATTGCGGCACAACAAAACAAATTCAACGAAAAAATAGAAGTTTTACGAAACTTGATGAAATGAGAAATTTCAACACCCAATGACGTAGATGACTCATCGAGAGTTTCTTCGTGGGAGCAATTTATTGTGGGCCTTCGATTTAAGGTTCCATTGAGAGTGGAATTTTTTTTATTTCATGCGGGTTTCTTTGAATCGACCGACTGGATTAATATTTCTTTTCTTTTTGTTTTAATTAAAATTCCAGGTATAATCGTAATAATATAAGGATGAGGGGGTGTTTTTGTCCAATTGGTACTTGTTGATAGTAAAGTTCTGAATTGGTCCTTAAGTGATATTTTTTCTGACACGGAGAGTTAAGTGATAAAAAGTTTACCTAATAGGGATTTAAGTGAAGTTACTCCGTAAAACAATAATATTAATTACATGGACTATTCAAAAATTATTAATTAAGTCATTTAACCAATGACACATTTAGAACTAGCAAAAATGCTCGTGGCCCGCGGGCCAGCCCGCACCACCTTGGCACTGTCAAATGGGCCCGCGGCCCGCGGGCCAGCCAAAGTGACGGGGCGGGCCTATGCGAGTAAGCCCGCGCGGGCCGCGGGCAGGCCCACCAAATATCTTAAAATATTTTTTTTAAAAAAAATAATATATAAATGTGAATTATATAGGTTTTGTTTTTATATTTTTTTTGATATCCATTTTTAATTTAATCAAGTTTTAATAACATAAATATATTTTTGTAAGGTGCAACCTTAATTAAATCTCCATTTCCAAACTTTTTATCAACTAAATCCCCCTTTCAATTTACTTATTATCAAACTCCTTAAATCAAAATATTCTTACACATCAATACCTATTTACCCGAAATGACGATTTTAGCCCTCAGTTATTTTTTTAATCATTTCTTCCCCAAATCAACACCCACGTAGCTTTTAATTTCAGGCCTCATCTCCCAACTAGAAAAGCTCCCGCCGGCGACGGAAAACCTCTGCCCGCACCGGAAAGCTCCGAGCTTGCCTAATTCATCGTGGGTTTCTCCGTCCAAGTAAGTTGAGGTAGGTTTTTGTTGTTTTGTTTTTTCACTGTGGGTTATCCTTCGAGCTTCTTGACCTCGAGCGAACGAAATTGAGTTAGAGAACACTCTGATGAGGTGTACAATGAATGTTTGTAGCATGGACATAAATTGGGTATCAGGTTGTGGGTGTCGCGATTTGGTGTCGAGCCGTGGGTGTTGCGATTTTGGCGTCGAGGTGTAAAAAGCTGAGTTCTTATCCTCTTTTCAACTATTAGCATACTGTGGGTGGCAAGAGAGGTTAGTATTTGCTTAAGATTTGGCTAATTTATAATATGCATTACCAAAAAAGAATATTTATTGTGACTACTTTACTAGTGGCAAGAAATATGCCATCACCGTAGATATAAAAATTGTGACAAAAAAATTGATGTCACTCAAGAGTCACTCAAGAAAAAAAATGATGAGCTGGCTTTACGATTGGAGGTCTTAGAGTCTCAACTCAACAATCAAGAATCCCAAGTACATTCTCAAGTAGAAGCTATTCTCAAAAGCCAGCTTCCTTCCATCATTCAGAGCATAAGCGTGCCCGGTCGTATTCAACCATCAACCAAATGATGTAAGTTAGTTGCCCGGTCGAATAGATGTGGCCCTGATTTTCTTTTTGTTGCTTGTGGTTTTGTGTCTAACGTAGTTTATAACCCTTTGCATTTGTTCTGCTGGTTGCTGATTCTATATTAATGAGTTTTCTTTCTTCCTTTTCTATTTAATTAATGATCCATTGTTATGTATAAATATATATATATATATATATATATATATATATCGAAATTTGAATTTGGTTTTTTATGATAAACGACCATTTAATGTTATCATCACTATACTTAATTTACGAGTTATCACTATAAACGAAAATTATAGCTAGAAATCAATTTTCACAAAATACCCCTAATTTATAAATTAATTTAATTATAATAATGATTAAATGTTAAAAAACATATAGTGGCGAATTTTACTTTTTGGTGACAACAGTAGCATCCGACTATAAGATTAATTATAGTGATAAAAATAGTGCGTGACTAAAAGATTAATTTATAGTGACAAATTTTAGTTGAGGCTAAAAGGTCGGTTTACAGTGTCGAGAACGGCATGTCACTAAAGCATCACTTAATAGTGGCGGGAATTCACGTGGCTAAAGCACATGTCTTTTGTGATGATATATTGTATCACTAAAGCATCGATTTATAGTGATGAGTATGCTAGTCGTCACTAAATTATTTAGTGACAATGTCTATAATCACGACATAGTGACAACATGTAAGTCATCACTAGGTTATTATAGTGACAATTTTACTACATTTAGTGACGAAATAATTGCGACTAAAAATTTTTATTTTTGTAGTGACAATACCCGCATTTCTTTTATGAAGTACCTTTTGAAGGTTTCTAGCAGTATCATATGGTAATCGTTTTTTATTTTTACTTTTAACAGGTAACATAATACGAAGATATGTTGTCTACGAATGTTTTTGGTGGGTTCACGTTGTTTACATGTGTGAAATATAAGAAGATCACATATTTATTGTTTACCAATGAAACGATAGGTTATGGAGCATTCTTTTTGTTGGTATGTTGCCGATATGTTATCACACATTCTCACGACGATATGTTTTTGATATGATGTTGGTGGATAATGATATTAATATTGTCGATATGTTTGATATTAATATTGTTGGTGGATGAATCATATTAAAATTGTAGATATATTGGTATCAATACTATTGTTGGATGAATAATATTAATACTGATGTCGTATTATTGATGGTGTTCCAATAAAATTGTTTGCTGGAAGTTCTAATGCCGTATTTGCATAATAATCTACGTGTTTTCGATAATTAAAAACGGGTACGCAAAAGATACTACAAGTAACCTACCCATTGTACTACATTATCATAAGCTATGGTACTATAAACATCTATATATGGTACTACAAATATCTGTGTATTGATACTACACATTGGGGCAGGAATTTCGATTGTTAGAAACGTGGTACGAAAAAGATACTACAAGTAACATACATATCGTACTACACTATCGTAAGGTATGGTACTATTGACATCTATATATTGGAACTACAAACATGTGTATATTGGTAGTACAAATTTGGGCAGGAATTTCGGTTGCTATAAACGTGGTACGAAAAAGATACTACAAGTAACATATGTATGGTACTACACTATCATAGGGTATGGTACTACGAACATCTATATATTAGAATTACAAACATATGTATGTGTTTTAAAAAGCGTATAGCGTATGACGTCGCGTTTTGGTCCCAATAAAGCGTAGCGTAAATAGCGTAGCACATTGCGTGAGTATTTCGGACAGTCCACTTATAATATAAATAAATTATAATATATGGTTATTATAAATGAGTAAAGTAGTTAAATTAACTAATATGATACTAATTATGGTAGTTTAAAAAAGAATTATCATCAATCAAATAAATAATTCAAAATAAATGGGAACTAAATATAATAAAGACACATGAGTTTCTGGAAAAAAAATAACGATATGTTTTAAAATGCGTAGTCTAGTGAGCTTTATATATATTCTTTTAATTTTATCAGTTCTAAAAAATTAAATTCGGGGATATATATATATATATATATATATATATATTGGTTATTTATTTGTTCTTTAAATTAAAGTATTTTTTAATTTTAAATATACCGTCATTTAAAGCCTAGCTAGCCAAAGTGTACTTTTTTCATACTGACATCCACAATGTTGAGTCATGCCTCGGTGCTCGTTTCTCGAAGAACCCTTCAAATATAAGTATATCTTAGCTTTATAAAGATTAAGAAACAAAAGAAAATAAAAAATAAAAAAAGAACAAACGCTAAATTTGGGACGCTACGTAGCATTTTGTGGAAATTCAACGCGAAAGCGCGCCTCGTAGCGCACATCACAACGCTATTTAAAACAATGGTATATTGGTACTACAAATTTGGGTAGGAATTTCGATTGCTAGAAACGTGGTACGAAAAAGATACCACAAGTAACATACGTATGGTACTACACTAAGGTAGGTTCAGTGACGGATCCAGGAATCCAACGCCCGGTGGGGGGGGGGGGGGCTTTATATTATTAAGTTTTTCACACGGAGAAACAAAACACCAAATAAGAAATTCGAACTTCTACATAAATTCATTCAAAATATTATGTTGCAAAACATTCGATGCCATAACTACTAAAACTACGTTACTAGCCGAAACACTAACGACAAAGAGGTGGCAATTGTATCCTACGAGACCTCATGCTCTGAAATTCTTGCAATATAGCTTCAGTTTCAACATTTACAAATATTCCCTTATCAACATAACATAACATAACATACAATCTGTAAGAAAGTCGTCCCCCGATTTTGTTGCGCAAGTCCGTCTTGATAATTTTCATCGCAGAGAAAGATCTTTCAATGGTTGCTGTTGCAACAGGCAAGACCAAGGCCAATTTAATAAGTCGATAAACCAAGGGAAATGCATCATGACGCTTCATTTCGACCACTTTCTTTGAAAGATCTCCAATGTCGTTAATCTCAGACCGTTGATCTCATGTGAGAATATATGTCTTGAGTTCATGATTCAACCCAGATAGATCACCAGAAGTGAAGTCTTCAGGATATAATTCAGCAAGACGAACCAATCGGCCATGATCAAAGCTAGAGAATGAATTTCTAGGATCAAGGCAACCTAGGCATATAAGCAACTCTGAATTTGTTTCAGTAAAACGATTGTTAATCTCTTCAGAAATAAGATCAACCACCTATCATTTAAAATATAAAGCATAGTCAACCTTTGGTGAAAATGAAATTTTATGAAATCAAATTAAATTAAATTGAAATAAATTAAATACCTGTAAGAAGATATCTACCCGATAGTAATGCACATATGTCTTTTGTTGGCCATCGACAGTCTTTCTAGCTCGCCCTTTAACAAAGTCATCCATATGTGGCACATCAATTTCTTTTGAAGAACAAAAGCATGTGACTTCTCTTAGCAAAACATCCCAAGCATCATATCTGAATTTCTTCAAGTCGTTTTCAATGTTTTGATCAATTCGATAGCCGTAGCTATGTTTTGAGTCTTCTGTTGCAGAACTTGTGACAACGCAATAGTCATCCCCAGAATA
This sequence comes from Craterostigma plantagineum, assembly GCA_027422505.1. Classification (NCBI taxonomy): domain Eukaryota; kingdom Viridiplantae; phylum Streptophyta; class Magnoliopsida; order Lamiales; family Linderniaceae; genus Craterostigma; species Craterostigma plantagineum. The sequence goes on along the minus strand of JAPQWV010000019.1, from coordinate 7,249,322 downwards.
TGCTCCATCAAACGCCCAATAAATACAAATTCAAAGCTTTCATTTTATCAAGCAATCCCGTAGCAAGACCTCGACTTTTCCATCAGGCCCATCCTCCATCACAATTGCAAGCACTTCTTTCACTCGATTCCACAAGTAAAATAGTCTTGTAACTGTTTTAAAGTGAGAACCCCAACGCGTATCACCTGCTCTATCTAAGCTTGCTTCCTGATTCTTCCCCTTCCCTGTCAAAGTTTCACCTTCTTCTATTTTTTCACAAGATTATTAGATTGTTTTTGTTGAAGAGCATCTTTCCTTTTACATGAAGCACCAACAACATTGACAATCATGGTTAGATATTCAAAAAAGCTATTCACCATAGTATGTTTCGTTGCCGTCGCAACAACAACTAATTGAAGTCGATGAGCAAAACAATGGATGTAATGAGCGTGCTTATTTTCCTTCAAAATAAGCGATTTTAACCCATTAACTTCTCCATGCATGTTTGACGCCCCATCGTAGCCTTGACCTCTAAGGCTAGATATTGATAATCCATTCTTCGCAAAGAAATCATCAATAGCATATTTTAATGCGTGAGCCGAAATATCACTAACATGAAGGAATCCGAGAAACCGCTCAATCACCCCCTTTGTTACTTATGAATCTAATAACAATCGCCATGTGCTCTTTAACTGAACAATCTCGAGCCTCATCAATTAAAATCGAAAAAAAACTATCTCTGATCTCATTAAGAATGACTTTCTTCACCTCGTTTCACAAGCACTAATAATTTGCTTTTGAATAATTGTTACCTGGGGCATTTGAGTCCATTACCTTACTTACTTCTTCATTGCGTGAGCAATACCATTTCACTATCTCTAGAAAATTTCCCCGATGCAAAGATTCTGGAGACTCATCATCTCCTCGAAAAGACAAACCAAGTCCTAAAAGTAACCGAATCACATCAACAATTGCAGTCAATCTAATGCGATAAGCAACCTCGATTTTCTTCACTTTTTCTCATGATCACATGATCCACATTATGCCTTTGATCTTGAAATCCAAAAAATTGAACTTTAGCATAATTATGACTGCTACTTTTTCCTCCTTCATGTTCAATAAATTTTTCCAAAGCTTTTTTCCAATTCCTAAACCCAATTATCGTGAAAACATCATCTCCATGCTTGTGACCTTTGGCAAATAAGAAACACCAAAAACAAAATGCAGCATCTTTAGATGAGCTATACTCTAACCACTTGTGTTTCGCAAACCATATATAATGAAACTTTCTCGCATAACAACTAAAAATCACTTGATGGCAAAGTATGTGCAATCGGTTGACAAGGGCCTTTTACTAAATATTGTCTCCTTATATCATCTCACCTCAATCGGGTAGCTATTAATTGGTTTGCGTAAGGCCGGATCACCGATAATGTCATCATCTAATACTTCTTCATTAATTCGATATTTTTTACCTCTTTTGTTCTTGTTCGAAATTGCATCATTAGAAGTGGACCCACCAATTGGTTATAGATTCCTTTTCGTTCTAACAACCCATCTATCAATTTTGAAAGCCTACAAATGATTAAAATAATGCTGACTTAGTATTTCAGAAATTTTAGCATAGAAATATCATCAAATATGAATAAACTAGAGCTAAAAAGAACAAATAATAAAACTATAAACATTACCTAGTACTAATAGATATGTGCGTTTGATTCAAGATTGGATAGTTTAATCTTTTTCTTCTTGGTTGCTGCCAAAGAACCCTCGCTGTTAGTTTAAGGTTTTTTGTTCAGCCGTTCTGTTTTTGATCTGATAATTATCATCCATTAATTGTGAAAGAAAACAATTTCAGTAAATAATTACAGGATTAAAAATAGACCAAAAAACTTATTACTGCCAGGCCCAAGAAACAGGATAAATGGCCCAAGAATATTTGATTAATTGAAATACATGACCCACCAGCTTTCTAAGTAAGCCCAACCCACAAACCAACTTTCTAATTAAGCCCACACTATTTATCATAGTCATCACGTCTGCCCTAATGGTTTTCATCAGAGGGGCATAGCAGCTGCACCTAGTAAAAATCAACGGCCGGCGAGGCATACCTCTAAGGGGTAATCCCGACGGCCGGAGGGTCAACGGACCCTCCAAGGCCCGCCGTAGGTCCGTGCCTGGGTAGGTTATGATACTACGAACATCTATATATTAAAACTACAAACATATTTATATTGGTACTACAAATTTGGGTAGGAATTTCGATTGCTAGAAACGTGGTACGAAAAAAGATACTACAAGTAACATACGTATGATACTACATTATGGTAGGGTACGGTACCGCGAACATCTATATATTGGAACGACAAACATATGTATATTGGTACTACACATTTGGGTAGGAATTTCGATTGCTAGAAACGTGGTACGAAAAAGATACTACAAGTAACATACGTATGGTATTACACTATGGTAGGGTATGGTACTACGAACATCTATATATTGGAACTACAAACATATGTATATTGGTACTTCAAATTGGGGTTGGGCTTTCGATTGCTAGAAACGTGGTACGGAAAAAATACTACAAGTAACCTACCCGTGGTACTACACTAGCTTATGTTGTGGTACCTCAAACATCTATAAATTGGAACTACAAATATATGTATATTGGTACTACAAATTTAGGATAGGAATTTCGATTGTTAGAAACGTGGAACGGAAAAGATACTACAAGTAACATACGTATGGTAATACGCTATGGTGGGGTATGGTACTGCGAACATCTATATATTGAAACTACAAACATATGTATATTGGTACTACAAATTTGGGTAGGAATTTTTCGACGCCGTCCGAGTTATTTTTGGTCATTGATTATGTTACCGTAGTTATAAATACTTTACTGATGATCTGGTATCATTATTGGTGGTTAATATTTTGAATTAGGTATTATTACGTTGAAACCCCAACTTTTTTTCTACTTATTATGATACTAGTAAGAACACCTTACTGCATAGTCATGATTTTTCATCGATTGAAAGTTAGTTTCTATATTTCGTGTTACCGTGTGTTTAATTTTATTATGTCCGTAATTTGGAAGTTCACATGCCTTATTTGCACAATAATCTACGCGTTTTCGATAATTAAAAACGTGGTACGGAAAAGATACTACAAGTAACCTACTCGTGGTACTATACTAGCTTACGTTATGGTACGGCAAACATCTATATACTGGAACTACAAATATATGTATATTGGTACTACAAATTTGGGGTAGGAATTTCGATTGTTAGAAACGTGGTACGAAAAAGATACTACAAATAACATGCGTATGGTACTACGCTATGGTGGGGTATGGTATTGCGAAGATCTATATATTGGAACTACAAACATATGTATATTGGTATTACAAATTTGACTAGGAATTTCAATTGCTAGAAACGTGGTACGAAAAAGATACTACAAGAAACATACATATGGCACTACACTATGTTAGGGTATGATACTACGAAAATCTAGATATTGGAACTACAAATATATGTATATTAGTATTACAAATTTGGATTTCGACGCCGCCCGAGTTATTTTTGGTCCTTGACTATGTTACCATAGTTATAAATACTTTACTGATGATTTGGTATCAATATTGGTGGGTGAATATCTAGAATTAGGGATTATTACGTTGAAACCCCAACTTTCTTTCTACTTATTATGATACTAGTAAGACCATCTTACTACATAGTCAAGATTTTTGATCGATTGAAAGTTGGTGTTTATATTTTATGCTACCGTGTGTTTAATTTTATCATATGCCGTATTTTGGAAGTTCTCATGCCTTGTTTGGACAATAATCTACGCGTTTTCGATAATTAAAAACGTGGTACGGAAAAAGATACTGCAAGTAACCTACTCATGGTACCGCACCAGCTTACGTTGTGGTACCACAAACATCTACATATTTCGAAGCCGCTAGCAAGGTACGTAAAAGTTATTACAAACAACCCAGCTATGGTACTACAAAGCATGTAGTTTGCTTCTGCAACTATCCACATATAGGTACTACAAACGTCTTTACATTGATACAAATTAGAGTGCGTATTTCGAAGCCGCTAGCACGGCACGTAAAAGATACTACAAATAACCCAATTTTGGTACTACAAAAGCATATACTATGGTACTGCAACTGTCCACATGTCTACAAGCGTCTTTATATTTGTACCACACATTAGAGTCGGCGTATTTTCAGGCCGCTCGCACGGTACGTAAAAGGTACTACAAACAACCTAATTATGGTACTACAGAAACATATAACATGGTACTACAATTGTCCACATGTAAGTACTACAAATGTCTTTATATTGGTACCACAAATTAGAATCCGCGTATTTCGGCTCCGTGCACACAGCACGTAAAAGATACTGCAAATAACCTTATTATGGTACTACAAAGCATATAATATGATACCGCAACTGTCCACATGTAGGTACTACAAAAGTCTTTATATTGGTACACAAATTAGAGTCGGCGTATTTCGAAGCCGCTCGCATGGTACGTAAAAGATACTACAAATGACCTACATATGATACTACAGTAAAGAAACCGTTGGTACTACAAGCTAGCAATATTGGTACTACATATCTGTTTGTTCAGGTACTACAAAAATACCTGGAACAGACACATAAACAAGTCACAAAACTATGAGGATCAACAGCATATCAGTCTCTAAACACAGATAAATATCACTCAAACAAGTGGAGTATGCAACTAAGATCGTCCGTAAGTATCGTGGCAGCCATGAAGCCACGACACAATTCGACGTCAACTTCGTCAAGATACCTCCCCGAGCCACCGGTCCAACGATGTATCGATCCATGGACATTGCAGAATGTACGTCGCTATCCACTCCATCTGGACTCTGCTCCCTCGTGGACTCAGACTCTGACATGATTGACTTGGGCTTATAGTCCCACCTCCAAGTCCAATAGGTCGACAGAAAATGAGCCTGTAAAAATATAACAAGTTAAGAACATGATAAAGCGTTTAATTTAATAAAATTCAAACTTACAAATGATCTTGTCACCTATTACATGTGATTGTGCTTCAGCGAGTCTCGTAGGTAAAATCGTCTTTACAGTACCAATTAATTATGTAATACGGTACCAAAAAAACATATACAAGCACCAATTCAATTATCGTACCCAAAAACAACTTAGATTCGTACCAAGATAGTAAAAACTGCAGTACCTTTACATCGAGTAGGGAATCTAGAAGCTAACAAACCCTAATTTGAATGATACCAAGTTCCCAATTCGAAAAGTGAAATAATTAAACCCTAATTTTGCCATAAACCCCAAATTCGAGCTGTAATCACAAAATTAAACATAGCCCGACATGAAATCCTTCAAGAAATGCAACTATGAAAGTCTACTCTCCACATTAACCCAAAATGCCATAAAAAACGAAAAATTAAAGTCGAAAAATGAAGGTGTCAAGCGGCTAGTATACCGTTGAGATGATGCCAAGTCGAATAAAGGTGTGAAGTCATAATCTCTCATTCGCTGCTCGTTGTGGATGTGAAGCTGAGAATCGGCCAACTTCTCTGTACTCATTTTGATTCTTCTGGTTTTCGTTGTCTTGTTCATCGTCGTCCTCTCTGTAATGAATTCACTAGGTTATTTTGGAATATTTATGTTTTACAGGGGTATATTTGTCCATTAGGTAGCTATGTGATATAGAAGTTTGAAAGGGGGAGTTTGGTGATAATTGAATTGGAAGAGGGGAGTAAATTGATGTATAGTTTGGGGTAGGGGGATTTATGTGTATATGCTCTTTTTGTAAAGTGTTTAAATTTGATTAGGAGTAATATTGAACTTCTTTAGTTTATTTTAATGTTTTCTTTTTTAATATATTTTTTTTTGTTTTTATTTTTTTAGGATGGGCCGAGACCACTAGGCCCGCCAGTTTAAATCGGCAAATATTTATTTAATATTATTTTACATATTACTTAATTTATTAACACTAAACTCCTTTTTTCCTTTTTATATGAGGTATGTAATTGGTAAATAATTAGGGGTGCAAATAGAAAAAAGGGAAGCGCCAATAGAATTACCCTGTGTGTTTGGTTAGGGGTGTTAGGTGGGATTAGGGGTTTTAGAATTTATTAAAGTAGTGTTTGGTTTGGGGGATTATTTAAAGTGAAGAATTGACTAATACACCCTTAATACCTCTAATAAGGTATTAATTAAAGGGATCTCTTCCCCTACCTTTACCAAATCCCACCCATCTTAGACAATTTTATCCTTCAATTTCTTTATTTATCTTCTTTTATTTAAAACAAATTAAACATCGTCTCTCTTTTCTCTCTCTCTCTCTCTCTCTCTCTCTCTCTCTTCTCGAATCCATCTCTCTCTCTCTCTCTCCTCGAATCCCTCTCTCTCTCTCTCTCTCTCATCCATCTTTGTCTCCATCTCTCTCTCTCTCTCTCTCTCTCTCTCTCTCTCTCTCTCTCTCCTTGAATCCATCTCTCTCTCTCTCTCTCTCATCCATCTTTGTCTCTCTTGAATCCATCTCTCTCTCTCTCCCTCCCTCTCTCTCTTTCTCTCTAATCCATATGTCCCTCCGAACATAATCATCCATAATTAGGATCATATGTCCAATCAGAACAAAATAATGGTATGTTCGTAATTTAACTTAATTAAATATAATACCATCTAAACCCATCTACCAAACATATGGAACATCGTTATTTAAACCGCCAACCAAACACCCAAGTGACAAAAACCAAATAAAAGAATCAAAACACAAGAAAAAAAATAAACAATTTATACATCACCTACGATTCCAATGCGCTTGGAGAGAATAAAAAAATCTGAAAATGTCGTAACTCAATCTCATGTTAAAAAAAAATAACAATAAAAAAAACTGCCTCTGACGTGCCCCAAAACCAGACGTGCATGCATGCAAGAAGACTCCATTGTTTTTCAAAAAAAAAAAAAAAAAAACTCAGCAGCCCATTTCATTACACCGGCTGGTCGAGCAATCTCAGCCGCTCGTAAGCATCACGACAAGCGCTCGAACATTCCGCGAGTGCCCTAAACATCTCGGGCAGGCGAACCTTCAAATTCTCCCTCGCCCGAACGCAGTGCTTACGCCTTTCTTCAAGCTCTTTCTCCACCTTCGATGATCCCCCGGGCGGTGGGGCACGCCACATTCTCTTGCACCAATCTTCGAACCCTTCTTTCTTCCTAATACGATACTCTCTCCACCTCTCTTCGCAATTCTCCACCTCCTCTTCTTGATACTCGACGATTGCCTTAATTACGTCGCCGAAGGAGGCGATTGCGCCCTTCGCCAACTCATGGGGAAGTCCGTCGAGCGCGTCTTTCCATGCGGATAAAAGGGCCTTTGCAGGCGTTGATGAAGAGGAATTCCGACCCTCGATAGGCACGGGGAGGGCGAGCCATGCGTGGAGAGCCCCGACGTATTGCTTCTGGCCCGCCACGAGCCCTTCGAACTCTGTTTGCCAGTTTTCGACGGCGTTTGAGAGCTGCTTGGTTCGCTTGCGGTGGTGGTTCGTGGTGGTCTCGACGACTATGGGGCCCGCCGAGGACTTTAGGCTTGCAGAGATTCTCAGTTGCTCGTCGTTGTGGGTGCAAATGGAATCCCACATTTTTGCCATCCTGCGACAGAAAAAAAGCAAGGATGTTACGTACAATCGAGGATTAATTGCATTTTAATTTTTTTTCGGGGCGATGGGAAAATACGCGAGAAAACTGACCCTCGAACTAGGGCGGCGAGCTTGGGATAGAGCTGCTTGTTTATAACGTCGTTGATTTCGGCGGCGGTTGAGTCCATGGATTGCTTGTCGACTGTGTAGTGACTGTGTAGGTAATTCACGGCTGCTTTCGCCTTTTCCAAATGTTCGTTGCCAGCGTTGCGTTTCTGAAGTTTTTTTAGGACGGCCGCTTTACGGCGATACTCGCGTTTCATATGCTCGCACGTCTGTAAATCGATGTCCAAAAATTGAAAGGATAAAAAAAACGTTAGTATTTGGCCATCGACGAGTCGAAAACAAAGATAAACATGATGAGAGAATCGATTGGAACATGCTGCTAATGTATACCTCAAGACCATGAAAAAAAAGAGAACAACTACGGAAACTGAGAGCTCGCCTAACTAAGTTATGTACCTTAACTTCTTTGTAGAGTTTTTTCTCCCATGCGAGCAACTTGTCCAAGATCGCTGCGTGCGTCTCACAATCTTCAGCATAGACTCTGTTCTTTGCCTCATTTCCGTTCGTTGCGCTGTCGAGCGGTTTATTCCAGGTGATAACTTGCATGACCCGAGCAGCATGATCAACACGCCCTGGATAATTAGATCATCGTATCAATGACACAATAATGCTAATCCTTGCCACTTTATATCAATGACATATTATATTTGCAAGAACATTAACTTGTCTGAAACTAAATTGCAAGATATCTCCAACCGAAAGATTAAAATAAAATTTATAGGGTAATCACCTCGATTGTCTGCAAAAGCTGAATGGTAATAATGCAACCTCGTTGCAGCCAACATCTTTGAAACCTCATGCGTGGCTTCAGAAGCCTTGAGAAAGTGATCGTCAATCTCCACCAAGATTTTCAGCAGATTGACGCCATTGTTATTACCATTCCTTCCCATAACGCCCAATCTGTTCGTCTCAACCACCATTGGCGTCTTAAACTCTTCGCTTCCATTGAACTCAGCTTTTTCCTCACTAGTCTTAAACTCGACATTATCAAAGCTCCTATCGATAGGTTTTTCGCTCCTTTCTTCTTTCAGAACACTCTCCCCTCCTCTTCCTTCTACTTCGACCTCATCCAATAAGGGCCTCTGCATATCATCATCCACGGAGAAATAGTCCCATGCCACTCCTCTAGTGTTTCTCACTGGTGCCTCCCATTTTACCCCCTTAGAACTCATCTTTCCACGGCGTAGGTTCCCCTTTTCTAATTTCTCGATCTTCTCCTCCTCATCCTCGCCTTCTTCTTCGTCATAAATCCCACTCTCTTCAAGGTTGACACCCTTAATATTCCCCTTCATTTTCTGCCAACGTAAAAGCACAGAGGGCATGGTGGTGACGCGTTGAAGAGGTGTGATGGGGGAAAAGGTAGGGAGCGGCGGCGGAGGCGGCGGCAGGGTGGTCTCTGACGGCGGAGGTGGTGGTGGCTCGGAGAGGGAACGGTCCATCAGCTCCGGCGGCTGATGGGGACTTCGCCTTGGGCATAGTCGCTCAAAGCAGCGCCGATGTCTTTAAGGGAAATGGCATAGAAAGAGTGAGCTGATGCAAAAGCGTTCCTCGATAAAACAGCTTCCTTCATCAAGGTTTTCCTCTCTTTCCATCTCGACGCAATATCCCTGCCGATTTTGGATTGCCAACAACCCATGAAATTGATATGTCGAAAGACGTGACAAAACCCTGAAAAAAAAATCAAATCTTTGACTATTCTCCACGACAACTTCTCGTCAAAAACAGGTTCCAGACAAAAATGGGTGATTCATATAACGTGAAATTAGGGATTTACGCAGCGAAAAATCACCTGAATATGAGAATCTTCAGCTAAATCAGCTGCGGGACAAAGAATGGTGATGTCGATAGATGCGTATACGTTAAGAATGTACAATCTATAGATGTCGGAATCCGACTTTAAATTGGCTTTTCGATTGATTTTTTGCTGTCAGCCCCTTTTCGAGAGGAAAAGGTTGAAGAAGGTGAGTGATGAAATGCTGAGAAGGAAAGTGTATAAGCGGACAAAAAATCATATGCAGAAAAGTGCGCCAAGAGAGGACTGTGTAAAAATCGTCTACAGTGACGTCTCGTGCGGGTTACGAACTTTTCGTCATTCGTAGTAATTAGTCAGTGCGACGTTAGTATTAATTGCACGGTAAAGTACCGTAGTTACTGACGGCATTGAGCTTTACGAAAAAGAGACGTACAACTAGGGTCGCACACGAATCGAATTTTTTGGTTCGATTTGCGATTCGATTCGAATTCTAAGATTCGAATTCGAATATTTAGAATACGGAATCCGAATAAATTATATTTTTTTTATTCGAGAAATATCCGAATACGAATATGAAATCACAATATTCGATTCGAAAATTAATCGAATTATTCGATTCGAATATAACTTAAAATATAGTATAACTAATATATATTCAATAATATATGATAACTCAATAAATCATTTAAACATAATATATTATAATTCAATACATGCTTAAATATAATTTATTATAATTCAATATATTTTTTAAATATAATAATGTTTATATCTATTAAATAAAATAAAAATGCCTTCAATCCAAATATTCGATATTCGATTCGCATATTCGAGAAAATATTCGAATTCGAATAAGAATCGATTTTATGATTCGATTTAATATTCGAATATTCGTATTCGTATTCGGCTATGCTGACATGATAGCATATGCATTTATGGCTGCAGAGGACCCTGACTTAGGTGAACCATGTTCTTACCATGAAGCTGTAAAAGGGAGCGAGAGTAAGAAATGGAAGGAAGCAATGGACGACGAGATGAACTCCTTAAGTAAAAATGAAACCTGGAAGCTCGTTGATAGACCAAAGAACAAGAAAATTATTGGCTGCAAATGGATTTTCGAGAAGAAAACTGATTCAGGCAAGGGAAATTCAGTGAGATACAAAGCACGGTTAGTTGCTAAGGGTTTCACGCAAAAAGAGGGTGTCGACTACAACGAGATATTCGCTCCCGTGGTGAAACACAGATCTATAAGGCTGGTTCTTTCCCTAGCAAATCAACTTGATATGCACCTTGAGCAACTTGATGTCAAAACAGCGTTTTTGTACGGCGAGCTTGATGAGGTGATCTATATGAATCAACCTGAGGGATACATCAAAGCTTAGGACAGGGATAAGGTATGTCTGCTCAAGAGGTCGTTGTATGGCCTTAAACAAAGGCAATGGAATAAACGATTTGATAGGTTCATGAGAGAAAATCAGTTTACTCGAAGCAAGTATGATGCGTGTGTATATTTTAAGGTGTGCACAGGTGGATGTTGGATGTATCTTCTATTATATGTAGACGACATGTTAATTGCTTGTCAGGACATGAAGCAGATACAGGGATTAAAGGACTCACTCAAGACACAATTCGACATGAAGGACTTAGGTGCAGCTGGAAAGATACTTGGGATTGATATCATTCGAAACAGAAATCAGAGAATGTTGTGTATGTCCCAGAAAATGTATTTGCAAAGCATGTTGAAGCGTTTCCAGATGACTGAGTGCAAGAAGGCTACGACACCTATAGCTTCACACTTCAAACTGAGTCTAGGCGCAGAGGAAATGCCAGAAGAAGAAGCTGAATATATGAACAAAATCCCATATGCAAGTGTGATCGGTTCTATCATGTATGCTATGGTATGTACGAGGCCTGACCTCTCATATGCTGTTAGCCTACTCAGCAGATATATGACAAATCCTATGAGACTTCACTGGGCAGCCTTAAAGTGGGTTTGAGATATATCAAGGGAACTCTGAATAGGGGGTTGATCTTCAAATACCAGGAAACAAAGCAAGGCTGTGGTCAAGTGAGCGGGTTTGTAGATTCAGATTTCGCAGGTTGTCGAGACTCAAGGAAATCCTTGACTGGGTATGTATTCACATCCTTTGGAACAGCTATTAGCTGGAAAGCAAACCTGCAAAGGATCGTGGCGCTATCATCAACCGAGGCAGAATATATAGCGCTCACAGAGGCTGTAAAAGAAGCTTTATGGTTGCGTGGGATAGTGAATGAGCTAGGCGTAGCTCAGGCTTACATCGATGTTTACTGTGACAACCAGGGAGCAATTCAGCTATCCAAGAACAGCGTGTACCACGAGCGCACGAAGCACGTCGATATTAGATTTCATTTCATCAGGGACGTGGTAGAAAAGGGAGCTGTTAAGGTTCTGAAAATCAGTACAGAATTCAATGCTGCAGATATGATAACCAAGCCACTTTCTAGCACAAAGTTTGAATTGTGCTTGAAACTGATTGGTTGTTTTGATCCCCTTGATCTTAAGGGAAATGAAGCCAAAGGTAAAGAAGGACGATTTGATTTTGAGGTGGAGATTTGTGGAGGCAAACTCAAATAGCAGACTTACAGTGTAGAGAATTAATCAAGTCATGAGAAACGTGGAAGCAGAGCTGAAGAAAGCGTCGAGGCTATAAGCGATACTTTCACTTATGGAGTGAACGACGACTTCAAGAGAAGATGAAGAAGTCTGTTGCTATCGGTTGACCAAAATAAAAAACAGAAAACACGCTAAGGAAGGAGCGAGGGAAAAAACACACTTCAGCTGAACATATTATCGATCATCTTCTTGGTTGAGTAGTTTTGGCTTGAGCTGTAAAATTACTACTGTAATCTGTGAGACCTCAATAAGATCGACTTTACCTTTGGCCGTGGACGTAGATCTATCAAAGATCGAACCACATACATCGCTTGTGTCTTCTTTCATTGTTTATCGTTCGATTACAAATTCAGCGTAGGAATTCGTCTGAGGAAATCGTTTCTTCAACAAAGAGATCTAAGATCGCAAGATTCTCTACAATTGGTGCGGCGAGCCGTGGAATTAAGACACGGGAAAGATGAATTCAACCAAATTTGATATCGACAAGTTCACGGGCTCAAACGATTTTGGGCTATGGCGGATGAAGATGGAGGCATTGCTCATCCATCAGGGTTTGGAAGAAGCTATCAAGGGAAAAGAAAATCTTCCAGCAACCATGGCTGAAAGTGCGAAGACGGCGCTGGTAAAGAAGGCACATAGTGTTATTATATTGAGTCTTGGAGATAAGGTATTAAGGAAGGTCTCAAAGGAGAAGAGTGCGAAGGATTTGTGGGAGAAACTTGAGAAGCTCTACATGACCAAATCTTTGGCGAATAGACTGTATCTTAAACAAGCACTGTACTCGTTTAGGATGGCTGAAGAGAAATCGATCGAAGAACAGATTGATACCTTCAACAAACTTATTCTGATCTTGAGAATATTGGAGTTAAGCTGGAAGATGAGGACCAAGCTTTACTCCTTCTTGTTCACTACCAAAGAGCTATACAACGTTTAAGGAATCACTGTTGTATGGAAGAGATGCAGTAACCCTCGATGATGTTCAGTCTGCCATATGTTCAAAGGTGCTAAGCAGCAAAAGTGAGCTGAAAGCAGAGATGGCGGAGGGTCTGAATGTGCGAGGAAGATCAGCGAAGAGAGAGCAGAAAACTTGGAGAAAATCGAGTAGATCAAAATCAAGAAGTAAGGCGATAAAGTGCTTCCACTGTCATGAGGAAGGTCACTTCAAAAGAGCCTGTCCCAACAGGTTTAAGGACTCCGGAAACAAGGGAAAAAGCGCAGCCGAGGCATCCATCATCATGGATGGATATGAATCGGCAGAGGTGTTGACAGTTGGAAAGGGTTCCTCAGAAACATCTTGGATATTGGACTCGGGCTGCTCCTTCCATATGAGCAGCAATAAGGCGTGGTTTCAGGATTTCAAGAAGGTTGATGGAGGCTCGGTTCTATTAGGAGATGATAATCCACTTGAAGTTCAAGGTATGGGTGATATAGTGCTCACATTACATGATGGCTGTGAGGCAATCTTGAAGGATGTAAGGTATGTACCCGGCTTGAAAAGGAATCTTATCTCTGTTGGGATGTTTGATGAAAAGGGATATATAATCAAGGTGGAGTCGGGCCAAATTCGGGTAAATAAAGGTTCAAGAATAGTGATGAGGGGAACAAGAAAGAATGGAATCTATTTTCTTCAAGGTTCGACGGCAACTGCCATGGTTTCTGCTGTGAGGATTGATGAAAATGCAAAATTGTGGCATCAGAGATTAGCCCATGTAAGCGAGAAGGGGCTTGTGGAATTGTCCAAACAAGGCTTGCTAGGAAAGGGGCAAATAAAGGGTTCTGTGAGAATTGTACTCTTGGAAAATCTCATAGAGTGAAATTTGCTTCAGGAAGGAAGATTGCGGCGCACATTCTGGACTATGTTCATGCGGATCTGTGGGGGCCTTCGAGGGTGGAGTCTTTATCTGGTGGCAGGTATTTTATGTCCTTGATTGACGATCATTCGAGGAAGGTCTGGGTAAAGATTCTGAAGTCCAAAGATGAAGCCCTGGACCAGTTCACATCTTGGAAAAAATTAGTAGAAACTGAGACAGGGAGGAAGATCAAGACGCTGCGAACTGACAACAGACTTGAGTTCTGCTCGAAAGAGTTTGATGAATTCTGTAAGTCTGAAGGATTGTCTAGACATAGGACGGTACCCTACACCCCACAACAAAACGGGTTAGCAGAGCGATACAATAGAACGCTGCTAGAACGAACTCGTTGTATGATGTTAGCTGCAGGATTAACTAAGAGGTTCTGGGCAGAGGCTGTTGTTACAGCGGCATATTTGGTAAATAGAAGTCCTTCTGCGGCGATTAGGCTGAAGACACCAGAGGAAATTTGGACAGAGCATCCACCAAGCTTGCAGCATCTGAGGGTATTCGGTTGTACGGCTTATGCACACATAAAAAGGGACAAGCTCGATGCGCGGGCAGTTCGGTGCATTTTTATCGGATATCCTGAAGGAGTAAAGGGCTACAAGCTATGGTGTTTGGAACCTGGTATGAAGAGGTGTATAATCAGCAGGGATGTTGTGTTTAATGAGAATGAGATGGCATGTAAAACACAGCATAAATCAAGTTCAGGAAATAAAATTGCAGAAGGGGCTGGTTCTTTGGAAATTGAGGTGGAGCAACAAACGCTGGTGGACGACCCAAGTCAGACAACAACGGATGAAGCTAATACTTGGTTAGGAGATGATGGAGAGGAACCTGATGAGGAAGAAGACTCAGCAGATTATAAATTAGTCAGAGACAGGTCACGCAGACAGAGTAAACCTCCAGATCGGTTCGGCTATGCTGACATGATAGCATATGCATTTATGGCTGCAGAGGACCCTGACTTAGGTGAACCATGTTCTTACCATGAAGCTGTAAAAGGGAGCGAGAGTAAGAAATGGAAGGAAGCAATGGACGACGAGATGAACTCCTTAAGTAAAAATGAAACCTGGAAGCTCGTTGATAGACCAAAGAACAAGAAAATTATTGGCTGCAAATGGATTTTCGAGAAGAAAACTGATTCAGGCAAGGGAAATTCAGTGAGATACAAAGCACGGTTAGTTGCTAAGGGTTTCACGCAAAAAGAGGGTGTCGACTACAACGAGATATTCGCTCCCGTGGTGAAACACAGATCTATAAGGCTGGTTCTTTCCCTAGCAAATCAACTTGATATGCACCTTGGATGTCAAAACAGCGTTTTTGTACGGCGAGCTTGATGAGGTGATCTATATGAATCAACCTGAGGGATACATCAAAGCTGAGGACAGGGATAAGGTATGTCTGCTCAAGAGGTCGTTGTATGGCCTTAAACAATCACCTAGGCAATGGAATAAACGATTTGATAGGTTCATGAGAGAAAATCAGTTTACTCGAAGCAAGTATGATGCGTGTGTATATTTTAAGGTGTGCACAGGTGGATGTTGGATGTATCTGCTATTATATGTAGACGACATGTTAATTGCTTGTCAGGACATGAAGCAGATACAGGGATTAAAGGACTCACTCAAGACACAATTCGACATGAAGGACTTAGGTGCAGCTGGAAAGATACTTGGGATTGATATCATTCGAAACAGAAATCAGAGAATGTTGTGTATGTCCCAGAAAATGTATTTGCAAAGCATGTTGAAGCGTTTCCAGATGACTGAGTGCAAGAAGGCTACGACACCTATAGCTTCACACTTCAAACTGAGTCTAGGCGCAGAGGAAATGCCAGAAAAAGAAGCTGAATATATGAACAAAATCCCATATGCAAGTGTGATCGGTTCTATCATGTATGCTATGGTATGTACGAGGCCTGACCTCTCATATGCTGTTAGCCTACTCAGCAGATATATGAAAAATCCTAGGAGACTTCACTGGGCAGCCTTAAAGTGGGGTTTGAGATATATCAAGGGAACTCTGAATAGGGGGTTGATCTTCAAATACCAGGAAACAAAGCAAGGCTGTGGTCAAGTGAGCGGGTTTGTAGATTCAGATTTCGCAGGTTGTCGAGACTCAAGGAAATCCTTGACTGGGTATGTATTCACATCCTTTGGAACAGCTATTAGCTGGAAAGCAAACCTGCAAAGGATCGTGGCGCTATCATCAACCGAGGCAGAATATATAGCGCTCACAGAGGCTGTAAAAGAAGCTTTATGGTTGCGTGGGATAGTGAATGAGCTAGGCGTAGCTCAGGCTTACATCGATGTTTACTGTGACAACCAGGGAGCAATTCAGCTATCCAAGAACAGCGTGTACCACGAGCGCACGAAGCACGTCGATATTAGATTTCATTTCATCAGGGACGTGGTAGAAAAGGGAGCTGTTAAGGTTCTGAAAATCAGTACAGAATTCAATGCTGCAGATATGATAACCAAGCCACTTTCTAGCACAAAGTTTGAATTGTGCTTGAAACTGATTGGTTGTTTTGATCCCCCTTGATCTTAAGGGAAATGAAGCCAAAGGTAAAGAAGGACGATTTGATTTTGAGGTGGAGATTTGTGGAGGCAAACTCAAATAGCAGACTTACAGTGTAGAGAATTAATCAAGTCATGAGAAACGTGGAAGCAGAGCTGAAGAAAGCGTCGAGGCTATAAGCGATACTTTCACTTATGGAGTGAACGACGACTTCAAGAGAAGATGAAGAAGTCTGTTGCTATCGGTTGACCAAAATAAAAAACAGAAAACACGCTAAGGAAGGAGCGAGGGAAAAAACACACTTCAGCTAAACATATTATCGATCATCTTCTTGGTTGAGTAGTTTTGGCTTGAGCTGTAAAATTACTACTGTAATCTGTGAGACCTCAATAAGATCGACTTTACCTTTGGCCGTGGACGTAGATCTATCAAAGATCGAACCACATATATCGCTTGTGTCTTCTTTCATTGTTTATCGTTCGATTACAAATTCAGCGTAGGAATTCGTCTGAGGAAATCGTTTCTTCAACAAAGAGATCTAAGATCGCAAGATTCTCTACACAAGGAACTCAAAAGTTTATTAGCAGCTAACGAAAAAGGCCCATACCATTCTTCTCAGTCGCTCAAACAACAAGCAATCAACCTTTTGTTTTTACAGTGTTATCTGTTGATAGTAGTGTTTGTTGTCTTTCTTCTTAGCAGCGGCGTGCCTCGCGCTCCTCGCAGCAGCTTCCCGAGCATTGGCCCGAGCAGCAGAATCCATCTCTTTGCTGGACTTTTTTCTTCTTAGTCGAAGCCATCTTCTTCAGTCGTTCTTTCACATCGATGGCCGATGCATCTCCTTCGATTTCTGTAGTGGATTCATCAATGGCTTCTTCGGAGGTGTCGAGCTGTTCCTTTGTCGTCTCTTTGGACGCTTTGTCCTTCTGTTTCTTCTTCGCACTTTCGGATTTCATAGGAGCGTTATTCTTCTCTGCATTCTTCTTTCGCTTGTCCATCTTTGTGTTCTAAAGAGTATATGGGTGAACAGCAGATAAAGGATGCTATTAGATAACCCAACATGAACTTGTGAAAAGGATTCGACCCCATGAAAGATAGAATGCTTCAGGTTCATGATCGTGCTCATCTTCTGCATTGTCATCGTAAACTGCATCAAGAAGTTCATCTTTCAGTTTCAGTTTCATGCATTAAGATGGATGAATCAAAGACTGTTAATGTCGAAGATTTGAAAGAAAGTTTTGTCTTTCTTCCCCAAAATAAGTGGTGCACATACATGTCAAAAATAGGAGATTGCAATTACCATATATGGAAGATATGAAGATCAAGGGTAAATAAGGAGAGAAGATTCGAACTAAATATATACTATATTTAGGGAGATCTTCGAGGAAATATTTTAGGAGATCAAGAGATCTCTTACCAATTCAAGACGGAGCCAATGCCTATAAATAAGAGGAGAAGGCGAGCTACACACTTGGGGCTTTACACGAGAAAATTTAGAGAGCTTGGACGACGCAAAAATTACCGAGTATACGCTGAGAGAATTTGAGCGAGCACGAGTTTGTTTTTAGCGTAGTATTTTGTCTTTGTAAAAGTCGTAAGACATTGTGGTTTGGTAGGATCGCAAGATTCGTTTCTTTTCTAAGCTTGATCTTTTTGTAATTCATTTGTAATAGTGGAATTTTGCATGAGGCTCGCAGCAAGTTGAAGAACTTGCTGCACAATTTTAAAACTCGTGCGCGTCGTCTTTTACTACAAAGTTTTATTTCTTTCACTGTACTAAAACGTTCTGATCCCAAATGTGGCCGTGTGTTGGTTTAACATTTTAGTCAACATCTCTTTGTCTGGTTTTAAACTTAGTTATGTTGCATCCATATCGCATAGGGACCACTTCAAAGTGGTATCAGAGCATCTGCTTGACGTTACTAAGCGCTTTCAATCCTCTACAATAGATGTTTCAAGCTCAAACTGTCTAGGCAAGGTTCCCATTTTAGACGGCTCCAACTACGCCTATTGGAAGGTCCGTGTGTGCCAATGTATCAAGTCAATAGATACACGTGCGTGGGATGCTGTGCTCAATGGATATACGCCACCAAGAACTGATCCAGACGTTGATGGAGAAGTAGACCTGTCAAAAGGGGCCGGCCAGCCTGCCAAAGTCCGCCCACTGGTGCGGCGGGGCGGGCTTAAGAAAGCTAGGCCCGCACCCGCCCACTGGCGGACCGCGGGCCCAGCGGGCTTAGCCCGCATAAATTAAGAAAATAAAAATAAGACATGAAAATAAAAAAAATTAGTAAAAGATATATTTAATCTATTTCAACTCCAGAAAATATTAATTAATTTATCTTTTAATTTTATAAATTATAAATCTTACCAAAAAATATAAAAAATTATATAACTTATATATAAATATATATGTATTAATTAATAAATATACTTTTTATTATTGGCGGGCCAGCCCGTGGGCAAGCCCGTTCAGGCCCGCCCTCTGGAGGGCCTGAAAAATCTCAGCCCGCCCCCCCCCCCCCCCCCTTTGGCGGGGCGGGCCGGGGGCCGCAGGCTATTTTGCCTGCTCTAAAGAAATAGTAGTTGACAAACCAGTCAGCAAATGGAGTCCGCTCGAAGAACCGCAACCGAGTTCAACGACAAAGCTCTACATGCCATTTTCTCTTCGGTCGACATCTTCATGTTCAGAATCATTCAGAATTGCACGACTGCTCAAAATGCGTGGGAGATGCTTCAACGGAACTCTGAAGTAGACTTTGCCTTCAGGGGGAGTTTCAATACGTCCAACTTCTGCAACGATGTTGGGAAGAAAGATAAAAGGGGAAGATTATTAATGTTGGAACTTCAATGTCGACAATGTTGGGACAACATTTTAGTCAACATTTGTTGTCTGAGAATGTGTCCAACTTCAGTTTTATCTCATGCCCAAAATCCGTTCAATTCGGTTTCGTGGCTTTTCTTAGTGATGAGTAGGACATGGATAGGGATTGGAAGGAGTCAAAACACATGGAATGAGTGTAGAGCAGCTGGAGCAAACTTTGGAAGAACTTACTGAAAATGAGTATGATTGGTGAGCTAATATTTTTCTTAGGCCTGCAGATTAAGCAAAGCAACGAAGGTATTTTCATGTCCCAAGAGAAGCCTGCGAAGAGCACAGTGAAGAAATTCGGGCTAGATACTGCCAAGGTAACGAAAACACCGATGGGTTCAACACAGAAGGTAAATAAAGATAATGTTGGACAGAATGTTGGGCCCACATTGTATCGTTCCATGATAGGCAATTTTTTATCTTTCAGCGAGTAGACCTGATATTATTTACAGTGTTTGTGTTGTGCTAGATATCAGGGTGAGCCAAGAAATTTCCATTTAAATGCTGTGAAGAGAATATTAAGATATGTGAGTGGTTCGTGTAGTTTAGGGTTATGGTTCTCGAAAGATAATAACACGAATCTTGTAGGATATAGAGATGCTGATTGGGCAGGTGAAGAAGATGACCGCAAGAGTACAAGTTGTGACTGCTTCTTCTTAGGTAATTATCTTGTGTCTTGGTATAGTAAGAAACAAAATTGCGTGTCACTTTCTACGGCTGAGTCTGAATATGTAGCTGCGGGTAGTTGCTGTAATCATCTTATTTGGTTGAATAGCATGTTAAGTGATTATGGCTTAGAGAGTCAGTCCGTGCTCATGTATTGTGATAATCTAAATGCCATCAATATTTTTAAGAATCCTATTCAACATTTGCGTACCAAGCATATATATATTAGGCATCATTTTCTGAGAAATATGGTAGAGAAAGAATTAGTGCGCATTGAGCATTTCACGAAACATCAGTTAGATGACATTTCACGAAAGCATTGGATTTTGAAAGGTTTTCGGACCTGAAAAAGTCCATGGGTTTGCATCAGTCTGTCTGAATGTTGGTCCAACATTTGGATCAACATAGCATATGTCGAACTTGATGGCTTCTGTTTTAAATGTTCTCTCTGTTATTCTGTGAAATGATTTGACTCACCTAGACCGTTCCCTGAAATGGCCCTCTTCCTTAAAAAAAATTGCTCATGATTCTTTTTCAAGATACAGGTTCAGGTAATAAGTTACCCTAGGTACACGGCATTCGCGGTGACGATGTATTCTTTGCGACAAAAATCCTAACCTTGATGATAAGGATCCTACAAGGGCTGTGCATAATACTACAAGTCTGTAACTGCGGTAAGTAGAGCAGAAAAGGGAATTGAGTTTAGGGTCAGAAAAGTTCGGAATTTCAGAGTAGAATGTTGAGTCTTATGTTGGGGCAACATATGTGACTGTCCGTTTGATCATGCTATATTCTTTGTGCTTTCGTTTATTTGTCTTAGTTCCTAGGATTGCATGAGTCAGTTTTGACTGTCTAGTGTCTATATCTCTTAAGAATAGCCTGCTACGCTTGTCTCATGTGATCATCAGCGTTGCTAAGTCGGTTAGTATCGCTCGCTCCTACTATGATTTTTAACTTGGTATGTTTTGCTGAATCATGACTTGCTCCTGATTGTTTTCGTATGCGTGAATTCTCTTGGACTGTTAGAATTTTTTTGGCTTGGATCGATATCTTCCACTTTCACAAATCCTATTTCATAATATAGGCAATCTCTGCAAATTCGAAAATTTTTTTCAGACCTTTATAGATTTCAAGATTTATACTGTTCTGATTCGCTTTTAATCTTGAATGTCTATTGTGAACTCACCCAATTTCGAGTCTGAGAATGTTGACCCAGCTGTTGGCTCCACATTTTCCTCAACATTTCACCTGGAGATTTCTCCGAGGTTTCCAAAAGAGGGGGAGAAGATGGTGCGTATGGTGATAATCAAGGTAGTTAGTGCAACTTTTGCTGGTGGTATGGGAACTTCGACAGGGGAAGCTAGAACCGAAACAAAAACAAACCAAAGATCCATTGAGAGTTTGAATTTCTGATCCTTGTTAACTTTTGTATACCTGATAGAGTTTTATACTTTTGTGCATGCTGATTTGCTTCTCTGGTATGATTGCGTGTTTGAATACCTGTCGAGTGTTTTTGTTTTGCAGATTTATCGAAAGATCTCTGATGGCTATGTATTAACGTTTAGTACTTTGAATAGTTTGATGACTATTCTGTTTCATTTGCTCTAACCATATTTTTGGATTTTTTGGTTGAGTATATTTTGCCTTCAGATGGAGTTTTTGGAGATTCTGCAATGACTGTTTATAGCAGCGAGTCATTTGTCGAGGAATGTCAGATGTTGCACCAAATGTTAGTTCAACATATGCTCCAACATTGATAAACGTATTTTCTTACGTTTATATATATTAAATTTAAGTCGTTTGCATGATAAGTGAAACCGTTTGGATTATTTTTGTACTATAATATGGTTTCACAACAAAATCAAACGTTTTACGGCAGTTTTGCGACGGTTTCTTATTTCTCAATGATCACGGGGTAAATGACGTCTGATGGACCTGCAATTTTAACCATAGATAGAGGACTTGTTAATCTTGATTCTTCCCAAAGGGATTTTTAATCCGAGGTCTAGAATGGGAGATATAAATTTGTTAATGTGCTGCTGTTTTACAGAAAATTAGTCACGGCCGTGAATGATTTGTACGAGGCCGTTAAGAGCACCAGAGAGCTGTTTTCTTACCCGATTGTGTCTCGGCCGTGAACATTGATCAACTAGGCCGTGAAGGGTGCTTCATGGCCATGAAAGGAGGTGCCAGAGGCCGTGAAGGCGGGCAGAAACCCATTTTCTAACCCCGAACGCTTCACGGCGGTGAATGGTGACTACATAAGCCGTGAACACGGGCAGAGACATGTTTTTCTTCAGGCTCTATGTTGTCACGGCCGTGAATGTGCATACAAGGCCATGAACGTCCCTTTTACCATGATAAAGTCAAGGTTATGCACATTTGTCAAAGAAATATCGCACGACACTTACGAGACATAGTGCAAGGAATTAAGGAAGAAAAAGAAAGAGATGAAACATCTTCCCTTGAAACAAGCAAGAAACAAGGAATCTTATTTTGGGGCACAACATCTGCATAAAACAAGCTAGAGTTCTTTTAAAATTCCTTCTCCTTGGAACTCACGTTGAAGAAAATGCATATGTAAAGGAATGCAAACTTCTATTTAAAGAGCCAATGTGAGGAGAGTTAGAGGAGGAGGAAAAGGTACGTGAAAGACCAATCTAAGCTCATATATACATACACATAGTCACATACACGTCACCATTCTAAGCCCCAAGAACACAACATTAGTTGCTCACCAAGTGCTCGGTAAAAGTCCTAAACGAAGAACGAGATTAACTTCGAAGTCGAATTCAGAGAAGTATTTATGATGTATTCGATGTTAATTACGTGCTTTGTTGTGATGACAATGAGTAGCTAAATTTATTGTATTTGAGATGAGATGAACCCTAGCGAGATAGATTGTATGTTGTGTATTTGATGTATTGCTATTGTTACGATTCGTTTATGAAGCATATAATTTTGATTATGTCTATGTGATTGAAATTGTCTAGTTAGCTTGTCATGTCCAAGTGTTTAAGTTAACGAAGTTGGGAAATCGTACGCTACGGTCGAGAGAGGGGCGAACGATTAGACCACTCGTAAACGAGCGGAATAAACTCATCCCTAGAGATAGGTTGAACTACCCCGCCGGATTAGAGTCAAATCTAATAGTGAGATTCACCGTGTTTTTAATGGAATCTTCGGTTAAGTAGTTAGGGAAGCTTGCCCGGCTATTTAATTAGTTGATTAGTTGTTTGCGAGTCTCGTATGATAAGGCGCAGTTTCGTCAGTCGTATGAATTCGTACGCATGTTGTAGGAATCTTCACGGTCTAATGATAGTGTTGCTTACGTGTACTCGATATATGTGTTGGTCGAGCTAGGGGGATTCGAAGTCTCAAATACGTCTGTTTACATAAGGGTTTTCTTCTCCGTGCTACTTTATTAAGTTGTATTTTCTAAGTATCGTTATTTACCATTCAACAATCAAATGTTCGTACTAGGATATTTGAGCAAACGTTTTTCTAAGGTACATAGTTCTTTTGGGATTCGATATTCGAATACTTGCTACGTCTATGCTATTTCGATAGGTACACTTGCCTGTTGAGCGTAGGATATTTCGTTAGTGTTCGTTTTATTTTATTATTCGATCCGCTCGATCAAGTTTTTGGCGCCGTTGCCGGGGAACTATTGATATTTGGAAAACTTCAGTTTATTATTCTAGCTCTACTATTATTATTATTAATATTATTTCTTCAAACTATCTATTTTATTTTTTATCATCCTCAATATAAAAAAATATATATTATTATTATAGTGATTATTATTTTCTTTATTATTATTGTGTGTCAGTTATTATTATTATTATTATTGCTATTATATTATTTTTATTAGTACTATCATTACTATTGTTATTATTTTTACTGTTATTTTTACTTATTATTTTCTTTTTCTCCGCTATTTTTCGTTATTTTAATTAGTATTACTGCTGTTATTTTTAATTAAATATTTTATTTTATTTTTATTTTTTTGCTTAATCGGATTTCTTTTGGTCTAGGTAGGTGTACTTTGGTGCATGACCCGTAGGGATCCTTCGCTACCAATCGTTGAAGGAGACCCGGAGATCGAGAGGACCTTTCGATGTAACTTAAAAGGAAAACGCTAGGCGAGTCGAAGCAACAACCGAAATGGCAACTCAAAATCGTGACGAGATGCCTCTAGAGGCTAGAGAACCTCCGATGAGAGAACTGTGGAGAAACAACGCCGTAGGAACGGTCGGCTCCGCGATAGTCCTTTCTCAAGTCCCGAACAACGAGCTAAAACATCATTGGCTTCAAATGCTTCAGACGACGGCTCAATACGACGGACTCTCCGAAGAGGACGCCTACAGACACATACGAGACTTCTTATCTGTCACCGACGCAATACAAGTACAAGGCGTAAGCACCGAAGCTATTCGATGCTACTTATTTCCATTCTCTCTACCAGGCAACGCAAAAGAGTGGTTTAACTTACTTCCCGAGAGATCTATCACCACTTGGGACCAGATGCATGCCGCCTTCATCAATTATTTCTTTCCACCTTCCAAGGCTCTCAAACTAAAGATGGACCTCACCGCATTCAAGCAAAAGGAGGGCGAAAATCTTTATGACGTGTGGACCAGATTCAAGGTGCTCTTGAACCGATTCCCTCAACACGGGATGATGAAAAGCGAACAAATCCAGCGGTTCCACGAGTCACTGAACGACCACACTGTACAACTATTAGACGGAGCATGCAATGGAGGGCTATGTAAGCTTAGCACGACGGAAGGATGGAACTTAATTGAGGATTATAGCGCTAATAGCTTTTGGCGCGGGAGCTCGAGCAATAGAGGCAAACCACCGGGAATGTACGACGTCGCTGAAACTACCGCAATCAACGCCAAGTTCGACGCCAACAACAAATGCAGACTTTGATGAATGCGCTCTTGCCTATGAAGCCCGCCGTAAATGCTGTCCAATTACAACCACACCGAGCACTTCCACAACTATTGCGCCTTCTCATTCATATCCGACGTATATTCCACTATGCACTATATGCGGAGGAAGTCACGACGCAACTCACTGCCCAACCACTATTCCAACAGAGCAAGTCGATTACATGGGAAACTACCAAGGTCAACGAAATTTCGTCCCGAATCGTGTTCATCCTAACCTGACCTATGAAAATCAACAACATGCTCCGCCGGGATTTCAAAATCAAAGAACACAAGGATATCATGGCAGAAATTCTGAACCCCTTCCGGAAGGTCGCGTAGACAAGCTCGAGGGAATGTTATCTAAGCTTATGGGAAAGCTCGACTCTCGCTTAGACAGTCAAGAAGTGCGGTTGCAAAATACAGAGTCTTCACTACGGGCTTTAGAGAAACAAGTTGGGCAAATTGCCGAATCAATCCAACAACGCGCTTCCGGTTCGTTGCCAAGTTACACCGAGACCAATCCAAAGGACCACCATGTGAAGGCGGTGTCACTTCGCAACAGACGACAGCTCGAGGAAGTACCAAGGACCAAGGCGAACGTCGAGATCGAGAAGGCGAATGTCGAGGACGAGAAGGCCAACAAGGAGGACGAAGTCAAACCGACTATTAAGGCGTACCAACCAAAGGTCCCGTACCCAGCCAGACTCAAGAAGGAGATAGTAGACGATCAGTACGGTAAATTTCTCTCCATTTTCAAACATTACGTATTAACTTACCGCTTGTCGAGGCTCTTGCACAGACGCCGCGTTGGGCGAAATTCGTCAAGGACTTGGTAACGAACAAGCGCAAACTCGAAGATATATCCACCTTTTGCCTTCGAGGGGAATGGTCGGCCATTCTCCAATGCAAGATTCCAAAAAAGCTTAAGGATCCAGGGAGTTTTACTGTACCTTGTCTTATAGGAGATTTAGTTGTTCATAAGGCATTGGCCGATTTAGGTGCTAGTATAAATCTAATGCCTTATTCTATGTTCAAAGACTAGGTTTAGGTGAGCCCAAACCCACTAGAGTGAGCATTCAGTAGCCGATAGATCTATCAACTATCCTAGGGGTATCATCGAGGATGTACCCGTAAAAGTTGATAAATTTATAATTCCAGCTGATTTTGTTATTCTTGACATGGAGGAGGATGAGAATATTCCCCTTATTTTAGGTAGACCATTTGTCGCTACTGGGGGAACGATGGTCGTTGTTCGTAATGGAACATTGACGTTGACTATAGATAGCGAGAAAGTAACATTTGATATGACAGAGTCGATGAGTAACATCGAAGGGCTCGATGATAAATGCTATTACATGGATATTATTAATTGGGATAACTTCCTGACTTTGCAGGGACTCTCACAAGCCGACTCACTCTCTTTAGTGCAAGAATTTGAAGAGCCTGAGGTTGCCTTAACGACGGACGTTCACATAAATGAAGACAACAACATCGAAGACGAGCAACCCGTCAAGGTAAAGACGAGTAACGAATAAGAAAGGCAGAAAAGCTCAATCGAGGAACCACCGACGCTCGAACTCAAGCAACTACCCGATCACTTGGAGTATGCATTCTTAGGAGAAAATTCAAGTTACCCATCATCATGGCCGCAGATCTAGAAGAGGAGCAGAAAAGCATGCTCTTGGACGTACTAAAAGAACACAAAAAGGCGCTTGGATGGAAAATCTCAGACATTCGAGGAATTAGCCCAAGCTTTTGCATGCATAAGATCCTCATGGAGGTGAGTACAGACCGGTGGTGCAGCCCCAAAGGCGATTGAATCCAAACATGAAAGAAGACGTGAAGGCCGAGGTGATTAAGTTGTTCGATGAGGGTGTTATATATCCGATCTCGGATAGCAAGTGGGTGAACCCAGTTCAAGTGGTACCAAAGAAGGAAGGAATAACCGTAGTGCCCAATGAAAAGAATGAGTTAATTCCGACGAGAACCGTCACGGGGTGGCGCGTTTGCATCGACTATCGAAAGTTAAACGATGCGACGCGAAAGGATCATTTCCCTTTACCCTTTATTGATCAAATGCTTGAACGTTTATCCGGTCATGGATTTTATTGCTTTCTTGATGGTCTTTCAGGATATTTGCAGATTTCCATTGTGCCCGAGGATCAAGAAACGACTACCTTTACATGCCCGTTCGGGACATTCGCATACCGACGGATGCCTTTTGGACTATGCAACGCTCCGGTCACTTTTCAGCGGTGTATGATGGCCATCTTCGACAAGCTAGTAGGAGACATAATGGAGGTATTTATGGATGATCTCTCGGTTTTTGGTAACACGTTTGAGGTATGTCTCTCTAACCTTAAGGCTGTGCTTAAGCGATGCGAGGACACAAATCTTGTGTTGAATTGGGAGAAATGTCATTTTATGGTGAGAGAGGGCATCGTGTTAAGTCATAAGATTTCGTCTAGGGGGATTGAGGTAGATAGGGCTAAAATCGAGACTATCGAGCGTTTACCCCCACCCTCGTCAGTAAAAGCAATTAGAAGTTTCCTAGGACATGCGGGTTTTTATCGTAGATTTATTAAGGACTTCTCTAAAATTGCTAGACCTTTAACCCGATTACTTGAGAAAGACGTGCCATATGAGTTTACATCCGAGTGCATGCATGCATTTTTGATACTTAAGGATAAGCTTATTAATGCTCCTATCATGGTAGCTCCCGATTGGGGTCTACCTTTTGAACTCATGTGCGATGCTAGTCATTTTGCAGTAGGGGCAGTTTTGGGGCAGCAGCGGGACAAACACTTTCGGCCGATATACTATGCGATCAAGACATTGAAAGGCACGAGCGAATTACACTACCACTGAAAAAGAATTGCTTGCGGTCGTATTCGCGCTCGACAAGTTTCGCACCTACCTCATGTTGGGGTGGGCCCGATTAATCGACGCCGGCCCCCGAATAGCGCAACGTGGCTATAGCGGAAGCGCGATTTGTACCGAGCGGCGTAGGGTGGCGAATTTTCGATTTTTAATATCTAAATTTAACCTTACGCTATTCGGCTTCTCCCGAGGGTCTGAGATGCTGCCCTAAGCCTCGGGAGATTGCGGTTAATTCGAATTATCAAAATTCGAATTTATTTCCAATTTATTTGGATTAATAATTTAGATCCAAATTAATCGAACAAAGCGGCAACCAGAAGTTTTTCGATTATTTGGAGACCGAAATGATTTTTGATCAATACCAAACTTTCCAGAATAATTCTACACTTCCTAACGTTCGCAACGATAGGTCTTTCGAATTATTCCGACATCGTTTGATATTTTTCTCAAAATCAAATCTGTGGTTCGAAATTATTAATTCGAGTAAAACGGCAGTCTGCCGTCTTTTGACTATTTGACGACCGAAATGATTTCCGATCGATACCAAATTTTCCAGAATAATTCAACACTTCCCGACGTTTCCAACGAGGGGTCTTTCGAATTATTCCGATACCGTTTGGTATGTTTCGTAAAACAAATCGTTAGGGTTCGAGGTATACCTTTGGTGAAAGGGATTTCTTCTGTCGTCGCCTCAGATGAACGTGGCTACACCTCGTCTGGATCCCGGGGCTTCCGGGCTAGATCGTCACGCCGGTATGACCTTGAACGAACCTCTGAGAATACTCCTGATGGCTAGACGTAACTCAGTTCGGGCGTCGGGACTCGTCAAACGAACCCGTAGCTTCAAAGTGGCTTGAGAATTTCTACAAACTCTATTTCTTTTCTTCAATTATTTCTTATTTGTTCAATGAATCATTAAATTCTATTTATCACCTTGCATCTCACGTTTTATGCATATATGCATGGTTATAATATTTTTTATTTTTTTATTTTTTTTTTAATTGAGACACTTGTATAACAAGTGTCATATAATAATAAAAAAAAAACAATGAGTCATAGTTTCTACACATCCCAACGTGGATGTGTAGAATTTTCATTTTTTTTTATTTTGATAATTTCCTTTTGGCCCTTGAGGTTTCTAAATTCTCAATTTAGTCCCTCAATTTTAAATAATAAAATAATTAAATCCAATCTAATTATTTTAATTATAATTGAGCCCACTTAGTTAATTAATTAAGCACTTAAGACAATCTTAAGTCCTAATTATTTTCGTGACCGTCACTGGAATTTAACTAAGTAGTCGACACCTCGTATCAACTTTGCCACTACCTCAACGAATCTCATTCATTAGGTTCCACAGAAAAGCCCGCCATTTTCGTTCAAGTTCATTACCATTTTTAAGCGCGACTCTCTAGGTCCGTCTCAACTGGCATGGGAGGAATCCACGAGTCCCGGCATTCGCCTAGCCTATCCCGCGGTACCGGACAGATCCCAGTTGAGAACGAATTTTGATCTAATCGAAATTCGGGCGAACCGACTATAGTGTATACATTTAAATACTTCTTACGCCTTTCACTTGCGTCCCGGTTAGGTGAGAGCCATGCAAATGTCAAACTCACTAACCTAACACTATGTTATAATCGAGACCGAACCGATTATTTAAACTCCGCTCCGTATCTAATACAAGCAAGTTTTCCAAGCTTCGGCCGAAGGCTTCATAATCGTCGCTCTCCGATTACCTCATAGGACATTAACCTATACGAATGTAGGCAGTGAATCCCGATAGCAGTCAAAGCCCGGCAATCACCTCCGTAAAGTCGGTTGCGTTTCGTCGCTGACCCGTGTCTCATTTATGAACACTTGCGAGCCTAGCCAACTAGCGACAAACCGAAATCGCGAAAGCAAATCCGTCAATGACCCTATCGGTCTGAGGCTGCTATAGTCATTCGTTCAATCATTGACAACATCCTAGCCATGTGATTGAGACGAATACGAGCCGAATGTCCGGATATGCGATCTCTTCGATCACCGATATCTCCATCACGACCCACAACCTCTCAGGTAATTGGTGACACTACCGATACTATGTGGTCGTCAATGGATAAGTCATATTCGGATATCTAGTCACCCACCTAGAATCCTTAGACTTACGGACTTTTTATTTAATGTTGAGATTAAGGACTATCCGGTGTCTCCTCTCTCGTCCCACGAGAATCAGACGTCCAACTCATACATTTGGGTGTTATTTATTTATCGCACTACCGGATGCCAAGTAGACTTTAAATTCGATAAATAAATAATAATGCCTTTATTATAATGAAAATAAATATTCATTAATTTATTTGACGGTATATACAATAAACCTGTCTATCAACCTATACATCATCGTGCGCCCTATACTATTCCTAGTCCTCGTATGGCATTCCGAGGGCACACTCCCTAACACCTCATCCTTTCAAAGGTCATTGTCTACACGGATCACTCGGCTCTCAAGCACCTCCTCGTCAAACCCGATGCAAAGCCAAGACTAATCCGATGGATCTTACTACTCCAGACATGGAAATTCGAGACCAAAAGGGGGCTGAAAATTTTGCAGCCGATCACTTATCGAGATTGGAGGACTCACATTACGAAAAGAAGGACGAGGATAGCATCAAGGACCACTTCCCTGACGAGCATCTTTATGCTTTACTTGAGGTAAATGATGATATTCCTTGGTATGCTGATATTACTAACTATCTCGTGGCAAGGATCATACCAAAGGAATCTCGGACTTGAAGTATTACTTTTGGGATGATCCATACTTGTTTAGGACTTGTGCCGATAAGATGGTCAGGCGATGCGTGTCATTTCCCGAGACGATCAAGATCTTAGACCATCGCCATACCGGACCGACCGGAGGCCACTATGGGGGGAATCGAACAGCCCATAAGGTACTCGAATGTGGTTTCTATTGGCCTTCAATCTTCAAGGACGCTCAAAGGTATGTAGAAATGTGCGATAGGTGCCAACGGACAGGTAATATCTCTAAGCGCAATGAAATGCCGCAGAGTTTTATTCTTGTGTGCGAGGTATTTGATGTTAGGGGCATTGATTTCATGGGACCTTTTCCTACTTCATTTACTAATCGATAAATCCTAGTTGCGGTTGATTACGTATCCAAATGGGTAGAGGCGCAAGCGCTGCCCACTAATGATGCTAGGGTTGTCGTTAAATTCTTAAAAATGTTGTTTTCACGATTTGGTTCGCCTCGTTGCATTATTAGTGATAAAGGTACTCACTTTTGTAACACTCAGTTTTCTAGAACACTCGAGAAATACGGCGTTAAGCATAGTGTCACCACTCCGTACCACCCTCAAGCAAGCGGCCAAGTGGAAGTCGTGAATCGGGAATGAAGCGAATTTTAGAGAAAACCGTTGAGCACCACCGAAGGGATTGGTCGAACAAGCTGAATGACGCACTGTGGGCCTATAGGACAGCCTATAAGACGCCTATAGGATCCACACCTTTTCGCCTCGTTTATGGAAAATCTTGTCATTTACCCGTCGAGCACGAACATAAGGCATATTGGGCTCTAAAGAAATTAAATTTTGATTTGAATCTCGCAGGAGAAAAGAGGAACTTGCAGATCAACGAACTTGACGAGTGGCGCCAAATGGCTTACGAGAATGCCCGCTTCTACAAGGAGCGTACAAAACAATATCACGATCGAAAAATCATAAAGCGGGAATTCCAAGAAGGCGACTTAGTCTTGCTATAACATTTCGACTACGCCTATTTCCAGGCAAGTTGAAGTCACGATGGTCAGGTCCCTTCAAGGTAACTCGAGTATTTCCGTACGGCATAGTTGAGAACACACACCCAGAACGAGGGACTTTCAAGGTGAACGGGCAGCGTCTCAAGCATTACTATGGCGGTGACATCGAAGCGCTTGGAAAGGAAACGATCCACCTCACCACCACCCAGAGGTAAAAATCACCGAACTATGTCTAGCTAAAAGACATTAAAGAAACCGCTACTTGGGAGGCACCCCAAGCCTATCCTATGTTTTTCCTTTATTTCTATGCATATTTCAAAGTTTTTTATGATTCTGTTTTTCGATGATCACAGGGAATTCAAAATCTCAAGTGTGGGAAGGAGCCAAACAAAACATGCACATCGGGCTATTCAGGGAAGTTCGCTTATCTATTATTTCCTCTTCCGTATGTTACATTACTTTTATGTTGAGGGCAACATAAATCTTAAGTGTGGGGAGGGGAATTTCTACGAAATTAATGCGAATATGTTATATGTGTGCATGTCTTGATTTTTGGTATAATTTTTTCGAATTTGGCATTAAATATTTTTCGAAAAACATGTTTCGTAAAGGATGACTTTATGTTAGAAATTGGGGTAGTCTATGTCTTTCTTAGATGAAGAACTTGGCGATACTTGAGAGATTCATACACATAACCCTATTTTTGTGAGATTTTTGAGCCTACGAGCTTTTCGGTCATTTCTTTGGTTGTGTGAATCATGCTTAGTTTATTTCTCTTCAGAACTTGCTTGTGTGTTACGTTTTGAAACTACTTAAAGTGTGATTTCGTGAAAATGAGGAAGGCATTAGGAATTCAGTCCATAGCCAAAGTTTCCGACCACGCCTGATCACCGTAGTTAGCCACTTTGAGCCTGAGCCTTTTATTTTAAGAAATCGGATTATAAAAATCCCCGACTTCAATAAGCCCTCAGACATAAACCCATCGGAGCAATAGTAGAAGTGGAGGTTGAATGCCGGATTTAAGAAGCGCAACCCGTGCTAACTTTCCGAGCTGAGCGTCGAAAAATATATTTATATATATATATATATATATATAGAAAAAAAAAAGAAAAAAAATATATTCGGCTAAGAACTCCTCCTCCGATAATCTTCACTCTCAAAAGTGTTTACCTATTTCCTGGATTGAGAGGTTGAAAGAAGAAGGGCTATGCAAAAAAAAAGAAAGAAAAGAAAAGAAAAAAACGATGAAAAGAGTTGAGAAAGGGGCGAACCTTGGCGCGTTCGAGATGACGGCATGATTCCGACACGACTACAGCTCATACCCTTTTTACGCTTATTTCATTCATATCCTACATATCTATCTCAGCCATATTATAACCTGGTAAAGACCTTCTGATTCACGCTTGATCATTGAAAGTTGTAGATTTACGAATGACTTGCAAGCTTATGGTAGGGATTAGATTAGTGCATGACCCGAGATATACTACCGACATCTTAACCCATACACTTAGTGATTTCAGTGAATCGTTGTGAGGTGCGGATCTTGATAGGTATTTCTAAGGAAGTCATGTGGTTAGTTGTTGATTTCGAATATGCCTTCCGACTTTACTTGCATTATCTCCTACGTGATTTCGTTCTTGATTGATACATTGCATGATTTTATACTTTTATATGCCATTTACTTTTATATGCCATTTGCTTTTATTTGCTTGAGGACAAGCAAACATTTAAGTGTGGGGAAATTTGATAAACGTATTTTCTTACATTTATATATGTTAATTTAAGTCGTTTGCATGATAAGTGAAACCGTTTGGATTATTTTTGTACTATAATATGGTTTCACAAGAAAATCAAACGTTTTACGGCAGTTTTGCGACAGTTTCTTATTTCTCAATGATCACGGGGTAAATGACGTCCGATGGACCTAAACTTTTAACCATGATAGAGGACTTGTTAATCCTGATTCTGTCCAAAGGGATTTGTAGTTCGAGGTCTCGAATGGGAGATATGAATTTTTTAATGTGCTGCTGTTTTACAGAAAATTAGTCACGGCCGTGAATGGTTTGTACGAGGCCGTGAAGAGCACCAGAGAGCTGTTTTCTTACCGATTGTGTCACGGCCGTGAACATTGATCAACTAGGCCGTGAAGGGTGCTGTTGAGAATAGAGGCTTCCTTTCAAAGCTTCATTTCATTGTTGTCATCCTTCTCCTCTTTATAGGAGATTACATCGTACTTCGCAAGGACAAGATATGTTTTTAATACAATATCTTCTATACCAGGAAAGAAGTAAAAGATCAAATCAAATCTGATCTTTTCCATATCAACACATGTCAACACTCCCCTTCAAGCTGAGAATAGATAATTGTCATTCTGAGCTCGCTAGTTAGATCATAAAATCTTGAACCAGAAAGTCCTTTTGTAAGGATATCTGCAAGCTGAAGTTTGGACGGAACGTAGGAAAGCTTTACAAGCCCTTCCTCAAGTTTCTCCTTGATGAAATGCTTGTCAATCTCTATATGTTTAGTCGATCGTGTTGGACAGGATTATTGGCAATACTGATGGTGGATTTGTTGTCACAATAAAGCTTCATCGGTCCCTCTCTTGTGATTTTCAAGTCGTCTAACACAATCTTTAACCAAAGCAATTCGCATAATCCTTGTGCCATTGCTCGAAATTCAGCTTCAACGGATGATCTTGCAACCACATTTTGCTTCTTGCTTCTCCATGTCACTAAATTTCCTCCAAGAAATGTACAATACCCGGTTGTAGATCTTCTGTCCACGATTGATCCAGCATAATCGGCATCCGTATATCCTTCTATCGTGATCTTGTTTCCACGTTTAAACAACAGTCCTTTTCCCGGGCATCCCTTTAGGTATTGTAATACTCTGTATGCTGCATGTAGGTGCGGCTCTCGAGGGTCATGCATGAATTGACTAATCACACTTACTGAGAACGCTATATCTGGTCTAGTATGTGCTAGATAGATAAGTTTTCCAACAAGCCTTTGGCACATCTGTTTGTCCACTCGTGGCTCCTCTTTAGAATCTCCTAATTTCTGATTCGGATCAATAGGAGTTGAAATTGGTTTGCTCCCCAACTTTCCGGTCTCCTGTAATAGATCTGTTACATACTTCTGTTGGGATACAAATATGCCATGTGATGAGTACGCAACTTCGATTCCAAGAAAGTACTTGAGTTTCCCCAACTCTTTAATCTCAAACTCACTTGCAAGCCTTTCCTTCAGATATTTCCTTTCTTTGTCGTCATTGCCAGTGACTACCATATCATCGACGTAAACCAGAAGCGCTGTGATTTTTCCATCGGTTGAGTGCTTGATGAATAACATGTGATCTCCTTGGCTTTGGTTGTAGCCTGACTTCTTCATAACCTCGGTAAATCTCCCAAACCGTGCTCGGGGAGATTGTTTAAGGCCATAAAGAGCTTTTCGTAGCCTACACACCTGTCCACTTGATTTTCTTCAAATCCAGGTGGAATCTTCATGTAAATTTCCTCCTTTAGATCCCCATGGAGAAAAGCGTTCTTCACATCGTACTGTAAGAGAGGCCAATCACAGTTAGCTGCCAAAGAAAGTAAAATTCTTACAGTGTTCATTTTCGCCACCGGGGCAAACGTCTCTTGATAGTCAACACCGTACGTTTGCGTATAGCCTTTGGCGACTAGTCTGGCCTTGTACCTTTCAAGCGTTCCATCGGCCTTGTACTTCGTGGTGAATATCCACTTACAATCAACGATATTTGTCCCTGGTGGTTTATCAACGATTTCCCACGTTTTATTCTTCTCGAGTGCTGTTATCTCCTCTTTCATAGCATCCTTCCATTCCCTTTTTGTCACAGCCTCAGAAACAGATTTAGGGATAACAATAGTGTTCAAGCTCATGATGAATTTCTTATGATTTGGAGAGCACCTTTTGAGAGAAATGTAGTTAGCTAATGGGTAAACAGGATGTTTAGTACATGTTCTAGTGCCTTTTTTGAAAGCAATAGGAAGGTCAATGTCATCAAGTATTTCCAGAGAAGGCTCAGAATTTTCAGGGCTAACCTGGTCTATCTCAGGAGGTGCCGAGTTTGAGTCATGGACTTGCGTTGGAATAGGTTGGGTCCTCTTCCTTCTTGAGTACACCTGTTCGAACCTTGGAAATTTATCATTAGTGATAGTAGCTGGTTCAGACAATAAAGGTCTAATTTCAGGCTCAAGATTTGGTTCAGAAGTTTCGGGTTGAAGTTCGGGTTCAATAGCTTTAGACACAGGTTCGTACACTTGAGGAAGATCGAGTGGTTCAATACTATCGAGTGGTTCAATACGCTCCCCCTGAAGATAGGAATCTGAAAAATATGGTTTATTTTCTGAAAAAGTAACATCGGCTGAGATATAGATCTTTCTGAGCCTAGGGTTATAACACTTGTACCCTTTTTGTGTGGCTGAATACCCGAGGAAGACACACTTAATGGCTCTAGGATCAAGTTTTCCTCTCAAGTGACTATGAATATGAACAAATGCTGTACATCCAAATATTCGAGGAGTGAGGGCATTAGAAATTTTGAAATGGGGATAGAAACTATTGAGTGTTTCAGCAGGACTTCTATTACCGAGAATTTTTGAGGGAAGTCTATTTATGGTATATGTCGCATTCAGGACAGCCTCACCCCAGTAGTTTTTTGGAGCATTACTTTGAAGGAGCATTGCACGGACTGTGTCAAGTAAGTGTCTGTTCTTTCGTTCAACCACTCCATTTTGTTGGGGTGTGTAGACACAAGATGACTCATGAATAATTCCCTACGATTGGAAGTATGAGGACAAAGTGGCATTAAAATAATCCTTGGCATTGTCTGTTCTAAATCCCTTAATTTTGACCCCGAATTGGTTTTGTACCATATTGTGAAAAGAAGGTATAATGGAGCTAACATCGGATTTTTGCTTTAAAAGGTAAAGCCATACGACCCTTGTGCAATCATCAACAAAAATAACAAACCACTTAGCCCCAGATATATTAGGAGTGGATGATGGTCCCCAGATATCACTATGGATTAACTGAAATGGATGAGCACTTCTTTTATTGCTGATAGGAAAATTACCTCAGGTATGTTTTGCCAAACTACAAACGTCGCATTGAAATTCAGAGACATGAAGACCTTGAAATAATCTTGGGAACATAAACTTTAATATCATAAAAGATGGATCTCCTAAACGCTTGTGAGCCAACCATATAGATTCCTTTTTGGACAGACTTAGAAAGGACATGGGTTGACGATTTTGTTGGTTGGAAGGTGACTTAAGATAGTAGAGACCGTCCCTTTCCTCAGCAAGTCCAATCCTCTTCCTCGTTCCCTGTTCCTGAATAACACAGTAAGAAGGGAAGAAAGTAGCGTAACAATTAAGGTCACGCGTCAGTCTTTTAATAGATATAAGGCTAGTGGAAAGTGTTGGGATATGCACAACACGTCTAAGGATAATAGTGGGTGTAAGATATATATCTCCAATCCCTGCAACAACTACTAATTGGCCATTAGCAACTAGGACTGTCTTATTCGTACATGAACTATATGATCGGAAAAAACGAGATTTTGGGGTCATATGGTCAGTGGCACCTGAGTCGAGAATCCAAATCTGTTCTTCGGGAGTTTCTGAGGCATGTGAACAAATAGGAAATATCAGTTTACCTGAAGGAGTCGATGAACAGTTTCCAGGGGCTGCTATTTTCAAGGATTGAAGCAAATTTCTCAAGCTGTCAATCTCCTCATGATTGAATCCTCCAGCAATCACCTTTCCCTCAGTTGTTTCAGCCACATTTGCTTGTGATCTCTGGTGAGTCTCACGATTTCCCCATTCCTTGCTTGGTGGTTTTCCATGTAATTTCCAGCAAGTTTCCTTCGTATGTCTGGACCATTTACAATGCGTGCACCACAAATCATCCTTATTCACCCTCCATTGAGTTTCTTTAGTCTGCTTCTTAGGGATTTCTTCTTTGTCTCTACCTTTGAAGTTTGCTTTTACAGTCATGGCAGAGGATTCAGTAGGTTGTGGTTCCAACATAACTCCTCGCCTACTTTCTTCTCCTCTGACAATGGCTATGGTTTCCTCCAGTGAAGGTGTCTCAGCCTTTCCAAGAATTTGTACCCGTACTTGATCATACTCCGAGTTCAGACCAGCCAGGAAATCGTACACTCGATCTTTTTCTATGAAGGTTTTAATAACCGCAGCATCAGGGGCACACTTTATGTCGATCACACGATAATAATCGAGTTCCTGCCATAAGTTCTGCAGAATTTGAGCGTATTCAGTAACCGTTTTTTCCCCTTGTTTCGTTGCGGCTGTCCTGGATTTGATCTCATATATTAGGGCTGCATCACGAGCTTTGGAATATGTACGTTGAATGTAGCCCCAGATCTCCTTTGTTGTGACTAAGAACATACAAGTGTCGCTGATAGAAGGCTCCATGGAATCCCAAAGCCATGACATGATCATTGAGTCTTCTTCATCCCATGCTTTGAAGGTTGGTTCGTTTTCTGATGGTGCAGCAGACGTGAGATGATCCAGTCTGCCCTTACCCTTCAAATAGGTCCTCACAAATTGAGACCACTTTAAATAATTTTTTCCATTGAGTCGATAAGAGGGTCTAATAGTCTGTAAATCACCGGTCTTGTAGGAATCATTGGGATTATTCGGATTAGGCGCGGAGTTATTAGGCGGTGGATTGCTGGAAATTTCAGATTCCATCGTGAATACGGCAATGAAGGCAGTGTTTTAGTTACAACGATGAAGGCTGTCTAGAAACAAGGTTGTCAAGATAGATTAAGGCTCTAATACCATGTTGAGAATAGAGGCTTCCTTTCAAAGCTTCATTTCATTGTTGTAATCCTTCTCCTCTTTATAGGAGATTACATCGTACTTCTAGCAAGGACAAGATATGTTTTTAATACAATATCTTCTATAACAGGAAAGAAGTAAAAGATCAAATCAAATCTGATCTTTTCCATATCAACACATGTCAACTGGTGCTTCATGGCCGTGAAAGGAGGTGCTAGAGGCCGTGAAGGCGCGCAGAAACCCATTTTCTAACCCCCGAACGCTTCACGGCCGTGAATGGTGACTACATAAGCCGTGAACACTGGCAGAGACATGTTTTTCTTCAGGCTCTATGTTGTCACGGCCGTGAATGTGCATAAACGAGGCCGTGAACGTCCCTTTACCATGATACAGTCAAGGTTATGCCCCATTTGTCAAAGAAATATCACACGACACTTACGAGACATAGTGCAAGGAATTAAGGAAGAAAAAGAAAGAGATGAAACATCTTCCCTTGAAACAAGCAAGAAACAAGGAATCTTATTTTGGGGCACAACTGTTAGGTCCTACGATTAACAACTCTATGATCCTAGGCTAGAATTCATAGTAATTCGATCGTTTAGATAAGCAATTGAATTCGATCGAAAAACTCAAATGAAGAACAAGAGAGAGAATTCGAGTAGAGTGAGAAAGTTACTGTTGCTTCTCTCTCTAGAAATCGAATTGCGAGCCTTTCGGATCAATTCTCAAAACTTTCTCTATTCAGCTCAATTGATTTACAAGTATTTATACCAAACAAACTTGGTATAAATATCAAACTAGTCCTAATTTAAGGACTACTATACAAAACGCCCCTAATTATAAGGACAACTAATAAAATCAAGCACAATTACAAATAGTATTCTACAATCTCACCCTTTGTGCTTGATTGCGTCTCCGCGCCGTTTGTCCTTGTCGGGCGTAATATGATCTGCGCAAGCCCAGCGCATGCTCATAGTTCCTCAGAGTGATCCTAAGCTCCAGTCGCTCCTCGATATCTTCAAGCAATTCCATTAGGTGCGGCTGTTCTCTCACGAACCTGTGGATCCTCAGCATAGTGTCTCTGTTGATTTCTTCCAACCTCTGCTCGATGATTTTCCTGATGACCTTGAACGTCTCATCGCAAAACTTATGAATCTCTGTCTTCAGCATCAACCTATTCTTCTTTGCTATTGGATTGTGGTAGGTGATGCCTAGGACTGAGCTGATGTGCACGTGATTGTTGGGAAGCCCTTCGATCTCAGGTCCTTTGTTGAGTGGAGCGGTCATGTTGACCTTCTTCATATTGCTCTCCAGAGCCATCTGAAGGTCGTGTGCGGCATAGTACTTGACCTGGCGCAACATGAACCGGTAGAGCCCTTCGAGGCCTTCTGTCTTGATGAAGCCCTGAGGACCTTTGTACTTCTCCGCGTATAGTTGATAAAGTCGGTACACTTCATCGATGGGGAGGTACGGCAGGTCGCTCTCGCTCAGTTCCTCTCGGGTCCTGTCCACTCGTTCGATGATGTAGTGAGGTGTTGGAAGTCCTCCTTTGGCACAGTAGACGCTGAGTAGTTGGCTTATTGGGGAGAGACTCTTATAATGGCTCTTGGCTTGTGTCTTAGTCATCCCTAGCCTAACGTCAGGTCCTAGTTTGGTCAGCATCCAGAGGTAGGTCATCCTCTTCTGCTGGTCCCAATGAGAGATCCCTCTGAGCTCGAACTCGTTCGGCTTCTTCACTCTGTCCGGAGACCTCCAAATATTCTCACGAACTTCTTCGAGGAAGGGAATTTCAATTTGAATGTTTTCCCATTGCGTGTCGATCCGGACGGTCCCTGGCGTTGGCCTTGGAGAGGGAACCGCCTGTTGAGCTATTAACTCTGGTAGCCTTGGGATAACTCGCTCGTAGTCTTCACCTTCCTGAAGCTCGTCGTCTTCTATGATTACGAGATCTATGGACGCTTGTTGTAGAAAGCCCCGAACGTCGTGAAGCTGTTGTCTTTGATGCTCCTCGGGCATGGAATGGGTCATCCCCGAAGATGTACTTGTCTAGGGCCTCGTGTGGATTGACGCCATGTCCAGAGGGTCCCGGTTGGTCTGGAGCGACAGAGGGAGTGGCTTGGGTAGCTGCTAGAGCTAAAAGCATCGCAGCACT
Organism: Craterostigma plantagineum; assembly: GCA_027422505.1. Lineage (NCBI taxonomy): Eukaryota > Viridiplantae > Streptophyta > Magnoliopsida > Lamiales > Linderniaceae > Craterostigma > Craterostigma plantagineum. The sequence goes on along the minus strand of JAPQWV010000019.1, from coordinate 7,208,670 downwards.
TGCTTCTTCTTCCGGAAGCAAGGGGCTTGAGTAGATCAGTGGGGTGGACGAAGGCGTCCTCAGGTGAAAGGTTGGTGGGGATGTGGGCTATGCGGTGCGTGGTGTGGGCGGTTTGGGTGGTTTGTGTTTGGTGGGTGGTTTGTTTTGGGTATGGTGGGTTTGTGTTTGAGTTGTTTGGGTTTGTGTTTGGGTTGTTTGGGTTTCACCGGCTCCAGCGCTTGTCTGTGTAGCGCCCGAGCCTTGTCCTTGGCCACTTGTGGATGTCCTTGGCCTCTTCTGTAACGACCCGTCCCATACCGGGTGTCACTACAGCATCGGTCCCTACGGGACAAGTGGGGTTGGGCCCACCACACTCCGACTGATAGTCTGGCCCCACTGTACCACCATTTAACCTTTTAGCGTGCTTCGTGCACTCTCTCACACGCACCCTGAGAAACTTCCCAGGGGGTCACCCATCCCTAGATTGCCCCAAGTCAAGCACGCTTAACTTCGGAGTTTCTATAGATGGACTCCCGAAAAGGTAGGTCGACCTTGGTGATATGAGTAGTACTATCAATTCTTTTATACGATTCTTAGCCTGACACGCCCATACATTGTCAGTCTCAGGATCCCCTCTCATTCTGGTGTTGGATCGGTTCGTTCATGTACCCCTTCGCCTAGAAGCCTGCCAGGAGCCGCTCATTGTCCGTGCACCCTGGCACCGGCGATCACTCCCCGCCCTCTTCGGCCCCGGGCGTCACATGCCCACCAGCTTCCGCCTGGTTCGTCCCCGAACCAGCACCGTACTGCGAGAGGTTGTGCTCTGATACCACCTGTAACGACCCGTCCCATACCGGGTGTCACTACAGCATCGGTCCCTACGGGACAAGTGGGGTTGGGCCCACCACACTCCGACTGATAGTCTGGCCCCACTGTACCACCATTTAACCTTTTAGCGTGCTTCGTGCACTCGCTCACACGCACCCTGAGAAACTTCCCAGGGGGTCACCCATCCCTAGATTGCCCCAAGTCAAGCACGCTTAACTTCGGAGTTTCTATAGATGGACTCCCGAAAAGGTAGGTCGACCTTGGTGATATGAGTAGTACTATCAATTCTTTTATACGATTCTAAGCCTGACACGCCCATACATTGTCAGTCTCAGGATCCCCTCTCATTCTGGTGTTGGATCGGTTCGTTCATGTACCCCTTCGCCTAGAAGCCTGCCAGGAGCCGCTCATTGTCCGTGCACCCTGGCACCGGCGATCACTCCCCGCCCTCTTCGGCCCCGGGCGTCACATCTTCTCCCCCTCATGAGGGTCCTGATCATCAGGATCGTCATGTCTGCGCCGTGAGTGGGAGCTTTGGCCGCGGCAGGTGTCGGTTGGTGGCTCAGGATGATCCACCAATCGTCGATAGAGGGATTCTTCTTGAGGCAATCGGATGGACAGGCCTATCAAACGGGCGAGCAGTATGTCGTGGAGCTCGGTGATTGGGATTGTGTATGGGTTGATGAGGATGGAGGAAGTGGCTAGAGGGTCGGTGGGTGTGGGTTGTGGAGGTGTGGGGTTGGTTCGTGACGAAGGGCCTTCAGAGGCAGGTGCTTTCCCTGTATCTCTTCGGGATGCCTCGAGTGCTTGGAGTACTCTCTCTGTGATCTTTTCTTCCATTGACTGTACAGCGGCAGAGAGAGCGGCCTGGAATTGTTCGTTCGTCACGAAGGGAGTGGACGCCTTCATGGATGGACTAGGACGACTGATGTCGCCTGTTATCAACCCTTGAGTAGACACCGACTCTTGGGATTGGCTCACAGTCACTTGAGGTTGTGACTGTATGAGACTTCCACCCAATCCTCGAGTCGAATCCTGAGGATTCGTCTCTATGGGTGTTGTTGCAGGCTCGGGTTGCGCCTGCGAACCAGATACTATGTGAGTTGGTTGCAATTAGGTTTTGCGTGATTAAAAGTTTTTCGACTGACAAAAGTTAACTTTTATTAACTAGAATTAATTCAATGTTGGGTTTGCGATTGGACGTTTTGCGATTAAATGGATCAGGCCCATTACTATTTGCGTTCGAGAAATTTTTGAAATCGAAAATTGCTCTCAATTCAAATTTTTCGATCGCAAATTATCGCGGCCAATCAAAATTGTTCCCAACACTGTTTACGATCGAGAAACTTATGATCGTGAATTAAGTCTTCTAACTAGTTTCTCGATAGTAAGTACTTCTAAAATTTTCAGATTGACCCCTATTTCAAAATAAAACCTTTTGTAAGTCTCCCCCTTAGTAATTAAAATAAATGCAATTAACTCCCTGTATTTTCCGTGTAGTAGCGTCTAGCTCCCCTGGCAGAAATTTAAAAATCTGTATCACTCAGAGATAAGCGTTAGTAATGATGGAGTTAATCAACAATTATTTTTGGCAATTTTATCTTTGAAATATTTGGTCTGCTCCCTTCTTTGTAGTGTCGACGTCTTGATCCTTAATTTTGAAAGATCTGAAATACTCAGAGAAAAACTTCAAAAGTATTTGGAGGTAGGCTACAAGTCTTATACTTGCTCCCCCTCAAATGATGCACACGAATTGATTAATTATGCAAGCATATGAAATCAATTCAAGTCACGAGCACACAAATTTACCAAGTAAGCATGTGTACATGGTCCCCGAGAACATGTACTTTAAAATATTGTGTGAGGGTAGAAGAAATGACAAATTTATCGCATTTAAACAATTCAGCACCAATGCAATCTAAAATTGCATTTAGAATGTGCGATTTACTAAATAAATTCGCATTTATTCAATTCAATGCATATGAAACATAACATTTCATGTCAAAATGTGCGAAATTTTTATTTATTATTTATTTCTTAGTATATATCTATGTATATATATATTTTTTTATTTTTACTTTTATTTTTTTATGGGATGGGGTCAGATTATTTTGCTTCGATCAATCGTCACGCCTAAAATTTTACAAGACATTTGAAAGAAGAAAATGCCGTCAAGTCATGTCGTCAAACTTAAAGTCCTAAGTTCATAGACTGGTCCATGTCGACAACTCTCACCAGGTTCGCTCTTGCTCTCAATTAGCTATCTTGGGATTTTTATATTTTTATCACTCAAGTCAACACAAGCAATTTTATGTCAATTTACCTGTGATCGAGGCATTTTTAATCATTTCACCTAAGCGAGAGACCGTCTATGTGGAATCAAAGGGTTGTAAGGGTTATAATTTGGCTAGGACTTAGAACGGAAGGAATTTAAAGGAAAATGAGCTTATCTCTTCACCGTCTTCCAATCCTACGTCCGTCTCCCTTTTTTTTCGGCGTCTTTCTTCTTTTCAATCTTTTCTCCCTCTTTTTCTTTTAAGAACTATCCCTTTTTATGTTATGCACAAGCTGAAGCTCCGCTTCTCCATGAGGCTCTAGGGGATTATCGTAGGCGAAGTTCTTCTTATTGGTTCTCGGGCCGATATTGAGCTCCTCTTCTCTTAATCCCTATTGAGGTTTCAGAGATTATCAATTTGGAGAAGTTCTCGGTTATGGAATTCGTACCCGAGGCTGCACTCCTCTTCTCGTTTCCCGATACCGGATTATCGTTGGAGAAGTTCACTTCGTGGTGCTCCTCTTCCAGCCGTTCTGACGAGCGTACGAGATTACCGATGGAGAAGTTCACAGCAGGATCCATGCCACTTTCTACAAGGTAGTCGGAAGGCCGGTTCCTTTGGTCTGTTTATTGCGCGTTGAGCAATGCATTCTTTTGTCATCATCTTACTTTTTCTTTCGTTATCTCCCCCTCCTTTTCTCGTTTGAACAACCATTCGAAGAGTATAGAGTTCGGTTGAAGGCTGAGAACGGGTTTCAAATGAAGAAAAGGACATCGGAGAAGGCTCAAAGTGGATTGACTAAGGGCTAACGTGGGGAAATTTATATAAGGCCAAATGAGGAATATCCTAAACTCCCTTATCATTTTCCTAACGATCTAACGCAAGATGAGTATGAAGCCAAGTATCACTAGTTAAGACAAGCAATTGATGTGTGACTCACTCGAGAAATAGATCCAAAGAAAGGAAAATAGAACAAGGCTTGAATCCTCACATTTATAGTGGCTTTGTGTCTAGTGGAGCAAACCTAATGACCTTTAGACACAAGAATGCAACTTAGACTGACAAAATTAAGCAATTAAATCGATCGCATGTCGGGGTAAAATTCTAAGTGACTTTAGATCAAAGCATCCTAAAGGATTTCGTCATACCCCTTTATTTTATATATAAAAATATATATTATTATTATTATATTTATTTTTATCACGTAAGATAAGAACAAATAAGCATAGAAAACACATAGAATAGAGCATGTGATAGCACAGAAGATCAGGTAATGCACATATTACGGAAGATTCAACATGCCTAATTTTCCGACAAGGAATTGAAATCGTTTCTCATCCAATGCCTTGGTGAAAATGTCGGCTAGTTGAAACTCCGTGTTCACAAAGTACATCTCTATCGTGCTTTTTCTACGTGATCTTTGATAAAATGTATCTAATGTCTATGTGTTTTGTGCGTGAATGATGAACAGGATTGCAAGTAATAGCGATTGCACTCTGACTATCACTATATATGGGTATATTATTCAGATTGTACCCATAGTCGCGAAGCTGTGTCCGCATCCACAGCATCTGTGAGCAACAGCTGGCAGCAGCTACGTATTCTGCTTCGGCCGTCGAAGTTGACACACAGTTCTGCTTTTTGGATGACCAGCAAACCAGCTTTTCGCCTAAAAATTGAGCGCCACCGGACTTGCTTTTCCTGTCCATTCGGCAACCTGCATAGTCAGCATCAGTGTAACCGATAACTTTAAAATTCGTACCCTTTGGATACCATAGGCCAAGGGTAGAGGTGCCCTTAAGGTAGCGTAGAATTCTTTTGACCGCGAGCATATGGGATTCTTTGGGATCGGCTTGAAAACGGGCACACAAGCATGTGGCAAACATGATGTCCGGCCGGCTCGAAGTAAGGTAGAGAAGAGATCCAATGATACTGCGATACAGTGTGATGTCGACCGACTTGCCAGAGGGATCAGCATCCAACTTGCAGCTTGGTGACATAGGAGTGCTGAGAGGCTTGCTCTGGTCTTGATGAAATTTCTTCAGAATATCCTTGATGTATTTAGTCTGACTGATGAAAATTCCATCATCGAGCTTCCTGACTTGGAGTCCTAGGAAAAACTGCATCTCTCCCGTGTGACTCATCTCGAATTTGCTCTTCATGAGATCTCCAAACTTCTTGCAGAGCCGAGGATTTGTTGATCCGAATATGATGTCGTCGACGTATACTTGGACGACCATCAGATCTTTGTCATGACATTTAATGAAGAGGGACTATCGTTCCTCGTATGAATCCAGACTTCACGAGGAAATCACTCAGGACATCGTACCAAGCACGAGGGGCTTGTTTTAGTCCATAGAGAGCTTTGTCCAAGCGATAGACATGATCGGGATGTTCTTGATCAACGAAACCTTCCGGCTGAGCGACGTAGACTTCTTCTTTTAACACGCCATTGAGAAAGGCAGTTTTAACATCCATCTGATAGACTTTGAAGTCTTTGTGAGCTGCATAAGCCAGCAGGAGGCGGACAGCTTCGATACGAGCTACAGGAGCATAACTCTCGTCGTAGTCGATGCCTTCCTGTTGATTGTATCCCTTAGCTAGGGGTGAGCAAAACCGGATATCCGGATTTTCGGATATCCGAATTTCGGATATCCGGATTTTCGGATATCAAAAAGTGATATCCGTATCCGGTCCGGTTTTAATCGGATATCCGAAAATCGGATATCCGCTTTATTCGGATATTTAAATCGGATATCCGCATCCGGTTTTTATATTTATTTATTTTTATATTTTTTAATATTTTCTTTTCAAAATCATTTTTTTATTTCTTATCAAAATAAAAAATATATTTTTTCATATAAAAGTTTCTACACATAGTAATTAACACAATGTGTGAATTTTATGATTCAAAATTACATAATAAATAATTAACACAGTACCACAAATTCACATTAATTTTTTAACTTGCATCTAGATATTTTTGTTTTTTTTTTATTTACAAAGGTTTTGGCAATAATAAGATAATATGGATATAAATATTTCCAATTGGACGATTTTTTTTCCTTTTTTGACCTTCATTTTTCATTTTGAGCTATTTTTCTTATTTTTCTATTATTTTTTTAATATGAAATCGGATACCGGATATCCGGATTTTAGACAAATCACTATCCCTATCCGATCCGGTTTATTTTAAAATAAATCGGATTGGATATCCGATCCGGTTTTTAAAACCGGATATCCGTTTTTTCGGGTTTTGAAAATCGGATACCGGACCGGAATCCGGTTTTCGGATATTTTTGCTCAGCCCTACCCTTAGCAACTAGCCTTGCTTTGTTCCTGATCACTTCACCATCTTCATTTTTCTTATTCTTGAAAACCCATTTAGTTCCGACCACTGTTTTCCCATGTGGACGGGGTACCAAGGTCCACACTTGAAGACGTTCGAAGTGATTGATTTCCTCTTGCATTGCAATTGTCCAATCCGGGTCTCGAAGTGCGTCTGCTACTTTGGTAGGCTCATTTTGGCTCAGGAAGCAACTGAAAAGACTGCGTTGACGACGTGTCCTCACACCAACCGAGGGATCGCCAATTATCTGATCAACCGAGTGACCTCTCGTCCACTTGCGCTCATGCGGCAAGGCTGAAGTCGATGAGTCAGCCATCTGTGGATCTAGATTGCCTATAGTCTCCGATTGATCATTTGTCTGAGGAAGTTCCAATATTGCACTTGGATTGATCGTCTCAGATGATACTTCCTCGATGACAACTGTAGGTTCTTCGGTGTTCTGTGGCAATTCTGAATCGGGTGGGGTAGAGGTGTGAGATGAACTTGGTACGTCGGTCTCGTTCGGTAGAGAATCCATTGTTGGTGTCGTCGTGTATGACCGGTTCGAAGAGAGAATCCAAGTCGTCTATTGCGAGTCTCGTTGCTTCGTCTGACACTGATCCTGAAGTTGTTGCCATCTTCTGTTGGTTTTGTGCCAACACACCAGTGATTACGGGTTCTGAAATGTTGTCTTCAGAAGCCAACGGGTTAGGCACGGGTCCTGGACTGAATTGACCAGAAGCCATTTCTGCCACTTCGTGGAAAGTGACATTATAGCTTTCCTTAATAGTTCGGTTGGACTTGATGTATACTCGGTACGCTTTTGATGTTGAAGAATACCCGACAAATGTAGCTTCGAATGCTTTAGGGTCGAACTTTGCACGTTGCTCTCGGTCGTTCGCCACAAAGCACTTGCACCCGAAGACTTTAAGGAAAGAGATGTTGGGCACTCTATTATTCACAATCTCGTACGGAGTCTTGTTGAACCGTTTGTGAACCACCGTCCTGTTTTGAGTAAAACAAGCGGTATTGACTGCTTCAGCCCATAGAAAGTGTGGAAGTTTCGATTGGATCAGCATCGTACGAGCGGCTTCCACTAGTGTTCGATTTTTCCTTTCAACGACCCCATTTTGTTGAGGTGTTTTGGCAGCTGAAAATTGTTGACTTATTCCAAGTTTCTGATAAAATTCACTGAGGTGACTGTTCTTGAACTCAGTGCCGTTGTCTGTTCGAACGACTTGAATAGTCTATTGCAGCAGATTTTGAGTTGTGTTCACAAAATTGATAATCAAGTCACCGGTCTCATCTTTCGTTCAGAGGAACTTAGTTCACGTGTAGCGAGAATAGTCATCCACAATCACTAGGACATACTTTCTTCCATTGATACTCTGAGTCTGCATCGGACCACAGAGATCCATGTGAATTAGTTCCAATGGTCGAGAAGTAGACGCGATTTGCTTGACGTGATGAGATGCTCGCTTCATTTTTCCTAATTGACATGCCGAACACTGATGCTCCCTTTGTAGTTGTATAGTTGGAAGACCGTGAACCAACTTTTTCGTAGAAAGACGTTGGAGAGCTTTCATATTCAGATGAGACAGTCGTTGATGCCATAAGTTGTTCCTCTGTAAATCCGTCTGAGAAATGAGGCATACAGCTGTCGAGGGCCGCACAGACGTCAGGTTGATCGTGTAAAGATTAGATCTCCGAAGTCCTTGAATGAGTTCTGTGTCCTGACTATCCAAAATTCTGCATCGGTCAGCATGGAAGACCACCTGGAAGCCTTTGTCACAGAATTGGCCTATGCTGAACAAGTTATGGCGGAGGCCTTCGACGTACGAGACATCTTTGATGGTCAGATTCTTCAGAGTGATATCCCCAAGTCCTAGAATCGGGGTTGAATCGTTGTTCCCAAATCTGACTTTGCCGTTGGGTCGGTCTTTGTAGTTGCTCAGCAGCTCTTGACTACCAGTCATGTGTGTGGAGCAACCAGAGTCGAGGTACCACACATGATGGATCTGCAAAAACAATTTAGAGAGCTTTAGGTACCCACTTAAGCATGGGTCCTCTCAGATTAGCAGATTTAATTTTGGGTTCAGATATGACTCCTAAATCTATTTTTGGAAAAGTCTTAATAACCCATTGCACTTTTGAAAAAGTGGGTTTGGGTTTTGCCTCTATAAGAGACTTGGCTCTTTTGGCTTTTGTCGTCCTAGGCGGAGATTTAGGAACCCATTTGGGTTGAACCTTACAGGGAAGGTTAATTTCAGCACGTACAAATGCTTTGGAGGGTTTGACTGAGGAAAAGATCTTTTCTTGTGATAGTCTCCTAAGGTGCTTGGGGGATTTAATTTCTACGGGATACCTTAGGTGAGCACATTCATGTATAGCGCCATATTTCTTTATGGCTGGATCTTGTTTCCTACGTGTCTTTCTTGTGGCATTTGTTTCAGAATGATTAATTTTTGACGTAGAGCCTATTTCGAAGTTGGTGCTTCTAAAAGTGATCGGCTGAAGTGAATAAGTAGAGGCAATTATCTTAAAAGTGGAAATAGCTCTTTTATTTCTACGAGTGTCTTTTATTGTAACAGAAGGATTAGCATGCTCAGAAACATTTAAATCTAATGGCTCCTTTATCTTAGGGCTAGACACTCTTACCTTTGTTTTTAGTGCTGACGCTACGCTCCCTGTAGACGTAGGTAAAGTGAAATTAGTTAGCACTTTTAACAAAATTATTATTACAATATTTATCTTTCAAAGGCGATTTTTCATTTTTCACGCTTTTTGTAAAAGCGTGAGAGGTAGCTTGGGAGGACGAGGAAGCCTTGAGATTTTCCATCTCCTTAAAAAAAATTTCCTTTTCAGCTTCAAAATTCTCTCGTTCTTTTCCTAACTTAGCTTGTGACTCCTCTATCTGTTTTATGATAGGAGGTTTGTAGAGAGAATTTTTATAATTAATGGCTTTAACTTCCTCGTGGTGTGTTTGAGAATCAGGAGGTAGAATTTGAACTAAATTACAGACAGGAGTTAGAGTTTCTTTCCTATTTTTGTCCCTTTCATTTAGTTCTTTGTAGTCAAAGGGGATTTCTGGACCATGTGGACCTTGTCTAATGGACGAATCGAAAGTACTTGCATAAGACGATTCAGTAAAATTTCTAAGAGAGGTTATTCCTAAGCGCATGTGTTTAACATCATATATTTCTTTCTTTTGTAAAACACACGGGTTAGTGAAACCTATGCCTTCTATAGGATTATAGAACTCTATATCCTTGGGCTTGTTCAAAAATATCGTCTATTCGGACTGTCCCCTACGCGTAACTATATCGTCTAATTTCTTTACTTTGGCATATAGTTTCTTGCGTTCCTCACCTAGGAGAGCGTAATTATTTTCCACGGTAGTTTCGCGGCTTGACAGGCATCGAATAAGCTCCCTAGTCTTGGCATTCGATGTTTCTAATTGAGCTTCTAAGTTAGTGATCTTAGAGGTAGCTTCGGTTATCCTACAATTTAAAATGGCTTTTTCGTTGAGATTTCTAACCAAGCAGTTGTAGTTATTTGCTAGCCTATCTTCTAATTCCTTAATTTTTTCGCTCTGTTGTCCTAGTTAAGGTTGACTAGTCTCTATAGAATGGAGGCTCTTGGTAAGTTCATCTATTTTTGCACTAGAGCTCCTAAGTTCTTGTTCGAGACTATCTATCTTCTCCTGAGCTCTCTCAAGTTCGTTCTCTACTTCCTTTATACTTTTCTGCTCACGTTTCATGTTAGCATATTGCTTTTAATATGATTCTAACATGGTCAATAATGTGGAAGGAGTGACTACCTCATTTGAAGACGTGGATGCGTTGTCGTCGTCCGTACGAGTGGATGTTTCGGCGTCCAATTCGTTGTCGAGACGGGCCATAAGAGCTAAGTTCTCTTCTTCGGAGCTCGACGTGTCCTCGAGCCATTGGTCCTGTTCGGCCATGAGAGCTACTCCAGCCTCTTTCTGTTTTGTCAATTGAAGCTTCTTGGAGTAGTAGTTTGCATCTCTTTTCTTCGGGAGACTGCACTCTCTGGCGAAGTGACCTGCTTTGCCACAATTAAAACATTTGTTAGTCTCTTTGGAATTCTTGACCCCGGAACTCTCCGGAGCACGTTCTTTGTTCTTGGAGCTTGTAGTCCGAAGTCTATTGGCTGAGGTTGAAGACTTCTTCTTGAAGTACTTCTTGCTCATCATTTGTCCAATGAGAGCTAACTGTTTTCCAAGGGCTTTCATGTTCGGCTCGATGTCGGAGTCCGATTCCTCTTCCGACTCTGATGATGAAGGTGGCCTAACGATCTTATCCTTTCTTGATCTTGTGCTCCTCTTCTCCGAGACTAAGGCAACCGTGTCATCGGTTTGTTTGCCTTTCTGCTCTTTGGTGATCTCGCGGATATCTTCCTCATGCTGAGCGAGATTTTCGAACACGGCATGGACATCCAACTCCTCTAGATCTTTGTTTTGTCGTATTTGAGTGGATATTTTCTTCCATTCCGTGGGCAGAGAAGATAGAAATCTTATGTTTGTCTCCATGTTTGTCTTCATTATTTCTATCTTCCTCATCTCATTGAGAAGAGTGAGGTATCGTTGGTAGATCTCGTTTAGACTCTCCTCCGGCTTTGCTTTGAATGAGTCGTAAGCGGTGAGAATGTTCGCCTTCTTGGCCTTTATGCCAACTTCCGTTCTTTGCATCATCCTATGCAGTTCATCCCACATCCCTTTGGCTGATGTAAGGCTGTCGATTTGTCTGTATATATCGTTGGGGATGCCCTGCATAAGGGTATTCATGGCTACTAGATCAGCCTTAGCTCGAGCTCTTTCCTTCAGAGAGTATTCTCTAGGCTCCTTTAGTCGCCTAGAAGCTGGAATTGCTGGAGTAGCTGTTTCGTCCCCGGCTACATGGACCCAGAACTGTGCCGGTCCCTCTTCAAGGGACTTCAGTAGATTTTCTACTTGATCCTTTAGAGCAATGAAATTCAGAAAGCGGCTTCTCCAAACTGTGTATTCGCCTCTTTGCAAGATCGGCGGACGGTTGTCATTTCCGAGTGAGTATGCATCCATGTTTGTATTGCAGTCGAGTTGTTGAAGGATCTTCGTTAATTGTTTTGAAGGTTGAAGATGATGTAATGTGCTTCACAAGTGAAGAAATTCGTTAGTAGCGTTTGATTCGAAAATTAGATCGAGAATTATTTTCGATTCTTTAAAGTTTGATCGAAATTAATTCCGTTGAGATAGAGTGTACTGGGTACTGTTCTCGTGCGAGAAATTTTGTCAGCGATATATTTTACGAACGAGATAAATTGCTCAAAATCATTCGGTCGAGAAAAATTTCTTGATCGTGAATTTATTTCGATCGTAAAGAAACAGTACGTTAGTAAGTTTCTCGACAAGTCAAAATAAATCTGTTTACTAGAAAAGTTTCTCGCGTATAAATGATTTTTGCCTGGTCAAATGTTAAAAGGTTTGACTGAAAAGTTTTTCGAGTGAAAGTTTTTTACCCATGCAAAGTCAAAATAAGTCTTCCTCGAAAAAGTTTTTCGTGTATAATGCTCGAGAAATTTTCTTTAACTAAAATTGTTTCTACTGATGACGCTTCTAGCGCTGACTACGTATTCTGACCGAGAAAAATTCTCGCGCTAAGTTTATCGATCGAGAAACTAATCCGATCGCAAAACTTAGCGAGAGAAATTTGAGCAATCGAGAAAAATTAACAGAATACGATTAACACTAATTCGAGCAAAAACAAAGAATCAGATAGTGAAATTTGAGGCAATTGCTCGCAATTAAGTTCTATTCACGCACGAACAAGCAATTAAACACGTTATGAAGCAAAATATATCGAATTTGATCAAAATCAGAACGTGTTCTTCATGTTCTTCGCACACAGTAACACGCAGAGGCAATTCAATCCTAGAAATCGAAGTTTAAAACGCTACAGAACTGATCGCAATGATGATCTATCACTTAAAAAAGCACAGAAACACCAAATTCAATTCAATTAAGCACAGAATTAAGCTATTGGATCGAAAGCAGATTTCGCGCCAAACTGTTCTTCGATGAACAGTGAACAGAATTAAATTTTCGATCCAATTCTAATAATTTTCTATCCAAAACAGAACGAATCTGCTCGGATACCAATTGTTAGGTCCTACGATTAACAACTCTATGATCCTAGGCTAGAATTCATAGTAATTCGATCGTTTAGATAAGCAATTGAATTCGATCGAAAAACTCAAATGAAGAACAAGAGAGAGAATTCGAGTAGAGCGAGAAAGTTACTGTTGTTTCTCTCTCTAGAAATCGAATTGCAAGCCTTTCGGATCAATTCTCAAAATTTTCTCTATTCAGCTCAATTGATTTACAAGTATTTATACCAAACAAACTTGGTATAAATATCAAACTAGTCCTAATCTAAGGACAACTATACAAAACACCCCTAATTACAAGGACAACTAATGAAATCAAGCACAATTACAAATAGTATTCTACAACATCTGCATAAAACAAGCTAGAGTTCTTTTAAAATTCCTTCTCCTTGGAACTCACGTTGAAGAAAATGCATAAGTGAAGGAAGGCAAACTTCTATTTAAATAGCCAATGTGAGGAGAGTTAGAGGAGGAGGAAAAGGTTGAAAGACCAATCTAAGCTCATATATACATACACATAGTCACACACACGTTACCATTCTAAGCCCCAAGAACACAACATTAGTTGCTCACCAAGTGCTCGATAAAAGTCCTAAACGAAGAACGAGATTAACTTCGAAGTCGAATTCAAAGTATTTATGATGTATTCGATGTTAATTATGTGGTTTGTTGTGATGACAATGAGTAGCTAAATTTATTGTATTTGAGATGAGATGAACCCTAGCGAGATCGATTGTATGTTGTGTATTTGATGTATTGCTATTGTTACGACTCGTTTGTGAAGCATATAATTTTGATTATGTCTATGTGATTGAAATTGTCTAGTTAGCTTGTCATGTCCAAGTGTTTAAGTTAACGAAGTTGGGAAATCGTACGCTACGCTCGAGAGAGGGGCGAACGATTAGACCACTCGTAAACGAGCGGAATAAATTCATCGCTAGAGATAGGTTGAACTACCCCGCCGGATTAGAGTCAAATCTAATAGTGGGATTCACCGTGTTTTTAATGCAATCTTCGGTTAAGTAGTTAGGGGATCTTGCCCGGCTATTTAATTAGTTGATTAGTTGTTTGCGAGTCCCGTATGATAAGGCGCAGTTTCGTCAGTCGTATGAATTCCTACGCATGTTGTAGGAATCTTCACGGTCTAATGATAGTGTTGCTTACGTGTACTCGATATATGTGTTGGTCGAGCTAGGGGGATTCGAAGTCTCAAATACGTCTGTTTACATAAGGGTTTTCTTCTTCGTGCTACTTTATTAAGTTGTATTTTCTAAGTATCGTTATTTACCATTTCAACAATCAAATGTTCGTACTAGGATATTTAGGCAAACGTTTTTCTAAGGTACGTAGTTCTTTGGGGATTCGATATTCGAATACTTGCTACGTTTATGCTATTTCGATAGGTACACTTGCCTGTTGAGCGTAGGATATTTCGTTAGTGTTCGCTTTATTTTATTACTCGATCCGCTCGATCAAACATCAATTGGAAACGCCAAATTAAGGGGGGTTTATTCCTTTCCAAAAAGGGGGAGATGATGCAGAAAAGCACGAATTTTGAGAAGAAAGACAAAAAAGGGAGATTGTTAATGTCGAAGATTTGAAAGAAAATTTTGTCTTTCTTCCCCAAAATAAGTGGTGCACCTACATGCCAAAAATAGGAGATTGCAATTACCATATATGGAAGATATGAAGATCAAGGGTAAATAAGGAGAGAATATTCGAATTAAATATATACTATATTTAGGGAGATCTTCGAGAAATAATTTAGGAGATCATCAAGAGATCTTTTACCAATCAAGAGGGAGCCAAGTCCTATAAATAAGAGGAGAAGGCGAGCTACGCACTTGTGCTTTACACGAGAAAATTTGGAGAGCTTGAACAACGCAAAAATTATCGAGTATACGTGGAGAGAATTTGAGAGCTACACACTTGGGGCTTTACACGAGAAAATTTAGAGAGCTTGGAGGATGCAAAAATTATCGAGTATACGTTGAGAGAATTTGAGCGAGCACGAGTTTGTTTTTAGTCTAGTATTTTGTCTTTGCAAAAGTCGTAAGACTTTGTAGTTTGGTAGGATCGTAAGATTCGTTTGTTTTCTAGGCTTGATCTTTTTGTAACCCATTTTTAATAGTGGAATTTTGCCATGATGCTCGCAACAAGTTGAAGAACTTCGTGCACAATTTAAAACTCGTGCGCGTCGTCTTTTACTACTAAGTTTTATTTTTCCGCTGTGCTAAAACGTTTTGATCCCAGATGTTGGGCCGTGTGGTGGTTTAACATTTTAGTCAACATCTATGTGTCTGGTTTTAAACTTAGTTAGGTTGCATTCATATCGTTTATGGACCACTTCAAAGACACTCGTGCTCAAACTCTGTCAAAGTGTGCTTGTGATCTCTTGTATTCGCACCTCTTTTTTTAAACTGTAAGGTGAAGTCCCCTTTTATGTCTTCGTTTTGGGGCAGTTTCACAATTGACGTGGAAACGCCCACTAACTCCACAACGTCCACTAATATGGATGTAACCGTTGGAAGTTGGTTTGGATAGGTCCAAAAGACTCAGTCTTGACTTAACTCCCAATCTTCCTATTTTCAGTAAGTTCCTTCCAAAGTTTGCTCCAGCTGCTCTACACTCATTCCATGTGTTTTGACTCCTTCCAATCCCTATCCAAATCCTACTAATCACTAAGAAAAGCCACGTAACCGAATTAAACGTGTTTTGGCCATGAAAGATAAAACTGAAGTTGGACACATTCTCTGACAACAAACTTTGACTAGCATGTTGCCCCAACATTGTCAACATTGAAGTTCCAACATTAACAAATACAAACACATAAAGAAAGTCTCAGTGGAAACAATACAAAGGCAAAATAGACCTTTTTCAGCTTCCAAAACACTTGAAATTTAGCTCATAGATAGGTACGTAACTGAAGTTATTACTTCTTTGTCCTGTATAACCAAACATTACAACGTTGGGATGCTCTTGTCATCTTAGTTCAGAGGCACATTACGAAAAGAAATCACAAACAAGCTAGAACAAGAAAAGCAGGGCCATAGGAATGGATCTTTTTCGTATTTCGAACGGTAAAAGAAGCAATCAACTAACTAGAGCAGGTAAAAAAATGCAATCAACACATATATCACACAACAGAAAACAAAGCACAAAGTAACGATTTCTAAACCAAACAAACCTCAACATGGTCATCGTCTTTGCCCTTCTCCTCCTCGCCGGAACCACCCCATACCGCTCGCGGCGGAGTTGTGGTGGCACAGTAATCATCGTCATCCTCGTCGTCTACATCCGCCCAAGACTTCGCCGTCAGAGGCGCCAGAGCCCAGTACCCCCTTTTCTCCTCCTCCTTATCTCCTTCCCTCGATTTCGCAACTTTAGAAGGACCGCCCTCAGTCCCCAGCAGTTACCTCCGAAGAACCCTTCTTCTTCTTCTTCTTCTTCTTCTTCTTCTTCTTCTTCTTCTTCTTCTTCTTCTTCTTCTTCTTCTTCTTCTTCTTCTTCCTCAGGCTATCCAACGCCGCAAAGACGTTAGTGCTGTTCACAACGAACCTGTCATGAACAACCTTATGAAGCTTCTAGCGGTTGAAATCATTTGTCTCACAATTCTTGTCCCATTTCGTGTCCCACTTTGTTAAAATAATTCTTATGACTACCGAAAAATATTTGATATGGATATCAAATTGATCATCACAAAATGAGGAATAAATTGGATTTTTTTTATTTTTATCTTATAAATCACATGAAATAACGATGATTTTATGATTTGATGGAATATAGAAATAAAGAAATTAATAAATAAAAAAGAGAAATTTTGAACGCAGGATTTAAAATTCAACGGATGTGATCATTTGGGACATAGAGGGGACAAAATTTGTGGGACGGAAGATTTCATGCCGCCAGATACTAGATAATTGGGCTTATCATTTCTTTAATATTTTAGTATTATTATGGCTTATAAGCCCTTGTAGTTAGTACTTAGTATATAAGTATGTAGTGGTGAGTGTTAATGAATTAAACAAATTAATACAAATTCTTAATGCCCCGTTTGGATTCCGGATTTCGACTTGAAATCCGGATTTCGCTCAAACCTTCAGTTTGGCAATCGCATCGATTTGTATTTCGATCTTGCCCAAATCCGAGGGGAAATCCAAACTCTTATAATTCGTCGGATTGAAAATTCGTGTCAAATGACCCGTTTTCGAAATCCAAAGTTGGGCACGTAACGAGTTTTTTCACTGATAATAATAATAATAATAAAATAATAATAGTAACAGTATAACAATAACCCTATAATAATAAAAATAAATAATAATAATAATAATAATGAAAAATATAATAATAACATAATAATAATAATTATGGGTGGACGATGAGTCGAGCCTATTCGCAAGCTCGATGAGCCGACTCGAGCTCGTCATGGATTCGCGAATGAGCCGGCTCGAGCTCGACGAGCTCTTATCGAGGTCGAACTCGTCACGGGTTCGCGAATGAGCCGGCTCGAGCTCGAGCTCACTCGTGGGCACTCGAAAGCTCGCAAGTCGGCTCACGAGCTTTTTTTATATTCATGATTTATTTTATTTTATTTTGTACTTTTCAAATTCTTTTAGAAGAAGTTAGAAATCTAGTTCGACGAGCTTCACGAGCTCGAGTCGAGCTCTGTTTTGAAATCGAAATTTCGAAATCCTAACGTTTGTCAAACAACGAATTTGGATTTGAAATTACGATTTTCAAATTCATAATTTAAAATCAAGCGATTTCGTTCAAATACGCGAATCCAAACGCAGTCTAACCTAATTCTCTCTCAATTCTCTCCCTCGTAACTTCTTCTCTCTCAATTCTCTCCCTCAGTGATCTCTAGTTCTCCACTCCAATTCTTTTCTCATCGATGGAAGCGTTAATCCTTCGTCTTCTTCTCCGTTAAGATCTAAGTTCGTGACAATTGGTATCAGAGCTCGGTTCTCGGCCTGAGATTTCATCAATGGTGGAGGAAGCAAATCCCCCACAGTTACGAGAATATCTAAGCCGATCTGACCGAACTCTTATTCCAACAGTTGTACGGTACCAGGTATTGCACGGGAAAGCTGCTAATTAAGCTGCAACAAAGGAAGGACACGTGCAATGAATTAATAAGTAAGTTGAAGGTTAACAATATTTTGACTAATTTAGGGCAGCTCGATTCGAATGGTGATGTGAGTCTAGTTGCTAGTTGGTCACATTTGGGGAGTGCTCGGCAAATTATTCATGATAATACACAGCCGCATGAATTGGTATTTTAATTAAATAAACAAAAAAACAATAAGCATTAACAAAATAAAATGGAAGTCAAAAGTATTTGTAGATAAAAATGTGCCTAAGAGGGGGGGTGAATTAGGCTTATAAAAATTTTATGCTTCTTTTCACAAATGCTAAGTGTGGTGACTTAGATATGCCTACTGATGTTTGTGACGAGTATGACTGATATATCCTAGTAACGTCGGATGTGCGTCGGGTCTGTCTCACAGCAATAAAGAAATAACTGAAAAGTAAATGCGAGAAAGGATTTTTATAGAGGTTATATCCCCAACTGGGGTTTACTCCTCTCCTTGGGATTTGCTTCCCAAGAGTTTAACCAATCACTATAATGCACCGTAGCTGGATATAAAACTGATTGGTTAGCCCAATACACAACCGAAACAAGTCGAACACTAGACACTACTAGGTTACCACACGCCGAGTTTCGTTCTTCGGAATCTCCTTGATCCCGACAGACACAGCTCGCTACCGAAGGGCCCCCGGACTTGTCCATCCCTTCACGTGTGCGTAAACATTGACCTTACCTCCTTGGTATTGCTTATGTCCGAAGACAACACGTCCGAAGACAGAATATATGGCGTGGGAGGATGGAATAACAGAATGAATCACTCGCTCAGTGATGGATACGCAAGTTAAAGCTCAGGTGGGCAGAAAGCTATCGCAAGTGGTAACTCAGGAATCTCTTAGTATGTTTCTGCTCAAGAATCTCTGGTAGGCTTATATTCGCAAATTCTAAGTACCTCGAAAGTCTGAAGTGCAACTCATATATAATCCTTTAAAAATAGCACTTCACATGGAAAATCATATCAACCAATAATTACCAAATCAAGCATAGTTTCCATGCAATTTCGAGTCAATCATACCACATAAATCATGCTCTTAATAAATCATCACAACGGTCATATAGCACATTTAAAGCATAATTATTTTCCATATAAAGGCTCAATTTCGTTCTCAAGCTCATTCAACCATTTCGCATATATTTTCCATTTCAGGACATTC
Organism: Craterostigma plantagineum; assembly: GCA_027422505.1. NCBI lineage: Eukaryota > Viridiplantae > Streptophyta > Magnoliopsida > Lamiales > Linderniaceae > Craterostigma > Craterostigma plantagineum. Next base: position 7,189,791 of record JAPQWV010000019.1, on the reverse strand, counting down.
CACAAGTGATTCCCTGCTATCAGTTTCTAGTAACGAGTCAATCCAGATTTACTTTCCAAGTATGGCACACATGATAGCAATACATCAGCATGTTTTCCATGTACGGCTCATAGCATTTAATCAATATATTTACCATGTTTAGCACACAAATCAGATCGGAGCATACTTAATTCGATTTATCATAATATGGCAGAACTTTCCTTATTTCAGAGATCACACCCGTTATAGCACATACCATATAAGAGCACCTTATCCATAAGGTTAATCAAATCGAACCTTTCCCAGTTATAATATTCTAATCAGCATAAGGAAATATATCAATTCAATATATCGCATTTAATTCAGTGCAAAGCAAGCAAGGATCATACATATGATTTTTTGTCCAGGAATAAACTAGTATCAACGGATATGTCACTTTCCTTATATAAACAGCATATTTTCCATATATAGCTCAGTAGGATATCTCATGCATTATTTCCATATATAGCACAGAACGATATATCCTATCTCATGGAATGTCTATAACATGCCATCACCTAGTTCCATCAAATCATCACAGAATCACACGCAATTCAAATATTCAACACTTAATCGATTTATAGCTCATAAACAATGCATGGTTGAATATTATCATGAACTTAGACATTTTATTTGTCCCAAATCGAATTGCTTATTTTATAGACCTAATGTCATTACAATTACATCGTTCATCAAAACTCTCTAACATATACGGACCAAAAAGGTCAACATTCTCCCCCTTTTTGATGATGACATGTAATTGATGCAGTACGGAAGCAAGTAAACATATTCGATAATACAAGTCCTAGCGCATATGTCTAAGTGTTCCATAATCACAAAGCAGAGCATATGATATTTCCTAATCGCATATGATACATATTTGCTCCCCCTGCGTTAGTGCAGTTATCTATATGACATGTAAAGATATATCATGAAATGATTTTGCTCCCCATGTCTAAGTGCGGATATATCCTGTCATTTTCTATGTTATATCCTGAGTGTAAAATTTTGAAATTACCCGTGATTGTGCTCCCCCTGCCTAAGTGCGCATTTTTCCAAGCATGATTCAAGCGGTCACATAGTCATCGCAGCAAGCACTTATCAAGAAATCTCACACAAGTCAATTTGCACAGTTAAGTATCAGAGTATCCCTGTATCAGAGCATAAGATCAGAGAGCGCAGTATAAGATCATCACAGATATATCAAGAGATCATAGCAGAAATATTCAGAACGCACAGAAGCATTAGAGATATATCATAAACGCAAATATTATAAAGATTAGGGTTCAACCAACTTCCCTATGCATCACCTACCACCAAAACACTTAGACGCTTAACGCCTAATACTTACCTTACTACTCCCCCTTCATTATCAAAAGGCGGGAGGGATACCTAAAACTAAACTGATAAAACGGAATATCCTAAGATCAACTAGGAGCAGAAATGGAACATGAGGGGCAGCCTACTGGCTTGAGGAGGTGTCAGAATCGGCGGGTTTAGGAAGGGACTTCTTAATCAGCTTGGAGAGCTTGGACAGTTTCAGCGATAGCTCGGTATACTGTTCCTTGAGCTTGCGAAAACGCATATGATTATCAGCCTTGATATCGGAGATATCGCGGCGCAACACTGAGATTCCTGCCTTCCTTACGCTGAGCTCATCCTCATAGTCGTCGTCCTCGTCGCTTTTGACCTTTGCTTTTCCCTTTGCAGCAGACCGTTTCTGAGCACTATCGATTGACCTACCTTCCTTTGCCTTGAACCAACCTTGGCTCTTTGTGTAGTGAATACCCATCCGCTTCAAGGTCACTTGGTCCACGATGTGGACGGATCTGTCTTCCCAGCCCGGCGGCAGAATAATGCCTTCGCACTCAAACAAGTGAGTGAGCAACATGCCATAAGGCAGTGCCTTATCTCTGCTTTCGAAGGCGTGGATCATGTGTTTCATGATGACATATCCTAGGTTGAACTTGACGTTTTGGGATACCATGTAGACCGCAAAGGTGCTCATGAAGTTCATCGTCGTCGAGTGGCCGCCGCTACCTATTTTGGCACTCCAGAGGGTCATGTTGAGAAGTTTGTGCAGGAAGAAGTAGTCGATAGAGAGCTGGTTCAGTGCTTCGCCGTCAGAGAAACGAGGTTTCGTGCAGGTATTCCAGAGTGTATGAAGGACTTTACCGAGATCAAACTCATCAGCGTGGCACCAGTCATTCATATCATAGTGCCGAAGGCCCTCATCAGCAACTCCCAGCATAGCATTCATCTTCTGAGTGGTCCGCTCGATCTTATGACCGAGAACATAGGAACGGATGTTGACATGCCCTTCGAACTCGTCGTAGTCGAGATTTGCATAGAACAGTTTGACTACTTCAGGGAAGTAGGGTGTGTTGAGACTGAGGAATTGCTCCCATCCAAACTCCTTAAGCCAGGTCATTACGTTCCCAGGGGGCAACTTTTCGAAGGCAACTCCGCGACCACGAGCGATATCTATGTTGCTGAAGCTTTTGTAGGTGGTGCGATTACTTTCTTCCAGAAAAAGCAGTTCAACTAGGATCTCATTAGGTTTGGACAAATCGATAGGCGGGATGTCAGAGGACTTTGAACTTGGTGGAGGAGGTGGCGAGGTTTTTTCAAGTGGTGAGGGCTGTTTTTCAGGAGTTGGGGATCGAGGAGGTGATTTCTGAGTTTCTTCAGGAACTTCTTCAGGAATATCGTGACTCGAAACCGACTTTTCAGGCTCAGTTGCGGCGGTTCGAGTGGGTGTGACGCTGGGTTTCTTGTCTTTCTTCTTCTTCTTCTTGACAGCTTTCGACGGGGATGGAACATCTTCGACTGCTTTAGCTTTTGAGCGAGTTTTCCGAATAGGGGTGGATGATGTTGAGACTGGTTTGGGAGAATTTGGGGAGGAATCGGATAAGTCTTTGTCTGACATGGGTTCTTTACGCTTTCGGCTAGAGGATTCCTTAGTGGCTGCTCTGGGTGTAGACGTTTTGGCCATTTTCAGAGATTAGGGTTTGATTGGAGGTATTGGAGGAGATGAGTGAATGATGAAGATTGAAAGACGGTTCTGGTTTTTGAAGGGGATGAGTCGGTTTATTTTTGGAAGAGATAATGATGAAATTTGAAATTTGAAATTTGAAATTTCGAAGTTGGAAAGTGGAAAAACTGTCAGAGATATCGAGCTGATTTGAAGGATCTCATAATTATGGAAGGGATTTGACTAGGCTGAATAGGAATATATTTTAAGTAAATGAGTTCCCTAAAATAACTGGATCACATTCAAAAATAGATCCAGGGGATCGGATATTCCTAAAATAGTCTAGATAGCTGAAGAATTGTTTCGGAATGGGATAACTACGAATTTCTTCTAAAATAGGATAACCTAGAGTAAATGAGAGAATTAGGCAGGTTTGCTAACCTTATTTAGCTCGATGATTCCCAATCGATCACGGATGTCGCAGAATCTTGCCTCTATTAGGGGTTTTGTGAAGATATCAGCGAGCTGATCATTTGTTCCTACGAATTCCACACTGATATTCCCCTTCTGAACATGGTCTCGTATAAATGATGTTTAACCTCAATATGCTTAGTACGAGAATGATGCACTGGATTCTTAGTAATACTAATGGCACTAGTGCTATCACACAGAATAGGAATTTTGTCATAAGTTAACCCGAAATCACTAAGTGTTTGTTTCATCCAAAGAATTTGTTGACAACAATTGCCTAAGGCCATATATTCAGCTTCGGTTGTGGAGAGGGCGACAACATTTTGCTTTCTACTAGACCAAGTTACCAAGGAATTCCCAAGTAATTGGCAAGTTCCACTGGTACTTTTCCTATCTTCCCTACAGCCGGCATAGTCGGCGTCGGATATCCCATTAATGGGAAGTCATCCGTATAAGAGTACCACAGACCAAAATTGACAGTACCCTTGATATATCTAAGTATCCGCTTGACTGCGGTCAGGTGAGATTCCATAGGGTCAGACTGATATCTCGAACACATACCAACAGCAAACATGATATCAGGGCGACTAGCAGTTAAGTAAAGAAGGCTTCCGATCATACCTCGATATCGTGTTTGATCAACCGGTGTACCTGACTCATCAATGTCTATTTTGGTGGTCTGATGCAAGGGGTGGAAATCGCTTTGGAATCACTCATCCCGAATTTAGTCAGCAATTCCCTGCTGTATTTCGTCTGGGATACGAAGGTTCCATTGTCAAGCTGCTTTATTTGCAACCCGAGGAAGTAGTTCAGCTCACCCATTAAACTCATCTCAAATTCCTTCTGCATAGACATAGAAAATTCCTCGCAGAGAAGGATATTAGTACTTCCAAATATGATATCATCAACGTAAATTTGGACAAGTATCATGTGATCACCTTCATACTTAATAAACAGCGTGTTATCAATAGTTCCAGTCGAAAATCCTATGTCAATCAGAAACTTACTTAGCCTTTCATACCATGCCCTAGGAGCCTGCTTTAAACCATATAATGCTTTATTTAATTTAAAATATGATTTGGAAAATCTTCCCTAGCAAAGCCCGGTGGTTGTTCTACATAAACCTCCAAAACCATTTAAAAATGCACTTTTTACGTCCATTTGAAAGAGTTTAAAGCGTTTAAAGCATGCATATGCAAGTAATACACGTATAGACTCCAATCTAGCTACCGGAGCAAAAGTTTCATCGAAATCAATACCTTCCTCCTGGGAATAACCTTTTGCAACTAACCTCGCTTTGTTTCTTGTGACATTTCTGTGTTCGTCGAGTTTGTTGCGGGAGACCCATTTGGTTCCTATGATGGATTTATCGTCTAGTCTTTTTACAAGTGTCCACACTTCGCTCTTTTCGAATTGAGATAACTCATCTTCCATGGCAGAGACCCACGATATATCTTCCAGAGCTTCATGGACCGTCTTTGGTTCCATCATTGAGAGCAGTACATCATGAGATTCCTCCGTATCTTGGTTTCGTGCAGTTGCTCGAGTTTTGATTCCAGATCTGATATTTCCTACTACTTGATCTGTTGGATGACTGGAAGCATGTTTCCATTTTCTAGGTTGCAGCTCTCCAGCTTCTGGTTCCACTGTTTCAACATTTTCATCTTTAGGAATATCTTCCTCACTTTCTTTAATATCCTGCAATTCTGCACAAGGCAAATCTATACCTTCCTCATCAGTAGCATCTGCGTTAGGCATCATCAAAAGTAACATGTATGGATTCCTGAACAGTCAGCTTTCTTTTATTGTAAACACGATATGCCTTAGACGTAAGACTGTAACCAAGGAATATCCCTTCATCAACCTTAGAGTCCAATTTTCCTCTCTTATCTCTATCGTTCAAGATAAAACATTTACATCCGAACACATGAAAGTAACCTATATTTGGAGTTCTACCATGCCAGATTTCATAAGAAGTCTTCTTTAATATCGGCCTAAGGAAGATACGGTTAGACACGTAACAAGCTGTACTAACGGCTTCCGCCCAGAACTGTTTAGGAATATCATACTCATGTAACATAGATCTAGCCATTTCCTGTAATACCCTGTTTTTACGTTCAACTACACCGTTCTGTTGGGGAGTTATAGGAGGAGAGAAATTATGACTATATCCATACTGATCACAGAATGATGCAAACGACTTACTATCAAATTCAGCCCGTTATCACTTCGTATCCTACATAAGTTCATTTCTTTTTCATTTTCAAGTCTCTTTACTAGCGATGCAAAGTTATCTAATGCCTCATTCTTATGTGCAAGGAATATCACCCATGTATACCTGGAGTAATCATCAACGATGACAAAGGCATATCTTTTACCTCGCAGAGACATCGTCTGAACAGGACCAAAAAGGTCGAGATGTAGCAGTTCCAGAGGTCTGGATGTGGATATCACATTCTTTGCTTTGAACGATGTCTTGGTCTGCTTGCCCATTTGGCACGCCTTGCATGTTTTGTCCTTGACGAACTTTATGTCGGGAATACCTCGTACCAGTGCATTACTCGTCAGGTGAGACAGTAGTTCCATATTGGCATGTCCTAAGCGTCTGTGCCATATCCAGGTGTTATCCTGTGTCACTGCTAAACACTTGACATTCTGGTTAGTAATATCATCCAGAGTAATACAGTAAATATTTCTATCCCTAGATGCACTAAACAATACCTTATTTTCATTTCTAACAACGCACTTATCGTTTTCAAACGTGACCGTATGACCTTTATCACATAGTTGACTAATACTAATGAGATTATGTTCTAGATTCTTAACTAACCGTACGTCATCTATAGTAGTATGTAAAGTGTTACCGACAGTTCCAACACCTATAACATTAGCTTTTGTGTTGTCGGCGTAGGAGACATATCCTCCGTCATACGCTTTCACCGACACAAACTCACTGATATCACATGTCATATGGTGGGAACACCCACTGTCGAGGTACCACTTGTTCTTCTTACTGGATTTTCTTCTTTGTACCTGCATGAATCAGTTCTTTTCAGAGGTGCCCAATTTTGATTGGGTCCTAAACGGTTAGCAGCGAAATAATTCCTGTTAACACGTGGAATATCATGTATCACAGGCTGTGATCTCTCAGACACAGGCTGGCCAGAGTTAGAGACTTCAGGAACTTTCTTAGGTCTCCAGACATATCTAGATTTATCAGCTTTCTTCAAGAAACAATGGTTAGCATAATGACCAAGGCGACCACATGAAAAACATTTAGGTTTCCTAACATTTTGTGGAGGTGCAGCGGTTTCATGTGTCGTGGAATATCCTAATCCTGTTTTCCCGATATGTGCAGGAATACTAAGTAACATATCAAGATTTTGTTGTCCTTCAAGAAGTCTAACATTAGTACGAGATTTTTCTTCTAAGAAATCCTTAAGAGCAGACATGTCTCTAGATATATTCTTTTGCTTCCTAAACTTTTCGCAATTACACAAAGCCTTTTCTTTCTTAAGAGTCTCTAGCTCGGCTCTCAGGCGCTCATTTTCTAGATCCGTATGATGCTTCTCTCTAGCTACTTCATCTCGCTGCCTAATTAGACCCTTTACTTGTGAGTTGAGTGACTTAATCCTTCTTTCTGCATTTTGAATTATTTCGAACATCTCTTCTTTTTCATCTACTTCAAGGGCTGAGGAAGCGTTATCATGAGATTCATCTTGCCTAGCATATAATTCATTCAGAAATAATATTTTCTTAATAGTGGATGAATCCGATATCTGATCATCATCCGCGGCCATGTAGGCGAGATCTTCCTCCTCTTCGCTCCCCGGCCTCTTCCCAGTTTGTGACCATGGTCTTCTGCTTCTTTATCTTTTTGTCACCATTTTCCATCGGGCAGTTTGAGGCAAAGTGGCCTGGCTTGTTGCACTTGAAGCATTTCTGTACATTGTTGCCGGATGACGACATTCCCTTGTTCCTAGGCTGGAACTAGTTTCCCTTGAATTTTCTTCTTAGCCGAAATTTATCGAATTTCCTGGTTAGCATGGCGATCTGTTCCAGCAGGTCTTCCTCAGTTTCTTCTTCTTCGCCCTCAGAATCGTTGTCTTGTTCAGTGTTGAAGGCGATGTTTGGTTGATTTCGGACCGGTGGTTTTTCCTTGATGGAGATCTGAGTCATCTCGTAGGTGGTCAGAGATCCGATCAGTTCTGACACTGAAAGTTCGTCCAAGTCCTTTGCTTCGTAGATGGCAGTCACTTTGGGATTCCATTCTCTAGGAAGAGATCTCAGGATTTTTCGCACCTTCTCACCATCTTCTATTTTCTTTCCGAAAGAGAACATTTGATTAATGATGTTCATAAATCTGGCATACATGTGGCTTATGGTCTCGTTGTCCTCCATCTTGAACAGCTCGTATTGGTGAGTCAAGAGGGCTATCCTTTCTTGCACAACTCGAGTGGTTCCTTCATGTGTGACTTGAAGCATGTCCCACATATTTTTGGCAGATTCGCATGAGCTCACACGATTGTACTCTTCTCTTGTGAGAGCGCAAGCTATCATGTTCTTTGCTTTGGCATTTAGGGAGATTCCTCGCTTGTCTGCTATATTGTAATCAGGGCCTTTTTTTGAAGTTCCATCTTCGTTTTGGGAATGTAAGGTCCTGTTCCGATGATATCCCACAGGTCGTAGTTTGTAGCGATCAGGAATTCCTTCATGCGATTTTTCCATATGGCGTAGTTTGTCCCGTCGAAGAGTGGTGGCCTGGAATGGGATTGTCCCTCTGCAAAAACATCAAAACTCGAAGAAGCCATTAGATCTTTAACTCAGGCTTGTTAGGCCCGTCGTTTGAGTAACCCGCTCTGATACCAAATGAAGATAAAAATGTGCCTAAGAGGGGGGGGTGAATTAGGCTTATAAAAATTTTATGTTTCTTTTCACAAATGCTAAGTGTGGTGACTTAGATATGCCTACTGATATTTGTGACAAGTATGCCTGATATATGCTAGTAACGTCGGATGTGCGTCGGGTCTGTCTCACAGCAATAAAGAAATAACTAAAAGTAAATGCGAGACAGGATTTTTATAGAGGTTATATCCCTAACTGGGGTTTACTCCTCTCCTTGGGATTTGCTTCCCAAGAGTTTAACCAATCACTATAATGCACCGTAGCTGGATACAAAACTGATTGGTTAGCCCAATACACAAGCGAAACAAGTTGAACACTAGACACTACTAGGTTACCACACGCCGAGTTTCGTTCTTCGGAATCTCCTTGATCCCGACAGACATAGCTCGCTACCGAAGGGCCCCCGGACTTGTCCTTCCCTTCACGTGTGCGTAAACGTCGACCTTGCCTCCTTGGTATTGCTCACGTCCGAAGACAACACGTCCGAAGACAGAATATATGGCGTGGGAGGATGGAATAACAGAATGAATCACTCCCTCAGTGATGGATACGCAAGTTAAAGCTCGGGTGGGCAAAAAGCTATCGCAAGTGGGAACTCAGGAATCTCTCAGTATGTTTCTGCTCAAGAATCTCTCGTAGGCTTATATTCGCAAATTCTAAGTACCTCGAAAGTCTGAAGTGCAACTCATATATAATCCTTTACAAATAGCACTTCACATGGAAAATCATATCAACCAATAATTACCAAATCAAGCATAGTTTCCATGCAATTTCGAGTCAATCATACCATATAAATCATGCTCTTAATAAGTCATCACAACGGTCATATAGCACATTTAAAGCATAATTATTTTCCATATAAAGGCTCAATTTCGTTCTCAAGCTCATTCAACCATTTCGCATATATTTTCCATTTCAGGACATTCCACAAGTGATTCCCTGCTATCAGTTTCTAGTAACGAGTCAATCCAGATTTACTTTCCAAGTATGGCACACATGATAGCAATACATCAGCATGTTTTCCATGTACGGCTCATAGCATTTAATCAATATATTTACCATGTTTAGCACACAAATCAGATCGGAGCATACTTAATTCGATTTATCATAATATGGCAGAACTTTCCTTATTTCAGAGATCACACCCGTTATAGCACATACCATATAAGAGCACCTTATCCATAAGGTTAATCAAATCGAACCTTTCCCAGTTATAATATTCTAATCAGCATAAGGAAATATATCAATTCAATATATCGCATTTAATTCAGTGCAAAGCAAGCAAGGATCATACATATGATTTTTTGTCCAGGAATAAACTAGTATCAACGGATATATCACTTTCCTTATATAAACAGCATATTTTCCATATATAGCTCAGTAGGATATCTCATGCATTATTTCCATATATAGCACAGAACGATATATCCTAGCTCATGGAATGTCTATAACATGCGATCACCTAGTTCCATCAAATCATCACAGAATCACACGCAATTCAAATATTCAACACTTAATCGATTTATAGCTCATAAACAATGCATGGTTGAATATTATCATGAACTTAGACATTTTACTTGTCCCAAATCGAATTGCTTATTTTATAGACCTAATGTCATTACAATTACATCATTCATCAAAACTCTCTAACATATACGGACCAAAAAGGTCAACAGTATTAATAAAATAGCAAACTTCGTAATCTAGAGTAACTCGTATTCTGGGAATACGTATTACGTTGGCCCGCTGACCGTGACATGACAACGTAACTCGTACTCTCAAAATACGAGTTAGTAACTCGTATTCCCAGTTTACGAGTTACCCGCTGACCCGCTGACGGTCTGACATGGCAACGTAACTCGTATTCTGGGAATAACTCGTATTCTGAGAGTACGAGTTACGTAGAGGCCGACCAACCTGCATGATCATGCATCGTGACATGTAGTGTGTCGGCAATAATTCAAGTAACTTGTAATCTGAGAATACGAGTTACTTGAATTGTGGCAATAATGTCATTAACTCGTACTTCAGTGTTACGAGTTACTCCCATTTGCAATAAGTCGTATTATCAGCTCACAAATTAACATTCTATATATACCACCCTTATCGATCATTTCTAACATAAATGTAAGAATGAAAAAAAAATTTGCAACTTATGGAAGAACGACAATACCTCACAGCATGTGGCGGAGCCGGTAAGACTATCTCGTCGACTATTCGGGGCTCCATCGCAATACGATTAACATCCCGTACTGTGTGACCGTCCTCGAAACGATCACACCGGAGACACAACTATCATCTACAGGCAAAGCCCACAAAATACCTACGTCCTGCAAAGTGACGGTTGCCTCCTCAACAAAAAATGAAACGTTTGGGTCTCTTTCCTCCAACGCTCTACCAATGCTGTAATCAAAGGGTTAACCCTCTACGACATACAGTTGTAGATGCTGTGTAGACCCATATCGTTCAACTTCCCTAATAAGCGACAATGTAAGATATTCGGTGCTTCTCTCGTACCCCACACTACATTCTCTAAGGATCTAATCTTAATAGTTCTATGTATCGCTGTCTGATCTAACAACAAATCCCTACTACGGTGATTTGACTGCATCGTCAAACCGAACTATCAATAGGTCCGTAAGTAGAATCGAAATCCATTCTACATTTTAAAAAAACAAACCAAACAAATCAACAATCAATAAAAAACATTTGATAATAATGAAATTAACGCAAAAAATGGTATTCAGATCGTAATAGGGTACCCGAACTAATCGCGCGTACGACGATGTCTGGGCGGCGGGTCGCAGCAGGCAGCGTCGCGGGGCGGGGGGCAGCGGGGAACGGGGCAGCGGTCGCGGCGGGGCACGGGCCGGCGGGTCGTGGCGGGCAGTGGGCCGGCAGGTCGTGGCGGGGCAGCGGGGCATGGCGGACGGGCAGTGGGGCGCGGCGGGACAACGGGTCGCGGCGTGGCAGCGTCTCTGAGTCCCGGGGAAGGAGTCACGGTGGGGCAGCAGGTCACGGCGGGGCAGGTCGCGACGTGGCTGGGGCAGCAACGGGTAGGCGGCGGCGTGTAGGCACGGGCGGCGTGGGTGTCTTCTTCGTCTGCTTCGTCGTCGTCTTCTTCGTCTTCATCGCCGCTTCATCGTCGTCTGCTTCGTCGTCGTCGTCTGTTCGTCTTCTTCGTCGCCGCTAGGGTTTTATTCAAAACTAGATCTAACTCGTATTCTGAGATTACGAGTTACTCCACGTAAGGCGCACGCGCCAGCTCGGATAGTAACTCGTAACCCCATATTACGAGTTACGTAACTCGTAATCTGGGATTACGAAGTTCGCTATTTTATTAATACTTTTGAATTTCAGTTTATTTGTTAATGGTTATTATTTTTTTGTTTATTTAATTAAAAATACCCGCATGAATTTCAATCCATTACCACTTAATTAATTTCCCAATGTTCGATGGTACGAAGCCTAGAGTGTGGATAATCAAAGTTGCAGGTAGTAAAGTCAATTTGGCCCGTGGCCCGCGGGCCGCCCTGCCCCGCCCCTCCAAAAGGCGGGCCGGGCTGCAATTTTTTAGGCCCACCAAGGAGCGGGCCGGCCCGCTAGTTTATTAATTATATATATTATATTTAAAATATATTAATTTTATAGTTAATGATTCATTTAGACCATAATTAAGGTGAATCTATAGAAAAATACCCAATTAGATAAAATTTTTACACCTAGGTACACATGTCAGAAATTTTTATAGATATGTACCCGATTTAATTTTTACCAGTTTCTTTAGTCATTTCGTACCTTCATGTGTGTATATCGCGTACCATAAGACGTTGATATAGAGTGCCTAAATATAGCATACGTCGTACCTACGGCATACCTGTGTGTTACATAGGGCGTACCTAAATATAACATACGTCGTACCATTTTCTGTTACATAGGGTACCCAAATGTGTTGATATAGGATACCCAAATGTGTTGTATGGTGTACTTTCGGGGATCGAGTACCTATGTGCAAAAAATTTATTCTGTTAGGTACCTACATATAAAAAAATCCTGACAAGGTACTAAATTTTATCCAACTAATTGCATGTTGTTTTAAGCTTATACCATGTTGTCCTGATCATCAAAAAATACTGTTAGCATTCAAGTATTTTGAGGGGAAAGCTGCTGTATGGTATGCAAATGTATTGGGAAAACAGATGAACTTGAGTTGGGAACAGTTTGTTCGTTTGATTTCGGCTAGGTTTGAGGACCTTAGGGATGCTAAAGCCTTTAGGGAGCTTGAAGACCTCAGGCAAATTGGTTCGTATTCGGAATACGTCAACGAATTCGAAGAGTTAATACGGGCATACCTATGGGGGATGAATGAGACCTTTACGAATATTATTTCATCTCTCAATTTGTTAGTGGCCATGGCGACAAGTTGCGGGATACCTTATCACAGTTGCATTCTAAAAGTCTATACGGCTATCGAGCTGGGGCGAAAGCAGCTAGATATTCTCTACGTTAGCGCTAACACAAGGAAACCCATTGTTGAGGATCCGTTAGATGCTGTTTCTTCACCAAGTGAGGTTGAAACTTTGAGCTACTACAACCCTTGTGCACCCTTCGACGACTTATCGATTGTTGGATATCGCTTTCTTCGAAGCTTTGTTCGATTATCGCAATAGTCGGTGATTTGGAGACGTCTGAAATTCCGACGGAGACTAACCAACTCTTCAGTATGAAATAAGTTCTTTGTACGGCAACAAGGAGTTTTTGTGAGCGAACGGATTAGCAACTCTTCTAATTCCTTGGAGAAGATCGTGTTCAACATCAGGCGCACATTTATAAATGTCGAGAAGTTATCTTGTCGATCTTATCTTGTTGCTGAACTCAGAGATGACGATCTGTTACAATTTGCTAATATATTATCGAGAGAGAACTTTGTGGGCATGACGATGAACAATGAGTATTTGGCTTGCGACAATGAATCTAGTGAAGTCTTTGAAGTCTTTGCTTATCTCAGCAATGCAAAGGACAAACTTGGTGTGTTGATGAAGAATTGAAGGTTGACCTACCCTTCGATAGAGGAAAATGTGTTATCGTCCATTTAGCAAAGCAAGAACTAACAAAGAAATACCGGCCTTTCGATCGTAGGAAGCAAGCTTTAGTATCGAGATTTGTCTTACATACTTGGTGACGAGAATGTCTTCGACGGAAGGGTAATGCCATGAACCAACCTTATTGGCCTTCTAGATAATTGGGCTTTTATCATTCCTTAAATATTTTAGTAATATTAAGGCTTATAAGCCCATATATTTAGTATATAAGTACGTAATGGTGAGTGTTATGAATTAAGCAAATGAATACAATTTCTTAACTTAATTCTCTCTCAATTCTCTCCCTCGTAACTTCTTCTCTCTCGATTCTCTCCCTCAGTGATCTCTAGTTCTCCACTCTAATTCTCTTCTCATCGATGGAAGCTTCAATCCTTCGTCTTGGTCTCCGTAACGATCTAAGTTAGTGACAGAACCCTCGTCCCTCCTATACCCACCTCCAACCATACTTATTTCTTATGCCGATCGATATCTTTTTTCTCTTCTTCCAATCGACCTTGAAAGAAAAAAAGACACCAAGGCTTTCAAACGACGGGTTGGATTAAACAGTGTTCGAATTGAAGACGACAAAGAATGAGAATTGCCAATTCTAGCGGGACTTCAATTGTGATATAAACTGCTATAAATTGTAAGAATGATAGTTCAAGAAAGGAAAGAAAGAGAAATTGGACGTTGTCATGAGATAAAAAAGATGGTCTTTTTATTTCCCGAAAAAAAAAGATGGTATTTTCGGCGTGGGCAGTTTAAAGAAGAGCTAATAAGTCTACTCTAGCTAGGGCTTCGATAAACAAGTGACAAGCTTGGGAAGATGATAGCATGGCTTACTAAATGAAATGTTCACTTCAATAACAAATTACAAACACTTAATTTCTTACTATTTTACCACTTCTACTATTTACCTCACATCTATGTAAATCTTAAGCTACCAATTTGTACAAGCCCACATTCTTGGTCACGTCTTTATTTATGAATGCATTCAATCAAATCAAATCTCTGCCATAACATCTATGATTAAAACCACAGCATCGCACAAAAACAAAAAAAAAAAAAGCAAAACCAAGAAACCCATAAACAACGCTGCCTTACAAAAGGAAAAAGCTAAGAGAAGCAGCAATCCTAGAAGAAAACAACATTAAAAGGAAGACGAGACAATATAACTAACATGTACAAAAACGCCCCTTCCTAAGCAGTTGACCTTAAGCTCGATGCCTACTGCTGTCTCCACGAGGCATTGTGGGGTGGCATCTGCACCCACTGACAACCGCCGGGCTGAGCCTGAACGAGCCCACTTGGCAGCTGCTGAGCCACCGTCTGAGCCGCATACTGACTTGCGGTCAAGCCCACGGTCGGTGGCGGCCCATTATGTGGCTGAGCTTGCTGAGGCCTCCACTCAGGGATATCATCTTCATCATCTTTCCATGGCTCAATACCATCTGCCCATGCCATACTACTCGGCGTACTACTCTTTCCATACTTCTGAATCAACTCTCTTACATGGTCTCTAGAACGTTCAGCCATTTTCGAGCTACTGAGATGAAGATTTTGAGGTGGGCCATCGGGCAGAGATGTGTTTACGCTAGTTCTCGAAAAACTGAATTCTGGCAAGTCATCATCTTCTTTGGGTGGTTGGGGTCCAAACCCAGGTGGGACATCATCTTCATCGTCTTCTTCTTCTTTAGGCAGGGGCCTGGGATGTGGAGAAGCGTGGGTCGATGGGGTGCTTCTATGAGTGGTGGGAATGTTCACTCGCGGAGAGTTCTTGACTATACGCTGCTGTGGGCTAGAAGGTAGTTGTTGCTGCCTCTTGAAAGCGTGCTTGTGATGAGATGAGTTGGGGGATATCATCTTGCTGCTGACATGAGCTCTTCTCCATACGATGGCACCAATCAATCCACTCTCTGCAGAGTTTTCTATGTCTAGACGTTCTTTTGCAATGTTTTTGTTCAGTATTTCGATTATTCTCGGGGTGGGGGGACAGAGGTAGAGTTCAACGCCTGAAGCAGGCTCAGCG
This sequence comes from Craterostigma plantagineum, assembly GCA_027422505.1. Classification (NCBI taxonomy): domain Eukaryota; kingdom Viridiplantae; phylum Streptophyta; class Magnoliopsida; order Lamiales; family Linderniaceae; genus Craterostigma; species Craterostigma plantagineum. Next base: position 7,174,313 of record JAPQWV010000019.1, on the reverse strand, counting down.
TATCCTAGTCTATCATCGGAAGAATACGAATCAATGGCCTGAGGAGAGTAAATGATCGTGAGTGGAAAGAGGGAACAGAGGAATGAACTTCCCAAACGAGTCGAGAACAAAAGGGATCAAAGGTTATTATTACCTCAGAAAGATTGGAGCGTTGATGTTCTGATGATTTGTCCTTCAGTACAAATTGTAGAACCTGTAAGGAGTAAAATAAAAGCCTGTGTTAGTAAATGAATGAGTTTGGGTCTATTGCTATATGTTAATGCCACGCAAGATTTGCCTTGTGTGTAATCACATCAGCTGATTTTGCGTAATAACATGCCTTGGCCACACAAAACAAACTACTAAAGCAAGTAAATAGTTATTCAACATTCTTTAACGCAAGTACAATCAACCAGCAATTGCGTGAGTTGCAGAGTTGACTTGTCACAACAATTGTTTGCCAGTGTCTGCTTATTCCCACTTACTTGGAAGGGCTCAAAGTTTCACAATTCACGTGTATTATGGGGAAATGGTGTTGCAGATATTCGATTTTCATATTCTTATTGTTCTTCCACGCTCTTAAATAACAAACAATCCACCAACAAGCTAATATATCTTCTGAAAGAAAAATATCTACTAAAACAGGCGTTTCTGCAGATTTTTTATTAGAAATGAGACTGTGCATCCACTCAGATACTCGAAACAGATGGATGCTGAAACTCAAAACAACTCCAAATTGCTGTGGCTGCACAAAAAAGGGCCAGTAAAAGAAGGAAAAGTCAATTACAAGGAAGAGGGTTTTAAATACCATTACTGCACGAGTACGAGACATGTGAAGTTCTCTGAGAAACTTCTCAAAAGCATCAAGACGAACCCTTCCTTTGGTTTCGAGAGTAACCGGCCACTCTTTTGTGGAAGTCTTCTCCCCACTGTTGATCCAAAAACATGACCCAGAAAATTACAAATAAGCTAGTCTAACAAGTTATGATGATGAATATGAGTACAAGGTGAGGCACAACTTACAAACAAGGATTGGGGCAAAGAAGACAAGAAAGAGATGTCAATATCATTGTTTGCAGGGTTAACGTGAGATAATCATCATTTCAAATGCCAACAAAATGTGTAAGGGAACCGCTTAAAACAGATTCAATTGCAATATATCGTATGTGAATTTCATTTCAGCATAACATGCACAAATACACACAAAAAATGGCAGTTCCAAATTCCAGAAATGTAGTTCAGTACACGTCAATCAAAAAAGAGAACAAACCTCAGAAACAGGCCACGAACAGAGACTGATGATGATCCATTTAGCTGAAGGTTACCATCCCAAATATAATCAACTTTTGATCCTGTGGCCAGAGGGACTTGATGCTTCACATGTGTCCTGCTCAATTTCGTGGCCATGTCAGCAGTGTGTTTCTTCAAAACATTTTTGGATGAAGCATCTTTAGGAGAGTTCGAAGACCGGTCAGTGGACTGAGACGTAACATTGCTTATTTCTTCTTTTGTTGAAGGGGTCCTCCTACCAGCGTCAGCTGATACATCTTCAAAAGGAGGTTCAGTGTTGAGGGACTCCATGAATTCGTCCAAAGAGACTATAGGAGGTAGCAATTCAGAATCCTTCACTTCATCCACTGTCATTCCTTGCATGATATCAGTGCCATCCGCTGGAATAATCAGGCTAGCATCTTTATTCTCTGAACCGTTCTCCTCTGACACATTTTCTGTGACAGCATCACTTTCCTTGGGTGAAGAAGGAGCATCGTTTTTTCGTTTTTGAACAAGTTGGGTCACCATAGAATTTCCGGCAGAAACATCAGCAACAATGCCCTCGTCATGATCATATTCCACCTGATACTCCCCCTTATGCGTCTTCTTAACTAAACGTCTCATATCAACTTCTGTATCAGGCAAAACAACCATTTGCGCCATTTCTTCTGCCTTGGCCATCCGCCATTCTGATAACTCCTTGGAGGCAAGTTCTTCAGCTGACATTGAGCACAATCTCTCCGGCGAAATCTCAGCAGAGATGACTCTCTCTCTTAGTTCAGGGTTGTTGGGATCTTTAAGGTTAAACAAAAGTGATCTACCCTTTTCCTTGTACTTCTTGTTCACACCACCATGTAGCTTGTAAAGTTCAGCTTCAATTTCAAAAGCCAAGTCCTCTGGATTCAACGTCTCCACCAGCTTATTCATCTGCCCATCAGCTTCCTCATTCATCGGCTGCGAATCAAGGAGTTCGCCAGAATTTTGAGCATCTTTTCCTTCTTTCATCTGCATATCAAAGTCAAATGCCCAAGAAAGTCCATTACCCTGCAGTAGGTCATCTTTAACAAAAAGGTTGTCACCAAATGAAGCATCAACATCCGCTAGATAGTGGAATTCTCGAAACGGCTGTTCCTCCATTCCACGAATTTCTTTAGCAGGAATTTCAGAAGGCAACGACTTAGATTTCTCAGCAGAAGAAGATGCAATTAGTTCTTGGTTTTGCAACATATCTGCAGACTCGGAACCACAAACTTGTCCACCCGTTGGGAGATTTGATTTAGAGGTTTTGGAGTCACCCATTCCAGAATTTTTTTCCTCGTTATTTGAAACATTATCAGTCTTTGGAAGAGCTAAACTTAGTGCAGAAGCTAGAGACTCCCTCATCTTGGATCTCACTGCTTCCGATGAATCTCGAGGATTCTTCGACGCAGATCCAATTTGAGTAGTTTGTTTCTTCACTGGCTGCCCACGTAGCAAGCCAGGTTTACCCAGTGAGGAATCATTACGTCCCCATTTCTTTGCATTCAAGGATTCGACCAGTGAACCCACTTGGGAAGGATGCTTGTTAGGCAGCTGCGAAAGAGGAACGTCTGAAACATTTCCTACCTCAGCCTTTCTTTTCACTGGCAATAATGTTCTTTGTCCAGTCGTTTTGTTTGCCATTACAGTTCCTTGATTACTGGGTTGAACGGGTACCCAATTAGAACTTGAACTCAGACCACTTTCCGAAAGATCAGCATATCCACCTCCAGTATTCAGGGACCTTATGGGGTTTAATAATCGATTTCCAAATTTTTGCTCGGCGAACGATGGCGCCTGAAATGTCCCCTGAGAATTATCAGCTTGTTGATTGTTGGTGTCAACCACATTCATTTGTATACCTGATACTGGCTCCATCTGGCACATATCCCAGTCCGGTATGGGAAACTGGGAAAAAAGGTCCTCCGACGTCATACAATAATATAGATGAGAGAATTAGCTAAATCTTCAAAAGCAACCTGCATCAAACAATCGTAGATTAGATAAAAGGGATCCAAATTAAGACTAACACAAATCGCATCGTAGCACACTATGAGAAAGATTGAAATTAGGCAGGCAACTGTCTACTTTAACGTTTTTATCATATTATTATCATAAACAATTGAAAACATTACCAAATTTTATTGTTTTTTATCCGCTGATGCCATTCAGCCCATGAGTCCAGAAAATTAGTTAACAGAAACATCCTAGCCGAAATTCAATTCGTCAAGATCTCAATTTAATTTGTATGTATCAAAGCTTAAATTTTCACACGGCGGACAATAAAAATGCACCTAAACCGCCCAAAACTAGAATCAAAACAACTGTTTCCGAGTTCAACATATCGTCCCAGATTAACATCTACGTTTCCACAAATCAAATCAGGAAAAACAACAAATCATCACGATTACACCTTAACAAGCGGTGATTCGATCATTAATCCAACAATAAATCGCCCAATCCAACCACAAAATAATCAACAAAACCACCGATCTTTACGATTTAAAACCAAATCAATAAAGTATTTAACTTAACTAAAACAGAAAAAGAAATCCTTACCTGAACAAACCAGCACAACACGAAGACCCACGGAAAACATATATAGGAGTGAAACTGCAGATGAGTGGTGGGTAGTTAGCTTATCTATGAAACCCTAGAAAAAAATCGGCTGGTTATATTATACGAGTGAAAAAAAAAGAAAGCTCACAAACGTGGGTGGACCGTATATTACATCTTTAAGCATAAAAGCGCTATTTTCTAGGTAACACCATGAGTTCGTTACTGAGTTGACACGTCTTTCATATTATATATCTATCCACTCTTTAGAATATTCTAGCGACTTTATGTCTTTCTATTCATTTCATTTTCTCCTTCGGAGTTATCTCAACGACTTATGCCCCATAACCCGAACCCCGCTATTATGCAATATAATTGATTAAATGCAAAATATAATTGAGATATCGAAATAAAAACCATTTATAATCATATTTATGTTAAAATGAAGATAGTCATATTGGAATGTAATCAATTTTAATTTTGATATATTTTCGGAGGACTTAATATTTTTTACCACTAATTGCTCAAAGTCTTCGGAAATGTCTATTTAAACCCTACACAGAATTGTTTAAATGACATGCAGCTTTGAGCATCCATACTTAAAAAAACGCCCATAGCTTAGTCTTAAAAATTCACCTTACACATAGAGACCTAGCAAGAAACTGAAAAAAAACACGCAACATCAGAGCCTTCCAAAACAAAAGGAGACTGACAAACAAACTACCTACGATGGAAACCACAATAAACATAGAATCCAAACATAAACCAAGAAACAGAAAACCAACACTGGAAACAAGTTCCCCACACATAAACTCTCCACCATTCACATTCACCTACCCGAAAACTTGGGGCGTTTCGGCAGCCCAGCGCTGGCGGGACCCACCCTGGCCTTCCCCATAGCCTTCACCTTCCTCCTCCTCCTCTCATCCTCGCTGTCCGACTCATTCCCCTTCTCCCTATCAGCGTTGCTCGCCTCTCTCTCCAACTCCTCCCAAGTCTTTCCCTTCTCCTCCTCGGAATCCTCCTCAGAATCCTCCTCCTCCTCGTCCTCAGACTCGACCAGCGACTCGCTGTCCGAGTCATCCTCCTCGGACTCGGACTCAGGCTCAGCGTCAGAAGGCTCGTAGCCCTTGTCAGACTCCACCGAGCCCTCCGAGTCGGAATCAGTAGCCTCGAGGTTCAGAAACTCCCACCCGCCCTCCTCGATGAACTTCTGCGGGTCTTCCGTGATCGTCTTCAATATGGGCCGCCAGTTCAGGTTCAGACGACTCTCGTAGTACTTTATGTCGGTGGTGTCGAGCCACTCCTTTATCCCGTCGAGCGAGCTCGAAGGTATGGAGTCGATCCTCATCACGTCGCGCTTGAAGTCCTTGAAAACGATGGCCATGTCGAAGTTCTTCTGCCCAAAACCGACCCTCTCCAAGTTTACGATCTCAATCTCGCCCAAAGTGATGACTAGGAAGGGCGTCTCAACAAGCTCAACCAAACAGCTTGACGTCGGGATTATGAAGGCTGACGCCTTGTAAGGGACGCCGTGGAAGCCAAGTTCTCTGAGTGGCTGGTCGAACTCTAGGTCGTGGCCTTTGAACTGCGGCTGCCCCCAAAGGTCGTTGACTCTGTTAACAAAGTGTTGGAAGTCCATGTTGATTTTGTTTTTTCGGTCCCTTTCCCTCTGTTCTTCCTCGATTTCGTCGGGGTCGTAGGCTGACCTCTTGCCTCCGCCGATGGCTTGGACCATCTCCATCACTTCGACGTAGAATTGGACGTCTTTGGTCTTCTTATTCCCGACCATGATGTGGTTGTGGAGGTGGAAGTGAAGCAATGTGATCATTTCCTTCTCTGCTGGCTGGAAAAAGGCATGCTTTACGTTGCCATACATGATGTCGACGCGCTCGTCTGCTCTAGTGGTGGCATACCTAAAACCATTGAGGTGGGCTTCGAGCGTGCCCGACATTTTTCTAGCACGGCCTCCAAAGACGGGTCGTATCCAAAGGTCGTGCAGCTTTATGGGCTTGAACTTGTTCCCCGCGAGCTGAAGCTTCTCTTGGGTGACGAGGGTTGCTCTCTCGGCCCTTTCTGATTCCCTAGCCACCACATTACGCCTGAGGGTTTTGATCAGCTGAACGACTTCGCTGATGTGTCGAGGATCCTTGGAGCGAAATGAGACCTCCTTCAAGAATATAGCGGACTGATTCTTCAAGGAAGCGGAATCTTGCAGGGCAAAAGGAGTTCCAGGCACGTTGAAAATGATGCGAATGTAGCAGTTTCGATTTGTGTCTTGCTGGCTGGAGACGGTTTTAACCGTAGATACATGGAAAGGCACCATGCTTCCGTAAACGGGAAGTAGAATGGCCTCGTTTTTCTGGTCAACTTGGATCATCGGGTCTTTGGGAGGTGGGAGTTCGTTCACATTCTTATATGCAATGAGATCGTTCGCCATCTTCGCTGCATTTCGGCCAGATCCACTACCTGAGTCGACCCCAGCAAGCCGCCTAGCAGTTTCCTCGTTCTTCTGGCGTGCAAGTTCTGCCTGGTGCTGCCTTCTCAGTTCTTCCTTCGACATCTCACCATTGTCTGAACGAAGGGTGGCTTTGGAAAACGCAGACTCCTTGTCGGACGAAGGTTTGGCTTTAACCTGTGGTTCCTCTTCCCCAGGTTCATTGAACGTATAGGCTACATCGTTGAAGAGTTTCGAACAACCCCCAGTGACAACCTTACGACCATCTTCAGACACGATGACGGTATCTGCAAGCAATAATGAGAAGTTTTGGCTCTTTGGTTTGCTCGTCTTTGCTTGTAGATTCTGGAAACCAAGTGAGACGTTAAAAACCATCCCTGCCTTCAGCACTCGCTCGTTCTTTGCGTTAAGACTCAGCCCTGATTCACGGAACTCCAGCCCAGTACCAGTTCCAACAGATTTCGTGAGATGTTGGACCAACTCTGGCGCTTCTCTCTCCACTACGGAAACCGCTGCTTCATACACAGCACTAACTTTGTTCCCAGGCTTAATTGCGAGAATGGCTGCCTCTTGAGCTTTCAGAAGAACTTGATAGGCCTTGCTCTGAGCTTCATCGGAGTCAATGAGATACGTCCTAGCGACGTTCGAGCAGTAACTGTTATAACGTGACCCAATTGCGCAAATGATTACACTGGGCGAGTCATAGTACAGATAATCGTCGTTGCTCGAGGCACTGGGTCTGAGATCAAAGTTTCCGCCACTCTGAAAGATGGGCGGGTAACATATATCAACATTCTCAGCTTTTATTTCGGCTTTTATTTTGGAATTGGGTCCAATCTTCACAGGGTCCAATATCGCCTTTTCTGTTTCATCCATTAGCGAGGAGTGTGTGACCTTCTTCTCCTCGTCAATCACTTTCTCGAGCTTCGGAACAACAAAGTACTTCATCACAAGAGCAGTTAAAAATGCAGCATGTTTAATGCACGTAATCTCAGATTCGCTCTTCACAGCAAAAAGGTCTGCAAATCCATTTGCCACATCATTCAGTTGCATCCCTGAATCCTTCAGCTTGTCAGCCCACAACTCCAACAGTTTCCCTTCTGGGGCTTCTCTAGCTATATATCCAATAGTTGGTGTATTGTCAGACTTAGAATTGGAACGAATGGCACGAATAACGGAATCCATTTGAGTGCTTCCACTTTCATTTTTAGCCTTCACATGCATCACAACATCCACGCCGACAGACTCTTTAGCAGACTTCTTCACAACCTCAAGCAATGAAGCCTTTTTCTGGCTGCAGAGGAAATGAATATGTTTTTCCCCAAAAATAATAATTGTCTCAGGAAACTCATAACCAAGCAACCAGACATTTAATGCAGAAGATTTCAGATAGCGCAGATCCTCTGAAGGAGGAGGAGTGGCTACAGAAATCACATCAGCCGAACCCCACATCTCATCTTTCTTTTCATGCCAATGGGCATACAGAGCCTTCAATCTCTTTCTGAAGTTATCTAAATTGATTGTATATGCACCACCAGAAGAATTTCCATTGGCTGGTTGTCCATTTCCATTCCCATTTCTTTTTTCTGCCATTCAACACTTGCAAAATGATCTGCAAAAATCTGATGTATTATACTGGATTGTGGATCAAACCATGTATATGACGATTTCAAGATATACAGACCGGAACAAGGCCAGCGCAAAAGGAGGTGAATCATTTGAAACAAATATGCAGCTAAAAAACATAATAGACAACGACCTTGAGTTTTAACTAGAGAAGGTAAATAAATGTTATGAACACAAGTACTGATAAATGTTAAGCTTTCGTAAGAGAGATGCTATCTAATCAGTTCCATTTTCCATAAGCAAAAAAAAATAGCAATAACCAATAATTAGGAATAAACTATAAACATTACAGGCTAAATTAAATCAACATAATCTAAATTCGGACAAAATAAAAGGAAATCAAAACCAGTGCAGCTTATGCACATTGGGTCGTCTTGCAGAAAAAATAAAAGAATATCAAAACAATGCCAGATGCTGCCCATTCGATGGTCTACCACACATTAAATACATATCAAACAAGCAATGAGATTTATAATTTAATGAAAAACTAGCAAATAAAGGCAAACGATAAAACGAGAAAGTAAAAGGTGAATAACGACCAATGCAGGTGGTATTGGTTAATGAAATAGTCCAAAAGAAAAGGATTTATATTAGCAATCCTAATTTCTCAGTCAAATACTACTGCATTGATATCGAAGGCAGAGAACTTACGCCAATCAAGCTACCAACCACGCACTCCGAACAAATGCTCCACAATGTTGACAAGCTATGCCACCTGCAGTTGAACGAAACTCAAAGATAAAAAAATTGGACAAGGTACGTGGAGATGCAGCAAAGACCAATTGGCCACCGAACACAAACAAAAACAAGATACGGATAAATTTATTCACAAGAGGGTCGTCGGCCTCTAACTTTTGTCCTTGAGAAGTGCAAAAGCTAGTACGACACGGAATACCAGCGGAAAACCCACAAGCGCGTCTTCTAGCATCAAAACTCATAGCTACAAATCCCTAATAAACCCTAGCGCCTAGGCGGGGCCTATAGGCGGCCATTAGACGGTCCGCCTATTTTTCATCAATAAGCAAACTATTTTGAACACTTGATAGATAGATAGACGTTCATCACATTGCTTTAAAGCTCAAATCATAGATAGAAATATATAGAAACCACTCATAACAAGTTCAACATCAAGAGGAACGCTCAAAATATCATATCACACCAAAAAGAAAACACATACAAAGAACAGCAAACCCAATAATAAGTCACGACAGCAAACCCACTCTTGTTATGATTACGTTCATATTCTGAAATGGAACAGGCTACACTACAGGACAAATAAATTATAAATCTTAGAGAGGGATATAGTTTTTTATTAGAATCTAACCTTAGCTCTCTCTTAATCGACGACGGTATGATGGACTGAGGTCGACGGCGTCTGGTGGCGTCACGACGGCGGCGACGGCGCAGGCGAAGGGGCGGCGACGAAGGGATGGTAGGGTGGAGAAGAAGGTCTGTAGCGTTTGATATTTAGGGATTGCGTTTAGTTTAGATCTGATTGTTTTTCTTCCTAATATTAATTTAGTTTTTTTGAAGCTATCGTTTCTGTTTGAAAAAAAAAAAAATTAAAATTTTCTTTTGTTTCCAAACAAGCGACTAGGCCGCCAAAAAACGCTCCGTGCTCCGATGGGCTTATTCGGCTCATAGGCGGTCCGGCTGATTAGACTATCTTTATCGGTGGATTGCACGACCGGTTTTGCAATAAAATTGATCAAAATAAATTAAAAAATTAAAATAACTCCCACAACCGGTTGTGACTCAACCCACTGGTGGACCGACCGGTGTCACAACCGTTGTACACTGTTCTCGATAAACCGTTTTACTATTTTTTGTAATTTTATGATATATTTAATTATCTGTTAAAATTTAATTTTTCTTTTTTTTTATCAAAATATATGATTTTTTTTCTCTAACAAATAGATGATAATATTGATACATTTTGAATCACAATTTTAAATTATTTATTTTACTATCACATTTGTAATCTATCATAAATTCATATTATTTTTTTCTACAATGACTAAAGTATCTAAATTTTATATCATATAATGTAATCTATTTTTTAAACATTCAAATACTACTTTAAATAATTCTAAAATATAAATATCATGAGTTGTGTTGGGTTGTTGATAAAGTTGAAAATTATTGAGGTTGGGTTGAGGTTTAGGTTGTGTATGTGGAGGAGAGAGAAATTAATATTTTATTCTGATGACCGGTTGTTCGGGTAATAGATAATTATAGTCTTAGAACAGACGATTTGGGCTTATTCGCCACGGTCGACGCTGATTAGCACCTAGGACGTATTTTACAACACTACTTTCGAGCAACTAAATTAAACCATCTATGCCAAAACTCCAAACAACATCACCGAGAACATTCAACGGTTAAACTAAAAAAGAAAATATCGAACGATCATAAACACAAAAAAAAAAAGAGAGAAAAAACCCTCAGTCAGCAAAATGAAAAAAGAAGGAAATTCGTTCACAAGATTTTTACCAAAATACTATTGAGGAAAGAACGCATTGAAAACACCGACGCATGCAATGGCTACAAACTCGAAATCAGTGTTGCATTTGTAGAGACGGTGGACTTGAGAGCTGCGAAATTTATTGCAGAAACCCTATTGCCCGATTTCCATCTCCATCCGTGAGAAGGTGTGTGTTTTTTGGTCAATACGAAAAGTCGTTGCACGGGCAAAACTGAAACAAAGAAGCGCCATTATGAGTAACGCTATATTTCATAGTCAATTTCGAAAATCGATTATTACGCTTGTATATAGGGAATGATATAATATTCCCAATATTTAGTATCAAATTATCTCACTCATAGGATGAAAAAATGAGTCATGAAAGCTAGTATATTAAGCACACTCAAACGTGTGTGCTCAATAAATAAATATATAATTTATATGGTTATACTATCTTAGTTAAATTTTGAAATGAATGTTTTGACATATGAGAAATAAAAAATTAATTTAAAGAATATAATTGAAATAAATAAAAAAGAGGGCTAAATTATAAATATTACATCAAAATTGATATACCAAATTAGGAGATTAGTTACTCTAAGCTGCTCTCTTTTAAGAGCATCTCCAATCGACACCCATTTTCCAATGCAAACACAAAAAGTTACTCCAATAGACACCCATATGCATACCCAAAATGGGATTATATCAATTTCTCTCTCCAATAAACGGATCTTTGCGTTTTACATTTCATCCAACGCATTTCTTTTTAATATTACGAAGTGACCCTCTCAATAATTATTATTGTGGGTTGGTATTGACTAGACACATTATTCTTTGTAGCAGCCTTTTGCCGGTCCAGGCAATCATCGTAAACCCTTAAAAAAAGTACAGGAATATAAAAATAAATTGGGTCACTAAACTAAACAATATATATCTTAACAATCTGATAATTCGTAATTGCTTCCTCAATAATGTCGATTGAAAATGGATCTGGTTTGAATTTTTTAGCTCTATCGTACTTTTTGTAAATAATTTTTCGACCCTTTTTATATTTTTCAATTAAAGTTTTATTGTAAATTTTATTACGATTAAATCTAAAATTTTGTAGTCTAATTTGTAAAGTTATAAAATTCGTGGATATTGTTGAAATTTTATAAAATTTCACGTTGAAGAGAATATTGCAATATATTCGTTTGAGTTTGAGAATGAGTCTAACGGTTGGAGAAATTACTGCATTTTGAGTTTGAGAATGAGTTTGAGTTTGAGAATGCGTTTTTCCGTTGGAGATCGTCTAATAAAATAGAAAGATGAGCTTGATGAGACAAACTTACACAATTTTTATTACTCTTTTCAATTAAAGAAGATACATCAATCACAAAATGGATTTTGCATTTTTACTCTCCTCCAGTTAACGCATCTCATATATGCGTTTGAACACATAAAATTAGTTATACATTTAATAATTACATTTAATGTCCTTTAATAATATAATCACACTTATAAAAAAAAAGAAAAAAATATAAAAGCTAAATAGAAAGTATTTTTAATCGATGATCACTAGCAATGTTTCTTAATTTATCTAGATGTAATGTAATATTAAAGAGCTATTTTTTTTAAGTTACAAATTTGTGGACAGTATTGAAAGTTGATGTGGAAGTGAATAATTCAAATATAGTCCTTTCTGTGAATGAGTTTTAACGGCTGGAAAAGAATTACTGCATTTTAAATTTGAGAATGAGTTCGGGTTTGAGAATGTGTTTCTCGTAGATTGGAACACATTGTAGATTGGAACACATTCTACACAGATCTCACATAACACAAATAATCGTTGCAGTTTTGTTTTTATCTTTCTATGAATTTTTGTTCTTTTGTTAGGTTTCATCAATAATGAACTGAAGAGAGTGGAGGCCCACTAACGCATGGACATCCCATGACGAAGTTTCTACTTATCAACGAAATCATGATCAATTAATGAGAGAATTTTAGCTTGCTCATATGTGCCAATTATTTACGTATATTTATGTTGAAGAATAGAGAAAATTAGGGAATATGTTTCCAACTGTCATATTTCCAACGATCATATTTTTGCCTCTATACACTATCATTGTACAATCAAGATATAAGACTGTTCGGTTTTAAGCCCAAATGGGCCTTGGGGCCAAGTGTGAGTAATTAGCCCACTAAGAGAATAGCTAAAACGATTTTATTAAATCGAGAAGACGTCGGCCACCGAAACGAGATATCGGTGAAAGATTACGAATCTACGTTTCGAGACGAATCTAATGAATATTAATTTGCTCAAAACCGATAGGAGAAATTAATTAGTAAACCAGCCCAAATAAAATAAACAATAACACAAACAAAAAATTAATTAAAAATGATGACGTGGTGGGCTGATGACATGTCAATGACACGCGGACTGACGTGGCGCTGATCTGGTGCTGACTGGGCATGGCGATGTGGTTGATTGAAGGGATATTGGGTATTACTCAAAGAGTTATGACTATTTCCAGGTTGATCATGGCCAAAGGTTATGCCTATTTGCAATGAAGGTCAACAGAAAAAGGTGCAACTTTTCACGAATTGACCCCTGCAGCTTTTCAGAAACTATATATAGGTCCCCTGGCTGAATGTAAAATGATTCAATTCACTCCCAGCATTTTAGAATAGGTTGACAGCATCTCCCTCATTAGTAATAAATCAAGAAAGGCTCGAGTCTTTAGTAGATTCGCTCGATAATTTCGATATGGTGTGCGACGTTTCGAAATTCCTAAAATCGTTATATCTTTGCGACACATTACGACAACCCAGAGTACTGGAATATGGGGCAATAATGTCTTACGGAAAGCGTAAGACGTACGTGCCTCGACTTCACCTAATAGCCGAAACTTCGTCCGAGTTTTACGACGACCACCGACCAGACCCCCAATACCGGAACCAACAAGCGTAAGACGTTATTCTGTCTGATTGATGGCAACAATAGCGAATATTCCCACCGCCGTTCCGCTAACGGGAAATAGCCACGCCGAAAGACCGGTGAAATTCAACGGAGCTGATTTCAAACGATGGTAGCAGAAGATGCTATTTTACCTGACGACTCTGAACCTAATGCGCTTTCTGAAAGAGCTCCCGCCCCAGGCGAATGCTAACGGCGCCACAGACGATGCCGCACTCGAAGAGGACGAACAACAACAGGCGTCGTTGGACGCTTGGAAATAATGATTCATGTGTCGTAATTATATTTGAATGCCTTGGACGACTCCCTATACAATGTCTACGCAGTCGCTAAAACTGCTAAAGAGTTGTGGGACTCGTTTGTGGTGACCCTACTTCCTAGTTAAGTAGATTGGCGGATTTTCGCAACGAAAGTCGCGGAAGACCCGATTTTTCAAAAACTTTTTAAAGAAAATAATATATATGAATAATCTAAAGTCGGGTTTTACAAAAAGCGTCATTGTAATACATCGGGTCGAAGCCCCAAAAATCTAAACCCGACTATCCTACGCCTCTCCACAGGTCGCGTCCCATGTACTGCGCCGCCCTCAAAAGCCCGTGGAGTCACCGCCGCCAGCCAGCCTACATCTCACCCTGACACTCACCGGTGTCGGGTTCGGCATTACCAACAAAAATAAAACCCTGAGCAAAATTGCCCAGTAGGTGGTAGTAAAAACATGCAATGCGTGCGTGCACTCAACCCAATCCCAAATCCTCACAAAACATGATAAAATGCACGCTCGATCCTATGGCACATCTCAACACATAACAGGGCCCTCGGCTAGACTCGACACCCACGCGCGCAATGGCAAAGTATGCCATAACCATGCGGTAGCAACGCCGGCCGCGCCGGGTCACTCCTTCCGCACACAATCTCAACCCGACGGTTTTTCCCCGAGTAGTGTAGCACTAACCCGGTGAAAGGAATCTCAAATCTGTCTACCGTCCCTGAGCCAAATATATCTGGTGGTATACACTTCGGGTGGCTCAATCTCGAGTAGACAGGTGTCGCAAACCCTATCTCCCACCAGGTGCCACGCGAATCTAGACCTGACGACCGATAACGGTCACTCTACCCCACTCATCTGACACCGTAAGGCGTCATCGTGCAGATACGGTACATCAATATCTCTAGTGCATGTCGGGAAATGCACCCATAATCAGTCAACATGGAACACGTATACTGAAACCACATACTCGTACAGCTATCAACATAAGCCGAAGGTTTTAAAATCCAATAATAATCTTAAAATATGGGTTGACCCGATAATTCTAGTCAAAGTCAAAAATATTCTATTAAAATGATTTGGGCTGAAAATAATTTTATTTAAAATAAATGGGCTTGAAATAGGGCAAAAGCCCAATAATTTAAAATTATTGGTCAACGCACACCAAAATCAGTCAAAGCCCAAATCAAAATCGCCCGATCCCACATTGGAATACTGGTCAATTCGCGAAACGTTTGGGTCAACGCCCGAGTTCGCGAAATCGCTCGCTGAGTTCGCTTATCGGCCGATTCCAATTAAAAATTGGTCAACCCGTGAACATTCTGGTCAACGTTCGAATTCGCGAAGCTTTCGCCGAATCTACGAAAACAAGTCGGCCCGCGAAACCCAAAATTGGCTCGACGCTATCTCACGACCCGCGAAACGTTCCAGCCCGCGAGAACCCGAACCTAGCCCGCGAAACACCTTTTTACTCATACTGCGAAAATCATTTGGGCCCGCGACAAAGTTTTGAGCCCCGAAACCAAGTCGGCGGACTTCCTATTCATTTGAAAACCCATTTCACACACAACTCGAAAGTTAAAACGGCCGCAAACTTAAAATCGCCCGAAACCTAAAATCGCCCGAATCTATCACTCGCCCGAAAGCTAACCTTTATAAAACTCGTCTTCAAAACTTCATAAATGCTACAGTCACTTTCAAAAAAAGATTTTCCATATGATCATCACCAAAACTCATCCGTATCACATAACCACTCAAGAACTCATATGTTGAGTTCGGATACACATTAAAACACGTCAAGAGCATCACAAAAGCACCAAAAACTCAGAGAATATTTCTTGAACCGGAAAACCTTTCTTTCGAATCCAATATTTTTCGGGACTTAAAAACGGATTGTTGGGGGTTAAAACCACCTACCTCACGTCCAAGCTGTGTTTGAATTATTCTTTCGATGTTGAAATCTGCTTTGGCTTGTCAAAAATTTCTCTCAGCTTCTTTCGTCGTGGTGTATTAACCAACGTAAAGTATTAAGTAAACTATCTTGTAGAACATTTAATAAGTTAAAGTAGAATTCTCACCTCCTTTGAATTATTCTCTTCTTGCCTAATCGTTCGAACCCTCCCTTCTTTGTTTTGCTTCACACGATTTTCCACTAGTTTGCAAATGAGGATTTTCACTTAGTAAGTAGCTAGTTAATGATAGATTCCCACGTGGCTTCCCTTGCCACTAAGTCATCATCCTTAGTTACTCATGATTGGTTGCTTAAGGTGGTGGAGTTCTTTATTCAAAGCAAATACACTATCTCAACGTGGCTCTCCTCATATGGAAGGATTCTTATTTCTTATCTTAAACCATTTGGCCATTTAGCACTTTCGGCCATGTTAATTAAATTGGGGCCATTTTATTCCCTTGGGCTTCTCTATTTATTTTGTCCTTATTTCCCTTCTTGGGCTTTCAACACTTTTTTCGGCCATCTTATTTTATTCAACTCCCAGCATAATTATTATTTTTAGCTCGACTCCGAGAATTTAGGTTTGTGCGAAAATTAACTCCATTAATTTCGAACATTACAACAACAATTATGTACTAATCCCGTATTATTTTTACGGGTATTACACTCGTTGGACAAAAAGTACAAAACTGATGACGTCGGACTGAGAAATTCATTGTCGACAGGTTTTTGGACTATAAGATGACCGACTCCAAACAGTGTTGGACCAGGTCCATGATCTGCAGCTAATAATCCACGATATAAATGCGAAGAATATGCAGAGCAGCGAATCTTTCCAGGTAGCTGCTATACTATAGAAGTTGTCGCCCATTTGGAAGGACTTCAAGAACTACCTCAAGCACAAGAGTAAGAAAATGGGGCTTGAGGACCTGATTGTGAGGCTCCAAATCGAAGAAGATAATTGAAGGATCAATGCCAAGAACAAAAGTAGCAGTATTGAGGTAGGTGAAAACCTGTCCAAATCTAGCACCGGCAAAAGCGCAAGAGGCCTGGCCTAATATGACGCAGCAGAAGCCGAACAAAATTAGGGGCAACTGCTACACTGCGACAAACCTTAGCATATGACCAAGGACTGTCGGCTGAAGAAAAAGATCAAAAAGAACCAAGCTCACTTGACCGAGGCAAAGCTGGGGGCACTAACAGAGATGGACCTAGCCGCGGTCGTATACAAGGCCAACGTGGTGGATAATCCTAGGTCGTGGTATATCGACTCTGGAGCGACACGCCACATTTTCTCTGATAAGGAGATGTTTTCAACCTACATTCCTATCTCAGGCAGGAAGCTATTTATGGGTAACTCAGCCACCTCTGACATCGTTGGATTAGGGAGGATAGTGCTGAAGATGACATGGGGCAAGGAGCTCACTCTTGTGGACGTGCTACATGTGCCAGACATCCGCAAGAACTTGGTGTCTGGCTCCCTGTTGAGCAAATAGACAGGTGTTTGAGAGTGATAATTATGTACTGACCAAAAACGGTCATTCCGTAGGAAAGGGCTACCTCGAGAAGGGGCTCTTTAAGATGAATGTAATGCTTGTAATACGCGAGATTGAGCTCGCTAATAGTAATAAAGAAACTTCATCTTACTTGGTTGAGTGTTCCAATTTATGGCGTCATAGATTAGGACACGTGGGTTTAAATAAAATAAAAAAAAGTTAGTTTAAACCTGCTTCCACAAATGGACGTCGACTCACAACAAAAATGCAAAGCCTGTATCGGGGCAAAAATGGCCAAGGCACCGTTCGTCTCTGTTGAGAGAAGTAGTGCGCCCTAGAACTGATCCATACTGATATATGTGATCTGAAGTTCGTGCAGACTAGAGGTGGAAAAAGTACTTTATTACTTTTATCGATGACTGCACGAGATTTTGCTATGTATATTTGTTATGTGACAAGGCGAGGCTCTTGATGCCTTCGAAAGATGTAAGAGTGAAGTTGAGAATCAACTAAACTCATGAATAAAAATAATTCGAAGTGATAGAGGAGGAGAATACGTTGTGCCATTCGAAGAATTCTGCTAAGAGCACCGCATTATTCATCACACAACTGCGCCTTACTCACCTCAGTCAAATGGCATTGCTGAACGCAAAAATAGGCCTCTTAACGAGATGATGAATGCTATGTTGATCACTTCTGGGCACCCTCAGAACTTGTGGGGGAAGCGATCCTCTCGACATACCGCATTCTAAATATGATGCACACAAAAAAAGAAAAGACTCCATACGAACTATGGAAAGGTAGGGCTCCATCTACAATTACATGAAAATGTGGGGGTGCACAGCAAAGGTCAAAGTACCTAAACCAAAACAGGTTAGATGACGAACTATGGACTTTGCAAGAGGCATTGTCTGTCCAGAAGCTCCGTTCTGGAAAGAAGCTGTGAATAGCGAGATTGAGTACATAATGCAAAACCATATGTGGGAGTTGGCAGACCTCCCAAAGGGGTGAAAGCCTTTAGGATGCAAAATGGGTCCTTAAAAGGAAGCTTATGACCGATGGATCGAGAAATATAAAGCTCATTTAGTAGATAAAGGGTTTAACCAAAAAGAAGGGTTAGATACCTACTCGCACGTGACAAGGATTACATCCATACGAGTCTTGATCGTTATAGTAGCGTTGTTGACCTTGAGATACACCAGATGGACGTGAAATGGCATTTCTAAATGGGGAAGTCGAGGAAGAAATATATATGAGGCAGCCCGAAGGGTTTATTGTACCAAGACAGGAAAATAAAGTATGCCGACTCGTGAAGTCACATTACAGGCTTAAGCAAGCGCCGAAAACAGTGGCACGGGAAGTTCAACATGACGATTTTTCGAATGGGTTTAAGATTAATGAGTGTGATAAATGCGTTTATATAAAAGGCACACCCGAGGAGTTCGTGATTGCCTGTCTTTACGTAGACGACATGTTAATCATGGGAAGCAGTCACAGAATAATACTGAATACAAAGAATATGCTGAAAAATTATTTCAGTATGAAGGATGTGGCTTTGGCTGACGTCATTGGGAATAAATGTTTCTAAAACGTCCGAAGGAACTGTGATTACACAATCTCACTATGTTGAGGGCGTTGTTAAAGAAATTTAATGCCTTCGATGATCCTCCGGCTAAGACCCCTGTGGACTCTAATGTACACTTAGCCAAAAATAGAGGAGAGCCTGTATCGCAACTCGAATACGCTCGGGTGATTGGCTGTCTGATGTATTTATCTAACTGCACTCGACCTGACACAACGTACTCAATTAGTAAACTGAGTAGGTTTACGAGTAATTCTGGTAGTAGCCATTGTGTAGCACTAAGATATCTGAAGCACAATAGTAATCACGGCATACTATAACAAGATATCCCGCGGTACTAGAAGGGTACTGCAATGCGAATTGGATACCTGATAGTAAAGACTCCAAATCCATGAGTGGTTATGATAAGTTAGGATTTACGAACATTTTAGGCCCGCAAAATTGCGTAATTCCATAGTATATGTCTAAATGTCCACAAATATCCTATCGAATGTTACTTTTCATATTTGACAGGTAACATAGCAAAAAAGGGCCAAAAATCGGGAACGAACTTGGCCCAAAAATCAACATGAGCCCAAAGCCAAGAAAAACAATAAATTAGCCCAAATATTCCAGCCCACTAAGCAGCCCATTAATAGCCCAACTCACATATACATACAATATAGATAGACACAAGGAGAGAATTAGAGACAATACCATCGAACTTTACCATAATTAAAGAATTGAAGAACGACCGAGACACAAACCGCAAACAACGGAAGAAAAGAAGACATCTTTAAAACTAAGCAATGACAAGGAACACTAAGAGCTGAAAAAGGGGCAATCGATTGACGAATGAGGGACGCATGAAACAAGGAAAAAACCAGCTTGAGGAAATTGGGGATGGTCGCTCTCGTGTTTCACCTCATAAAGTTTCATAAGAGAAGGGCAAAGGAGAGCTTCGACACTGAGGTAATAAATAAGCTATGTTCTAATTAAGAAAAGAGGGGGGTGCGATCTGTGTGTCATTAGAGTTAGATGCGTGCTTGTGAGGTGAGGGAGGCCGAGAGGTTGAGCTGTTGCTGAGCACCATCGAAGCACATACCAACTACGACAGTTTATAAGGCCGGAAGTGAAGTTAGCAACTCTGGGAAGCTTCGACACCAAGTGACTCGATTGAACAAGCTAATGTGAGAAGTCGCCCACCACCCGTTCGACGAAACTACTGTGAGGGGCGTTTCATACTATCTTTCCTTTTTCTGTGTTTTAAATATGTTTATGTTTAAACCTTCGTTGCTTTTGCTAATTAATATGTTAGAGTAAATCGTTTTGTGGTTAAGGCCTTATTAGGCCGGATTATGGACTCGTATTAATGTTATCGTGCTTTATTTAATCATATGTGAAAGTTATGTGTTCTTCGCTGATTTTAATGCCTGCGTATGATTGATCGCCATATGCTTGTTTTGTTGATTGGTTTATGAGACCGAGAGGTGATTAGACCGGTTAGGATTCAAGTGTTGAACACCACGACGTAAAACCGACCAGAGATGGAATCGGTTTCGTCCGTGAGGTTTCCGAGACTTTAGGCGTCGAAAGCGCCTAAACTCGGGGAAATTCATAAATCCAAATGCATGTGGAGTAAACAGTCATAGAGGGATATGGTTGATTGGTTCACTCTCGCATATGGTTGCTATAAATGCGAGAGCGGGTAGCACGTATGTTAGGAATTTTTACCTTGACTAAAATCATATTAATTAGATAAAGTCGATTGCATGAAGACGTAGAATAATCCGTGCCGAAATATGTGCTTTAATCACGTTTGTCGTTATTGATTTAAAACCGTATTTGCGCTTTTATCTAGTTCGATTACTTTATTTTTATCTCGAACAAAAAATCATAAAAACACCTTATTTAATATTCGTTTTAGTCTAAATTAAAAATTCAGAATAATATCTTAGAATTAATCGAGCTATCCTCGTGGATCGATACTCGGATTTACGTCCGTTATATACTACTTGCACGACCTAGTATACTTGCTAGTATTTGAGCGTGTTAAGTTTTTGGCGCCGTTGCCGGGGATAGCGGTAGTATTAATTTTAAAATATATTCTGCGTTTTAGTTTAAAAAATTTTATTTCTATTATTTTTATTAATATTTTCTAAAAAACAACAGTTTTTTTTTAAAATATATATAAATTATATTTATCTTGATTATTATTATTATTATTATTTTTATTCCTTACGTCACTACTACTTTATATATATATATATATATATATATATATATATATAAATATATCTAAAAAATAGTATTATTATTATTATTTTATTTTTATTTTTGCAGTAGAAGTATTATTTTCTTTCTATATAATATTTTTAAGAATATTATTAGCATTTCTATTATTATAATCATCATTTTCACATATATATATATATATATATATATATATTTTTAATTTTGTATTTGTTACTATTATTTTATTTTCTTAAGTTATTACTACTTTATTATTATTATTATTATTATTATTATTCTTATTATTATATTTGTTTTCTTCACGGCACTTATTTACGTTAATTATTCCATCTTTGGCAGAATTCTACTTGGTGTATGACACGTAGCTCAATTATTCGACAGTGAAATAGAAGCGACGTGCCGATTCCCTTTTTGTCATCAGCATTGTATTCGTTGGCAGCCTTTGGGGTTCCATCTTCTTTCGCAGCCGCGTATGGTCCGTCGATGATTGTTTCCCAAAGATCGTAGTCGACAGCGATTAGAAACTCGATCATATGATTCTTCCACACTGCGTAGTTCATTCCATCAAAGAGAGGTGGCCTAGAGTGGGATTGACCCTTAGCAAAAACATCACTCGAAAAAAGTCATTAGATCTTAACTCGGGCGTGTTAGGCCTTTTTTTTAGTAACCCGCTCTGATACCAAATGAAGTGTAAAATATGCCTAAGGGGGGGGGGGGGTGAATTAGGCTATAAAAAATTTGGCTTTTCTTCTTTGAAAAATACTTTTCTTTAAGATATTTGCAGAGTATGTTATTTCCTAAAAAAGCAGTACGAGTATCAAAGTTATCTCCCCAACCCTGTTTCAAAATATCACATTATTTTCAGAAATCGTTTCAACGATATCACCTAGTTATTAGCACGTGTTCCGGGTTTGTCTCACAGAAAAGTAAATAGCAGAAAGTAAAGTGGGACGGGATTTTTATACAGGTTATATCCCCAACTAGGGTTTAATCCTGTCCTTGGGGTGTGATCTCCCCAAGAGTTCCAATCAGTCACTAGGTATTACCGGTTATGGTTACAATATGATTGACCCTTACACAACCGAAGCACTTTGGAAACTAGACCTCCACCTAGGCTGTCGCATGCCAAGTTTCGATCCACCTCGTTAACCCAGGAAACCAATTCCCCGACTGGATGCAGCTTGCTATTGAAGGGCCACCGAATCCACCAAACTTGATTAAAAGCCTTTCAAATATTTGTCGATCAACCGCCTTTTTAAATATATCTGCTAGCTAATTTTGGCTTCTGAGGTGTCTCGATTTCATTAGCTTGTGCTTTCTCTCGAACGAAATGCAATCCACTTCAATGTGCTTCGTCCTCTCGTGGAACACAGGGTTGGATTTTATGTGTCTCGCTGCATTATTGTCGCAATACAATTGCATCAGTTCTTTGTTCTATCTTCATGTCTTGTAGTAGGTGTTTTATCCATTTTAGCTCGCATGTTGTTAAAGTCATAGCCCGATATTCTGCTTCAGCACTTGATCTGGCTACGTTATGTTCTTTGCTTTTCCATGTGACAAGGTTCCCTCCAACAAATGTGCCATAACCTGTCGTTGATCTTCTCTCATAGCTTCCCGCCCAATCAGCATCGGAGTAGCCAACAATATAGTTTGTCTTGTTTGGTCTCATCCAGATTCTACGTCCAGGTGTCCTCTTTAGATACCTTAAAATTCTATCTATCGCTTCGACATGACTGAACCTCCGGGCCTGCATAAACTGACTAACGCAAGTAACAGCAAATGAAATGCTAGAATCATATCAATTAGCATACACTAACATGCAACGTGAGCAGAAAAGTGTAAAGAAAGTAGAGAAGAAACTAGCTAAGTCTGAGAAGAAAATAGCTAGTCTCGAATTAGAACTTAGGAGCTCTAGTGCGAAAATAGATGAACTAACTAAGAGCTCGAACCTTAGAGAGACTAAGCATATTTCGTTAGAAAAGCATAGCTCAAAGTGACGGAATTAGAAGACATGTTAGAAAATAACTATAATTGCTTGATTAGAAATCTCAATGAGAAAGCTAATCTCAATTGTAGATTAACAGAAGCAACTTCCAAGGTCACTAATCTAGAAGCCGAATTAGATAAACTGAATACTAAGGTTTGTGAACTTATGAAAGGACCTAGATGCCTCTCAAGCCGCCAAGGTAACGGTGGAGAATGACTTCGATCTCTTAGGAGATGAACGTAAGAAGCTATATACTAAAATCAATAAGTTAGAAGATCTTGTTGTGAAAAGGGCACATACTGATCAAACTATATTCTTGAATCAGCCAAGGACTTAGAATTCTATGACTATAGGTATGGCTTAGGCTATGAGAACCCACATAAGCTCAAGAAAGTTGATTGCAAACAACTTTATGATATCTCGTACATGGGTCTCGTACTAACTTCTTTTATGAACTTTACCAACTCAAAAGTAATATTTGAGGAAGAAGAAGCCAAGAGACGAGCAATTACAAGGGCTGAAATACCCTTTTCATACATCGAACGGAATCAACGCGACAAAACTTGGGTTTTCCCAAGGGCCGGAGCCTTGAAACTGTTAATTTTCTTGAAGATCATTCCAAAAATGAGGAAGTTCAAACTCATCGTTCTGAAAATTCTCTCTACATCCCTCCTATAGTTAAGAAAATAGAGGAATCACATTTGCCTTAGATAAAGAAAGAGGGAATTTTGAAGCTGAAAAGACTAAATTCCACAAAGAGATGGAAATCTCAAAGCTTCCTCTATCTCAAGCACCATTTCTCACGCATCTCCTCCAAAAGAAAATATCATTCTGAAAAGCGTGAAGAAAGAAAAATCGTCTTCAAAAGATCATAAGTCTAAAAATAAAAATGTTAAAAATACTAACTCTAACTTTGTATCTACTACGTCGACAGGGAGCATAGTACTAGAGCTAGAGAAACCGAAGGCGAAGTGTCCAGCCTAGATATTAGGAAGGTGCCCATAGATGTTAAAGTTACAAGCTTATCTTCTCCTTCTGTAAAATAAAAGACACTCGTAGAAATAAAAGAGCTATTTCATCTCTCCAATTAATTGTTTCTACTTGGTCTTTAAAACCTATCATCTTTAGAAGCACCAACTTTGAAATAGTCTCTTCATCTACGAAACCAAACATCCATTCTAAGACAAATGCTTCTAGGATGACCCGTAGGAAGCAAGATCCAGCCATTTAGAAAGCATATGGCGCTATACATGCTTGTTCCACATAAGGTATCCCGTTAAGATTGAATCCACCAAACACCTTAGGAGACTATCCAATGAGAAGATCTTTTCCTCGATCAAGCCTACCAAAGCATTTGTTCGTGCTGAAATTAACCTTCCCTGCCATGTTCACCCAAATGGGTTCATAAGACTCCGCCTAAGAAGACAAAAGCCAAAAAGGCCCACTTTCCTACCATGGGCAAAACCAAATCCTCATCTTTAAAGATGGTTTGGGTTGCTAAAGTCACTAAAAGTGATAATTTAGGAATATTATCTGAACCTAAGACTAAATCTGCTAATCCACGAGGACCCATTTACAAGTGATTACCTAAAGCGCTCTAATAGTTTTTGTAGATCCCTCATGTGTGGTACCTCGACTCTGGTTGCTCCACACACATGACGGGAATACAAGAGCTGCTGAGCAACTATAAAGACAGACCGAATGGAAAAGTCAGATTCGGAAATAATGACTCAGCCCCCATACTAGGAGTTGGGAACATCATTCTGGAAAATCTGACGATAAACGATGTCTCTTACGTCAAAGGTCTCCGCCATAACTTGTTCAACATCGGTCAATTCTGTGACAAAGGCTTCCAGGTGGTCTTTCATGCTGACCGGTGCAGAATATTGGACAGTCAGAACAAAGAACTTCTGCAAGGACTTCGGAAATCTAATCTTTACACAATCAATCTGACGTCTGTGCGGACTACGACAGCTGTTTGCCTCACCTCCCAGATTACAATTCAGAGGAACAGCTTATGGCATCAACATGTGTCTCATCTAAACATCAAAGCTCTTCAACGACTATCAACGAAAAAGTTGGTTCACGGTCTACCAACCATTAGTCTACAAAAAGAGCATCAGTTTTCGGCATGTCAATTAGGAAAATGAAGCGAACATCTCATCATGTTAAACTAGTTGCCTCCACTTCACGTCCTTTGAAATTGCTACATATGGATCTCTGTGGACCTATGCTGACACAGAGTATTAGTGGGCGGAAGTACGTACTAGTTATCGTTGATGATTACTCCCGCTACACATGGACGATGTTCTTCCGAACTAAAGATGAGACGGGGGACTTGATAGTTAATTTCGTGAACACTACTCAGAATTTGCTTCAACTATCCATCCAAGTCATCCGAACGGACAACGGCACTGAGTTCAAAACAAGTATCTCAGTGACTTTTATCAGAAACTTGGCATTAATCAGCAATTCTCGGCCGCCAAGACCCCTCAACAAAACGGGGTTGTTGAAAGGAAAAACAGAACTCTAGTAGAGGCCGCATGTACAATGCTGATTCATTCCGGCTTTCCACACTCTCTATGGGCTGAAGCAGTAGATACCGCCTGTTTCACTCAGAACAGGACGACAGTTCACAAGCGCTTTAATAAAACTCCGTTTGAAATAATAAACAAGCGAGTACCCAATATCTCATTCTTCACTGTCTTTGGATGCAAGTGCTTTGTGGCGAATGACAGAGAGCAACGTGCTAAGTTCGACCCTAAAGCATTCGAAGCCACATCCGTTGGGTATTCATCAACCTCAAAGACGTGTCGAGTTTACATCAAGTCCAACCGATCAATCAAAGAAAGCTACAACGTCACTTTCCACGAAGTGGCAGAAATGGCTCCTGCACACCTCAGTTCAGGACCCGTACCAAACCCGGTGGCTTCTGAATACGACAGTTCAAAACTCGTATACACTGGTGTGTTTGCACGAAGCCAACAGAAGATGGCAACAACTCCAGATTCAACGTCTGAAGAAGCACTGAAACTTGCTTTGGAAGATTTGGACTCTCTCTTTGAGCCCGTATATCGGTCAGAAAACATTATAGCAACACCGTTAGTGGAACCGCTGTAATACCCGTAAAAATTTAATGCGGGATTATTTCAATAAAGTTTGAAATTACAAGATTTATTTTCGAACAAGATCCAATTTCTTCATGAATTGGGCAAAAAATTCACAATTTGATCCAAATTTTTAAATGGGCCGAAAATGAGAAATTAAAGCCCAAATATATATATATATATATATATATATATATATTCTTGGATTGGGCCAAGAAATTTATAAATTGACCCAAATTTTTAAATGGTCCGAAACTAATAAAATAAAGCCCAAATCTATATTAAAATTAAAAAAAAATGGATGACATGATACCCACAATATTCTCCTCCATGCATGTATTTCCATGAGAGTTAGGTCTCTTTGAATAAATAACAAAAAAGTAATCCAACACCTAATACATGGAGGGGTATGTGGAAAGAATTAAATAAATAAGGGAATTTGGAAAAGAGAAGGGGAGTGGCCGAGAGAAAGGAGGGAAGAAAGAGAAAAAAAAAGAGAGAGAAGAGGGAGAAAGAAGAAGAGAAAAAGAAGAAAAAAAGGAGGAGGAGAAGAAAAATCTCCGGAAGTTCGGGATCGAAGCTCTCGGGTCGGGATCACACGACACAACCCGTTACGTAGCTCTCGACGGATTAAGGTAGGTGTAGATCACTTACATACGTAAACAATATTAGGATTTGTGAATTTTACGTGTTTTGCATGTTATTCATCGAATTCTTCGGGTTTATGTGATAATAATAATTTGCTTGCATTAATTTTTGTTGGTTAGCTTAGGGAGCAGGAGATTGAGAATTTTTAGAACTATGAATATTGGAAATAGGGATAGAGGACTTTAGACTAAGAGGATAGAGCAAAACTTGGGGAGAATTAGGGTTTTCTAGGGTTTCTTTATCCATTTCGGCCAAGAGGTTCAAAACTTCATATCTCACAACCTAGACCTCAGATTACAAACTCCTTTGGACATAATTAAGCTTTGCAAGTCCTTTATCTGTGGTTAAACTTTCAGGTCCATCGGACATCGTTTACCTTGTGATCATTGAGAAATCCGAAACTGTCGCCAAACAGCCGTATAAAATAGTTATTTTTAAAATTTTGGGACTTAACCGAAATTTTACAAAATCCAGGGAGTCTGTTTTGTAAATTTCCGAATAAAGGATATTTTTAAAGAAATATAAAGCTTTTAGGACAGATTTAAAAATTCGGAATAAATAATTGGGGTTCTTTGTGTAATTTTAAAAAATTCGAGTACTTAATTGAAAAGTTTCAAAAATCCTGGGACGGTAAATGTAAAATCCAAAACAGGGGCTATTTTATTGAATATAGTAATATTTCAGCTAAGGTTAAATTGATTTTTCAGAAGTTTTGGGAACTATATAAATATATTAAATTTCAGCTAGGATCAAATTAGAATTTGTCAAAAGTTTTGGGTACTAAATAAACATGTTAGATTTTGACTGGGGTAAAAATGAAAATTTCAGAAACTTTTGGGTTTTAAATAAATGGATTAAAGCTTAGTAGGGGTTAAAAATACAATTTTCGGAATTTTCAGAGGATTAAATAAATACTTAAAACTCGGCTAAGGACTAAATTGCAATTTTCAGAAGTTTTGAGATACTTGGTAAATATTAAGCAATCGACTAGGGACTTTTTTTGTAAATTACCAGAACCTCCGGAAAAATTTAAATAAATATTAAAACTTAAATTGGGGTCTTTATGAAGTTTCTTTAAAATCTTTTCGGGATTAAGTAATTGTAAAATTTTCAAATGGAGCTAAATGTAAATCTTTAATAAATTGTGATCCTAAAGAAATATTTAAGAAACTCGATCGGGGTTATATATAAATTTCGGAAAAAAAATAAAATTTTCAAGTACTAAATAAATAATAAGTATCTAGGCTAGGGTTAAAAGGAGAATTTTCAAAAGTCTTGAGGCTAAATAATTAAAAATATTTGGCTGGGGTTAATTGTAAATTTTCAAAGGTTTTGGAGCAAAAATTGAAATTTCTGAAAATTTAATATAGAGCTGAAAATAATTTTTTTAAATTTGGGAAAGATTGATAATTTCTAAAATATTTTTGGAACTTAAACTAAAGCTGGCGTTGGGGTGAAATCAGAGTCGTAAGGTAGATAGAATTAAACTTAGAACTTTTAGTATAAGATCGAAGGGGTTCGGTAGTTACGGTTTCGGGCCGATTAAAAATCAGAACGCGGGCTTTGGGCCCGAATTATTTGTTGAGTGTTGATTCTTGGAATCGGACCGAGCTGATACCTCGGGCCGATATGTAATATATAAATGTGGAAAGGATATGTTATATGTTGCATTTTTATTTGCACGACATTTGCATACACGTGTTACGAGGGGAGTGCGGGGTCATGAGAGTATTGTACGGAGAAGTGAGTGAGATGGTTTATGAATGAGAAATGGTAGATGAGTTCTATGAGTGAGGTTTGGACTAAGTCGCACTTTATATGGAGGGAGTGGGCCCTCCCGAGCTACTGACCCCTTGTGGGGAGTGGGGCCTCCCGAGCTACGGACCCCTGCGCGCGTGTTGCCTTTGGTACCTAAGCCTCGGGCCCTGATGTGATGTGATGAAATGAGATATGAGAAAAGAGTCGAGCGTGTATTTTGTGAGTTATGTCGGGATTGGAGTGTGAGAGTATTTGCATTACATGTTTTCATCTACTGGGCAAAAGCTCAGGGTTTACGTATGTAGGTGAGGCGGCTGATGGCGGTGACTCCACAGGGCAGTATATGGAACGCGGCCTGTGGAGTATTTTCATTCATGTTTCGTATTGTTACTGTTTGGGCTTCGGTCTAATACAATAATGTGTGTTGTAAAATATTTTTATTTACGGGTTTAGACTTTTGGGCTTCGGCCCAGTACTTGAATATTTTTATGAAATAAAAAGTTTTATTAAATGGCTTTCCGCTGCTTACGCTACTTAAAACCCACCAAAATACGTATTTAAGAAGTAGAGTCGTTTCAACCCCCACTCGACGAGGCCAGTATACCGAGCTCTTCAATTGTCCCTACCTCACCCAATTCAGAATTACCAAAGATCAATGACGAACCTACAACAGTAAATGAGGAAGTCTCTACAGAGTCACTCAATCCAAATGCAGAAGACTTACCTCTATCTCGTGACGAATCTGAAATCATTGGAAGTCTCAGTCCTCAAATAACCGATGCGTCTAGCTCTGCACTACCCCATGAGCGAAAATGGACTCGAGCACATCCGGTTGATCAGATTATTGGCGATCCTTCACGTGGAGTACGGACACGTCATCAACACAGTTTATTCAGCTGCTTCTTAAGCCAAAATGAGCCAACTAAGGTAGCAGATGCACTAAAAAAGACTCGGATTGGGTGATAGCAATGCAAGAGACATATGCTCATAAAGAATGAAGATGGTGAAGTGACTAGGAACAAAGCTAGATTGGTTGCGAAGGGCTATAACGAACAAGAAGGAATTGACTACGACGAGACATATGCTCTGGTTGCCCGAATCAAAGCCATTCGTCTCTTCCTGGCTTATGCGGCTCATAAAGACTTCAAAGTCTACCAAATGGATGTAAAGACTGCCTTTCTCAATGGCGTGCTAAAAGAGGAAGTCTACGTCGCTCAGCCAGAAGGCTTCATTGATCAAAAACATCCCGATCACGTCTATTGATTGGACAAAGCTCTCTACGGACTGAAACAAGCTCCACGCGCTTGGTATGACGTAGTGAGCGATTTCCTCGTAAAATCTGGCTTTATCCAAGGAACGATCGATACGACCCTCTTCATAAAATGGCAAGACAAAGATATGGTCGTCCAAGTCTATGTAGACGACATCATATTCGGATCAACAAATCCACGGCTATGCAAGAGATTTGGAAAATTGATGAAGAGCAAATTTGAAATGAGCCACATGGGCGAGATGTAGTTCTTCTTAGGACTTCAAGTAAGGCAGCTCGATGATGGGATATTCATCAGTCAGACTAAATACATCAAGGACATCTTGAAGAAATTTCATCAAGAGAGAGCAAGCCACTCAGCACTCCCATGTCCAAAAGCTGCAAGTTGGATGCCGATCCCACAGGAAACGCGGTCGACATTACATTATATCGCAGCAACATCGGCTCTCTTCTTTATCTCACCTCAAGCCGGCCATGCATCATGTTTGCCACATGTCTATGTGCCCGTTTTCAAGCCGACCCCAAAGAATCTCACATGCTTGCGGTGAAGCGAATTCTGCGTTACCTTAAGGGCACCTCCACCTTAGGACTATGGTATCCTAAAGGAATAAATTTCAAATTAATTAGCTATACTGACGCTGACTACGCAGGTTGCCGAATGGACAGGAAAAGCACATCCAAAAAGCAGAACTGCGTCTCAACATCGACGGCCGAGGAAAATACATCGCGGCTGCCAGCTGTTGCTAGCTATGGATGCGGACTCAGCTTCACGATTATGGGTACAGTCTAAATAATATACCCATTTATAGCGATAGCCAAAGTGCCATTGCGATTACATGTAATCCTGTTCATCACTCACGCACAAAACACATAGATATACGATAGCACTTCATCAAAGATCACGTAGAAAAATGCACGATTGACATGTATTTTGTGAACACGGAACATCAACTAGCCGACATTTTCACCAAGGCTGTGGACGAAAAACGGTTCAAATTCCTTGTCGGAAAATTAGGGATGTTGAACCTTCCGTGATTTGTGCATGATGTGATCCTATGTGCTTTCACGTATTTTATGCTATGTGTTTTCTAACAAATGCTATATCTTGCGTGAAATTTTTCATTAAAATATATATACATATATATATATATATACATACATATAAATATAAGTATAATATTAGGGGTATGACGATATCTTTAGGATGCTCGATCTACGTCACGAATAGAATTCACAGACATGACTGATTGCTTGCTTAAATTTTGTCAGTCTAAGTCGCATTCTTGTGTTTCTTAGGTATTGAGTTTGTTCCACTAAGACACAAAACCACTTCATATAAGTGAAGATTCTAGCCTTTTTATTACTCTCGTCGGATCTTTTCCTGAGTGAGTCACACATTACTTGCTTGTCATTAACTTGTGATTCTCGGCCTCATTCTTGCCGTGTAATAGATCGTTCCGAAAATGATTAGGGCACTTAGGAAATTCGTCACTTGGCCAAATCTAAATTTTCATTCGTGTAAGATTACCATCCACTTTGAGCTCAAATTCCTTTTCTTCAATTGAAAACCCTTTATGCCTTCAACCGACGATTTAATGATTTAGACGGGATGTTCAATCAAGAAAATGAAGGGGAGAATAACTAGATGAAAAAAAAAAGATGACAAAAGAAGGAGAAAACACACACGAGGAATGCTCAACGCACAACAAACAGATCAAAAGAACCTGCCTTCTCAACTATGACACTCTCAAAACATTTAAGACGGAGGCATAGATCTTGCTGTGAACTTCTCCATAGATAATCTCATACGCTAGTCAGAACGGCTGGAAAGAGGAGCGTCTAGAAGTGAGCTTCTCCAACGATAATCCGGTCTTATATCGAGACAACGAGAAGAGAGCACGGCCTTGGGTTCGAATTCCATAACCATGAACTTCTTCAAATCGATAATCTGTGAAACCTCTCTAGGGAATAAGAGAAAAGGAACATGGTATCGGCCTCGTAGAGAAGCGGAGCTTCAGCTTGAGCAAGTGCAGACGAAGAAAACAATAAAGGATGAGAATGAAAAGACGAAAGAGAAAAATGCCGGAGAAAAGGAGAACGACAAAGAAACGGAAGATGACATAAAGCCTATTTTTCCCAAACATTATCCTTCCCTTCAAAGTCAGAGCCAAATTAAAATCCCTCAAAGTCCCTTTGATTCCAAATCGACGGTCTCTTGCAAAAGCGAAATGATTAAAAGCGCCTCGATCACAGATATTTTGACTTAATATGACATGTGTTGACTTGAGCGATATAAATATAAAATCCCTAGTCAAAAATTAAAAGAGTCCTAGAGCGAACCTAGTGAGAGTTGTCGAAATGAATCATTCTCTGAATGTAGGAGTTTAATTTGCTGACATGACTTGACGGCATTTAATCTTTCAAATGTTGTATGAATTTTTAAGCGTGACAATGATCGTAGCAAAATGATCTGACCCCATAATAATATTAATATACATGCGAAAAAAATAATAATAATATAGTTTTAATCGCACATTTTGACATGCAATAGATATTTGCATTCGAATTGAATTGATAAAAATGCGAATATTTGTTCTTGCTCATACCCTTGCGCGAAATCACAGTTACATGTATTGGGGAACATGTATCTAGGCTAATCTTGATAAACCGTGTGTTTTAACAAGTGTCTCTTTGATTGATTTATATGCTTATTTAATGAATCAATTGAGATGCATTATTTGAGGGGAGCATTTACAAAATTTATGTCCCCAAATATTTTTGATGATTCTTCTCTAAGTGTTGCAGAAATCGATCTAAATTTTCCCGTACCACGCACCTCAATGAGAAGGACTTCACGAATTTACAGGATTTGGTGCACACGACATTGGTTTAAATTTTGGTTGGTTAAATATTTGAATCGTCAACGTATTTTATGAATTTGATTTTAACCAATTTATCTCAAATTTTTTTTAAGGGGAATCAAATAAAATAAAAATAATTGGTTCCAAAATTAACTCTAATATTTTCGACATCTGTTGCTTTAAGCCTTGCAGATTTATAAAATGAGAAGACGGAGCCAGGTGTCATCAACCAGAATTACAGGGAGTTAATTGCGTTTATTTTCATACATAGGGGGGAGCAATTATGTGATTTACTCGAAAACTTTGGATCAATATGAAAACACAGAGAACCTTGCTATCGAGAAGTTTAGGCAAAATTCGTAATTTTCTCTTACAGATTCTCGAGCGAAATTTATTTGGGACCAAGTTGTAATTTTCGTTTGCATACGAGCGAAAATTAAATAGGAACCAAATGAAATTTCTCGATCGAAATTTGTCGCGAGGAAAATGAAACAGTAACCATAGGAAATTTCTCGATCGTAAGTTTCTCTATCGCAAATAGTTACGGGCCTAGAAATTCTGAAGTGTCGAAAAAGTCTAATCAGCCCATTAAAGTACTTAATGCTTGAAGATGAAAATCCCTAAATACACGCTAAAACCCTCGATCGCAAAATTCAACAGTCAAAATTCTCGTGCGAAAAACTTTTTCTCTCAAAAGACGAACGCAAAACTCTTTAAATCTTTCAATTTTTCCTCTGATTTCCGTCTTTAGAAGGTAGAATTGACTTCTTGTAGGGATTATCGTATGCTTAAACTTCATGTGCATCTTTACTTAAAACATTTCGCTTGATTCTGTGTTCATTTCTCGACTGTTGATATTATGAGAACTCGAAAGCTTATTTACAGTATTTTAGGCCAATATCTAAGTATAATCCAGGTTAAAATCTGCATAATAAGATAGTTTCGAAGTCTCTTGATCGTTTTATGGTAGATTGTGATAAGCTTCTGCATTTTTTGAGTTTGATTGAAGAACAACGAAACTGGAATTTTACCTTTTGAGCGTCGAAGAACTTTTTCGCTCGCAAACACTGTCAATTAAATTTCAATTGATCTACTGTTTGCACTGTAAAAGTTTCGATCGATAATTTTTTTTTCTTGCTAAGAAAGATAACGTACATTGAAAAAATAATAATAATAATTACAATCGAGAATTTGAATTTGGATTTTATGCGATCGAAAAGATTACTGAACGAAATAGATCTAATAGATGCAAAATAAGTTTCGAGCGCAAAACTTACAATCGCAAGCAGTAATTTCGATCTAAATTTTGTACTTGGTCGAAAATTTTAGCAGCGAAAAAGTCAATTTTTCGACGATAGAATTTCAAGATCGCAAACATCGACAGTAATGATTTTCATCGGTTGAAAATTTTCTCGGCAAGTCACCAAGTTCCTCGCTGTCAATTTTTCTCGATTGTAAAATTCCATAGCCAAAAACTATTTTGAAATCGAAGTACTTTCATGTCGATAACTTTCACGACGATAAATTTTATTCACGCGCGAAAAATTTCTCGATCGTAAATTTACATGGAAATTGATTTTCTCGATCGTAAATTTACACGAAAACTTTTCTCGATCGTAAAATTTCTCGGCTACAGTATCACACGTTAAGTTCAACACTTAGTAAAATTTCCTAAGTCCTTTACACTGTAGCTGACCTTCGCGAATAAAATTTTTGATCGCAAAAATTAACGGAGATTTTGATTATAAATAAGCACTTCGGAACACAATTGAAATTTCAATTTTGCGTACGAGAAACTTCACGGAGTGAACTGTGCTGGTAAATACTTAGTAAAATTTTCGACTAAACCTTCATATCACTTATATACATATGTCGAAATGTCATTATTATCTTCAATGTTCACTCTCGTATACCTATGTGCCAATTCATATACTCTTCAAAATTAATTTCGACTCGATTTTTAATTCTCGAATTAATGGTTTACATTAATGAATTGTTTTTCAGATGGATCACTATCCTACGTACAATCACATCTACGAGAAGGCATGTACCTCAGTGTACAAGACACTAATTTCCAGCTCGATATAACGTCCTTTCGGTGTCCTGACGAGATTATGGTGTCTATACTACAAGGCCATCCCATGTGGCATGCTCTGACGGTGACGGCCTCAGTGCCTATGGTCTACCATTAACAATTTTGGGAGATGATCAAGAGCCACGTTATTGAAGGGGCACACAGCTTCACAACGGTGATGGGGACGAGGCACATAAATATGAACAAGAATGACTTCAGTCTCATCCTCGACCTCCCGTACAACCCGAACTACGACCCCCTTCCAACTGATACGGAGCTAGTACGTGACTTCTTTCAGCTGGGATACCGTCCGCCGCTCACCAAACTCGCACAAATGCAGAGCAACGGGATTCCTCATCAGTGGAAGACATTGTTTGGGATCATCAACAAATGTCTATCCCCGAAGCGCACCGGCTTCGACAAAGGCAACGGCAACATTCTGAGGATTTTCCATGGAATCGTCTTCTCGCGAAATTACGATTTCGCTCAACTGATCTGGAATGATCTAGCCGAGCAGATCAGGCAGAAGGAAAACAAACGCTCAAAGAATGTACCGTAAGCCCGGTGGTTCTCCGTCATCATTCGACAATACATGGAGTTGCACGAGCAGAACATTCCTCGTCTACCTCCTGGAAGGAATTACCAACCACCGCGGCTGAAATTTTTCCACAATCCAAAACTAACGGACTCGGACAACCTTCAATGGCCATACCGTTCGAGTTACTACGTCTCGCCGACCACTCGGGAATGTATACCAACTCTACTGTCGGGAGAATCATCTGACGGAACAGATGATCAGAGGGCCCCGATAGATTTTACAGTCAGCTCTCCCCAACAAAAAACCCTGAGGACTGATCATCGATGCAGTGGCTTAGGAACTTGAACAGGAGCCCTCAGTACAAGAAACTCAGCAACCAGATCTTGTGGTCATGATGATTAATGAAGTGGCCCTTGACATAGAAGCTGAAGAACAGAATCAGGAGCTCCAAATGGAAGTGCACATTCATGTTGGTGCGCTTCAAGGAGGTCCTTCACCAAGAAGCACAACCGGAAGCTGAAATAGGGCACAACTAACCTACTTTGGCAACTACGCCAGAAACAGAGGCTCTGATCTCCACGATTCAACCCAACGAGCCTCAGGTGACGGAACAAGCCCGTGAGGATGATCCAATTCAAACGTCCCTCACACGGCTACCTCACAGACACCGAGTCAGATGAGGAGATCCGACTTTTAAGAAGGACTCCAAGGCGATTAAGTATACCACTTGACTCTCTCTTTCCCACCGTCACCACCACATCAGACATGACACCAATCATCGCTTCAAGCGTCTTGGCCGAGATATCAACTCCGACTACTATCGGCCTCGACATCGAAATGTTTAATGTACAGGTTCAATCAGAGCCTGCACAACATCCATAGACGCGAATCTTATAGATTCAACTCAAGGATTGGATGGAAGTCTCGGACAGTCACATCCTCTAGTGACTACGAGCCAACCTGAGGAGCCGGTGTCTGCTCAAGGGTTGTCAACAGGTGACATCAGTCGTCTTGATCCATCTACGGAGGCGTCCGTCCCTTTTGTGACTGAAGACCACCTCAAGGCCACTCTCTCCGCAGCATTCAAATCTTCCGAAGATAAAATTATGGAGAGCGTGCGTACGACAATTGAGACGTCCCGTCAAGATCGAGGGAAAGCACCCATCTCGAAGCCAACTTCAACACAAGCCGACCTCACAACCTCACAACCCATACCCACCGACCCTTTACAAAACTCATCCATCCTAATCAACCCATACACCATCTCAATCACCGAGCTCCACGAGATCCTTCTGGACCACCTCATTGGTCTTACCATCCGGTCGCCTCAGGAGAAATCGCTCTATAGGCGACTGGTGGACCATCCTGAGCCACCTACCCAAACGTGCCGAGGCCAAAGCTCTCACTCCAGACGACGACATGACGACCCTGACGATCAGGATCATCATGAGGGGGAGAAGAGGCCAAGGACTCTACGAGTGGCCAAGGACAAGGCTCGGGCGCAACGCAAACAGGCACTGGAGCAGGTGAAACACAAACCACCCAAACTACCCACACCACTCACCGCACCACCACTCTAATCCACATCGACCCACCATCCTTTCACCTAAGGGCGTCTCCGCCCACACCACCGACTCTGACAAGCCCCTTGCTTCCGGAAAAAGAAGCAAGTGCAGCTATACTCGTAGCACTAGCGCAAACCCAAGCTACTCTCTCTGTAGCTCCAGATCAACCGGGCACTTCAGGACATGGCGTCAATCCACATGAGTTCCCCTACAAATTCATATTCTAAGGGTGGGAGACCCATTATATGCCCGAGGAGCATCAAGTACAACTGCTCAAGGAAGTTCGACAAATTTTGCAACAAGCTTCGGTGGACTGCGTGTTGATAGAAGACGACAAACTTCAGGAAGGTGTAGACCATGCACAAGATCCCACAAGGCTTTCAGAACTGATCACACAACGAGCGGTTTCCCCCACAAGACAAGCAAGGGACTGTTCGGATCGACACGCCGTGGGAGAATGTTCAATTGAGATACCTTTCCTTGAAGAAGTCCGTGAAAATATTTGGAGGTCACCGGACAAAGTCAAAAAGCCAAACCAGTTTGAGCTGAGAGGGATTTCTCACTGGGATCAGCAAAAGAGAATGAGATATCTCTGGATGCTAACCCATCTCGGACCGCATGTGAGGATGAATATGACTAAAGCACAAGCAAGGAACCATTATAAGAGTCTATCTCCCATCTGCCAGCTACTAAGCATCTACTAGGCCAAAGGAGGACTTCCAACACCGTTCTATGTAATCGAGAGAGTAGACAGAACTCGAGATGAACTCAGCGAGAGCGACCTACCCTACCTTCCTCACGAGGAGGTGTACCATCTCTACCAGTTCTACGTAGAGAAGTACAAGGGTCATCAGGGCTTCGTAAATAAAGAAGGACTCGATGGACTCTACCGGTTCATGATGTGCCAAGTCAAGTACTTCGCTGCACACGACCTTCAGATGGCTCTGGAGAGCAACATGAAGAAGGTCAACGTGACCGCTCCACTCAGCAAAGGACCTGAGATCGAAGGGCTTCCCAACAATCACGTGCACATCAGCTCAGTCCTAGGCATCACCTACAACAATCAGATCGTGAAGAAGACTAGGATGATGCTGAAGACTGAGATACACAAATTCTGTGATGGGACGCTCAAGGTCATCAGGAAGAACATAGAGCAGAGGTTGGAAGAAATCAATAGAGAGACGATGCTGAGGATCCACCGGTTCATGAGAGAACAGCCGCTCCAAATAGAATTACTTGAGGATATTAAGGAGCGACTAGAGCTAAGGAATACGCTCAGGAACTTTGAGCATGCGCTGGGCTTCAGGTCGTACTATGCTCGACGAGGACAGATAACGCGGAAGAGAAATCCAGCACAAATGGGGAGAATGTAGAATATCAATTATAATTGTGCTTTGATTCATTAGCTGTCTTCGTAGATGGGCTTTTATTGTATTTGTGCTTAGTTTAGGACTTATTTGTTATTTATACCAAGCTTGTTTGGTATAAATACATTTGTAAACATTGAGCTTAATAGAGAAGATTTTAGAATTTGATCCGAAAGGCTTGCAATTCAATTTCTAGAGAGAGAAACAAAATATCTTCTCTCACTACTCGAGATTCTCTCAAAAGCTCTCCAAGAAGGTTTTCGATTGAAATCTCAATCTACGCAATTCTTATCGATTCCTTTAGAATTCATGCCTATGATCATAGAGTTGATTAATTAGGACCTAACAATAACCTAAGAATACAACTTTTATGGAGTTTGAGTCAGGTTTGTCAAGTCTTTAGATGTGTACATAGCTCACACATCCGAAGACTTCCAAGTGCCCTGAGTTGGGTTTCCTATTTAAGAGAAAATCTATTGGACTTAACTACAGTGGTTAATCTATTAATAAGGTATGCGGCTGTAAGAACTGCATCGGACAAAAATACTTTAGGAAAATTATTTTGGAATAATAGTGATCTCATCACTTCAAGGAGAAGACGGTGTCTTCTTTCAGATACTCCATTGTTCAGGAGTATTGATACATGTTGTTTGATGCAGTATTCCGTTTTGTTTAAAAAACTCTAAAAGGTTTCTATTTACATATTCAGTTCCATTATCAGATCTGAAGATTTTAATTTTCAAATTATACTGATTAAAAACAAGATTTGAAAATTTTAAAAAACATGAAAAGACATTAGATTTATTTTTTAGTAAATAAAGCAATGTGATGCGAGAATAGTCGTCTATAAATGTGATAAAATATTTACAATTATTATAAGATTCAACTGGCTGGACCCCACACATCAGAATGTATTAAATCAAACATTTCTTCAGATTTATTTGTAGAAATATGAAAAAGTAATCTAGTTTGTTTTGAAATTTACAAATATCACAATTCTGAGTATCGAAAGTAAAATCAGGAAAAACCTTAGTAAGAATTGTATCTGAAGGATGACCAAATCGTTTATGTAAATTTTACTTTGGTTAGAGGATATTTTTGCGGTGTATAGGACATTAATGGGAATGCCGACTAGATATAATCCGTTGTCCAGTCTTCCTTCCCAATGATATTTCCTGTTGTTTTACTTTGAAATATAACTTTATTCTCATTGAAGATTACGTTACAATTAAGATCTTCAGTAATTCTTTTAACGGATAATAGGTTTGACTTTAATTCGGGCAAATAAAGAGTATACGGTAGT
Organism: Craterostigma plantagineum; assembly: GCA_027422505.1. NCBI lineage: Eukaryota > Viridiplantae > Streptophyta > Magnoliopsida > Lamiales > Linderniaceae > Craterostigma > Craterostigma plantagineum. The sequence goes on along the minus strand of JAPQWV010000019.1, from coordinate 7,134,980 downwards.
TTTTTTGAAAAAACTTCTGAGGTATCTATACCTATTATTGGAATTTTAGTTTCATTAGCTACAGTTACGAATTGAAATGCATTTTGATATTTTATATTTGATAAATGATTCCTATCACAAGTCATATGATCGATAGCTCCTGAATCTATTATCCAACCATTTTTCAAAATATTTCTATGTTCAGAACTCATACCAGTAAAATTGAATTAGAATTTCATACCTGGGTTGTGTTTACCTGTTCTGGGCACAAAATTCGAGATTTGGTTCATTGGATCAGCATTTGCTTTAGCTCACATTGATATTGCTTCAACTCATCTGCCATGTCAGCCCATAACCCATTTTTTCCTAAATTTATCTCTGGAATGTTCCCAACGGGTCTTTTCTTTCCACAACACAAATGTATCATCTTGTTTCTCATTTGATCCAATCGTATGTTTGTCTTTGTCCTCGTCCAAGATCTTAACTCCCTCAGCCGTTCTCGTCCATCCCGTCGAGCTTCTCTCGCGCACAACACAACGGCTCGGGCTCGAACAACTCGTCGCGGCGGAGACGGATGTGCCGAGAGTTGAGGAGCTCACGGGTACCACGATGGCTCTGATATTATGGTTCTTTGAGGGAACCCATTTGCTTTCGACGCTGCCGTACTCTGTTTCTTGATGGCTCAGATCGGTGCGGCCATTATGTAGAGGAACAGAGAGATGTAGAGGAAATCCGCCAATCTAATTAACTAGGAAGTAGGGTCGCCACAAACGAGTCCCACAACTCTTTAGCAGTTTTAGCGTCTGCGTAGACGTTGTATAGGGAGTCGTCCAAGGCATTCAAATATAATTACTACACATGAAATCATTATGATTCCAAGTGTCCAACGCCGTCTATTGTTGTTCGTCCTCTTCGACTGCGGCGTCGTCTGCGACGTCTTTGGCATTCACCTGGGGCGGGAGCTCTTTTAGAAAGCGCACTAGATTCAGAGTCGTCGGGTAAAATAGCATCTTCTGCTACCATCGTTTGAAATCAGCTCCGTTGAATTTCACCGGCCTTTCGGCGTGGTTATTTCTCGTTAGCAGAACGGCGGTGGGAATATTCGCTATTGTTGCCATCAATCAGACAGAATAACGTCTTGCGATTGTTGGTTCCGGTATTGGGGGTCTGGTCGGTGGCCGTTGTAAAACTCGGACGGAGTTTCGGCTATTAGGCGAAGTCGACGCACGTACGTCGTACGCTTTCCGTAAGACATTATTGCCCCATAGTTCAGTGCTTTGGGTTGTCGCAATACGTCGCAAAGATATAACGACTTTAGGAATTTCGAAACATCGCACACCATAACGAAATTCGAGCGAATCTACTAAAGACTCGAGCCTTTCTTGCTTTATTGCTAATGAGGGAGATGCTGTCAACTTATTCTAAAATGCTGGGAGTGAATTGAATCAATTTTCATTCTGCCAGGGGACCTATATATATTTTCTGAAAAGCTGCAGGGTCATCAATTCGTGAAAAGTTGCAACTTTTCAGTTAACATCCTTTGACTGGGCCAAATTGCAAATAGGCATAACCTTTGGCCATGGTCAATGGGAATAGTCATGACTCTTGGACTGATATCCAATATCCCTTCAATCAGTCACATCACCATGCCCAGTCAGCGCCAGATCAGCGCCACGTAGTCCGCGTGTCAGTGATACGTCATCAGCCCGCCACGTCATCATTTTTATAATTAATTTTTTATTTTTTATTTTTTATTTGGGCTGGCTTTACTAATTAATTTCTCATTCACCCGATATCGGTTTTGAGCAAATTAATATACGTTGGATTCGCCTCGAACGTAGATTCGTAATCTTTCACCGATTTCTCGTTTCGGTGACCGACGTCTTTTCGATTTGATAAAATCATTTCAGCTCTTCTCTTAGCGGGCTAATTACCCACACTTGGGCCTAAGGCCCATTTGGCTTAAACCCAACGATCCCCCTGGAAATTAATGTGAATGCAATGCATGCTGACTCTTACAAGAATGTCTCGACAACTCATCACTGCATCGGGATAGGTAGCTTGTGGCTTTGAACCTTCCCTAGTGAAATGCTATCGGATTTACTCGCTGCCTAGTGAACTTTATGTCTTGAACTGGCGTCTCTTTGTGTAAACCCAGACATACACACAGTGATGAATCTGATCTCTTTTCGATTCTCACGTTGTGTCTGTTTCGGCCGTGGACCATATCTCCAATTCACAAGTGTTTTCCATTGAAGAGGCCTCACTTCACACCTATATAGGTGACAAAATATTAAGGACTTAATCGTGGAGTAGTTCGAAATACTCCATCACTTTGGTATATTCATCATTAAAAGCATACGTGCTTACCCAAACCACACGTCATCGGGAAATTACTTGGGCAGCTGTCGAGAATGGACTTTATTAGTTTCCAAGTATACTACTAAACTAATCACAGCTTAGTTGTCTCATTGAACCAAGTTCGTGGGATCTCCACTCATCGAGGTGAGTTACCACTGTTTTTGTTCTTTGCTGTGTGGATTTTTAGTCACATTCCCCTCGTTTTCAAACTGATCTCTAGCTATGCCTTTTGTCAGCGGATCCACAATATTTTCCTTTGACTTTACATAGTCCATGGAAATTATTCCACTAGAAATAAGCTGTCTTACGGTGTTATGTCTCCGAAGAATGTGCCGAGACTTGCCGTTATACATACAGTTTTGTGCCCTGCCGATAGCCGCACTGCTGGAACAGGTTTACTCCAACATGGAATATCCTCCAAAGCCATCTGCTTCTTCACCGGCTTGATCTAGTGCGATAAACTCTGACTCCATCTTGGATTGGCTATTCACGTTTGTTTGGAGGACTTCCAAGAAACTGCTCCTCCACCGATGGTAAATATATAACCTGACACGCTCAAATACTATCAAGTATACTAGGTCGTGCAAGTAGTATAAAACGGACGTAAATCCGAGTATCGTCCACGAGGATAGCTCGAGTAATTCTAAGATATTATTCTGAATTTTTAATTTAGACTAAAACGAATATTAAATAAGGTGTTTTTATGATTTTTTTTTGAGATAAAATAAAAGTAATCGAACTAGATAAAAATGCAAATAAAACTAACGGTTTTAAATCAATAACGACAAACGTGATTAAAGCACATATTTCGGCACGGATTATTCTACGTCTTCATGCAATCGACATTATCTAATCAATACGATTTTAGTCAAGGTAAAATTTCCTAACATACGTGCTACCCGCTCTCGCGTGTATAGCAACCCTATGCGAGAGTGAACCAATCAACTATATCCCTATATGACTGTAGTTATTGCGCATGCATTTGGATTTATGAATTTCCCCGAGTTTAGGCGCTTTTGACGCCTAAAGTCTCGGAAAACTCACGGACGAAACCGATTCCATCTCTGGTCAGCTTTACGTCGTGGTGTTCAACACTTGAACTCTTACCGGTCTAATCACCTCTCGGTCTCATAAACCAATCAACAGAACAAGCATATGGCGATCAATCATACGCAGGCATTAAAATCAGCGAAGCACACATAACTGTCACATATGATTAAATAAAGCACGATAACATTAATATGAGTCCATAATCCGGCCTAATAAGGCCATAATCCGGCCTAATAAGGCCTTAACCATAATCCGGCCTAATAAGGCCTTAAACACAGCAGGAAATTGTAGATTTTAGGAAATTTCTTACAATTTCTATTTTCCATAAGGACTTTTATTCTTGGTTTGGTCCAAAATAATGTAATTTTTATTCAATTTATATTTTTTTCTATTTTCCCAATGTAAATTATTTTTATGAAAAACAACGTTGTTGGTTACGTTTGTGTAAATTATTTTATTTGAAATTGACATTACTGTTATGACATGACAAGCAATTTTTAATCACATCAAATCGACTGTTATGACACTGACAATATCACGAAAAAAGTAACAGACCACTAATTGACGAATGATTGTTGACTAGTCATTGTACATAAGCATGGGACCATGCATTTGAGCACGGGTCCCTTGCGTGAAAACTAGGGACCCCTGCACGGGTCATTTGAGCAAGGGTCCCGCGCATCAGCTAGCGTGGATGCACAGGCCATGAACCCGGACCACGACACTCATGTGTGGGGATCATGCACAATTTAAATATTTTTTCGTTACTATTAAATTACTTTTTTCGTATCGTATGATTAAATTTCTATTGTTATGATTAATTTTTTTCCAATTATTTTGTTGTGATTATATTTTTTTTTCTATGATTAGATTGTTATTTTTGACATTAATGTGATGATTACACTGACATTCGCAGAAAAATGAGTACTGACAATAATAATTTATCAATGATTGTTGACTAAATTCCACACGGGGCTGTCTGCTGCGCATAGTCCCAAACTTATGCGCACGGTCCCAAGCAATTAACATGGGTCCCCGCACATAAGCACGGGTCCCTTGCGTGAGTTCACGGGTCCCTCGCGTGGTCGCTGGGGTCCCGCGCATCCAAAGTGCATCAGCTTGCGCGGGTCCACTGCTCATGAGCCCCGGACCACAGCACTCATGTGCGGGGACCCTTCGATTATTTTCGCAATTTTACACCAAATTAAATAATTTCGAACTTTGATTCGGCCTCCATACAAATATAATACGTCATACAATATCATAGCCAACAAAAGTATGGTCTTTTTGCGTATATAAGATACGAGTTTTCGATTATTACATCCTAACCAAGTCACCAACATAAGGCAAGTTGTTGCTATGTAAATTTGCTCAATTATTGTGGCATCCAACTAATTCACTAACTTCGCATTCAAAAAAATAACCAATAGTGTAACTTTTTTTGTGTACATTAACGGCTTAAGAGTAATTTTTGTGTCAAGATTATTTTTTTTTCGACAAGTATTTCGTTATGGTTAATTTTTTTTAAGTTTAAATATGTACAAAATATATGTCTTATAACTACTGAAATTCTTTTTAAAACCCGTGCCTTGCTTTTTCACACATCGAAAAGGACATCAGACTTGACAAGGCATTATGACACCTGAAATCAAAGCTGACATATTTCAGACAATAGTTGACCGACCAATAAATCAATAACTTTGTCTGCAAAAGACAGACCAATAATTGACTACAACTGACCAATTAGGGTTTACAAAATTATTTTCGCACGGGACCGAACTTATGCGCCAGGGACCTAGCACATAAGCACGGCTCCAAGCAATTAAGCATGGGTCCCGTGCGTGAAAACAAGGGTCCTTCACGCAAAGCACGGGTCCCGCACATCCCGATTATTTTAAATTTGCTCCATTAAAACCCTAATTTTAAAATCCTAACTTTACATACCTCAAACAATATCATATCATAACTCTAACATTAGAAAACCATAATTACGCTAATCTAAACAAGCTTTCAACCATAACAATAATAATTCGGTTCTATTACATTAGAAAATCCTAAATTTAGAGGTTTTACCTCATACTACTAAATTCGCCAACAGAAGGCAACCTATTTTTCTGTGGTCTCCCACGTTGCCTCTCGCGAGGGGGTGGCAGCATTTCCACACCTCTTTCAATGTGTTCGGACACCGGCCATATAGTATCGTCGTAAGCTAACATCCACATTTCCAAGCTGTAATAAGGGTCAACTAGTGAACCCACATCGACGTTGGCATAACCACAAGCAGCAATCGCGTGTGGGCAAGGAATTCAGTCGATGTCTAACGTCTTACAGCTGCATGTACGCATGTGTAGATCGACGACCTCGTTCACGTTGTGGCCGTAGACGTTATATGTTAGACGCCCAACTTCCGACACATGAAATCTTTGTGACCAACGAAATTCTATCGGATGATCAACTCGACCTTCGGCTTAAACGACGTCGAATGCGCAGCGATAGAAGCTTCGCATGTTGTTCGATGCTTACTGAACCAAGTTGATGTTAATGGGTAAATCGAACCCAACAATCCTATAATTGGAAGTTCTCTATCCGCGCGTAGATCCGCATTTATCAACTCCGATCCATTGGTCGTCATGATGTTGTATCTCGATTTGGGACAATATGCCCTCGTCCACCATTCCATTGCAATCTCGTCAAGTTATCGACCCGCCGACTGGAATATTTCACGCAGTGCTTTGTATTGTGCATCACACTTGGCCTTGGTGTAGGCATTCGCTACCCGCCAGAAAATGGGGCACACACCCTTGTCCGGCGTTTTCATCTTCAGATTTTGCTGAATGTGCCACGCGCAGAAATCGTGAAATGAATTCGGAAACACAGCAGGGATGGCATTCTTTATACCGTGGTTTCGGTCAGAAATAATGACGAGTTCATTACTGTCCGGTATGAAACGACTCAATCTAGCGAGAAACCACGTCAAAGATTCGGTTCCCTCTGAGTCAGCAAGACCCCATGCGAGCGGTTATTGATGGTAATCACCATCTTGCGCCATAGCAATGAGCAAAACTCCTTTATACTTTCCCTTCAAAAAAGTTGCATCGATAGATACGACTTTCCTCATGTATGCAAATCCCCTAACGCATGCGCCGTATGCTAAGAACATATATTTGAACCTCCTTTCTTCGTCCATCTCCTAATCCGTGATGCTGTCAACTTTTGCTTGCTCAACGCATCCAAGTAGGCCGGAAGTAAACCGTAACAATCGTCCCTGTTACCGACTAATTCGTCCGACGCTAGTTGCTTGCCTTTCTAACCCTTGTAGTACGAGACATCTACTCCCCTATTCTGCATCATCGACATGATTGACTTGCGTGGCGGAATGTCTTTAGGACCGGTGAAATGTTCCAACAGAACTTGTGATACAACTGACGAACTTCCTTGCCACTGTCTACGGGGACGATAAGAAACCCCGCATGTGTTCTTGCCGCAGTACGTTCGGATTGAGAAAAAGGGACCTTGTTCCGTCCAGCCCGTACTCGCCATGTGTATCCTTCGGTTGCGCATTTCGCTACGTACATGATTTTATTTGATCGGACCAATTTGAACTCGAAACACGCATCAAGGGCGACTTTAGTGATCACGTCCTTGACTTCCTTCTTGTCCCGAAATTTCTGACCAACAAACAGGCTTGAACCATCCCCAAATCCATACGTGCCGTCGTCCGCATGTGGAGAGTTATGCTCCGCCATTGTGACATCGTCATTATCACTTTCCGAAGCATAATGTTCCTCGAGTTGTTCGAACGTATCATCTTTATTCTCATTTTGATTCTCGCACGGTTGGTTTGATCTTCTTGAAAACCCTCGTATTCAGGAAGATTGTAAGAGTGGTAGTTAAATGTGTTGCCCATGTAACCCTCTCGGAATGGATTTCCTCATTTGATTCGCACTGTTCTATTGGACCGACGTTGAAATTCGATTCATCATTAAGATGAGCTTGTGGTGGTGTGGCACTGACCAAGGACGCAACCTCAACATGGAGCACGGGTCTAGATTGTGGACCACCAAAACCAAGGTATGCACGTATACCGTAGTCATTCTCGATGTAGATGGGTCGTGGGAAATCATAAACTACGCTGGCATGTAGCTTAACGTGTTTAGAACTGTCGCTGCGTAGCGACAAAACCTTCACAATCTTATCCTTCACGTCATCTAACGTGCATGTTTCCTCGTCGACCAAGATTGATTGCCATCTATGAGTAGGAATAGGACACCACTTCGACGTATTGTCCTCGCCGATTATCCACTGACCCTCGACTTGGAACACAATGTTAGTGATCGTCATGATTCCCCCTGCAATAGAAGTAAAATTTATTAGAACTGTAGCCATACTTGCGAAAACCAATACAACTTGCGAAGCCCTAGTTTGCGAAAACAATAGTTTGCAAAAACCCTAATTGTCGAAAATGTTATTTCGAATATTGTGTTTGCTAACGTGATTTCTAGGCATAATTAAAGCCCTAACAGCTTCAAAATCCCTAACAGCTTTCGAAAACCCTAACAGCTATCGAAAATCCTAACATATAGCGCGGGACCCCTGCACCAGCGCCTGGGACCCAAGCTCTAGAGCGCGAGACCCATGACTTAGTGCGCGGGACCTATGCCCTGGGGCGGCCCATGCACTGATGCGCGGGACCCCAGCACCAGCGCCTGGGACCCCTGAATTGATGCACGAGTCCCGTGCTCTAGCACGCGCGGAACCGTGCTCCAGTGCGCACGCCCCCTGCACTGATGCGCAGGACCCCAGCACCAGCGCCTTGGGCCCTTGAACTGATGCCCGGGTCCCGTGCTCTAGCGCGCGCTGACCCGTGCCCAGTGCACGCGGCCCCTGCACCAGCGTACGGGGACCGTGTAAACATGTGCGGGCCCCAGATCTAATGCATGGGGCTCTTGTGGATATATGTGCGAGTTCCATGAAGCATGACCACGAGTTTCGTCTTTCTGACGATTCAAAACTCTCGTGGCCAAAAATCATCCCTTGAGACACAATCACGTAATTTTGAGGGTTAAAATTCGTAATTCGAAACGAAAAAACTTACTGTAAAGAGTTAGACCTGGATATTTCCTTCCAGACTTGTTTCGCAGACTTCGAGTTCGACTTAGTGAGGAAAATGATGCTGTGTTTTTCTTTAGAAACGATGAAGAAAAAAGGATGGATCGATCTGGGTTACGTGCCAATTTTTTTAAAAGACCCTTTAATAGAACCCAACACTTCGGAAAAAAGTCGTGTCTTTAAGTAAAAAACGGTGCCACCTGCAATTATTATTCCTTCGCTCGACTCTTCTCTGAATATTACTGCATGTACGAGTCTATCCAACTGAATAATAAAAGCGAGAGAAATAATTAGAAAAAATTATTCATTTATCGAAGAAGATAATACTAATAAATCGTCGGAAACGTTTACCCTTGACTAGTTGACCCGACCCGACTGGTGGTGCGAGATTCCCGGTCGAGAACTCCACGTGGCACGACCTCGGCAGCACCCTCGTCGTCGACGGCAATCTTCCGGCCAAAGACTACTCATGTAGGGCCCACAGATAAATAAATAAATGTTAATCCTCGAATAAATAGATTATAGAGGACGAACTAGCTAGAGCTTTTGTGCTTACACCAGTGGCCGCCGGCTTGTAATAAGTGTCTCCGGCGAGGCCTCCGTCCGGCGAAGTTGCGGCGACGATCTCCGCCTGCTGAGTGCTGATCGATGCACTGAGAAGGAGAGATCAACGGCGGCGGAGAAACAGTAGTAGCGCAATTACTGCTAAAATCGCATGAGTTTTGAGTAAGAAAATAAGGATGTTGCTGTTCTTGGTGGAGAACCTCCGCCGGTAATTGTGGGATCATGTACGGAGGTTGTCGGAATTGTACCGGCAAGCCTGGTCCCTCTGACGTCAGCATCTGCGATATAAGCACAATATATAAAACCTCAAATAATTGCTATATGAAGTATAAAAATGGCGAAACCTGAATCTGGTTTTGCAAGGCCTTCATGTAATTAATGGCGTCGTTGAGCGTGGAGGCCCTGTCTCTCTTTGGGATTATGCAAGAATAAACGGTAAAAGTCATAAAATTGGATAAAGGAAAAATTAAATAAAAGACGTACAAACCTTGTTACAGTTTGGGATCAGATCTTGAAGGATATTCATCTTCCTCTTGAACTTCTGCCGCCTCAGCTGTTGCTTATAGTTTTTATTACATGATCATGGTCATCGTCGTTAGTAATTTAAGAAAGGCTGTAATAACATTTTCTTTGGCTTCCTTTCGTAGATTTGTACCATACTACGTGTGATATGAAGGGTTTTGCATTGCATTCGTGAAGTGGGAGACATGAATAATTTGTCTGCGGCCTCTTCTTTGTTTTCTTCCTCCGTAATTCCTACTTTATTTTATTTATGATATATATGGTGAATATTTTCTCTTAAAGAAACCCTAATTGTGTACGGTCAGCTAAGAACCACTAAAACTACCATACCATGTCTCTTATTTATATATTGATATCTCTCACACATGCAGCGGCTGCTTATTAAATGATTAGTACACCTATTTCGCACAGTAGTAGCATATAATATAATATTAATAAAATGCCTATTTTTATAATAATAATTTTGAGCTCTTGACGAGCTGCTTATAAGCGTTGGAAATTCAGAAACTATGGTCGGAAAACTATGTTTGTTCTGGTTAGAAAACTATGTCCTCTGTGCTAGAAATCCTTCGTGTTTAAACATATATATTGGGGCACCTCGAAATAAAAATGCAAAATCAAACAGTTTAAATAAAGTGAAAGCCTATAAAAGAAATATGCGGAAGAAAAAAATGTTGGCGTGGCATCGGACCCGATCGAGTAATATTGCGGCTAATATTTGAGAAATTAAAGATAAAAGTGGACACCGGGATTTTTACGTGGAAAACCCCCAAACAAATTGGGGTAAAAACCACGGGCAAGGAAGAAGAATCCACTATATAGGAAAAATATAGGAGTTACACCTCTCAATCTATAAAGGAGAAAACCCTCAACCTCTCTCTTTATAGTCGGAGAAAATACCGACAAACTTTCTATTCTCTTCCCTTTATTTTTCTATCACACCAATCTCTCTCTTCTCTCTCTTTGTGGGATGTTTCTGCTTGAACATCCTATGCCTATTTATAGGCAACATAGTCGAGCAAATGAGGTAAGTGCTTACCTCATTCACAAAATGGGAACTAACATAAAACTTCAGCACACAATGGAATACGGCTTGGTTGATTACCCGTGTGCGTTCTTTTTTTTTTTTTCCTTCTTTGACTATTCAAAGCTGTGCAATTCTGACAATCTCCCACTTGAAGATTTGATTGAGGATCAATCGGATCTTCACACCATTCTGTCTTCCTTGCCCTTCATGTTGCTTACGTCTCCGCTAGGCCACTCGAGGAACGACACCAAACGAACTTGTCAGTGTTGACCGCCTTCGTCAAAAAATCTGCTTGGTTATCTTTCGTATGAATTTTCTGCATATCTATCGCGCCCTCTTCCACTTTCTCACGAACGAAGTGATACTGGACTCGTATGTGCTTTGACCGGGAATGAAACGCTGAATTCCTTGCGAGATGCAAGGCACTCTAACTGTCAGAGAACAGAGGAATATTCTTCTGTCCGTGCCCGAGTTCCTCCATGATCATTTTCAACCATACTGCCTCTTTACTTACCTGCGTAGCTGCAACATATTCTGCTTCAGTTGTTGATGTCGCGACAACGGACTGAAGCTTCGATACCCAGCTTACGGCTCCGCCAGTAAGAGTGAACACATATCCCGTGGTAGATTTGCTCTTATCAAGGTCACCTGCATAATCAGAGTCAACGTACCCTCTGACAGTAAAGTCTGCTCCCCCGTAACATAATGCAACATTTGAGGTTCCTCTGATATATCGTAGGATCCTCTGCACTGCGCTCCAATGCTCTTTGCCCGGATTCGCCATGTACCGACTTACTACTCCCACTGCATGTGCAATGTCTGGTCGTGTACAAATCATCGCGAACATAAGACTTTCCACCGCTGATGCATACGGTACTCGAGACATTTCCATCCTCCCTTCTTCACTGCTAGGACTCATACTTGAGGATAGTTTGAAATTAACAAGAAGTGGGGTAGAATTTGGCTTACAATCTTGCATATTGAAGCGTCGCAAGACCTTCCTCAGATAACTCTTCTGCGAAAGCCAAATCTTCTTGTTATTTCTGTCTCGGTAAATTTGCATCCCTATAATCTTGTTTGCTGGTCCCAAGTCCTTCATTTCAAATTCATTAGCCAACTGTGCCTTGAGTTCTTCAACACGATCTTTGTTGGGGCCTGCTACCAACATGTCGTCAACATACAACAGTAATATGATAAAATCACTTTCACCAAACCTCTTGATAATGCACAAGGGTCTGCATTCAATTTGCTGTATCCAAGGCTCATGATGAAGGAATCAAATCTCTTATACCAACACCTCGGCGCCTGTTTGAGATCGTATAGAGATTTGTTCAACCTGCAAACCAAGTCTGTTTTTCTTTGTCTTCAAAACCTTCCGGCTGGAGTATATAAATCACTTCTTCAAGATCTCCATGAAGAAAAGCCGTCTTCACATCTAGTTGCTCTAGATGTAGGTCGAATGTAGCACACATCGCCAGGAGTACCCGAACAGTCGTCAGTCGAACTACAGGTGAGAATATTTCGTTGAAGTCGACGCCTTCTTTCTGAGCATAGCCTTTAACCACCAGTCGTGCACGAAACCTCTCTACTTGATCATCGGTGTTTCGCTTGATCTTAAAGACCCATTTATTGCCGATTGCCTTTCTGTCGTTCTGTAGTGGCACCAGCTCCCAAGTCTTATTTTTCGTAGAGCTTCCATTTCTTCTTGCATTGCCGCCAACCACTGATCTGCATCTGAACTGTTCAGTGCTTCTTGAGGAGTTGATGGCTCTCCGTCATCAGTTAGAAGACAATATGCAACGTTACTGTCCATATCGTAATCTTCATGCCAGGATGGTGCGACTCTTTTGCGTGTGCCCCTTCTAAGTTATGGCTCTGAATATTCGCTTGGCCCTTCCTCGTGCTCCGGTGCTGCTTCAGAAGAATCTTGTTCGATAGACTTCCCTTCCACCTGATCGTCGTAGTTTCTGGGCGCTCCTTTGTAGTGCTATCATTTTCTCCAATTATTTTATCTTCTAAGAAGATAACCTCCCTGCTGATGACAACCTTGTGGGCAGTGGGATCCCACAGGCGATCACACCATCAGCATACCCCAAGAACAAACACTTCCTGGACTTTGGATCCAGCTTCGTAGTTTCTTGGGCGTTGTACATCACGTACACAGGACTTCCAAATACATGGAGTTTGGAATAATCCGCTGGCTTTCCGGTCCACATCTCCATTGGCGTCTTCTGATCAATTGCCGTTGAAGGCGACCGGTTGATCACGTAACAGACGGTGTTGACTGCTTCTGCCCAGTATGATTTATCCAGACCTGCAGCTCCCATCATGGCTCTTGTTCTTTCCAGCAGAGTCCTGTTCATCCGCTCCGCCACTCCATTCTGTTGTGGAGTATACGCCGTAGTGAAGTGCCTTTTGATGCCTTTCCTTTTGCAAAAGCTATCAAATTCTCTGCCAGTATATTCTCCTCCATTATCCGTCCTCAAACACTTGATCTTCTTTCCTGTATCAAGTTCGATCCGAGCCTTGAAATTTTTGAAGGTTGCAAACACATCTCCCTTACTCTTGATGATATACACCCAACATCTCCTGGAGTAATCGTCGATGAAAGACACGAAGTACTTCCCTCCTCATCGGGATGAAACTGGTGACTGCCATACATCAGAGTGAACCAATTCTAGAATATCATTGCTTCCAGAATTTGATGTGTTGAATTGTAGCCGATGCTGCTTGTTTGCTACGCAATGCTCACAGAACGGTAGTGACACCTTCGTGAGATCCGGAAGTAGATTCTGGCCCGCAAGAATTTTCATTCCTTGTTCCGACATATGCCCGAGCTTTTGATGCCACATCATAGCCGATCTTTCGCTTGAATTTCCCGAAGCTACAGACGCTTCCCCTTCTTGAACCGTCTCTCCCAACAGCATATACAAATTTGCAGCAACTTTTTCACCTTTCATGACTACAAGTGCTCCTCGGAATATTTTCATTATTCCTTCCCGAACTTTGATTTCACAGCCAAGATCATCAAGCTGTCCCACGGCAATAAATTCTTCTTGAGACCTTCCACGTGCCGCACTCCTTGAATAGTGCGAACTGTACCGTCGTGCAACTTCAACCTCACGGTTCCAACGCCTACGATCTTTAAGGCATTATCTTCGCAACTGTACACAGATCCTCCTAAGATAGGTTCGTAGTGGTTGAACCAGTCTCTTCTAGAGGTCATATGATAAGTTGCGCCCGAGTCAAGAAGCCATATCTTGTCGTACGCCTTCCTGCTCTCCGTTGAGATAGCAGCTTCGCTACACAATACGTCTCCACCTAACGCGTTTGCCACATTTCCTTGAGGATTGCAATTCTTCAGGCTCCAACAATCCTTCTTCAGGTGACCCTTCTTTCCACAGTGGTAGCATTTCATATCTTTCTTCTTACTTCTTGATTTTCCCTGCCTTGATGTGACTCTCACTTGAACCACGTTCCGTTGATCTCCCTCTCATCACCATCAAAGCTTCGACCTGTTGCGAGCTTGCTTGCTGGTCCTCCTTGTTCTTACGCCGATTTTCTTCTTCGAGAATAGCAGCTGCAATGTTATTGAAAACCAGAACCTTCGCATTGTTTGTCAAGTTGATGATGAGTTGATCATACGAATCAGGCAGACTTTGAAGTAGAATTTTCGCACGTTCTTTATCCTCCGTTTTATACCCCAACGATGTTAGCTGGGAAAATAGAGTATTCAAGACGTTGAGATGCTCCGTCACCGAAGTAGATTCAGACATTCTCAAGGTGAACAATTTTCTCTTCAAGAAAATTTTGTTGTGTAACGACGTCGGCTCGTACAGATTTGTTAGATGGTCCCAAATCTCCTTTGCCGTTTTCTTTTCTTCGACGCTGGACAATATCTCATCTGCTAGTGCCAGATGAATATTTGCAACAATTCCGTCCATCTCGTTCCATTCTTTTCGTCTGTAACTGTGGCTGGTTTTCCATCGATAGCCTCCAGACAGCCATCCTTTCGCAAGATCGCCTTTATCTTTAATTTCCACAGTGAGAAATTTCTCCCGTTGAACTTTTCAATATCAAATTTGGCCGTCATAATTTCTGCTCAGTCGTGAGCGATACCTCCGACGGGGTTGCAGCAGATAATTATTGAACTCGTACCGACTTTTTCGTCACCGTAACAAAGGCAGTATAACATCTATTATTTTCTGATGTGGAGGGTCCACATTAGTGGCAACCACAGAGCATACGATAAACAGATATATAAAACCCAAGCTAGGCTCTGATACCAATTGTTGGCGTGGCAGCGGACCCGATCGAGTAAGTAATATTTGAGCAATTAAAGATAAAAGTGGACACCGGGATTTTTACGTGGAAAACCCCCAAACAAATTGGGGTAAAAACCACGGGCAAGGAAGAAGAATCCACTATAGAGGAAAAAATATAGGAGTTACACCTCTCAATCTATAAAGGAGAAAACCCTCAACCACTCTCTTTATAGTCGGAGAAAATACCGACAAACTCTCTATTCTCTTCCCTCTATTTTTCTATCACACCAATCTCTCTCTTCTCTCTCTTTATAGGATGTTTCTGCTTGAACATCCTATGCCTATTTATAGGCAACATAGTCGAGCAAATGAGGTAAGTGCTTACCTCATTCACAAACTGGGAACTAACATAAAACTTCAGCACACAATGGAATACGGCTTGGTTGATTACCCATGTGCGTTCTTTTTTTTTTTCCTTCTTTGACTATTCAAAGCTGTGCAATTCTTACAAAAAAACCCACCCTCTCATTGAGCTTATGTATCTCCGTCGATCGCCTTTTCTTCTGAGGTCCGCCGCAACGACATCCACTTGTTGTCCGAAACCCAGTCAAATCAGTCAGTTGAAATACACACACACATATATATAATGTAGAATAAAATAAGAAGCAAAGATATTACACATTATATATATACTGATGCATGCATCTTGCTAAACTCACGGCGTTATTGCATTTCATATCCTGTTGTAGTAGAAGGGAACAAGAAGCTGCAGCACCACCCAGTCGGGGCGGCGGCGGCGGTGGGCCCACTGCTTTCATTTTCTCCGACGTCGACGTCGACATCCAAGGAACTATTATCTGATGATCATGACGCGAAGTTGGAGCAATTGTAGCAGTAATAATGTTAACGTTACTCTTACAATCAGTATGATCGTAGTGAATCTGTTGATGATCATCATTATTACCGCCGCCGCCGCCCATGTAATAATCATCGTCATCGACGGCGACAGACCACAGAAAACTCTGGTCAGCCGGCGTAACTAGCAAATCATGAATGATGTCGCCGTATATAAAGTCGTCGACGACGTCAGCATTTCTTTGCTCATTTTGTCGATTACGATGATGACGAACTTCGTGAATATGACCGTCGTTACTCATCGTGTTTTCTTCTTTTTCAATATTAGAATGATGTAATTATTGTAGTGAAACGTCTATACCATCGTATTTATAAGCATGTCATTTGACCAGTAATACTTTTTTTTCCTCATTTCTTTGTCGGAAAGAATATTACATACTCCCTCCCTCTCAAACCATTTTATACATTTTACTATATTAGGCATTTCCTTTTGTACATTTCCTATTATAGTAAAAAATTACCACAAACAATCAATATAATATATTAAGTACTCTTAAAAGACGTGTCAAAATATACACTTTTTTACCTTTTAATTATACTATATTATTAAAATATTCAGTTTATTAAAAACCGTACTATATTCCAAATTTCCATAATCATTTGAGACGGAGGAAGTAAAATAAAGAATCCATGTACCTCGAACGCGAACAATGAACTTGGGCTGGATTTATTTATTTAATAATTTAATTAACTGGGCTATTCTAATTGGCAAAATGAGAACAGTCAAATAATGTATGTGTTGGATGTTGAGACGTGGCAGAATTCTGTTTCATCATTATGAAACATGTTTCTGTTAGCTTTGGCCACGTTGATGCTACGTAGTGATGGAAATTATCGATAATTTTTAATGAACAGTCATCTTAAAAGGAATAAATAACTAAAATGGTGGAAATATGCGTGTGCAAACACAATTCGAAGACATCCTAGTCCAAGATCGAAATCGACTTGCTACAGAAGATGTGACTAATACGTTTAGGCTGTGTTTACTTTACCATACGACAAAACGAAGGGCCCGTTTGGTTGCCAGATTAGCCCAGATAATATAGATAGTGCGCTGTAATATTATGTTTTCAGTCCGCAATTAACAACTAAGCACATTATAAAAGTAGAAGCCCGATATAAGATACCTGAGTTGAAAGGGTAAGATTAATTGTAATGGCTTGTTAAGTTAAATTTATGATGGGCCCTTACACCTGCTATAACAACCAAACTCACTAGAAGTATAAAAAAGCCAAGTTAAAATGTAAGATAATAATCTTATACAGGAATCATTATATCTTGTTTAGTTTCCAACATAATAAAAATTTTATCTCCATATTATTAGTAAATATACAAACTAGCCTTTATTTCATAAATATATAGTTTACAAAATAATTTTTTTATGAATATCGAAAAATATAAGATTATGATGTCAATGTGATGAAATAAGGAATAAATTATGTTGTTTATTTATTTTTACCATATAAACTACATAAAATAAAAATGATTTTATGATTGGGTGAAATAAGAATATTTTGCTCTTTTTGCAATTAATAAGGATTGGATTACTGAACAAGATTGGATGAGTTATAGTGGGCTTGATAGATTATAGCAACGGGCTGGAATTTTATATCGAGCTCCATACGGTCGATTTTTTCAAACTGAACAAGATTGTGCTAGATACAAAGGACTTTATGTGGTATTATCCACCAAACTAAACAGACCCTTATGCCCATTTAAATGCACAAGCCATGTTAGACGTCGTCTATGTTTACGCCCTATGAGAATAATGACTACTGACATATATTGTTTTTTTGGGGCAATTTCGTTCAGGTCCCTGTTAGGAAAAAATTAGTTTTACGGACTCAATTTGTTCAGTAACACTTCATCGTTCTGAAATAACACAAAACGATAGTCCGATAACAGTCCATATTTTAGGTCTTAATCCTATTTTAAAACATTTTTGGGGCCTAAAACTTAGTATACCCTTTTTTGTTTCCATGGGGATGTATAACACTCAAATGCATAGGATATGTAAATATATAATATTAAATTTATTTTAATTTCAAATAACTAATTGGAATTCTAATTTCTAAGTTGTATATAAATTATAAAATTAAAGGTAACGAAAATTACAGGTATAAGAATTAGCTAAAAACAATAATGAAAAGAAAGCGATTGAGTTTTTAAATTAACATATCAACAGGCATTTATAGCAACCATGACGCTTGATAAAATAGAATAGAAGAATAGATATACATATACCAACCGAGCCGGAAATATATATATATGTGTGTGTGTGTGTGTGTATACTAGATTCAGGAGCCGCACACGAGACGCGGAAATAAAATGCCCATACTTTTTTGGTATAGTTATACGACATGACGTTATTTAAAGATTACGATACGACGAAGAAACAATTCGATTACGATCATTCAAATAAGGCGAAGATAAGATAGCACCGATAATTGAAAAAGAGAACATGCAAAAAAAAAGTCAATATAATAGCTACAATGATACTTGGCACTTGATATTTTGTTCCGTATTGTTAATGTCGAAGATTTGAAAGACGATTTTGTCTTTCTTCCCCAAAATAAGTGGTGCACCTACATGCCAAAAATAGGAGATTGCAATTACCAAATATGGAAGATATGAAGATCAAGGGTAAATAAGGAGAGAAGATTCGAACTAAATATATACTATATTTAGGGAGATCTTGGATGAGATATTTAAGAGATTATCAAGAGATCTTTTACCAATTCAAGAGGGAGCCAATGCCTATAAATAAGAGGAGAAGTCGAGCTACAAGATTAGAGCTTTACACGAGAAAATTTAGAGATCTTTGACGACGCAAAAATTATCGAGCATACGTTGAGAGGATTTGAGCGAGCACGAGTTTGTTTTTAGCCTAGTATTTTGTCTTTGCAAAAGTCGTAAGACTTTATAGTTTGGTATGATCGCAAGATTCGTTTCTTTTCTAGGCTTGATCTTTTTGTAATCCATTTTTAATAGTGGAATTTTGCTATGAGGCTCGCAGCAAGTTGAAGAACTTGCTGCACAATTTTAAAACTCGTGTTCGTCGTCTTTTACTACTAAGTCCGCTGTGCTAAAAGGTTCTGATCCCAGCTGTTGGGTCGTGTGTTGGTTCAATATTTTAGTCAACATCCCTGTTAGGGGTGAAAACGAGCCGAGACGAGCCCGAACATGGCCCAGCTCGAGCTCGGCTCGATTAAGCTTTATTGGGCTCGAGCTCGGCTCGAGCTCGGTCGAGCTCAAAAATATTCGGCTCGAGCTCGGCTCGGTTAAAATACATGAAAGCTCGGCTCGGTTCGATAAGCTCGATAAGTCGGGGTATTTGAGCTCGAATTCGAGCTCGAGCTCGAGTTCGATATATTATTAAATAAAATACGTATTTTAATATAAAATATTAAATATTTAATATACTAAAAATTTAAAATATCGGCTCGATAAGAGCTCGACGAGCCTCGAGCCCAGATATGATAGGCTCGAAGCTCGGCTCGATTATTAACAAGCCAGCTCGAGCTCGGCTCGAGCTCGATTTTGACCGAGCTCGAGTCAAGCTTTGACCGAGCTGTTCGCGAGCAGCTCGGCTCGTTTACACCCCTAATCTCTGTGTCTGATTTTAAACTTAGTTAGGTTGCATCCATATCGTGACCACTTCAAAGTGGTATCAGAGCCTCCACTTGACGTAACTAGGCGTTTATGATCTTTTTCTATGGATGTTTCGAGCTCAAACTATCTAGGCAAGGTTCCTGTTTTAGACGGCTCCAACTACACTTATTGGAAAGTCCGCGTGCGCCAATGCATCAAGTCGCGCGTGTGGGAGGCGCCAATGATGAGTATATGGCTACGCTTGTAAGAAAATTCAAACAGTTCATGAAACCATTGTGGAACCAAATGTTGGCCCAACATTCAAAAAAGGCCAAAATGCTAAAGAACCATCCTCTGCTCCTCCATTTTCAGACGTAATTAAATGGAGAAAAAGAATATCAAATGGGAGTTAGTAAGATGCCATGCCTGCACGGGTTAGGGCCATTATGCCAACGAATGTGCGAACACCATTCGCAAGCATGGGAAATCACTTTGGGTCGAACGTTCCGATGATGAAGATGAAGAACCGTGTGCAAAGGAGATTAAGAAATCATCAGTAACCATCCATTCCTTCTCGGATAACGAGGAAGATGAAGATCATCATATAGGCTTCGCTGAGATAACTGATGTTGAGCCAACTTTGGACTCAACATCTGAGAAATATATCATTTTCGATCACATGACTCAGACTGTTTTGATGGGTACGTAAGTTCTGATGATGTAGGAATAGAAACTGATGTTCGTGATGAAGGCCAAACTGAGAATGCCTTCAAACGATTGTCCGCTGAGTATGCGAAGGAAAAGCGAAAACTTCGGAACTAAAGGCAATCGTGAAAAATCTTACCGAGGAAATGAGAAAAGCGAGAAGATGATCGAAAGTCTTGTTGAAGGGATGAACAAGATGGAAGCTATTCTGACGAGAAAAGACAAAGAGATCTACAAGCTTCAAAAGCAAGTAGACGGGGCTGACGAGACGTTCTCGAAAATGAACAAGGTAAATCGACTATTGATTAGGTGTTGTCGTTAGGTATTTTTATAAGCAAGGTTTATGATTCAATTCTCAGCCTGTTTGAGATGTGTCTAATCCTGTCTCTAACGACCAACCTAAGATTGTTTTTGTTAAGGAGAATACCAAAGTCGCTAATGATCAATCTGCGATAATAAGTGTTAAAGATAAATCGAAGCATGCTGCAATAAGTCCAAGAATAGATCATATAAATGTCATCACTGTATGCAGCCTGGTCATATCAGTTCTGTTGGAAATTGAAGGGGGAGATTTTGCAGAAATCTATGTTGACTGAAATGTCGTCCAACATTCCTCTCAACATTGAAAAATCAGTATTGAAAAGTTTGTCTGGAGAAATTTCAGTTGACGCTCCTTAAATTCTGGTGAACATAGTGCTGTTTTGACACCTACGAAAGTCTGGGTAGAGAAATCCGTATATAAATGCAACGTTGTCTATACTTCCTTGCGCGCTAACGTGATAGCTTCATGGTACTTCGATAGCGGATGTTCACGCCACATGACTGGTACCAAAGAGTTCCTTATTGAATATATCCTCTTGAGCAGTGGATCTGTGACATTTGGAGGTGGTGCGAAAGGACAGATTCTCGGTTGTGGCAAGTTAAATGTACCCGACTTCCCGAAGCTAAGCAACGTTCTATACGTGACGGGCTTGTGGCTAATTTGATTAACATAAGTCAGCTTTACAACGACGACCTCGAGGTATGGTTCAACAAGGAATGTTGTGAAATTTTTAACAGGAAGTGTTTGTGTCATGGCAGGAAAACGATCTAGCGATAATTGCTATCTAGTCGGTGACAAATCTGGATTCCAGGACGTGTGCCAACTCTCGAAGGCCAAAGACGATGTTGTATTTTGGCATTACAAATTGGGCCACGTCAACTATAGAACTTTGGAGCAACTTATCAAACATGAGGCGGTTAGAGGCATTCCGAAGCTTAAGGAGTTTTGTAAGGTTATTTGTGAGTCGTGTCTTAAGGGTAAGCAAGTACATGCGAGTCATAATGTTGACCAACATTCTGATCAACATTCAAAACTGCTCATTGTTTTCAATTGATTCATATGGATTTTGGGTCCATGAAAGTAGATAGCATTGGTGGTAGAAAGTATGCTTATGTGCTCGTTGATTACTACTCTAGATATGCATGGTTTTTCTTTCTTAAGAAAAAATCTGAATCGTTCGACTTTTTCAAAACCTTATGTGCTATGATTAAGAATAATTTATGTGCTCCTATATTTCGCATTAGGTCTGATCATGGTAGGGAGTTTGAGAATAAGTCGTTTAAGAATTCTGTGATAAAAAAGGCATAATTCATGAGTTCTCTTCTCCTAAGACACCCCAACAAAATAGGGTGGCCGAAAGGAAAAACGGAACATTACAGGAGATGGCGAGTGCGATGTTACACTCTAAGAATCTTTTGAAAAGGTTTTGGGCTGAAGCTTTGAATATTGCATGTCATATTTCGAATCGTGTTTATTTTCGGCATGGTACTAAGCAAACTTCGTATGAATTGTTGAAAGGGAAAAAGCCGACTGCCAAGTATTTCCATGTTTTGGGTGTTATTGCTATATGCTTAATGGCCGTGAATATTTGACTAAGTTTGATTTGGAAAATGATAAATGCATCTTCTTGGGTTATTCTTCGAACAGTCGTGCATATCGTGTTTATAATCTGAGACTGAAATCTGTTCAGAAATTTGTGAATATAGTATTTGATGACTCTTCTGATCTTAGCAGAAATACTACACAAGTTGATATTACAGATATTACCCAAGCTATTGGTGAGACAGAGGCAAATGTGGAGGAAATTGTTGAGCTAACATCAGACTCAACATCTGCGACTGAACAGACTACTGAGAAGGTCCCAGCGAAGTTCGAAGAGATCTCCCAGTGAAAATCCAAAAAAACCATCCGACTGGCCTGATCATTAGAGAAATGGACGAAGACAGAAAAACCAGAGTCAAGCCACGAAAGGACTACAAGTCGATGGTAAGAAATATACACATGAACTCCGTATACAACGAGGTACGGTTTAACTATTTTGTATCTGAAACTGAGCTGAAAAAAGTTCTTGAAGCTCTCAAGGACAGTTTCTGGATCGATGCCATGCAAGAGGAATTGTTGCAACTCGAGAAAAATCAAGCATGGATCTTGGTTCCACGGCCGAAAGACATTAATATCATAGGCACTAAGTGGATTTTTAAGAAAAAGTCCGATGAGCATGGTAGAGCAGTTAGGAATAAAGCGCGTCTAGTTGCCCAAGGCTATACACAAGACGAGGGAATTGATTATGATGAGACATTTGCTAGACTTGAATCGATTAGGTTCTTGCTTGCTATTGCATTATGGCTCAACATTACATTACATCAAACGGATGTTAATTGTGCATTTTTTAATAGATATATTGTTAATTGTGCATTTTTGAAGATCCACATTTTCCTAACCACGTTTTTAAGTTGCAGAAAGCGCTTTATGCCTAAAGTAGGCGCCTCGAGCTTGGTATGGTAGGTTGACGATGTTCCTACTTGAGTTTTGGTTCGTGCGAGGTGAAGCTGATCGAACACTCTTTGTAAAAAGCGCTGGTTCTATTTTGCTAGCCCAGATTTATGTAGATGGTATTGTTTTTTGCTTTAGTTCTCAATCCATGTTAGACCAATTCGTACATGCTATGAATTCTACTCTCGAAATGAGTATGATTGGTGAGCTAACATTTTTCTTAGGCCTGCAGATTAAGCAAAGCAATGACGATATTTTCATGTCCCAGGAGAAGTATGCGAAGAACACAGTGAAGAAATTCAGGCTAGATACTGCCAAGGTAATGATAACACCGATGGGTTCAACACAGAGGGTAAGTAAAGATAATGTTGGACAGAATGTTGACCCGACATTTATCGTTCCACGATAGGCAGTCTTTTATATCTTTCAGTGAGTAGACATGATATTATGTAAAATGTTTGTGTTTGTGCTAGATATCAGACTGGGCCAAAAATTTCCCATTTAAATGCTGTGAAGAGAATATTAAGATATGTGAGTGGTTCGTGTAGTTTAGGGTTATGGTTCTCGAAAGATACTAACACGAATCTTGTAGGATATAGCGATGCTGATTGGGCAGGTGAGGAAGATGACCGCAAGAGTACAAGTGGCGGCTGTTTCTTCTTAGGTAATAATCTTGTGTCTTGGTCAGTGTTTTAAAAAGCGCTGGATTGCGCGATTTGACGCGCGCTATCGCGTTTTCTTCTGTCAAAACGCATCAATGCGTAGTAAAAAAAAGCGCAATTTATTTTTCTTTTTTTATTGTTTATTTGTTTCAAAAAATAATGATGTGACAACTGATAGCGAATTTCCAGATAAAAGTAAACACTGTAACACGTGAGTTATGTAATGGTAAAACCATTAAATTTTATGTCACATCAGCCCGACAAAACCTTTTATTTTTTATTTAGTTTTAAATTTTATTACATATTCCCATTAAAATAGAAAATGCTTTTACTTTACCGTTGTATAATAATAAATAACCACATCTAATTTATTTATTGTTTTACGACGATAAAAAGACATATATCGTATATATTTTGATATTTAAATTATTTTTTAATTATTTAATGGGATGATACCACTATATAAATAGTATATTTAAACATATGTGTGTTTAACTGTGAAATATGAGATCATAAATAGTATAGATGTATCCTTTTTATTAAAATCGGCTTGCTCGAAATACTCACGCAATACGCTACGCTATTTACGCTACACGCTATTGAAATGAAAACGCGACGCAGTGCGCAACACGCGTTTTAAAACATTGGTCTTGGTATAGTAGGAAACAAATTTGTGTCTCTTTCTAAGGCTGAGTCTGAATATGTCGCTGCTGGTAGTTGTTATACTCAGCTTATTTGGTTGAATAGCATGTTAAGTAGTACTGGCAAAAGGGCGTGGTGGGCTCTGATTTTTCAGGCCCGCCAGGAGGCGGGCCTAAAAAGCCCGCCCCGCGCGGCCCGCGGGCTTCGGCGGGGCGGGGCGGGGCGGGCTAGCCCGCGGGCTGACCCACCAATAATTAATAATATATTTTAAATGATAAATATATTATATATATAGATATATTATATAATTTTTATATAAATTATATAATTTTTTATACTTTTTATAATTTATAATTAAAAGATAATTAATTAATATTTTCTAAAGTTAAAATATATTAAATATATTTTTCTATTTATTTTTTTGATCTTCAGGTTTTTTTTATTTTTTTAATTTATGCAGGCTAAGCCCGCTGGGCCCGCGGCCCGCCAGTGGGCGGGCGCGGGCCTAGCTTTCTTAAGCCCGCCGGTTGGCGGGCTATGCCGCCCCACTGGCCCGTTTTGACAGGTCTAATGTTAAGTGATTATGGCCCAGAGAGTAAGTCCGTGCTCATGTATTGTGATTAAGTGCCATCAATATTTCTAAGAACCCTATTCAACATTCGCGTACCAAACATATAGATCTTAGACATCATTTTCTGAGAGATACGATTGAAAAAGAGTTAGTTAGAATAGAGCATATAGATACTAAGCATCAATTAGTTGATACATTTTACGAAAGCACTGGATTTTGAAAGGTTTTAGTGCCTGAAAAAAACCATAGGTTTGTATCAGTCTGTCTGAATGTAGGTCCAACATTTGGATCAACACAGCATATGTCGAACTTTATTGTTACTTCTTTGATATTTGATTTAATGTTCTCTCTGTTATTCAGTGAATGATTTGACTCACCCTGACCGTTCCCTGAAATGACCCAGTTCCTTAAAAAAATATTTGCTCGTGATCCTTTTTCAAGATACAGGTTCAGGTAATAATAAGCTTCCTGATGCGCCGATATTTAGGTGATCTTCCGGGGTTTATTTCGAGTCAAATGCGGGTAGTAAGTCCTAATTTCAGCTTAATCTTGGGATATTGAGATATTATGATAGTTTTTCTATGTTTGGGGTCTTTCTGCAATTTTAGCATAGTTCAGGGGCTTTGTAATTTACTCGATTTTGGTCAAATTGATAAGTCCATGATCGAGCTGAAAACATGGAGCTGAAAACTTGGAGCTTAAAACACGGGACAGACTTCTCGGAAAAGAAAGAAAAGAAGTGGAGACAAAAAGAAAAATAGAATCTTGTCGCTAGAGAAATAAAAGCAACAGAGAGAGCAGTGCGGGGACTATCTTCTTCATTGAGTCACGTGTTATCAGTTGGGATCAACGACGAGGATCTCGTGTCTCTCAAGCGTATCATGAAGTAAGGTATGACTATATCTCTTACTAATTTAGATTTTCAGTAAGTCTCTATTGATGAACGGATTATCACACACTCACTTATAAATAGAGCGTTAGATGATTACATGGTATCTAGAACTTGCTTTATTCGGTCTTTATCCTGATTGATGCTTCACCCGATGAAACGATTTTAGGCCATTTTCTATTTGTTTGAGCCTTTCGAGCTGCCTGTCGTATACTTATATCCCTTAAACCCGATATGAGCCTTTCCGATATCCGATATCCGATATATATAACCCAAATATTCGCATTGCCTTCTTAATTGATCATCATCATTTGCTACCCATTCACCGAACACGCGCAATTATTCATGAGTGGTTTATGGATTAGGTCGGAGTTTCCGTGGTACCATTGTGATGTATCGTCCAACTTTTGTTTGTATCGTTTGATTTACGTTGTTGTGATTCAATGAACATTAGTATACTCGATCGAAAAAAAAAGAAAGAAAAAAGACAAAAGAAAATAGAAAAAGAGAAACAAAAAAAATTAGTTATGCTCAATAGAAAAAAAAACGAGCGACTTGCTAGTTGTTACGATTTGGGTGTAAGTTCGATTATTATCTCATGGTCGATGGAAACATTTATAGATTGATAGCAAAGTTCTACGAGTGCTCATGATGTTACGCGTTTTGGTGAATTTGGCTCACTTACTCCATATGCCCTTCCCGAGCCATACCCAACATTTCAACCCAAAAATCCTTTTTGATCTGATCTGAAATTGAGCATCAAGTAGGCGATTCTGACGAAGAGCAAGCTTATGAAAGACCCGTGTTAGGTACTTGTGAGATTGAGCATTGATTCCTATATCTTGACACATCCGTTCGAGGTTGAGCGATCACTACATTTACTTAAAAAAATGAAAATAAAATAGTAATATGTTAAGCGAAGAGACTTACTGTTGAATCAACGCATGATTCGAGTTTTTATTTGTGCTTTTTATTTCGTTACCTTGAGATTTCATCCATCATCGGAGTTTATTCTTCTTTATTTGCTCGGGGACGAGCAATGTTCAAGTTTGGGGTATTTTGATGTGCCGATATTTAGGTGATCTTCCGGGGTTTATTTCGAGTCAAATGCGGGTAGTAAGTCCTAATTTCAGCTTAATCTTGGGATATTGAGATATAATGATAGTTTTTCTATGTTTGGGGTCTTTCTGCAATTTTAGCATAGTTCAGGGGCTTTTTGTAATTTACTCAATTTTGGTCAAATTGATAAGTCCATGATCGAGCTGAAAACATGGAGCGGAAAACTTGGAGCTTAAAACACGGGACAGACTTCTCGGAAAAGAAAGAAAAGAAGTGGAGACAAAAAGAAAAATAGAATCTTGTCGCTAGAGAAATAAAAGCAACAGAGAGAGCAGTGCGGGGATTATCTTCTTCATTTTTTTTCTTCTTTCCACTGATTTCGCACCAATCCATGTAGCAGCTGAAGTTTTCTGAAGTTCTCTGCTAGACCACCGAAGCATCGTTCATTACCCGAAACACCTACCTGACCTGTCAAAGAACGCATACCTCATCAACCTCAAGCACACAGCTGAAGCACGCACCTCTCACACCCTTTCGCTGACGAGAAGAGAAACTAGGAAGCTTAAGACCAATTCTCTGCTGCTATCGACCCAACAATCAGCAAGCTTCACTGAAGCAACACCTCCAAAGACGCAGTTGCTCCTTTCCACTCACGTACCTAGCACGGACTTCACTCGACGGCACACTCATCCAAAAGCTGGTACTTAACAGCTCATTCCTCAGCTGGAGCAAGTCACGAGGTAGGGGCAGTGGGAAAATGTAGTCCACAGCTGCAGCTTCCTTGTGCTCACCACGTGTTCGACGAAAACGCAACGAGCAGCAGCGTCGGATGGAGCATCACATGTAAGACGAGCAGCCTCGAACTTGGAGACGACACTCACGGGAGAAACGGGGACGCACACAACGGCACGACGAATTTGATACGGTCCTTAATCTATCTTTTATCATGAACCTATTTATTTGATGCGTTTGTCGAAATATACTATGTTCTAATTCCGTTATCTGGGGTTACGATGTAGCCAGACATAATTGCTATTGATTTTCAGCTTGTATGCTATTAAGACCTTAACGCTATGTTAGGTATCCGTTATTAATATTTACGAATTTCTGATCAACCTTCGTAAAAATAGGTGTTTAGATATGAGACTGAGAGGTGGTTATCTAAGCATGTCCGTTGATTATGACACCATTAGAACATTCGTAAGCTAGAGATAGTTACGTGACTAGTGCGATGATTTATGATTTTCTGATTTTAATGCGTTCGACGTGTAGAATCTTGACAGAGATGTAGGATTTGCATGTTAGAATAGGTTATCGATGCTAGAGATAGATTGATAATTAAAACGGTAAAATCCATCGTCAACATAAGATTAAGTATTCTTTGAAAAAATGAAATCAATAACATGATTGTCCTCTGTGAAGTCGGAATCCCCAAATTTATCTTTGATTAAATTCGTTTCGTCGTGCTTCGTTATTGATTTAGCCGTTTACCTTTTTAATCGCATTTTATTATTTATCTAAGCGTTCCGTTAATCAACTACCAACTAGCGATTGTTCAAATAAAATTAGAATTAGTATAATTTCGGTACTTAGTAACACAGTCCTTTCGGTTCGATATCCGTACTTACGTACACTATTACTTGCGACACGTACACTTGCGTGTCTACGAATTTTTCGTAACACTTCCTTAGGTACACGACATTTGCGGTGATGATGTATTCTTTGCGACAAAAATCCTGCTTGATGATAAGGATCTTACAACGACTGTACATTATACTGCAAGTCTATCACTGAGGTGAGTAGGGCAGAAAATAAAAGGGAATTAAGTTTAGGGTGTTGAACAGAAAAGTCTGAAATTTCAGAGTAGAATGTTGAGGTCTTATGTTTGGGGAAACATATGTGACTGTCAGTTTGATCATGCTATATTTTTTTGTGCTTTCGTTTATGTGCTTTAGTTTTAGGATTGCATGTGTCTAGTCTGTCATATTGCATTAGTATCTCTCGAAGAACATCCTGCTACGCTTGTGTCATGTGCTCATCAACGTTCTCTCATCGGTATCTTTGATTAAATTCGTTTCGTCGTGCTTCGTTATTGATTTAGCCGTTTACCTTTTTAATCGCATTTTATTATTATCTAAGCGTTTTCCGTTAATCAACTACCAACTAGCGATTGTTCAAATAAAATTAGAATTAATATAATTTCGGTACTTAGTAACACAGTCCTTTCGGTTCGATATCCGTACTTACGTACACTATTACTTGTTAGAACGACACGTACACTTGCGTGTCTACGAATTTTTCGTAACAAGTTTTTGGCGCCGTTGACGGGGACTGTGCTTTTTACTAATATCGATACCAAATAATTCTAGTCTTACTTTGAACTTATTACATTATTACTATTATGTTATTATTTTTATTACGGTTATTTTTGTTATTATTTTTACTACTACTACTGTTATTTTTATTATTATTATTATTATTTTTAGTATTTTTATTATTACTTCTATTATTATTATTTTTTACTAATATTATTATAATTACCATTATTATAATAATAATAAATATTATTATTATTTTTATTTTTCTTATATTTATTTTTATTAGCGCATTAAGGTGTTTAACGGTTTATGCGAAAGTTTGGGAGCGCTAACTTACTTCCTTCAAATTCGGAGATCGAGCGAGCTTGTCGAGAAAATCGGAAAAAGAAAAAGCAAGCTATTAACCAAACACAATCAGCCATGGCTGACAACGAAAACAATAACGGGGATAATGAAAATCATGATGTGCCGCTCTGCGAACACGCAACTCCCTTTGTTGGTACTCAATCTGCTATTAGGCGACCAGCGTTTCCTCCGAATAAGTTTGAGCTTAAGCCGATAACATTTCAAATGATTCAACAAATTCCATTTTATGGATTACCTAGTGAAGATCCAAACGCCCATATCGACAACATCTTGGAAATCTGTGATACTATCAAATATAATGGAGTTTCTGACGACGCATTACGGCTGCGACTGTTCCCATTCACGCTACGTGATAAGGGTACGGCATGGCTGAATTCTCTGCCAACCAATTCAATTACAACATGGGACATGCTCGCTAGTAAATTTCTTGCCCGATTCTTTCCACCAGCGAAGAAACAACAGATACTCAAGGAGATCACTCATTTTACTCTACTCGATGGCGAGTCACTATATGAATCATGGGATAGATTTAAGGAGCTGATGAGAAAGTGTCCTCATCATGGTATACCTAAATCGCAACAAGTCTTCAGCTTCTACAACGCTATAGGTAGTGCTGAAAGAGCCGTCATCGACGCTTCTGCTGGCGGGACAATCATGAAGAAGACCGCTGATCAAGCGTACGAGTTGATAGATAGTGTCGCCAATAACAATTATCAATGGCCGATGGAGCGAGCAAGGAACACAACAATTGTTAAAAATGATCCGATTGCTCAATTGGTCGCTCAAGTGGCGAATCTGACGAAGCAACTTCAAACAAGTCAGGCTTCAGTTAATTCTGTTCACTTGCCTAGTGTTGAATGTAATTTTTGTGGCGGACCGCATCATAGTTCTGAATGTCAAGCAACAGAACAATTATCATTGGAGCAAGCACAATTTGTTGGAAATTACAATCGTCAACCAAATAATCCTTATTCAAAAAACTACAATCCAGGGTGGCGTAATCATCCAAATTTTTCTTGGAAGAATAACCAGAATTCTCTACAACCAGAACATAACCGTCAACCAAATGAGAAGAAAGCAAACTGAGAAGATGCTTTGGCAAAAATGGCTACTTCACAGACACAACTTATCAACGAAATGAGAACCAACATGCAGAACCAATCAGCGCAAATCCGTAACTTAGAAGTTCAGGTGAGTCAAATGGCGGAGATCATAGGTGAAAGGCCATTAGGATCTATTCCTACTAACTCAGAGGCTAATCCAAAGCGAAAGGCAAAGAATATTGCAAGGCCATAACACTAAGGAGTGGCAAAGAATTCGAGTCACCGGTCAAGAATAAGAAAGAGAACTCATCCGAAGTAGAAAATGATACATCTGAAGAAAAGAACGTTGAAACTTTGGAGCTCAAGTCTCGACCTTCTGAATAACCTAAGCCTCGAATTCCGTTCCCACAACATCTCAAGAACAATAAACTTGATCAACAATTTTATAAATTTCTCGAAATATTTAAGAAATTGCACATCAACATTCCTTTTCAACAAATGCCCAGCTATGCGAAGTTCATGAAGGATATATTGTCGAAGAAGAGAAAGTTGGGAGAATATGAAACTGTAGCACTTACTGAAGAATGTAGTGCCATTATACAAAAGAAATTACCACCAAAACTCAAGGATCCAGGGAACTTTACAATTCCTTGCACAATAGGAAACTCTGTATTTGAAAGAGCTTTGTGTGATTTAGGCGCTAATATTAACCTAATGCCGCTATCCATTTTTAGAAAACTTTGATTAGGTGAAGCAAGCCCGACGACTATGACACTACAACTGGCAGATCGATCATTGAAACATCCACGAGGTATCATTGAAGACGTTTTAGTCAAAGTCGATAAGTTTATATTCCCTGCAGATTTTATAGTGCTTGACATGGAAGAAGACAAGGACATACCAATAATCTTGGGTAGACCTTTTCTAGCAACTGCGAGAGCATTAATTGATGTTCATGCAGGCGAACTTCGTCTTAGAGTACAAGGAGAGGAAGTTATATTTAATGTGTTTAATACCATTAAGTATCCCAATGAAAGCGATAACTGTTTCCGTGTAGAAAAGTGTAGAAAATCTACTGCCTAAGCATATTACTAGCGAAGATCCATTGGAATCCAGTTTGGTGCGAGACGATATACACGAGATCGCTGAACAAGATATTAATGAGTGTGTGAAATGGCTGGACTCGTTCGAACCATAGAAGAAAATACTTTGAAGCTCTCGGCGAAAGCCCTTCCCGATCCATATCATCTATTGAGAAGCCACCACTACTCGAACTTAAATCATTACCGTCCCATCTTCGTTATGCATTTCTTGGTGAATCTTCTACTTTACCAGTTATTATCTCATCGTCTCTTAATGATGATGAAGAGGAGAAGCTGCTTCGAGTACTCCGGGAGTTAAGGCAGCGATCGGGTGGACATTAGCTGATATCAAGGGTATCTGCCCATCAATGTGCACACATCATATCCGCTTGGAAAATGACACCAAACCTTCTGTAGAGCCGCAACGGAGGTTAAATCCAACAATGAAGGACGTAGTGCGAAAAGAGATCCGAAAATGGTTAGACGCTGGAGTAATTTACCCAATATCAGATAGCTCTTGGGTAAGTACGATACATGTGGTTCCAAAGAAAGGAGGAGCCATAGTGGTAAAAAATGAGAACAACGAACTAATTCCGACGAGACCCGTTACGGGGTGGCGTGTTTGCATTGACTATAGGAAGCTTAATAAAGCCACGTGTAAGGATAATTTTCCATTGCCTTTTATTGATCAAATGCTAGATCGATTGGCGGGGCATGATTACTACTGCTTTCTAGACGGATACTCCGGATACAATGCTATAGCACCAGAAGACCAAGAAAAGACCACCTTTACATGCCCGTACGGTACGTTTGCTTTTCGTAGAATGCCATTCGGACTATGCAATGCACCAGGTACATTCCAAAGATGTATGATGGCTATTTTTTCTGATATGGTAGAGAATACAGTTGAGGTATTCATGGATGATTTTTCTATTATTGGAAGTTCTTTCGATAATTGCCTAGATAACCTTGTTTTAGTATTGAAACGTTGTGAAGAAACTAACCTTGTTTTAAACTGGGAGAAATGCCATTTCATGGTTCGAGAAGGTATTGTGTTAGGTCACAAAGTTTCTCGCAAAGGAATTGAAGTTGATCGGGCAAAGATTGAGATAATAGAAAAGCTTCCACCACCTTCATCTGTCAAGGAATTAGGAGTTTCTTGGGGCATGCTGGGTTTTATCGACGATTCATTAAGGATTTCTCAAAGATATCAAAGCCATTATCGAGCCTCTTAATTCAAGGAGCGCCTTTTATCTTTGATGCAGCATGTGAGGAGGCATTCTCTACTATAAAAGAGAAACTAGTGTCGGCACCGATCGTGATTGCACCGGACTGGGACTTACCATTCGAATTGATGTGCGACGCAAGTGATTATGCAGTGGGAGCGGTTCTTGGACAACGTAAGGGCAAGATATTTCATAGTATTTACTATGCAAGCCGAACTCTCAATGATGCTCAGCTCAATTATGCCACAACCGAGAAGGAGTTACTTGCTATCGTCTTCGCCTTCGAAAAGTTCAGATCATACTTAATCGGGAACAAGGTAATCGTGCACACTGACCACTCGGCCATCAAGTATCTCATGGAAAAGAATGATGCAAAACCACGACTGATTCGACAGGGGCTATTGCTTCAAGAGTTTGATGTTGAGATTAAAGATAAAAAGGGAACAGAGAATTTAGTAGCAGATCATCTCTCTCGTTTGGAGTTGCCAGAAGAAATTGAATTTAAGAAACAAACTATCGATGATAATTTTCCAGATGAGCGACTCTTAGCTATATCGCAAGCTCCGTGGTATGCTGACTTCGTCAACTATCTTGCGGCAAAGATAGTACCAACCGAGCTTAATTATCAAGCGAAGAAAAAATTCTTTGCTGATATAAAACATTATTATTGGGAAGATCTGTATCTGTATAGGCATTGTGCCGATCAAGTTATACGAAGATGCGTTTCGGGAGATGAGGCGTACTACATATTACGACATTTCCATGCTCTCGAGTGCGGAGGCCATTTTGGAGGGAATCGTACAGCTGCCAAAGTTTTACAATCGGGATTTTATTGGCCGACTTTATTCAAAGACGCCCATGCTTTCGTATCGGCTTGTGATCGTTGTCAAAAGGACAGGTAATATTTCAAGAAGAGACGAGATGCCACTCAACACTATGTTGGAGATTGAGTTATTTGATGTCTGGGGCATTGACTTCATGGGCCCATTTCCATCGTCATATGGTAATGAATATATTCTGCTAGCGGTAGATTACGTGTCTAAATGGTAGAAGCAGAAGCTACGCAAAAGAACGATGGTAAGACAGTTCTAAACTTTATCAAAAAGAATATTTTTCACTAGGTTTGGAACTCTGCGAGCGATCTTGAGCGATGGAGGAACTCACTTCTGTAACAAGCAATTCGATGCTCTTCCGTCGCATTATGGTGTTAAGCATCACGGCACTAGCTTACCACCCTCATACCAATGGACAAGCAGAAGTATCTAATCGAGAGATTAAGCAAATTTAGAAAAAACAATGAGTATCTCTCGAAAAGATTTGGCCAAGAAAAACGATGATGCACTGTGGGCATATCGAACAGCGTTTAAGACACCTATTGGAATGTCACCATACAGATTGGTTTATGGTAAAGCATGTCATCTTCCGATGGAATTAGAACATAAAGCGTATTGGGCGATGAAGCAATTAAACATGAACATGCAAGCCGCTGGAAAGAAACGCGTTCTACAGCTAAACCATATGGATGAATTTCGCAACGAGGCTTACGAGCACGCAAAAATATATAAAGAACGAACGAAGGCTTGGCACAATAGATATATTCGGAGAAAAGAATTTGTTGTTGGAGACCAAGTGCTTCTTTTTAATTCTAGGCTTCGGTTGTTTCCAGGCAAGCTAAAGTCAAGGTGGTCAGGCCCATTTACGGTGACTAAAGTTTTTCCTTATGGTGCGGTAGAGATCAACGACCCAGAAAAAGGAACGTTTAAAGTCAATGGGCAGCGGTTGAAGCCGTACATCAATGGTGGATTCGATCAAGAGAAGACTACTATAATGCTCAACACACAGTAGAAAGTCAAGGCGTCGAGCTAATGACGTTAAACAAGCGCTTCTCGGGAGGCAACCCGAGTTCTAACTTTTCTCGTTTTTATATTTTCATGATCATTATTAACATTCCGTTGTCTACCAAATTTTATTTGAATATTTCAGGTACAAAAGGGACCCAGTGAACGTGTTAGGAGTCTTTACATCCTTGGAGATCAAATATATATATATAAAGTTGATGTAACGAAATATGAGTACCAAAGCTTCGGGACATTCAAAAAAGAGAGAGAGAGAGAGAGAGAGAGAGAGAAAAAAAAGAAAAGAAAAAAAGGAAAATGGTATCAGAAAAAAAAAAGAAAAAGCAAAAAAAATGAAAAGAAAAAAAAATAATAATAAAAAAAGAGTTTACGTCCGTAAAACATTGAGAACAATGTTTGATCTAAGTTTGGGGTGTATCATTCCTTGCATATCTTCCCTCGATTGAGTCACGTGTTATCAGTTGGGATCAACGACGAGGATCTCGTGTCTCTCAAGCGTATCATGAAGTAAGGTATGACTATATCTCTTACTTGTTTAGATTTTTCAGTAAGTCTCTATTGATGAACGGATTATCACACACTCACTTATAAATAGAGCGTTAGATGATTACATGGTATCTAGAACTTGCTTTATTCGGTCTTTATCCTGATTGATGCTTCACCCGATGAAACGATTTTAGGCCATTTTCTATTTGTTTGAGCCTTTCGAGCTGCCTATCGTATACTTATATCCCTTAAACCCGATATGAGCCTTTCCGATATCCGATATCCGATATATATAACCCAAATATTCGCATTGCCTTCTTAATTGATCATCATCATTTGCTACCCATTCACCGAACACGCGCAATTATTCATGAGTGGTTTATGGATTAGGTCGGAGTTTCCGTGGTACCATTGTGATGTATCGTCCAACTTTTGTTTGTATCGTTTGATTTACGTTGTTGTGATTCAATGAACATTCAGAAAAAAAAAGAAAGAAAAAGACAAAAGAAAATAGAAAAAGAGAAACAAAAAAATAGTTATGCTCAATAGAAAAAAAAAACGAGCGACTTGCTAGTTGTTACGATTTGGGTGTAAGTTCGATTATTATCTCATGGTCAATGGAAACATTTATAGATTGATAGCAAAGTTCTACGAGTGCTCATGATGTTACGCGTTTTGGTGAATTTGGCTCACTTACTCCATATGCCCTACCCGAGCCATACCCAACATTTCAACCCAAAAATCCTTTTTGATCTGATCTGAAATTGAGCATCAAGTAGGCGATTCTGACGAAGAGCAAGCTTATGGAAGACCCGTGTTAGGTACTTGTGAGATTGAGCATTGATTCCTATATCTTGACACATCCGTTCGAGGTTGAGCGATCACTACATTTACTTAAAAAAATGAAAATAAAATAGTAATATGTTGAGCGAAGAGACTTACTGTTGAATCAACGCATGATTCGAGTTTTTATTTGTGCTTTTTATTTCGTTACCTTGAGATTTCATCCATCATCGGAGTTGATTCTTCTTTATTTGCTCGGGGACGAGCAATGTTCAAGTTTGGGGTATTTTGATGCGCCGATATTTAGGTGATCTTCCGGGGTTTATTTCGAGTCAAATGCGGGTAGTAAGTCCTAATTTCAGCTTAATCTTGGGATATTGAGATGTTATGATAGTTTTTCTATGTTTGGGGTCTTTCTGCAATTTTAGCATAGTTCAGGGGCTTTTTGTAATTTATTCGATTTTGGTCAAATTGATAAGTCCATGGTCGAGCTGAAAACATGGAGCTGAAAACTTGGAGCTTAAAACACGGGACAGACTTCTCGGAAAAGAAAGAAAAGAAGTGGAGACAAAAAGAAAAATAGAATCTTGTCGCTAGAGAAATAAAAGCAACAGAGAGAGCAGTGCGGGGATTATCTTCTTCATTTTTTTTCTTCTTTCCACTGATTTCGCACCAATCCATGTAGCAGCTGAAGTTTTCTGAAGTTCTCTGCTAGACCACCGAAGCATCGTTCATTACCCGAAACACCTACCTGACCTGTCAAAGAACGCATACCTCATCAACCTCAAGCACACAGCTGAAGCACGCACCTCTCACACCCTTTCGCTGACAAGAAGAGAAACTAGGAAGCTTAAGACCAATTCTCTGCTGCTATCGACCCAACAATCAGCAAGCTTCACTGAAGCAACACCTCCAAAGACGCAGTTGCTCCTTTCCACTCACGTACCTAGCACGGACTTCACTCGACGGCACACTCATCCAAAAGCTGGTACTTAACAGCTCATTCCTCAGCTGGAGCAAGTCACGAGGTAGGGGCAGTGGGAAAATGTAGTCCACAGCTGCAGCTTCCTTGTGCTCACCACGTGTTCAACGAAAAGACGCAACGAGAAGCAGCGTCGGATGGAGCATCACATGTAAGACGAGCAGCCTCGAACTTGGAGACGACACTCACGGGAGAAACGGGGACGCACACAACGGCACGACGAATTTGATACGGTCCTTAATCTATCTTTTATCATGAACCTATTTATTTGATGCGTTTGTCGAAATATACTATGTTCTAATTCCGTTATCTGGGGTTACGATGTAGCCAGACATAATTGCTATTGATTTTCAGCTTGTATGCTATTAAGACCTTAACGCTATGTTAGGTATCCGTTATTAATATTTACGAATTTCTGATCAACCTTCGTAAAAATAGGTGTTTAGATATGAGACTGAGAGGTGATTATCTAAGCGTGTTCGTTGATTATGACACCATTAGAACATTCGTAAGCTAGAGATAGTTACGTGACTAGTGCGATGATTTATGATTTTCTGAGTTTAATGCGTTCGACGTGTAGAATCTTGACAGAGATGTAGGATTTGCATGTTAGAATAGGTTATCGATGCTAGAGATAGATTGATAATTAAAACGGTAAAATCCATCGTCAACATAAGATTAAGTATTCTTTGAAAAAATGAAATCAATAGCATGATTGTCCTCGGTGAAGTCGGAATCCCCAGATTTATCTTTGATTAAATTTGTTTCGTCGTGCTTCGTTATTGATTTAGCCGTTTACCTTTTAATCGCAATTTATTATTTATCTAAGCGTTTTCCGTTAATCAACTACCAACTAGCGATTGTTCAAATAAAATTAGAATTAGTATAATTTCGGTACTTAGTAACACAGTCCTTTCGGTTCGATATCCGTACTTACGTACACTATTACTTGCGACACGTACACTTGCGTGTCTACGAATTTTTCGTAACACTTCCTTAGGTACACGACATTTGCGGTGATGATGTATTCTTTGCGACAAAAATCGTGCTTGATGATAAGGATCTTACAACGACTGTACATTATACTGCAAGTCTATCACTGAGGTGAGTAGGGCAGAAAATAAAAGGGAATTAAGTTTAGGGTGTTGAACAGAAAAGTCTGAAATTTCAGAGTAGAATGTTGAGGTCTTATGTTTGGGGAAACATATGTGACTATCAGTTTGATCATGCTATATTTTTTTGTGCTTTAGTTTTAGGATTGCATGTGTCTAGTCCGTCAGATTGCATTAGTATCTCTCGAAGAACATCCTGCTACGCTTGTCTCATGTGCTCATCAACGTTCTCTCATCGGTTGGTATCGCTCGCTCCTACTATGATTATTGACTTGCTATGTTTCGCTGAATCATTCATGACTTGCTCCTGATTTTTCGCATGCGAGAATTCTCTTGGACTGTTAGAAATGTTTTTTGACTTGGCTCGATATCTTCCACTTGCACAAATCCTATTTCATAATTTAGGCAATCTCTGCAAATTTGGGACATTCTTTCAGACCTTTATAGATTTCAAGATTTATACTGCTCTGCTTCGATATTTTTAATCTTGAATGTCTGTGGCGAACTCACCCAACTTTGAGTCTGAGAATGTTGATCCAGTTAATGGCTCCACATCTTCCTCAACGTTTCTCCTGGAGATGTTCTCCAAGGTTTCCAAACAAGGGGGAGAAGATGGTGCGGATGATGCTATCAAGGTAGTGCAACTTTTGCTGGTCGTACGGGAACTTCGACAGGGGGAGTTAGAACTGAAACAGAAAGAAGCTGAACAGAAGAATGCAGAAGACTCCATCGAGAGTTTGAATTTCCGATCCTTATTAATTTTTGCATGCCTGATAGAGTTTTATACTTTTGTGCATGCTGATTTGCTTCTCTGGTATGATTGCATGTCTGAATACCTGCCGAATGTTTCTGTTTTGTAGACTTACCTAAAGTCCTCGGATGGCTATGTACTAACGTTTAGTACTTTGAATAGTTTGATGACTATTTTGTTTATTTGGTCTAACCATATTTTTAGATTTTTTGGTTGAGTATATTTTTTTGCCTTCAGGGGGAGTTTTTGGAGATTCTGCACTGACTTGTTATAGCAGCGAGTCATTTGCCGAGGAATGTCAGATGTTGCACCAAATGTTAGTTCAACATCTGCTCCAACATCAATTGGAAACGCCAAATTAAGGGGGAGTTTCTTCCTTCGCAAAAAGGGGGAGATGATACAGAAAAGCACGGGTTTTGGGAAAAAGGACAAAAAGGGAGAGATTGGTAATGTCGAAGATTTGAAAGAAGAATTTGTCTTCTTCTCCAAAAATAAGTGGTGCACCTACATGCCAAAAATAGTAAATGCAATTACCAAATATGAAAGATATGAAGATCAATGGTAAATAAGGCGAGAAGATTCGAACTAAATATATAATATATTTAGGGAGATCTCGAAGAGATATTTTAGGAGATTATCAAGAGATCTTTTACCAATTCAAGAGGGAGCCAAGGCCTATAAATAAGAGGAGTAGTCGAGCTGCAAGATAAGAACTTTACACGAGAAAAGTTAGAGAGCTTTGACGACGCAGAAATTATCGAGTATACGTTGAGAGGATTTGAGCGAGCACGAGTTTGTTTTTAGCCTGGTATTTTGTCTTCGCAAAAGTCGTAAGACTTTGTAGTTTGGTAGGATCGCAAGATTCGTTATCTTTTCTAGGCTTGATCTTTTTGTAATCCATTTTTGATATTGGAATTTTGCCATGAGGCTCACAGCAAGTTGAAGAACTTGCTGCACAATTTTAAAACTCGTGTGCGTCGTCTTTTACTACTAAGTTTTATTTTTCCGCTGTGCTAAAACGTTCTGATCCCAGATGTTGGCCCGTGTGTTGGTTCAACATTTTAGTCAATATCTCTGTGTCTGATCTTAAACTTAGTTATATTGCATCCATATCGTATCGGGTGCACTTTACGGATATTTCAGACAACTCTTGTATCTTCCATCGGACAATGTAAAATATTCATGTAATATGATAACAAGATTATAAGTAGTCACAACCAATAAATTACAAGTATGTAAATAATTTTGACTTAACTAATATATAGATATATATCTTTTTCATTTCTTATTATTAGTATTTATAAATTCTTTCTTACGCTTTCACAAATATTTTGTATAGCCAAACTTCCTATATATTATATCTGTGGTCGAATTTTAATTTGGCTTCGAGTAAAGTTTGATGGCTCATATCATATTCTATGTTATTTACACCAATACAAACAACTTAAAGTGTGAAAATATATTGTATAAATTACGTCAAAGATTGAAAAACACTACAAGAAAACGTAGCATCAGACATGAAAAATAGATACGGAATTCGTTCCGTGTCTAAATTATGAGTATTAGAAACGGATTCTGAGATGGTATTTAGTTTATAAATTAATATTTTATTTACACATAAATTAGATACGGAAATAAAAATGGAAATATTTTGTTTCTGAATCCGTGTCTAAATTATCAATATTAGAGACGGATTCTGACACAATTTTTCAAAATAAATTAATATACTTATTTAGACACGGATTAGATACGGAAACAGAAATGGATAAGATCCGTGTCAAAAAATAATGAATTTTGCAAGTTTAGAAACAGACACGAGACTAATTCCATGTCTAATTTTGAAGTATTAATGGATTCTGACACAATTCAATTTCTATTTCAAAATAAATAATTGTTTAAGTTTTAGACGGATTTGAAACGGAAACAGAAACGGATTGATCCGTGTCCGAGTCCGTTTCCGAAAGTAAATTATTGCATTTGTTTAGAGACGGAACATAAATGGATATGGTCCGTATCTGAATCTGTGTCCAAAATAATTCATATATTTACTTTGGGCTGAATAATTATTTTGGGCCACTTAAGAAATATATCACTGATCAGTTAAAAAAATGATTCATGGCCCACTAAGCACCAACCGTAGATTCTTTTCCAGAAAATTAAAATTCACGAACAGAGAAAAAAAAACAATCGGCGAGCCCTAAATGACTCGAGTAAATTCACCCGCCGGTCGCCGGTCGGCGCTCGCCGTCTCCGTTCATCCGCGGTCGATACGGTCGGTGCTCATCTCACGCAGGTCCGTTCACGAATGGTAAGCTATAATAACAAATTTGTATTGATAGAGCATTTGCGCAGCTTTCACAATCGTATGGGATTTGATTATTCTTTCACAACCACAATCATTTCACAACCATAATCTGATTACACTAAACAAGCTTTCCAATCGAAACTGATTCTTCTTTGCTCGTTTAGGTATGTTGTTCGTTGTATCAGGACCATTTGCACAAATATGTTCTTCTTCGTTGTATAAAATCTTTCCTAAAATCTGTTATCGTTCGCTGTATGTTCTTCTTTGATTGTTCGCCTTGTGTCAATGTTATTTTTCATTCTTCCTTAGCTTTCACAAATCGATGTATATTGTTCGCTGTATAAGGACCATTCGTTGCTCAACTGATAAAATCTGTTTGTTGTTCGTTCAGATAGCTCTGCCTCCGGCCGCACACTATGTCGCTTGTCCGTTGTGACCTTCAGTCGCCAGTGCCGCGCAAGTCCGACTCCAAGGTAAGGACGTTAGTTCGCTTGTCGAGATTTATATGGTTTTTGTCATTCTTCGTTGGGCTTATCTAGGTGGTTAAGAATCGTTTTCTTTCACTCTTTGTGTGTTACTTAGGTGGATGTTGCAGTGTTTCCTATCTATTCAGAACATTTCTTGTTCTTGTTAAGGGATTTCTATATAATTTTTTCGAATTTCTGCTTGTATCAATGGCTGGGGGTAGGAAATATATGTTCCATTGGATTTGAATAGATTTTCGATGCATTAGCAAAGAGATTGCCCTCTAGAAGATTAGAAGAATATTTAGTTTGCTTTTGCACTATGCTTTTATTGTTTTGTTTCCGTTTAGAATGATGGATTGAATATCCTGTTGAGACAAGGATGTTATTGTAATTAGATTTCTTCTTGTATGAGTTTAAGTTGGAACATAGAGATGTAGAAATATAAGAAGGCAGGGGTTTTCTCCATCGAAAGAAATGAGATTATCGTGGATATAACCCATTCAAAAATTAGCCAAATTTTCCTGATGTAGAGGCAATCAAGAAAGCTGCATAAGTGAATATATAACCTACAGAAAAATGGGCTAATCCAACCAATCTTGCTTGCACAATGGAAAGGGCCACGGGTTTATCTCTCCATCGAATCAAATTGGCCAAAGGTGTGCGTTCATGAGCTATGAGATAACATGTCAGATTCGGAGATGAAGAAAATTTGGAATGACAATGCAAGCGATCGGAGATATGATATGCAAAGCTAAGCGTGAATCGTTGAAAAGGGTTAACATAGAGCTAGGTCGGAGACCTACTAAGTTAGACATGAAGGATCGGGGTCCGAGATGTATGTGAAATGATGTGTGGAATAAAAGTTGAAAATCGTTGAAGATTCGAAGAAGAGGGAATAAAGGCTTGAATCGATGATAAGTGATTTGCTTCGAGGTGTCGGCCTTCCGAATCATAAATATCCAAGTAGTTCGGGTAAAAATGAACTTCTTGATACACTATTCTTTATGTTCTATTTGTGGATTTGATAACGATGTTTATACGAATTCTAGCTTTGAGTGATACAATGTTTTATGTTAAGATTTGAATACTCTTGCATTGCGGTTTGAATGAGTGTATGATTAATATGGGAATTGCTATTTTAGGTCTCGATAAATGTCATTTGGAGGGTTTGCGTTAAAAATTATTTTAGTTTTA
This sequence comes from Craterostigma plantagineum, assembly GCA_027422505.1. Lineage (NCBI taxonomy): Eukaryota > Viridiplantae > Streptophyta > Magnoliopsida > Lamiales > Linderniaceae > Craterostigma > Craterostigma plantagineum. The sequence goes on along the minus strand of JAPQWV010000019.1, from coordinate 7,092,283 downwards.
TTGTATATTGGGATAAATAATAGACACGGAATTTCCGTGTCTGATAACTAAATAACCACAGATTTGAGACGGAATGTCCTGTGACAAAATTTATATTAGAAACAGAATTTATCCGTGTCTAATCTGCCACGAGAACAACACCTACCGAATCAAACACGGATAATTCCGTCTCTAATGAGACAATAGAAATGGAATTTTAGTTTTAGACACGGATTTTGCCGTGTCTAAAACGCCTTTTTCTAGTAGTGAAAACGTCGCGACCCACTATTTGTTTAATTAATGGTTGTAATGAATTTTTTTTCTAATTACAAGATAATTTATTATATATGCACATACATATCATGCAAAATAATTATTTAATATTATAACAGAATAACAAAACTAGTCACAATTCATATATTACTTTAAAAAGTTACCATTTTATTAAATTACTCATGATCAGTTATAATAAAATAAAAGTAAAAGCTTCTAAAAGTTGGTAACGTTTATTTTATGAGAGTTAGTACTTGCTTACAATTTAAAAAAAAAAAAAAAAACAGGAACTTGATTGGACATGTTTGGTGCAATTTTGTCTCGGCTGTGTTCGGTTATAAGAGGCTTGCAAAAAGCCCAGTATAAACTTTATATTACAAGCCCAAGATAATTTATCTTGGCATGATAAAACAGTTTATTTATGGCGGGCCTCTCATCTACTATCGGGCTGAAATACTAATTGCGGGCTGGATTACCAAACCAAACATAATAAGATAGTATTATTTATACTATATGGGCTTACGGGGACACCAAACGGGCCCAGGTTTTAGAATGACCTAAATGCTCATAGTTCTCGTCATTATTCTATTATCAAAACAACAAGAAGCCAAAGGACGACGTCCTATTTTGTGTCAAGCAGGAAAAATGAATCTCACACAGTATAATAGGTAATTCTCGCGAGCAATAGTGGACTAATAGGGTGATACTTACGAAAAATAGATTACGCCGAAACACTATTCATATGACCTATCCACGCTTGTAAGTATTAATTAATATATATACAAACAAAAGAAGAAGCTCCATCTTTTTTTCCACATAAATTTTGCTTCTAGAGTTTTTTGGTGTTTAGTTTTTGCTGTCGCAGTGTAAATATAATAAACTCACTCATATTCAATTCGAAAAGGAAATAAATAGAAGTTTCGCAAACCAAGCACAAGAAGAAAACAAAAATAATTAAATAAAACTTATAGGATTCGATTTTTATCAAGCCGCCGCACAAGCGACGAGTATTACAGAAGGCGGCGGCGGCTGGGCGACATGGCTCAGTTCATCAGCGCGCGGCCTCGCACGAGTCTCAGGCGGCAACTCACCAACGCTAACCTCGCCGCCGCCGTCGTCCACCTTTTCTTCCTCCCCTTCTTTGCAATCTCGGGCGCCGCCTCTGCAATTCTCCTCAGAATCAACGATGGGGCATACTTCAGGCGTCCCGACCACCATTATGCTCACCATCTGCTGTCCCACGGCGGCGGTTCCCTTCTCCTCGCCGGCGATAATCTCAGCCGCCGCCGGCGTTCTTCTGAAGATTACGAACAGCACCATCTGTATTACCCCCAGCACAAACCCTAACACGTTGGGAAGCTGGAAATAAACAGAAAAAGACTCAATTTGTTATATTCTAAGTTGACCAACAATCACAATTAAGCTAATTAAATCGACTATATAAATAAATATATATATATACATATATACACATACATACCGCGACACACAAATCTCTCTCAAGAACTCCATAGGCGAACCACATAACTGCGCTCAGCGTCAAGAAGAACGACAAAGGGAAAGGCAAGAACTCATTGCTGCGCGTACGGACAACTTGAAGCTGAATCAAGAAAAAGAGGGTTTTCTTTTCGTTACATTCTTAAACCACTGATCTCTAATTTTGGCATACGCATATACTGTGTGTATTTCTGTATGGTGTGTTTTTTTTTCCTTACCAAAACGCTCAAAGGCGCGGCGAAGACGCACACAGAAACAGCCACGCAAATCCAACCCACAGCTTGGACACGAATTTGGCCTTCTTTGAAGACGAAGAAAGTGACAAGAAAGATCAGAGACAAAAGTCCAACCATAAGACCTATTAGCTTCACAGCATGACTCTGCAATAAATAACATGGAAAAGAAGAGCAATTAAATCTTCAGAAAATGAGCTGAGATATACGACGACTCAATAAACTAAATTAATTTATATAGGGCTTAATTATTACCCGAGCTTTTCTCGATGCATAAAAGACGAAGAGAAAGATGTAGATTGTCTCTATGAAGCATCCTATGGAGTTAATGGAGATCAACAGAATGGCGTTTGTCTTTAGGACAGCGTAGTACATCCATAGCATAGCTGAGAAAAGGGCAACTACGTAGGGAAGAGAGTCAAATCCCATCGTTGACTTTTCCTTGTAGATCCTCAAGAATGTCGGCAGCGGCGCAAGGTACACAAGGATCGATATAATGTTGCCTTGGGGAAGAAATTAATGAAAAACATTAAATTCGAAAAATAATACACCTATTACATACATAAATGGTTTATTATTATTATTATATTATTATGTGGAAGGTGAATCACGCAAGTGATCACCATATTCTACCTCCAACCTAAACAAGACATGCCATATCTAACTAGTTTCTGCCGATTTTGAAGTTATAATTTGCAGGCAATAATACAATAATGAAATTGATGTAATAATTGTACCTAAGATACCAAACGTAAATGCCCAAGGTTGATGTGTGTTGAATATAGCCATGTTATACAAAAAAATGTATTATGCGTAGGAGAAGGAGATACACCCCACACACACACAGAGAGAATAGAATAACTGAAGATTCTCAAAAGAAGGGTTTCTTGGAGAACCTTAGAGATGTGTGTGCGTGTGTGTGTTTACTACAAACAAGGGAGATTATTGCAGATGAGTGATGAAAGTCTATTACGTTATATATAGCGAAGAGGAAGAAGGAGCATTGTCATTAAACTCATCTCTATTGCATGACAAGTGGAATCATTAGTTAGGTGGCGTACGATAAAAATCATTTCGTATAGTTAACCCAGGAGAGCTTCTCACGTGCCCTTGCATGAAATTATACCTTGCCTATGTAATTTTTTACAGCTCATTCTTACGTGGATGTATATGCCCACATATACGGCTTCGAAATAAAAAATAAGAGTGAAGAAAGTATTGGCCAAAAGGGTCTTGGCATCATGTAATAATTAGCTATTTCGTCGTACGTGTCTCTTTGTATATATATTTAGCAAATTAGCTTTAATTACTCAATTTGCGTTCCTTCTTCAATAATTCCGTGTCACCATGAAAATATATTTGAACATAGTATAATCATTCTATGGCGATGTCATAACCACAAAGAAGCATTTCTCATGCAAGAAAAAAGGGCCTCACCGTTATATGCTTCACGTGATATATATATACTCTCCAAAGAGCCGTAACTATTTTACGTGTGCTCTTCGAATGATGCAGAATGGAAAACGTGGGACCCACCCGAAGAAAACACACCACCTTAATTGTGAATTAATTTGTCCTAACGTACAACGATTTTCTTCTCTCGAGTTTAAGTCTTTTTAATTACTTGCTTGCTTTTGCTTAAAGCTTTCGATCTTAAGCTTAAAAAAGGATGGCGTGTATTAGCATACGACGCCGTTATCTTTTGTTTTTTTTTTCTTTCGGCTCGCAACTTAGTTTTATGACTTGTATTGGATAAAAACTCCTTGATTAACCGAAGGCCTACTATAGGCGAGGCTCTATGGCTTGTCTTGGACTAGGACAATCGTGTAAAAAGGAAACTATTGCTATAAATTGAAAACAACAATTCTTTTAGTTTATTTTTTCCCTATCCAAAGTATATATACTTTCCGAGGATCACACTAATCCCCAAGGACGATTCAAAATGTATGAATTCCACTTAACAAATGTAAGCCATGAGGTTTGAACACACTGTGACTAAGGGGATAAAAGTACACCCATCAATCACTAGGTGTTGGATTATTCAATTAAGTAGATATATCAGCTTGGCCATGAGTGAAGATGAATCGAGCTCTACTGATCGATGGAGATGAAGATTGTTTGATGTATTCTTATTCTAGGACAAGAATGTAATTTGCTTTTATCACCGACTGTAGCTTAAGGCTTTATATAGACATAAGCTGTGTAATCTTTATCATTATCTAATATAAAAATTTCTTATTTTCCCTTCACGTTGTTCTCTCTGATTACACATACACCACTTCAAGTAATCATCTTCAAGCTATGGTATTAGAGCCCTAATATCATCAAGAAATGGCAGATCAAAATTCTTCCCAATCTGAGCCAAATCGATCAAGCGAAGCTCAGATCTCCCCAATGGATGATCAATCTCATTCCTTTTACTTACATCACATAGATAATCCCGGTTTGGTTCTCGTTCATCAACATCTAAAGGGCGACAACTACGCATCATGGAGCAGGGCAGGGCAATGACGATTGCTCGATCTGAGAAGACTAAAAAAGGTGTTGATGGATCAATCAAGAACCACCCGAGGCAGATCAAAAACTACATCTTGCATGGAAAAGGAATAATGATATTATTATTTCTTGGATCTTGAACTCAGTTTCTAAGGAAATTTCGGCTAGTGTTTTGTACTCAGAATCTGCGACGGACATATGGCTTGATCTTCAAGAAAGATTTCAAGAATCGAATGGGCCAAGATTTTATCAATTGAGAGAGAGACTTGTTGAATCTTTTTGAAAATCAGACGTCTGTTGCATTATACTACACTAGGCTCAAGACTTTATGGGACGAGTTATCCAATTTCAGACCTTCTTGCTCGTGTGGACACTGCAGCTGCGAAGGAGTGAAGGAGTTGAAATCCTATTTTGAAAGAGATTATGTCATAACCTTTCTCATGGGACTTAACGATTCCTACGCACACATACGGGGACAAATACTCCTAATTGAGCCTCTACCTTCGATCAACAAGGTGTTTTCTCTTATATCTCAATAGGAGAGACAAAGATCAATTTCTGCATCCAATACTCAAGAAGATCTTGAACAGAACATGACCCTTCTTGCCAAGAATTCAGGCACTACAGCAGCAACGCATCAGCAAGTCAGAAAACCAGTGTTTGGTGTCAAAGGAGGAAATAAGCCACACTTTACTCATTGTAATAGACATGGACACACCGTGGAGACCTGCGTTCGAATTCATGGATTTCCACCGAGTTTTAAGCAGAATTCTAAGTTTAGATCGGCAAGAATTAATCAAATTACAGTGGAGCCGACAGGGTCAGAAGCTATCAGGATTCCTGGTCTAGCCATTTTAGCAGCGGATGATTTCATACATCAGCTGAATCCGCAACAGCTTTGCAGTCCAAATCTTTTTAATCAAACTGAAATCAATCAAATAACTCATCAAAATTTTGCTACAGGTAATTCAGACAGGTATGTCCTTTTCTTTTAGTATTCCTGATTTAAAAACGGAAAAGATCTGGCTAATCAATTCGGGTGCTTCGAGACACATATGTTGCTGTTCGACTTTATTTCATACTCTACATGATATTGACTCCTCTTCTATTACATTGCTTGATAATAGTTCAAATAAAGATTGAACATCTTTAATCTTGAAAGATGTATTATTTATTCCGCAATTCAAGTTTAATCTCATTTCAGTCAGTTGCTTAGCCACAAGTAATAATATGATTTTGACATTCTTTAATGATCACTTCTTGATCCAGGACTCAACACGAAGGTTGACGATTGGCATGGGTAGCAAACTTGCTGGTTTATATGTTTTAGATACGGTTTCTCTTGCTTGTGATACTTCTGCTGCGAATATGATTCATGATGTACCTTTTTCTGTTAGTTCGGTCCTAGAAAAGGTTCCATTAGTTACTTGGCACAAACGACTTGGACATCCATCTTATCATATCCTAGATACTCTAAGTGCCAGAAACAGTTAACAAACTTGATTTCTGCAAAATATGTCCGATGCTAAGCAAAAAAGGTTAGACTTTAATTCACAAAATAACATGACATGCTCAGCATTTGATTTGATTCATTGTGACATATGGGGGCCCTTAAAAGTAGTATCACACACTGGACATCGATATTTCCTAACAATTGCCGACGATCATACAAGGTACACATGGACTTTCTTACTTAAACAAAATTTGATGTGGCATCTATCATTCCTCTCTTTTTTAATATGGTTGAAAGTCAGTTTAACAGTAAGATTAAGGTGTTGAGGTCGGATAATGCTAAGGAGCTTAGATTTACAGATTTTTTCCTTAGTAAAGGAACTTTGCATCAATTCTCTTGTGTGCAAACACCATAGCAGAATTCAGTGGTGGAAAGGAAGCACCAACACTTGTTAAATGTGGCTAGAGCTCTATATTTTCAGTCGAGACTTACTTTAGATTATTGGAATGAGTGTATTTTAACAGCTGCATTTCTTATAAATAGGACACCGTATGCTATTCTGAAAAATAAATCCCCATATGAGTTGTTGTTTAGCAAGTCAGTAGATTATAGCATCTTAAGGTAATTTGGTTGTTTGTGTTATGCTTCAACCTTGGCTGCAAACAGGACAAAGTTTGAACCAAGGGCTACTAAGTCTTGTATCTTTGTAGGTTATCCGAGTGGTATGAAAGCTTATAAAGTGATGGACTTACAACAAAAGATTTTTATAACTAGGGATGTTAAGTTCTACGAGCATGTTTTTCCATTTCATGAAATGAGTAAGGATCAGACTAAAAGTTCATTTCCAGATTTTTTTGCCTAAGCTTTATGCTGATTTTTTAAGCCAGGATGCTTCAGATTTTGAAGCTTTAATAAACAATACAGATGAAGAAATAACAATATCACAGGGAACAGAGGATCATCAACCAATTGGACAACAAGATAATGAGTTGCTGCCCACAAATGATTCTGTAGTCAATATGCATACTGTCCGAAGATCATCTAGGCAATCTAAATTTCCTTCGAATTTAAGGGACTTCTACTGCAATTCTACATACTGAGCAGCCCATATCCTCTTTCAGACTTTGTATCCTTTGATAAATTGTCCGAACAGTATAAAACATTCGTTTTAAATATTTCTGATAATCAAGAGACGCAGTTCTATCATCAAGCTGTGAAGCACGAGGAGTGGAGAAGAGCCATGAAAGAAGAGTTACAAGCCTTGGAACATAATCGGACTTGGTCGGTTGTTCCGCTACCCAAAGATAAACATTTAGTCGGCTGTCGATGGATATATAAGATCAAGAGGCATGCTGATGATTCTATTGAAAGATTCAAAGCCCGTTTGGTGGCAAAAGGATATAATCAACAAGAAGGCGTTGATTTTATTGATGCCTTTTCACCGGTGGCGAAATCAAATACAATCAAAGTGTGTTAAGTTTGGCAACTTTAAAGAATTGGAATTTGTTTCATATGGATGTTGACAACGCATTTTAAATGGAGAATTGCTTGAGGAGGTTTATATGGACCCACCACTTGGATATCATCCTCATGAAAATCAAAGAAATGCTCAGAAACTCGTTTGCAAGCTTGGAAAATCTATATATGGTCTAAAGGAAGCGTCTAGACAATGGAACTCCAAGCTTCTCAATCGCTGCTGATTTTTGGTTTCAAACAAATAGAATCTGATCACACCTTGTTTGTGAAAGGATCAAGTATGAAAATTGTCATTATTTTGGTTTATGTTGACGATTTGATCCTTGCAAGTCCCTCCTTGGAAGAAATTAATGCAGCCAAGCAATTCTTGCGCGACACGTTCAAGCTCAATGATTTACGTGTATTGAAGTATTTCCTTGGGTTGGAAATTACTAGACAAGTGGAGGGAATATTTGTTTCTCAGAGAAATATACGATGAAGCTTTTAGAAGACGCGGGCTATCTTGCGTGCAAGCCATTACCCACACCAATGGATCCAAGTAAAACTTTCAGCTTTAGAAGGAGAAATGTTGGAGAATACAGCGCAATACCGACGCCTTATTGGGCGGTTGCTTTACCTCACGTTTACAAGACCAGATATCTCTTTTGCAGTACATAAGCTAAGCCAGTATATAAGCTGCCCTCGAACCTCACACCTCAAGGCAGTTCATCACCTTCTGCGTTATCTCAAGTCCACACTTGGACAAGGACTGTTCATGTCAGCAAATTTGCATCTACAGATTAAAGCTTTCTCGGACTCTGATTGGGCAGCGTGTTCCGACTCAAGGAAGTCTGTAACAGGGCTTTGCGTTTTTCTTGGTAGTTCTTTAGTGTCCTGGAAATCAAATAAACAATCGACTATAGCACGCTCGTCCACGGAAGCAGAGTACAGGGCATTAGGAACTGTAACTCGCGAAGTTTTTTGGTTAAGACAGCTACTAGATGAAATTGGGTACACACTGAACAAGTTCCTACGATATATTGTGATAATAGGTCCGCAATTCAGCTTGCATCCAATCCGAGGTTTCACGAACGTAGCGAACACATTGAAGTTGATTGCCACTTCGTTCGACATCATTTAAATATGGGTCATATCAAGTTATTACCAATTCGAAGTGATTTGCAGCTAGCAGATATTCACACCAAACCTTTGGCAGCGATTATACTAAACTCACTGTCATCCAAGATGTTGATTATCAATATATATCGTCCATCTTGCCGGAGGTGTTGGATTATTCAAGCTCAAATAGATATATCAGCTTGGCCATGAGTGAAGATGAATCGAGCTCTACTGATCGATGGAGTGAAGATTGTTTGATGTATTCTTATTTGTAATTAGGGACAAGAATGTAATTTGCTTTTATCGCCGACTGCAGATTAACGCTTTATATGGACATAAGCCGGGTAATCTTTATCATTATCTAATATAAAAATTTCTTATTTCCCCTTCACGCTGTTCTCTCTGATTACACATACACCACTCCAAGTAATCATCTTCAAGCTTTTCATCGTAATACTACCATCCCCATGGGGACAAATAGGACACATATATTGTAAAATCATTAACTTTATAAATTTATTATTATTATCATCATTATTAAATTTGTTAGAATGATTTGGCACTTTTTTTTCTCAAAATGCCACATAATCCCCACAGTCCAACTAAGTACGATCTAAAGTGCAACTATGTCTATAGTCTATACAGAAAATGATCTCAAGGAGTACAAGTAAAATTGAACGAAAATGTAAGTCAATCATTTTATCAAGTAACCACAAAAGACATAGATATTGAAACCTAGTCGGCCCAATAAAAAAGGTTTTAGCCCAAAAGATATGGAAAATTTTATAGTAAGGTGATGGTAAAGAATCTAAAACGGGCTGCAAAGCCTGAATATATATCAAAATAAGGACTTGAAGGCCCAATACGGTAATTTAGAGAGAGATCCTCTGCGATAAAAGTCGTGTGAAATTCTGAAACTGAAACCTATTACCTGACAAAGGCGATTGTTTGTGGATGTTTCCAATCGGAAATCGGAGCTGTAGCACTCGAGGATTTCTTACTCAAGCGTGGAGTAGCCTTTGCCGTCCTTTTCAACTGCGATCGTCGTGTTGAATACTTCTCCACTTACCTTGTCCAATTTTTCATCTTTGAGTATCGTTCAACTGCAGGTTAGCTTGTCAACATTTTAGAGCATTCTTTCGGAGTGCGTAGTTGGTTGCTTGATTGGCGCAAGTTCTCTGCCTTCGATATCAATGCTGTAGTAGCTGACTGAGAAATTAAGGAATTCTAATTTAAATCCTTGTCTTTTGGATCTATTTCGTTAACAATACCACCTGCATTCGTCGTTATTCGGTTTTTACTTTCTCATTTTATCGTTTTCCATTATTATCGTTTGCCCTTATTTGCTAGATTGTTGTTAAATTATAAATATCAGTGCTTGTTTGATATGTATTTACTGTGTCGTAGACCATCGAATGGGCAGCATCTGGCATTGTTTTTGATATCCTTTCGTTTTTTCTGCAAGATGACCAAATGTGCATAAGCTGCACTGGTTTTGATTTCCTTTTATTTTGTCCACAATTTAGATTATGTGTATTTGATTTAGCCTATCATGTTTGTAGTTTATTCCGCTTCATTACTGCTTATTGCTTGCTTGTGGAGTTGATTAGATAGCATCTCTCTTATGAAAGCTTAACATTTATATCAGTACTTGTGTTCATTACATTTAACTACCTCCTTTAGTTAAAAACTTAAGGTCATTGTCTACTATGTCTTTTTTAAGCTGCATTTTTGTTTCAAATGATTCACCTCCTTTTGCGCTGGCGGCTGGCCTTGTTTCGGTCTGTATATCTTGAAATCTTCATATACATGGTTTGATCCCCCCAGTATAATACATCAGATTTTTGCAGATCATTGTGCAAGTGTTGAATGGCAGAAAAAAGAAATGGGAACGGAAATGGACAACCAGCCAATGGAAATTCTTCTGGTGGTGCATATACAATCAATTTAGATAACTTCAGAAAGAGATTGAATGCTCTGTATGCCCATTGGCATGAAAAGAAAGATGAGATGTGGGGTTCGGCTGATGTGATTTCTGTAGCCACTCCTCCTCCTTCAGAGGATCTGCGCTATCTGAAATCTTCTGCATTAAATGTCTGGTTGCTTGGTTATGAGTTTCCTGAGACAATTATTATTTTTGGGGAAAAACATATTCATTTCCTCTGCAGCCAGAAAAAGGCTTCATTGCTTGAGGTTGTGAAGAAGTCTGCTAAAGAGTCTGTCGGCGTGGATGTTGTGATGCATGTGAAGGCTAAAAATGAAAGTGGAAGCACTCAAATGGATTCCGTTATTCGTGCCATTCGTTCCAATTCTAAGTCTGACAATACACCAACTATTGGATATATAGCTAGAGAAGCCCAGAAGGGAAACTGTTGGAGTTGTGGGCTGACAAGCTGAAGGATTCAGGGATGCAACTGAATGATGTGGCAAATGGATTTGCAGACCTTTTTGCTGTGAAGAGCGAATCTGAGATTACGTGCATTAAACATGCTGCATTTTTAACTGCTCTTGTGATGAAGTACTTTGTTGTTCCGAAGCTCGAGAAAGTGATTGACGAGGAGAAGAAGGTCACACACTCCTCGCTAATGGATGAAACAGAAAAGGCGATATTGGACCCTGTGAAGATTGGACCCAATTCCAAAATAAAAGCCGAAATAAAAGCTGAGAATGTTGATATATGTTACCCGCCCATCTTTCAGAGTGGCGGAAACTTTGATCTCAGACCCAGTGCCTCGAGCAACGACGATTATCTGTACTATGACTCGCCCAGTGTAATCATTTGCGCAATTGGGTCACGTTATAACAGTTACTGCTCGAACGTCGCTAGGACGTATCTCATTGACTCCGATGAAGCTCAGAGCAAGGCCTATCAAGTTCTTCTGAAAGCTCAAGAGGCAGCCATTCTCGCAATTAAGCCTGGGAACAAAGTTAGTGCTGTGTATGAGGCAGCGGTTTCCGTAGTGGAGAGAGAAGCGCCAGAGTTGGTCCAACATCTCACGAAATCTGTTGGAACTGGTACTGGGCTGGAGTTCCGTGAATCAGGGCTGAGTCTTAACGCAAAGAACGAGCGAGTGCTGAAGGCAGGGATGGTTTTTAACGTCTCACTTGGTTTCCAGAATCTACAAGCAAAGACGAGCAAACCAAAGAGCCAAAACTTCTCATTATTGCTTGCAGATACCGTCATCGTGTCTGAAGATGGTCGTAAGGTTGTCACTGGGGGTTGTTCGAAACTCTTCAACGATGTAGCCTATACGTTCAATGAACCTGGGGAAGAGGAACCACAGGTTAAAGCCAAACCTTCGTCCGACAAGGAGTCTGCGTTTTCCAAAGCCACCCTTCGTTCAGACAATGGTGAGATGTCGAAGGAAGAACTGAGAAGGCAGCACCAGGCAGAACTTGCACGCCAGAAGAACGAGGAAACTGCTAGGCGGCTTGCTGGGGTCGACTCAGGTAGTGGATCTGGCCGAAATGCAGCGAAGATGGCGAACGATCTCATTGCATATAAGAATGTGAACGAACTCCCACCTCCCAAAGACCCGATGATCCAAGTTGACCAGAAAAACGAGGCCATTCTACTTCCCGTTTACGGAAGCATGGTGCCTTTCCATGTATCTACGGTTAAAACCGTCTCCAGCCAGCAAGACACAAATCGAAACTGCTACATTCGCATCATTTTCAACGTGCCTGGAACTCCTTTTGCCCCGCAAGATTCCGCTTCCTTGAAGAATCAGTCCGCTATATTCTTGAAGGAGGTCTCATTTCGCTCCAAGGATCCTCGACACATCAGCGAAGTCGTTCAGCTGATCAAAACCCTCAGGCGTAATGTGGTGGCTAGGGAATCAGAAAGGGCCGAGAGAGCAACCCTCGTCACCCAAGAGAAGCTTCAGCTCGCGGGGAACAAGTTCAAGCCCATAAAGCTGCACGACCTTTGGATACGACCCGTCTTTGGAGGCCGTGCTAGAAAAATGTCGGGCACGCTCGAAGCCCACCTCAATGGTTTTAGGTATGCCACCACTAGAGCAGACGAGCGCGTCGACATCATGTATGGCAACGTAAAGCATGCCTTTTTCCAGCCAGCAGAGAAGGAAATGATCACATTGCTTCACTTCCACCTCCACAACCACATCATGGTCGGGAATAAGAAGACCAAAGACGTCCAATTCTACGTCGAAGTGATGGAGATGGTCCAAGCCATCGGCGGAGGCAAGAGGTCAGCCTACGACCCCGACGAAATCGAGGAAGAACAGAGGGAAAGGGACCGAAAAAACAAAATCAACATGGACTTCCAACACTTTGTTAACAGAGTCAACGACCTTTGGGGGCAGCCGCAGTTCAAAGGCCACGACCTAGAGTTCGACCAGCCACTCAGAGAACTTGGCTTCCACGGCGTCCCTTACAAGGCGTCAGCCTTCATAATCCCGACGTCAAGCTGTTTGGTTGAGCTTGTTGAGACGCCCTTCCTAGTCATCACTTTGGGCGAGATTGAGATCGTAAACTTGGAGAGGGTCGGTTTTGGGCAGAAGAACTTCGACATGGCCATCGTTTTCAAGGACTTCAAGCGCGACGTGATGAGGATCGACTCCATACCTTCGAGCTCGCTCGACGGGATAAAGGAGTGGCTCGACACCACCGACATAAAGTACTACGAGAGTCGTCTGAACCTGAACTGGCGGCCCATATTGAAGACGATCACGGAAGACCCGCAGAAGTTCATCGAGGAGGGCGGGTGGGAGTTTCTGAACCTCGAGGCTACTGATTCCGACTCGGAGGGCTCGGTGGAGTCTGACAAGGGCTACGAGCCTTCTGACGCTGAGCCTGAGTCCGAGTCCGAGGAGGATGACTCGGACAGCGAGTCGCTGGTCGAGTCTGAGGACGAGGAGGAGGAGGATTCTGAGGAGGATTCCGAGGAGGAGAAGGGAAAGACTTGGGAGGAGTTGGAGAGAGAGGCGAGCAACGCTGATAGGGAGAAGGGGAATGAGTCGGACAGCGAGGATGAGAGGAGGAGGAGGAAGGTGAAGGCTATGGGGAAGGCCAGGGTGGGTCCCGCCGGCGCTGGGCTGGCGAAACGCCCCAAGTTTTCTGGCAGGTGAATGTGAATATGAATGGAAATGGTGGAGAGTCTTATGTGTGGGATATTTCGGGGGACTTTGTTTTCAGTGTTGGTTTCTGTTTTTTGGTTTATGTTTGATGTCTATGTTTATTGTGGTTTCCATCTTAGGTAGTTTGTTTGTTTGGTATTTAGAATTGGCCGTGGAAAAGTAAGTTAACGCATGGCAACCGTTATTTAGCTAGTATGGATGCTCTATGTTTGATAGGTTCGAAATTAAGCTATTGTATTATACAAAAAGTTCTATGTAGGGTTTAAATTAGGGGTGATAAAAAATATCCGAAAACCGGATTTGGATTCGGTATCCGGTATAAAACCCGAAAAAAATGGATATCCTGTTTTAAAAATCGGATTGGATATCCGATCCGATTTTTTTAGGATAAACCGATACGGATAGTGGTTTGTCTAAAAATCGGATATCCCGTACCCCTTTTGTATTTGAAAAATAATTAAAAAAACGCCCAAAAGAAAAATGAGGTCCAGAAAGGGAAAAAATCCATAAAGTAGAATATTTATATATATATATATATTATTTTATTATTGTAAAAACTTTGTTAGAGAAGTGAAGTAAAAAAACATACAACATCGAGACGCAAGTTAAAAATTAATGGGAATTTGTGGTAATGTGTTTATTATTTATTATGTAATTTCGGATCATAAAAATTCACATATTATGTGAAATTACTATGTGTAGAAATTCTTACATGAAAAAATATATTTTTTTATTTTGATAATAAATATAAAAAAATGATTTTTTGAAAAAAATAATAAAAAACATAAGAAACATAAACAACCAGATGCGGATATCCGGTTTAAATATCCAAATAAAGCGGATATTCGATTAAAACCGGACCGGATAAGGATATCATTTTTTCATATCCGAAAATCCGATATACCATATCCGGTTTTGCTCCCTCTAGCCTTAAGTAAACATTTCCAAGGACTTCGAGCAATTCGTGGTAAAAAATATTTAGAAGTCCTCCGAAAATATATCAAAATCTTAAATTTAATACATTCCAATATGACTATCCAGAGATGGCAACAGGGTGAGTCTGCGAACTGTTTGGCAGGATACGAGACCCACTCCGTTTACTTTATAGGTCATTATCAGCCTCTGATGCTACTTTATCGCTATTTATTGAGTCTCCGTCTCATGTTTCGGTGAACTCACCATCTTCAATGATAGACATAACACGGATTCCTGTTCCAGCAGCAATTTTGCAACAGGTATACCAAATCCTACAAACTCAGGGCTCCCGCTGAACCGACGATAAATCAGCTAGAGAGGCACACTTCCACTAGTATTGACCTCGATTTACTCCCACAAGAAAACGATAACATACCTCAATATCCCTTCCGGCCGAAGATAATTCCTCGGTAAGTGCAAACTCTATACCTTCTTCTGAATCTGTTTCATCCACAGATCTTCGAATGGTTACGAGAGCACAACATGGAATTTACAAGCCGAATCCACGATATGCCTTACTTCTTGCTTGTGGGGATATTCCAAGCGAGCCACGGTCCGTCAAGCGGCCCTTCAACATGACGGATGGCGAAAAGCTATGCTTGAACAACTCGATGCTCTACATCAAAATTCCATCTGGACCTTAGTTCCCCGAGACCCTCGTATCCATATTATTGGATCAAAATGGGTCTTTAAAGCTATATTACAGGCCGATGGTACACTTGGTAGGCTTAAAGCACGACTCGTTGCGGAGGGGTATCACCAAGTAGATGGTATCGACTATTTCGAAACGTTCTCTCCGGTCATTAAACCAGGAACTATTCGTTTAGTTCTTAGTATAGCCATGGTTCGTCAATGGGACATTCGACAACTTGATGTTTAAAAATGCTTTCCTTCATAGTTACATAACTGAAGCCATTTATATGGATCAACCACCAGGTATGCATGATCCAAAATTTCCATCACATGTTTGCAAACTTCGAAAAACACTATAAGGTCTAAAACAAGCACCACGAGCTTGGTTTGATCGCTTTAGGACATTCTTACTCAAAGCTGGTTTCTTTTGTAGCCTCGCTGATCCGTCTCTATTTACTATGCACTCTTCATCTGGCATGGTCTTACTTCTTTATGTTGATGATATGTTATTAACATGATCGAGTTCAACGTTACTTAATGATTTATCACAGCTTTACACAACGAATTTGGAGTGGAAGATCTTGGACATGTACATCATTTTCTTGGTATAGAAGTTCAACGTTCCCATAATACATTGCACCTCTCAAACACATTATGCTCACTCTCTTCTTGACAAGGCTCAGATGTTGGATTGCAAACCGATGAATACACCTACGGAATAAAAAACCAAGGGACTTCATGGTAAGACACATTTCTCTTATTCTACCGTTTATCGTAGCATTGTTGGTGCTTTGCAATATTTAACAATTACACGGCCTGATCTTTCTTTTAGTGTTAACTATGTCTCTCAATATATGCAATCGCCTACTGTTGCTAGCAAAAATGGTATGTCGTATCTTACGTTATGTGAAAGGCTCTATTACATTGGGTTTGCATCTAACTGGAAACACTACACTTGATCTTTTTGGTTTTTCTGATGCAGATTGGGGGGGTTGTCCCACTACTAGGCGCTCTACAACGGGATTTTGCACGTTTTTGGGACAAAAAAATATTTCTTGGTGTGCAAAGAAGCAACCGACCATTTCACGCTCTAGTACCGAAGCCGAATATTGTGCAATGGCAAACACAACAGCTGAACTGACATGGCTCACTTTTCTCTTACGGGATGTTCAAATTCCTCAAAAGCCGTCCCCCTTTACCTCTATGCAATAATCTTAGTGTCTTACACATGATTGTTAATCCGGTTTTTCATACTCGGAGCAAACACATTGAGCTTGACTACATTTTATTCGTGAAAGAGTCGCAATGGGACTTCTTGTTACTCGCCATGTTCCCTCTACCCTTCAGCTTGCGGACATTTTCACAAAGCCCCTGTGTAAAGCTGTTTTTCATCACATTCGCAGCAAACTGTGCCTCCAGCCCCCGCCAGAGTTTGAGGGAGGATAATAACAACCAAACAAATAATTGGAGAGATAAGGATGATAGGAGTAATAAGGAGGACGTGATTTGTTACACTGACTAATCACGGATTGGTTTGGTTCATCAATGAGGGAATCATGGGAGTAATCAAGGATGTCACATTAAGACTCAATCCCGTTTATATGGCAAGTCAATAAAGAGATTGAAGATCATCATTAATCAATCATCGAAGATCTTTATCCATATAAGAGCAATGAAGTCCCTAATCAAGGGATTAATGGAATTGATATGTTTTCTTTTATATTAATCTCTAGCCTCTATATAAAAATAAAGTCGATGTAACTAGTATGCTCAATTAAGTCTCACGTCATAAAAATAATAAATCTACATTGAAGTTTATTTCATCTTTAAAGCTAAGTACCCACCAATCATCTGCAGTTTCACTCCTAATGGGTCTTCATGTTTGCTGGTTTGTTTAGGTAAGGTATTCTTTTTCTGTTTGAGTGAAATTAAATACTTAATGATTTGGTTTTAAATCGTAAAGATCGGTGTTTTATTGATTGTTTTGTGGTTGTATTGGACGATGGATTGTTGGATTAATGATCGAAATCACCGCTTGTAAAGGTGTAGTCGTGATGATTTGTTGTTTTTCATTTGATTTGTGGAAATGTAGATGTTAATCTGGGACGATATGTTGAACTCTGAAACAGTTGTTTTGATTCTACTTTGTGAGGTTTTAGGTGCATCTGTTGGCTTTATTGTCCTTGAGAAATGCAAAAGCTAGTACAACATGGAATACCAGCGGAAAAACTCACAAGTGCGTCTTCTAGCACTACAAACTCATTCTCAATCTTCATTCTCACTTTCAATCAAATTTGGGGAATCAAAACTTTAAATAAACGATTTTCCCAAAAACTTCATTTTTGGCTCAAAAATTAGGGTTTCATCATTTTCGAGCAACTAAATTAAACCAGATATGCCAACTACATCACCTAGAACATTCAACGGTTAAACTCGAAAAAAGAAATATCGAACGATCATAAACACACAGAAAAAGGAAAAAAAAAACCCTCAGTCAGCAAAAATGAAATAAAAGGAAATTCGTAAATCGCACCAGATTTTTCCAAGAATACTGTTGAGGAACAGAATTGATGCGAACTCGGTATGAGATCGCACGTGAGCTTGAGATCGTCCTTGAAAGATATGACGCAAACACGGACCGCTACGAACTCGATAAATAACGAGATAAATAAATAAAAAATAACACCTGACGCAAACCGGAAATTGATAGGTTGCAATTTGGAGAATAAGAATTGCGTGGGTTGGACACGACAAAAATAGGATATACATATCTCCTTCGAATCACAACGAATGGTTTCCGAAATTCTATCCTCTCAGACCCGAACCAACCCTCAAACAACAATATTAATCTGGTGCGATTTACAAAGTTCTTTTTTTTTTCATTTTGCTGACTGAGGGTTTTTTTCTCATTTTTTTGTGTTTTATGATTGTTCAATATTTTTTTTCGAGTTTAACCATTGAATGTTCTCGGTGCTGTTGTTTGGCATTTTGGCATAACTGGTTTAATTTAGTTGCTCGAAAGTGATGAAACCCTAATTTTAAAATGAAGTTTTTGGGAAAATCGTTTATTGAAGGTTTTAATTCCCCAAATTTGATTGAAAGTGAGATTGAAGATTGGGAGAGTTTGTAGTTATGAGTTTTGATGCTAGAAGATGCACTTGTGGGTTTTTCCACTGGTGTTCCGTGTCGTACTAGCTTTTGCATTTCTTAAGGACAAAAGTTAGAGGCTGAACCCTTTTGTGAATAAATTTTATCCGTATCTTGTTTTTATTTGTGTTCGGTGGCCAATTGGTCTTTGCTAGGGGTGGGCATTCGGGGTCGGGTTTCGGGTACACGACCCCACCCGATAGGGGGTGAAAAATCGAGTTTAATCGGGTATCGGGTTGGTTTATCCGGTTTATCGGGTACCCGACCTGATTTTAGAAAAAGGCTTAATTTATTGACACGTATTAGAGTTTTCGAAAACCTTACCCTAGTAGCGAAGATCCCAGCTCTCGTAGCTGTCCCGGTTGTCGTAGTTCGCTCCGAGCAACGTCGTGACCTCTCGGAACTCCAACGCATTGGCAAGATCGTCACGCCGATACCGGGACGTATCCAAATTCCACCCCCTCCCAAGGATGGCTAGAGAGGAGGGGAAGATATTTAGAAGAGATGTGTATATGTGCGTGATTTACTAAAAACCCACTCACAAACTTAGGTTGCAAAGAACAACCAAAGTTTTCTCTCAACTCTCTCTAGAACCATTCTTTAGAGTGAGAATTTGACTTGAACTTATTAGCCACGAAATTATGCAAGTCCTTAATTTAAAATCCATTATTTTCAACCATGAAAATGACTTTACGTTTGATAAATTGAATCATGCTACATCACTCAATTTTGTTTGATTCCCTTGTTTTTAAATCATCAAATGACTAGATATTGTCCCACAAATCTAGCAAAAAAATAATGGAGGAATTTGGACTTGATTTGGATAAGTTTTGACCAAAAGACCGCCGGTCCACGGCCACGCGCACGAGAGCTCACGGCTGTGGGAGGCATGGACCAAGCCTTGGATAGGCCTGCCCTAGCCCCACGGCCTGATGAACAAGAACCCACAGTCGTGGGTGTCAAGCAGTGGGCTTGGCCAGCCTCTGCCCTACTCCCACGGCCTATTGCATCATATCCCACGGTCGTTCGGCAGTAGGGATGTCAACGGGGCGGGGCGGGGCCGGGGATTAGGTCCCCATCCCCGTCCCCGCGTCGACGGGGAATCCCCATCCCCGTCCCCGCGAATTTAGCGGGGAAAAATTCGTCCCCATCCCCGTCCCCGTCGGGTCCTCGTCCCCGCGGGGATTCCCCGTCCCCACGTTTTTTTTTAAAAAAAATTATATTTTCATTATAATATAAATTAGAAATATTATTTATACTATATTTTAGATAATATTTATATTATAATAATAAAAAATGAGTTAAAAATATTATTTTAAACTATAATAATATAAACTATGTATAAAAAATATTATTTAGATATTAATTTAAGATATAAAATATATTTTTAAATAATATTAGTGGCGGGGACGGGGCGGGGATCCCCGCGGGGCGGGGACTCGCCCTTCTCACGGAGCCGTACGTGAACGTTACCGGTCATACAGCTCCCAGCCAGCAAGCAGTTAGCCTTCCTCTACAAGGAATGGAAGTGTGGATGAATCGTATATGATCCCCGTCTCCGCCCCGTCCCCGCCTACGGGGACAAAATTTTCCCCATCCCCGCCTCGCGGGGATTAAAATTCGGGGATTCCCCGCCCCGTTCGGGGCGGCTCCCCACGGGGACGGGGAATCCCCCGCCCCATTGACAAGCCTATTCGGCAGGTTTGCGGCAGTTTCGTGTTGCTCTCAGACCAAGGTATAAACGATGTCTAATGGACCATAAATTTTAACCATATATAAAAGACTCATCAATCTTAACTTTGACATAATGGATTCTCAATCCGTGGTCTAGATTGAGAGATATAAATTTTTGAATCTGCTGCTACTTTTCAGGTGGGCTTCACGGCCGTGACGAGCCTTGCTCGTGGTTGTGAATCCTATTTTCGGTCCATTCATCGTTTCGTTCCGGGAATTTAAGTCCATGTAAATATAGTTTCTAAAACTTATATTTAACGTTTTATTAACGTCTCAAAGCCCGTTAAATAAATAAACATCTCTCTCTACTGTCCCAGTGATCCTTTTTAAGCCCGACTCTCTTGGTTCGTCTCAACCTGGCAAGGGATGAATCCAAGAATTCGGTAAGCGCATAACCAATCCCGTGGTACAAAATAGATCCCGTGTTGAGTACTGTCACGACCCTACTTCTCAAATACGTATTTAGGAGGGTTTACGCAGTGAAAACAACGGAAATCTCATTTAATAAAAACTTTTTAAAACATAATAACATCATGTACATGGCCGAAGCCCCGTAGTCTAAACCGAAAATGTAAAATGTTTAACAACACACACTTTTATTTATTGGGCCGCAACCCAAAGAGTAAAAACACGAAACATAATTTAAAACACTCCACAGGACACGTCCCATGTACTGCGCTGCCCTCAAAAGTCCGTGTAGTCACCGCCATCAGCCGCTTAGTCGTGACGTTTTTCAACGTCCGACTCGTTCGTACCTACACACGTAAACCCTGAGCTTTTGCCCAGTAGATGAAAATATGCAATAATGCAAATGCTATCACTCGACTCCCATCCCGACACATCTCAAAATGCATGCTCGACTGTTTTCTCATATCTCATCTCATGTCAACTCATCTCATCGCATCAGGGCCCGAGGCTTAGGACTAAAGGCAACACGCGCGCAGGGGTCAGTAGCTCGGGAGGCCCCACTCCCCACAAGGGTCAGTAG
This sequence comes from Craterostigma plantagineum, assembly GCA_027422505.1. Classification (NCBI taxonomy): domain Eukaryota; kingdom Viridiplantae; phylum Streptophyta; class Magnoliopsida; order Lamiales; family Linderniaceae; genus Craterostigma; species Craterostigma plantagineum. The sequence continues at coordinate 7,071,202 of JAPQWV010000019.1, read as the reverse complement.
CTCGGGAGGCCCACTCCCCACATCTCAATCATATAATGCGACTTAGTCATAACCTCACTACCCTACAATTTGACGACCATCACTCGGTCATAAACTACCCCACTCACCTCACTAAACATGTCACCGTGACTCTGCACGGTTCTCTCATCTCGTACCCCGTATGTAAATGTCGTGCAAGTAAGATGCAACACATAAAAATGCAAATCTCTATATCACGTATCGGCCGACGTATCAGCTCGGCCCAATCTCAAAAACTATCCTCCATCAGATAATCCGGGACTGAAGCTCGCGTTCCGATTTGATCGGCCCGAAACCTTTCTCACCGAACTCTCCCTCCGAATTTCACTACGTGTTCCAATATTTAATCCTTTTTACCTAAGACCCAAATTCTCAATGTAATACTTAAATTCCTAATTTAAAAATATTTTTTTTCATATTTTGCCTTTAAAACTCCACAAACTCATAATTTTACTTTTAAGGACGCGAATTTGAAAGTTTTAACTTAAGATCTGATAATCTTTGATAATTACAAAATAAAATTATCCTCAAAAATTACAGTTTCAGTTCCGACGATTTTCGGAAATAACAAATCTGCCCGGATTTTTTTTTTTTTAAATTTCAGTCTAAGTCCCAAAAATTTTCAGAAATTATAAATCTGCCCGAGTTTTTAAAATTCATTTTAAGTCCCGAAAATTTTCAGAAATTTTAGATTTGACTAAACTTCTGAAAATTTACAATTAACCCCAACCAAAATATTTTTAATATTTATTTAACCCCTCGGAGATTCTGAAAATTGCACAAAGACCCCATTTGAGTTTTTAATATTTATTTAACTCCTTGGAGATTCTAAAAATTGCTTAAAGACCCCATTTGAGTTTTTAAATTTATTTAACTCCTTGGAGATTCTGAAAATTGCACAAAGACCCCAACCGATTTTAAAAATATTTATTAAGCACCTTGGAAATTCTGAAAATTTTTCTGAGGCCCCAATCGACTTTAAAAATATTTATTTAACACCTCAGAATTTCTGAAAATTGCTCCAAGGCCCCAATCGACTTTAAAAATATTTATTTAACACCTCCAAAATTCTGAAAATTGCTCCAAGGCCCCAATCGACTTTAAAAATATTTATTTACCACCTCAGAAATTCTTAAAATTTCTCCAAGGCCCCAATCGACTTTAAAAATATTTATTTAACCCCTCGGAAATTCTGAAAATTGCTCCAAGGCCCCTAGCCGAGTTTTGAATATTTATTTACCTACCCGAATATTCTGAAAATCACATAAAAGTCCCCAGCCGAGATTTGATTATTTATTTAACTACCCGAAAATTCTGAAAATTGCATAAAAGTCCCTAGCCGAGTCTTGAATATTGTTTAACTCTACGAAAAATTCTGAAAATTGCATAGAGGCCCCTAGCCGAATTTTAATTGTTTATTTTAACACCTCAAAAATTTCTGAAAATTAAAAAATGACCCTAGCCGAGATTTAGAATATTTACTTAACACCCTAAGCCTTTGAAACTTACACAAATCACCCCAACCGAGTTTTAGAATATTTATTTTAGACCTTTGAATTTAAAAGAAACTCTATAAAACCCTAATTTATATTAATACCCGAATTTGCTCCTAAATTTCCTAATTTCCAATCTCCCTACCTAAATCCCGAACATTTTACGACCTAAACGCTGAAGATTAACGGCATAGAATGATGACGACACACAAGTATTCATATAGCGAGCATGAAATCACGGTCGAGCATATATTAGCATGTAAATCACAAATTTCATACGATCACGTAAATTACCATGCAACACGTAGAAATCACGAGTTCTTACGCGTGTAGGTGATCTTCACCTACCTTACGTCCGTAGAAAGTTAAATCATGGGGTGTTTCCGTGTGATCCCGACCGAGAGCTTCGATCCCGAGCCTCCGGAGATTTTTCTTCTCCTCCTTCTCCTTTCCTTCTTTCTCTCTTTTCTTTCTCTCCCTCTTCTTTCTTTCCTTTCTCTTTTTTTTTCTTTCTCTTTCTTCTCTTCTTTCTCTCGGCCTTCTCCCCTTCTCTTTTCCAATCTCCCTTATTTATTTATTTTCTCCACATGTACCTCCATGTGTATTAGGTATTTTTGGTCTTGACTTGGTACCATTATGAGGTGTATTAATGGCTTAGTTCTTGTCCTTAAGCACTTGGAGATGCATATTAATATTATTATTATTATTAGTATTATTATTATTATTATTATTTTCTTTTCTCCCCTCTCTCTCGCCGTCTCTCCCCCTTTCCTTCCCTCTCTTGTTGTCTCTTTCTCTTTTCCTTTCTTTACTTAATTAGGTCTTGTCTTTGTGGATTAAAGTGTTGTATTAGGTTTATTTTATATTGTTTGTTTTGTTATGTTTTATTCTATTTTGTTTTGTTTTGTTTTGTTTCTTATTCTATAATAATATAAAATTATTGATGAGGAGTGATGAGGCCCCTTTTTTTTAATTTTTTTAATTATTATTTTATATTATTGGGGCAAAATTCCTAACTTCTAATCTATCTCTCACACTTGGGCCATTATTCTTCATTTGGCCCATAATAATTTTCGGCCCCTTTTTAATTTTTTTTCGGGTCCAATTCTAAATTCTTGGCTCGGCTCGGGAAGAAATCGGTGTATGTTCGAAAATCGACTCCACACATTCCAAATATTATTAAAATAATCCCGTATAATTTTTTTTGTGGGTATTACAAGTACGATCTTCATATTTTACGAACCGACTATAGATTATCGTCTACATATAGACCCTTCACTTATGTTCCGGTCGAGCGAGAGCCATGGTAATGTCAAACTCAAACCCGACATTATGTCTAATTCGTGACGACGAAATTACTAAACTACACTCCACGTCCCACGTGATTAGTTTTAATGCTTTGCAAAGATTTCGTAATTCCTCGTCCCGAACATGCATAGGACATATACGTCGATTACTTGTGAGGTTGTGAATCCCTCACGACTGTCAATGCCAACAGTTACACTTCGTTGTCAAGACTGCATGTCTCCGCTGACCCATGTTCAACCTCGAAAAAGGCAGGCCTAGCAAACTAGTGGCAAGTCAGGACCCCGAAGCTAACTCTGTCAATGACCCTTCGGTCTAAGGTCCACGCACACTACTATATTCAATCGATCGATCATTGACACTCAGCGAGTAATTAGCCATGTGTCGTTGATTACGAGTCGTGTCCAAATATAAGTTAATCCCCGATTCAACTCATATCAATGTTACGACCTCCCACTTCCCAAGTGAATGGTTGGCACAACCATTTTAGAGTCGCCAATAAATAAGTAATGATCGACATTCAGTCACCCTACTGAAGTCTAAGGCTTATGGACTAATTTAATATCTGAGAATAATAGCTCACCGGTGCCCCTCTCTCATCCCATGAGAATTGGTGACTAAACTAATATATATGGGATTTGTTTATTTACAGTCTCACCTAGGGGTGGTTCGGTACGGTATACCGTACCAAAACTGTGATACCGTATACCGTATCGAAATTTCGTTATCCAAAAAAATCATACCAATACCTACCAAAATTTCGGTATACCTTAAATTTCGAAACGGTATCATACCAAAATTTTGGTATGGTATCGGTATCATACCTTCTATACCATTCACATGGAGGGTTTTACCATGTGTGTCTCGTAACTCGTTAATTTGTTATTTTCGAATTTTTGGTCAATTTAAACTTCTTAGGCCCCAAAATAAGATGGATTATTAATACCAAAATTTCCAAAATAAAAAGATTTTAAATTCATAAAATAACCTTAAAAGTTTATATATTTTAGTTAGTCTCCTTAGTAAGACAAAGAACTTTACATAACCACAAAGTTTGGTATGGTTAATAATTTAAGGGCTAATAAATTTATTAAGATCTTTATAAAATTTTTATCCATATTATATCTTTTTTGAAACAATATAATATATCTAGGTGTGTATATATATATATATATATATATATATATATATATATAATATTAAAAAATTTTGTATTTCGGTATTTCGGTATAATCGGTATACCTAATTTTTAAAATTTTCATACCTTTACCGTACCAAAAATTTTCGGTACGGTATCATACCTTACCAAAAACTTCGGTATACCAAAATTTTCGATATTCTCGGTACGTTACGGTACGATAAGGACGGTATATTTTCCCAGCCCTAGTCTCACCGGATGCCTAGTAAGACTAAGAATGTAAATAAATAATATGTCTTTTGTAAATTCATAAATAAATATTTGAATACAATATCCAAATATTAAAGTGTGAATGATAGGTTCATGTTTATGCCTTGTTCATTACATCCTTGGCATTCCGAGGGCATATCCGCAACACAAGGATGGCGAAGCGCGGGACGGCCGACGGCGGAGACCGGCCCAATGTTGGATGAGGGAAAGGCGGTGGAGGAGTAAGACGGGCGGGCAATGGGCTGACGGGCAGGCTGACGGGCGGGCAGGCGGCTGGCGAGTGGCAGGCGGGCTGGCGGCGATGACTGGACGGCAGGCTGCTTCCAGCGACAGCGGGCAGCGGCGATGGCCGACGGCCACAAAAGGTCAGATATTAAAACCTAGTCGGCCCAATTAAAAAGGCTTTATCCCAAAAGATATGGAAACTTTTATAGTAAGGTGATGGTAAAGAATCTAAAATGGGCTGAAAAGCCCGAATATATCAAAATAAGGACTTGAAGGCCCAATACCTAAGGTAATTTACAGAGAAATCCTCTGCGATAAAAGTCGTGTGAAATCTCTGAAACTGAAACCTATTGCCTGACAAAGGCGATTGTTTGTGGATGTTTCAATCGGAAAATCAGAGCTGTAGCACTCGAGGATTTCTTACTGAAGCGTGGAGTAGCCTTTGCCGTCCTTCTTCTCAACTGCGATCGTCGTGTTGAATACTTCTCCTGGCCGCCATACAGTTAGCGGTGATTTCACTGAATTCTCGTGCGTCTTTTATTCAGCTTCTGCAGCTATTAGTTTCTGTAGTTAGTTTCTATTGGTGATGTGTTCTGTTTTCGTCGTTCGTAGCTTAATTAGCATGTTTTGTTTGTGTAGTTTTCTGGTTAGCCCAGCAGAATTACAAATTATGTTATTTCGTATTTTTGTCCCGGAGCAAAGCTTTGTTTTTCCGTTATACTGAATACAGATAAGTGATAAAGAACTACAAGTTTTCATGATTATAACAAAGTTAGTGTTCGTCCTCCAAAGCTGGGAGCTGTGACCTTTTTAGTATATTCTTTGCCGCTTTCAGTGAATTTTTATTGCTCGTTTTTCTAATTTCACTAACTTGCATTTCCTGGTTTCTATTCTTATCACGCAGATGGCCCTTCCCCTTGGCAAGCTTAGTCTCATCATCGGTGCAGGTCTGCCTATCACCTTACCAAATTGATGCCTCGCACTGCTCCAGCATGAGTTTCACAAAATTTTATTCTTTAGGGGTTTTCTGAAAATGTTGATCATTATCCTTTGGCTGTCGTCGTACCTGTGTTCAGTTGTTATGCTTATGTTGCTTAGTTGATTTCATAAAACATGAATAAGTTGTGAAGCATTATTTTTCTTATTATTTTCTCTTCGTTGAATTTGAAGTTGATGGATTTCACCGGGGTAGTACGACTCTCCCAATTTTTACATTTACTCTGCACATTTATGAGGACTCTTTTTTATGGAAAGATTTTGTTCATGACTTGGCAGGGTTAGTTGGGTCAATCCTTGCTAAAGAAGACCGTCTATCCTATGTGCCTGGCTTTTTTACTGGTGCTGTAAAGGTAACCATGTCTACCGCGACAAAGTTCTTTCTTGGTCGACACGCTAAAATAATCCCCTGAATTGATGTTGTTTCATTGTTTGGCAGATTGCTTGGAAGCAGCTTAAACTTAGTGATTCACCTTCTTCAAGTCCCGTACAGAAAAATGATTCTTTGTTGCAACAGGTTTGGATGCTATTTTACTCCCTTATTAAGATGAGTAATTACTTGGCCTATTTTATTCAGTATGTTTGAGTATGTATTGTTTGCTCAACACACATGAAGCGTCTGGGTAATACATCTTGAATGTGCTATTATAAAGTACTTTATTTTCTACAGGTGAATAGCTTGCGGCAGGAGCTGCAACTTTTGGCATCTAATAGATCAATTACTATAGTCACTGGGAATAAATCAGGTTGATATTCTTTAAGACTATTTCCCTAATAAATTTTCATCGGTTCTTGTCACTGTATATTTGTAGGATTGGTCTCTTCCTGTATTCAGGATTTTATTTTTGCTGCATATTGTTCTGATGACCTGTTACCAGATGACCTAGGTTATTACATCTCCGACTTGCTTGTTGCTTCATGCAATTGCAGTGTTGGTTATTTCTATTGTTTTGTTCACATCTTATATAATTAATGAAATGATATTTGTTGCAAGTCAAGAAGTTGTTGTTTTTCATTGTTTGATGACTGATTTAAGTGTAGATTTGTCTTGGATGGCTATACATACTTATGAGCATGTGCATTCTTGCTTTTGTTACTATTTTAATTTAATTTTGGCTGTTTATAGGTTCAGGCAAATATGGTGTTGTCGTTATCGTAGTTGTTGTTGGATATAGCTACGTTTGGTGGAAGGTAAGTTATGATTATTGACAGAAACTTCCAATATTACCATGTAGTTTGGTCAATTGTTATCACCAGATCTTTCAGATGCATCTTTTCCTCGTGAGATTCAAATCAATCATTGATTTGGCTTTGTTCCTAATTGTTCTTTGTATCAAATTACTTAGAACAGTAATTGTCCCTCAGTGTAAGACTTAATACCACCCCTAGTGTTTTAGCCTCATTACACTTGTATGAAACATTGAAGTTGATAATTAAGCATTGGTAGAAATTGATAGCCATGCAAGTCTTGAGTATCATACAAATAGGTGCAGCCTTCAATAAATTTTTAAACTCTAGCTTTTCTGCCATTATTAAGCGCGTCTAACTTGCAGGGTTGGAGGCTTGGCGATATGATGTTTGCAACAAGGCGTGGCTTAAATGATGCTTGTGCTTCTGTAGCAAAGCAGCTGGAGAATGTCTATTCCTCAATTTCGGCAAGTTCTTGTGGTTCTTTTTTTATCATGCACCTTGAATTTAGTAATTCCAGTAGAATATTATTAGCCATTTTCTTGTGGACTAGTTTATATTATTCTGTCATATTCACGGCCATGAATGCTATAAAAGCTTGGAATCGTTCAGAGCATTAGTTGCATTGTTTTCCAGTGACTAGCATTTTGGCATGCTTTGCTTCTGCAAGTTTTTTCGAACTTATGCCATTTCAGAATTCAGCCTCATTTATTACTCTCTACAGAAACTAAAACTTGTGCGAACCTTACTAGTTTGTTGCTTGTCGGAAGGCGAATATACTGCTAAACAGTTATCACCTTTTTAAAGTAAATGTTGGTAGGACTTAGGAGCATCATATATTTTTTTTTCATGGAAAAACAAAGATAAGTGTTTGCTAGAATATTTACTTGAAACTGCTGTGCTGCCTTCTCGCTCTGATATCCTTCCTTACGAGTTATTCTTTTATTGGATTTCCAGTCTACTAAAAGGCATTTGTCTTCAAGGATTGACCGTGTTGATTGTAAAATTGACGAGTGTGCTGACAATACAGCCGCAACAAAAGACGAGGTAAGGATAGGAAGCTTGATTTTGGGGCCTTGTCAATTTTATCTATGCATCTTTATGTTATCCCATCCTATGTCATCAAGCTATCGAGTGGCCAAATGTTCAGGTCTCTGAGCTTCGTGGTGATGTGAAGCTAATAGGAGCTGATGTCCAATCTGTTCACCACGTAGTGCGATCACTGGTAGCTTTCTTATATGCCCTTTTTCAATGTGATTACTCAGTTGTGGGACATGCTCAGTTTTTGCACCCAAACTTCATATTTCAGGAGAACAAAATCAGTAGGATAGAGGGAAGACAGGTAACACTCGGATTGTCCTTTTCTCAATGCTGCGACTACTTGCGTCCTTTCTTAGTCTTTCTGTCTTCCTAATTAACTGTGGTTGCCATCAACGTAGAGCGAGACAAACTTCGGAGTGGGGCAGTTAGTTTCCTTCGTTCAGAATCTCGAAAATGGCAGAACCGTGGAGCAAATAAAGGTACGCAAACTAAATTCGTACTTTTCTTCGTATTTTGTCGTTCCTAAGCGTTTGTCACCCTGCAGGGGAGTTCATCTAGGCCCGTCCTCGAACTGCCCCCGTTGGCTCCAGCAAGAGTACGTTTTGCAGCTACCAAAATCATCGAAAATCATTTCCCTATTAACGCTTAGTTTTGATGCCTATGTCAATTTTTAATCGACGACAGGCTATATCTCTACCCACCAATACTCCAACCGTAGAGACCACCCCATCTCCGTCTTCGTCCACCGAGAATAAAAGAAAACAAGAGCCTTCTACTACTTCGCCGAGCTCACTTTCTGCATCACGAATCAAGGTAAATCGACGCTCTTATGATTCTTTAGTCTCTAATTTTTCTGTTCCATGGCTCGTACGTACGTCTCTTTGTGTATTTGCGCAGGAGCTTCGCGGTATATCTGATGGGATCGGAGTGGCTTCGAGCATTATTAGCACGCCTCAGTCATCAGAAGGAAGCAGCAATGGTAATAATAAGTCGTCGGGCTTCGTGGGAAGAAGGTTTAACTTTGGCAGCGGTGCTTTTCTTACGAGAAGCAACAGTGCTATGCAGTCCTTTAAGTAGCACAGATTATTGCTACGTCAGACTCTCTTAAGGTTATATTATGTATAAGCGTATACATATTTATGCATGAATTTTGCACCAAGTGAGCTGAGCCTTTGTTCAGCCAATCAAAAGCCCATTTATTATGCAACTGTGGTTTCTTAACGGAATTTTGTAGAGCGCCCTTGTCGATATTCTACCCATTTTATTTTAATTAGGAAGATTTATTATTATTATTATTATTATTATTATTATTCTTATTTAATAAATGTCATCTTAAGTATGATGGTTTCTTGAGGAAGCGAACCATATATCTGCTCTATTTGTCCCTTATATAAATAGTAGACATCTTTAGCAACCTATGGTGTAGTATGTACCTCTGCAGTTTACGTCGAAGTTATGTTCAATTTTTGCAGGAAACAGACACACTAGGACAGAAAAGCGAAAATTCGACTAGTTTTCATTTACTGGGAATCGATTTTTACACATTACAATAATACATGCGATATGATCCAAAACGCAAGTGTAGCGCACCCTCGTCCGTCTCACTTGGGGGTGAAAGCCTGCAGTACAACAATCACATTAGTCGATCGTCGAGGTTCATAACTAACTTATGTGGTCGAAAAGATAAAAAAAAAAAGGCTTACAGCGAAAATGGTTGCATGGCCGGGATCAGCGAGGTGGGCGAATAGGTTGTCGATGGGTCCCGTGCCTGTGTATATGTGCTGAAACCAAGCGCCCATCACGGCCAACATAGCTAGTCTGCCGTTCTTGATCTCCTTGGTCCTCAATTCCCTGACCTTCTGGGGCGAACCCGAACCCCAACCCAACGGGTCGAACCAAAGCCCGCCCGGGTAACCCACGTCGGTCCCCGTGAGCTTGTTATTGGGGAAGATTGGGTCCGTGTTGACCGACCCGGGCTTGATGATGTCTGCCCATCTCCTCCCCTCGGCCCAACCGATGAGTACGAGCTCAATCAGGAAGAGCGTGGTCGTGTCGGTGAAGTACTCAAGCTCGCCCGCAGTGTACCACGAGGGAGTGTTGAGGATCCCGATCTTCGTAAGGAATTCCGGGATGAATATCCCGGCGGCTCCGAGCATGGCCCACCTGCAGTGCACGAGCTCCGCCTGAACGTTCCACTTGAGGCTCTCTGGGTCCGATCCTATAAAACAACAATGTATCGTATGTGTAGTATGTTAGAACTTTTCCTTTTTTTTTTCTGCATTTTTGGAGCATCTGCACTCGATCGATTACGTTACGCACTTTTCTTTTTTCTTTTTGACAACGCTGGGTATCCCCACTCAACCAACTATGGGCTTTCCGGGGATGGGACTAGATCTTCAAGGGCTAGCTTACGTAAGGCACTTCCAAGGACGGAAATGTGAATAAGTCCCAAGTTGACATAATACGGTAGTCATGGAGTTTGAAGATACTAAGGGGTGAAATACCATCCCCGAGTCCATTAGGCATACCCCATGGGGACTGTTAGAACTTATGTCACCGAAAATTTTAATGTTTAAAAAGGGAGTGTGTCATATTTCAAATTTTATATGTAGCATTTTCAACACGTTGCACACGTTAAGGATGATGTGTTCATTATCTAACCCTACACACGTACTTTTATCAAAATGGCTGACCTCTTAGCATGAGATCTGATTACGGTCCGCCTAAAAATCTTGTATGTTTAAACGGGCATATTTTAATTTTTTATAGTTACATTTTCAACGAGCTGTTCAAACGCACAAATTATACCTAGGCCGAGAGGATCGAAGCCAAAGTCGCCGGGGAGGCTACCGTCGAGCCACGGTGGTGGGGTGCTCCCGGGGAACCACAGTGGTCTCTCGGGATCGGCTACAGCGGCTCGCACCGCCAATGACCGACGAGCCACCCCCTTGCCTACGCCGCCGGCGGTCAGTCTCCTGCCTCCGAACAACGAAGCTGTTGCTCCTACGTTGATCGATCCATTCTTCTGCGAACTGCACCAAGATTATATATATATATATATATAAAGTAAGAAAAGATCTTATATATGTTGGAAAGAAAAGATTAAGGAGTAGCTTCAGTAGAGAGGGTTGCTTGCCTTGGCGAAGCAAAGGCGACGGCGGAGGAGGCACAAGTGGAGGCCATTATTGTTTAAGGTTTTTTTTTTCCAACACTAATACTGTAATGTCTTGATTGGAGAAGTGAGAGAGATGATGATGATGATATATTCGGAGAGATTGATGATTTTTATCAGTATGAATATGATAATTGGACAATGGCATTGGCTTTGGCTTATCCTCGCAGGAGATAGAGAGGTTGGTTTGATTGGATTCTTGCAATGCCACGTGGCATGCAGAATCTAATATCTCGTCCGTCTTGCCCCATCTGTATTATCTTCAAACTCGTGGTTCGTATTTTTTTCTTTAGACAACTTATTGATTGTAATGGGCCTATTAGGTTGATGGGCCGTAGTCTATATAAATGGGCCGACCATCGTTACGAATGATCCGAGTTTTGGGATTATTTTTTTCCTTTTTCCTTCTGATTTATTCGTGCTTTCTTCTTTTTACACAAAAAATAGGTGGCATTGGTGATCAGTTTGGATTGTAGCTGCTTTCGTCTGCAGTGTTGAGTTGGGACTCCTGAATCTGAAGGTAATTCTTCGGACGATATGATTTTGGATTTTCGTTTACTAAGTTTTATGTCGGGACTTAGTTTTGGGGCTCTGATCTAAAATTTTGGCTTAATTTTTCGTGATTCATTGGTGCTGATTCGAAATCTAGGGTTTGTTTCCCGTCGGATCTTCGTTTGCAATCCTTTTTGCAAGAGCGAAAATCCATTTCTAAGTATAATTGTATGTGTGTTTTACAATATTATCCTGTCCCCGAGGCTTCATTTTCAGATTGTTATCAAACGAACCATTTCTTTCCCAGATGAGGTTGCGAGATTACGGTTGATTGAATTTTCAATCTCATTGTTTCCATTGTTTGTTTTACTACATGATTGCATCGGACTCTATATCCTGATCGTCATAGTTAGCGTCATATTATGTTGTAAATAAAGTCTCAGATGGGTTTCGTAATGGAGTTTGCGGAGAATCTGATCCTTCGTCTGATGGAAGATCCAAAGGAAAGGGACAGAAAGTTCAGGGAACACTTGTATGAGCTTCAAGACAAGTGCAAGAAAACCAAGGAAATGTGGAGCTTGCCTCTTCGTCCATATGGTTTCTGGACATTTGAGCGTCACAACGCTCAAATTTTCTGGGATTCTCAGATCAGCCAAGCTCCTGGCCGAAGGGACCCTTACGACGATCTTCTCCATGATCAAAGCAGCAGCTCTTCAACCTCAAAGTGATTCCATTGGGGTTAGGTTTCTCATGTTTTCTAGTCAATCGCATAATAAATTAGAGAAGTGTGTTGTATGGTGGAGTCTCTCTTCGTAAGCATTTCCCCTTTAAAGTTCCACCTTCCGTAATCTGTGAGCGATTAGAATCCCTCCTTTATAAACAGTTTACAGCGTCTTTCCTTCTCGATGTGGCATCTCCATCTCTATGAATGTACTATCATAATTCATAAAATGTGTCGTTCTTCATCCTTTTCGAAGTTCTTGAGGTTAATTTTCGTGTTCTTCACGCATATTGTGTAGTTATTTTTTCTAAGTTTTTTGTCTCTCAAAGAAATTGCCCGTCTCGTGACAATTTTCTATTCAAGAACACAGACTCACCACTGATTCACTGATATTGAATACATACATACAGCATCTATTCATATATGAACAAAGTTATAATCGGATAGACATAAGTTTCTCTCGTACTAGTACTAGTAATAGTTTGTCCCGACGATGTAATAGAGGGAAAAATATGTCATATAGGCTGCGTTCAGTTGCTTACACGAGATAACAAGTACAAGATTGGGCCCAATATTACTATCTAGTGTAATCGATTGGTGGGTGCGTTCACTGTGTTACAATCATTGTTTAAAAAGCGCTGCGTAGCGCGCTATAGCGCAAAATTTCACAAAAACGCGATATAGCGTTGTGTATTTCGCGTACCCAAAAGCGTACGCTTTTTTACGCCTTTTTACGCTTTTTTGCGCATTTCTACGCTTTTTGCACTTTTTACGCTTTTTTTAAAAAATATTGCGCTATTTCGGCGGAATTGATTATTTGATGAAAATAGGGCATGTGATGTGTAGATTTATTCATCGTGTGATCCGTATTAAGATTATCGATTGAAATGGTAACACATTGATGTACCGTGTAATTTATTCGTAATAATTATTATTTTTATATATTTTGATGCAAGTAGCTTGAAAATTTGATGAAATACAATTATAAAATTGCTAAAAACAAGTCAATAAAGAATAACTAATTATTATTATTTTTTATAAGATGAATGACATATTATTTTTAACTGAATTGCAGTGTAATATACCGTTACATGTTGTATAGATGCAATTTTTTTATTAAAATTAGTTTGGTCGAAATACCCACGCAATACGCTACGCTATTTACGCTACACGCTATCGGAATTAAAACGCTACGGCTTGCGCTATGCGCTTTTTAAAACATTGGTTACAATACATTGGGCCATACTAATATTATCTAGTTTGGTATCCGAAATAAGAACAAAGTTATCCAATGTGAAATTAACGAAATGACAACATTGCCCTCTCCTCTAAAAGGCTGGACATACACTAATGAATGTTTTCTCGATGACATTTCTGTTCTCCTTTTGAATCGCATTTTCTAGACACTCGGGCGCCCTTCACATGAACATCATCTAGTTACAATCATAAATCATGCAATGATGAACCAAGTCGACAATTAGCAAGAGCAAAAACAAGTAATCCCAAGTCGACAATTAGCAAGTTAGAAACGAACTAAAACGGAAACTAGTATTTTCCAACAATTAGCAAGTTAGCACCTAATTGAACCAACTCGACAACTGCACGATATTCACCTAGCAAAAAAAGTAATCCCAAACAGACATCTCAGAAAATTCGAACAACAAATACCACCAATAAAATTAATTGGACCTCTGTATGCAAGGGAGCAAAGAAGGAAAATTTATTCAGGACCCCAATCCTTAAGCTTACATGAAAAAAAAAATATTAAATCGTGGGTAAGGTTGTTGTCATTACCTCGGTGATTGCGTAGTTGAAATTCTGCTCGAATTTTTGACCTTCGCACGAGAAATGTCCTAATTTGTTCCTGCACATCAATCGTTGGGATATATTTTACTTTTAAAGGGTAATTTAGTCATCTGATTTAAAATAGTAGGGGCTGGATTATTAATCACACCCAACCCTTCGTGATAAGTTACGTTGGGCCGAAGAGTTAATAATAGCGGGCGGGCTTTTTATATTGGGCTTTACCTCTGATATTTATTGGAAAGTGAACATGTATACATCTATATACAACTGCTTTATCAGGTCATATCCAAGTAAGTAAATGCAGCCATAACCTGCAAAGTCATACTCGTACTAGCAGATTCCTTTCTTTATAGTCAAACTGTGCAAAGAATGAATATATAAGAAAAAAAAGTATACATAGATATAGTAGAAATTCATCGCCACCAATCTGGGATTTTCAGCCTTCTGCTTCGGTGCAAAGCAAGTCGAACAGAAGGGACCTTATGCTTCACCTGCCTCCAAATCATATTCACAGCATCTTCCTTCTTTGGTGGGTACTGAAACTCAAAGTGATGGCTTATGTTCTTAAGCTGTGCCCACAGTTCGACCCATCTCTCTTTCGAAACCTTCCTCAGCTCGCCGACCATATAGCCCGGCGTTGTTGCCTCTTGGTTCGAGAAGAAGATGGAGAAGTCTTTGTAGTCGAGCTCGTCTTCGAATGGCAATTCGATTCTGTCGCTCACAATCACGGGCACGCAGTGGCTCACTATGGCGTCGAAAAGGCGACAAGACGATGGTGTGTCGCCCGCTGGGTGGAGACAGAACTTCGAAGATCTCATTTGGTCGGCGGACTGCAAGCGTAATTAATGAGAAATATTTTGCCAAGAACCATAGCTTTTTGCAAAGACTAGTAAGCAAAATGGTTAACTATTGCGTGTTAATTATATTTTCAGTCCTATAATTGCGAGGGGGAGTGGCATTATATCAGAGAATTTGGAGGGTGACACGGAATTTCTAAATTAAGCAATTTAGGGACATTATATGTCAGAATCCAAAATTTGTCCCAAAAAATGCTTTATTTTGAAAGTTATTGTTCGTATAATTCACTACCTAAATTTGTCGGAACCTTAAAATTATACACAAAAATCATAAAATTTGGGACAAAATCAAGAGTTCAGATGTATAATATCCCTAAATTGCTTAATTTTGGAAGCTCTTGCCCCTACAACACCAACTTCCAAATCAGTTGTCCCTATACTGCTACACAATCCTAAATATGTGACAAAAAATATTTAAGCTGTAAACAAAATGTAATTTTGATGCTCTCGTGAGGGTAATTTAACAGTCAATGTTTGTTCAGAGGACTTACAGCTTTGAAGCCTTCTTCGGAAGCAAAGCCCTCCTCGTATATTACATCTTTTGTCCCGTTTAACATCTTGTGAAGCTTGGCGCGGACTTTTCCTTCCTGGGCCATGAAATAACCCATACGTCGAAAAACATGTTACATCTTTGTAAGAATTGGAATTTGATGAGAGATGCAAATACTGTGAGACTTGGCTTACATCTTTTCTGTGAGTCCTCCCACGGAAGAAGAGAAGTGTTTCCCTAGATTCGTAAGGGTCTTGATCTTCATCGCCTTTGTACGTTTCTAGCATGTGGGGGTAAGGGGCAACGACGTCTTTTGCCAGTCTAGATATGTGGCTTATGCGCCCGAAATCAGCAACGATGAATATGGAAGAATTGAGCTCATCGCGATGGTGCCTCAGAGCATTTGGGTGATGCAGTGGAATCACATGGTCCTTTCCTCCAGACTTTTTCCAATGTTCTGATGCTTTCAGAATGTTTACTAGCTCAAGCTGGGGAGAGATAAATACAACGGGCGTTAATCAGCTTCAAACAAAAGAACTTAAAAGTCACACAAAACATATCTACATCTAATGTTTGAAGTTTGAACAAATGATGGGAGAAATACAAGCAGTTAAGCAATTCAATAAAGAGCATTACGATGCCCACGTTCTGCGCCCAAGCTGTACAAGGAACTCAAGTGATACAGTAACTGTCACTCGGTTAGATCAGCCGTTAATATGGCTGATGAGAGACTCGGCTAATAATACCGCATAGTAGCTAAAGCAAGAACCACAATGAGAACCACGTGTAACCGTATCTTAACCTAGCAAAGGAAACCACATGAATTGGAACATATTGACCAAGTATGCATCACAATTCAAAGCATCGAGGTATGGCTTCTGAGAAAGAAATCTGTTGAGGTTTACATTCAAAATAGGAACTTGAAGAAAAATCAAAACCCTATGGGGGAGTTATCAGTTGGATCTTATACCACGAAAGTACATAAAGAATCAACCAAAGAAATTCTTTTTGGCTAATTTGCATTGGAATAAGACGAATTTTCAGGATAAATACAAATCATACCTGCAACTTCTCATCAACAGTGTCAGTCTCCGCCATGTTCCTCACGTGGATATTAAAACTAAGCGAGGAGAAAAACGGCACAAAGAACACATCAGCAGAGTTAGGATCCACGACCCGAACCGCCTCCCGAACCGACCCGCCGTCCTCCCCACCATCACCAGGCCCCTTATGAAGAAGAGACGCCATCATCCAATACTCCACACTGTGCTGCCTTCGGAGCCCATCGTTCCACCCCCAGGCCGGAATATTCTCCGCCGTGACGAGCCTGTCGTTGGGGAAATTAGGGTCCATCAGACCCACGTTGAAGCGAGCGGGCAGATCATACATATAGACTCGAAGAGGCTGCGGCGATCCACCGCCGCGGCATTGTGAGCCGTTGCTCAGCTGCGGGAAGAACGACGATAGGAACGGCGACGACGACTTGTTGAATTCTAGGGTTCCGGCGAGGAACACTGATCCGAACACTAACGGGACGCAAAAAGCTAGGCATATCACGCTCTTATTCACCGATTTTTGCATCTGATTTCAACGATCACTGTTCTGATCTGCCCAGCCTCTCTTCTGATTCGTAAATGGTAATAATTTATGGTTTGCTCGATTGGATCTGCGAGCGACCGAGCAAGAATGAAATCAAACTGATTGTTTATGCTTTGCTCCTTCCCTTCCCTTCCCTTCCCTTCCCTTTGTGGGTTTGCTTGAGTTGTCAGTCGTCGACCAAGCAATCGATCAATTTTTTTTTAATTATCTAATAATTATTAAATTTTATTGCCATCTATATGTATATATATATTGCTTTGTATTCGCTTTCGCTGCCGACGCTTCTGGGATTTTACCGCAATTAACTAGCGATTCCTGGTTATTCGGCTAACTGGCCCAATCATTGTAGATGAATATGGGCCCTCAGGCCCAATTTTGACTACGTTAAATCGTATTAGGTTTTCTGCCAGCAAAATAAATCTCAGACGTTTATTGCTAGTGCGCGGCAGAAGCTTTCAATCAGCGGCGACGATGGTATGAAATAAGTGAAACACGATGCAGTAGCTACGTTTTGATTATTTGAGTTTGCTTGTGTTTTTCAGCTATGTAACCGTCGGTGTTTTCTTGCAGGTGAAGTACTCCCAGGAGCCCTCGAATCCAACCAAATGTAGGTCTTTGTTGCTTATTTTTACTGGGTTTTGTGGTTGAGAGATGTTCGTTGCTCATTTTCTATCTGCTGCATTTATTTGTTTTAGCCTGCAAGGCAAGGGGCTCGGACCTCCGTGTTCACTTCAAGGTGATTTATTATTTATCATTAACTTTTGATGTTATGCACTTCTTCTTGTGCTCATTTTTTAGGTTACGTACGACTTCTCCAGTCTATTTGATGTGAAATTGCTGTAAAATCTTATGTTTGCGTAAATGCCCGATGGGTCATTTGGATAACGATTTCAGGTTAAGATAATGTGTGCGGTGCTGTAGATATCTGCATCATTTAGTTGGGGCTGTGATATATGCTAGGTTGATTTATAAGTCGGATATGTGATCATCGGTGTTTAGGTGAACCTAATCGATCCTGATTAAACAAGGCTACATGAGCATTTTTCTTTTATGCTAATAGATCGGAGTGATTACTGACTTTCTTTGCCAACCATGTGATATTAACTTAGTTTGTGATGATTTGTAGAACACTAGGGAGACAGCGCATGCCATCAGAAAACTTCCCCTAACCAAGGCCAAGAGATACTTGGAAGATGTGATAGCCCACAAACAAGCCATACCTTTCACACGTTTCTGTGGTGGCGTTGGCCGAACTGCTCAGGCAAAGAACAGGCACTCCATTGGTCAGGGGCGTTGGCCCGTGAAATCAGCCAAGTTCATCTTGGATTTACTCAAGAATGCTGAAAGCAATGCTGAGGTACAGTACATGCCATCAAGTTCAGTTCCCATTTCACCCCTTTTTCTTTTAACGTAATGATCACGTCGGACTCGTAATAATTCTTGTGTACGTGACAGGTGAAAGGGTTGGACGTGGATGCACTCTTCATCTCTCATATTCAGGTTAACCAAGCACAGAAGCAAAGGCGCCGCACTTACCGTGCTCACGGAAGGATCAACCCTTACATGTCCTCTCCGTGCCACATTGAGCTGATACTGTCAGAGAAGGAAGAGCCCGTTAAAAAGGAGGTAATCTCCCATTTGTTTCTTTGCTGTCTTCCATTTTTGGAGAACTGAGTTTTAGTGGAGGAATTTTGACTAGTTTCACATATCCTTACTGCTCCTTGTTTCTGCAGCCCGAGACACAGTTGGCCACAAGCAAGGCTTAGGAACCCTTCAACTCTTGCAGAATCCCTTTGAGTTTTAATTTCACAACCTTTTCAATCCCATCATGCGCGCTTCTTTCTTACGGATGCAATTTTGTTCCTAGTTGTTTTATTTACATCATGACAAAATTTGAATTTTTAAAGATCAATTTGTGGGCTAATCGTGAACTTTGATTGGAAACCAGTGTATATTGCAAACTCCACCCTTGCAATCTTGGAGTTTTCTTGCTTTTGAAGTTTCATGGTTCTGTTCACCTTGCTTCGATTGTTCGAAGGCCAATTCAGCTATTGTACAATTATCATTTTTCACGTTGAGTTTTACAACATGCTGATGATATGCTGCTTAAATATCATCTTGACTTCGATGTTGTGGGCACACTGCCGCTAAACTACGTGTAAACTGTAAACCCTAAAAAATCACTAGCAAATTGATTATATACAAGTTAAGAAAAATTCCATCTACATACCTAATTTTCTGGGTCTGTATCGAGAGGATGAACCAGGGACTGAAACTCTCTTCTCTTTTTCTCCCTTCACAACCCTTCCCTTCTCCTCCCTCATTTCCTCTTTTGTGATACTTTTTCCCTCGTATTTCCCCGAGATCTTACCGACGTCGTCTTTCACCGAGAAATACACAGAACCTACCTCAGCTAGCCACTGAGGTTCGACTGCAGTGACACATTGCAAGAACTCTTTCGTCGTCAAGACCAACTCATGATAGACAACGTAACCCGGTACATATCCCAACCCATACAACGAACTGCTCGGATGCAAATTACACACAACACCATTTCTGCAGTTAACGTACTCCCCAAAGCCACCGCCTTTGACCTTCGCAGCGTTTTGGAAATAAGCAGAGCAAATGGCTTTCCTCGCTACATCCCAGTCGTGTCCACAGGACGTTAGCTCGCCAATCTTTAAGTTCTTGAGAAGAATATCCAGCAACTGAGACCTCACCTTCCTCGCCTTTCTCAAGCCCTTCGCATGAAGAAAATGTTTTTCGCACCAATTTCCCCCGTACCCATTAGCCTTCCACTGCTTGTAAACGTTTAGGAGAGTGAGGTGGTCAGATTCGGGCACGATGAACTTCTCCCTAGCAGTGTCGCTCTCCTCCACCCTACCCTTAGGTCTGAAGAAGACAGAAGGCACTGAGAGCATCGATACGATGGTCAGAACCTCTTCGAGGCATTCGAACTTTTCGCCCATCAGAAGCATCTTAGCCATTGGTGGATCGAGCGGCAGCTCGACCATTTTCGAACCCAAATTTGTAATATTCCCACAATCGTTGAGAGCGCCCAAAACCCACAATTGTTCCATGAAGCTTAAGATGTTTTGTTGAGGAGGTGGGTCCATGAAGTCAAAGTCCAACAAGTCGTCGACCTTCATAGACTTGAGCAAGAGAACGGCGTTTCCCAGATTAATACGCTGGATTTCAGGGACGGGACTTGCAAGCATTTCGTTTTCGTAAGCGCTCTCGGTGTAGAGGCGGTAGCAAGTCCCGGGCCGAGTCCGGCCCGCTCGTCCGGCCCGTTGGTCTGCGGTGGCCCGACTGATGGGGAACACTTGGAGTGCGTCCATGCCAATATGGGGATTGTGGACCTTCATCTTGCAATAGCCAGCGTCTATTACGTAGAAGATACCATCCACGGTCAAAGAGGTCTCTGCGATATTAGTTGCTACTATGCACTTGCGAGCGCCTTCCTCTGCTTTCTGAAATATCTTCGCTTGTAAATCGGCGGGAAGTTGGGAGTATATCGGAAGGATCGAGAGCTTGGGAGCATCCTTGTTTGATGAAGTTAGCTGCTCCATTCGTTCGAAGAGAGCAGAGCACGTCGCTTCGATCTCTTCTTGGCCAGTCATGAAGATCAGTAAGTCGCCTGGGCCATTGGTTAGGTGAACTACCACGGCCTGCTTCACTGCAGCTTGGACGTAGTCTTCGCAGGGTATTTTGGTAAATATAGTTTGGACGGGAAATGTTCTGCCTGGAATGGGAAATATGGGCGCACTGCATGGGGGAGAAAAGTTTGTAGTTTAGTGAAAAGAGAAGGAATTCGAGCGCTATTCGATAGGCTTACGCAAAGCGTGCATTTGCATGAACCTGCCAAAGAAGTCGGAGAATTTCTGGGCGTCTAGAGTCGCTGATGTCACTATGAGCTTGAAATCGAGTCGGCGGGCGACGACTTTCTTGAGAATGCCGAAAAGGATGTCCGTGCTTAAGGACCGTTCGTGCGCTTCGTCCATTATGATGACACTATCCAATGGAAAAGAAGGTTTAGAAGAGTGTATACATAAAGTGGTTTCAAGATGTTAGTTTTTTAAAATATTCAGTAAGACTTGTATCATAAAAATCATACCGATATTTTTCCAGGTCAGAATCGATACGCGTCTCCCTGAGAAGAAGACCTTCAGTCATGTACTGCCAAAAGTATAGATCAGTGAATAACTCAACAACAACACTGTGGGTTTGGTGTGTGTAAAAGTACAAGATAAAATCCCCCAATATACAAAATACTGATGATTTTAGGATCTGTTATATAAAAAGTTAAGAATCGTTCAATGGGTACATATTTTCTGGGTTTGCCATGTTCTAGAGTTCAAGGAAACACTAGAAATGCTGTTACCTTAATCACAGTGTTAGGACTAGTCACATCTTCAAAACGTATTGCATAGCCTACTTTATCACCCAACTGCGTTTCCATCTCCTCGCTGACTCTTTTGGCAACACTCATGGCAGCTATACGCCTTGGTTGAGTGCAGCCAACAATGCTATTATTTGTGTAACCATCCTCGTGCAGGTACTAAAAAATTCCCATGTAAAAGGACTTACAACATCCAAAATATTATTTTGACAAACTGCTTCTAACTACGGAGTGTTAAAGGACACGAAAGCCAAGACACATCGCCATATGCAAAGAGGATAGATTATTTAAACGTGCAACAAACCTGGGTCAGTTGAGTTGTTTTCCCAGAACCAGTTTCACCAACCACAATCACAACTTGATTTTCACGTATCACCTGCGTCGTTGATGTATGAGAATACGTTTCAACTGAAGATTTAAGGATTTTCAGTTTCCATAGGAAAGAACGTACATCAGCTATATTTACTCATTAGTTTAATAAAAAGATCTGTGTTCAAACCACTTGAAGTATGCATGTGAACATCACACCATAAAAAAAGAGACCGGTTTCTATGTTGAAAACAAAATAAAGGGCTTACAAACCTGCAGTAATTCATCTCGCACAGAGAAAATGGGTAAATAATGTCTTCGTTGCTCTATTGTTTTGGATTTAGCAAAATCACTCACTGCCACACCCTTCTTAAAATGCTGTGCAAATTTTGCATCCTCCATGAAATCAACCTCACCTCGCTCACCCACTACAGAAGTATCTGCATCAATCTAGCAAGCAAGGAAAGGAACGTTCGATTAGGATTTAGGGATGGGAAATCAGCATCCAATTCATAATTCGATACATGACAGCAGCATACCAGTTCTACAGGTTCTACGATGCCAAGAATGTTACCGAGTTTGGAGCCAGCAAGCTCCCAGAATCGATGGAGTGACTTGTTCATGCTCTGTTTTTCACGGAATTCCCGAACTAGGTTAGAGCCCTTGCGTGCTATAATAGCCATATCTGATGTAGGGTCTTTTAATGGGATAACAAGGTCAGTTTGCTTGGCGGAGATGATTCTACCATCTAGAAACGGAGGTTTTGCATCTGCAATCAATGAAAACAAAATCATAAGAAGCAAGCAATTCTGTTTCATAAAGATAATAATGGAATCAATAAACGACATTTAATAACTTAGGAAAAGGATTACCATGAACACGAAGAATAGTTTCTCCTTCTTCTTCATCACTGAACTCAGTCTGCACCTCGGTTCCTTCGACAGCTCCAGATCTCAGAAGTTGTCTTTCCTCCCACTGAGCATTATCAACAGTTAGCTGCGATAACTTTTTCCTTCGTGAAAAAGCGATTTTGCTTCGATCTCTGCTGGCCTGTCATAAGAACAAAACATTGCAATGTAAAAAGCAGAGCACTGGAGGGCCAAAATATATCAAATTCATAATGTAAACAAAAGTCGAAATGAGAAATAAATACATGTCGTTTTGCAAACTCTATCTCTTTCTTCTGAAAAGATGCCTCATCACCGAGAAAAACCGAGGAGCTCTGTAAATTGTAGATAGTGCTGCTTTCCTCATGATCATACCTGTAAATAGATGATAGATGACTTCACGTTTCATACAAGATGAATAAAGAACCTAGTACAGAAGATAATAAAAGAATTTACCAGGCAAGATCAGAAAAGTATTCCATCTCCATACGCTGACTTTCAGAGATTTTGTGGGTAACGTCTTTAAATATGATTCCTTCCTCACCTTCGTCAGCCTAGTGAGCACAAACAATTAAATCTTCAAAAAGCGGACCCAAGGAATTCAAGCGTGTATTGCAGGCAAGAAAAGGCAAGTGATAGCACTACCTCATAAACTTGGGGTTTATCCATATTATTAATGATCTGATTAGAGCCAGACGATGCTCTAATTGGAGGATTGGAAGGAGCAATTCTATCCCATGGTGAATCATCAGCTTCAAAAAAGCACACATACAGAACACAACACTCATTAGTTTAAATGAATCAAAATCACAAGACTTCCATCAACGTACATATCCCACTTTAATGAAGACCCAAGCAACAAACACACATTTAGTCAGATATCCAAAAACTTCAAAGCTCACTCAAGCAAGAAAACAATTAAAAGCAGCAACGAAGCTGAAAACTTCATGATGCTGCCTAAACATCAATAAGTACGGTATACCATGTGATGTGACGGTCCTTTTCCTCGCATAGCCACCGCCGTGTTCTTTGATCAGATTAAGAGACGACTCCTTCGAGGTCCACAATGGGTGCTTCTGATCCTTGTTTCGACTTTCTCGACGAAATTCCCCCACCCTTTCAGAGCTGTTTCCATCTCTATTGCAGTCCGAAGAAGGACTTCTTTTCCTGGACCTTCGGGATGACGCAGATGGAGCCTGAATCAAATGGCGATTACGACAAAATGAAGACAGTCACAGAAGCTCTCATTTTTTTTTTTCTACCAACGAGCCTACTACTACCAACAGTTTCACATTACAACACTAGAATAGATAATACAACACCTTCATTCGTGTATTTTGACAAGAGGATGAGTAGAAGTGCTTCAGCAGTCCTTCAATAGCAACGATCGCTGGAACGGATGACAGCAATTAATTATGAGCATAACAAACTCGAAAGCTTCACATCAAAAGTACAGTGCTGATCCATTTTCACTCTTCAACATCCCCCCATCTTCATTATGCGAAGTGATCACATCACACAATCGCAAATCCCCAATTACCAATTGAGTCATAAGAGCAATGAGGGGACGTTAATTTCTCTCTATGTACGTACGTACCTTACGAATATTGGAGCTCAAGCACCACATCAAGTCTCCGAGAAAATGACATGAAGTAGATAATTCGGGTATCTACATATAAATACATATTTGAATAAAAACTTACAGATCAGTCAAAAATTTTTACAGATAGGTACCCGATACCAGCTCTTCAGTCATGTCGTACCTTCCTGTGTGTATTATGGTACCTAAATGTTTTTGTACGGCGTACCTAATGTGGAAATAGGGCGCACCTAAATGTGCTAATACGGCGTACCATTTTGTAAACGTATTACGTACCACAATACATTGATATAGGGTACCCAAATGTGTTGTATGGCGTACCTGCGGCGGATCGAGTACCTATCTGCAAAAAATTTATTCTGTTAGGTACCTAAATATAAAAAAATGCTGACACGGTGCTAAATTACAACTTTTTTTATAGAAGGGGTATTTATGTGTAAAGAGTCCCAACCTATTACAATAGTAATTAACTTTTTTATTTTAATCATTATTATTATTATTATTATTTTAAGTTTTTACCACAAATCTTTTCAATATTGCTTTTTTGCATCATAATTATCTCAAGTTCTTAACAAATTATCAATAATTATATTTTAATCATAATCTTTTTAACACTTTCATAAACTAAGAAATCTAATGTTTCAATCTTATTAATTCATTACTATTGAGTTGACTTAGTTTTGATGATATTACTAAGAAATAACCTCCAAATAAAACACAATCCAAATCATTAGTTGACAAAAAAATATATTCCATTTTGTATTCGTTCAGGTTTGCAAGCATTTTAAAGTTGATTCATGTGAATATATTCCAGATTTTAGAATTGAGATGGAGACAACATATCAATTTGAGTGTCAATTAGAGGAGTCACGTTGGAAGACACCTTTTCATTTGGTACATAATCGTTACTTACGTCACGAGAGAATGGTCAGATGACGGGCGTAAGCGATCGGGAAGATATCCAAGTGAATGGATCGATGGTCTCACAAGAAAAAATGCACGGGAAAACTATGATGAGTAGTGATAAAAAAAAATTTAGAAATTGATTTTTGTTAAGTACAGTAATACTTCTTTTAACATTCTGTGGACTATTACATTTTTTCTTGAGTTTTTTTTAATGCGTTAAATAAAATTTCTTAATATATGTGCCAGTATGAGGAATATCATGCATGATTGATTTTCGATGGTATGACGAGATTGAGAAAAAATAACGAGTAATTTTTTGATTAAAATATATTTAAGAGCAATTGTTTTACTTATTTTAAATAATAATAGAGACAGTTGGAATATAAAATAATTTTATGGTGAAAACTGAAAATAATATTAGTGTAAGTTGTAGAAGTGGATTAGTTTTATAATAAGGTGAAAAAATTATGTAATTTTGAAATAGGACTATAAAAAATAACAACATTTATGTCATTCTCTCATAAGTCTCCACCATCTCATTCACCACACAAGAATTTTTAAAAAATGTTTTTTTTTAAAGCAATATTTACAAGAAAATGATAAATATAGTACTAATTAGATGGGCTTGGGAGGATAAACGAGGCCCATTAACATGGCCCAATTGTTAATTCTGTTTCCAACGTACTAATACACATGATCAGAGTTCTTTGATAGTGGGAGGCGAAGAAAACCCTAGAGAAATTACGAATAGCCATGCCCACTGGTTTGCGAATTGGCGCGTAATGACTTTTCACATTTTCAGAAGCAGAGCATTTGTATGCGAAATTGGCGCTACTCTTCGCCTACGACGCTGGGTTTTTGTCTGATTTACCCAATGCCGACGACGAACCGTAGGTGCACTCTGCTAATATCTAGCATTTTCGTCCCTGAATGAACTGTGTTAATTTGATTTTCTGCTGAAATAACGAAGAGTTTAGTCAGATTTATCACGAGAGTTTATCCGACTTTCGTTATTGTTTGCCTTTAGTTATCAAATTGGCGTATTGGATCGGTGAGTTGAGTCGCACGAAAATTGAAGGCCATGACTATCGGTCACCTTTTTCGCTAGATATTTAGCGTATAACGTGTTCTGCTATTATTGTATGTGAAGTGGGGCGGTCCCGAAATGGATGTAAAAACGTAGTAAAATAAATGTTGGATGAAATGTTGATATAACACTCACACCAACACTCTTGTGCACGACGAAAAACTTAGTAAATAGACGAATGACACGAGATGTAAATTTTGCAGTAAGTCAGAAACTTACTGTGTGCCTCAAGGCGAAATTCCACTACGAAGATGGATTACAAAACAAATATCAAAGGATAGTATAAATTAAGCCTAGACAAAACTACGAATCAAACGATTCTACAAACCTATAAAGTGTTAAGACTTTTGCAAAAGAAATACTAGGGTAAAATGACAACTCTCGCGTAGTAAGCTTTAACTCGCTCGTTATTTTCTCTCGTCAAATCGTCGTCATAAGTTCGGGAAATGAAGTCGTCCTTATATACTCATTTGACTTGGACGACACTCCACAAATGACTTACCAACTGCCACTAACGTGCACTGACGTCCACTAGGTGGATTTGGTCCGTTAGTGACCGTTAGGGAGTGACTTGGTAAGCTTCACTCACTAAGTGTCCATTTTTATCTCCAAGCATCCTATATTTAGTATGCTTCCTTCCTTAGTTTGTTCCTTCCTGTCCACACGGTTTTCACACTGTTTTGATCAATTCCCAATCCTTATCCACTTCCTGCAAAACGCCAAGAACCGAATTAAACATGTTTTGGGTATGAAAGATAAAACTTAGATATGAGACATTCTCGGCCAGCAAATGTTGACTAGAATGTTCTCCCAACATTCCCAATGTTGAAGTCTTCTCTTTTTTATCTTTCTTCGCAAAACCAAAGGAGAAGTTAGACATAGTGGACTCCCCCTGAAAGCCAAATCTACTCAACCACAAAATATTAAAAGATGGTTATAGTAAATGCAAACAGAATAAGTTCATACTATTCAAAGTACTAAGAAATAGTACAAGCCGATTAGAGGTCTAAATAATAACATCTGCAAAAGAAATAAAATTGGTCCATAGGCAAATAACAACACATCAGCAAGAGGCAATCTAGGCATGCAAAAACGAAACACAAAAAAGGCGCATGCACAAAAAGGTTAGATCGAAGTCTAAAAGTTTAGACTCTCGATAGAGTCATCAGCCTCCTTCTCTCCAGCTGCTTCATGTTCTCCTTGCACTTCTCCAGCCTCCCTAGCAATAGCATTCTGAGCTGCTTCTTCTTGGTTAGCTCGGCCATGTCCACTTGGCCCAGCTCGATCTTCAGCCCTAGCACCAGCCCCAGCACCTCCTGCCTCTCCCCCTTTCTGGAAGAAAGTAGGTTCCTGAGTACATCTCGTTGAGCCATCAAAGCGGCGATGGACTCATCGAGACACTTAATCGTTGTTTCCAGAGCAGAGGTTGATGTTGACCAAACATCCGGAGCAACATTCTGCATAAGCTGTTCTGGGGTACGCAATGGAGATCAATCACTAGGGGTGGGCATCGTGTCTGGTAGTCGGGTATCCGGTTATCGGGTTCGGATAGTTCGGGTTTGGGTTAATATTTTCACTACCCGAACTTTACCCGATCTACGGCGGGTACCCGCTTGTCGGATATATATTGGGTTCGGGTACCCGATTTTAAATTGAAAATTATGACTAAAAATATTATAACATATCAAAATATCCATGTTAATATTAAATATCACTTATAATATTTGGATGTTTTATTTTCAATAAAAATAATATATACATATTTTAATATGTTTAATTATACAATTTTGAGAATATATTTTAAATTGTTACAATGATTTATGCATAGCTAATAAAATATAACTTATTAAGTATGCAATTAAAATAAGAAGTTAATCGAAATATTTCTTAAAACTTTAACACCACTCACATTAGATATTGATATTTATATATGTGATTATATATTTTTTAATGTATATGTACAAAAACTAATATATTTTTTAAAAATGGTTTGTCGGGTACCCGAATAACCCCTACTACCCGATCCCGATCCGATTAATATTTATCGGATATCGGGTAACCCGATAAACGACAAATAACCCGAATAACCCGACCCGAACTACCCGAACCCGATCGGATTCGGGTAAAACCCGAATACCCGAACCCGAACGCCCACCCCTATCAATCACTTTGTCCGGCCTCGCTAGATGGTGGTGCTGTATGGGTAGGGAAACCTCTTATTGACGGTGCTGTCTCGCCGTGTAGGTTGAAATCCGCCTTGGAGCAAAACACCGTGGATAATGGAAGGGTAAGGGTAAATTCCTTTTCCAACCCTTTCGGCTTCATTAGACATCTTATCGAGGATGAGTTCTCCCCAATTCAGTGGCAGATTCCGTCCAAGCGCAAATAACAGATGAGCCATGTTCTCAGTCACCGTTGTTTCATTCATAGTTGGTAACCAACTACAAACGTCAATCATAGAAAGGACTGAATGCAGAGATGTTAAATAGCTCACTGAAAAATTCCCATCCCAAACCGTTAACCTATCCCAGTAACCAGCCCCACTACCTCATCATTGTCATATAATTGACCCATCTCACCATCAGCGGAACCCAAAAACTGATTAGTAGCCCTAGCAGACAGATCATAAACCTCCCCCTCAAAGAAATCCTACCATACTTCCTAGACTCTCTCACAGTGGCACGATAGATTTGATTAGCATATACCTCGCGGACCACTGAGTCACAGTAGGTCCCTAGCTTCGTCATCATGTTGCCCAGATGTCTAGACTCCAGAAATTGCATCACTCCATATCTCCGAAAGCCGACGACATCAATTGTCCGTTCCACCTGCTAGACCCTCTTGCTAAGGGATGCCCATCGCGCTTCACTCGTCGAAGAATTTCCGATTTCGTAGGGGCATCTCCCAGTCTAAATCGTAAGGTGTTTGGTCAACATCGGGCTCCACATTTTCATCACTGGACTGAACTGGTGAGAGGGCATGGTGACTGATGTCTGGTTGTGATGATCCTTCTGTTCGAGCACGCTTTGTAGGTCTATTCTATCCTCAGGCTCATTGGCCTCTTCACTGATTTCTTCTCTAACCTGTGTTTCAAAGACTCCAGAGTCTCAGCCATCTCATGCTCGTCTTCACTTTCAGTGATTGCGGCATTCGAGTCTGCCAGAGATTCCAACTCTGATGTTGGTGTCTCTCCCCCTGAAGCCTGGAAATCCTCGTCCTGACTCTCCGAATCAATGCTGTCATAGGTAGTGGAGTCAACAATGGTCTCCGTGGAGTCGCTTGAGAGGGATATTGGCGCATCAGCATTAGAAGTTGGGTTCAGGGATCGGCGAATCTGGTTGCTGCAACGCTTTCTTGGGATAGTGGCGACTTGAATATCCGTGGATGGTCGGCTACGATGCTTTTTTGGAACTTCCCTCGGGATTTCAATCGGCACACTTGGGGTTTCTTCCAGAATTGGGTCTGATGGCGGAATGTTTGCCTCGCCCATGCCTGAAACCGGGATTTCAGTGAGATTAGGGTTCGGTCTTTCTTCAGCGTGGCCCCCTTCGATGTTTTAGATGTAGCTGATACAGGGCACTCGTAGGCACATCCTCCACGTCTTTTTCTGGGCTAGGGTTGCCCGTTGCAATTGAGGTCGCCATTTGAGGGTTAGAGTCTGAGGGGTCTGCGGTCGGAGGCGGCGGTGCTTCAGTGGTCTGAGCTGCGGATGGACCTTCCGAGATCTGAAATGGAGGGCTCACTGGTCGAAGTGGCTGAAACGGTCCTTGATACACCATGATTTGTCTTGGACCTGGGATGATCTCTAGAGGAACTGGAAAATCGGTGTTAGCCCCAAATGTTGGGTCAACATATTGCTTTTCACGAGAACGTGCGTTCGACATATCGAAATCAAAGATGAAAAATGTACGAAACAAATGAAGAACAGAAAAATAACCCCAACTTCTCAACCGTAGATGGCAGATCGTGCGGTTTCAGAGAGTGAGAGAGAGCGATTATGCAGTTATCAATGTGTGAAGTGAAGATAATCGACTCAAGCAAAGTGATGAACAGAAACGTGCAGAGCAAATTACGAATTGGTCCTCACATAAGTTATATATGATCGAGGGGTACATGGGATTAAAGAACGTAACCGTTGGAATCAAACAACACTTAGACACTTTAAGAGGATAAGGTCGAATTCGTGCGGGTGAAGCACGATGGGCATCCCTTAGCAAGCGGGTCTTGCGGGTGGAACGGATGTCGCCAGCTTTCGGAGATATGGAGTGATGCAGTTTCTGGAGTCTAGACATCTGGGCAACATGGTGACGAAGCTAGGGACCTACTGTGACTCAGTGGTCCGCGAGGTATATGCTAATCTTATCTATCGTGCCACTATGAGAGAGTCTAGGAAGTATGGTAGGATGTTCTTGAGGGGGAGGGTTTATGATCTGTCTGCTATGGCTATTAATCAGTTTTTGGTTACCCCTGATGGTGAGATGGGTCAATTATTTGACAATGATGAGGTAGTGAGGCTGCTTACTAGGATAGGTTAATGGTTTGAGATGGGAATTTTTTCCGTGAGCTATTTAACATCTCTATGCTCAGTTCTTTTCAAGATTGGCGTTTGTAGTTGGTTACCAACTATGAATGAAACAACGGTAACTGAGAACATGACTCATCTGTTATTTGCGCTTGGACGGAATCTGCCACTGAATTGGGGAGAACTCATCCTCAATCAGATGTCTAATGAGCCGAAAGGGTTGGAAAATGAATTCTCCCTTACCCTTCCATTATCTACGGTGTTTTGCTCCAAGACGGATTTCAACCTACACGGCGAGACAGCACATTGGTTTCCCTCTGCCATCCTGCACTACCATCTGGCGAGGCCAAGTGATTAATCTCCCTTGGCATACCCCAGAACAGCTTACGCAGAATGTTGCTCAGGATATTGGGTCAACATCAACCTCTGCTATCGAAACAGTGATTAAGTGCCTCGATGAGTCCATCGCCACTTTGATGGCTCAACGAGATGTACTCAGGAACCTACTTGCTTCCCAAAAAGGGGGAGAGGCAGAAGGTGCTGGGCTGGTGCTAGGACTGAAGATCGAGCTGGGCCAAGTGGACATGGCCGAGCTGACCACGAAGACGGAGCTCAGAATGCTAGGGAGGGATGAGAAGTGCAAGGAGAATAGAAAGCATCTGGAGATAAGGAGGCTGATGACTCGATCGAGAGTCTAAATTTTTAGACTTCGATCTAATATTTGTGCATGCGCCTTTTTTGTGTTTCGGTTTTGCATGCCTGGATTGCATCTTGCTGATGTGTTTTCATTTTGCCTCTGGACCAATTTTATTTTCTTATTATTGCTGATGTGTTTTCTCACTGATGTGTTTTCTTATTTTTAAGACCTCTAATCGGCTTGTACTATTTCTTAGTATTTTCAATAGTTTATGAACTATTTTATTTGTCTTTACTCTAACCATCTGTTAATATTTTGTGGTGAGTAGATTTGCCTTTCAGGGGGAGTTACACTATATCTAACCCTACTTTGGTTTTGGAAGAAAGATAAAAAAGGGAAGGTTGTTAATGTTGAGACTTCAACATTGGCAATGTTGAGAGAACATTCTAGTCAACATTTGTTGGCCGAGAATGTCTTCTATCTCAGTTTTATCTTTCATATCCAAAACATGTTTAATTCGGTTCTTGGCTATTTTTAGTGTTTTACAGGACGTGGATTAGGATTGGGAATGGATCGAAACATTGTCGAAACCGTGTGGATAGGAAGGAGCAAACTAAGGAATGAAGCATACTAAATAAGGATGTTTGGAGATAAAGATGGAGACTGAGTTAGTGGAGCTTACCAAGTCACTCCCTAACGGTCACAAACGGACCACATCTACCTAGTGGACGTTAGTGACAGTTGTTAAGTCATTTGTGGAGTGTCGTCCAAGTCAAAGGAGTATATAAGGGCGACTTCATTTCCCGGACTTAATGACGACGAGAGCAAATACGAGCGAACTTTGAGCGAGCTATCACGAGAGTTGTCTTTTATCCTAGTGTTTCTAGGTTTGCAGAATCGTTAGATTCGTAGTTTTGCCTAGGCTTGATTTGTACTATCCTTGGATAGTTGTTTTGTAATCCATCTTCGTAGTGGAATTTCGCCTTGAGACACGCAGCAAGTTTTCTGACTTGCTGCAAAATTACATCTCGTGTCATTCGTCTATTTACATCCATTTCAGGACCGCCCCGACGTCGAAGAAGGGCCACTTCATTTCTCGGACTTATGACAATGATTTGACGCGAGAAAATGACGAGCGAGTTAGAGCTTACCTATCACGGGAGTTGTCTTTTTAGCCTAGTGTTTCTTTTGCAAAAGTCTTAGGACTTTGCAGGCTTGCAGAATCGTTTGATTCGTAGTTTCGCCTGGGCGATACCACTTTGAAGTGGGGCGGTCCCGAAATGGATGTAAAAACTAAATAGTAAAATAAATGTTGGATGAAGTGTTGATATAACACTCACACTAACACTCTTGTGCACAGCGAAAAACTTAGTAAATAGACGAATGACATGAGATTTTACAGCAATTCAGAAAACTTGCTGCGTGCCTCAAGACGAAATTCCACTACGGAGATGATTACAAAACAACTATCCAAGGATAGTACAAATCAAGCCTAGACAAAACTACGAATCAAACGATTCTGCAAACCTACAAAGTCCTAAGACATTTTCAAAAGAAACACTAGGCTAAAAAGACAACTCTCGTGATAGGTGAGCTCTAACTCGCTCGTTATTTCTCGCGTCAAATCGTCGTCATAAGTTCGGGGACTTAAGTCGTCCTTATATACTCTTTTGACTTGGATGACACTCCACAAATGACTTAGCAACTGCCACTAACACCCACTAGGTGGATTTGGTCCGTTAGTGACCGTTAGGGAGTGACTTTGTAAGCTTCACTCACTCGGTCTCCATCTAAATCTCCAAGCATAATATGTTTACTATACTTCATTCCTTAATTCGCTCACTCTTATCCACACGGTTTCCACACCATTTTGATCCATTACCAATCCTTATCCACGTCCTGCAAAATACTAAAAATAGCCAAAAATCGGGTTATTATGGTTTTGGGCATGAAAGATAAAATCGAGGTTGGAGACATTCTCGGGCAACAAATATTGACTAGAATGTTTGTAATACCCATAAATTTCAAATACGGGATTTCGAATGAAATTAGTGTGATAAATGTTTGAATTAACGAAATTATTATCCGAACTGGTCCAATAAGAGCAAGATATTCGGCCCAATGAAAGAGATTTTATAAAGGAATTAAATAATATTTAGGCCCAACTAAATAAATCTAAAAAGGCCCAAGTTGATTTATAGGTGGGCCCAAAATAATGTATTATTTAAGTAAGGTAGTCATGTTAGTGGGATTCAATAGTTAGTAATATAAAAATAACTAGGCCCAAAATATTACTTTGGCCCAAAGCAATTACAAGATAAGGATGATTTCCCCTAACTTAGGAAAACCCACGTCAAGGCCATATCCTATTTGCTATTTAGCCTAAAAATAAAATAAAAAAAAACCCATTATTATTGGTAAAAGAAACACGTGAAAGAGATAGGAGAGAAAAACCAAGAAGAGGAAGAAAGGAGCAACGAAGGAAAGAGTTAAGGAGCTATGGAGAAAATTAAAAACTAACAACAACCACTGAAAATCTTTGCATCCTAGCTTAAGGAAGTGAGGTAGGTGAATTGATCTCTTCTACAAAACGTGAAAGCTTCTAAAACTCAGTTCTAAGCGATTTTCATTTGGTTCGAATCTTGTTGTCCATGTTTGAGTCTGTGATCTATCTATGTGCTTCCATGTTCGTTTTGAAACCCAAAATAGGTGTTTAATCTGTATTCTCGTGTGCTTTGATGATATGAGGTTCTTGGGATCTATTTGAAGATTTGGGGGTTCGAATGTTTAGGGTTTTGAGTATTACGAGTGGAAATAGGACTCTTCTTGTAAGGTGTAGGACCTTAGTTCGAGGGTCTAGTTCACGGGCTTGGGAGTTTCGTGAATTGGGGGATTTATCGGGCAAATACATTAGTTCACAAGTTGGGGGCAGTTTGTGAATTGGGGAGCGATTTCGGGTCGAAAGGTAGTTTCGCGGGTTAGAGACGTTCGCGAAATGTGAGTTAGTGCGGGCTGAAATTAGTTCACGAGGGCTTCGTGAAATGAGAGGCGTGCTCGGATCGCAAGGTAGTTCGCGGGCTGGGGGTTCTCGTGTTATGAGATAGAATTGTTATTTCGCGGGTCAATACGGAGTTAGTACATAACTTATTTTCGGAGGTTTTAGCATTTAGGAAACTCGGATTTTTCAATAATAAATCTTTACTTGTGGTTGTTGTCAAGTTAAGAATGTGAGTCTATTATTTCCGAAAGGATATGATGTTTGTAAAGGTCTGATAAATGTTTGGGAGTACGATTTTCTGGGTTTAGGATATCCTTTGATTAATATATGAAGTTTTGAAGGTTTCGGTCGATCCTAGGTTTTGAGCGATTTTAAGTTTGGATCGATTTTTAAATCGCGGGCCGTTCTATTTTAAGGTATGAGTGAAATACAATTTGAACTAACAGGAAAATCGGTCGAATGGGTTTCGGGTCGCGAAAGTGTTTCGCGGGCCCAAAGGATTTTAGGTGTGAGTAAAAGATGTTTCGCGGGCCAAAATTCGAATTCTCGCGGGCTATAGTCTTTCGCGGGCCGACAAGGTGATTCCTGTGAGAGGCGTCGCGGGCCAATTTCAGTTTCGCAGGGTAGTTCCTGTAAAGGGCATCGCGGGCCGACTTTAGGTTTCGCGGGCCGATTGATTTCCACGGGGTGATTCCTGTGAGAGAAATCGGCCGATTCGCGGGCTTAAATTGGGCTTCGCACGTCCAATCGGACGACTCGCGAACTTAAATTGGACTTCGTGCGTCTTCGGCGAACACGGTTAATGTCTCGTGAATTCGAGCGTTGACCCGCAAGTGTTTCGGGTTGACCATCTTTTGAAAGTGGGATCGGGCGATTTAAGATTTGGGCTTTAACCGGATTTGTGGGAGTTTGACCGACGCTTTACGTTTTTGGGCTTTTGCCCTATTTCAGGCCCAATAATTTTAAGTAAATTTATTTTCGTCCCAAATCAGTTTTAAAATAAAGTATTTTCTTATTTTACTAATATTTTCGGGTCAACCTATATTTTATAATTTAAAGGTTATTTTGGATTTAAAACCTTCGGCCTAGCTTGATATTTTACGAGTTAATTTGACTTAGCGAACTCTTTTCAAACGGTTACCTTCCGAATGTAGTTTCAAGCAATGATCTTTCAAATATCGTATTAAATATATAATAATGCGATACTTAGGAAATTCCGTAACGTAGATATTCAAGTAATTTAGATGATATACTGATGTGATGATTTTGTGCCTAAGGTCGAGGTTAGGAACATTGCTGAGCTATTAACGGGTAATCGACGGATGACAAGTAAGTAGAAATCCAACTACGATAGACAACTTGTTTTACGTGCCTAAATTGATGATTACGTGCCTACGTGGTTTCATGAATTTGTGAATTGATTGAAGTATTTTAATGTGGTAAGTTTTATGTTACATTTACTTGCATATGCATATTCACGTGCACGCACGAACTCATGAGGGAGGGTCGTGGGACTAAGTGTGCATAATATTATGTCGCTTGTATGTAACGAGGACCCGCCGATATAGGCCGGTGTGTCGACTCACAGTTGAGTCACGGCGACTTCTATGGCACCATATACGGCGTACGATGCCAGTTATTATGATGAGGCAGGAGGAGCGACCCAGGAAGGAGCGACCTAGCTATGCTAGCGTAGGCTAACTGGCGTAGGCAACTGCCCTGTTTGCGGAAGGAGCGACCTGGAAGGAGCGACCTAGGGGGAATCCTAGTGTGGGCTACCAGCGTAGGCTACCGTATGGCAGAGGGGACGACCTGGGAGGTGCGACCTAGGGAAACCTAGCGTAGGCTACCCAGCGTGGGTCACTGTCACAGTCCTGTTGAGGATATTGAGCTCTTATGGTGCATAGTAAGTTCGCCGAGGGCCCTTAGTGATACTAGTATGAGTACTAGGAGCATTGGCGCGGATCGCCTTTGCGGAGCGTTATGTGCATCGGCGTGGATTGCCTTGCGTAGTGATGTTATGCATCGGCGTGGATTGCCTTTGCAGGGGAGTGACACGTGCATACATGCATGATTTCTGCTTACTGAGCCTCGGTGGCTCATTCCTTATGTTGTGTGTTGTAGGTACGATAGGTCGGACGTTGCGAAACGTCTAAACTAAGGCAAGCTGACGGCGGTACTCCACGAGCTTTTGAGGGCAAGGCTGTACATGGATGACGACCTGTGGAGCGATGTTAGGATGTGTTAGTTATCGTAAATAGTTTTGGGGGCTTCGACCTTTGTAAAATTAGACAATGCAGATTACGTCTCGTCGTAATATATTTATTTTAGAAAAAAAAAATAGTTTTTGTAAATCGGGTCTTCCGCGGCTTGCGTTGCGGAAATCCGCTGCTAATGAGTATTAGAAAGTGAGGGTCGCCACAGGTGGTATCAGAGCTTAGGATATAGGTTCTGTAGATTGTCCATGTACAGCCGCTCAAAAAAAAAACGTGGAGGATCAGCCTTGCCTGTAAGTATGTTTGATGTGATTATTTATGTGTTTACAATAACGTGCCTACTTGCTTGACTGATTGTAGAATGACTAGTAGAAATAGAAAATTTCTTGGCGAGTCAAGTCGTGGGGTTGCAACCGAGCTTCATGTGAATAAACATGACTCGGTGCTCCATACGGAAACTGATCCAAGATCAAACGGATCGGATTAGTGAACTTAAGGATCGAGTTAATGAGTTTAAGGATTTGATCTATAAGCTTGTTCGAACCTCATAAATTCTCGCACTGTGAATGTGCGACAATTATGGGGAAAAGAAAAGTGAATGAACAATTAGAGCAAGTAGTTAAAAAAAAAGATTCGACTTTTCAAGGATCCTAATTTGAAACAAGGCTGAATCCGTGGGGAATTAACCTCTCTACTCGAGCTCCAAGTTCTATTCCTTGCTGCCTACAATATGGGCAATTCCATAGGTGAATCAATTATGGCCCAGGATTAAAACCCTACCTTCAGTACTTTCGATGCAACACGGAGGGACACCGTGCTAGAAATTGTGAGACGCGTAGATATGTTCCGTTGGACTTAGCTCAAATGTCGGTACAATCCTTACTGGTTCCAGTGCAGATGTCTAGTTTAAACCTAGAGGAAACAGAAATTCCTTCCACGAAAATGACGTGCTTTCAAAATATGAAGCCGTATCTGATTTCCGTAGAAAAGATCGTAAGCTTCAATTACCCGAGACAAGAAATATTCGTCTTACGGGTAAGACCAGCTAATGTAGAAATTCCATACCCATGATATAAAGATTTAGTGAGTTATGGGAACAAGTTGCGAACCATTTCTCGCATCTGTGGATAGACGGAGGAATTACCTCGTTTCGTGACCAAAATTTTGTTGGTAACCATCAAAAAAACCGATGAATGCTCCGATTATATTTCAAAATTTTGCTCTGATCGACTTACAATCAAAGCCATACTCCATCTTTGAATACTCCTTTCTAAGTATGACGATGAAGCCACGTCCTACTTATTTCAACACAAGTTTAAATCCGATAATATCGGAGAATAATCTTATGCCTCAATCTTTCGGTTCGTTCAAAGAGTTATGCATGTTCCATGCCAGAATGGGGTAGCGGAAGCGTGGTGAATGCTTATTTGTTCCCAACCATTGACTGGAACAAAAATACAACACTTCCTACTATTTCCTTGCCCAACCTCAAGGAGATACAGGTCCAACCGATTTAAGCGATCGTCGTACCCACTTTATCAGGAGTCAGCCATTCGAATTCGAGACGACCTTATTTTAGCCTTTGCAATCTACTTCCCTTCTTTCTACTTCTTTGGAATGTCTTTCTTTCTTGACTTCCTGTCACTACATGAACATTCCTTTCCACGTTTCTAGAAATGGAAGTTAGGCAGATCTTTTAAGGGATAGTCCAGAACTAGGAATTTTTTTTACTGCGACTGACTACTTCAATTAGTTTTTAGACCATAAGAAATTAATGCAAGAATCTTACTCACCTCGGAATGATCTCTAGAGTCTACCTTACCCGGATAAGTTCTGCAAGGCTAGTGATAACCCAAATTCTCGTACTTGATTTAGAATTCTCTATCATATTTTTCCATCTCTTCGAAGATTGTTACAAATTTCCTCTTGCATCTCTATCGCCTAGGAAAGGATAACTTTCGATTTGAGATCATCAACCAAAGTAAGAAGTTATCAGCAACTTCGATCCTCTGTCCTCAAATTAGAAATGCAGAACTCGAAAGAATGGTTCTATTTTCATAAGAATTCATACTTTTCAAATTCATCCAGTAAGGATTTTCTCTAAGAACTACTAGGTGATTATCTATCACCTAACCAAGTCAACTCATTCCCCTACCGCGTTACCCGGAATTATTCCAATGGGCGGAATTTCGGGGGCGAAATTCTTTTAAGGGGGGAAGGATGTAATACCCATAAATTTCAAATACGGGATTTCGAATGAAATTAGTGTGGTAAATGTTTGAATTAACGAAATTATTATCCGAACTGGTCCAATAAGAGCAAGATATTCGGCCCAATGAAAGAGATTTTATAAAGGAATTAAATAATATTTAGGCCCAACTAAATAAATCTAAAAAGGCCCAAGTTGATTTATAGGTGGGCCCAAAATAATGTATTATTTAAGTAAGGTAGTCATGTTAGTGGGATTCAATAGTTAGTAATATAAAAATAACTAGGCCCAAAATATTACTTTGGCCCAAAGCAATTACAAGATAAGGATGATTTCCCCTAACTTAGGAAAACCCACGTCAAGGCCATATCCTATTTGCTATTTAGCCTAAAAATAAAATAAAAAAAACCCATTATTATTGGTAAAAGAAACACGTGAAAGAGATAGGAGAGAAAAACCAAGAAGAGGAAGAAAGGAGCAACCAAGGAAAGAGTTAAGGAGCTGTGGAGAAAATTAAAAACTAACAACAACCACTGAAAATCTTTGCATCCTAGCTTAAGGAAGTGAGGTAGGTGAATTGATCTCTTCTACAAAACGTGAAAGCTTCTAAAACTCAGTTCTAAGCGATTTTCATTTGGTTCGAATCTTGTTGTCCATGTTTGAGTCTGTGATCTATCTATGTGCTTCCATGTTCGTTTTGAAACCCAAAATAGGTGTTTAATCTGTATTCTCGTGTGCTTTGATGATATGAGGTTCTTGGGATCTATTTGAAGATTTGGGGGTTCGAATGTTTAGGGTTTTGAGTATTACGAGTGGAAATAGGACTCTTCTTGTAAGGTGTAGGACCTTAGCTCGAGGGTCTAGTTCACGGGCTTGGGAGTTTCGTGAATTGGGGGATTTATCGGGCAAATACATTAGTTCACAAGTTGGGGGCAGTTTGTGAATTGGGGAGCGATTTCGGGTCGAAAGGTAGTTTCGCGGGTTAGAGACGTTCGCGAAATGTGAGTTAGTGCGGGCTGAAATTAGTTCACGAGGGCTTCGTGAAATGAGAGGCGTGCTCGGATCGCAAGGTAGTTCGCGGGCTGGGGGTTCTCGTGTTATGAGATAGAATTGTTATTTCGCGGGTCAATACGGAGTTAGTACATAACTTATTTTCGGATGTTTTAGCATTTAGGAAACTCGGATTTTTCAATAATAAATCTTTACTTGTGGTTGTTGTCAAGTTAAGAATGTGAGTCTATTATTTCCGAAAGGATATGATGTTTGTAAAGGTCCGATAAATGTTTGGGAGTACGATTTTCTGGGTTTAGGATATCCTTTGATTAATATATGAAGTTTTGAAGGTTTCGGTCGATCCTAGGTTTTGAGCGATTTTAAGTTTGGATCGATTTTTAAATCGCGGGCCGTTCTATTTTAAGGTATGAGTGAAATACAATTTGAACTAACAGGAAAATCGGTCGAATGGGTTTCGGGTCGCGAAAGTGTTTCGCGGGCCCAAAGGATTTTAGGTGTGAGTAAAAGATGTTTCGCGGGCCAAAATTCGAATTCTCGCGGGCTATAGTCTTTCGCGGGCCGACAAGGTGATTCCTGTGAGAGGCGTCGCGGGCCAATTTCAGTTTCGCAGGGTAGTTCCTGTAAAGGGCATCGCGGGCCGACTTTAGGTTTCGCGGGCCGATTGATTTCCACGGGGTGATTCCTGTGAGAGAAATCGGCCGATTCGCGGGCTTAAATTGGGCTTCGCACGTCCAATCGGACGACTCGCGAACTTAAATTGGACTTCGTGCGTCTTCGGCGAACACGGTTAATGTCTCGTGAATTCGAGCGTTGACCCGCAATTGTTTCGGGTTGACCATCTTTTGAAAGTGGGATCGGGCGATTTAAGATTTGGGCTTTAACCGGATTTGTGGGAGTTTGACCGACGCTTTACGTTTTTGGGCTTTTGCCCTATTTCAGGCCCAATCATTTTAAGTAAATTTATTTTCGTCCCAAATCAGTTTTAAAATAAAGTATTTTCTTATTTTACTAATATTTTCGGGTCAACCTATATTTTATAATTTAAAGGTTATTTTGGATTTAAAACCTTCGGCCTAGCTTGATATTTTACGAGTATTGACTTAGCGAACTCTTTTCAAACGGTTACCTTCCGAATGTAGTTTCAAGCAATGATCTTTCCAATATAGTATTAAATATATAATAATGCGATACTTAGGAAATTCCGTAACGTAGATATTCAAGTAATTTAGATGATATACTGATGTGATGATTTTGTGCCTAAGGTCGAGGTTAGGAACATTGCTGAGCTATTAACGGGTAATCGACGGATGACAAGTAAGTAGAAATCCAACTACGATAGACAACTTGTTTTACGTGCCT
This sequence comes from Craterostigma plantagineum, assembly GCA_027422505.1. Classification (NCBI taxonomy): domain Eukaryota; kingdom Viridiplantae; phylum Streptophyta; class Magnoliopsida; order Lamiales; family Linderniaceae; genus Craterostigma; species Craterostigma plantagineum. The sequence goes on along the minus strand of JAPQWV010000019.1, from coordinate 7,030,245 downwards.
AAATTGATGATTACGTGCCTACGTGGTTTCATGAATTTGTGAATTGATTGAAGTATTTTAATGTGGTAAGTTTTATGTTACATTTACTTGCATATGCATATTCACGTGCACGCACGAACTCATGAGGGAGGGTCGTGGGACTAAGTGTGCATAATATTATGTCGCTTGTATGTAACGAGGACCCGCCGATATAGGCCGGTGTGTCGACTCACAGTTGAGTCACGGCGACTTCTATGGCATCATATACGGCGTACGATGCCAGTTATTATGATGAGGCAGGAGGAGCGACCCAGGAAGGAGCGACCTAGCTATGCTAGCGTAGGCTAACTGGCGTAGGCAACTGCCCTGTTTGCGGAAGGAGCGACCTGGAAGGAGCGACCTAGGGGGAATCCTAGCGTGGGCTACCAGCGTAGACTACCGTATGGCAGAGGGGACGACCTGGGAGGGTGCGACCTAGGGAAACCTAGCGTAGGCTACCCAGCGTGGGTCACTGTCATAGTCCTGTTGAGGATATTGAGCTCTTATGGTGCATAGTAAGTTCGCCGAGGGCCCTTAGTGATACTAGTATGAGTACTAGGAGCATTGGCGCGGATCGCCTTTGCGGAGCGTTATGTGCATCGGCGTGGATTGCCTTGCGTAGTGATGTTATGCATCGGCGTGGATTGCCTTTGCAGGGGAGTGACACGTGCATACATGCATGATTTCTGCTTACTGAGCCTCGGTGGCTCATTCCTTATGTTGTGTGTTGTAGGTACGATAGGTCGGACGTTGCGAAACGTCTAAACTAAGGCAAGCTGACGGCGGTACTCCACGAGCTTTTGAGGGCAAAGCTGTACATGGATGACGACCTGTGGAGCGATGTTAGGATGTGTTAGTTATCGTAAATAGTTTTGGGGGCTTCGACCTTTGTAAAATTAGACAATGCAGATTACGTCTCGTCGTAATATATTTATTTTAGAAAAAAAAATAGTTTTTGTAAATCGGGTCTTCCGCGGCTTGCGTTGCGGAAATTCGCCGCTAATGAGTATTAGAAAGTGAGGGTCGCCACAATGTTCTCCCAACATTGCCACTGTTGAAGTCTCAACATTAACAATCTCCCCCTTTATATCTTTCTTTCCAAAACCACTGCAGAAGTTAGACATCGTGAAACTCCCCCTGAAGGCAAAATCTACTTAACCATAAGGCATTGAAAGATGGTTAGAGTAACCGCAAACAGAATTGACAATAAACTATTGGAAGTACTAAGATTAGTACAAAGCCGATTAGAGGTCTGAAAATGTACATCTGCAAAAAAAATAGAAATGGTTCATACACAAGCAGGCAAGACAAATCAGGCGTGCCAAATACGAAGATAAACGCAAGCATGCACAAATTCAAATACCAAAAAAAATCTATAAACTTGGACTCATCGAGTCTTCATTCTGCTCTACAATTTTAGCTCCTTGAACTCCCCCTGTTTGCCTTGAACTACCCCTGTTTGTTCGTCCTCTCCTTCAGCTTCTGCCACTCTCCCTTTTTGAGAAGAACGAATGCTCCAACCAATTTGCATAGGAACAACGTCGTATGCAATTTCTCCGAATGTTGGGTCAACACTCTGCATCTCATTCACAGGTAAGTTCGACATGATGAAATCAAGACTGGAATTTCAAGAAATTGATATGAGAACAGAATGGGTAACCCTCAATTTTATCAGAATACGTAAAGAGCAGAAAGAATATTTCAGAGAGCAAGTGCGAATTATGCGCTAGGGTTTGTGTGGATTGCTTTGAGATCAAACTATGCCAAGGCATAAATATGGAAAATAGATCCAATGGTAAAAAATAAAACGGTCACTCGGTATTAATTTCATCGTCGAATAGGTACAACCGGAAAAAAATAACCGTTGGACTCAAATAAAATTTAGTCAGTTTGGTGGATAAAATCAAACTAGGTCAAAACTGTCTAAGTAAACATGAAGCTAAATATAGTATATGGAGGAATTGGTCATGCAAAAATAGGAGCAGTCATGATTCAACACAAAATACCAAGTCAAAAAACATAATAGAATCGAGCGAAACTAACCCTTTACAAGCGTAACGAGCTATTCTTCGAGGAGTTCTAATGCAATTTTGAGAGATATCTAAACTAGTACACGAGACTAACAAATGCAGTCCTAAAAACTAACACACAAAAACGAAAGCACAAAGATATAACATGATAACTGACAGTTACACATGTTGCCTCTACAGTTGACTCAACATTCTCATTCCGTAATCCTAGATTTTTCTGCCCGACCCTCTTAAACTAGTGCCCTTACAATTTCTTCCCTTTCCATTGTTCTATAATCTGATTTTTAGCACTGTCCTTATTCCCTAAGCATCAAGATTTGGATTTTTGTCGCAAAGTGTACATCATCACAGCGAATGTCGTGTACCTAGGGATACTTATTACCAAATACCTATACCTTGCAAAAGGATTATGAGCAGGTTTATATGCGACAGGGATGGACTTTATGTCGCAAAGAGTACATCGCATCCCGTGTACCTAGGGAATTTGTTACCAAGAGCCTATATGTAAGAGATCGGGTTAATTCAGAGGCCAGTCAAGAAGGATCAAGTCATTTCACAGGGAAACAGAGAAGAATATTTAACCAAACATTAAAGCAGTAACAATCGAATTTGACATATGCTATGTTGATCCAAATGTGGGACCAACAATCAGACGGACTGATGCAAAGCTATGAATTTCTTCAGGTCAGAAAATCTTTTAGAATCCAATGCTCTCGTGAAACTATCAACTAACTGATGTTTCGTGTCTATATGCTCAATGCGAACTAGTTCGTTCTCTACCATATCTCTCAGAAAATGTCTTATATCTATATGCTTCGTGCGTGAATGCTGGATAGGGTTCTTAGATATGTTGATGGCACTAAGGTATACATGAGAACAGATTCGCCTTTCAAACCATAGTCACACAACATGCTATTCAACTACATCAATTGCGTACAGCAACTACCCGCAGCAACATACTCAGACTCGGCAGTAGCTAAAGACACACAATTCTGTTTCTTACTGTACCATGCAACTAAATTGTTACCTAAGACGAAACAGCCGCCACTTGTGCTCTTGCAATCATCCTCGTCACCTGCCCAATCAGCATCGTTGTAGCCTACAAGACTCATATTAGTATCTTTAGAGAGCCACAACCCTAGGCTACACGAACCACTCACATATCAAAGTATACGTTTAACAGCATTTAAGTGGGAAACCTTAAGGTCAGACTGATATCTAGCACATACACAAACGTTGTACATAATATCGGGTCTACTTGCTGAAAAATATAACAAACTGCCTATCATGGACGATATAATGTTGGGTTAATACTGTCCAACATTATCCTTACATACCTTTGTCGTGTCCAGCCCGAACTTCTTTACTGTGTACTTTGCATTTTCCTTCGCATACTCAGCCGATAACAGTTTGATGACATCATCCGTCTGGACTTCATTGCGAACGTCAGTTTCTATACCTACATCATCAGAACTCAAATACCCATCGACACAGTTTGAGTCATCATAATCGAAAATAATAAATTTCTCAGATGTTGAGTCCAATGTTGGCTCATAGTTACCTCAGTGAAGGCGATATGATGATCTCGTCTTCTTCATTGTCCGAGAAGGTGGTTAGTGATGATTGCTTAGACTCTTTACACACGGTTCTTCATCTTCATTGTTGGACAGTTCGACCCAAAGTGCTTTCCCACGATTGCGAAGGGTGTTCGCATATTCGTTGGCAAAATGGCCCCAACCCGTGCACGCATGGTAACGCACAGATTCCCATTCGGTATTCTTTTTCTCCATTGGGTTGCGTTTGAAGAACAGAGGAGCAGATGTTGGTTCTTTAACATTCTGGCCTTTTTCTCCACATTCTTCTTCTTGAGAAACTTTGCGAAATTCTTAACAAGCATAGCCGTATTCTCATCATAGCAGAGTCATTCTCAGTTTGAACCTCGGAAGGCTGACTGACTAAAGCAAGGCTTTTTCCGTGAGAGACCCTCTTTTGGGCTTCGAGATTTGTCTCGTAGTTCTTCATAATATTCATCAATGTGTTGAAGTCAATATTGCGTAAACTGTGTGCTTCCTCGACCGTCGCTACCTTCACATTGAATTTTTCAGTTAGAGTTCGTATTGCTTTAGAATTCAGTACCTTATTCGAGATCGGATCTCCTAAGCTGGCACACTCGCTTGAGATCGTCAGAATCTTTTCGAAAGACGTGGTAACGTCCTCATCTTCCTTCATTCTGAGATTTTCAAACTGGTTGAGAAGGAGCCTTAGTCTGATTTCCCTCACACTTGCATCGCCTTCGCAGTACCTCTGAAGTAGATCTCACGCATTCTACGCAGTAGTACAATTTTAAATGATCTTGAACATGAAGATGTCTACTGAAGAGAAGATGGCATGAAGGGCTTTGTCATTGAAATCTGCTGCACGTCTCTCGAGAGTAGTCCATTCGCCGACTGGTTTGTCCACGACTTCGCCATCAGCGTTTGGAGCAGATCTAGGTGGCGTATACCCATTGATAATAGCGTCCCAAGCACCGGTATTTATCGACTTTATGCATTGGTGCACGCGACCTTCCAATAGGCGTAGTTGGAGGCGTCTAACACTAGAACCTTGCCGAAATGGTTTGAGCTTGTAACGTCCATTGTAGAGGATTGACAGCACTTAGTAACGTTAAGCGTAGGCTCTGATACCACTTTGAAGTGGGGCGGTCCCGAGATGGATGTAAAAACTAAGTAGTAAAATAAATGTTTGATGAAATGTTGACATAACACTCACACTAACACTCTTGTTCCCAGCGGAAAACTTAGTAAATAGACGAATGACACGAGATGTAAATTTTACAGCAAGTCAGAAAACTTGCTGCGTGCCTCAAGTGAAGTTTCCCTATGAATATGGATTATAAAACAACTATCCAAGGATAGTACAAATCAAGTTTAGACAAAACCACGAATCAAACGATTCTGCAAACCTACAAAGCTCTAAGACTTTTGCAAAAGAAACAGTAGACTAAAATGACAACTCTCGTGATAGGTAAACTCTAACTCGCTCGTTATTTACTCGCGTCAAATCATCGTCATAAGTCCGGGAAATGAAGTCGTCCTTATATACTCCTTTAACTTGGACAACACTCCACAAATGACTTAGCAACTGCCACTAACGTCCACTAATGTCCACTAGGTGGATTTGGTCCGTTAGTGACCGTTATGGAGTTACTTGGTAAGCTTCACTCGCTCAGTCTCCACCTTTATCTCCAAGCATCCTATATTTAGTATGCTTCCTTCCTTAGTTTGCTCCTTCCTATCCACACGGTTTCCACACTGTTTTGATCCATTCTCAATCATTATCGACGTCCTGCAAAACACTAAAAATAGCCAAGAACTGAGTTACTAGGGTTTTGGGCATAAAAGATAAAACCGAGGTTGGAGACATTCTCGGGCAATAAATGTTGACTAGAATGTTCTCTCAACATTGCCAATGTTGAAATCTCAACATTAACAGTATGCTTTCAGTAATGCCTCTAAGTATTCATAGTTGCCTTCTTCTGTGGAAAAAACTCATAACATGTTCCCGCCATGTTTATTGCTTTAGATAAAGCATCTGAGTGTTAATAGTGCCTTTGTCTGTGAGAAAAAACTCATAACATGTTCTGCCATGTTTATCTGCTCTCAATGGTGTTCTCTGAATGTTTGATGTATAATGACCAGTCCCGATTCATGGGCTAAAGTCCCGCCCCGAGCATGAGGGTTAAATCATTATGCTAATGTTGAGATGATCAGAGTATTTACTTGATGAGAGTTCAATTCATCTCCACATTGAATCTTATGTTCAAATGTAATATGACATGTCCCGATTCATGAGCAGAAACCGACTATTAAGGTCAAACTTATAATGTTGAATGATTGGATTTATTTACTTGATAAACTTCGATTTATCAAATATTATGATGACCTGTCCCGAATCATGAGCAAAAGTATTGTCCCGTCCCGATAACAAAGGGTCAAACTTGTATGCTAATCATGAGATGATCATAATGTTTTACTTGAAGTTCGTTCATCCTATCGTCGAATGTTCGATGTGTAATTACTTGTCCCTAATAGTGAGCAAACGTCCCCTTCCCTATAAGGTCAAATTTTTATGCTACTGCTGTGATCGCATATCTCCTTGACGTAGTTCGATTCATCTCAACATCGAATATATGATGTAAAATTAATTACCTGCCCCAAGTCATGAGTAGAAAGTCGGTCATGCCCCGACTAAAAAGGTCAATTTATTATGCTAATTTTGAAATGATTGGACTATTTACTCGATGTATTCGATTCATCGAACATTTGAACGACATGTCCCGAACCACGAGAAAACATTTTCCTCGTCTCGACTATAAAGATCAAATTTTTACGCTAATATTGAGGTGATCGAGTTATTTATACTCGACGAGCTCAATTCACCTCAACATCGAATGTTCGATGTATTATTATTATGTTGTCACCAATCATGATCTCTAAAGCTTCGTACATGTCATAAAAATTGTAGGTGGAGACATTTGAGTGTATACACTACTAGTAATAGTGGGAATAAGCACTATCGACGGAGCCACGAAAATGAAAATGGATGAGATGGTCACACCGTATGTTTGGATAAATTATGCAAATTCAGCATAAGTAGAAGTAAATCAACGTTTGTATAAAAAAATATTCATTTCTGTTTAAATAATAATGCCCATCTTGAAGGGATTCTGTAAAATTTGTGGAACATCCGATAGAAAATATATATAAAAAAAATACAATCCCAACTTCGGGTATTTTAGCTAAATGACCTTTGACTGAATAAGTTTTGCTAAATGACCTCGTTGACATTTAAGTTTTGGTCAAATGACCTCCATTTAAATAACTTATTTAGCTGAACACCAATCACCGATTAATATATAAACAAAAAATTAAAACAAAAAAAAAAAAAAACCCAACGACATTCATTCAGGGGTAAAAAAAATAAAAAAAATTGAAAAAAAAAAAGAAAATCCAACGACATTCGGTCTCATTTACGACGCTACAACCACCACCAGCAGTAATCAGCACTAATGAAATGCAAGAACGATCATTATGGCCCCAACAACCATCGATTGGAGAAACAAAATTCAGAAAAGCTTTCGGTTTGCCGAGTGGTTCAACCAAGAAATTTGTTACATTGTTCTCGAAGGTAAGTCAGTTTTTCCGGGTTTTCGTCCGTCAACTATAACTTTGAGTGGGTTTACTATTTGTTGAGTTAATTTAAACGAAGTCATTGCCGTCTTGATGAATTTCATAATCAAATTCCGGTTAGTTTTGGGTTCTTTGCTGTTACTTTCACTGAGAACCTGTGTTGAGTTCTCTTTCGCGGGTGTTAAGAGTAGAAACCGTTTTTCACCGTCTGATATGAAGCTGTGAACCAAAATCATAGTGATATCTCGTTGTAGGGATACCATATCATCTTCTTCAATACGAGTGCTCAGTTTTATAGCGAATACCCAGCTATGAAACGATTATAGGTTCTCAGGTGATGATTATCGAGTACCCGTTATACATCCGAGAACCTCTAGGTTGTCAGCTGTATAATTTATAGGGTTTTGTGGTTTAATGTATTCTTTGGTTTCCAAGGTTTTTAGGTTTTTAAGGTTTTTGTGCAATTTACGTTTAGTAATGTTCCATGGTTTGTTAATAGGTTTTGTGGTTTAATATTTTTCTGGTTTTTAATTTATAGGGTTTTAGGGTTTGCACGGTTTCTAGGGTCTAGGGGATCTAGGAATTTTATATGATTGTCTTTTCACTTAATTTTCAGGTGATCTCCATGATATTAACAAACTTTGTGTTTCAATTCGGTGGGCAATGGACAATTAGCGATGATAATACTTTCAAATGGTGTCTTGCGCCGGATTGTCGATGGCAAAACATCCGAGTGGATGAGGATACGTGCCGACTAGAACAAGTAAAGTCAAATACCAGAACTGCTGTCGTCTAGAGACGTTAATACCAAAGTAAATTTAACCTACATGACGGATGTCATGTACCCATTTCCACGGCCTATTTATATCGAAAACGATATTGGGTTACATTCATATCTCGGACTTGGTTGTACAAGATCAAGACCATTGCTTCATGTAGAGGTTGGGTATCGTGAAGCACAACATGAAGTCATCGGACCACCTGAAGCCAATGAATTTGGAAGCGATATTGGTCTTATCTCAGATTATGATCGGAATGAAGAAATTCAGCCTATCGCGGGTCTTAAAATATGCGGAGCTCATGAGAATCCTTGTTGTGTGGAAAATTGCACTGCTCGTGAGGACCAACACTGTGTTGAGGGTCCTGGTAGTGTAGAAGAGAATTTTGAGGAAGATGAAGAATATCCTCAAGTCTGAGGGGAAATCCCTGATGACGATCAGCGCGTGGAGGTTGATGACGAAATCAATGACTTTGCTGAGGATGGTACATTTGCTTTTTCCGACGGTTCAAACCTTGAAGTAGGGCAGGAATTCCCCAACAAGGAAGCCGTGAAAACGAATTGATGAATGTCGCCATTAATGGATCATTTGAATACTCAGTTGTAAAGTCAACCACAACCCTGTACGCAGTCCGTTGCATGAACAACCTGTGTAGTTGGCGTGTACCATTTGCGAAGGACAAAGGCTCGTCAACTTTTTCTGTCTGAAAGTATTGTAACACACACACCTGTGATGTGTCTAATCGTCGTAGGAAACATCGTCAAGGAAGTGCTTCATTGGTCTCTAGTATGCTGATAGAGAATTTCCATGAATTTAGAGAAATCCCATGACCAAAAGGAATCGTTTCGATGATGCAGAAGAGGGGCTGCGATGTTACATATTGGAAGGCTTTGAAAGGTAAGCAGATTGCAAGGGACACATTGATTGGCGACATGGATGAATGCTCGCTTCATTGCCTCAATACTTAGAGGCTTTACGGAACACGAACCCAGGAAGTATTACTGATTTGGAGGTTGATGAAGAAAATAGATTCAAAGGCCTATTTATAAGTTATGGTGCGTGTGTTAGGGGATTCTGCTTCATGAGGAAGGTTGTCTCTATTGATGCTACTGTTTTAAAGGGAAAGTACGAAGGGTGTTACTCATAGCTGCGGCACAGGATGGTAATCACCATCAGTTTCCTATTGCATGGGGTGTCGCTGACACCGAGTCAACGCCTTCTTGGTCATGGTTGGCGAGACTCGTGATCTTGTTATAATTTCAGACAGAAATGCCGGTATAAAGAACGCCATAGAAGCAATATTCAAGAATGCATTCCATGGATATTGTGTAAGGCACATGAAAGAAAATATTAAATCGAAAAGCGGCAAGAATCTGTAAAGTGGCAAATGCATATACGACGTTTGAGTTTGCCCATTTGTACGATATTTTGGGTGAGAGGCACAACGAAATCAAGGAATATTTGGAAGAAGGGTCTTCGCCTGATAAGTGGAGCAGGCACACTGCCCTATATCTAGATACAACATAATGACAACCAATGGGTCGGAATCCATAAACGCAGCTTCGTCATGATAGAGAGCTACCACTCAGTGGATTGTTGGATGGGATTCATAAACTGACTGAACGTTGGTTCGCTAGTCGTCGAGCCACTTCGCGTCAATCGATAGTGGAACGACAACCTGTACTCCCGTGATCGAATCAATTATGCGAAAAAATGATCGGGAGTCTAAAACCTACCATGTAACTGAGGTAGGTGATTCAAAGTTCTGTGTGCGTTCTCAGAATGTTACAGAGGTCGTCGATCTTGAAACAAAATCGTGCAGCTGTAGAAGGTTAGATATCGACCAAATTCCATGTCCACATGCTTTCGCGGCTTGCAGTGTAGTTGGGGTTGATGTCTATTCGTTAGTAGATGGTTATTACATGCTGGAGATATGGAAATTAGCTTATGGCGATACGATTTGGCGTGACCGAGAGAGACTATAACAATGAAGGAAGTACCACTACCGTTCTTCCTCCAATTTCACAAGTAAACACGGCAGATTAAGGACACAAAGATATCCGTCAGTCGGTGAATTCGGAAGAATAAGAAGAAGGTGACTTTCATATTACTGTACGGATTTATTAGGGTTTTAATAGAAGGTCCTCAGGTAATCAATAGGGTCCTTAGTTATTTACTTCTTATCTGAGAACCCGTATAAACTCTCAGTTGCCGTCGGTCAAGAGTAATCCACTGACAGTGATACGACATGCCTGACTGTTTTTGAAAGCGACCTTTAATTCTCTGACAGAGGAAGCGTTTGTTCTGACATCTTTAAAATATATATGTTAAAGGGTTACTATTGGGTACTTAGGAAAAGAAAAGGTACTCAGCTTTGAGAACCTGTGCAACTTGTGAGGACCCTTACAGTCAAACGAACTTTGACTACGATTTTGAACCACGAAACAGTTTAATGGAAGGAACGACTCGTCATGAATAATATTCCACCATTAATGATAAGTCAATTTCATCGTTAATTAAAAAAATGAGGAACATCGATAATAACACGAAAGTTGTAGAACATTATTCATACAATCATACCTCATTATCATTCAACACAACATGTTAACTCAAAATTGTAAATAAGATGAGGATTCCCCAACATATATTATCTCCCCGATGCAAACTACTAAACCACCGAAGATTGAACACAAAATCGTCTTTAAACATGCCAAATCGTAAGAAAATCAAAAGTGGTTTGCCTAGGGTCCTCAGGTAAATAACAGGGTCCTTTGTATTTGTTTCATATCAGAGAACCCATAAAGACTCTGAGTACCCGCCAGGGACCCTTTAACTCACTTGTGAATGATTCCTGTCAGTGATATGACATGTCTGACTGTTTTTAAAGCGACCTTTAATTCTCTGACAGAGGAAGCGTTAGTTCTGACATCTTTAAAATATATATGATAAATGGTTATTATTGGGTACTCAGGAAAATAAAAGGTACCCAGACTTGAAATTTTGTTTTGAGAACCTGTACAGCTTGTGAGAACCCTTTCAGTCAAATGAACTTTGACTAGGATTTTGAACTCTGAAACAGTTTAATGGACGGAACCGCTCGTCATGAATAATATTCCACCATTAATGAAGTCAGTTGCATCGCTATAAAGAAGAATGAGCAACATCGATAATAACACGAAAGTTGTAGAACATTATTCATACAATCATACCTCATTATCACTCAACACAACGTGTTAACTCAAAATTTAAAATAAGAAGGTGTGTTCCCCAACATATATTATCTCCCCGATGCAACTACTAAACCACCGAAGATGAACAAAAACCGTCTTTAGACACGCCAAATCGTAAGAAAATCAAACGTGATTTGCATAGGGTTCTCAGGTAACCAACATGGTCCTTTGTATTTGTTTCTTATCAGAGAACCCGTAAAGACTCTGAGTACCCTCCATTCAAGAGTTAACCCACCATAATGATTCCTGACAGTGACAGTGATAGCGACAGTTATAACATGTCTGATTGTTCCGAAAGTGACCTTTAACTCACTCGTGAATGATTGTGTAATAATTCTGTCTTTAAAATAAACTCCCTCTGTTCCAATATTGAAAGTCTTTCTACATATTATTCTTTTCCCATAAAGGATGTCGTTTGTTTTTTCAAGAAAGGTTATGTGTAGAATAATGATGTGGCAAATGATTAATGAGGGATATAAGAGACATTTTAACACATTTCTTAATATGTGTGAATAATTCTTAAACGACATGTTAGTGGAACAAGGAGTATAGGTTACTCTAAAAGGAGTATTATTGGGTACTCACGTATAGAAGGGGTACTCAGAGTTGAATCATTTTGTGAGAACCCGTATAACGTCTGAGGAACCGTACGTAGTCATGTTATACAAACAGTCAAACAGTCAAAAATATATAACCACCTAATTAGTCAAACAGTCAAAATTTAGATAAGTTAAGACCAACCGTAAAAAATATACAACCACCTAATTCAACCAAAAACATAAGCTAAGACAAACAGTCACATAGTCATGTTATACAACCACCTAATCATCTAGCAACCATAGAACCATATCATTGCCGAAGAAATATGCAACATGTCAAAACTTTTCTAAAAGTTTTAATATCTTCAGGAGCAATATTGAATAAGTTGTCGTCGGTGAACATCAGTGCAAATGTAGTCCGTAGCATGTATATCCCACACTCGCCTCTGCGTACCATCAATTAGACCTTAATAGTCTCAAAATGAGTCAATCATAAGATATTCTATCATAGACTTAATTAGAAAACTTACGAGAATTTTTGCTGTAGAAAATTCGGATCTCGCATGTAACTCAACTGCGTCAATCCGTTCATAAGTCCCATGTCCAAGAACACTATTGGAAGTACATGTAGGATACCAGCACATGCCTTTTCAATGTTTGTGCCTATCACGTCAGCTGAAAGTTCCGAGTCATAGACAGTCATTGCGTTGTTCTTACAATCCACAACGGCTAGGACCCAGTGCTTGTAGTCCTTGTTAACCGGTACGACGATGAGTTTGGCCACTCTCCATGGCACAGACCCCCATTCCTCAGCAGTCCCGAGAGCATATTCAGTAAGAGTCTTTAGCATATCATCATTAAGCTCCCTTCGACCATCCATCGTGAAGACGTTTATATAGTTGGCAAACATCATCGGCATGAAAGCAATATCCTTGCAAGCTTCCGCCACATTATTCTGGATGGCGATAAATCCCTTCATGGATTCATCAACGTGCTGCAAAAGAGAAATATAAATATATATCACACATATTTAAAGTAAATAATCAAGTAAATCTTACCGCGCTATCGATCCACTTCTTTGCTGTCCAAAGGGTGAGAAACCACTCCTTCGTCTGCGGTCCTAATGTGCATTGAACGTTTTGGCCGCTACGCATGTTCTGAATCCTTTTTCCGACTGGGGTCCATCCTTTCAACCTATATTTTATGAAGTTGGAAACAAATGTAGAGTTTCTGCTTCTTGGATCTGTCGTTGGTGGCGGGATCGTGTACGGATGAGACTTATACTTGGACGGTCTCGCTTGCCTAGGTCGGACATTATGCGTTCTCGCCTTGGCTTTCCCTTTGTCTCGTGGGTGGTCCGACACCTGCAATGGCTCCTGTTGCATCTCCACCTCTCGCGAGAGCTCATCCGGCATATCTTCTTCTCTTATTTGCTCCTCCGCCACGGCTTCTCCTTGCGGGCCATCCTCGGGCCATCCGCCGGACCAGCAGCTCATCATGTCCCCACGGTTGGGATTGATCAGTCGCGGCTATGAGCCATAACAAAAAAATATTACCCAAAAATAATGTAATAAGTGGTGCAAGACAATGTTTGCGTACCTCCAAAACCGTGGAATTTTCGTTGAATGTCTTGCCGCAACAGATCAACGCGGTCCAAGACGGCACTATTTCCACTGCCTATAAGCTCATTTCTGAACGCATCGATCTTGCTACAGATGCCTTCTTCGAGATTTCGTAACTTCATATCAACCCCTTCTTGAAACGTGCGAAACCACACAGGCGGGGGACTGTTGCATGTGATCACTCGCCTCGTATTGCTGATGGCGAGAACGTCTCGACGGTTGAATGCGGAAATCAAAAAAATAATCATGAGGTCCTTCTGTGGGTGGTCGCATTGACAACTCTAAGACACATGTCACGGTCCTTCCTTGCTCTAGTAAGGATGTGACATGGTCAAGCAATTCATCGGCTTCTTGATTGCCAAAATCCACACCTGTGTAGTATGCGGCATGCATCTCTTCCGCTGTAGGAACCAATATTCCAACAATGCTTTCTGATTGAAGTGCGTCACCGGTAATTATTGATAGCTTTGGAGCTTTTTTGGTGCTCCACCGCGATGTATTCCAGCGACGAACACGTGGGAATATAGGCTCCTCTACGCGACGGGCAAACCGAGGCACGATCCTAGGTATGCATTTTTTTACGCTAGAATCCCACCAAAGTTAGAAATACTATTCTTTAGAGTTTGTTGAAAATTTATAAGACTAGCTAGGGTTTGTTGAAATTAATTCTTGAAGCGGATGTACGAATCCGCTCACGCAGAAACTAGAGTAGTCGCTGCCACCTCCACTCTGTTTTGTCTCGTACTCACTCTTCTTCCGTACAAGATCTCTTTTTAACGTGTCCAGGACCTCACCGAAAGCCACGGTCCCCCATGGATATCGGTTCCATGAAGGCAACTCTTCTACTAACGAAAAAGCCCAGTCTGGCACGACGAGATCCTTCTTCGTTCGACGAGGAAGGAGGACGCATGCGGCAAAGTAGAGAAGCGTCACTTCACCTTCTCAATGTTAAACTCCGTGGCATCTTCATCGGGCAATTCTACCATTCGGCTCTCCAAGTAGGATTTTCTGATTGGATCCATCCCGAGAAAGTGGCGATCACGAAACCCCGTCCTCTTGTTCATGTCCGAAATATTGGAGGAGCAGTTGAAGCCTGTGATCAAACAGTACTCCTTAATAGAAAGCGGACTGGGCTTTGATTGATGATCATCATATTTCATTTCGATTGTTGATCGAAATCTGCCTCTTCATTAAAAACCAAATTAATTGGTGCAAGAGGTTCTTGCATCGTGGCGCAGCACAGATTACGTGGCCAAGTTGTGATGTTAGTACTTCGCGAAGCTCGGCTTGGTTCAGGAAATGGATTATACGCTCACTGGCCAGCACGTAATCCGCGGTGATGACGACGCTGCAGTCGAAGTCATCATCCTGAGGAAGTTGTGGTTTCAACAAAACCTATATAAATTAAGAAGAAAATCATATTTAGTCGAGTAAACGTTTTAAACTGTTTTTTACAAATGACGTGCATTGGGTTCTCAGACTTTATACAGGTCCTCAGAAGTGAGCACCAATCTGAGGACCCATAAAAAATATGTGAACCCATCACATCGCGAAGGTAGGTTCTCAGACCGCGTAAGGGTTCTCAAATCTTACACAGGTCCTCAGACATGGACTCAAATCGGAGAACCGGTCTGACATCTGAGAACCTTTTCTCAGATAGACCACAAACGGGTTCTCAGAACTTACATGGGTCCTCAGACATGGACTGAAATCAGAGAAGCAGTCTAACATCTGAGAACCCTTTCTCTTCTAATCGATTGAATTCTAAAAATAATTTTCTCACGATTTAAACTCAGGCAACCCATCAACCATCAAACACCCACAAAATCAACAATCATATAATGGCCGGTTGTGTGAACCTGCTCCGCTATGTGAGTACCCACGAAATCAACACACGTCGAACACCCAAATAACAGAGAAAACCACTCGGTCACGTCTCGAAACAACTGAAGAAGTCAAATAACTTACAGTTTCAGATGCCATTGCGTGAGTTCTTAGTGCTGTAAGCTGAAAATCTTCACAGGGTTCTCACGATCTCGCTATTTCTTTTTTGGAAAACTCGTCTTTTTTTCGTCTGGGTCTCTCTGGGTCTCACGTCGTTTGGGTTACCCCTTTTTTATTTTTTTATCTTTTTTTTTCGTTTTCATCACTTAATTCTAATTAATGCCCCCAACTACCCTTTAAGTAAGGTATTTCAGTACTTTTCCGGTAGTTAGTAATGGTAGAAGTGTCTATTAAAAAAATGGCTGTCATTCACCTAAAATAATTTGGGATGAAATCATTTAAGCTAAAATACCCTCCCAACTTCTTACCTAATAATAAAAGCCTCGTTCTCATCGCAACGAACGGAAATTACGCGGCTCCCAACATCACATAGAAAGAGCCGTTTTTTCGCATGTGAGTTCAGTCCTAGTTCATTTATCTGGCGTGTCTCAGATCTTCGTCGCGCTCTCTCGTCCTATTTCGATTACGATTTCAATCTGAAAACATGGCTGCTTCCGCTGCTTGCGCTTCTGGATCGGCCGTTGTCGCTTCCGCCGTTTCTCGCCGGGAAATCGCCGATTTCAGTTGCTTGTCCTCGGCGGTGAAGCTCCCTTCGTGCCTCAATCCGAAATGCATGTCGATTAGATCTTTATCGTCCGCTTCAGGTATGCGTAGTTTGACGGCCTTTCCCGCCTTTTCTTTTCTATTCGGTAAGGCGTGGGATTTTACAAATTGAGCTTTCAAAGTTTGGGAATATCTGTGTTATTAGGTGGGGGATGTAGATTTTCGCTTTTTGATTGGAAACCATGGGTTGGGTTAGTGAAAACCATCAGCTGATTTCATTAGGGTCCATCTTTGATTTTTGTATGAGTAGGGATAAAGGCCCAAGTGGCTACTGTTGAGCCATTGAGTGCTGAACCAGCAAAGAAGTTAGAAGCGCCCGTTGTTGTCGTCACTGGGGCTTCGAGAGGCATCGGAAAATCAGTTGCGTTGGCTCTTGGAAAATCTGGTTGCAAGGTAAAATCTTTTCGCGTTCATGATTTATATATCGAGAAAGTGAACACAACGTATATTGACGTATCTTCTTAAAACGTTTGTGTGGATGTTCGAAACTAACAGCGGTATGAATTTGATTGTGGTTCAATGTGCTGCAGGTTCTTGTTAATTATGCGAGGTCGTCGAAGGACGCAGAAGAAGTATGCAAAGAGGTCACTGCATTCTTTTTCTATTTTTGTGCTCTGTTCGGTAGGTTGAGGTCCAAGATGGTTAGTGGGAAAATAGGAGTCATCCCCTTGTTTCTATTTTATTGCAGATCGATGCTGCTGGTGGACAAGCTCTTGCTTTTGGTGGAGATGTTTCGAAGGAAGCAGATGTTGAGTCAATGATTAAGACTGTAAGACAACACTTGTAATTTTGTCGTTTCACTTATACATTTGACTACGCAGATTAATGAGCATGTTTGCCGTGCTTTTGAGATTTCTGCAGGCAGTTAATATATGGGGAACGGTTGATGTATTGATCAATAATGCAGGTCGCCTACTGCTCGACTGTCCTTAGCAGATATTTCTTCGTTTTGGTTGTCTTTTACATACTGTTAACCAACTCCAGGTATTACAAGGGATGGTCTATTGATGAGAATGAAGACATCTCAGTGGCAGGAAGTTATTGATCTCAACCTTACTGGAGTTTTCCTTTGTACACAGGTCAAATTTCTGTCCTCATGATATGCCAACAGCATCGGAGCACCATAGAATCAAACTTGATCCATTATTCTTTATTGCCTGTATCTCTGCAGGCAGCAGCTAAAATAATGATGAAGAAGAGAAAGGTATACATATGTCTATGCGTGCTCATTCGTCTGTCTTTGGGCCGTTTATCTTAGAATTTTGTGAGGCATATTTTTTCCCATCTCGTCTTTTGAAGGGAAGGATAATAAACATATCCTCAGTTGTTGGTATCATGGGCAATGTTGGGCAAGCGAACTATAGTGCTGCTAAAGCTGGGGTCATCGGATTTACAAAATCAGTTGCAAAGGAATACGCAAGCAGGAACATCACCGTATGTGATAAATAACACTATTTTCCACTATAATCTTATAGTAGTACACTTCGTAGTTTCTAAATCTTTTGTTTGACAGGTAAATGCCATTGCCCCTGGTTTCATTGCTTCTGATATGACAGCTAAGCTCGGAGAAGACTTTGAGAAGAAGATATTAGATGCTATTCCACTGGGTTAGTTGCCATTTATCACTCGTAAGCTTCTCATGAGATGTATACTTTATTACATCATTGTTCGTGTTTATACTTCATATTCGTATGCATGAAAAGTAGTACGTTTTGTAATAAGTTTCAACTGTTGTTTTCGAAATCAAATTCAGGGAGATATGGCCAACCAGACGAAGTTGCTGGGCTTGTGGAGTTCTTGGCTCTGAGCCCTGCAGCGAGTTACATCACAGGCCAGGTTTGTTCATCTGCTAATGAAACAGAGTAGTATCTTCTGTTTCGCCCTTACACGGAAATCTTGGTTAAAAAATGATTGGTGATCTTTGATTTTTTGGATATTGATTATCGTTTTTATATTGGTTAGGTAATCACTATTGATGGAGGAATGGTCATGTAAGAAGCTTTTCTTTCAAATTTCTAATCGGATTTGCAGTGAAATTACAAAATCCTGAGACTGTATTTCCTTCCATTTCTCTGAGTTTACTTTTATCAGTATGGTGTATTTGTCTTCGATGTTGAGTTATTTGGTTGATTGAAACGAAAACAACACTGATAATAGAAGACAAATTTTGAACCCATTAAACAGTTTTCGAGTAGATTTGCGAGAGAATAATAATTGATTAAGCACGTGCAACTTCTCTTAATGTATACTTTGCTACACCTTTGTATTTATTTCTAATTACAAGATGAGAGCATTTAATCCTCCAATCGTGTGACGTAGCATCAAAATATATTTGATTATTCTAAGAAAACAAAAGGCTTGTTGGACGCGTGTTGCCCTAGTTTAATACTCACTCTGTCCCATAATACATGTCGTCTTAGAATTTATTTGTGTTTTTAAATATATGTCGTTTTACACTTTTGAAGATAAACAATATTGATTATTTTCAGTTTTACCCCTTATATTTAATAGAATTTGTTAAGTTAAATTACATAACATAATTAATTAAGGGTATAATGGAGATGTTACTTTATTTCTTAATATGCGTGTAATATCATTAAACGACATGTATTAAGGAACATAGGGAGTAATATATAGGACTCATGTTTAAGATACACATGCCTGAGCAAATATATCAAATTATTTTATATTATTAATTAAGCTATTTAAAAAAATAATTTTTTTATTTAAAGATAAAATTGTGATAAAATAAATAATAAATGATAAATTATAATGAAGCATATCAAATACACAGACGAATTACCACTTTTTATCTTTGCTAAGCTCTTTATACTAGTACTCTTTGAACACTCAGATGTGTGTGCTATAATATATAATATTAAATATATTAAAATAATTAATTGAAATTATAATTTAAATTTTATTATGTATATATAAATATAAAATTAAAGTATAAGAATTAACTAAAAATAATGTTAAAAATATTGGGTGGTTTTAAATTTTATTATTCATTTTTTTTTTTGTGAAATTGACAGATCAAGTAGCAGTTTATAGCCACCCTCACGTTTAATAAAATGGAATATGTAATATACTAGTATACCTATTTTTAAAACATCATATGTGTGTGCAATAAAATAAAATTAATTTATATTCGGTGGTTTAAATAAGTTACATACTAAAAATAGAATAACGTAGTAATTATAACTATGAGGTTAAGACTACGTGGTTTAATAATTTTTTAATAAATTAATGTAAAAAAATCTGATTTATAAATAAACCGACCAATTTAAAGTTTTAATCCACCTAAGTTTTATAAAAAGTATAGAGAGGGTAGATTACTTGATTTTATCCTTTCTTTTCATTAGACTAGGTTTAGAGCCGTGCGATGCACGGGGTTTCTTTTTCAATTACAAGTATATACACGACATTATGTTAATAACAAAAAAGACACTCGTTTATGCAGATAGATAGAATGATCGATGAAATACCCTTGATTAAACGACAAAATGGCATGTATGACGGCTACTTGTATTGATTTGGCTCATACAATAAAGGAACGAAGACGTACACACGGGGTTATTTTTTGTCAAATATAATCATAATTTTCAAGTTAGACAAGTTTTGTGTACATATCAATATTTTAATTGCATAATATAGAATTATTGCAGGATTATCCTTAGCTTTTTATAAAAACAATAATAAATAACATATTCTATAGTCTCATAGCCGTGCCTACAGTCTTACAATGTTCAAGTAGTAGTTGTGCAGGCTTACAGTCTTACAATATTTTAGTACCGTCTCATAGCCGTGCATCGTATACTCTTACAATGTGTAAGTGGTGCAGCCTCACAGTCTTACGTTCTTTCGATCGCACAAATGTGACACAATCTTAAACCTTCGCACTGTATATTCTGAAATATTTTGTATATGATCGCAATACAGTGCAGTTGTTCGCCTATGAGCGATGAATTATGTTGGATTTTATTATGTGGTGGGAATATACAACGAAAACTTTCTAAATATTCCATAAAATAATAAAATATCTAGACAGACAATGACATATTTGTATTATTGGTTCGAAGAACTACGACTAGTTGTTGAAGAATATTGATAGAGTGAGGAATTCCCCGAACTCCTGAATCTTCTCAAGCAATACATCGTGTACTAGTCGTCTGCATGCATCAATGAAAGAGCCGATAGCAGCATGTATACACCACATTCGTCGCTGATTTATACAGACAAAAGAAATGAAAAATTAATTTACGAAGTAGTAATTATAAACAATAAATACATTAAGAAATGTGTAATACCTTCTCGCCTGATGGGAAAAACTCAGGGTCTCTAGAAACAGTGAAGTTAATTATCGAGTTTACAATGCCCAAATCTCGAATAATATATGGTATCGTAACCTGTGTTTTTTTAAACGCCTTTTCAAAGAACCTCATATCCCGATCAATAGAATGTTCAGAGTCATGCACTATTATTAATTGTTTTCTATAATCAACAATGTATAGCATCCAATGACATTCATTCATGTTCACTGGAATAACTATACTATTCGTCTTTCCATGGAACATACCACCAATTCTCCACGATACTCCGTGCATATGGGTGAAGGGCGGATATGCTATATGTCTATCACCACCAAATCCGTTACAACTGTTTAAGATAGTGTACTCTTACAACATTGATTCAATGTTAGTAGCAGTCGTACAATCGATAAATGATGCAGTTTTTAAAAACGATCTTACACTATCATTTTATCATTACATAACATAACAACCGATCAATGGAGCAATCTGACATTGTTTTTAGCAATAGACACTTATCGATTTCTCTCAGCTCCATCAATGAGTAATAAAAAACTAAGAACTGCTAAAGTTTCGCACTTGCTTCTACTACCATTATTCAAGCGTGATGAATCGCAAAAGCAGAATTTCACAATCTCATTATTAAAACCCAACGTCATAAGAATCGAACGGCATATGATATGAGCTCTCAACTCTTATTTTGGTTTAGATAACATGAGTAAGAGGCAGAAACAAACAGCATAACATAGCGTAAAATCGCTATTGTAGGTTTCATGTTCGAGCCATTCATGAACAGTGGTTTCGGCCGATTTTGATGCAAGTAAGTGTGAAATCGCCGAGCAAATGAGGATTGAATCGTGCGATTGTAGAATGATTTTAGTTAACCAATCAAGTACTAAATACGGGCGATTTCAGGATATAAAATCGATCAAAACCCTGAGAGAGTAAAATCGACAGATTATAGAGTGAGACGATGATTTCGATGTAACTAAGAGATGAACTAAAGTAATCAAGTAATCGATGTAAGGAGTACTTAACCATGGGGGTAAACCACGTCACCTAATAGTCAAATCTTACACAATCTTCCAGGCTCTTATATTTATCTACTAATCTATGAAAAGAAAACCCCAGAGTAACGAAAACTTTCAGAAATAAAAATGGAAAGAACAAAGGAAACAAAAGCAAGGTTTGATAAGTTCTCCCAAGGATCAAACTCGACCAGCCCAAGACCCTAGCATGCTGTAATTTCAGACATATGGAAGGTAAAAATTTTATATAACACATGGAAATTCAGTTATGTTTATTATATTTCTTTGGTTTAATAAAATCTCTTTGGCTTAATGAAATCTCTACTCGAAATAGACCATGTAGTTGAAACCCCTAATTTCTGGAGTTTTTATTTAATGCTAACATGCTATTTATATTGTTCAGGCTGAAGTTTGGAGGATTTATTTAGACCACGAATTATAAGTAAACCAAGGTTCTGAAACCGGGTTTCCGAACCGGATCGGAAATTTTAGTGGTTTAAGGTTTAGTGGTTTAACCGTTATAAAACCGGAACCAAATCGGAGTACCGGTATCTCTATATATAACAAATATATATTTTATAAATAAATTAATCAAAATATCAAAGAAAATATACATATCTTATGAATTTTTCCCAGTTAATAAGTTTATAAAATTAAGTGGCAAATTATATAAAACTAAATTATGTAGGGGTTAAAAATTAATTGCAATATGGGATGTAAAGTATTAAAATTTATCAATTTGGGTCAAAAGTAAACATAAATAAAAATAATGGGCTTATAACGTAATTATAAATAGAAAAAGGAATATGTTGGGTGGGGTTCGAACCCAGCCCATCAGCGTTAGTAGCAAGGTCACTTTACTATCAGACCAAATCAACATATTCGTAAATTTTCTCTTTTTTATATTACTTATGAATAATTAAATATTTATTTTTTTTATAAATGTAGACCAGACCGGAACCGGACCGGATTTCCGACCGGTTCGCCGGTTTCCGGTCGGAACCGGCCGGTCCGGTCCGGTCTTAAAAAACATGAAGTAAACTAGATATAAGAGCGATTTAGGACAACTCTTTGGGTGGAAAGTAACTTTGAACATTTAACTTAGTATTGATTCTTTCACCCCCTTAGCTGCCACGTCATCAACTCGTTCATAGCCGAGCTATACAAGTAGCGATGATGTGCGGGTCCAAGGTGCATGGTTGGGGCGGCTCAACACTTGGACGTTTTCTACCCAAAGACGCATGAACGGAATCCGACGAGGTAACGGGGGACTCGGCCGCAGCCGGCGAGGTCGGCACGGTGACCGGTCAGGCAAGCGGCCTGGCTGGGCTGCGCGCCCACATTGGGCGCGGGGCTATGCGCGGGCTGCTAGGGCAGCGCGTGCATCGTGGACACATTGGGCTTAAGGGCATGCGGGGACTTCTCGGCAGGGTGTGCGAGAGTTGGCGCGCATGGACTTAGGCAATGGGCGAGACTACTCGGCAGGGCTTGTGCGAGGATTGGCGCGCGAGGCTGGGGCAGCGCGCGCACAAGAGCGCGGCACGCGGTGCGGCACTTAGGCAAGCAGCGCGCGCAATGGTGCGCGCGTGCATGCGAGCTGGCGCGGACACTGAGGTTCGGCGGCGGCAACGGCGGACGGTGGTCTAGCGAACTGCGACGACGCCGGTGCTCGGCGGAGCACGACGGCAACCGGCGAAGCACGGCGATGCTCGGCGGCGGTGCGCGGCGGCGGCGACGGCGGTGGTCGGCGGCGGCGCCGAGGTGACGATGGCCGAGATGGGAGGCAAGGCCGGACCTGGCCCATGGGCGGGCCAGGCGGGTGTGCGACAAGGCAGGCGCGCCCGGGCTGGGCTGGACGCGGTGCGCGCAGGGCTGCAGCGGAGCGGGGGCGATGCGAGCTGCGGAACGCTATGTCCGCGGAAGCTTCCAAGGAGGTTGAATTGGTCCACAGATTTGGTAAAGATTCTTACTATATTTAGGAAATGATATTTACCATATTTAGGGAGATCTTTAAGGAACGATTTGGGAGATCTTTGAGGAGATCTCTTACTCATTCAAAGGAGGGTATGGCTTATAAATAGAGCCTTATTCGGCCAGCCCAAACACTTCAGAAATTCGAGAGTTGATTGCCGATTTTCGAGAGCACACCAAGTCACGCAATTGAGTCTTTGGCGCAAGGGATTCGACGGGGTCGCTTAGAGGTTTCACGAGCGAGTGAGGCGAGTGATTAAGATCCCAATGGGACACTTAGGATAACCATGTAGTAGCTTCGTTTGGGGTAGCGAGGTGAGGCCGAGATGTGTTCGGTTCCACACGGGTTTGAGTTTTCCTATTGTGTACGTTTTGTTCGTTGAGGAATAAAACGGGGCTAAGTCGAGGAGCGACTCGGCGTGTCCCCTTAAATTATGTTGTCTTGTTTGTCTTCCGCTTTACAAAGCAGGACGACGTGTTGGAGAGGCTTATCGCGGCTAAGACGGAACGCGCGGGGCGGATCAACTTAGACGGAGCCAGTTGTGAAGGCGTGGTTACGAGGATAATTTCGAAAAAAATTGTCTAAGTACCGGATTTGCAACAAATTTGGTATCAGAGCCATACTCTCAACAGCATCATGGCCGACGGCAGTCGAACGACGGGAGCGCATTTGACGGACTTGGAGACGAAGACAGCTCATCTTCAAGTTCAGCTCGACGGCCTACCTAACTTGGAGCAGTTGGTGGCCGATGTAGCGACAGGCACGGCTGGCGGATGAGGCGCGGACAGCTAAGATCGAGGCCAAGCATGCGGCGTTTCGAGTCTTGGCGGCGGGCGGCATGGGCGCACCGGTTGCGGCAGGGGGCCGCAAATCCGCGCGCGAGCCAAGCATATTCCACGGGGCCAGGGACGCTAAAGAGTTGCTGAATTTTCTGTAAAACATAGAGGCCTACTTCCATGGGGCGAGAATAGCCGACAACGAGAAGGTGGACGTAGCTTTGAACTACCTTGACGGGGACGCAAAGCTGTGGTGGCGGACTCGACTTTCGGCGGACGAACAACTCCACCGGCCGAGGCTGGCCAACTGGGAGGAGTTCAAGCGAGAGTTGAAGGCCCAGTTTCTACCCGGCAACACCGCATTGGTGACGCGTGAGGTGGTGCGGCGTTTGAAGAAGACCGGGAGCGTAAGCGATTACGTGAGACAGTTTCTTCTCTGATGCTCGACATTACGGATATGTCGGAGGCGGACAGGTTATTCAACATTATGTCGGGGCTCAAGGGTTGGGCCCAGGCCGAGTTGGCGCGCCAAGGTGTGTAAGACCTTACGGCGGCCAATGCGGCGGCCGATTGACTTGTGGAGTTCAAGCCGATCGAAACGCAAGCCGTGGCAAGTGGGGCTGTGGCGGCTTCTTCCTCGATGAAAAAGGAGACCAAGAAGAAAGATGCAAGAAGGCTAAGAAGGCAATGCCGGCCAAGCAGGCGCAACCGCGACCCGCAAACGATGGATGCTACGTTTGCGGTGTAGCCAGGCACATGGCCCAGCAATGTCCGAAGCGGACGCGAGCGGCGGCCTTGGTGATCGAGGATGGCGCGGACGAGGCCGAACCATCAAGGATGGGCTAGATTCGGATGTTGAGCGCGGTGCGGTGCAGCCCTCCGACGAAGAGCCTTATGTTCGTCAAGTGCACGATCGATGGGAACGGTGTCTTCGGACTCATTGATACGGGAGCGAGTCACACGTTCGTGTCGAATCACTTGATCGAGGATCTTCAACTGGACGTGCACTACCATGGAGGTACGATGAAAGCCATCAATTCCCAACCAGCGAAGGTGGCCGGCTTGGCGCAGGCGGCGCTCGGCGTGGGCACTTGGCGGGACGGGTCGAACTCACGGTGACCGAGTTGGACGATTTCGACCTAATCTTGGGGCTGCAATGAGAGCTGCGAAGGTGACGGTGGACCCTTTGAGCAATCGGATCATGATCAAGAACGGAGGAAGCAAAGTAGTTGAGTGCGAGCTGCTGAGGGCCGAGGTGGGCACGGAGCGGGTCCGGACCATCTCAGCACTACAACTCCGCGATGGACTGAGGCGGGGCGAGCCGACGTACGTAGCGGCGCTACTACTAGACCATGGCGAAGGCAAGGCAGAGGTGCCGAGCGAGCTGGCGGGGGTTCTTATCGAGTTCGAGGACTTGATGCCGGCCGAACTTAAGGAGTTGCCGCCCAGACGGGCCATAGACCATCACATTGAGCTGGAGCCAGGGGCGAAGGCACCAGCACAAGTACCATATCGGATGAACCCGGCAGAGCTGGCCGAGTTAAGGAAGCAATTGGACGAGCTCCTGGAGGCGGGGCTGATCCAACCGTCCAAGGCTTCATACGGTTCGCCGATTCTGTTCCAAAAGAAGAAGGACGGTTCGATGCGTTTCTGCGTCGACTACCGCGCATTGAACAAGGTTACCGTGAAGAACAAGTACCCCATTCCAAATGCGCTGGACTTATTCAACAAGTTGGCCAAGGTGGAGTGCTTTTTCAAGGTGAATTTGAGGTCAGGGTATTGGCAGGTGCGGATCACCGTGGGCGAGGAGGCCAAGACAACGTGTGTGACGAGATATGGGTCGTTTGAGTTCTTGGTGATGCCTTTCGGGCCAACCAACGCACCAGAAACATTTTGTAACCTAATGAATGATGTCCTTTAAGAGTTTTTGGACAGGTTTGTCGTCGTGTACCTAGACGACATTGTGATATACTCACAGAGCATGGCTGAGCATGTGGGGCATTTGCGAGCGGTCTTCGAGGCATTGAGGAGACATCGCCTCTACCTCAAGCGCGAGAATTGCGACTTCGGCTTGAGGGAAATCACCTTCGTGGGCCATATAATCTCGAAGGAGCAGATTAGGATGGATGAGAAGAAGGTTCGTTCCGTGGTCGAAAGGGAAAGGCCAAAGAACGTGACGGGGTTGCGATCTTTTCTTGGAATTGCGAACTACTATTGACGGTTCATCAAGGGTTACTCGCACATTGCGAGTCCCTTGACTGACATGCTGAAGAAGGGAGCACGATGGCATTGGTCGGAGAAGGCCGAGGCGGCTTTCGAGGAGTTGAAGGGCGCATTAGCGACCGAGCCGGTGTTGAGACTGATGGACTTCACCAAACCATTTGAGGTGCATACGGATGCATATGGGGCTGCTCTGGGAGGCGTACTCGTACAGGAAGGTCACCCGGTGGCATACGAGAGTCGAAAGTTCAACGAGACGGAGGGCCGATATTCGACTCACGGAAAGGAGATGACGGCGGTGATCCACTGCTTGGAGACATGGCGGCACTACTTGCTTGAAACGAAGTTCGTGGTGGCCACGGACAACGCCGCCAACACATACTTCAAGACGCAGAAGAAGTTGACTCCAAAGCAGGCGAGGTGGCAGGAATTCTTTGGCGAATTCGACTTCGTTTGGATTCACAAGTTGGGTCGGCACAACAATGTGGCCGACGCGCTAAGCCGCAAAGATGTGGAGACCTTTGTTAGTTCGTTGAGTGCGGCAACCTCGGACTTCGTGGCGAAGGTGCGCGAGGCGGCCGAGGCGAGCAAGGCTTACAAGAAGCTCGTTGAAGAGGTCAACGAGGGAGTGGTGCGCCAATACTGGCTCGAAGATGGGATCTTGGTGGCCTGAGGCGGGCGAGTGCTCATTCCAAAAGGCACGCTGCGGCAAGAGTTGCTATGCGAGCACCATGACACACTATGGGCGGGACATCCGGGGATGGATAGGATGTACGCGCTGCTTTCTTCCAGGTTCATCTGGCCGAGGATGAAGGACGACGTGGAGGCCTATGTCCGTACTTGCTTGACATGCCAGCAAGATAAGGCCGAACGGCGTAAGCAGGCCGGTTTATTGGAGCCGCTGCCCATACCGACGAGACCGTGGGAGGCGAAGGAGTCGGCGGAGATATTCTTCAGGCACGTTGTTTGCACCGGCACCATACGAGTGTTTGCACCGGCACCGACACGTTGTTCGAAGATGGCAGTGTTTGCACCGGCACCATACGAGTGCCCGGCGAAGGAGTCGGCGGAGATATTCTTCAGGCACGTTGTGAAGTACTATGGGGTACCAGTCGATCGTGAGGGATCGGGACGCAAGGTTCACGGGACGGTTCTGGACGTTCATATTCAAGCTTCTTGGGACGAAGTTGAAGTTCTCGACGTCTTTTCACCCGCAGACGGATGGCCAAACGGAGCGGGCGATCAAACACTTGAAGAATACATGAGGCACTTTGTGGTGGCGAGTCAGACGAATTGGGTCGATCTACTCGACGTGGCGCAGTTTAGCTACAATCTGCACCGGGCCTCAGCTACGAAAGTCAGTCCATTTGAGATGGTCTACGGCTTTCAACCGAACCAACCAGCGGTGGTTGCTACGCGCATGATCGGGGAGTGTCCTGCGGCGTATAAGTTCGCGTGGTCCAGACAGGAGTTGTGGACCCAGGCTAGAGATAGCATGGCGAAAGCACAAAAGCGCATGAAGGGGTATGCGGATCGAGATCGGCGAGAGGTCGAGTTCCAAGTAGGCGACCGGGTGCTTCTGAAACTTCGGCCACACATGTGGAGGCCGGCACCAACGAGCAAGAAGGAGCAACTTGCACGCGGGCTGATGCCGAAGTACGACGGGCCGTTCGAACTGGAGTCTCGAGTCTGGCGTGTGGCCTATCGACTTAAGTTACCGGAGCACATGAAGATACATCCCGTCTTTCACGTAAGTTTTCTTAAGAAGTACCATTCAGGCGACACTTCTGTGGAACAGGTGAAACGGATCCCACCGGGCACCTAGTCGAAGGTGTTCGACAGGAAGGTTAGGAGTATTCTTGACCATCGTCGTTCGTTGGGCATGAACGAGTTCCTGGTTCAGTGGGAGGGCGAGGATGCGTCCGAGACTTCATGGGGAAGTTCGCGGAGATTGCTCAGTTTGAGGGTGAGGTGGCCGAGTATTGGCTGCGAAGCAAGGGGCTGGCTACTGGACGCCGGTGTAAACGAGGACGTCGACCTTCTCCGGGGGAGAATGTCACACCCTTAGCTGCCACGTCATCATCTCGTTCATAGCCGAGCTATACAAGTAGCGATGATGTGCGGGTCCAAGGTGCATGGTTGGGGCGGCTCAACACTTTGACATTTTATACCCAAAGATGCATGGACGGAATCCGATGAGGTAACGGGGGACTTGGCCGGATCCGGCGAGGTCGGCACGGTGGCCTGGCTGGGCCGCGCGCCCACACTGGACTCGGGGCTGTGCGCGGACACTGAGGTCCGGCGGCGGCAACGGCAGACGGTGGTCCAGCGGACGGCGCCGACGACGGTGCTCGGCGGAGCACGACGGCGACCGGTGGAGCACGGCGGTGCTCGAAGGCGGTGCGCGGCGGTGCAGGGGACGGCGACAGCGGTGGTCGACGGCGGCGCCGAGGTGACGACGGCCGAGCTGGGAGGCAAGGCCGGACCTGGCCCACGGGCGGGCCAGGCGGGGGCGATGCGAACAGAGCGGGGGAGATGCGAGCTGCGGAACGCTAAGTCCACGGAAACTTCAGAGGAGGTTGAATTGGTCCAAAGATTTGGTAAAGATTCTTACTATATTTAGGAAAGGATATTTACCATATTTAGGGAGATCTTTAAGGAAAGATTTGGGAGATCTTTGATCTTACCAATTCAAAGGAGGCTAAGGCTTATAAATAGAGCCTTATTCGGCCAGCCCAAACACTTCAGAAATTCGAGAGTTGAGAGTCGATTTTCGAGAGCACACAAGTCACGCAATCGAGTCTTTGGTGCAAGGATTCGACGGGGTCGCGTAGAGGTTTTCACGAGCGAGTGAGGCGAGTGATTAAGATCCCAAGGGGACACTTAGGATAACCGTGTAGTAGCTTCGTTTGGGGTAGCGAGGTGAGGCCGAGACGTGTTCGGTTCCACACGGGTTTGAGTTTTCCTATTGTGTACGTTTTGTTCGTTGAGGAATAAAACGGGGATAAGTCGAGGAGCGAACCTCGGCGAGTCCCCTTAAATTACGTTGTCTTGTTTGTCTTCCGTTTTACAAAGCAGGGCGACGTGTTGGAGAGGCTTATCGCGGCTAAGACGGAACACGCGGGGCGGATCGACTTAGACGTGAGCCGGTTGTGAAGGCGTGGTTACGAGGATAATTTCGAAAAAAATTGTCTAAGTACCGGATTTGCAACAGATTCGTAGTAGTTCATATGTTCTTCAATATGAATCTTCGTACATACGAGGTACGAAATAACATTTTTTAGTCAACCCTAGAATCGGATAGTGTAAAGTATTAGAGTCTATTAGAAGGCAACTTTTGATTAAACCTAGGAATTCAAGTATCGGCCGACTTTTAGTTTTTAACAGAAAATTTAAAATATAGATAATCAGGCGAATGAATTCCCAAGAACACGGCGAAACTAAGTTTTAAGTATAGCAATCGGCCGATTCTGGAAATACATTTGAAGTAATGAACGATGAAGAAACACTCGGCCTAGGTGTTAAAGCATGGCAATTGGGCGAATGAAAGATACATTTACAAGTTGGAATCGGGCGATTTGAAGGTATAATAATCGGGCGATTTAAAGTTCAGGTACACTCGGCGAATTCAAAGTCGGGCGATACTACTTTTGATCGAAACTCATATTGCCCTTAATCTTGACCAAAATCGGATGTTGACCTAATTTAGACTATTAACCGGGCGACTTAGGGTTTTAAATATTATGTTACACCGAAGATATTTTTGAGCAAATTACTATGGTCAAACCAATTATTTAGGTATTATACTGATACTTTAATATTTTTATTTAAGGGTCGAAAAAAGGAATTTCCTGGAGCAGTAAATTTATTTAGCTTGGACTACAGGTAAGTGGGAATTTCAACTACAACACATAATTTATTTGTATATGCTTGAACTACGTTATGCTTGAGTGTTTATATTATTACGTGAATTATTTGACATGCTTCTGCATGGTAAGTATTCACGATATTAATTCACATTGCATAGTGCATGCACGAGACATTTGGGTTTATGTGAGATGAGCATGCACAGTATTTTTCGCCAGAGGGCGAATTATATTTGCCGATTTATGCATTTGATGTCGACTCGCGGTTGAGTCAAGGCTACTTCTATGGCACCAGGACGGCGTGGTGCGTCGTCGATTATATTATATATTTAATTGGGCTTCTGCCCTGTTTATTTTATTCGGACTGATGCCCTGATAACGGAGGGATGCGGCCTGGAGGGCGCGACCTGGGAAGGGCGACCTAGGGGAAACCCTAGCATAGGCTAACTAGCGTAGGCTACCAGCGTGGGCTACCGCACGGCAGAGGGGACGACCTGGGAGGGTGCGACTTAGGGAAACCAAGCGTAGACTACCCAACGTAGGTCGCTGCCACGTTTATCCGTGTTGGAATAGAGCTATGGTGCATAGTTAGTTAGCCGAGGGCCCTGAGAGATATAAGATCGAGTTTGATTTACGAGGTGTGAGATGCATTGGCGCGGATGCCTTTGCGGGGTTTTCATGTTCATAACATTGCATATTCCTACTTACTGAGGTTTATAGCTCACCCCTTATTTTATGTGTTGTAGGTGCGCGCGACCATGGTACGTGATCGCTTTTGATGGCAAGGCTTATCTTTTGAAGCTTCCAACGCCTTTTGGGAGTGGTATGTACATGGATGCGACCTATGTTGGTCCCGAATGCACCAAACAAGGAATCAAAGAGGCTTTGATGGAATGAAAAAGGGAGAATTTCTCACCTTCAAGTGTGTGTAGTGTGTGAAAACTAGGGTTAGCCTTTTGATCTTTGATTACCTTTCAAATGGTGTTGGTAATACCTTATATAGCACATTAACCCTAGGTATATTAAGGCCCAAACACCAAAAATTAAATAATTACATTCTAGTCCAAAGCCCAAAACCAAGGGATAATTACAATCTTAATCACAAGACTTAAACTATTGACACAATCTATAAATATCCTAACAATCTCCCCCTTTGTGTCAATTGTTGGGAGTCTTGGATCTTGGACATTGTGGTGGTGGATTAGCGTGTGAGTGTTTCGCGAAGTCCTAGCTTGAACTCGAAGGCGCGGAGATTCCTTCGAAGGACCATTCGATCAGCTATAACGTCGATGAGCTTCGCGAATTTGGATCGGCAGAGTGGATCTTCTTCCGAAAGGATGCGGCAAATCCTCATGAGTTTGTCTTGGATGATGGTGAGCGTCCCATCCGAGAACTTTGCCACTTCGGAGCAGCGCAGCAGCCTCATATTTCCCTTGTAGTTCGAGTAGGCGACAGCCGGATCGTCTCCGTCGATCACATCGCCTTCTCGGTAGTCGTCCGCGTTCTTGAAATATGGGCGAGTCAGATTCACCTTCTTCAGGTTGTGTTCCACCGCCATCTGCAGATCGTGGGTGGCGAAGAATCTGACCTGTCGGAGCATGTGGCGCTTGAGAGCCACATATCCCATGGTGACCGGTTCAGCACGTACGAGATGTCCAGAACTTCTGTGGACGAGTCTGAACTGTTTCATGGATTCCAGCATGCTGTATAGGTCACCCAGGCGCAGAAACTTGAAGTCCGCCTCACTGACTTCACTGTAGCTCTCATCCTGCCTCATTACTGTGAAGACTGGATAGTGGACAGGTCCTTTCGACTCTTGGCGGAGGTCAGTGACTTTGCAGATGGGGGCCCGATTCATTTCCAGAGCGATGTTTTCCTCATCGGATAGCGTCCTCTTTGTGCACTTGTTGCAAAGAAGGCTCCATCGATAGAGCTTCTTCTTTTCCTCGCTCCAATTTTGGATGTTCATCAGCTCATATTCGTCGAAGGTTGTGATGATCTGCTCCTTGCGCCGCCAGATCCTCTTCCTGATCTCTTCTTGAAATGGCGCGGTGATCTTTTTGTTTTCCCACGGTGCTTCCGGTATATCCACCGTTGGCACATCCGTTTGAGCTGCATGAGCCTCAGTTTGCTGCGCTTGGAATTGTAGGATGTTCTCGAGCTCGGCAGGTTCGGCGTCATACTCCTCTCCGTTCTCGTCGTCTGCAGTGTTGATCAGCGTACGCGAGGCTTCCATTAGCAGACGTCGAGCGTTTTCCACCAACTTCCTGGCTGCTACTGCATCGGCGGGTGTGTACAACCATTCATCGTTGAAGATGTAGGCCTCGATCTCGTTCTGTGCGCAGTAAATGTCCTCGGATGCCAGGTTGGAATCGATATCGAGAGTGGTATGGCCATGTGGTGGCGAGGGTGTTGCGTCGGAGGAGTTTGTGGATTGTGGGGATGGTTGAGGTGGAGATTCTGGTGGTTCGGTTGAGGTGATGGTTTTGGAGAGGATGATTTGGGTGGCGGGTGGTGTAGATATGGTGGTGGCCTCTAACGTCGATGTGACAGTTAGAGGTTCCGAGATGGTGGGTGGAGACAGTATGGAGGTGGTCTCTAATGCCGATGTGACGATTAGAGTTTCGGAGACGGTAGTGGTTGGTGGTGAGGGTGATTTGGCTAGTGGCTCAGGGTAAGTAAGGTGGGATTTTTGGCTAGTGGGGTGTGAGGTTTCTGTTGCGGGCGTCGTTTCAGGTCCAAAGGAGGAGGGCGGCGTCGATTACATGAGTCCTTGGGGTTGTGAGCCCAGCTGCCTATTCTCCCCCTCGCGGCGATCTTGATCATCGTCTTGATCGTCGCGCCTGATCCCGCTGGATTCGCCTTGAGCACGGCAGGTAATCGGTTGAGTCATAATGGCCTTCATTTGCCGTCCTCCTCGTCAAGTTCCGTCATTGATTCGAAGCGGGCTCTGAGGATGTAGAAGAGCTCCTTGGCGGAAATGGAGGAGAGAACAACGTCTGCGTCCGTATGTTGCATGGGTGGTGGCGTCTCCGGGGCCACACCTTTGCCTTTATCGACGGTGGACGGATCGAGACGCGCGTAGACTTTATCGAGAATCGACGCCTCAAGAGTCTTTCAAACTCTTGAAGACGTGTCTCTAGCGCGGTCTTGGTGACGAATTGGGGTAAATCTAACAAGTTGGAATCACGAAGAAATCCAACTGACACCGAATCGTAGAATATAGCGATCGGCCGCCTGTTTGCACAGGACGGGAAAAGACGGGGTCACTCAGACTTCCCGTTGGCATCATCGATGAGACAAACTCAATCGAATGATGGCCTAGGCTCACGGTTGTTGTGATGTTGGCCGTGCTAGGTCTTCCGCTCTCAGTCACAGAGACATCACCGAGCGTTCTGACAGAGTCACGAAGACTCTGTGGTGCGGTAGAATGAGTATGTGTCCTAGAACGTATGAAACTATGGGGAGTGAGGGCACTATACTCGATGTGCATGAAGAGGATGCAGTCTGAGGCGAGGGACTGCTTGTTTCAACATCGACCATCTCCAAGTGGGATGTCGATGGTATACGTGGCTCCTCGTGGAATGAAATATCTTCCTGTAGAGAGGAAGATAAGTGGGTTGGTGGGGTCGTTTGCGTGGTTGAACCAGATGCCACGTCTTCTACTCGGGAGGTGAACACATCACCTCCTGTACCTATTGGTTCGGCTCGGCTTATTTGTGGCTGAGGAGGTCGATCGTGTTTTTGTTTCGATCGACGCTCCGTGGGGCGGCTTACGTCATCCTCACGCGACCGTTTTTTCGGAACGCGGGTGGAAGAGGATGCGGCGCGACTCGATGACTTTTTGGAGGTGGTGGTGGGGTTTTGGCTAGTCCCGGGGTTAGGAGCAGTGGGGTTGATCTGCGCCGTAGGGACAGTGGATAGAGGTCGGGGGCTTTCGCGGAATGTGGCGGTTGTGGCGCGATATTCTCGGACGTGCGGATTTGTCTGGTCTGCGTAGGCGAGAACTTCGTCCGGAATTATCATGGCGTGTCGATCCTTCGCCGAAGTGTTTTTCTTGGCGAACTTCTCGACAGTGGGGATGAGGAAGTGTTCCGCTGCCGGCCGGATGCGAATGTTGGTGGAGTGCAAGCGGAAATGTTTGATGAGAGCTGGGAGCCACCGCATGTAAGGAACGAAGCGGTTTGTGACTCCCTTGGAGACTTCTCGGTCGCGACGTTGGATCATGGAGACGAGATCCATCCAGATTATGTCGGCGTAGTTGTACTTGCGATTGTGGCGATGCCGGTTAGGATGGTGAGGATTTGAAAGTTTCCGCGGTCCTGACCAGCATGCTTCCCTGACATGCATTTGTTCACCAGCAGGTACAGTGTTCGCCAAGGTTGAGGTAGATTGCGGGTGGTGACTTCACTGAGGACAAGTGGGCCCTTCTTCTTCTTGTTATCTGGTTGATAGCCCAGTCTGTCAATGTCTTCAATGAGTTGTTCGTGCGTCGGTAGTGGATCGTAGGGGGAGTAGACAGGGAGTTGAAGCACTTCTTGGACTATCTTGCGAGTGAGGACCACCGTTTCTTGATCGATTTTGGCGGATAAGGTTTTAGCAAGATGGAGTGGTCCCGCTATCTGCAACGTATGCCAGAATTGTTGAAGATACACTTGTGCTTCTGGCTCGCCATGAGTGAGGGCGTGGCGAAGTGGGTGCCCTTTGAGGATTTCTATAATGACGGGGGCATCGCACCGAAAGCTGGCCAAGTCCACCATGTAGTTGTTGGGAATCAGGGCCACCCATTGACTTATTGGGAAGATCTCCTCGGGTGGTGGGACATAGGTACGTGTGCTGAGTTCGATGCGAGCGACGTCCCTTTGGATTGCAGGCGCCTCAAGCGCTTCAAGTGTACTTTGATCTTTGTTGGTCATATCTGTGCTTGACAGTAATTGTAATATGATTAGTACGGATTAAATCGCGAGAATATGGACATAAATAAGTCGTGGGTGAAACAATGGAAGTGGCCTCAAATAACACATAGACATGTTGAGAAAATTTTCGCATTTAGTGTAAAATTTCGCATGTAATGGAAATTTCGCAGATTATAACACGTAGACATGTCAAGAAAGTTTTTCGCATATTGGGTAAAATTTCGTATCCATGGAAAATTTTTCGCAAGTAGTCAAAATTTTCGCATGCAATGAGAAATTTCTCAGCACTTAGAAAAACTTTTAAATTGAAGACAATTTTCGCATGTAGTGGGAAATGTTTGCAAGTAGTGGAAAATTTTCGCAGATTATGATATATAGGCATGCCGAGAAACTTTTCGCAGATGGAGTAAGATTTCGCATGTATTGGGAAATTTTCGCAACTTATAGCATATAGACATGTCGTGAGAAATTTTCGCAGATTGAGTAAAATTTCGCAAGTATGGAAAATTTTCGCAAGTTAAGAAATCTCGCAAGTTGTCCAAATTTTTCGCATGTAATGAGAAAATTCGCAAATTATCATACATAGACAAGTCGAGAGACATTTTCGCATATATTAAGGAAATTTCGCACTCAGTCTATCCATGAATTTTCGCATACAAGGAAAATTTTCGCAAGTTATGAAATTTCAAAGGATATCCAAAAATTTCTCGGTTGAAATATTTTCTCAAGAGATATTAAGATTTTTCGCAAGTAGAGAAATTCTTCGCAAGTTATATGAAAGATTCGCGGAAGGAAAAAAAACTTTGTGCATTAGAGAAATTTTTGTGTTTCACTGTGGTTGCGAAATAGTGAAGATGCGAAAGATGAAATGTGAAGTGTATTAGAATTTCGCGGGGCTAAACTCACTGTAGCAGAGAAAGTTTTGGCGTGAGGAAAAAGGTTTTCTCGGATGAACTTTCTCGGGACTTAACATGCTATAGCAGCGAAAAAATTTTTAACACATGTAAATTCTCGGACGAAAGTTTCGCAGTTCCTTAGTCACTGTAGCAGCGAAAATTTTAACGCTAGAAATTTCTCGGATAAAAATTTCGCGGGACCTCACTCACTGTAGTAGTGAAAATTTCAACGTAAGAAATTTCTCGGAAAAATTTTCGCGGGACCTTGCTCACTGTAACAGCGAAATTTAACGTTTAAAGCAATTTTTCTGAAAATTTTCTCGGTGAAGAACATGGTGCGAAAACGTTCGAAACGACGCAGTGATTTTTTGCCTTAGACCTACTCAAATCTAAACCAAAATGCAATAATCTGGACTCAATCGACTCGTAATTGGATGGGCAATGCATATTTGGGGGTATTAAACATCAAAAACCTAACATGCGTTTGATTCAGAGCCGAGAAAAATTAATCCTAACCTAACAGATTTAATCAAAAACGGGGCAAAGCGGGATAAAATGAACGGAAATTGGTTTATTTGAGGAGTATTCATACCGAAGAGTTGATTTGCGACAATGGAGTTAGCAGGAAACAGATTTTGATTGCAGATTTGACGACGACGATGATGCGAGGAGTTGCGAAATTTCGGAAGATGGGGTTGCGAAATTTTTGAATTTTCTCGGGAATTTTTAGGATTGTGAAAAACGTTAAGGGTTTAGGGGTTTTAGGGGCTTTGTGACTGTTCATGCGAAATTTGAGTTAATGGGCCGAAATTTCGTGGGCTTGGTCAAAACCACAACTGGGCTGAATTTCGCGGGCTTGGTCAAAATTGGGTCCAATTGAAGTTCAATTGGTCCAATTTTGACTCAGTATGACCAAACTTTAAAATTTCAACCCAAATTTTAGGCAAAATCAGAAACTCCCCCTTAATCTAAAACTTCCCCTTTTTTTTTAAATAATGGAATAATCAGACGCTCCCCCTTAATCGAAAACTCCCCCTTAAAAGGCATAATTCAGAAGACACATAGACAGTGGAGTGAAGTGGAAATGGAAATATGTACACTTTATCAAAGTTCATGTAGGGTCGATTGATCACAACTGAATATTCAACATGCCCAACATAGTCACTAGGTGTTGGAATCGTTTGACATCCAACGGTTTTGTGAAAATGCCGGCCAGTTGATCTTCGGTTGTGACGTAGTGCAATTCAATCGTCCCTCGTTCGACATGTTCTTTGATGAAGTGGTGACGAATATCTATGTGTTTCGTTCTCGAGTGATGTACCGGATTACTCGTCATCGCAATCGCACTCTTTGAGTCACAATAGATGGGAATTTTATCAACATGAAAATTAAAATCTCGTAGTTGGGTTCTCATCCACAAAAGCTGTGAACAACAACTAGCGGCGGCAACATATTCTGCCTCCGTTGACGAAGTTAAGACACAGTTTTGTTTTCGAGACGACCAACTCACGAGTTTACCGCCTAAGAAGTGTGCAGCTCCAGAGGTGCTTTTTCGGTCCATCTTGCATCCTGCGTAATCCGAGTCAGAGAATCCAACCAGCTTGAAGTCCGATCGAGTGGGGTACCATAAACCTAGATTGGGTGTTCCTTTGAGATAGCGGAGAATCCTTTTGACAGCAGTGAAATGGGATCCTTCAGTGTTGCCTGAAAACGAGCGCAGATTCCTGTCGAGAGAACGATATCCGGTCGACTAGCAGTGAGGTACAAAAGAGAGCCTATTATCCCTCGATACACGGTTTGGTCAACGGGAGCACCAGATGGGTCCGCGTCGGGTCGGCCAGAGGGTGACATAGGTGTAGCGGCAGTCTTAGCATCCTTCATTCCATATTTCTCTAGGATGTCATGGATGTATTTTGACTGATTGATGAAGATTCCGTCGGGGAGCTGCTTTACTTGAAGACCAAGAAAGAAATTCAGCTCGCCCATCATACTCATTTCGAACTTCTCCTTCATCAATTCTGCGAACTCTTCACACATTTGTGGTTCAGTCGATCCAAAAATGATGTCATCGACATAAATCTGTACAATCATGATGTCCGGGCCACTCCGCTTGGTGACGAGAGTTATATCCAGAGATCCTTTCTTGAATCCAGACTGTACAAGGAAGTCTGAAAGGACGTCATACCAAGCTCGGGGAGCCTGTTTTAGTCCGTAGAGGGCCTTGTAGAGTCGATATACGTGATGAGGAAACTCTTCGCTCAAGAACCCTTCTGGTTGATCAACGTACACTTCTTCCTTGAGAAACCCATTCAGAAATGCAGTCTTCACGTCCATTTGGTAGACTTTAAAGTTCTTGTGTGCAGCAAAGGCAAGAAAAATTCGTATGGCTTCGATCCTGGCAACTGGGGCAAAAGTTTCATCGTAGTCGATGCCTTCTTGTTGGTTGTACCCCTTAGCCACAAGTCTTGCTTTATTGCGGATAACAACACCGTCTTCATCCTTTTTGTTCTTGAAGATCCATTTTGTGCCGATAATGGATCTATTGTGAGGTCGTGGTACGAGTTCCCAAACTTGAAAACGTTCAAACTGATTTATTTCCTCCTGCATTGCAATCAGCCAATCAGGATCGTTGAAAGCTTCAGCTAATCGTGATGGTTCGACTTGACTGAGATAGCAAGCAAACAGACTTTCATTCATCGTAGCCGAACGTGTCGAGACACCAGATGTGGGATCCCCAATAATCTGATCTGTAGGATGAGAGCGAGCCCAAAGTGGTATATTGGTTTGAGATGAGCTGGCCGCATTTGTATCGGTTGGAGGTTCATTGGATTGAGGTCCGGTGTCTGAAGAAGAGATCTCAACCGTAGTAGATTGAGAGGGTTCAGCATCAGGATCAGCAATGTTCCCAAGGTTGGGTAAAATGTCGTCTTCGTTGGGATTGAGCGCATCCAAGTTTGGAGGGACGTCGTCATTGTCGATAGCTGGTGGTGTAGGTGGAGTGGGTGCAGCGGTAGGTTGAGTGGTGGCGGCGGGAGTCTTGGGAATTGGATAGAAGTACTCGAAGAGCAGATCGAGATCCAGTTCACCAGAGTTGCCCTCAGATGAGGAAGTTCCCGCCATTGAAGGTTGACCTTTTGTCAACGACTGTAGAAGGCCTGGTTCTGGACTGATATGAGCAGAAGCCATGAGGTCGCCTTCGCTTTCGTCAAAGGTGACATTTGTGCTCTCTATTACTGATCGTTTCTCCCTAAGATAGACTCTGTATGCCTTCGAGTTCAGCGAATATCCAACAAAGATGCCTTCAAGTGCTTTTGGATCAAGCTTCCCAAGATGTTGGCGATCATTGGCCACAAAACATCGGCAACCGAAGACCCTTAGATAAGATATATCGGGGATACGACGGTTATTCAGCATCTCGTATGGGGGGCGGTTGAATCTCTTGTGGATTGAAGCCCGATTTTGCGTGTAGCAACCCGTTTGAATAGCTTCGCCCCAAAGTGAGTGTGGAAGGCCGGATTGGATGAGGAGAGTCCTAGCTGCTTCAACTAGTGTCCTATTTTTACGCTCAACGACACCATTCTGTTCCGGTGTCTTCACCGCTGAGAACTGCTGGGTGATGCCCTAAGTGGCATAGAAATCACTGAGCTTCTTGTTCTTAAACTCAGTTCCGTTGTCAGTTCTGATAATCCGAACCTTTTGTTGATGAAGGGTTTGGGACGTAACAACAAACTCGATGATTATATCAGGAACTTCATCCTTTGTACGAATGAGTTTCGTCCATGTATAGCGTGAGAAGTCGTCGACAATCACAAGAATGTATCGTCTTCCTCCGAGTGTAGCCGTGGGCATTGGGCCACATAGATCAATGTGTAAGAGCTCAAGGATGAGTTTAGAGGACGGTGTTTCCTTGGAGATGTGAGACGATCGCTTCATCTTCCCCAATTCACAGGCAAAGCAGAGGTGTTCCTTATGATATGTCAATTGGGGTAGACCGTTGACGAGTTTATTCTGACGCAGTTTGTTGATGGTCTTGAAGTTGAGATGTGAAAGACGCCGGTGCCATAGATCGTTCAACTTGGGTGCGGCTCTAGAGAGAAGGCATATAGGTCGAGAGGTCGTAAGATTGAGTACGTAAAGGTGAGACGTGCGCGTTCCAGAAAGAAGAGGCTGTCCCGAGGCATCTATAATGCTGCAGATGTCAGATTCGAAGAGAACCTTGTATCCTTTGTCGCAGAAAAGACCAATGCTGAAGAGATTGTAGCTCAAACCATCGACATAAGAGATGCCCTTAATCGTCAGCTTGTCATGGACGAGATCACCAGTTCCGAGGATTGGCGCCATTTGACTGTTTCCGAAGGAGACCCTTCCGAGGTAGCGCTCGGAGAAGTTGCTCAACAGCTCCTTGTTCCCCGTCATGTGTGTGGAGCAACCCGAGTCTGGATACCACACATGACAGACCTGCAATCATTAGCAAACGTTGGGCCCCCGTTTACGGACGGGACCTTCTTGTGATATAAGTAAAATTTTCATGTGCTTAACGGGAAATGTGGGGTCTAAATCAGGTTGTGTTGGATCTAATTTAGCTTTCCCTTTGTGATTTGTTTGATGAGGCGGGATTACGGTTTTTCTAACCCATTTTTGCCTAACTTGCGCTTGCATATACGTTGTCTTATTCATGAATTGGTGTGAGGGTTTTGGTTGTTGTTGTCGTCCTTCGGTTTTAACCGTCTTTTGTTTGCAAGCAGTAGGTGACTTTATATTCAGCGTTGGATGGCGTTTTCGCTTAACCGTGGGCGTAGATGAACTGGGAGAATGCAAGGGCGTCGTAGAGGAGGTTTGCCTTTTTGGTCGGGGTGTTGCGTGTTCGTGTGCCTCATATTCATGAAAGCGTGGAAGAATAAAGTCATTGCAGCAACACATAGACATTAGTTTGGCAAAGGAAAGATAAGTTTTGGCAGCATAATTGTCTACGTCCTTAAGATGTTGGGAATCAGTACATAGATTGGAAAGACAAATATAGGATGGTCTTTTCTTCTTGTCATCGAAGAGCGGGTCCTCCTTTACTTCAAATGAACTCCCTTCCGGAGACGTCGAATTCCCTGTATCCATAGGAATACGAGAGTTAGTGTTTGAACAAGTTTCAGCTTCAGGAGTCATCTTCGCCGTCCTCTTACATTTACATGTTTGAGAATCGGGTACTTGACTTGATGTAGAGGGATTGTTTGTATTGTGAAATTGTTCTAGTGTAGAGATTTTGCTAAGTAGTTCATCTCGCTCTTTTGCGAAGGTCTTCCGCTCTAATTCTAGTGTTCGTTCTAGTTCTGCTATGAGCAGAAGTTTCTCTGGGATATAGGTGCGAGAGATCGCTTCTTGGAAAGCAATATCCTGTTCTTTGGTTGGGAGTGGAGTTTCGACATCCTCCGAAAGTGAAGGTATCTTAGTCTTATCCCTAGCATTCATTTCTGTGTAGTCATACGCGATTTCCGCCCAATGAATGTTATGTACCCTCTTTTCTTCCGAGATAACAATGGAGGATGATCTCACAAATGGCCTAAGTTGCGAGGGAGCACCATTTCTTGTTTGCAGGAAAGCAGTGTTACACATGTTATACCTTTTAACTGTTAGTGGTGTTGATTTGCAATTGCTAGCCAGGCCGATCCCCCCCGGGCGTTGTAGAATTCTGTTTCAACTGGTTGGTTCAATAGGCATAAGGTGCGTGAGTTTTCGTTTCTAAGGTGAAGTTGCTCTTCGAGTTCTTTCACCTTTCGGTACAGCCTAACTCTTTCCTTTGTGAGCAGTTCGTATTGGGATGCCGTCAGAAGACGAGATGTTTCGCATGAACTGATGGCCAGTGTGGTTTCCTTAACCCTAGTCTCACTTTGTTTATTCTTGCTTTGCAGACGTTTGACTAACGCTTCAGAGGCCATTAGACGTTCGTTTGCGCAGGCGAGTTCTTCTACTTTTAAACTAAGTAAGGCATAGTTGTTTTCAAATTTTAGCTTAAGTTCATCATAGTCCCTAGCGTCTACGGTGGGTTTCTTAATGGTGTGTCGGTGATTAAAAACATCATCGAGTTGTGAGATTCGTACCTCAGACTCGGCGTTGGTGGGAGTCTTAGCTGTGTTCTCACCGATGTCAACCATCTCCTCGTCCTCGTCCTGTTCGACCAGCCTTGCCATGCAGCAATCTTCATCCTTAGGCTCCTCGTCTTCTGAAGTGTCGTTCACCCACTCAGCCTCTTCGGTGAGAAGAACTTTCCCACTTTTCATTTTGCGGGTCAATCTGGCCTTACGGTCGTAGTAGCCAGAGTCCTTGACGCGTGGTGCGTGGCATTCCTTGGCAAAGTGGCCTGACTTTCCACACCGAAAGCACTTCACAGACTTCTGAGGTGCTGATTCTTCCTCTTTCTTTGTCTGCTTGGCTTCCTCCGTGGGGGTGGTCTTTTTGGTGCCGCTATAGGTTCTTTGGCGATTGGAGGAGGGTGAGGATTTTTTCCCGATCTTCTTTGAGACCAGCTTAGTGAGCATTGCCAGTTGCTTGCGTAGATCACGAACATCTTCATCAGACTCTGTATCAGCTTCGGATCCTGAAGAGGTGTCAGATACAGTAGCTGGTAGCTTCCCTTTGTTCTGTTTGGTCTTAGTGGCGGAAGATCGTTCATTGGTCTTGTTCGAGAGGAGGGCCAGTGGGTCGACTCGAGTGTTAGTGGACTGGGGTTGCACGTAAGGAGCATAGGCTGACAGAATGTCATAGAGAGCATGGATGGAAGTGTTGGAGAGGTCCTTACTCTGAATCATCATCACGATTGCATTGCCCCAATGTGGTTTGAGGCTACCAAGGAAGGTTGTTGATATCGAATTTGTCCCTCGAGATCCTGGCTTTCTTGAGTTCATTGATGACCTTCAAGTATCGGAGGTATGTGTCACGCAGTTCCTCTCCTTCATAGGCCTGGAAGTGTTCATACTGCGAGAGACATGCTGATTTCCTCCCTTGAGCACTCTCAGTTGTGCCTGCCATAATTTCCACGAGTTCATCCCATATTTCCTTAGCAGTTGTGTAGTACTCAATGTGAGCGTAGACCTCGTTTCCCATAGCTTGGAAGAGATATCCTTTGGCAGTCTCATCGGCATGTATGCGAGCCTGTTCACCCTCATTAATGGGACCTCTTGGAGTGCGGCGTTCATCCATGGGAGGGTTTGCGTTT
Source organism: Craterostigma plantagineum (assembly GCA_027422505.1). Taxonomy (NCBI): domain Eukaryota; kingdom Viridiplantae; phylum Streptophyta; class Magnoliopsida; order Lamiales; family Linderniaceae; genus Craterostigma; species Craterostigma plantagineum. The sequence continues at coordinate 6,987,043 of JAPQWV010000019.1, read as the reverse complement.
GGTTGTGCAGGGATGATTGTCCAGAACTGTGCTGGGCCGTTGAAGATGGAATCCAGAAGGTATTGAGAGAGTGGTGCGCCTTTGTTCCTGATGAACGTGAGGAACCGGTTTGTCCATATGCTGTAGTCTCCTTGTCGCAGCATCGGAGGCCTGGTGTCGGAGCCCACTGTTGAGATGTCATTCGTGGTAGACATGGTTGGTGCAGTCGAATCGTCCGTGGTTTTGATCTTGTATAGACAAGAGAGTTAGTAACGAACGAACGAGATGAGAAATATAAGTTTTGAGAAAAAAATCGTTTAAAGAATTTCTTAGAACTAAGTGAGCGTGTGTGATGGTCGATAATGTATGAAGGGAAAATATATCTTGAAATTAGGAGAAGTTCTAGAAATTTTAAAAACGAGATTTGAGGCGGAAAAAAAATTTATGTCAAAAGTGGTCTAGGGTGATAAGACTAAAGTGTAAGGATCAAATCTTAAATAAGTTTGAGAAAAATTTACCCCGAGAAAATTTTACCACGAGGAAAAATATTTAACACGTCAGAAAAATTCGCAGGTAGAGACGTGATTGTATGAAGGATTATCCGATAAATTATGCGTTGAGAAATTTCGGTGTTTTGTGAGTTTTAAAGAGAAATTCTCGGAAGAAAAATTCTCAGTTGAAAAATTTCTCGGATTTTAAAATTTCGCATGTGAGAAAGATTCTCAGTTGAGAATTTTAAAGCTTCGCAAGACAATTTCGCAAGTTATAAAAATTTCGCATCGAAAGTTGAAGTGTGGTTTTGAAAGACTTTCTCAATTTCAAAAATTTTGACTTAGAAATATTTCTTAGCTTTTGAAAGTGAGCTGTTGAGAAAATCCTTGAGATGAAATTTCGCAAGTTATGAAAATTTCGCGGTTTAAATGAATTCTTGAAATGAAATTTCTCGCATATAAAGTTTCTCGGATTTTAAAAGGTGTCGCGTGTTGTAATGTGATTTGAGAAAGTTTCTCGGAAAAAAAATTTCGCAGCTTAGAAAAATTCGCGGAATAAGCTTTCTCGGATATGGAATTTCTCGGATTATGAAGAGTAAGCAAATTTCACAGATGAAGGTTTCTGAGTAAGCAAATTTCGCGTGTTAGAAAAATTCTCGGAATCAAATTTCTCGTATATGAGGTTTCTCGGATTTTAAAGGGTACGTGGTTGAGAAAAATGAAGCGACAGTGAGGTAAAAACAGAGAAATTTTCGCGGTTTAAAAATTCTCGGATTTTGAACATAGGCCGTTGCGAAAAAATGCAGTGAAAGTGAAATTTTCGCGGTTTAAAAATTCTCGGGATCAACTTTCGCGGATATGGAAAATTCGCGGACTTGAACGATTAAGCAAAAATTTCGCACTCAAGAACGAGCTTTCACTGTTCCATTGCTTACACGCGTTTTGCCAGAAAATCGTCTCGTTCTTGCTCAAATCTCAACCAAAATTGCTCAAACTTGATCCTAAACTTCAGAAATTCTTCCCTAAACACATAATCGACCGTTTTTTGAGCTAAAAACAACAAAAAATAGGTCAAATCGACCAAAGACAGAGAATGACCGAGATATCCTTTTCTGAAGAGTTTTTGCTTCGATCTTGCTCAAAACTCGTTAAAACTGATCCAAAAGTGTTTTAAAAACATTTTAGGCATAGAATCGATCTGGGGGAAGGTTTTAAACAAAAAAACAAAGCATTAATATCCCAAAACGAGCTCAAAATGCCTGAAAGTGATTTTTACCCAAAAACACCTTTGATCTTTCTCGGAATCGAACGAAACTGGATTCAAATCAATGCAGATCGATCCACGTTTGCTCTGATACCACTTGTTGGTCCCGAATGCACCAAACAAGGAATCAAAGAGGCTTTGATGGAATGAAAAAGGGAGAATTTCTCACCTTCAAGTGTGTGTAGTGTGTGAAAACTAGGGTTAGCCTTTTGATCTTTGATTACCTTTCAAATGGTGTTGGTAATACCTTATATACCACATTAACCCTAGGTATATTAAGGCCCAAACACCAAAAATTAAATAATTACATTCTAGTCCAAAGCCCAAAACCAAGGGATAATTACAATCTTAATCACAAGACTTAAACTATTGACACAATCTATAAATATCCTAACAACCTATGTGGTCGTGCATTAGAGTGTTCTTTTGCTGTGCACTTATACACTTCCCATGTATATAGGGTTGGAGCAATATTTTGAGCATGTACAAATGAATTCCTTTACATAAAAGGAAAATTTTAATACGCGTTTTCGCGTATTACTTTATATTATATTTAGTCACGTAAGATAACGTTGGAAAGGTTAGTAGATGGCGGGGCGCCACACTTTGCCATCCAGAGCAATATATGTGACTTCCCACAGGTTTACAACTTCTTCGATTACATATCTAAAAAAGGATTTTTCAAGAAAATGAATTGAACGAAGACTATAAAACAATAAAAAGGCTCAGTTGCATGAGGTATTGAAGTAATATGTATGTCTAAAAATATTCGATTAGATATACTCTGTCCAAATGTCACTTAATTTTGAGGAATGAGGGATGATTTTTTACCAGTAAGTCATGCTCAGGAAAATAAAAAGAAAAATGCAATTAGAAAAAAAAGTTAAAATTGCTTATTTTTTATTTTAATTCTATCACCTTCGATTCATTCTCCGATATGTTCGACTATATGAATCTTTGCTGAATCATCTTCATTCTTTGACATCCAGAAGAATACATTTGGACTTAACTTTTATCACATCATTTTCATTCTTTTTATTGTGTAGTATAAAATTATTGCAGAATTATCATTAGCTTTTTATAAAAACAATAATAAGAAACATATCAACAGCCTCGCAGTCGTGCAGCCTTACAGAGTCTAAGTAGTGCAGTCTGACAGCTATGCATCGTACAGTTACAATGTTTATATAGTAATTGTGCAGTCTACAGTCTAACAATATTTAAGTAGTGCAGTCTCATAGTTGCATGCAGTTTCATAGTCGTGCATTGTACAGTCTTACCATGTTTAAGTAGTGCAGCATCACAGTCTTACAATCTTATAACCTTACAAACTTAAACATCGTTCTTTTGATCGCATAGCTGTGACACTGTCTTAAACCTTCGCACTATATATTCTGAGATATTTTGTAGACGCAATGCACCGCAGTTGTTAGCCTATAAGCGGTGAATTATGTTGCTTTTCTTCTAAGTGGACGCATTCAAAGCAAATTTTTCAATCTTCCATAAAATAATAAAATATCTAGACATTCAATGACATATTTCTTATGTGATATATAAGTACAGCGAGACCGGGTCTTAGAAATAGACACTTATCGATTTCTCTCAGCTCCATCAATGACTAATCAAAAACTAAGAACTGCTAAAGTTTTGCAATTGCTTCTATTACCATTATTCAAGCGTGATGAATCGCAAAAACAGAATTTCACATTCTCATATTAAAATCCAACGTCATAAGAACCGACCGGCATATGATATGAGCTCTGAACTCTTATTTTAGTTTAGATAACATGAGTAAGAGGCAGAAACAAACAGCCTAACGTAGCGTAAGACATATCTGTTGTTCAAATATCAAATCACAAAAGACCCATTGAAAATGAGAACACATTTAACAAATTAATGGTATGTGTTCAAGCACCATTGTTCTTTGCCATCCGGAGCAATATATGTGACTTCCCACATGTTTACCACTTCTTTGACTACATATCTAAAGAAAGCGTTGTCAAGAAAATGAATTGAGTGAAGACTATAAAACAAAACAATTAAAAGAGGCCCAGTTGCATGAGGTAGTGAAGTAATATGCAGGTCTAAAAATATTCGATTAGATACTCTGCCCAAATGTCACTTAATTTTGAGGAATGCGGAATGATTTGTTTGCCATTAACTCATGCTCAGGAAAAATAAAAGAAAAACGCAATTAGAAAAAAGAAGTTAAAATTCCTTCTTCTTCTTTAATTATATCACCTTCGATTCCTTCTCCAATATGTTCGACTACATGAATCTGTGTTGAATCATCTTCATTATTTGCCATCCAGAAGAATACATTTGGACTTAACTTTTGTCACATCATTCTTTTTATTGTGTAGTATAAAATTATTGCAGAATTATCCTTAGCATAATAAAAAATATTCAACAGCCTCGCAGTCGTGCAGTTTCACAGAGTCTAAGTAGTGCAGTCTGATAGCTATGCATCGTACAGTTATGAAGTTTAAATAGTAATTGTGTAGTCTTATTGTCTTACAATATTTAAGTACTGCAGTCTCATAGCTGCATGCAGTTTCATAGTCGTGCATTGTACAGTCTTACAATGTTTAAGTAGTGCAGCATCACAGTCTTACAGTCTTACAATCGTACAAACTTAAATATCGTTCTTTTGATCGCACAGCGTGACACGGTCTTAAACATTCGCACTATATATTATGAGATATTTTGTAGACGCAATACACTGCAGTTGTTAGCCTAGGAGCGGTGAATTATGTTGGATTTTTTCTAAGTGGACGCAATATCCAAAGCAAATTTTTTCATTCTTCCATAAAATAATAAAATATCTAGACATGCAATGACATATTTCTTATCCGATATATATGTACAACGAGATTACAATATTATCGTAGTCGTGAATCGACGATTGTATAAAATAAAAAGATTAACAGTAATATATATTTTGTGCTATATGCTCATTTAAAGAGTGATTGAATGAGTGTGTTTTGCCGCATAGGACTGCCATTTAACATCTCAAATCATGCAAATTCTGTAGAGTACATTCTTGCTATATATTTCCTCCTTCAATTTAATATATTTGTGTAAAGGGGGAAAATCTCAAAATGATCCTGGATGTTTACTACGTGGACCAGTTTAGCCCCCGGTATTTCGCATAGACCAATTAGTCCCGATATTGTCGATTTTTTGAACCAAATTTGTACTACTGTTAGATAGTTGTCAACAATGGAAATTGACACGTGTCGGCACACTATTAGTTAACTTAAAAGAAATAAAATGAACATTAAAAAGGAAAAAATAATAAAAAGTTAATTAAAAACAAAAAATATCTAAAAACAATTAACAAAAAAATAAAAATCTCATTAACAAAACTAAATAAATATAAAAAGTTAACGACAATAAAAAAAAATGTTAAACAATGCCACAATGAGTTTACGGAAAATCCTCGTCCCCGTCAAATTAACAAAGACGGAATCGTCCTAGTAAACCAAATGCTGCCATAGTGTAATAAATCACTCACAACACAGAGAATAATGATCGTGCAACTACGAATCAGAAAGTGAAAATACAGAAAAAAGTTATTCGATCTACTAACTACAAATAAGATAGGTTGGAAACCTAAACCTCGGGTTTCATTCATAATTACATTGAGGAGGGTATGAATAAAGGAGGGCAAACTGGTAATTTTCACTTGTTTCGCTGACGTGGGACCTGTGCGAATAGGTGCTAAGCATGGGCCAACGACTCCTCGTCCATGACTACATTTCAAATGGTAGCTTGCATGATATGATGCACTTCGCTGACGAATAGCTCGTTAATTGGAGTGTTATAACCACCCAAGCCTTTACGACTCAGAAAGGGATTTAGATTTCAGATACTCTATATTTCTACTTATTGAAGCTGTATATACCATCAATAACCTCTGCAAGTCAATGTGCATCAATAACCTACAATAGCTGCTTCTTCTGATCATAACCACCTAAAAATCAGCCCAAAAATCACATCATTATTGCAGTTAAACTAAATTAGTCCAGAACAAACAAAACTTTTATCTATCTCAAATGATGCAAGGAATGGTACCATCCCTGCGAAGAGACGGAAAAATACATGATGTAATAACCTTCCATGAGGCGAAAGGCTCTTCGTCTTCTTAACTTACACGATTAGCTTAACAGAGCAATATATAGCCCTCAACGGAGCACCATTGACAATCATACGTGTGCGAAGAAAGGCAAATCCCCCAGAACCAAATGCAAGAATTTGAAAAATAGATGCGGTGATGTTCAAAAAGATATCAGATCAGATGGAGTGGTTTCACAAAGAGTACGATGAGGAACTCACCACCCCAAAACATAATCCCTTGTTCTAATGTGAACAGAATATCGAGGATATGATTCGAAGCACGATGCTTGGTTTAAAAATGCATTATATATGTCTAGCATTAACCCTCAGATTTTTTAAACATGGCACATAGATAATCAGAATTCATTATTCAACGAGTAAGAACATGAACACAACAAAACACATGAAGTGTGACGCTTATCTAATTCAAGACAGAAATAAAAATCAAATTATAAGAATTAACCTTATGTCCAACATGAGATCAAGGAACGTAATACCAACTCTCGAGCCATATGATCCCTCTCCAAATGAATGACTTAGAAATTATCCCAGCTGCCCCTTCGCAGGAAAAGCGGCGGATAACGGTCCCATTCTACTGATTTTGCGAAGAAGCCGCCGCCTGGGTATGGGTTGATTTCGAACTGTTGGTATGTGTCTCTGTGGTCCAAAAGGCCTAGTCTCTAGTTGTTCTCTATATCGGCTGAAGCATGAGAGAATAGCAAAAATAGTCATCTTTTTAAAATAAAAGTGCAAATCTAGTTAACTTTTTAACAAATGTGCAAAACTGGACAACTCTTCACTTTTAATTATTATCATTTTTACTTTTTGACCACAAAGCTATTTCAAATTACAATTTCTACTTTTTCATTACTACAAATAAGTAATGTTTTATTGATAATTATATATTTAACCCTACCTAATTTTAATTATTTTTAATTAAAACATATTAATTAAAACTAAACTTTCCTAGGCTAGGCCTTTTGCAGACGTATCAAGCAGCTAACGTCTAGAATTTGCATTACATGGAATAAATTTTTTTTATTAACATTATTTTATTATAATTAAAAAAATATAAAGAAGAAAAGAAGAATAGAAAACCTATTCAAACGTTCATTTGAATAGAAAGGCAGGCAAAAAAACCTTTTAAAAAACGACTGCGTAGTATTAAAAAATATGGTCTTTCATAAAATATCCAAAAGTTTTGTGAGTTAAATATAAAATTAAAAAAACTCCTAGGAAAGTTGGTTTTAACTAAAATGTTTTAATTGAAAATAATTATATTTAGTTAGGGTTAAATATATAATTATCAATAAAACATTGCTTATTTGTAGTAATGAGAAAGTAGAAATTGTAATTTGAAATAGTTTCGTGGTCAAAGTAAAAAGGATAATAATTAAAAGTGAAGAAGTTGTCTAGTTTTGCACATTTGTTAAAAAGTTAACTAGATTTGCACCTGTATTTTAAAACATGACTATTTTTGCTCATTCTCTTGGCTGGAGCAGCACACTCCTTCATCTCCTTTTCTGTTACAAGTGTAAGCTTCCCTTTAAAGAAAAAAGGAATAATCATGGACGGATGAATTAAGCAGATTAGGGTATTGATTTACTACGACGACGTACCCTTTGTCGTCCTTTGGCTTTGATGACGTAGTAAAGATTGGAAGAAATGGGCGGGTCGAGGTCGGGGACGAACCAGACTTTGGTGGCGCTGGAATCTTCGGTGAGTGAGAAGTGCACTACTTACAAGATTTGGTCGTGGGGGAAGGGAGCGTTCTGAGTCCGTCATTTCTACAAACACCAAAGCAGCATGAGGTCAACACGTCGTGTTCTTCGCCGGAGACAACCAAGTGACCGGTGAATGCAGACTCTGGCGGCAGCACCTGGGTGCTTCTTGTAAATCGGGGCACAAGCATGATTTGTATGTAGTACGATTTTTGGTAGATAAAAAAGATTGGGGTAAAAAAATAATTCTTCCACCTACTATTTATCCCTTTAAATACTAATCGAGGGAGATGAGCAGAGATTTTATCCGTTGAACACTAACCGAGGGAGATGAGCAATCGGTTGGAACGCCAAGAATCGATCTCTTCATCAGCCCAACATTGAAGACGCGTTTTCTTTGATATCTGTTCGTTTTCTGTGCATTATTTAATATATAAAATCTCTTTTTATTTCTAAACAATGCCATGCACCTACGTAGTTGCTAAAAAAGGAATAAAAGCCACAACAATCCGCCACGTCAGCTCTGCCAGAAGATCTACAGCCAAATACATTTCGTTTAGACAAAAAAAGATTCGGCAATCTACACATAAATACCTGATAGAAAACTAAAAAGCCACTCCAGTCCCTTGTCAGATATCTTTTTAAGCTATGTGCCCATTTGAATAAAAATTTTATAGATAGGTACCTAATCACCTAAGATTACCAAATACCCTTAGAGCATGTTTGGTTAGCGGGATGGGATTAGATGATATTAGTTTAAGTTGGGTTTAAATAACGGAGGGTACGAGATTTTTGAGGTGTTTGGTTGATGTGATTAAGTAATGAAGTATAAGATGTTTGGTAGATGAATTTAGACGGTATTAGGTTTAATCATATTTAATTACAATTTTATCCGCTGAAGTCGAACAAAGTTAATCATAGAAATATAACCCCTTGTAACAAAATAACATCGACCTACATATTCCATTGATGTATCTGTGTAAGCTCAAAAAATTATGTTCTTTATCAAAACACACATCGTTGAGAAAAAAAATCAAATCACACGCGAGACATTATTCCAAATCATGTATCTCTGAAGCATCTCGCTTGCCTAGTAGTACTCATCGCGTCGCACTCGCACCAACGCCATCCGTCACCTCGCTGCAGTAGCACCGCCCACCGCCCACACCATCCATCACCGGAATCGGTCACAGCCCCCAAAAGCCGTATTTAGCCGAGCAAAACCAAATCTCGCCGGAATTAGCCACCACTGCACGACCTCGCACCGCCTCGCACGCAGCCCTGAGAGCCCACACCGCCCACTACCGGAATCCGTCATATCCCCCCAATGCCTAGCAAACCCACATCTGCCGAAATTCGCCACCACCACCGACCCCGACACACTGCACGCCCTTGCACCATCTTGCACGCAGCCGAGAGAGAGAGAGAGAGAGAGAGAGAGAGAGAGAGAGAGAGAGAGAGAGAGAGAGAGAGAGAGAGAGAGAGAGAGAGAGAGCCGGGGAGCTCCGGCTCAGAGATCAGATTCGAACCGTTGAGACCTTCTTGTCCTTCTCCTTGATCTTCAAAACAAAGCTCTCTCGGACTCGTCGTCCATGGTGGTCGATGGTTTGGCTATTGAAGATGACTGTGGGTGGAGAACGAGGAACATGACTTCTTTTGAAGTGGGAGGCGGCCAGATGTAATGGGTAAATTGGAAAATTAATATTCAACAAAGGGATAAAATTGTCACAATAAGAAAGTATTATATAATGGAACATGGGGAGGCTGAATTAGATAATACCCCATTGTGGGTATTAAAGGGGTATTATTTAATTCTCCCCTTTAAATAATAACCTCAACCAAACACCACTTAAATTAATCTCAACCCTCCTAATACCCCTAAAACCCCCCATCCAAACACACTCTTATTAGTTTATTTACAATTCCATTTCAGTGTTTTTCTCTGCAATTATCGAGCTCCATCCTGCCGTCGACGAAGTTCCTTCTTGCCAACCACCTCCACCTTTCGCTCGTTCCGGCGCCGAACAACGATCACGAGCCTCTTGGACGTTGGGTTCGCGATTTTGGGTCTCGATTTTGTCAGGTAAGCTTTTGTTTTTTGCTTTGAGTTTGGTTAATCGATTGCACTCATTTGTTCAAAATTTAGCCCAAATCTGGAGCTGAATGCGATCCAAGAGCTCGATATATGGGTGGAATGTTAGGATTTGATAGTTATTGAGGCTAATCCATCGTGATTTCGGATTTTTTAATATAATTGTTACGACGTACCATTTGTTATGTATATTACGTACTATTTGTTATGTTTCTTACGTACCATTCTACGTATATATACGGTACCAAGATGTACGCGTATGCAGTATCATTGCAAACTATACAGCCGTACCATTTATACAGGTTGCCATATTATCTAAAAATATGACGTCTTCAAGTTCGGTTAGTGGCGGAACGTTACTTGCTGTGAGTATAAAAGGGAGTCATTCTTAATATCGATCAATGAAGCGACGAGCACGAGATGAATGCTCAAATCGATGACGGGAATTTTATTTATGACCCGGACATTCGTATTCTTCCCGGTCGCCGAAAGACGTGGAGAATTCCTTCTCGGGTAAATAGAACATCCAACAAGTGCAAAATATGTGGAAAATACGGGAATAATCGTCGTACTTGTGGAGAAGTCGTACCGACGTAAGGTCCGTATTTACCATGTATTTTGTTACTGCTTTTGTCCCAACATTTTTTGTTGCGCTTTTGAATGGTAATGGGACATTCTTTTATCCAAATGATGCCAATGGGTTATTCTTTAGTCCAGTGTCAATAGGATATGGCTCATTGTTTTTCTCTAAATGCTGCCAATAAGGTACTGTAATATATGCCAACAAGGTATTGTAATATCTGCCAATTTGGCACTGTAATTTATTATAACAAGGTACTGTAATAAATGACAACAAGATACCGTAATATATGCCAACAAGGTTCTGTAATATATGACAACAAGGTACATTAATATATATCAACAATGTACTGTAATATATGTCAATTTGGTAATGTAATATATGATAACAAGGTACTGTAATAAATGCCAGCAAGGTACCGTAATATATGCCAACGCGGTACTGTAATATATGACAATAAGGTACAGTAATATATACCAATAAGGTACTATAATATATGTCAATTTGGTACTGTAATATATGACAACAATGTATTGTAATAAATGTCAACAAGGTACCGTAATATATGTCAACAAGGTATTGTAATATATGACAACAACCTAGTAATATATGCCAACAATGTACTGTAATTATATGCCGATACTGTAATATATGACAACAAGGTACTGCAATATATGCCAATAAGGTCCCGTAATATATGTCAATCATAATATATGACAACAAGGTATTGTAATATATGCCAATTTGATATTGTAATATATGAGAACAAGGTACCGTAATATATGCCAACAAGGTAGTGTAATATATATCGACAAGGTACTGTACTATAAGCCAAAAAGGTACTGTAATATATGCCAACAAAGTACTGTAATATATGAAAATAAGGTACACTAAACATACCATAGACGATATGGTATCGTTTCAGAAATAGGTTGAGTATAACTTAAAGTAAGAGTTCGAATATATGACTTGGGGATATTTCGTCAAAAAGAAGCCTTTCAGAAGATGTTTGATGTTAAAAAGAAAGGAAGAGACAATTTCTGATGTTTTTCTGTCATGACTAAACAATGACATTTTTCTGTCATGATTCGACATATTTCTGACGTTTTCTGTCATGATTGGACATATTACTGACATACGAGGTAATAAATCACAAAAGACGGCTCCTCTGACATGTCGTTGCCTTCCAGAAAATGTTTGATGCATATGTAATTTTGGGAACTACAACCGTGTTTGAGACGGTACGCTTAAAACAAACAAACAGGTACCCCTACATAGCTAAGAAAGGTACGACGTTCCTTAAATATGTGATACATCATACTAGGGTTAGTATTTTTCGAGGTCGTACGAATTAGTTTTTGATTTGGAACCACCCTAAAACACTAATATAGAGTATTAATTACGTTTTATATCAAATTAGCCGCATTTGGCCTTACACGCATGAATAAACCTTTGAACTCCAAGATTCATTAGAATATAAGGATAGAAGCAAGAACATCTTATAACATATTTTGAAAAATCAGGTGACTCCTAAATGTGCGATTTTTTTTTCTTTTTTAGTCATTTTATTATTGTTAGGTCTGATCAAAATCATGCAGAACAAAGCGATTTGCTTATGAATTTGTTTATTTTCGATGGTATAACAAATGGTACGGTATACTTGCAGACTAGGGTACTGTAAATGTATACCTAATGATACGGTAAACCTGCAGATTATGGTACTATATATGTAAAAGATAGAGTACGTGACTATACAGGATATATGTATTTAGATAAGGTACTTCATATATTCTGGTTATGCTACGCTATATTTATACATAATGATACGGTAAACGTGAAGATTATGGTACTATATATGTAAAATATAAGGTACGTTAAGGTAAAAGATAAGATACTTCAGATATTCTGGTTATGCTACGCTATATATATATACATAATGGTACGGTTAGCCTGCATATTATGGTACTCTTTATGTAAAAGATAAGGTACGCTAATATTAAGGTACTTCATAAATTCTTGTTATGGTACGCTATATATATAAGTGGCACATTTAACCTGCATATTATGATACTCTGTATGTAAAAGATAAGGTACGCTAATATAAAAGGTAAGGTACTTCATATATTTTGGTTATGGTACGATATATATATATATATATATATATATATATACATACATAATGGTACGGTAAACCTACACATTATGGTACTCTGTACGTAAAAAATAATGTACGCTAATATAAAAACTTATGGTACTGCATAAATACAGACAAAGTCTCATACAACTACACAACAAACGACATCACTCAGTCTCCAAACAGTCTCATTCAAGAAAATAACTTAACGAACATAAACAACACAGTCTCCAAACAGTCTATGTCGCCAAATTGGGGTCGGTTAAACTCTGGATCCATGGTATTTTTTCATAGATACTCATACTTCCGTGCCCAACAATTCGTCAGAAAATGGGCTTGCACAATATAAAAACAACATTAACGTAGAACTGCAACACAGTCGACCGAATATGCACAATGTTAAACTTACGAATGCTCTGCGACCCAGGTCATCTTATGCGAGGCCATCGGATCCCGAACGTAGATCAAAAGAGCGCAGGATGGCACCAGGCATTTCTGCACAAAAAAAAGAGTAAAACTGCTAATAAGCGGATCCATTTTATACACACACGACGTACCAATTTGCCCAAACAGATGGTACCAAATACAGTTTGTGTAGTACCAAAATAATTGATCGCATTCGAAAAATCCAAATCGACCCATTTCAAAACCCCCAAATCGAAGTCCACTCATTCGAAGATACACGCACAAAGCTACCACACTAAATTGAACCATTCCAAAGAAACCCTAATTGAACAACAAATCGATATCATTCAAAAAACACGCAGTTATCGCAACTATTGTTACGAACATTAACCGAAAATACTTAAACCCAACGAATAACGGCAAAATCAAACTAGATACAAGCATATTGGTAACGGTAATACCACGACGAAATGCCACGACGTACTGTAATGCTGCGAAGGACTTACCTATCGATTTCAGAAGGGGAATACCACGGCGAACGAGAACCCACGACGTTGAATCTGAAGCAAAAACAAACGCGGGTAGATTTCTGGAAGAAAGTCGCGCGATTTGGGTTGGTTTGGGATGGTGCGAATTTTTGTTTTTATAGAACGAACATAAGGTGAAATAAGAAACTAGGTAAATGATGTAATGAATCAGTGTTATCTGGGGTAAATCTGTCAGTTAGGTATCTATCAGTAAATAAAATTCAAGTAGGTACCTAGGTTAAAAATAAGTGTGACAGGGGACTGAACTGTTTAATTTTTATTGATGTAGGTATTTAAGTGTTGAATCCCCAAAAAGATTATAGAATAATAATTAAAACTAATTTGAGCAATCCAATTGGTTGGAACGGGAAATTTTTGGGGGAAATTTTCTGTCAGGCCCTAGTAAATTTCTAATTTTCTGTTCAGGCCCTAACACAAAATGAATAAGTTTAAAGGACCTACTTTATGTAAAAATTCGACTGAAGAACCAAAAAATATGATATGACGAAAATACACTTACTAAATGATCTTTTTTATGTTACTCAGTTACAGAATATTGTTAGTTTAGAAAACAGACACGTTATTTTTCAATATTATTGTTTTACTGTTACAGAATATTTTTCTTACACTGAATCGAGCACAAAAAATTCGACTGCCCCATACAACCGATTTCGTCATGTTGGATTCATTATGATATTGACGACGCATGAGGTAGAATTTGCTTGTCTAATTAGGGTGCAAATTCGAGAATATAATGCTAAATCGAATCTAGATTTCGACATAAATTGCAAGTAATCGGTAGAAATTCAAGATACCCATGAGAAATCGAGGTCTATTTTACATTATTGAGTCAATAACGCCGAGATTTATACATTTTTCATCTGTTTTTTGGTGTCGTTTTTTATTTTAGTTCTTTCCTCTCGATCAATTGGTTGTATACAGAATGTGTTATTTACGACAAACAAGGTGTTATCACCATTTAGAGACATGTATAAGTCAATATTTGTTATTAAACATAAGACATTTGTTATTTTTGCTATGTTATAAGTATTTCTTATTTACACGATTTAGGAAAAATATAATATTTATTTCTTGCAACTAATCGGTATAAATTCGAGGTCCCCATGAGAAATTGAGGTCTATTTTACCTTATTGAGTCAATAACGACAAGATTTATGCAGTTATCATCTGTTTTCTAGTGTCGTTTGTGATTTTAGTTCTTTTCCCCCCGATCCATTGGTTGTATACAGAATGTGTTATTTACGACAAATAAGGCGTTATTACCTTTCAGCGACATATTACTTCTAAGTCAACATTTGTTATTAACCATAAGACATTTGTTAATTTTTGCTATGTTATAAGTATTTCTTTTTACACGATTTAGGGAAAATGTAATATCCGTTTCTTGCAAGTAATCGGTATAAATTCGAGGTACCCATGAGAAACTGAGGTCTATTTTACATTATTAAGCAATAACACGTGATTTATGCAGTTTTCATCTGTTTTTTAGTGTCGTTTGTGACTTTCGTTCTTTTTCTCCCAATCCATTGGTTGTATACAGACTGTGTTATTAACAATATATGAGTCGTTATTTCTTATGTAGGATGTCTTATTTTTTTTGTGAAGATTTGTTATTTACTAGAAGAGATGTGTCATACGTCGCTAAGTGATATGGAAAGACAAAAAAATAAGTTCAGCTCCGTCGAACTCTACTATGACGACAGGTCGGGGTCGGGTCTCCTCGTCTACTCACGAGATCGAGATTATAGGCGGAAATCGAGCTTGGAGATTAGCTCGCTCGTTGGAGAAGATGATGGCAAATGTTTGTAAATTTTGCATCTGTTAGGGGGTAAATACGTCATGTCGCATAGTTTGGGTATTTTTCTCTCAGAATTTTGAAAAATAAGGTCCTTAATACTAACTGAAACTATATTGGGTCCTGAATACTATTAAAAAATGTTAACAGGGCCTGACACGTAATTAACCCAAATTTTTGCTGACCTGCCAGCGCATTAGAGACTCATTCTAACTTTTATATTTTGAGACGTGACTATTGGTCTTTTGTCTTTTCATCTTCTTTCATCTTCCAATGTGCATAAAAAAAAATTTCCTAATCGATAATTATTAATGGCACCATGTAATTCAAGTAACATATAGGGGTAACTCTGTCATTATTTTTTACTATTTTTATAATCCCATGAAAACCCCAGATAATGATGACGTGGCACATAGGATTGTTTAAAGGGAACTAGCAGTTTTTGTAAATAAATCATCATATCAGCTCACATTGAAAGTCCATATCCAACTTTTATATATATATATATATATATATATATATATATATATATATATATATATAAATGATAATTAAACTGGACAAATGAGGCCCACTAATTCCAATTAAATAATACAATTACAGAACCCAAACAATAGCGGTCGCCTGGGCTAGGGCTGAAAACGAGCCGAGCCGAGCCCGAGCATGGCCCGGCTCGAGCTCGGCTCGATTATGTACAAGTGGGCTCGAGCTCGGCTCGAGCTCGATCGAGCTCGAAAAGGCGAGGCTCGAGCTCGGCTCGATAAACCATCGAGCTGCTCGAGCTCGGCTCGAAAAGCTCGGTTCGTCATAAAAAATATATAATATATTATATTTAATTATAATATTAATAAAACATATATATATAAATTAAAAAAAAAAAGAAAAAATTGGGCTCGATAAGCTCAACGAGCTATCGAGCCCACATACAAAAATCTCGAGCTCGGCTCGATTGTGAAAGGTCGAGGCTCGAGCTCGGCTCGAGCTCGAATTTGACCGAGCTCGACCGAGCTGCTCGCGAGCGGCTCGCGAGCAGCTCGGCTCGTTTTCAGCCCTAGCCTGGGCCAATGGCCGCCGCCATCTCCGGCGACCAAGCAGAAGCCTCATAGATAGGGCAAGCCCGAGCCTGACACACCAGGCCGCCGAGCCCGAGAATAACGCTGGGAACACAGAGAACCGCGGGCACCAGAGGGAGGAGAAGGGCCAGCCCGCGGCTGTCCCATTCAGGCTATCTCTGCCGGTTTCTGCACGGCGGCGAAGGCCGGCGCGGCGGAGAAAATGGATGATTGTTCTTAATCATCTCAAGAGCTGTATTTGATGAGATGTTGACCGCAATTCCAACCAAAGTCATTAGTATTATTATGTTATAACTATTTAGGCTTCGATAAGCGAAGCGATGTATGTGCATTGTGCAAGCTGGCTTATTTCATAAACAAAATAAGTAGACAGTCGAATGAAAATTTTTTAGGATATTATTGATTGGCATAGCTTGTCGTATAAAAGAGATGATGAGCAAGAAAAACATGGCAGACGAACAGTCGGAAAGTAAATTAGTGGATTATGTCGTCTATGCTAGGGTTGCAAACGAATCGAACTTTTTTGGTTCGATCCGCGATTCGATTCGAAATTTTAAGATTCAAATTCGAATATTTAGAATACGAATCCGAATAAGAATATTTTTTCTGATTCGAGAAATATACGAATACGAATATGAAATCACAATTTTCGATTCGAAAATTAACCGAATTATTCGATTCGAATAATATAACATAAAATATAGTATATTAATATATATTCACATATAATATATGATAACTCACTAAAATATTTACAAATAATATGCTATAATTCAATATGTTTAAATAAAATTTATTATAATTCAATATATGTTTAAATATAATTTATTATAATTCAATATATATTTTAAATATGATATTGTTTATATTTTATTAAACAAAAAATCAAAGATGACTTTGAATACAAATATTCGATATTCGATTCGAATATTCGAGAAAATATTCGAATTCGAATAAGAATCGATTTTATGATTCGACTAAATTTTCGAGTATTCGTATTCGACTGTTATCCGAATACGAATAGAATATTGCGGTATTCGACTAGATTCGATTCGTTTGCAACCCTAGTCTATGTTACGACGCATTTGGATATTTTTTTACACTTAATTCTTATTTATTTAAATACGAAAAAGGTGTTGGGATTTTTTTAAGTAAAAATGGTCATTTAAGATGACATATAAGAGCTCACCTGAATAGCAATAACAATAAATTCTCTCGAACATCTTCAATAATAGTAGTCGCTTGCTTTACAAAACATCGCTTAAAATTAGTATGCGATTTCTGCATTTATACAAAATTAATTTGTGAGGACTTATTTGAATCAAAAAAATGAAGCTTAAAATGATAAATTTTCAAGTAAAGACATAAATAAGTAAAACTCGTATGTTTGCTCACTCAATGCGTGTGTTATACAATATATAAATGTATACTCCAAATAGAGGGGTAAAATTGGAATATAAAAAAATGGAGTGTGCATTTTTTTAATTTAACATTATTACTTTTAATTAATTTAAATTGACCGATCAAAATTTTACAATTTATCCAACGTTGAGGTTTAATAAAAGAGTATAGCTAGTAATTTTAACCGACAGACCAAATTTGACCTTTTTTTATCCCCATCTCGATAATTATAAAGATATGATATAGATTACATAAAACTCAATCCGAAAGCATGGTGTGCGGATGATTATATCTAGTTGGGCCGATCTCGCGGCGTTCTACTCTGCCCATTAAGATTAGGGTTTCATCTGTCATTATAAATAGAGCTCTCGCGTTCTCAGTCTCTTACAGTCGCAAGTTCCTCAATCCTAGGAAAGTACAGAAGTTGGATCGCCTTCGCGAAAGAGTAAAGAGGCAAAAATTGAGACTCAGGTCCCGACAATCGTTCAAGGTAACCTTTACTTGTTAATTCGGTCGTGTTTTTTGTACGATTTGCGACACGACTTAATCTTGAATGTGTCGGAGATTTATTTAGGGATCTATGTGGTTTATTAATTCCAACACATTCCTGCCTTATATATCTAATGATGTTGAGGATTGTTAATACTCTTTTATTTAATTTATTAATCACAACCTCAAGTTTATTCTTCCTTCCTAAATAGAATAGAAATTATTCTAAAATGTATAATGGAGAGAAGTTGTCCCAATAGATAGCTAAGTGGTTGAGACATGACATTTCTAGATGGAGATAATGAGTTAGAATCCATTTGTAGCCCTTAATTATTTTAGTTTTTGTTGTTTTTGAATGAGACACATAAGTTAGAGGAATTAGTTCAGCTGAAACTCAGATCGACCAGAAATTGTCCGTAGTCGAGAATGTGGTTCAAATTCATTTCAGACTGAAATTATTCGGAGAGCGGAGACTATGATGACATTATGTAGGAATACCTCCCTTTAGATCTTTGTTTTTTATTATCACTTAGAAATGATTTAATTAGGTTTGTAATTTATCAACTTTCATCTATCCTATATATTAAGAGAGAGAGAGAGAGAGAGAGAGAGAGAGAGTTAAATTGACGTATAAATATGATGTTATTTTAATTACATTTTATCCTTCAAAAAAATTTTATAATAATTTTATCCTTCAAAGTTTTTGTTGTATTACAATTTTATCTTTCAATTAAAATTTAACTTAAAGAATTTATCCTTAATTCTAAAATATAGAATACTACTTCTTCCATTCCACTTATTTCTTCACATTTAATTTTCGGGTGTTCCGCATAATTCTTCCCATTTCTATTTTGGTAAAAGATTATTCCAATAATTAAACTAATTACCATCTATATTAAAAAAAGGCTTCTTAATTTGCGTGCCCACTAATAGATTTTCTCTCCCGATGCTTTAAAAGTGTACTATAATATTAAAAAATGTGGTTTCTTAATTTACGTGCCCACTAATTTTTGGGAAGATTAAGTGGGACAGAGGAAATATTATATATTTATACTTTATTGAGGGTGTATTTAAAATACTAACTATTATTTTATGTGAAGTGTATTCATATCTATACTATTATTTAATTGGTTTGGATGGATATAAACTGCCACAATTTGGTGTGTAATTTATTTGCAATTTAGTCCCTCATTTGTAATTTAATTAATATTAAGTATTTTCATATTACTCCTAATTTTTTATTTACTGTACTTATATTTAAAAATTATATTTTATCTTAAACACTAAAATTATAATTTCAAAATTTAAAATAATTTCAATATAATTATTTTTAAGCACACACATTGGGTGTGCAAAAAAGTACTAGTTATTAATAAGGGAGTACAACATTTTTAGTCCCCAATGTTTTGAGGCATGAGTTTCTGGTCCCCCATGTTCCGGGGTGACATTTTTAGTCTACAATGTTACCGATTTTGGACGGTTTTTGTCATCCGGTTAATGGAATCACTAATTTATATGGAATTTATTACATTAGAGCACATGATCTCCTTTAACTTGACTTAACATATCATCACTCATCATCTTCTTCAACTAAAACGTACGTGAGCATCATTGCGTATCACTTTTAACTCATTTTAAAGGTTGTCGATTTTTCCTAAATGTGATGTATAATGATGTTTATGTGCGTTTAAATCGAAAAAGAATGTGTGTTATGAGGTTTTCCGTCGAGTAAAAGGAGATCATGGGCTTTCACGTGTTAAATTTCGTCAACTTAGCGTTAAATTAACCGAGGGACCAAAACCGTCCAAAATCGATAACATTGGGATTAAAAATATCACTTCGATACATGGGGAACCAGAAACGTCCATGCCTCAAATATGGGGACTAAAAATGTCGTTCGCCCTATTCATAATTGAGGTAATTACATGTCATGTCCAATTTATAAGTTTTCTTTTGATTTCAGGCCCTATTATGTGTCATATATATAGAGGTACCTAAATTTAAGTTTCATTTAGAAATAAGGACCTAATCCATGAAAAAAGACATATTTACCCATAATAACAAAAAAAATTACGAACCATGCCATCGTCTTATTCAAACGTGCAAAACAACCATGAAGAAGTGGTATACAGTGTACATGAAGTGTACTGGTGAACAGCGAAGTGGTACTGTAGACCCATAAAGTGATACTGGTGAATAGTGAAGTGGTACCATAGACCCATAAAGTGGTAACTTTGAACAGAGAAGTGGTACATCATTGTAGACACATGATGTGGTAATGTTGAACAGAGAAGAAGTGGTACTGTAGACCCATGAAGTGGTACTGTTGAAATGTTTGGGAATTCATGGGTCTACGAACGATGTACCACTTCTCTGTTCAACAGTACCACTTCATGGGTCTACAGTACCACTTCTCCTCTGTTCAACATTACCACTTCATGGGTCTACAATGATGTACCACTTCTCTGTTCAACAGTACCACTTCATGGGTCTACGGTACCACTTCATTGTTCACCAGTACCACTTCATGGTTCTACAGTACCACTTTACTATTCGCACGTACCACTTCATGGGTCGACAGTACCACTCCATGTAACACTTCCGTCTTCCTGTTACGTGATAACTGATAACAGTATACTATAATTTTATAACAGAACTTGGGCGATGGATACCACTTCATAACTACTCTTTTATAAGGGTATTTTCAGCAACCTTAATTCTAACTTAAATTCTGAAATTGACTCTTCAAATTAAATTTTATTGACATGAGTGTGAGATCTATTGAAAAAATTAAACGGGGTCTGACCTCAAATCGTCCGTTAATAATTAGCCGTGAAAGCGATGTTTTATTAGTGTTGCGTCTCCGAATCATGAAGAGTTAAGACTAGGGGATGGGCATATGACTATTTTACCCTCCGTCGACAAAATCTCCATTTTCTTCACCGTATCGCATGTATCTGTTTGATATAAATTCCGATTTTCAAATTAAAACTCACGTTTTTTATTTCCTACAATCTTGGCTTTAGATACGTTCCCATATATAGATCATTTCTTCATACGTTTTTTCTCTTGCATATTTCTTTGAAATACATATAAAAAAATAGGCAAATTCATATAAAAATTTCACCTTTTTCCTTGGTGGACGAGGTTGTATAACTCGGATTAGCAAAAGCCACAATGCATAAAAGCATAGTGACCCCTCATATCTCCTTAAATTGCATTCCTTCAAGAATCAAGCGTAGTGTAATTCCTATATATATCTTTCTCCACGCAGACTCTCTCTCTCCCTCTCTCTGTCTTTCTCTCTATATAATTCCTTGACAAACAAACAACCATTTTTTCTGGCTTTGTCCAAATCATAAGCTTCCGACGATCAACAGAAGAAAAGAATAGTCACCTTAGGGAAAAAGGAAAATATGTTAAATTGCAAACTGGGTGGCTTTTGATCATAGTTTGAGTTGTTTTGTGTTGAGATTCCTGTAGCCAACGGAGTTTCTCAGGAATCTTTGGACGATTTTCATGTTCGATTTGTCAGTGGATTTTGTTTTTTGATCACTTCTGTGCATCATAATGTACAGGATCAAGAGTAAATTGTATGGTTTTTTTTTTTATCTTCTGTTTTTAGGCACAGTTGATTGTTGAAATCCTACTTGATCCTTACTCCGATTGAAAAGATAAGCCTATAGATTGATCGGAAGAGATATTTACACATGTGGGTTGCTCCAAGATTGGATATTTATGGTCGGTTGATGTATAAAAATTGTCCGATCATTGTAAAACTCTTGTAAACGCCTCTCCGATGAAGAGTTATAATGGAAATATTTCTTCATCTGAGTGTGATTATTCCTTTCTTTTCCTGGGCTGCTTTGGAATGTGGAGAATATCCTCTGTGGAGGTTTAGCTCATGCTTCATAGAAGAGCATTCTTCATCTCTGCAAAATCTATTTTCACTACTCTTTTTTGCCTCTCTTCTTGCAACATTGGATTGTGTTTTTCTTGTTTGTTTCTGTTCGTTGTTTGCTTATCTCTCTTTTGACCAACTTACTGATGAATGTTGTCCTCTGTCACTTCAGGTTTCGGCTCTAATCCTCTTATCAACTCATTCAACAACTCTTCTTAGGTGATCACAGCACAAAATCATCAAACTTGCAGCAATCAACTAACACAAGCATGGTATTTCCTTATTTTCTGTATTCTTCTCTTTCGCCAGGGCATTATCAATAGGGGCCCATGGATGCAATAGAGAGCGAAGAACCCTCGACTTTTCCTCACCTCAGCCTCCCCAAAAAGCAGACGTTAGCTGCCTCACCAGCAGCAAATCAACGCCGCTGCTCGGGCGATGCGAGCCCGGGAGAATTCTTCTTGTCTGCAAATCCCTCCATCGTTCTTCACGTCCTCACCAACCGTAACCTAATTCCCGACGACCTAGCCAAGCTCGAGGCAAGCCCTTCTCAATCTTCTTACCAGTTTTTTTTTGCACATAAACCCAGACAATGTTCGAATCTTGAAATGTACCTTTCTTTTCAGGCCACTTGCAAGTTTTTCCGACAGCCTGCCGATTTCCACCCAGACAAAGAGCTCTCCCTCGCCGAGCTCGCAGCCCTCGACATGTGCGAAAAGAGATCCATATTCAAAACAATGGCAGTCGAAGAAAGAAAGGATTTGAAGGGACGCTGTGGAGGGTCGTGGAAGCTCGTCCTAAGGTTCCTTGTGGCTGGAGAAAATTGCCACAGAAGGGAAAAGTCTCAGGCCATAGCTGGCGCAGGGCACAGCCTTGCCATCACTTCTAAAGGGGACGTCTACTCCTTCGGTGCTAACAGCTCAGGCCAGCTAGGCCATGGAACCACTGTTGATGACTTCCGCCCTCGTCTGATCAAGTGGGGCGGCGAACAAATTCTTTACGTAAAAATTTGCCCAAAAAGAGGACTTGAATCGAAGCTTTCTTTTTTTTTTCCGCTCAGATCGCTGGCTGGGATACGCATTACGCACGCGGCGGCTGGCCTTGGACGAACAATGCTGATAAGCGACGTGGGCCAAGTCTACGCCTTTGGCATAGATTCTTTCGGCGAGCCTCAGCTTGGAGCTCAAGGGAACAAAGTCGTGACAACTCCTCAGTTAGTCGAGTCTTTGAAGGACGTATTCGTGGTTCAAGCTGTTATAGGGAACTTCTTCACTGCTGTGCTGTCTAGGGAAGGGCGTGTCTACACCTTTTCTTGGGGGGACGGGGAAAAGCTCGGGCACCTGACCGAGCCCGCTGACCGTGAGCCACGTCTGTTGATGGGCCCGCTCGAGTTCGCCCCAGTGGTTCAGATCTCGGCTGGATACTGCTATCTTCTCGCATTGGCTTGTCGGCCTGATAATGCCATGTAAAATATATGATCTCTTTCGCCTGCACATACCAAAATGGTTCGATGATTCGAAGAAAAGATTCTAACTTTTTCTTTTTTTCTCTCCTATGAATGATTGATTAGGTCTGTCTACTCTGTGGGCTGTGGGCTCGGCGGGAAATTAGGGCATGGGACAAGGGCCGACGACACGCAGGCTAGGCTGATTCATCAATTTGAGGCGTTGAAATTTCAGCCGGTGGCGATCTCAGCCGGCGCGTGGCACTCCACCGTGTTGGGGAGAGACGGGCGTGTGTGCACTTGGGGGTGGGGAAGGCACGGCTGCTTGGGCCATGGGAGCGAAGACTGCGAATTGGTACCTAGGGTGGTGGAAGCCCTAGGGAACGTAAGGGCAGTCCACGTCGCCGCCGGAGATTACACGACCTTCGTGGTCTCCGACGACGGCGACGTCTATTCCTTTGGGTGCTCCGAATCTCTGAGCCTTGGGCACAACGCCGCCGGCGCGGCGGAGCAGGTATTTTTTTCTTTTTTCGATTTTTTCCAGCCCACCCCAAAAGTCTCCAATTTCGTAGCAATTTCGCTCAATCTGACGCCATTGTTTTTTCGATGGCGTTCTTAGGATGCGTTTGAGAACGCCGACGTTATGTGGCCGACGGCGGTGGCTCCTCTGAAGGAGAATAAGGAGAGGGTTTTGGAGATAAGTCCGACGAGCTCTAACTATTGGAATCCCCACACTTTGGCGCTGACCGAGGCGGGCAGGGTGTACGGCTTCGGCGGCAGCGACACCGGGCAGCTCGGAGTGGGGCCCGACGCTGACCGGAATGAGAGGCCGGCGCCGGGGTTGGTGGATGTCGATCTGAGTTAAATGTTGTTTAAATTTTAATTATTATATAATCCGTACATTGAATTAAAATTCAACTCAAACTGCTGTCGACATGGATATTTAATTTTTGCTTTTGATTTAATGTGGATAGAAACTGCGTTTGTGAATAATTGTTAGGGGTTTAGGAGCTAAATTAACCTTCTTTATCTCTTTCCTTGTGGTATAACTAGCATTTTATGACTTACAGTATTTTGTCATATGTTCTTTTTGGTATTTATCACCTTTAACATGTATGTATTTATTTATGTACGTATGTATTTATACTCATAAAATTCATCGCTCCCAAGGTGGTGTAAGTGTTACATGATTCTTTGCAACGAGGTTATGGGATCGGTTTCGATTCTGATTAGTGAAAAAAGTTTTCTGTGTGTAGAACTGACTGGGAATCCTTGGGATAATAAAAATTAGTCTCTCTAGATCAGTGTTCCAAAACTAGATGACATTGTCTACGAAGACACTGTCAAATTTATTAATGTCTATTGCTGTGGTGTGTTGCCATGGAATATGACACACGGACCACGAGGATTAGGCTCACTTGAAGTTGATAGTAGTCTATGACCCCGAAGGTCGGGCTGAGGTCGGGCCCGAAAGTTTTGAAGAATTGAACGATTCACATTACTAAGCTCTTACTTTAAAAGTTTGGTGTGGGCTTGGTTGGATTGTCCATGCTTTGGTCATTTTTTTTTGGAAGAAGCTTTGATCGATTACTAGGATATAAGTACATTACACTATCTTTTTCTTTTTTGTTGTCCCTATGTATCCCCACTCGACCTGACTAGGCCCTAAATATCGAAGTGAACTTACGCCACACATACTTGGCGGATGCTTAATTGCGCCACACAATCAACTGGTAGGCTAATCTCCGAGGCCAAATGATTATGTATTAAATTTATCTGACAACGTAGTCATGGGACAACACCACATGGAGACAAATACAGTACACTATCAAATCATGTGTAGGAATTATAAAAACTGATACAGCGTGATCGTGAAACAGTACTATTACCCGTGAAAGAAGATAGTCAGATTTTAAGAATTCGATTCAACATGGTTGAGAAAACAATTAGAGGTGGTGGCAGAGGCAGAATGTTAAGTCGGTTGGGTCCATTCTAATTCGGCCCTCATACCCACTGTTTTTAATAATTTTCAGTGGGGTACCTTTTGTATAATTTTTCTTGAAAGAATTTTAACCCTAACATTAACTAGTTCACCCTATATAATTCATATTTTTCCAGTGGGGTCCAGCTACCCCACTGGGTCTAATGTGTGCCCCGCCACTGATTAGAGGTCATCTTTTCAACACGCTTTTGAATCCATGAACGAATGACCCTCGATAAAATGTTGGCCCGCCTCATTGGCTTAGCAATCAATCATTTTCATGACTTCCCAAGATTTATTAACTCGACAAAAATACAAAAAAAAGGTACAAAAAATGCGTAACTCACGGTATGGCTATCTTTCATTAATATATTTTTTTTCCAAATATAAAAATTTAATTTGAGTCGATGCCATGCAAAATAAATCATAGGAAGAAAGCTCCAGCGATGCCACCAAAGAAGGTCGCCGTTGTGGCTCGGAGGGATCCCACGCCACTATTAGGGCTCGATGGAGCCGGCGCCAGGTCGGGAAAAGCATTTTCAGGGACGGGCCCGCCGACCGGTGCTGCATCGGTGATCGAGCCGCTCACCGTTCCGATCACATTGCCGTAAGCGTTGGGTCCCTCGGCTTGGGCTGACAGGTCGGGGACGGTCGGACCCTCGGTTGCTACGACCGAGCCGGTAGGAGCCGACGAGTCTGTGGAGGCCGAGGCCGTAGCAGTGAAGAAAACAAGGACAAGGACAAATAGGTCTATTTGCTTTGCCATTTTTCTTCTTTTTCGTTGGAATTTCTCCTCTCTTTTCTTTTGGGGGGCTTTCCTTATCGTGGGAGTTGAGATATGTGCATGTGCATCTATATCCTATATATACATGTAAATGTAGTTTTCTTGTGGTGTTGCCACGTGTCATGTTCATTAAATTTTTTTAATTAATTATTTCTTAAGGCGTTGATAAAACCACCCAACATCCCACTTTCTAAAAAAACTAATCACCCATGTTTTATCAAAATTCGATTCTTTAATTAACTAAAAATGGTTAATTAATGTGTATAATCGACTTAAAATAGTTATCGATAATTATAACTCGTGCAATGCACCGACAGAAAACTAGTATGCGTATATGGGAATGTTTATTGCGGTGTTTCCGAGGTCGTTTTATATGCAAAATCACATTTGACCGTTTGTTAATTTAATGGTGAATATGAAACTTACCAATTTGCAATAAGGTCGAAAATACATCAGCCGCCCAATTATCAATTTGCAATTAGTTAGTCCTTTTACAAACTTGAGCCATGTGGAGGACTGAGTTAGATAAATTATACAGGCGATAAATCGACGCAATTATGGCATATCACGTCCAGTATTTCTGCAAAATACAGAGAGACTATGGCTATTCAAAAGGTACACATTAATCACTATTGACTAGAAACATAACGGTACATATTCAACAGTCAACACCGTTCGTAACCAAACAGACAACATTGCACATATATATGTTAATAGTTCGAGTAGCGACAGCCTAGAGGCAGGTCCACAGTAACACACTGAAGTTGGTAGGAAACATAGAAGTAATATTGTTTTTTATTGATAACTCAAAGCTTCAAGCAAATGCGAAATAGAGTTCTTTCTTGGACGCGAATAGAAAAAGGGTACTTACCTCTCCGAGGTCAGAGAGTGTTCACAATGGCAGTTGAAGTAAGCAAGCCATTGGATCTTTAGAACACCGTTGTTCTTGTCCCATCACTCAGATGGCAAGCGCCTTCTTTTCCCATAATCTGCATCCCTCGATCTCGACCTGTAATCTTCCTCGGGAACTGCATGAGATCTGCTGCGAGACCTCGACGACTGTCCCCTGTCCCAATCGTCATCATAGTCGCGATCTTTGTGGCGATAATCACGGTGGCGTTCCTTCTCTTCCCTGTGCTTATGGTCCCTATCGTGATGCCTGTCTCCATCGTAGTCCCTCTCTTCCCCCCTATGTCTCCGTTCATGGTTGCCAGAAAACTCACGGTCAGAATTCCTCTCCTTTTCTCTAGAAGCACCGCCGCTCGACTTTGCACCGCCCTTGTCCTGGCTCGCCTCTCCATACCCGTATTCAGAAGCATTGTCCTCACCGCCGCCGCCACCATAGCTAGACTCTCTTGCACCACCTCGGCTGTTCTCTTCACCACCGCCCCATCCGCCCATGCTTGGATCGTTCCACATCCCAGAAGCTTGACCCTCCATACCAGCGCTGGGCATCATTCCCATCCCATTTGGAGACATTCCTCGGCCAAAAAAGGCGGGGTTCATATGAGGAGCCACGCCAGGGAGTCCCATTGAATTGACCGCTGGATAGGGAGGAATCATCCCAGGGTAAGGGCCTGTGAAGCCTCCATAACCCGCTCCGCGACCCATGAAGGCCAAGTCGAAACCAGGACCCATCATTCCCTGAGGATGCATCATGCCTGGCGGCCCACCGAAGGCTGGGCCAGGAAGGCCTTGACCGAACGGTTGGGCGGGCGTATTCCCCATCATGTTATTGTTTCCCATACCTCCTCTTCCTCTCATGGGACCACCGCCGGGCCCAAAATTCTTGTTAGGGGCTTGGTTCCCTCCTCTTCCCCAGCCGCCCCGCCCGAAGTTCCTCCCTGTATCTCCTCCACTAGGAAAGTTTGTCCCATTGCCTCTTCCTACTCCATCATTCATGTTCCTACCCAAAGGCTGAGCTTGCGCCTGGACTTGGTTTTTATTCCCATAAGCTGAACCCATCTGTCTCATGGTCTGGGGAGTGGCAAAGGTGACTACACATGATCTGCCGTTGAAAACATAGCCATGCATGCCTTCCTTGCACGCAGCTGCCGCAGCGGGATCGTAGAATTCAACTTGGCAGTAGCCTTTGGACTTACCACTAGCCCGTTCATCGAAAAACTTGATCTCCTTGACCTTTCCGTATTGAATTAGGACGCTCTCAACTTCAGCATCTGTTGTCCACCAATGCAACTCTCCAACATAGAGCATTGTGTTTCCATTCTCCACAGTCGGCCTCACGACGTAGTCATCATCTGCTGAGCGGTGTGCATTGACGTGTGGACTCGGGTTCATCGGGTTGGTTGGGATCTGTGGACCACCATGAGAGCTGCCCACATTAGGATTTCGTGGGGGTGCAATTTCACATGCTATTTTGGCTGGCTGGTTCATCCCATCATCGCCAAATTTTGGGGGTGTAGGTATTGATCCTTGATATCCCATTTGCCCAGACTGAGAACCATGTCCCAAATCAGGGATCCTTGCTCCCTGAGAGCCATCCATAGGTTGAGCAGTTACCCCAGAAGAAGGCAAACTAGACTTTTGCTCTTGATATTGGACTCCTCCAGGAGAAACATAGTTTCCATGACTAGCAACCCTAGCATTCTCTGCCCCTTGAGGAGCCATTGAATCTGCTCGCCGTCCAAGAAGATTAGAATTCGAAGACTGATTCCCACCATTATCAGCAGCTGAAGGCTGCATCTGCGCCTGCTGCATCTGCTGAAAACCTTCCCCGACATTAACATCATTGTATAAGTCATCGTAGTCATCGTCGTCGCCTAGCAATTCGTCCTCGGCAAGGGCAGGTATAGTTCCACCTTGGTGATAGTGAATCTTGTCATCTCCCAAATCTACTTGCTCATCATGCGCCGGATCCATTGAAGTAAGTTAAACTCCAGAGGTACTATGCTATGTATCCCCACCTGATTACAATCCCGAAAGAAAGTCAGCTCCATGAACATAATATATAAAAAAAAATTACACTATCTGCAGCTTTATACTCTCTAGAAAAGAAAACTATATGTTCAGTTTTACAAAGGTAACACTTCTACATTTAAAGATCTAGATCAGAATCCAATAACATAGAAAAGTCAAAGTTTAGATCTTTACAGCAGCCTACCTTAACATCTTTGTACTTCTCATGTACTTCCATCAAACAGAACATATAGCTAGCGACGATAACGCCGAAGCAGCAACAAAATTACAAAAGAAGCGACGAACTACAAGAATCAGATCGATCTACCACAAACTCATGCTGAAATGGAATTCTCAAACAACAAAAGGAAAAACAACTGCTACAGACTCAAAGAACAGAACAACATCACAAGATTCAGCATTCGGCTACTAATTTAAGTATTTTACAGAACAACAGGCGCCGATACATCCAAAGTACAGAATTAAAGAGCGCGTACAAGGTCGCGAACCTCGAAACTACGAAATAAATTACAGATGTACAAACGGAGATAAGTGCCTGCCCGGGGGATCGATTATGCGACAATCCAAGACGAAAACTGGTGGCGTCGGTCAACTGATGAGCCGCAGCTGAATTAAATCGCCGGTCTCCTCAGAACGAAGCTGCTAGCTGCTCTTCTTTGGACTTTATTTGCCCTAGGAAGGATTTTCTTTATAAACATTAGATTAAAATATGATTTTCTTACAGTAAAATAGACTTTGGGGCGGGTTTCGGGTCGGGGTAATTTTCCCTCCCAACTCTGTATTTTCGTGGAATTCTTGTCAAATAAACGAACGATGAAACTGGGCTTTTTAATTAAAATAGGGTTATTTAAACCCAAATTCGATAAAATAGGATTATTTTGGTCGAAATTAATAAATCGAGCAAAACGCATCTATTAGACGCGGCTTCGCATCCAATGGACGCGACGATGACGTGGCAACGCGAGAAACCAGCTGGGCCCGCCCGCGGCCCGCGTGGGGTCCGCGTCGCTTGCAATGGGCGCGACGTCGCGTCTATTAGACGCGACGCGTTGACGCAGCCCACTAACCCACCACTAACCCACTAAAATTCACTGATGGACGGCCCACTATCGTAGTGGGTTATCGTCGCGTCCATTGGACGCGTCGTCGCGTCTATTAAGCGCGACATCTCGTTTAATGACCTCGGCCAATTTCCCTATTTAAGCCGTTCGATTTTCGATTATTAATTCGTAAAATTTCATACATATCCAATATGGTGTCTAGAAAAATTCAAATAGTTGTTTATTATGGCGGTGAAATCATACACCAATCAAACACCATACAGTATAGTCTTCAACCCATCGGTTATCGACGAATTCGTCGCGAAACCAATTTCGAGCAATTTCTTAGTATGCTGTACGACATCACTTCCGTCGGCAGCAGTGCTTTCTTTTTAATTGTTCGTGTGAAGAACGAATACTATCAACACTCACGACTGTATCATAATCTCCTACTAATGTCTAGTGATGCCGACCTCGCATACTTCTTGGATCCCGACAACGAGCTCGATTACATTGAGGTCTTTGTCGAGGCAACCGAGATCGTTCAGTTCGATCGCAACGTAGATCCTCCCGACGAATACACGAATCACGCGCCGATGGATTCGTTTCCTGACATCACTTCAGTTACTGAAGGATTGACGGATATTTCGTTTGCCCCTTACGAAGATATACCTTCGAGTAGCCGTTGCATTCCTATTAGTTCGACGGTGGCGCAGCCTGAGATCGTTCACGATGCCGTACAAGATAGTGACGTTAGTGACTCCGGAGCTGACGACGAGGGTGGGGCACTAGACGATTTGCCAGATCCCGCAGATGATGATAATAACGATGAGCCAATGCCAAGTGAACCAGAAGAGAACCGAGCATTATACCAGTCGGTGCCGTTTAATACAAGTTATCAAATGGCTCCCCCAGAAGTTCACGAAGGTGGTGGTGAAGTTTACGATACGGATGACCCCGCATTTTCGTAGGTATGACGTTTAATAGCAAAGAACAGTTGAAATGTGCTGTTAACGATTACCATCTGAGGGTTGTTAGACGTGAGTACGACGTGACCGAAAGTAATAAAACGACATGGAGCGTGAGATGCAACCACAACGACGACTGTAATTGGAAACTGCGAGCAGTCTTCAAACCGAAAAGTTTTTTTTGGAAGGTGACGAGATACGGAGGACCTCACACATGCTTCACGCACGAGTTGGCCAGCACGCATCGCAATGTTTCGCGTAATGAAATTGCGAGAATATTAATCCAAACGGTAAAGAATGACCCTCAGTATTTGCCCAAAAATGTGCAGCAGCTCGTAAAGGACACTTTTGGGTACGACATCCCGTACATTCAAGCATGGCATGTACTCAAGAGAGCAAAAGAAAATGTTTATGGTACTTGGGAAACGTCAATCCAACAAGCTTCCTATATTCATGAAAGCATTGCGACGTTACAACCCGGGAACGGTGGTGAAGTGGTGGCATCTTGAAGATATATCTGGAGTCCCGGTGTACGCTCCCACAGCAGGTCTGTAACCCGTAAGCTCCTCCAAGTAATCGAGCCACTGATCTGCATCCTGTGCTGGATAACACCACTCACCGAGTGACCATCAACGGGGAGGCCCCACAGCACACCGATGTCCTCAAGAGTGACGGTGGCCTCACCCACAGGCAAGTGGAACGTGTGCATCTCCTTCCTCCACCTCTCTACGAGCGCCGTGATCAAGTGTGGATCCAACTTCTGAGATCCACAACTGTACACGCCGTAGAAGGACATGGTATCCAACCTCTCCAAAATACGACCGTGCAACCTCACCGGTCGTGAAAGCTTACCCCACCTCCACACTTTCCAAACCCCTAACGGTCAAAGGCGTGTCGAGGGCACCATCAGAATTGGATAGTACATCGTTACAACGATGACTATCCTGGAATATCAACAGGGAGCGATCTATCGGACCGTAATACTCCTATGAATCCATCCTAAATCGAACATTTACAAGTCAATATCACCTCAACAACCAACAAACACACACATAAATTGAATTATGTAGTAACAATCGAATCAACCAACCTAAAAATCCTAATTTCAAAAATTAGGGTTCGCAATTAGGGAAAATTCCTAAATCGAATTATGTAAAATTAACGTATTATATCAATCTACTAAGCAACCCACAATATATAAAGCACATATTATACCAAAAACATAAACTTAAACGCAAGAATTCGACGAAATTTAACGAAACATCAAAAAAAGATTTAAACAAATTAGGAGTTTCATACCCAAACGAAGCTTAATCGACGATGACGAGGAAGAATAGATCTATCAAGTGGTGTTCGCCGGTGGTGTTCGCCGGTGGTGTTCGCCGCTGTAATTCGCCGGACTCTATGGGGAGGAAAAGAGGAGAAGTGAGGAAGAAGAAGGAGGAGTCGCGGCTTTATTATTCGCATCGTCGCTGCTATTAAGCGCAGCCGCGACGACGAGTTTACTGGGCCAACGGTCGGCCCAGTTAATTTTTTTAAATTTCAGGCCCGATTTTTAACGATCAGGCCCGCGTTAAGCCCTTCTCGCGTTGCCACGTCATCGTCGCGTCCATTGGATGCGACGCCGCGTCTAATGGATGCGTTTAGCTCGATTTTATTAATTTCGACCAAAATAACCCTATTTTATTGAATTTGGGTTTAAATAACCCTATTTTAATTAGAAAGCCATGAAACTGTATCCATAACATTAAAGATGTCTTTTGTTTCTATATATTGGATTTTTAAGTAAATCGACCTAAAAATTATTCTTTCAGGTGATGAATCAACCAAATTTTCGTTAGCTTTTTAACACATCAGAAATAATAAAGCAATTTTTACAAGGTACGTATATAGCAAGGGTACTAATAAAACTATCATATGCCAACTCCTCCAACTTCATCGTTAACTTAGAGTATGATACCATCTCCAACTAAAAAACTATTTCAAACTCAAACATATTCACAAACTCAAAATGCAGTAATTCTTCCCCAACCGTTAAACTAATTCTCAAACTCAAATAATCATTCTTGTAATATTCACTTCTACCCGAGTTTTTAATAATATCCATATAATTTAGTACAACTTCATAAATAAGAGCAGACTGTATTTTAAATTTGATTGAAAAGTATTTCATTAAAAATAATAAATTCGATATTGTTTCATATTAAAAAAATAGAAAGAAATTAATTAATAACTCGAATCCTTTAGTATATTTTATTTATTTTTTTATTTTTTTATATGATACTTAAGGGAAACAAAAGGGTGTATATTGTAATTTTTAAAACAAAAGGGTGTATATTGTAATTTTTAAAACATTACTCATTTTTTGGGATATCTCATTCTCATATGCATATTTGGGTTTAAAACAGTTGGGATATCTCATTGTTGTTAATGTTGACTAGCTCAGCATCGACAATGTCGAGCTAACATTCCAGCCAACATTGTTGTCTATGAATTGGTCAACATTCGATTTTATCTTTCATACCCAAAACCGTGTAACCTTAGGGGCTTTATTTAATAATGTGCAGTAAGTGGTAAGTGCTGGAACGAGTCAAAAAACGAGTGGGAAGCGTGTGGAGTAGCTTGAACGAGTTCTGGAAGGAAGCATACTAAATATAGCATGCTTGGAGTTCAAGTCAAGCAACTACCATAATTAGAAGATCTGAATATCAAAGGAGAATCAGTCAATCGGTTACCTTAAATAGAAGATAAGAGATCGACCAATTAGATGAGAAGATTCGAACTAAATATATACTATATTTGGAGAGATCTTCGAAGAGATATTCAAGAGA
This sequence comes from Craterostigma plantagineum, assembly GCA_027422505.1. Taxonomy (NCBI): domain Eukaryota; kingdom Viridiplantae; phylum Streptophyta; class Magnoliopsida; order Lamiales; family Linderniaceae; genus Craterostigma; species Craterostigma plantagineum. The sequence continues at coordinate 6,953,066 of JAPQWV010000019.1, read as the reverse complement.
TTTTTTATCAATTCAAGATGGAGCCAATGTCAATAAATAAGAGTTATTTCTGAGCTGCAAAACTGCGACTTTTGAGAGAGCTTTATGGAGTAACTTTGAGCGACATAATGAGCGAAAACTATGAGCGAAACACATATCGAGTTCGAGCGAGTTTTATATTTTACGAGAGTTGCCTTTTAGCCTAATATTGAGTTTTCAGAAGTCTTAGTACTTTGTAGGGTTTCAGGATCGTTTAGATTCGTAGTTTATCTAGGCTTGTTTTTACTATCTTCGGATAGTTATTTTGCCATTCATTCCTATAGTGGAATTTCGCCTTGAGGTACGCAACAAGTTTTTATAACTTGCTGCACAGACTTACATCTCATGTTTATCAGTTTTGGTCACTAATATCTTATATTCCGCCGTGCGCTTTGAGTGTTAGGTTGAGTGTTAACCCGACATTTCATCCAACATCAGTTTTACAACTTAGTGTTTTTACATCCATATCGAACGGGACCACTTCAAAGTGGTATCAGAGCCACCGCTTGACGTGACTAAGCGTTTTTGCTCTTTTTTATGGATGTTACAAGCTCAAACTACATAGGAAAAGTCCCCTTGTTAGACGACTCCAACTATGCTTATTGGAAAGTTCGTGTTCGGCAGTGCATCAAATCCATAGATGTGCGAGCGTGGGAGTCCGTGCTCAATGGTTATACGACTCCAAAATCTGCCCTGGATGCTGATGGTGAAGTCTATGAGAAACCCACCGATGAATGGAGCCTTCAAGAGAAGAACGCAGCCGAGTTCAACGACAAAGCCCTTAATGCCATCTTCTCTTCGATCGATATATTCATGTTCAAGATCATTCAGAATTGTTCGACAGCAAAGAAAGCTTGGGATCTACTACAGAGGTACTGCGAAGGCGATGCGAGTGTGAGGGAAACCAAACTTCGCTATCTCCTCAATCAGTTCGAAAATCTCAGAATGAAGGAGGACGAGGATGTCACCGCGTACTTCGGGAAGATTCTGACGATTTCAAGCGAGTGTGCCAGTCTCACAGATTTGATCGCAAATAAGGTACTGGTTTCTAAAGCTTTACATACGCTAACTGAAAAGTTTAACGTGAAGGTAGCGGCAGTCGAGGAAGCACATAATCTGTGCACGATGGAGCTCAACACGTTGATGAACATGAAGAACTATGAGACCAACCTCGAAGTCCAAAAGAGAGCTTCACGCGGCAAAAGCATTGCTCTAGTCAGACAGTCATCCAAGGTGCAAACTGAAGTTGACCCTGACAATGACGAAGATATGGCTATGCTCGTGAAGAATTTTACAAAGTTTCTTCAGAAGAAGAATGTCGAGCATACTGGTAGAACCTGGGCTGAACTGGTGCAAATAGAGGAAGAAGAACAGATATCTGTGGCAACTGTTATCCCCTCCGAGCAAAGGGGCCACGACAGTGATCATGGATAATTGGGCGTCGTGGAATGTTAGGGGCCTAAATGGCCCTGCTAAGCAGAGAGAGATCTCTCTCTTCTGCAATAGATATAAAGTCACTATAATGTGTATGTTAGAAACAAAACTGAAGATGGACAATATGAATATGGTATTGAATAGAAATTTTTCTGGATGGGAGGGTTGTCACAACCTTAGCTCACACCCTAATGGCAGAATTTTGGTTATATGGCGAGGTGGCTATGAATTGGAACTATTATCTATGTCAGATCAACATCTTCATTTCAAGGTCCTGCGGGGTAACTCTCTATTCGCATTCCTGACTTGTGTCTATGCTCACAATGAAAGGGTAGCAAGAAACAATCTCTGGGAAATCCTCAGGCAGATAGGTTCTCAGACCTATGATCCATGGCTAATTTTGGGAGATTTTAATAACATTAGAGGATTTGAGGATAGAGTTGGTGGTGCTCCCATCCAAGCTAATGAATTTCTGGACTTCAACAAATGTTTACATGATTGTCAACTAGAAGAACTAAAGAGAAGCGGCTGTCAATTTACATGGTCCAACTAACAAAGCCCTGATAAGACAGTTTGGTGCAAAATCGATTGGGCATTTGGGAACCTCGCCTGGATTTCCAAATACTCTCCACAATCTTCCTCAGCGAAGGAGTCCCCGATCATAGCCCAATTCTGCTGAAAAATGCCATGAAAGGTTCAGAACCTACCAAGCCATTCAAGTATTTCAGTATATGGAGTCTTGCTCCCTCCTTTATGACTATTGTATCCCAACACTGGAAGACCACCCATGGGAGTCCAATGAGTACAGTCTGCCACAATTTGACTGCACTGCAGCGACCACTGAAAGATCTGAATAGGGGGATGTTTGCAGACATTACTAACAGAATTGCAGTGGTTCAAAAGCAGCTTGAGGAATGTCAAATGGCATTACAGATGCAGCCCTTATGCTCTAAACTACTGAAGAAGGAGGAAACACTCAGAGTGGAATACAGTTTTTTGAGTATAGCAAATGGCAAATTCTTGAGACAGAAAGCTAAGACAAGATGGCTTTAAAATGGGGACAAGAACTCAGCCTATTTTCATGCTGTGATCAAGCAAAGAACCTACACTAACAGAATCCTTTCCAAGGACTCTGATGGAAAGCTACTATCTGATCACCACTCAATTCAACAGCACTTACTCGAGTATTTTCAAGGAATGCTGGGTACAAGCAAGCTGAGAAATCACCAGCCTGAGGAACTGGTTGCTGCAGAAGGGTATACCCTTACCTTGGCTGATCAGATACAGCTTATTCAACCATTTGACAGAAGTGAAGTGTGGGCAGCCATGAAAACAATCCATGAGGATGTAGCTCCTGGGCCGGATGGGTATGGTGTGGGTTTTTCAAGCAAGTATGACCTGTTATAGGGGACCAAGTAACCTCGGCGGTTATGAATTTCTTTGCAACAGGAAAACTGCTACCTCACCTGAATAAGACTACACTATGCCTAATCCCCAAAACTGCCAGTCCCAAATCAGCTCAGGAATTCAGACCCATTTCCTGCTGTAACAAAATCTATAAGTGTATCTCTAAGAGCTTTGTTCCAGACTTAAGCCACTTCTACACAAAATTGTCCACGCAAATCGGAGTGCCTTTGTGGCTGGCAGATCCATAGTTCATAACATCCTGCTATGCCAGGATCTAATCAGACTGTATAAGAGGCAGAATGCATCTGCTAGAGCACTGCTAAAAGTTGATATCAAGAAGGCATATGACTCCTTGGACTGGGACTTCTTGAGAAGATGGTTATGCCTTCTGAGATTCCCACTAACATTCGTTCAATGGGTAATGGAGTGTGTAACCACTGCATCATATACCATTTCTGTAAATGGGTCACAAGCTGGATGGTTCAAGGGTGGTCGAGGGTTGAGACAGGGGGATCCCATCTCGCCGTTGCTATTTGTGCTAGCTATGGAATATCTGACCGCAAGCTAGAATTGGCTACCAGAGATAATAGGTTCAGGTATCATCCCTTATGCAAACAATTAAAGTTGGTAAGCTTATGCTTTGCGGATGATCTGATGATATTCTGCAAAGGTAGAGTCTCCACAGTAGCTGCAGTAAAGGAGACTCTGGATCAATTTAGTTCCGTTTCTGGTTTGGAGGCAAATCAACAGAAATCGAACCTATATCTAGCTGGAGTCAACCTGAGCGCAGCTACACAAATGGTACAAACCAATGGATTCCAGATTGGCAGTTTCCCCATGAGGTACTTGGGGGTACCGATATCTCCTACTAAATGGAATAAAGCTTCCTGCCAATGCCTAGTTGAAAAAATAGTAGCTAGAATATGGTGTTGGTCCACCAGAAATCTGTCCTATGCCGGCTGTTTATGTCTAATAAACTCCGTCCTCTTGGCAACCCACGGCTATTGGGGGTCAGTTTTTATGCTGCCCAAATCAATGTCCAGGGTTGTGGATCAAACATGCAGGGAGTTCTTCTGGGGGAAGAAGGAACACGGTAAAAGTATCCCATTGATTAGCTGGGACAGAGTTTGCTTGCCGAGATCACAAGGAGGCTTGAACTTGCGGGATTGTGTTACTTGGAATAAAGCGCTTGCGGGAAAACAGATTTGGGATATTACCAGGGAAACTGATTCGCTATGGATCAAATGGATCACTGCAATCTATTTGAAGGGGGCCAATTTCTGGGAATACAAGCCGGCAATGGACTCTTGTTGGCAATGGAAAAAAATACAGTCTCAAAGAGAATTTCCGCGAGGGCTATGTGGGTCTGAGATGGGCAAATCTCCAGGGCCAATACTCTGTCAAGGCAGGGTACAAATGGCTTAAGGGGCTACACCCGAGGTTTCCTCTATGCAAAGCAGTATGGAATAAATTCAGCCCCCCTAAACACTCATTTTTTCTGTGGATGTTGGTGCAAAAGAAACTATTAACTGCTGATAGGTTAATCAGCTGGGGGCTAACTCTCCCCAACTCTGACTGTCGATTGTGTGGTAGAGCAGAGGAGTCGATAGAGCACTTATTCCATGAATGTTCATACTGCCAATTGCTACTTGTGAAACTATCAGATTGTTTTTGTATAAATGGGGATTGGTGCACATTTGAAGACACGATTGAATGGATGAAGTGCATGGGAGGTAAGAGAAATGTACATCAAGGCATTAGCATGGCCTGTCTGGCTGCTATGTTTTATTATATATGGTTTGAAAGGAATCACAGACTACACTCTGAGACGGGATGGCGATCAGAGAACCAACTATCCAAGATGATTATAGGGGAAAGCGAGACTTAGGTTCTTTAATAGCTTGAGAAAAGTAACCAATTCAAGTCTATTTCGCCATATATGTTCTGTCCCATGTCTTAGTTGAGAGCTCTTACTAGTTTCAAGGCAGTAGATGAGTGTTATGTACAACTTTCCGAGATACGTGGTAAATGAAAATTTCATTCTACCCAAAAAAAAAGAATGTCGAGCAGAATATTGGCCCAACATTCAGGAAGGGCCAGAATGCCGAAGCTGAACATGCTTATGCCCCTCCGTTCTTCAAACGCAAACCAGATGGAAAGAAGAAGAATATCAACTATGATTCTGTACGATGCTATGGATGTCAAGGTTGGGGCCATTTTGCAAACGAGTATGCTAACACTCTTTCCAAGTACGGAAAGGCTATGTGGATCAAACTTTCCGACGATGAAGATGAAGAGTAGTGCCCTGAGGAGTCCAGGCAATCATCAGTAACCATACAGTCATTCTCAGACCACGAAGAAGAAGATCATCAAATCGGCTTTACGGCGGTAACGGATGTTGAGCCAACATCCGACTCAACATCTAGGAAACAGATAATTTTTTATTATGATGACTCAAACTGTTTTGATGGGTATTTAAGTTCTGATGATGCAGGTTTAGACACAGACTTTGTGCAGAAGTCCAGACTAATGAAGCTGTGTTATTGCTGTCCACATAATATGAGAATGAAAAGGCGAAAAACTCGGACAAAGCCATAGTGAGCGCTGTCCGAGGAGAATGCCAAAAATGAAAAGATGATCGAAAACTTGGTGGATAGAATGAACAAGATGGAAGCCGTACTGACACGAAAGGACAAGGAGATCGACAAGCTACAAAAGCGCGTCGACGAGGCATATAAAACTTTTACGAAGTTGAACAAAGGTAAATTGACCCTTGATGAGGTATTATCTCCTTGTATTTTTGATAAACAAGGTCTAGGATTCAGTTCTCAGCCCATGATGATCCTAAACCCGTGACCAATATTCAGCCTAAGATAGTTTTTGTGAAGGAAAAATCCCATGCCTCTAATGATGTTTGTGAAAATGTGATTGTTAAGACCATTCCTAAGCATGCTGCGAGTAAACTTAAGGATGTGTTATTTAAATGTCATAATTGCAAGCAACCTGGTCATATTAAGCCATATTGCTGGAAATTGAAGGGGGAGATTTCTGCGAAGAAATCGATGTCGGCTGGAATGTCATCCAACATTCCGCTCAACATTGAGAAATCAGTGTTGAAAGGTATGTCTGGAGAAAGTTCAGCTGGCTCACCTTCAAATTCTGGTAATCTAAATGCTGTTTTATTATCTAATAAAGTTTGGGTAGAGAAGTCCGTGCATAAGTGCAATGTAGTCTATACCTTTTTGCGAGCTAACGTGACAGGTTCTTGGTACTTTGATAGCGGGTGTTCCCGACATATGACGGGTACCAAAGAGTATCTTAGTGTTACATACCCTTAAAGAGTGGATCTGTGACGTTCGGAGGATGTGCTAAAGGACGGATTCTCGGTCGAGGCAGATTGAACGTGTCCGACTTTCCCAAGCTGAGCAATGTTCTTCATGTAGACGGGCTCGTAGCCAATCTGATTAGCATAAGCCAACTTTGCGACGATGACCTGGAGGTAAGATTTAATAAGGGATGTTGTGAGGTTTTTAACAGCAATGGTGTTCGAGACAAATCCAGTTCGAAGGACATGTGCCAACCTCGAAGGCCGAAGACGATGTCATCCTTTGGCATTACAAATTGGGCCATGTCAACTACCGAACGCTGGAGCAACTTATCAAACACGACGCGACCAGAGGCATTCCAAAGCTTAAGGAGTTTTGTAAGGTTGTTTGTGAGTCATGTTTGAAGGATGTTATACAAGTGGTTGATGAAACATAGGAGAATGGGGATGACAATGTTGAGCCAACATCTGACTCAACATCTGTGCCAGAACAGAACACCGACGCTGGACCCGGTGAAGTGCGACGAGATCCACCAGCCAAGATCCATTGCTATAGTGGAATTTCGCCTTGAGGCACGCAACAAGTTTTTATAACTTGCTGCACAGATTTACATCCATCAGTTTTACAACTTAGTGTTTTTACATCCATATCAAACGGGACCACTTCAATTCTCATATGCATATGTGGGTTCAAAACTGGATATGGTAGATGAAGTACGCATTTTCAGTTTGGTGCACGGTGAAGAACTTTTAGTCTTTGTTTTTGTTCTGGATTTTGGATCGCGATTGAAGATGCTCCAAATATGCATAATTTTGAGTAAAATGTGAATTTGTTGTTAATTATGATTTATGGTTGTGTTTAACAAAATAATTACTTAAATAAGGTTGAAGAAGAGTTACATTACAAACTTCATGAGGGAGAGCATTCCCACTCAAGATCAGGAGATATAGCTCTAAATGTTCGAATATATAATAAAATTTCATAAACTAAGTAGATTCATCAATTTTATTCTCCTAAACGACATATTTCCTCTAAAAATAGGCATGAGTGTTCCTCAAAATAATCGAACCACCACTAGTCAAGAAAATTCTCTTGACTCCGAGAGAGAAAGCAAAGGACCGAAAAACCGAGAGAACAGGAACAAGACATCGTCTTTCACCGTTATTACGTCATTTCTACGAGAATTAGCAATGACCATTTTAACAAATAGCAAGTAGTACACACCTAATGGTCTCACTTTGCAGCGAACAACAGAGAATATAACCAGTAAGAGAATCATATATCCCAAAGCAGACAGAAAGTTGCATTATTCATCATAAGAAAAGAAGTTCGCACAGGTTGTTCAAGTGCAGAAACTATAAACCCACTTAAGAAAAGCTAAGTAAGAGCAAAACAGAACTACCATCAAAGTTGATCATATGTTCTGTTTTTGCGTACGCTCGTACTCAGTGTTGGGTGAAAATAACCTTTTGAATTAGCAATTGTCGAGGAATAAATAAGCCATGACTGATACAGACAATCCAACGGGTCAGGCCAGAGAGTCCTTTTCTTTCTGCTGCTGATAAAACTCCTCTTTCATTTTCCTTATTTCAGCCTCTTTCTCCATCTTCTCCTTCTGCAGAAAGAAATAGAGAAAAGAAGGATAGTGAAGTAAAACTTTGAGCACCAACTGATTATGATCCTTAATAATGCTCACAACACAATATCTTAAACCGCTATGTCGGCATTTGCTCCGTGAAAGAGCTATATGAGTTCCATCGGCATATTATTAACTCTTCAGACAATAGCAAAAGCCATATCTCTACCGAAAAATCCTCATGAGGTTAAAGTTTCAAAATTCTCCAAGAGAGAGTTGAATTGATCCAGGAAATTTCCTCTACAGATGAGCAGATGAAACATCTAATAAAATATACCACCCAAATCAAAATAGGCCAGAGATACCCAGACAAGAAACAAAACTCTCAACAATCCCCTTATGAAATTCCAATCAGAAGAGTCTACAACATGAAAGCCTTTACATGAAAATCAATCTTTTCTACCACACTTACCAATATACGTAACGATCACCTGCAGCCGAAGCACAGAGTAAAGCTAAGATACGAATGAAAATAGATATACCTTCTCATCTTGATGAAGAGCGATCCACACGTGGACTTTGTCCATTGTCTGCCAGAAGAGGAAGGCCCCAAACGCCATACCAAAGAATGTTGCTACTTTCACCATCTAAGAATTAGCACAAATCTCCTTCGTTTCCCTTGTCGCCTGTTATCTGTGTGACGTAGATTCACCAATTTGTTCCCCCAAATCGTTTGGGCTAGGCCAATCAGAAACGACGTCGTTAATAATATTGTATATTTACCCTACCAATCCAACTCATCTATCGAATACCAATATTGCCCCAATGTTTTACTTGTTTTAGCTAGATCGTCCCATGCAACTTAAGATAGTTTATTATCAAATTTCTCCCTGAACCTCTGAATTTCGTGTTTTTGACCCCAAGAAAAAGGAAAATAAGTAATTTCGACGTATTACAACTCGACGGATCGTCCCTGTTCTTCTCCCCCTCTTCTGATAGTGAAAACTACGAAAAACAAGAAAAGCGGAGAAAAGGAAAAAGCTCAAAAATGTCAAAATCGCCCTGGAGCAACATCGGCGCGTGGGCCGATGAAGCTGAACGTGCTGAAGCCGAAGAGAAATCGTCCCAGCCGACGCCGTCGCAAGACGGTTTTCCTTCCCTCAAGGAAGCCTCCGCCACCGGCACCGCCTCCACCGCCAAGCAGCAGAAGAAGAAAAAGAACAAAATGACCTTCCAGGAATTCACCATGCAGGTCAAGAAAAACGACGACGTCGACATTCTCCGCCAGCTACCCACGGCGCCCAAACAGCGCTCCGCCGACGAACAAACCAATTTCGCCGGATTCTCTAATTACTCATCCCGGCTAGGGTTCTCATCGGGTTATCAAAACAGATCCCAGCAATATAGGGTTTCGGATTCGGATCAGCCAATGAGGAGTCATCAATTTCAATCACAATCGGAGCAAGAGCAACAGCCATCTCGAGCTGATGGGGTTGACAATTGGGCTTCTATGAAGAAGCAAACCCTACCGATGACCTCAAATCGATCCCAGCCGCATAACTACAATTCTGATCAAGGTCCGCCACAAAGGTACGGTTCACTTGGCGCGTCCTCAAGGGCTGATGACGTGGGCGATTGGGCTTCTGAGAAGCAACCTATTTCTACCATTTCTTCGTCTGATCGTTGGGCAGGGAGTAAGGGTCGTGCATTTGGGTCAGGATTTACGCAGTCGCGTCCTGAGACTGATCGCTGGGTTCGGAATGAGGGGAAAGAGAAAGATTTCGTCGGCGAGAAGGAAGACGAAGATGCGAATGTGATTGTAAGAGTCAGTAAGCCGAACCCATTTGGTGCAGCGAGGCCAAGGGAGGAGCTGTTGGCTGAAAAGGGGTTGGATTGGAAGAAGATTGATTTAGAGATTGAGGCTAAGAAACAGCTGGTGAAGGAGAACACTCGGAGGCCAACGAGTTCGCAGTCAAGCCGCCCGGGGAGCTCACAAAGCACTAGGCTGGAGGAAGTGACTGTGAGTGAAGTGAAGCCAAGCCCGAAGGTGAACCCTTTTGGAGATGCAAAGCCGAGGGAGGTTTTGCTCGAGGAGAAGGGCTTGGATTGGAAGAAGATTGATCTTGATTTGGAGCAGCGGCGTATAATAGATAGGTAATGGTTTATGTCTTATAGGTTTTTTTCCCTGTTAGTCGCATGAGTTATTTGCCTTGATATGGTTATGGTATGAATTTACTGTTTTTCTCAATTTTGAGTCCTTTTTAGAATATATTGGTTATTACCTTTAGAAGAAAGTGAGTTTACCATACGTGGGAGATTCTGCATTTTCCACGAGTATGGCTTGGAAACCAATAGTTCTTTCCATTTATGTGCAATGGCATGTAACTCTCTAGAATTGAATTGAGTTGTTGATTATCGTTAATTAACAATCTTGCATTCGATCATCTCGCCATGTCGTGGTTCTTGCTATAAAGATTGCTTGGGTAGAAAGCATTTCACGTCATCACATCTAATAATACATGACTTTCTTAATCTCAGGCCTGAGACCGAGGAAGAAAAGAAGTTGGTGGAAGAAATCGAGCATCTGAAAGCAGAACTGCCTAAAAAATCTGGCGAAGATGCTACCACGCTACAGAATCTCATCCTCGTCAAGGCGCACGATCTCGAGGCGCTGGCTCGGCAGCTCGACGACAAAGTTCGATACAGTCAAAAAGTCGCCGAGAATCAAAGTGGGCCCAATAGGCCAGGCTCATCGGGCTTTGGAGATCGCCCTCCTTCAAGGACTGGGGCCCACGAGGATCCTAGGGCAGGCTATCAAGACAGACCTCCTTCTCGCCAAGGAGCTTACGATGAATCTAGAGATTCTTACCCTCGACAGCGATCTTCTTTATTCAAGCATGGAGCATCAAATCATCAAGATCGTAGAGGTGTTGACTTTAATGGGAGGCAGCGATCGTTTGCTAGACCAAGTGATGACAGAAGAGCTTTCCATGGCGGTGGTGGAAGAGGATTCTCAGGAAGCAGAGATTCAGACAGGTTTGTTGCCTTCTTTAACAGCCAAACAAGAAATCTTCTTAACAATTTCAACGAAGCGTGATTGTTCTTGATTGTCAGGGCTGGGTCTCGATGGTGAAATTCTCAAAGGTCTCTTTTCTCGGCTTCTTCATCTGACTTCGTAAGTAAGTAGAACAGCGTAAAATAACGATATACTTGGAGTGCATCAACATGTCTACAGCTACTGTTTTCATGGTCACTTTTTTTTTTGTCATTCATTGTAAAACTTAAATCATTCATTCATGAACAGCTTGGATTTCGTTCTTTTTAATATTCTTGCGAAGAGTCAGTTGTAATAGATGCTCCTCTCCTCCATTAATTGTTTTATTCTTCCTCTATATGTTGAAGGAGATCAAGATTTCATTCATTACAAAGAACTTAGTTATTATGTGATGAAACCATAATCAAATGCTTTGGGTTAAGCCAACCATGGTCAGAATGTGGTGGTAATGGTTGGTTTGGCTTCGGCGGTGGTGGGACTTGGCCGCCCTCTCTTAGCTGTGACCTCCGATTATCATTACCACCTTTTGTTTCACTCACCGATGATTTTTTAACTACGGCACATTTAAAGCTAATTTAGGAGATTGGAAGAAAAATAATAAAGATTATTACAGCGAGTAATTTATTACCTATACCAACAACGGAGGATGAAATAACAGGGGAAGGATTGAGTATGAAGAAGATGATCAAGAATGCTGCTTGCAGACTACGAGCCATGTTGATGTTGTTCATAGACTTCGATTTGCTCTTTTCTTTTTGCAGTTGAAGATTAGATGGCAAAAAAAAGATTCGATTGCTGACGACATTATATAGAGGAAATGTGAAGAAAAAAAAAAGAAAAATATATCTTCTCTTACTGCTTTATGATTGTAAAGGTAGTAAATGGAGAAGATACAGATGCATTAATGTAGTTAGCCTTTATCTATTTATTATTTTGACGCGCATCAGAAGCTTGTAATTAAATCCAATAATTTTGCATCTAAATCAGCAAAATCAACTGACAATATGAAGTTCCATCATGAAATTCATTTCCAAGAATATGCAAAAAGAAAAAAACACACGTGTGGAGGAAAACGCAACTTCAATATCTAATGTGTTCATATGAGAACAACTGTATTACCAGACAATCATATGAGCAGTTTCAAAGAAATTTCAACGATTCATTTAGCTTACTAACTATTAACAGATACATATTTGGATAAGGATATACCACAATAATCTTGTTCTTGTCTTTCGACTGCTTGTTTTACAATAGCTTATGCATGTAAGAAGAATATTTAGAAAGAAGAGAAAAATACTTGAAACTATTGACGGCTGCAAGAAGACAACTTAGTTTGGTTTTGGTCCCCATTAAACGAAAAAAAGAAACAAAAGTCAATAATGTCTGCAGCTCTCATGTGGAAATTTCACGTGTATAAGACTTTGATCAGTGCCCTTCTTCCGATCATCATCTTATCCTTTGATATAGACCTGTCTCATCTTTCTACATATAATTTGAATTAAACATAAAATAAAATAAGAACTAGTAAAAATTCTCTCTTTATTCAGCTCATTCGATGCTCCTTTCCTATAGTTCCTACTAACTTCTCTCTCTCTCTACATCCAAAACCAAGAATCTCCAATCCACTTCCCTCCATCTTACCACATAAAACCATTTCTTCGAAAACTCATCGAAAGCGTAACACATCATTACATGGGTATCTCAGAAAACCCTCACAAGATAGATCATAATCATCCATTGAACCCTATTCTAACCAAGAGAAACTCAAGCGAAGAAGAACATGAATCTGAGTACTATTCAACCACTCCAACGTACGCAGAATCAAAAATTCCTAGGTTGCTAAAATGCCCGCCAGCTCCAAAGAAGAGAAAACCTAAACCATCTTCTAATTCTCATCATCCCTCTTCTTCATCCTCGGTAAGCTACAGTTATTACGTTGGTGTTAGAGAATTTTTCAACCCGCCAGATTTGGAATCCATCTTCGCTCATCAGAGGGTTCGAAGTTCGTAGAAAAAGCATGTAATAATAACGATCAAGAAAGCTTGGTTTAGTCTGCTAACTCTTTCCTTTGATTTCCTGCACATTTCGTTAGTGTAATGTTAAATGTATTATAGCTAAAATGTGTTGTACTTCAAATAAGATCGAAGCTTTCAATCCAATCCAACGATTTGCTGGATTTTTCTCAAGTGTTCCCTTTGAAGCCAAAAAGGCCATGATATAGTCCATTTTCCCTTTCTATTATTTATTATTCAAGTTCGAACTATACGAGTGCTTTAATTAATATCTTATATTATCTTTCCACGGAAATGTCCCACCAAATACAGTGACTTGTTACCATCCGCCCACGTTAGGACTGCCTTGCAATAGTCGTGGGAAGCTTCTCTGTAATGTCTTTCTTTGATAAGGTTTGGGCAATAGAAGACAACATAGTGAAAGACAAGTTAGACATAGATCAGAATTCAGAATCCTATGCTTGTGAGCTCTTTAAACACTAGCCACAATATATGGAAAAGTTCAAGTTTTATACTGTATTCAAAACACACCTACATTTTCGATTGTTTCTAGAAAATTTTGCTTCTAAATAAAATTTCATTCAATTATTATTATTATTATTGTTGTTACTATTATTATATTTTTTGTGGCTAATCAAGGTCATCATGATGTCGATTAGGTGCCACAAGTTATATGAAAATATGGCACTTATCAAGATCGAGAAGTGGGACGAAAAAGAGTTATTTTATTCCCATTAAGAAACTTATAAGAAAGGATCAAATCGTACATCATCTATACTATCTATACTAAAAAGTGTTAGGAATTGGTATAAAGAATAAGTTAGGTCTGTCAATTAAAATAAAAATAATAATATTAAATTAAAAGAAAATCACCTACCTTCTGTTTTAGTAATTTATAGTTAATATAAATACATTTATATATTATATAGCACATACTTATGAGTGTGCATACTAGAATTTATTTCTTATTAAGCGTCATGGCTGTCTATAAATCATTCTCTCTCAATTGAGTCTCATTAGAAAAATATTATGTTAGATAATTTAGGTAAATGAGGATTTGGTTTTTAGGAGTGGTTTATGGTTTTAAAAGTTGGTTTTTGAAGTAGTTTGATGGAGTGGTTTAAACCACTCCTCAAACGTGTGTTTAGTCCTTGAATTAAAAAAAAAATTATTTTAATTTTTTCTATAAATAGGTCATTAAGGCTTGAAAAGAAGACACACACAGGAAATAAAAGAAAAAAAATACTACTTCATCAAATATTGTTTCTGCTATAATTCTTATTCCGTTCGTAGTCGGTGTCGTTTTTGTGCTAAACGAACGTCGTGTTTTTCGAAGTATCCTGGGAAATAGACACTCGTTAAAAAACCTCTAGCACATACGTGAGGGAGCGAATCTATTTTAAGGAAATTGTGTGTTACACAATCTTCGAATATATATATTTATTATTTTTTCTCTCCTAGCCAACAATATTAAAATAGATCGACGATCCCGCAAAGATGTCAGACTACGTGGACTTCCTCAACGACCAAGAATCTACGAGAAATGAAGAAAACATTGACGTTCTCCCGACTACTTTTATCCCCACTGCCATACCTGTGGTTACGAAGCCAAACGTACCGGTCAACCACCTGGAGAAGCCAGAAAAATTTACGGGGACAGCCTCGACGTTCAAAAGATGGCAACAGAAGATGCTCTTCTACCTCACCACGCTGAACTTAGCAACATACCTGAAAGAGGTCGAGCCTAAGGTGAACGACGGCGAGACGAATGCTGAGGTCGTGATCGCTGTTGATGCATGGAAACACTCTGATTTCCTGTGTCGTAATTACATTCTGCATGCCCTAAGCGATACTCTGTACAGCGTGTATGGTGCGGTCGCTACGGCTAAGGAATTGTGGGAATCGTTAGACCGGAAATATGAAACTTAGGATGCCGGCACAAAGAAATTTGTTGTCGGACGGTTCCTTGATTATAAGATGGTAGATTCTAAGACTGTGATCAGTCAAGTGCAAGAGATACAATTGATCTTGCACGAGATCCATGCAGAACGAATGGTTCTGAGTGAATCTTTCCAAGTTGCGGCTATTATTGAGAAGCTGCCGCCGGGCTGGAAAGACTTCAAAAACTATCTCAAGCATAAGCGCAAGGAGATGTCTTTGGAGGATCTGATTGTTAGACTTCGAATCGAAGAAGACAACAAAA
The DNA here is from genome assembly GCA_027422505.1 of Craterostigma plantagineum. Lineage (NCBI taxonomy): Eukaryota > Viridiplantae > Streptophyta > Magnoliopsida > Lamiales > Linderniaceae > Craterostigma > Craterostigma plantagineum. The sequence goes on along the minus strand of JAPQWV010000019.1, from coordinate 6,938,035 downwards.
GGTCGGAAAAGAGAGTATCGAGCTCATCTAGACCGAAAGTAAACGTGGTGGAGCATAGCTGTAAAAAGGGCAAAGGCGCAGTTAAACCCAAAGCGAAACTTGGGGCGACCGGAGGCGTCGCTAAGCCGAACTATAAGTTCAAGGGAAAGTGCTTCAATTGTGGCCAACTAGGCCACAAGTCGTCGGACTGTCGACTTCCAGAGAAGCACCACGAGGCCAATATGGTGAAAGACATCACCAAAGAAGTTGATGACTTGAGCCTCGTAGCGGTGGTTTCGGAGGTAAACATGATTGGGTCGAATCCACAAGAATGGTGGATCGATACCGGTGCTACACGTCATGTGTGCACGAACCGTAGATTCTTCTCTACCTGTGAGCCGGTTGAAGGAGAAAAGATCTACATGGGCAACTCGGCTACTGCTACCGTCGAGGGAAAAGGGAACGTGCTGCTCAAAATGACTTCCGGGAAAATATTGACGCTGAAAGATGTGTTGTACGTTCCGGAGATACGAAAAAATATAATTTCGGGATTCTTGTTGAACAAGCACGGTTTTCGTATTGTTATTGAATCTGACAAAGTGATATTGTCTAAGTCAGGTGTGTTTGTTGGTAAAGGCTATGCCTGTGATGGTTTGTTCAAGCTGAATGTAATGACTATTGTAAATGAGAATGAAAAACGTTCTTCCGTTTACTTGCTTGAATCTTCCAATTTGTGGCACGGTAGATTAGGTCACGTTAGTTTTGAATCGATACGTCGATTAATTAACATAGACCATATTCCAACATTCGAAATTAATTCGTAAATGCAAAATTTGCGTTGAAGCAAAAATGACGAGATCGTCTTTCCCTTCGGTAGCAAGAAGTACCGAACCGCTTGAATTGATTCATAGCGATTTATGTGATTTGAAATACGTTCAAACACGTGGTGGCAATAAATATTTTATAACATTTATTGACGATTGCACCAAATATTGCTATGTTTATTTGCTTAAGAGCAAAGACGAAGCATTAGAGAAATTCGTTCTCTACAAAACCGAAGTTGAAACGCAACTCGGCAAGAAAATTAAAAGATTGAGAAGTGATCGAGGCAGAGAATACGAAGCGCCAATTGGGAGCTTCTGTGTGGAACATGGTATCGTCCATGAATTGACCGCTCTGTATTCACCTCAATCAAACGGAGTGGCCGAACGAAGGAATCGCACATTAAAAGAGATGATGAATGCGATGTTACTGAGTTCAGGTCTACCGCCTAATATGTGGGGCGAAGCTATCTTATCGAGTAATTACCTATTAAATAGGATACCTCGAAAGAAAATGAATAAAACTCCATATGAGTTATGGAAAGGAAAGACGCCTTCGTACCAACATTTGCGAATGTGGGGGTGTTTGGCGAAGGTAGCCGTACCTGCGCCTAAAGCAGTAAAAATTGGTCCTAAAACGGTGGACTGTATTTTCATAGGATATGCACACAATAGTACGGCATATCGGTTTCTTGTATATGATTCAAAAATTCCGGATATACACAAGAACACGGTCATGGAATCGAGGAATGCGTATTTCTTTGAAAATGTATTTCCTTGTAATTCCGATTATGGATCCGGTACATCAAAACGAGATAATATAAAAACCGAGATTCCTAATATGTTCATGAGATTGAACCGAGACGAAGCAAGCGTGCCCGAATAGAGAAATTTTTTGGTGATGATTTTGTAACATATTTAATTGAAAAGGAACCGCTGACTTATGACGAAGCAGTGAGCTCCGTGGACGGGCCTTTATGGAAAGAAGCCATAAAAAGCGAGATTGATTCTATTTTGCAGAATCATACTTGGGAGTTAGTTGATCTCCCAAAGGGATGTAAACCTTTAGGATCAAAATGGATTTTTAAAAGAAAAATGAGATCAGACGGGTCTGTGGAAAAGTATAAAGCCAGACTTGTTATCAAAGGATACAAGCAACGCCAAGGCTTAGATTACTTTGACACATATTCTCCTGTGACGAGAATAAATTCGATAAAGATGATACTTGCTATCGTGTTCTTAAGAAATTTGGAAGTACATCAAATGGATGTCAAAACAGCTTTCTTAGACGGTGAATTAGACGAAGAAATATATATGGAGCAACCCGAGGGTTTTCGTACTCCGAGAACCGAAACGAAAGTCTGTAGATTGATCAAATCTTTGTATGGTTTGAAACAAGCCCCTAAGAAGTGGCACGAAAAGTTTGATCATGCGATGATCAACTACGGCTTTAAAATCAATGAGAGCGATAAATGCGTTTACTCAAATGAAACAGGTGATGACTATGTCATTTTATGTCTGTATGTAGACGACATACTCATTGTTGGAAGTAACGACAAAATGGTCAAGTCTACCAAGGATATGTTAAATTCGAAATTTGACATGAAAGATATGGGACTTGCGGACGTGATTTTAGGAATTAAAATCAAACGAACGAGTAACGGTCTTGTTTTGAGTCAAGCTCATTACGTAGACATAATTCTCGACAAATTCTGCAAGGGTGATTCTGGTGTTGCTAGAACGCCATTAGATCGAAGCGTTCATTTGTCGAAAAATCGCGGGGAGGCTATTTCTCAAGTAGAATACTCCCGGATTATCGGAAGCTTGATGTATCTAATGAGCTGTACTAGGCCAGATATTGCTTATGCTATAAGCAAACTGAGTTCGTACACGAGCAATCCGAGTGCGGATCATTGGACCGCTATAATACGGGTTTTGAGATACTTACGGTATACTCGAGACTATGGATTACACTATGGTCGATATCCCGCTGTGTTAGAAGGCTACACAGATGCGAACTGGATATCTGATATGAAGGACTATAAGAGCACAAGCGGCTATGTGTTTACACTCGCTGGAGCTGCTGTGTCTTGGAAATCCTCGAAACAAACGGTTATAGCAAGATCCACTATGGAATCCGAGTTCTTTGCCTTGGATAAATGTGGAGAAGAAGCTGAATGGTTACGCCATTTCTTGGAGGATATTCCTAAATGGGAAAAACCTGTGCCGCCTATATGCATACACTGCGATAGCCAATCGGCAATTGGACGAGCACAGAGTACTATGTATAATGGTAAGTCGAGACACATACGTCGTCGACATAATACCGTTAGGCAACTGCTCTCAACTGGAGTTATCTCGATTGATTATGTGAAATCGACTGATAACATTGCGGATCCGCTAACCAAAGGGTTAAATAGAGATGCAGTTGAAAGGTTGACGAAAGGAATGGGCTTAAAGCCTTAAAGTATAGAAGTGCTAAGAAGGAAAACCCTACCTATGTGACTGGAGATCCCAAGATCTGGGTTCAAAGGGACAATCTAATCTTAGGACTTGGTATCACTGTGGGGGATGACCCCGCTCATTCCTGTCAAGAACAGTGATGACGGAAAAGGCTAGCATTATGATGCTTTAATGACTATCATAGAGTATGGATAGAAAATACTCGCGACGTGAAAAGTCACCTATGTTAGGGAGAAGTGGGGCCGCTTCAAAGGAGAACTGAAAGGCTTAGTTCTTTAGAAACCCTCGCAGAATCAGGACGTGTGCATGGCCATACTGGACAAAACCATGAGAAAGGAACAAGAGAAAAATGGTATCTGTGTATTGTACGTGGGTTCGTTTACACGAAAAGCGGGACAGTTCAAAGACATCATGTTCTACTGGACTGCAGTAAACCAAGCATGCATACAAGGGGGAAGTTCAAATGGTAAACATACTATCCTCTATGCAGAGTATCACTAAATTAGCAGAAACATTAACAAACCAATTCTCATTCATGTGGGGGATTGTTAGATAATTTAGGTAAATGAGGATTTGGTTTTTAAGAGTGGTTTATGGTTTTAAAAGTTGGTTTTTGAAGTAGTTTGATGGAGTGGTTTAAACCACTCCTCAAACGTGTGTTTAGTCATTGAATTAAAAAAAAATTATTTTAATTTTTTCTATAAATAGGTCATTAAGGCTTGAAAAGAAGACACACACACAAGAAATAAAAGAAAAAAAAAATACTACTTCATCAAATATTGTTTCTGCTATAATTCTTATTCCGTTCGTAGTCGGTGTCGTTTTTGTGCTAAACGAACGCCGTGTTTTTCGAAGTATCCTGGGAAACAGACACTCGTTAAAAAACCTCTAGCACACACGTGAGAGAGCGAATCTATTTTAAGGAAATTGCGTGTTACACAATCTTCGAATATATATATTTATTATTTTTTCTCTCCCAGCCAACATATTATAAATAAAATAAAATAAAACCACTCACTATATTACAAACTATTTTTAGTTAACTATAACTTCCTATTTTTAGTTAACTACCTATTTTTAGTTAATTATAATGCTCATGTAATTTAAAATAAATCAATTTTCCTTTTTAATTATAATATGATATGATAACACACGCATTTGAGTATACAAGAATACTGATAAAGTTATTGCAAGAGCACTATAGTTCTTACGTGGCATATCGTGAGTGAGGAAAGTAGGCATTCCAATATATCCCAATAATGAATAAAAAAGTAATTGTTTGAGCTTCAATAATTGAAGAAAAGGCAAATTATTAATAATGTTTATATCACAACACTTAAAAAAGAGAAGCAACTTGTACGTTTCTTACTAAAGAAATAAGCAATGTGCAGCACTAAATGAGCATAGACTATGTGTTCCTTGTACGACGACGATCTATAAAGAGAAAACCAATGACACACAAGATTGCGGAATATATTTCTGGCATTGTGGGTCATAGACACTTATTTAATAATGTTAACCAAAAACCTTTTTATCAATCAGCGTTAGGAGAGTTTTGATGAACTATATAATTGTAATGACGTTAGATCAATAAATTACGCAATTCGATAAGTGATCAATATAATGTCTACATATATGTTAATATTTGACCATGCATTATTTATGAGCTATAAAATGGTTGAAGTGTCAAATATTTTGATTCACATGTGATTCTGTGATTTAATGACTATGTGATCGCATGTTATAGACGTCTCACATGCTACGATATCGTTCTGTGCTATTTATGGAAATAACGTATGAAATATCCTACCAACTTATATAAGGAAAATATGATGTCTATATGGAATGTGATATATCCGTTGAGTTCATTTATTCCTGAATAAAAAATCTCATCTATGATTTTTTGAATGCATCTCACTGATTTAATTGTGCGGAATCAAATTAATATCTATCCTTTGTACTTCTTAGGATATTATTTTTAGGAAAGAATTGATTAATGACTTTGTGGATAAGATGCTAATATATATGATATGTGCTGAAACGGATATGATCTCTGAAATATGGAAAGTTATGCCATGATATGTTAATTCGAGTAAGATGTGATCTGATATGAGATTATGTGCTAATATGGAAAATATATTGATATGCTGTTATCTCGTGTGCTAAACATGGAAAGGAAATCTGGATTGACTTATTCTATAAACCGATAGCAGGGAATCACATATGGAAAGTTCTGTTATGATAAATATAATTAGAAATAATGGAATATGCCTTGAGAACGAATCTGAGCTTTTATGTGGATTATAATCATGCTAATTAATGCTTATGATCGTTGTGACGATTTATCAAAAGCATGGTTTACATGGCATGTTGACTCTCGAAAATTGCATGGATTATGTGCTTGATCTAATTAATATCTTGATCCGAGTAAGTGTTGAATGAAAAAGGTTTATATATGAGCAACACTTCCTATTTCGAGTTAACTAGAAATTACGAACATACGACTACGAGAGTTTTGAGCAGAAACATTATTGAGAGATTGCTGAGCGTTCATTTGCGATAACCTTCTGCCTACCTGAGCAATCACTTGCGAAGTACTGATTGTACTGAGATATTCCAACCTCCCACCATATATTCTGTCTTTGGACGTGAGCAATACCAAGGAAGCAAGGTCGACGTTTGCGCACTCATGAAGGGAAGGACGAGTTCCAGGGGCGCATCGGTAGCGAGCTTTGCTCTGACAAGAATTGGAAACGAACTCGGCGTGTGGTAACCTAGTGTGTCTAGTGTTCACTTGTTTCGGTTGTGTATTGGGCTAATCAATTAGTTTTGTATCCAGTTACGGTGCATTATAGTGATTGGTTAAACTCTTCAGGAGCAAACCTCAAGGAGAGGAGTAAACCCCAGTTGGAGATATAGCCTCTGTAAAAATTCTGTCTCGCATTTACTTTACAGTTATTTCCTTTTTGCAGTGAGACAGACCCGACACACATCTGAAGTAACTAGGATATATCAGGCATACTCATCACAAGCATTAGTAAGCATCTCTAAGTCACTACATTTTATGATTTTTGTAAAGGAATTCCAGGCCACCACTCTTCAGTGGAACAAACTACGCTATAAGGAATTCCAGGCCACCACTCTCGACAAGAAAATACCTGATGTGAGAAGGTGCGAAAAATCTTGAGATCTCTCCCAAGGAAATGGAATCTCAAAGTAACTGCCATCTCCGAAGCAAAGGACTTGGACGAGTAATCTGTCTCGGAACTGATCGATCTCTAACCACATACGAGATAACTCAGATCTCCATAAAAGAAGAACCACAAGTCAGAAATCAACCAAACATTGCCTTCGAAACTGAACAGGAAAATGATTCTTTTGGCGAAGAGGAAACTGAGGTACATACTGGAGCAGATCCCCATGCTAACAAGAAAATATGAAAAATCTCGGCTGAGAAGAAAATTCAAAGGAAACTCCAATTTCCAACCGAGAAACAAGGGAATATCATCTTCCGGGAACAATGTTCATAAATGCTTCAAATGCAACAAGTCAAGCCACTTCGCTTCAAACTGCCCAATGAAGAATGGTGATAAAAAGATAAAGAAACAGAAAGCCATGGTCACAAACTTGGAAGATACCGAAAGTGAAGTGGAGGAAGACCTCGCCTACACGGCCGATGATGATGATCAGGTATCTTCCTCATCCACTATTAAAAAATACTTATTCTGAATGAATTATATGCTAGGAAAGATGAATCTCATGATAACGCTTCCTCAGTCCCTGAAGTAGATGAAAAGGAAGAGATTAAAATAATTCGAAACGCAGAAAGGAGGATTAAGTCGCTCAACTGACAAGTAAAGAGATTGGTTAGACAACGAGATGACATAGCAAGAGAGAAGCACCAAATGGGTCTAGATAATGCATGTTTAAGAGCCGAGACCATTAAGGAAGATAAGCCTTGTGTAATTGTGAAGAGCTTAGAAAGCAAAATAGTGATATATCAAAAGCATTTCTATTCTTAAGAATTCATTGAAAAAAAAACACGGCTGATAGACTTCTTGAATGAAAACAAAAATCTTGATATGTTACTTAGTATTCCTAGAATGTTGGGAAATCGGGTATAGGATATTCCATGACACATGAACATATTGCACCACCACCTGTTAGTGTTTTTCATGCGGCCGTCACGATCGTTACTCTAACAATCGTTTGAAGAGAGCTGATAAATCTAGATATGTCTAGAGGCCAAAGAAGTTCCCTGATAATCAAGTCACTAACACTGGCCAACCTGTGTTTAAGGGATCACAATCTATGACACATGATATATCACGTGTTAACAGGAGTTATTCTGCCACTAACCTTTTAGGACCCAAGCAAAGTTGGAGACCTCAGAAAAGAACTGATTCATGCAGGTACAAAGAAGAAAATCCAGCAAGAAAAACAAGTGGGATCTCGGCAGCGGGTGTTCTCACCATATGACAGGTGATATCTGTAAGTTTGTGTTGGTGAAAACGTATGACGGAGGATATGTCTCATACGCCGACAACACAAAAGCTAATATTATTGGAGTTGTCGGTAACACTTTACATACTACTATAGATGACGTATGGTTAGTTAAGAATCTGGAACATAACCTCATTAGCATTAGTCAATTATGTGATAAAGGGAAACTTTTGAAAATGATAAGCGTGTTGTTAGAAATGATAATAAGGTATTATTTAGTGCATCTAGTGATAGAAATATTTACTGCATTACTCTTGATGATATAACTGAACAGAATGTCAAGTGTTTACCAGTCACACAGGACAACACCTGGTTATGGCACGGACGCTTAGGACATACTAACATGGAACTACTATCGCACATTACAAGCAATGCACTGGTACGAGGTGTTCCTAACATAAAGTTCGTCAAGGACAAAACGTGCAAGGCATGCCAAATGGGTAAGTAGACCAAGACATCGTTCAAGGCAAAGGATGTGATATCCACCAGACCACTAGAACTACTTCATTTCGACCTTTTTGGTCCTGTTCAGACGATGTCCCTGCGAGTTAAAGATATGAGTTTGTCATTGTTGATGATTATTCCAGGTATACATGTATGATATTCCTTGCACATAATAATGAGGCATTAGATAACTTCGCATCACTAGTGAAGAGACTTGAAAATGAAAAAGAAATGAACTTATGTAGGATACGCAGTGATAACGTACTCGAATTTGATAGTAAGTCATTTGCATCATTCTGTAATCAACATGGATATAGTCATAACTTCTCTGCTCCCATAACACCTCAACAGAACGGCGTAGTTGAACGAAAAAATATAGTGTTACAGGAAATGGCTAGATCTATGTTACATGAGTATGATATTCCTAAACAGTTCTGGGCAGAAGCTGTTAGTACAGCTTGTTATGCATCTAATCGCGTTTTCCTTAGGTCGTTATTAAAGAAAACCTCTTATAAAATCTGGATGTAAATGTTTTATCGTGAACGATAGAGTAGAGAGGAAATTTTGACTCTAAGGTAGATGAAGGGATATTTCTTGGATACAGTCTTCATTCTAAACCCTATCGTGTCTATAATCAAAGGAACTGAACTGTTCAGGATTCCATACATGTTACTTTCGATGAGATTCCTAACACAGATGCTTCTGATGAGGAAGGCATAGATTTGCCTTGTGCATATTTACAGGGCACTGAAGAAATTGAGGAAGATATTCCGAAAGACGAAAACGTTGAGACACTGTAACCAGAAGCTGATGAACTACAACGCAGAAAATTCAACCAGGCTTCCAGTCATCCAACAGATCAAGTGATAGGGAATATCACATCTGGAATCAAAACTCGAGCAACTGCACGAAATCAGGATACGGAAGAATCTCACGATGTACTGCTTTCAATGATAGAACCAAAGACGGTCCATTAAAAGCTCTAGACGATATATCATGGGTCTCTACCATGGAGGACGAGTTATCACAGTTCAAAAAGACCCAAGTGTGGACACTCGTAGAGAGACCAGACGAAAAATCCATCATAGGAACAAAGTGGGTCTTTCCGCAATAAAGTCGACGAACACGGTAATATCACCAGAAACAAAGCGAGGTTAGTTGGAAAAGGTTATTCCCATGAGGAAGGTATTGATTTCGATGAAACGTTTGCTCCGGTAGCTAGTAGAGTCCATACGTGTCGTACTTGCATATGCATGCTTTAAATTCTTTAAGCTTTTTCAAATGGACGTAAGAAGTGCATTTTTAAATGGGTATAAATGAGGAAGTTTATGTAGAACAACCCCAAGGTTTCGTTAGAGAAGATTTCCAAATCAGGTTTTTAAACTGAAATAGCATTATATGGATTAAAGCAGGCTCCTAGGGCATAGTATGAATGGTTAAGTAAGTTTCTGATTGACATGGGATTTTCGAATGGAACTATTGATAACACATTGTTTATTAAGTATGAAGGTGATCACATGTTACTGGTCCAAATCTATGTTAATGATATCTTATTTGAAAGTACTAATATTCTTCTTTGTGAGGAATTCTCTAAGTCTATGCAGAAGGAATTTGAAATGAGCTTAATGGGTGAGATGAACTATTTCCTTGGGTTGAAAATAAAGCAACTTGACACTGGAACCTTCGTATCCTAGATTAAATACAGCAAGGAGTCTGACAAAATTCGAGATGAGTGATTCCAAAGCGATTTTCACCCCCCATGCATCAGGCCACCAAAATAGACAGTGATGAATCAGATACACTAGTTGATCAAACACAATATCGAGGTATGCTCGGAAGCATTCTTTACTTAACTGCAAGTCGACCTGATATTATGTTTGTTGTTGGTATGTGTTTGAGATATCAGTCTGACCCTAGGGAATCTCAGTTGACAGCAGTCAAGCGTATACTTAGATATATCAATGGTACTGTTACTTTTGGTCTGTGGTACTCTCATACGGATGAATTCCCATTAATGGGATATTCCGATGCCGACTATACCGGCGGTAGGGAAGATAGGAAAAATACTAGTGGAACTTGCCAATTACTTGGAAATTTCCTGATAACTTGGTCTAGTAGAAAGCAAAATGTTGTCGCCTTCTCCACAACCGAAACTGAATATATGGCCTTAGAAAATTGTTGTCAACAAGTTCTTTGGATGGAACAAAACCCTTAGTGATTTTGGGTTAGGTTATGACAAAATTACTATTCTCTGTGATAGCACTAGTGCCATTAGTACTACTAAGAATTCCGTACATCATTCTCGTACTAAGCATATAGAGGTTAAGTATCATTTTATATGAGATCATGTTCAGAAGGGGAATATCGGTGTGGAATTCGTAGGACAAATGATAAGCTTGTTGATATCTTCATGAAGCCCCTAACCGAGGCAAGATTCTGCGACATCCGTGATCGATTAGGAGCCATCGAGCTAAATAAGGTTAGTAATATCGCCTAATTCTGCCATTTACTCTAGGATATGTTATTTCAGGTAGAAATTCGTAGTTATCCTACTCTGAGATATTTTTTAGCCCATAGACTATTTTATAAATCGCGGAACTTATAGATCCTATCCTTAAGTGCGATTTTAGTATTCTAGAAAAGGTTCATAGTTATTCCATCATAAGATCTTCCTCCAGTCATCAATTTTATTTTAGGAATCTCGAATCTCCAAATCTTTCGTTTATAATGTGATTGCGATATTTTAAGAAGAAATTGGTAGTCATCCTTCCAGAGATCTCATTTCAGCCTCTAAGTTATTAGGAAACTCGGATATTTAAAATCTTTCCTATCCTGCTTTTCCAATAATTTCCTAAATTAAGAGATCCCATCAAATCAGTCCGCTATTTCTGATTTTCTGACCGGCAGTTTCCCTTTTCCGTTTGAATTTCAAAATTCGAATTTTAAAGATCCATCATTATCATTTCTAAAGATAAACCGACCATTCTCTTTAAAGATCCAGAACCACCTAACTTCATACCCATCTTCAAATCATCCTTTCGAAATCTCCTTCAATCATCAAACCTTCAACATGGTAAAAACCGTCGGAACCAAAACTGTCGTCGCGGAATCATCAAGCCGCAAACGAAAGCAGCCCATATCCGATGAAACACTCTCTGATCCTCCTCCATCACCCAAACCAGTCTCACCCTCACCATCCTCTGTGCGTAAAACTCGCTCCAAAACTCAGTCTGCTGAAAAAGTTTCCTCTCCTACCAAGGTGCCAAGAAGAAGAAAAAGAAAAGCAAGAAGGCCAGCCTCACTCCGACCCGAAAGCCTACTCCACCGCGTGAACCGAATTCTTTTCCAACCGAAACCCAGAAACAGCCATCATCAACCCCAATTCCTGAGAAATCAACATCCCCACTTGAAGAAGCTCCCCATCTCCAAAATAGACCACTAAGGAATCCGAAATACCGCCTCTTGATCTCTGCAAACCCACAAAATTCCTGACTAAGCCCTACTTCTGTAAGAAAGCGCCAAATCCAACTACAAGAGCGCAGTAACAGAGATATCGCCAGAGGTCGTGGCGTTGCTTTTGATAAGTTGCCTTTAGGAACAATTATCACATGGTTAAAAGATTTTTGCTGGGAGCAGTTCCTTAGTATCAACAAATCGTACTACACAGATGCCGTCAAGCTGTTCTATGCCAACTTTGACTATGAGGAGCACGAAAAGCACATCTGAAGTGTAAAATATACCTAAGAGGGGGGGGGGGTGGTGAATTAGGCTTTAAAAAGTTTTGGCTTTTTCTCCTTTGAAAACTACTTTTCTTTAAGAAGATATTATAGAGCACGTTATTCCCTAGAGAGCAGTAAGATTGTCTATGTTATCTCCCTAACCTGTTTACCGAATATCACGTTAGTATCAGGAATCCTTTAAATGATATCACCTAGTTATTTGCCAACGTTCCGGGTTTGTCTCAAAGAAAAAGGAAATAGCAGAAAGTAAAGTGAGACGGGATTTTTATACAGGTTATATCCCCTGGGGTTTAATTCTGTCCTTGGGGTGTGATCTTCCCAAGAGTTCCAATCAATCACTAGGTATTACCGGTTACACTATGATTGACCCGTACACAACCGAAGCACTATGGACACTAGACCTCGCTCTAGGCTGACGCACGCCAAGTTTCGATCCACGCCGTTTACCCAGGAAACCTATTCCTCGGCTGGATGCAGCTTGCTACCGAAGGGCCACCGAATCTACAAAATTTGTCCCTCCACGTGCGTACGACTCCACTCGTGCTCCTTTGTGCGCTCAATGTGCCCGCAGACACAACACGTCCGAAGACAAGGTTTTTGGGTTTGGAGTTTCTAAGGATCGCTCAAAGAGTACAAATTCGCAAATGCAAGCTCAATCACAAACTACGAATGAATTGCAAAATAAAGCTCAGATCGTCTAAGGAATTCGATAGCTTGTGTGTTCGTTGACCCTTCGCGTGAAGTGTTTGTCTTCTATATAGGCCACGAATCGTTTCTCCACTTCACAAGGAAAGTTAAGCACGAAAAATATGCTAGAGACAGCTCAATTAACGCGTGCATTAACTCAAGAAATCATGCCAAGAATAAACCAATTAAACTCAGGTCAACATGAATTCTTACCATAAATACCACAGATTTGCTTTCGTTCCAGGGTAATCTCATCCGTAGTCAGCATATTCCATATATAATTCCACTCGGCATATTATCAATGGTAAGCTCAAACAACTGATTTCTTTCCCAAAATATGATAGCCAATCGCACATAGAAAGATTTGATGTACTGAGTATAATGCAGAGCATATTTTCCATGTATGGTGATCTCATCCGATTTCAGCACATTCCATAAATAGACTCAATCAGCATCTTACCATATATAAGCTCAATCAATTAATCACTTTCCAAAATATAAATCCTAAGTCGCGCAAGGAAAGCAGGATCATGATTCACTGATTTAAGAGTCATTTAATATCACATTCAACGGAATATCATTCATATTCTTTCCTAAAATAGATCAATCATATGTAAGCAATTAATCAGAATATCCTTTCCATATATACAGCATAGTCATTCATATCCGGGTGATCACATCGATATTCTTTCCTAAAATAACTCAATCACGTTTCAGCTTAATCAGAATATCTTTTCCATATATAACATACATTCATTCATATCAGGGTGATCACAGCGATACTCTTTCCTAAAATAACTCAATCTCGCAGACAGTTTGCATATCACTCAACATGATATATTTTCCATATATAGCATGCAACGAGATTCCGTTCATGCGAAGACGTTCATAACCATGTGACCACATGAATATTCCAGTTAAGCATAAGATCACACAAATTCGATTTTCTTAACAGTTTAATCACATTTAAGCGCTTAATCGAACATTTTCACATACTTAAACATCTCACAACATGCATATCGAGTTTTCTAATTTGTATCCCCCAATTTACATAATTACTTGGAATAATCAAAACTCTCATAATCATTTGGACCAAAAAGGTCTACAATCTCCCCCTTTTTGATGATGACAAATAATTAATGCCTATCTTAAGCATATGAGTACACTCGATATGAAGCCATTTACGCACGTAGCATGTTTAAGTATCACAGCATGCGACATATGATCAGAGCAAATAATTTTACCAAATTTCGAAGCATGCTCCCCCTGTCTAATTGCTAGTATTCCCATGTAAAGCACAACAGCAAAAACATATAACCATTACCAGGTCATATCATATGAAATGTCACAAGTCACCATGGAATGTCACACATTTTCAGATCATATCATACGGAATGTCACAATAATGGAATGTCGCAAGTTATCATGGAATGTCTCAAGCTATCACATCACATCAGTTTGCTCCCCCTGCCTATGTGCGGAATTCCTTAATCCTTAACAAATCATCAAACTCAAGAGCAGAGGATTAAGACATAAGCAAATAAAAGCAAGCAAGCCGATTATATTATAGCATTCTAAGATAACAAAATGAACGACCCAACACCGAACCAAAACACGGCATACCAGATCATGGCATTAATTTCCCTAAATTCTCCCCCTTCAGCATCAAAAAGGAGGGATCCAAAACACCACTATCTTACCAAAAACGTGCAACTTACTTCAACTTACTAACCCAAAAACCAGCAAAGTAAAACAACTTAGTACTAGCGCAGACGGGAATAAGGCATACCAGATCTAGGAGATCACTGGGGATAGAAGTTCTAAGGGCTGGAATCACTATCAGATGATGCAGATGAGAATTCAGTGACATTCAGAGCCGTGGATATCTCCTTCACAAACTTTTTTAACCCTTTTAAAGTGCCATGAGATCTCATCTAATTTCTTCCTGCTATCATCCTTGATGCCTTTGATACTCCGTCTCAAATCAGCTATGGTTCAATGCTCGTCGTCGCTCTCTAGATCCTTTTTCTTCCTGATTTCGAACGAGTGGCTTTCGGAGAGATTGGGATTTGATCAGAGCAGCCTTTTGCTTCTTGTCAGAGACAGATTCGGCGCCTTTGGTTTTCGTCACGATTGAGATCGAAGGATTGAGGAGCGAAATAATGAAGTGAAAGTAGGGTTGAATGAATTGAATAAAGAAGAGATTGGATGGTTAGAAAGGCCAAAAACTTCTTGGATAAGAATGAAAAGGATTTTGGAGAGATGTGATAACGATTTGACGTGGGGCAGATAAGGAAAAGATTTCAAAATTTGAATTTTAAAGATCATGGCTGGATAAGGAAACTGCCCATTAGATGGAATTAAATGAAGATCAGAGGATATCTCGTGGAGATTAAGGAAGGAAATAAGTAAAGATCAGAGTTCCAAGAAAATATTGGCTGAAAATAGATTTTGATATAAATGTCGAAGAAAGTCTAACAATAATCTCCCCCTGAATGGAAAAGATCTTAATAGATAAGAAGGATAGAATAAGGAAAAATATTAATAGAATCAAGGAATAAAATCGAGGAGATCCTAAAGGATAAGATCAAGGAGATACTAAGGGCTACCATATCTAGTCATCTTTCCTATTTGAGCTCAATAATTCCTAATCGGTCACGGATATCACAGAATCTACCCTCAATAAGGGGTTTCGTGAATATATCAGTCAACTGATCATTAGTTCCTACGAAGTTCACGCTGATATTCCCTTTCTGAACATGATCTCGAATAAAATGATGCTTCACCTCTATATGCTTAGTTCGAGAGTGGTGTCCGGGATTCTTAGTGATACTAATGGCACTAGTACTATCATAGAAAATAGGAATTTGGTCGTACCTTAAACCGTAATCACTCAAGGTCTGGTTCATTCAAAGGATTTGCTGAGAACAACTTCCTAAGGCCATATATTCTGCTTCCGTTTTGGATAGGGCTACGGCATTTTGTTTCCGACTGGACCAGGTTACAAGGGAATTTCCTAGTATTTGGCAAGTACCACTGGTGCTTTTCCTATCTTCCCTAGAACCGGCGTAATCCGCATCCGAGTATCCCATTAATGGGAATTCTTTGGAATTTGGATACCATATACCATGATTGATTGTTCCTTTCAAATATCTAAGTATTCGCTTGACTGCCATCAAGTGATTCCCTAGGACTCGATTGATATCTAGAACATAGACCAGTAGCAAACACGATATCGGGTCTGCTTGCCGTAAGGTATAGCAAACTTCCGATCATTCCTCTATACTTAGTTTGGTCAAAGGGCGTACCTTGTTCATCACTATCAATTTTAGCGGTCTGGTGCATAGGAGTGGGAAGTACCTTGGAATCAGCCATTCCGAATTTTTCAAGTAGTTCCTTCGTGTACTTCGTTTGAGATATGAATGTTCCCGTATCAAATTGCTTGATTTGCAATCCAATGAAGTACGTGAGTTCTCCCATTAGGCTCATCTCAAATTCCTGTTGCATAGACTTAGAAAAATTCTCGCAAAGAGTGATGTCAGTGCTACCAAATATATCATCAACATATATCTGCACAAGTAATATGTGATTCCCTTCGCACTTGATAAACAGAGTGTTATCTATTGTTCCTGTTATAAATCCCATGTCTAGTAAAAACCTACTCAATCTTTCATACCATGCCCTTGCGGCCTGTTTCAAACCATATAAAGCTTTGTTTAATTTAAAAACGTGATTTGAAAATTCCTCTTTTTCAAAACCGGGAGGTTGCTCGACAAAAACTTCCTCATTTGTAAAACCATTTAAAAATGCACTTTTTACGTCCATTTGGAAAAGCTTAAATCCTTTAAAGGATGCATATGCAAGTAAAATGCGTATTGACTCAAGCCTAGCTACGGGTGCAAAGGTTTCTTGAAAATATATACCTTCTTCTTTGGAATAACCTTTGGCGATTAACCTGGCCTTATTTCGTGTTACATTACCGTTCTCATCCAGTTTGTTGCGAAACACCCACTTCGTGCCTATTATGGACTTATCGTTCGGTCTTTCCACAAGAGTCCACACCTGGCTCTTTTCGAATTGTGCCAGCTCTTCTTCCATGGCAATCACCTACGATTAATCGTCAAGCGCTTCATTCACTGTCTTAGGTTCCATGGTTGACAACAGCACGTCATGTGATTCCTCAGCAGTATCGTTTCGTGCAGTTGCTCTCGTTTTGATCCCTGAAGTGATATTCCCTATGACCTGGTCAGTGGGATGGCTGGAAGCATGTTTGAATTTTCTACGCTGTTGTTCGTCTGAAGCTTCAGGTTCCTCTGACATATCATCTAGTTCCAATGGAATTGCGTTCACTTCTTTGTCAGTAACCTGTATATCTGCAGGAGACACAACTATACCTTCCTCAGTAGCATCTGCGTTAGGAAATTCATCAAATGTAACATGCACAGATTCTTGAACAGTCTTCTTCCTATTATTAAACACTCTAAAAGCTTTGGAATGAAGGCTGTAACTTAGGAATATCCCTTTATCTACCTTGGGATCGAATTTTCCTCTTTTATCCCTATCATTCAAAATGAAACATTTGCAACCAAATACATGGAAATATCCTATGTTAGGGGTTTTGTCGTTCCAAAGTTCATAGGGAGTTCTCTTAATAGTCGGTCTAAGGAAAATCCTATTCGAGACATAACATGCCGTACTAATAGCTTCGGTCCAAAAATGTTTTGGAGTATTATATTCGCTCAACATAGTCCTAGCCATTTCTTGTAATACTCTATTTTTCCTCTCGACCACTCCGTTCTATTGAGGCGTAATAGGGGCTGAAAAATTATGACTATAACCATTCTCATCACAAAAAGATGCAAATGATTTGCTATCAAATTCTAGACCGTTATCACTCCTAATCTTACGGACTTTCATTTCTTTCTCATTTTCTAGCTTCTTAATCAGTGGCGCAAGAGTATCTAAAGCCTCACTTTTGTGCGCAAGAAATAAGACCCATGTGTACCTAGTATAGTCGTCTACGATCACAAAGGCATATCGTTTACCTTTCAATGACATAACCTGTACCAGACCAAAAAGGTCAAGATGCAGCAGTTCCCAGTGGCCTGGACGTAGAGATCACATTCTTAGGCTTAAAGGACGTCTTGGTCTGTTTCCCCATTTGGCACGCTTTACAGATTCTGTCCTTGGTGGCTTTCATATCTGGAATACCTCTCACCAACTCATTGCATGATATGTGAGACATTAGTTCCATGTTAGCATGTCCCAAACGTCTATTCCATAACCATGTGATATCCTGCGTAACTGCTACACTTGACGTTTTGGTTAGCAATATCATCAAGAGTGATGCGATAAATATTACCATGCCTAGATGCACTAAACACAATCTCATTATTCTTTTTAACAAAGCATTTATCTTTGGCAAAAACTACGGTATGTCCATCATCACATAATTGGCTAATACTTATTAAATTATGTTCTAAGTTCCTAACGAACCATACGTTATCTATGGTGATATTTAAATTGTTACCGACAGTACCAACTCCTACGATTTTGGCTTTTGCGTCGTCGGCGTACGAAACATATCCTCCATCTACCGCCTTCAACGACACAAAATTACCTATATCACCTGTCATGTGGCGGGAGCACCCGCTGTCGAGGTACCACCTACTTTTCTTACTGGGATTCTGTACCTGTAGAAAGAATTATTCTTCTGAGGTCCCCAATTTCTGTTGGGTCCTAACGTTAGCGGGAGGATAACTTCTGTTAACATGTGCGATATCATTCTGCATAGATGGTGATCTCCTGTTAGAATCAGATATAACAGTGGCAACAGGTGACTTCTTAGGTCTCCAAACATACTTAGCTTTATCAACGTTCTTTAATGGACAGTTGTATGCATAATGACCATTTCTACCACAACAGAAACACTTAAACTTAGGCACAGAATATTTAACATGCTTTTCATCAGTGGAATAACCTATCCCTGACCTACCAATGTTGCTAGGAGTATTCAACAGCATGTCTAGGTTCTGCCTACCCTCAAGGAGTCTATCAACTTTCTGTTTTCCCTCTCTAAGGCGTTCTTAAGTTCTACAATCTCTCTGGATAAGTCACTGTTTTTCTTTTCTGTTTTCTCACAGTCACAGGGAATTCCCTCGTTCTTAGCAGTAACTAACTCTCCTTTCAAACGTGAGATCTCTAGATCATCCTCATGTTTTTGCTTAGCTAGTTCATCTCGCTGCCTTATCAGTTCCTTATTCAAGGAATTTAGTGACTTGATCTTTCTCTCTGCTTTTTGAAGTAACCTACACAAATCTTCCTTACTTTCTTCTATATCAGAAACAGATGAGTCACTTTCATAACCATATAAACTGTTTAGGATATGAATTTTCTCAATGGAGGAAGGGCGAGATACCTGATCCTCATCAGCCATGTAAGCGTGATCCTCGTCCTCACTCTGTTCCAGTTCAGAGTCATTTGATTCCGTCACCATAGCCTTCTGCTTCCTTAGTTTCTCAGTGCTAGTTGCGGGGCATTCATGTGCATAGTGGCCTGGTTTGTTGCATCGAAAACACTTCTGAACTTTCTTCCCAGACGTGGATATTCCTTGCTCTTGTTCGGGAATTTGTTGAAGTTCCCTTTGAATTTCTTTTTCTGCTGGAACCTTTCAATTCTTTTTGTAAGCATGGCCAGATCGTTCATCAGGTCCTTTTCTTCGTCGTCAGAATCAGATTCTTCTTGGTTGGATTTGAATGCAATGGACTTCTGATTTTTATTCTGAGACTTCTCATTCATTGATGTTTGAATCATCTCATAGGATATAAGAGATCCAATCAGCTCGGAGATGCTAAGTGCTTCTAGATCCTTTGCTTCGTAGATGGCAGTAACCTTGGCATTCCATTCTCATGGCAGTGATCTCAGTATTTTTCTCACTTGTTCACTGTCGGGAACCTTCTTGCCGAGAGAGAACATTTGGTTGATGATTCCCATGAATCTGGCGTACATCTGGCTTATATTTTCGTCAGATTCCATTGAGGACAGTTCATACTGATGAGTGAGTAGAGCCAGTCTTTCTTGCACGACTCGTTGGGTTCCTTCGTGAGTGACTTGGAGCATATCCCACATGGCCTTCGCCGATGCGCAGGAACTAACCCGAATGTATTCTTCCCGTGTGAGTGCGCATGCGAGCATGTTTTTTGCCTTTGCGTTTTGCGTGATTCCCCTTTTGTCATCAGCAGTGTAATCTTTAGTATCCTTTGGAGTTCCATGGGATTTCGAAGCTGTGTACGGTCCGTTGATGATTGTCTCCCAAAGCTCGTAATCGACAGCGATCAAAAATTCGATCATACGATTCTTCCATACCGCGTAGTTCGTACCGTCGAAGAGAGAAGGCCTGGAGTGGGATTGACCCTCTGCAAAAATATTACTCGAAAAAGCCATTAGATCATAACTCATGCGTGTTAGGCCTTTCGTTGAGTAACCCGCTCTGATACCAAATGAAGTGTAAAATATGCCTAAGAGGGAGGGTGAATTAGGCTTTAAAAAGTTTTGGCTTTTTCTCCTTTGAAAACTACTTTTCTTTAAGAAGATATTGTAGAGCACGTTATTCCCTAGAGAGCAGTAAGATTGTCTATGTTATCTCCCTAACCCTGTTTACCGAATATAACGTTAGTCTCAGGAATCCTTTAAACGATATCACCTAGTTATTTGCCAACGTTCCGGGTTTGTCTCACAGAAAAAGGAAATAGCAGAAAGTAAAGTGAGATGGGATTTTTATACAGGTTATATCCCCTGGGGTTTAATTCTGTCCTTGGGGTGTGATCTCCCCAAGAGTTTCAATCAATCACTAGGTATTACCAGTTACACTATGATTGACCCGTACACAACCGAAGCACTATGGACACTAGACCTCGCTCTAGGCTGACGCACGCCAAGTTTCGATCCACGCCGTTTACCCAGGAAACCTATTCCTCGGCTGGATGCAGCTTGCTACCGAAGGGCCACCGAATCCATAAAATTTGTCCCTCCACGTGCATACGACTCCACTCGTGCTCCTTTGTGCGCTCAATGTGCCCGCAGACACAACACGTCCGAAGACAAGGTTTTTAGGGTTTGGAGTTTCTAAGGATCGCTCAAAGAGTACAGATTCGCAAATGAAATCTCAATCACAAACTACGAATGAATCGCAAAGTAAAGCTAAGATCGTCTAAGGAATTCGATAGCTTGTGTGTTCGTTGTGTGTACCCTTCGCGTGAAGTGTTTGTCTTCTATATAGGCCACGAATCGTTTCTCCACTTCACAAGGAAAGTTAAGCACGAAAAATATGCTAGAGACAGCTCAATTAACGCGTGCATTAACTCAAGAAATCATGCCAAGAATAAACCAATTAAACTCAGGTCAACATGAATTCTTACCATAAATACCACAGATTTGCTTTCGTTCCAGGGTAATCTCATCCGTTAGTCAGCATATTCCATATATAATTCCACTCGGCATATTATCAATGGTAAGCTCAACAACTGATTTCTTTCCCAAAATATGATAGCCAATCGCACATAGAAAGATTTGATGTACTGAGTATGATGCAGAGCATATTTTC
The DNA here is from genome assembly GCA_027422505.1 of Craterostigma plantagineum. NCBI lineage: Eukaryota > Viridiplantae > Streptophyta > Magnoliopsida > Lamiales > Linderniaceae > Craterostigma > Craterostigma plantagineum. The sequence continues at coordinate 6,916,796 of JAPQWV010000019.1, read as the reverse complement.
CATGTATGGTGATCTCATCCGATTTCAGCACATTCCATAAATAGACTCAATCAGCATCTTACCACATATAAGCTCAATCAATTAATCACTTTCCAAAATATAAATCCTAAGTCGCATAAGGAAAGCAGGATCATGATTCACTGATTTAAGAGTCATTTAATATCACACTCAATGGATATATCATTCATATTCTTTCCTAAAATAGATCAAGCACTTAATCGAATATCCTTTCCATATATACAGCATAGTCATTCATATCCGGGTGATCACATCGATATTCTTTCCTAAAATAACTCAATCACGTTTCAGCTCAATCAGAATATCTTTTCCATATATAACATACATTCATTCATATCAGGGTGATCATAGCGGTACTCTTTCCTAAAATAACTCAATCTCGCAGACAGTTTGCATATCACTCAACATGATATATTTTCCATATATAGCACGCAACGAGATTCCATTCATGCGAAGATGTTCGTAACCATGTGATCACATGAATATTCCAGTTAAGCATAAGATCACGCAAATTCGATTTACTTAACAGTTTAATCACATTTAAGCGCTTAATCGAACATTTTCACATACTTAAACATCATACAACATGCATGTCGAGTTTTCTAATTTGTATCCCCCAATTTACATAATTACTTGGAATAATCAAAACTCCCATAATCATTTGGACCAAAAAGGTCTACAACATCAATATTCATTCCTACGTGCCGGGACATTGGACCACTAAGAAGATAAACAAGATGCTAGGAGTTCCTGATGAAGTCTTCTATCACTATGACATATTGACTAGTGCCACGCTGACGATTTCGACCTCAGTGATTAGGAAATATCATATGCTCTGTTTTGTGATTACGGAACACTTAGACATATGCGCTAGGATTGTCTTGATCGAATATGCCTGCATCAATTACATGTCATCATAAAAAAAGGGGGAGATTGACCTTTATGGTCCATGAGCGTTAGAGAGTTTTGTTGAACTATGTAGTTGTAATGACGTTAGCTCTATAAATTAAGCAATTCGATAAATGATCAATATAATATCTAAGTACATGTTAATATTTGACCATGCATGAATTATGAGCTATAAAATGGTTAACGTGTCAAATATTTGATCCACATGTCTGTGATTTATTGAAACTATGTGATCACATGTTATAGACGTCTCACATGCTAGGATATATCGTTTTGTGCTACTTATGGAAATAACGTATGAATATCCTACTAAGTTATATAAGGAAAATATGCTGTCTATATATGGAATGTGATGTATCCGTGGAGTTCGTTTATTCCTGAATACAAGTCTCATCTACGATTTTCTGAATGCATCCTATTGATTTAATTGTGCAGAATCAAATTAATCTTTCCTTATACTTCTTAGGAAATTATTTTTAGGAAAGATTTGATTGATTGACTTTGTGGATAAGATGCTAACATATATGGTATGTGCTGAACGGATATGATCTCCGTAATATGAAAACTTATGCCATGATATGTTAATCGAGTAAGATGTGATCTGATCTGAGATTATGTGCTAAATGTTGAAAATATATTGATATGCTGCTATCTCGTGTGCTAAACATGGAAAGTAAATCTGGACTAACTTGTTCTATAAATTGAAAGCAAGGAATTACATATGGAAAGTTCTGAATGCATCCCATTAATTTTCTGAGTGCATACCATTGATTTATTGTGCAGAATCAAATGAATATCTTTCCCTATACTTCTTAGGATATTATTTTTTGGAAAGATTTGATTGATTGACATTGTGGATAAGATGATACTATATATGGTATATGCTAAAACGGATATGATCTCTGAAATATGGAAAGTTATGCCATGATATGTTAATTCGAGTAAGATGTGATCTGATCTGAGAGTATGTGCTAATATGGAAAATATATTGATATGCTGCTATCTCGCGTGCTAAAATTGAAAGTAAATCTGGATTGACTTATTCTATAAACTAATAGTAGGGAATCACATATGAGAAGTTCTGTTATGATAAATATAATTCGAAATAATGGAATATGCCTGGAGAACGAATCTGAAATTTTATGTGGATTATAATCATGCTAATTAATGCTTATGATCGTTGTGACGATTTATCAAAAGCATGATTTACATGGCATGTTGACTCTTGAAAATTGCATGGATTATATACTTGATTTGGTGATCAAGATTCCACGTAAGTGTTGAATGACAAAGGTTTATATAGAGCAACACTTCATATTTACCTAGAATTTGCGAACATAGGACTACAAGAGTTTTGAGCAGAAACATTATTGAGAGATTCCTGAGCGTTCATTTGCGAGCTTTCTGCCTACCTGAGCGATCACTTGCGAAGTACTAATTGTACTGAGATATTCCAACTTCCCACCATATATTCTGTCTTCGGACATGAGCAATACCAAGGAAACAAGATCGACGTTTATGCACACGTGAATGGAGGACGTGTTCCGGGGGCCCTTCGATAGAGAGCTGTATTCTGCCAGGAACGGAACTCGACGTGTGGTAACCTAGTGTGTCTAGTGTTCGACTTGTTTCGGTTGTGTATTGGGCTAATCAATCAGTTTTGTATCCAACTACGGTGCATTATAGTGATTGGTTAAACTCTTGAGGAGCAAACCTCAGGGAGAGGAGTAAACCCCAGTTAGGGATCTAACCTCTATAAAAATCATGTGTTGCAATTACTTCATATTTATTTCCTTTTTGTAGTGAGACAGGTCCGACACACATCTGGAGTAACTAGGATATATCAGGCATACTCATCACAAGCATTAGTAGGCATCTCTAAGTCACTACACTTACGAGTTGTGAAAAGAAGAATCATAAAGTTTTACAAGCCTAATTCACCCCCCTCTTAGGCACAGTTTTATCTTCGAATAATATAATTTGTAATTAATTTTTCGGGTTTCTTTAACGTATAATTTCAACACACAATTTTTCATCAATAGATAAGTCAGAATCGAATTTAAACATCACATACGATCTCTTTAAGGAGACGTACCCTTCGAGTTGAAGAAAAAAACTTCATCAATAGATTACATATCCAAAGGGGGTTCAGGTTCTCTGTCCCACTCCTTTGTCCCATTTTTTGTCTGACAACACGACTTCTTGACAAGTGTCCAGTCCATGGTTCAGATTTCCTCCGTTTGATTTTATTTTAATTTATAATTTTCTAATACATTCCACCAAATTTTAAAATCTCCAAGTTTCATTATAATCAAATAAACATATCTAATTTATTTTTTATTGCGTTACAATCAAATTGATATCCATATCTTATATTTTTCGATATTTATACATGTTGGGTATGCAATCTCACATCCCACACGATTAGTAAAAAGAATTGGGGGTACTTTATAAGCTTGTGGGTCCACTCCCTCTATTGCCAATTGGTTTTAGAGAGGAACCCCACAAGCTTATACGGGCTTGGGTTTGGGCTGGAATTGGGTCTGAAAAAATCCCTACATGTGCGGTGAGCGTGGACGAATACGTGAGGGTGCCTTCAGATGGAGAAATTCTAGCCCGGGTACGGTGTAAGTGGTGTGTCCCCGGCCCTTGTAAGACGATTGGTGAATCTGCGATGAGAAAAAACGCTTGGTGCAGTGATTGCGGGGAAACGCTTGGCGCAGATAATCGTCGTAGGGGAGGCCTATTGTGTGGTCTTGAGTTTGGGGGAGGATTGTTGGGTATGCAATCTCACATCCCACACCGAATAGTAAAAAGAATTTGGGGTGCTTTATAAGCTTGTGGGTCCACTCCCTCTACTGCCAATTGGTTTTAGAGAGGAACCTCACAAGCTTATACGGGCCTGGGTTTGGGCTGGAATTGGATCTGAAAAAATTCCTACAATAAATATTATTTTATTTGTATATTATAAAAAATGGCACAAATTATGGGATAAAAGTTGGGACAGGTCCCATCCAAAGGTACTGTGAATAACGAATTAATCGAGGAAATTCGATGCGCATAGTTAAACTTATTTATGGGAAGTCACAAAATTACAGTCTTTATTGCCTCGTTATTTCCGAAAAGTATATATATCAAAAGCATTTCAGAATCAATCTGCTTTCACAATATAAAAAATTAATCGGAATTCGGAACAGTTTCGTGCGGCTCCATATATTCCATTGTCCCAACATAGATGCGTTGGATTCGATGAGTTTATTGTAGGTAGGACTATTGATCCTTATAATGATCTTAGAACTATCAAGATGGAATCAATATTGCGTTATTCTTTCTTGATTTCTAACAGAAAGCCTTTGTTCTTGACGTTTGGGAGGAGAAACCAATGTTGAAAAAGAAATTGCTGGCCGGCGTATGATCTTTTGTTCGTATCAACTATATATTCGATTGTGATAGGAAACCCTAAAATACGTTAAACCCATCAAGAAAAAACACAAACAACACACATATCAACCCTGAAATATATATAAATACATGTATATATATACGTCCATTAAATGTCACTTGTAGAAAAAGAGACGAAGGAAAAACCTCATGTGTTCTTGCCTAAGCTGGTCCAACGCAGCACTAGAAGATGCCGACGACGACCACGTCAGAGGTAAGAATGACTCCCCGCCGGCGAGCCTCTGCGCCGCCGAGAAAAGCAAGGACATGCTGGTGAAGGTAGTCCACGCCGGCGGCAGGGTAGAACTGTACCAAAAAGCAGTTCATGTCTCGATTCTTACACAGAAGTATCCCGGAATGTGCGTCGCCCGTCCGACCGTTTTCCGGCGTCCGTACGAGTCCGTACTGTCCGCCGACGAGTTCTTACTTCCTGGGAATAAGTACTTCGTCGTACGTTGCACCACCGTGGAGAAACTGAAGAGCAGGTTTCAGTTTTCATCAGGGGAAGAAGAAAGGACCAAGAAGAAGCAGAAGGAAGTAGCTAACGGTAATAACATTAATAACGAGGATCCATTATCTATGTGTTCTGGCGATTTTGCCACCGTGTCCAAAGACAATTGGTCGGTTTTAAGGAAGCATGTTGTTAAAGAGAAAGGAGGATTAGGGTTTGTGAAGCCTATTCAAAGGCCTAGGGTTTGGAAAGAGTACGAATGGGAGCCTAGTTTAACTTCTATTAAGGAGGTTTCTCCATGATCTATCAGTAGTTTGTTGAGTATATCTTTTCAGTTGTATTGCACTATGAAAAATTAATATTAGTATCTCTCTTTATTACAAATTGATAAGTACGGATTATTAGTTGAAAGAGTTGAGTGTGTGGTGTAGTTAAGGCAAGATTTGGGTATTATATGTATGTTTGACGACGTGCCTCATGAGTTTGGATAAGATTTATTGCATGTTTATTACAGCTGGAAGATTATGTTGATTATGTCTTGTCATGCTCAAGTAGGGAATAATGGAAACCATTGCAGTTAAGATGCATTTGATTTTTTTTTCTCTTTTCTTTTTGTTAAGATTATACAAGAATCAAATTATTCAAAAGAAATAAACCCTTACATTGTTGGAGACCAAGAACTTTTGTAGACATTATTTTCCGTGGGCTTATTACAAAGATATATACAATCCAATAACAAAACAACTATTGCTCGAAAGTGATAATAAATCCAATGTGTCTGATCCGTTGACTCTTACTACAAGGTCAACTCTTCGTGAGGTCTTCGTAGTAATTACAGGGCCGTCAAGTTACGTGCTCACAATAATAACATAACATGTTTGGCGCATTAATATAATATATATAAAGTAGTAAGTAATACTAGTTTTGGCCCGTGCTATGGACGGATTTTATTTAATTATAACAGTTATTAGTATAATTTATAGGCATTTTAAATATAACAGTTATTAGTATAATTTATTATTAACTAAATAATGGCATGTGTGATTACAACCACATATAGACCTAAAAGAGTAATTTGTATTTCTAATGCTGACATGTCACATAGGGATTGGCTATTAGACTTAGTCAATGAGAGGCCACATCCAACTTTTATATAGTATAGATACCAATCGACATTCGTCGAAGTTAAAAAATGTTGAGCTTGATTGGAGCCGCCCTTTCACCTACTAAGGGATGAGGAATAGTCAGATATTAAGAAACAAATGAATATAATATGACCAAATCAATTAGTCAAACTTAATTGTGTGTGCTAGTTTATAATGATATTCTCAAAAGGACTCGTGGATTAATTGAATTCTATATAGTAGCGAAAATGAGCTTAGTACATGGTTTTTTTTTTAATTTAGGATGATTTGAGGTGTTAATTGATAACTTTTATAAATATTTTAATGCAAGGCGTCATTCACTAATTGTCACCCTTTTTTTCGACATGATAATTAACGTTGAACCATTCACATCAAGAATTGATTAATCTTTCCAAAGTTGGAAAGTCTCCGTAGAATCAAACGCGTAACGGACCATTAATTAAGAAAATGTCACGTAATGGATTGAGCCAAAGCACAATATTATACATACTTACATAGAATAATATATATTGTTGTCTGTTGGATTAAAATATCTAACCAATCCGGTTTGATGCACACACAACTTAGTAATTGTACTACTAACATATGTGCAGATGAGCTCGTTTCGAAAAACAGATATCAAATATGAGCTCAGGGCGAAAAACTTCTCACACATTAGAGAGTTGAGCTTAAGTAGATTAGTTGAGTGAGAGTCTTAGCACATAGACTATAAACAAGTGTATATAGTCTTCGCACCGAGACAAGAAAGAATGGTGCCGTCTTAGCTAAGAGACGTAAAATATCAAAGTGGTTGTGAGGTTGCGGCCTACAACGTTTACGGTTGACCTTGCGGGGTGCCGTAAGTTCCCAAGGGACTTTAAAAAGCTCTTGGAAGGGGTGGACTGTAAAAAGCTGTCTAGGTGATTCACTAGATTAAGCTGAGGTCAGCGGGTAGGTTGTACTGTGAGTGTATAACTGAAGATCTAGTGAACCTTCCTTGCGAGGAAGAAGGGGAGACGTAAGAGAGATAACTCCGAACTCCCATAACAAATATCGTGTCTCCACTTCTACAAATCGAAACCACACATACCCCCAAACACCCACACTCAAAGTGTACGACAAAATGCCTCAACACCTTCATTCACCAAAACCGGATAAAGTTACCCACATACACAAACCGCCTCACATAGTTCACAATCAAGTCTAATATATTCCGCACTTGGCCTTGATTGAAGATTGGAAACCGGTTTCACTCTCTAACCGGACGTGAAACCCACTAATGAGCGAAAAAATGGTGACCGATGTTATTCACCCCCCCCCCCCCCTCTAACACCCGGTCCACGATCCAAACAAGTGGTACCAGAGCAAGGTTGTTTCCACTCAAGAACTGCTGATGGTCAATATGGTGAATATTTCCACGGAGCTGAAATGAAAATTCAAATGTGGGCAACGGAGAGGTCATGGCGAACATGTGACTTCGAACAATGAACTGCTTTCTTTGGCTGGAATCTAGAGACGAGGCCTACATAATTGGAAAGCTGAAGAAGTCTAGTTTCCATCAAAATTTATGGAGGTCAAAAATATTAAGTATGGAGGGAGTTATTGTCGTTTGACTGAAGACTGCCAGATCAGAATCTAAGGCGAAAGATGAGACCGACAGCTTGCGGCAAGTTCGAAGAAGTCGCATAACTTTGCGCTCAAATGCCCAAAATCCAGTCTCAAAGATACTCCAAAAACTAGAATTCCAGACGATCGTAACCATGTAAGATTCACTGCCCAGTTATGTTTCAAAGAGAGAGTACCTGAACTTCAAAGAGAGAAACCGGATGGTCAAGACTCGTCGGCTGAAATCTTCTGGCAGAAAGCGACAACTTTGGAAAACCGGAATAACTTTGTCCACAAATATCGAAACTCCGGTCTGTAAACTTCTGAGCAACTAGACTCATAGACGAACGAAATGGTATTGGATTTGCTGACCGGTTTCCCAAATTTGCTGATCGGTTCTTCCCTAGACGGGACAGCTCTTTCGTCAAAGCTCAAACGAGGATCAACTACAGACTGAATGCAGCAGTTGTGGGAAAATTGGAATAACTTTGTCCTCTGATGTTCAAATCCGGTTCGTAAAATTCCTTAGAAACTAGACTCTGAGATGACACAGTGGTATAGGACCCACTGTCCGGTCATGCTCAGAGGAAAGCCGGTTACTCGACGAAGTTCAGTCTGTCGTCGCGTATCGTCTATTGTAGCAGCTGTACGAGAAATGGAATAACTTTCTGCTGGGATGTTGAAACTCCGGTCTACAAAATCTGCTACAAACTAGACTCATAGATGATCTCAATGGTATAGGATTTGCTATCCGGTAACTACCTGGAGAGAGGCAGTTTCGGCCCAAGTGATGCAGCTATACGAAAACCGGAACAACTCTGTTTGTGGCAGACAGCGGCAGCTTGGGAAAACGGGCATAACTTTGCGTACAGATATCCAAATTCCAATCTACAAAGTGTGTAGCAAACTAGACTCGTAGAACTTCGCAACGGTATAGGATTTGGCGACCGGTCATGCTTGGATGAAAGCAGTTTAGTCGATGAAGGACAACCAGACGCTCACTGCAGCACCTTTGCAAGAAATGGAATTTCTTTGTGCTCAGACATCCAAATTCTGGTCTATCAAGCTCTATGGAAAATAGACTCGAAGACGAATGCAACGGTATAAATCTTGATGCCTAGTTCTGCCCGGATGAACGCAGTTGATTCGATGAAGTTCAGCTTCATGTGCAGTCCCGGGAAATTACGGTTGCCATATTTAAAGCACAAAGTTCAAATCAGCTTGAGTTCCTTTTTCTCCGTTCAGCACCGCCTCATGTCCTACATCTGATAAAAAAATCAGGCAGAATGCTTTCGAGTAGTCCTCTGGGCGATCCACAATAAGCAGCTCAATGAAAATCTGGAACGGTCTCAGACATAATCCTCCTCATGGCCGGCTGTGACCGGTCTCACCCAAGAACACGTGGAGGACGTCTTACTATGAACTTCACTCCATAATCATACGCAGCGGATGAAAGAAGCTTCTGCACCGATCGTAGATCAGATTGACCTGAGACTGGATGCCTACCTACGACGAACTGATAACTGAATGGACTCTCGCAAGTAGGGGTGGGCATTCGGGTTCGGGTTTCGGGTACCCGACCCGACCCGATCGGGTTTTAACCCGATCGGGCTGAAATTTCGGGTTAAATTGGGTATCGGGTTTAAAACCTGATACCCGATTACTTACTTCGAGTCGGGTTTCGGGTAGCAAAATGCTACCCAAATTACCCGATCGGGTACCCGACTACCCGCAGGCACAGTAACAATAATTTTCCTTCTCCAAACTTCAAATATCGCTATCTAAGGATTGTGCCTACAATCAAAGAGACCAAAGTCGTTTCAGCTAAATAAGGATTGTTCCTTTGAGCTCTCGTTGAAAAATAGACACCTCTGTTCTCTCGCTATCTCCTTGCGTATCTCCTCTTCGAATCGAAGCTGAACAGATTTGCAAAATTTTGACGATGAACAGAGCTCAGCTGAACATCGAAGCTCCCCTTGAGTTACAGAGACGTCGTCAAGGCGGTCTTCGCTTTAGAAGAAGATGAGAACGGTGGCGCTCATCGTTCTTGCGATGGTTTGTGCAAGAGGGATCTTTTTGTATTGGAAAACAGCCCTGAAAATGCCCGAATGCCCGTCAGTGAAGGTCAAAACCAGCATTAGTTCTCTCGATGGTGGCAATAAGGTTTGATAATTGATTTTTGTGTTGCTTTTGGGGTTAATTCTTTTAAAAAAAAAACATGAAACCCGACCCGACCCGCGGGTACCCGACGGGTTTCGAGTACCCGATATTCGATCGGGTCGGGTTCGAGTTTGAAAATCAATACCCGATTTTATCGGGTACTCGACCTGAAAACCCGATACTCGAAATACCCGACCCGATCCAACCACCGCGAGTCGCAAGACCGAATTTGCCACAGATTGGATCAGTCATCGATCAGCGACCTTCAACTGACTTCGATATTAAGCAGTCAGCAGCCAGAACTCAAGCAGTATGTGCTAAAATGAGAAAGAAACCGAGAAATCAAGACCCACTTCGAAAAGCTGTTGCTGAAAAGTTCGGGCAGATTGAGCGATGACTGGAAAAGATATATTTCTTGCTGTCTAGTTCTGTCTGAAGGAAATAAGTTTATTCGGTGAAGTTCAGACTGATGTTGCTGGAGCAGGTGCACAGAAAATAGAATATGGTCGCGCTCGATTGTCCGAACATCAATCCGTCAACTTGCCTACACAGTAGACTCATAGATGGTCGCAGCTATGTAAAATTATCTGCCCAGTAATGGCTGAGGAAGAGTAGTTCATTCTCCGAACTACAGCCTACTGCGCTGCCCCGGTTTGCAACACTCAACTCATGCTTGCTCTTTTATTTTCTCCCATCTCGCTCGTATGTGCTCTCACTCCATAAATCTAACATCTGTGCTCTCATATTGTTGGATCATAATCTCTTGAAGTTTAGATATGTTTAAGGGGGAGCATTATCTATTTTTGATAGGGGAGAAATACTTTGGCGCTTGCATGCTCCTTTGTGAAATCATATGTCTAAGTGGATCCCTGCTTGATATATTATGAACCGATTTACTTTCAGTTGGTGCTAGTACTGAGATAATATGTGGGAGAAAAATTCTTTTGATTATCACAAAGAGGGGAGAAATATATTAGTAAATGTTCTTATATGTTAAAGTTTTGTGTTAATCAAAAGGGGGAGATTGTTGGATTTAAATATCTAAGCAATCCCGGTTTGATGAACACAAAACTTAGTCATTGTATTACTAACATATTTATTGAGTGTGCAGATGAGCTCGGTTCGTAAAACAGATATCAAATATGAGCTCATGGCGAAAAACTGGGCCGGTCAACTGCCGGTCAATACTGGTCAACGCGGTCAAAATGTTCTTATATGTTAAAGTTTTGTGTTAATCAAAAGGGGGAGATTGTTGGATTTAAATATCTAAGCAATCCGGTTTGATGAACATAAAACTTAGTAATTGTATTACTAACATATTTATTGAGTGTGCAGATGAGCTCGGTTCAAAAAACAAATATCAAATATGATCTCAGGGCGAAAAACTGGGTTGGTCAACTGCTGGTCAACGCGGTCAACTTTCGGTCAACCCGTTTTTGGTTGGTCAGACTGGACTGGACTGGTCCGGTATCGGTCTGGATTGATCCTGTTTCAGACTGACTGGTCGGTTTCGGTCTGGACTGGTATGGTTTCAGATGACTGGTCGGTTTCGGTCTGGACAGGCCCGGTTTCAGACTGACTGGTCGGTTTCGGTCTTGACTAGTTCGGTCAGTTACTGGTCCGGTCAATAACTGGATTGACTGGTCAACTGTTGACTAATGTACAGCTCTTTACTGCAGCAATAGAGGTACAGACAGATAAAGCTGACAGCATTGACCAAAGTCAACAAAGGCTCCCAACGACTTTATTATTGAGTCTAACGGTTATATCAATGTGGGAAGACATATAAAACAACAGTGACGGGCAGAAACAAGCTAAGGATCCTAGAGCAAACTACATACACATCAAAAGAGAGATCCAATGGAGAAGAACAAGAGCATAGAGAAAAAAAAGAAAATCAAGAGAGTTCTTCCAAGTGTGTGGGTTACAAAAGAGAGAGTGCTACAATGTTCAAACCCACACACGTCACTCACACATTAGAGAGTTGAGCTTAAGTAGATTAGTTGAGTGAGAGTCTTAGCACATTGACTATAAACAAGTGTATGTAGTCTTCGCACCGAGACAAGAAATAATGGTGCCGGCTTAGCTAAGAAACATAAAATATCAAAGTGGTTGTGAGGTTGCGGCCTACAACGTTTACGGTTGACCTTGCGGGGTGCCGTAAGTTTCCAAGGGACTTTAAAAAGCTCTTGGAAGAGATGGACTGTAAAAAACTGTCTAGGTGATTCACTAGATTAAGCTGAGGTCAGCGGGTAGGTTGTACTGTGAGTGTATAACTGAAGATCTAGTGAACCTTCCTTGCGAGGAAGAAGGGGAGACGTAAGAGAGTTAACTCCGAACTTCCATAACAAATATCGTGTCTCCACTTCTACAAATCGAAACCACACATACCCCCAAACACCCACACTCAAAGTGTACGACAAAATGCCTCAACCACCTCCATTCACCAAAACCGGGTAAAGTTACCCACATACACAAACCGCCTCACATAGTTCACAATCAAGTCTAATATATTCCGCATTTGGCCTTGATTGAAGATTGGAAACCGGTTTCACTCTCTAACCGGACGTGAAACCCACTAATGAGCGAAAAATGGTGATCGGTGTTATTCACCCCTCTAACACCCGGTCCACGATCCTAACATCCTCTAATGTTTAAAGTCATTAGTCGGACAGGTTCATGTGAGCCGATGCTAACTCAGGACAACTTCAACTGCCTTTTTTTACGACTACTTACGGCAGATAATAATTGTTTAATATTTATATTTATCTTCTCCATGTTGGCGTTGGGCCCAACAAAAGGGCATAGAAAGTTAGGGAAAAACAATAATGTTTTTATCATTTCTTCAATTTTCTCCCGTATTAGAGTAGAGCACACCAACACAAATGTAAATCTGAAATATGAAATTAGATTTTAGTGTATTTAGTTCAATATTTCGGCTGTCGATAAATGGATAAAACATTTTGGATAAAGTTTCATATGTTAATGTACTAATGACATTAGTAGTTAACAAATCGTTATAATGTCTTTATTTGAGGAGGTCAATTACGCGTTATAGGGAGTGACTAAGCCCAAACTAACGCCTACGTAACATTTGTTACTCAAAAGACAAACCTACCCCTTACTCACGCCAGAAAATGACGTCATCGAGGGCCAGTTTAGTCATTTACTTCAAGAACAATCAAACGTGAAGTACTATTTATATAGATCAGCCTCGTACTCCATGTCGCCGACAAAGAGAAACGGCTTATGATCAATCAATCCTCAGCACAACTGCCTCAGATTAATCAAAGCGAATATTCGTTCTTTTTGCGAATCGTAGGATTTTCTTTTAAGGGTTTTGTGTGCTCCCTTATCCTTCAATCCTTGTGTCGCCCAGTGCTTTAAGCTTTTTCTGGGTTAAGATCGATCTTTCGAGGTTTACATTCTTCTTTTCTTCGCTTGATATTAAAAAAAAATTAGAGGGCGGGTTTGAGTTATACAGGTAATTAGGTATGTGCACTGTTTCAAGGTTTTCTGAAAAATCGAGTTTGATGTCTGATGGAGGGTCTCGCCATTGTTCCAAAAAGTGCGATGATTTATGTTGTGATGCTTCTGACGAGGTGAAAAAAATCCATAACTTTTTCTCTTTTTTCGTTCATTCGATATCATTGTAATGTGTGCGCTGATATGGGTTTGATATTTTGTATTTCCGGAAATTTCAATTCGTTTTTCTTTCCCCTTTTATTGGGATTTAGAGTTGCCCTTTCTATTACGTTGCTATGCCTGAATTTGGGTATCTGTGAATTCTAATATGGAGATGCTGCTGATTAGATTCAAGATCTTTATGTTCTTCCATTGTTTGTTTCGTATTGCTAGCATTTTCCTTGTTTACTGGCAATTAATCATGAACAATTATACAGTGAGTGATAACAACAATCTCGATCTTATTACACGCAGGACTCATTACGCACATTCAGCGCAAAGAGATTGAAATGCTTTTTGCGAGGGCTCGACATAAAAACCTGCTTATTCCTCTTCGTATTGGTCCCAACTTGCTTGTTCGTCGCACACGTTCACGGCCAGAAAATCACATACTTCCTTCGACCCTTGTGGGAATCTCCTCCAAAACCCTTCCACGAAATACCTCATTATTACCACGAAAACGTATCCATGGAAAACCTCTGCAAACTCCACGGCTGGGAAATAAGAGAATACCCCAGGCGTGTCTTCGACACAGTTCTGTTCAACAACGAAGTAGACATCCTTAAAATACGATGGAAGGAAATGTACCCTTACGTGACCGAATTTGTCCTCCTCGAGTCGAACTCGACCTTCACTGGGCTGCCCAATTCAAATTCGTTGAGCCGAGGCTGACCTACGGTCAGGCCCCGGGCAGGTTCAAGAGGGGAGAAAACCCTTTCGTCGAGGAAGCATATCAAAGTCTGGCATTGGATTACCTCCTAAAGCAAGCTGGGATACAAGACGATGATCTTCTGTTGATGTTGACGAAATCCCAAGCAGACATACGATCAATCTCTTGAGATGGTGCGATGGAATTCCTCCCATTCTTCACCTTCGTCTGAAAAACTATCTCTACTCCTTCGAGTTTCTCTTGGACAACAACTCATGGAGGGCTTCGATTCATGTGTATCAATCTGGGAAGACAATGTATGCCCATTACAGGCAATCTGACGAGCTATTGGCCGATGCTGGCTGGCACTGCAGCTTTTATATTCAAGATGAAGGCTTATAGCCACGTGGATAGGGTGAGGTTCTCGCATTTCTTGAATCCTAAGAGGATTCAGAGAGTTATATGCAAAGGGGCTGATTTGTTCGATATGCTCCCCGAGGAATATACTTTCAGGGAGATTATTGGGAAAATGGGACCCATCCCTCACTCGTATTCGGCGGTTCATCTCCTGCGTTTCTTCTTGGGAGAGCAGAGAAATTCAAGTATCTCTTGCCGGGAAACTGTGTAAGAGAAAGTGGCTGACTGAGGTTGAGATGATTAAGCAGACCTTTTTCTTATGGTCCAATCCGTGGGCGGGCTTTAAATGCATGCCTTATTTTATATCATTCTTTTTAAGCAGGCCGTGACGTAGCTCGGGATTTTTTGTGTACATAACCTCTTTTCTTTGTAGCGTTTGATTACGAACATATGCAGCAGCGAAACGAAATCTGTGTTTGTGGGAAGTTGTGCTGCTGTAAGAAGTAGACTTGTAGTGTAGTAGTTTTCCTTTGTAAGATTTCGTGTGAACTTGTGAAGCGGTTGATAATGCTATGCTAACGCCTGAGTTTTTGCGAGAATTCTTCTCATTTATCGCTTACTTAAACCTACTCCTCTGCTTTTTTCAGGGATTATAGCCTATGTTTTTCTCTATTCTCTGCATGACATTCTAAGCTAGTTAAACTCTTGTTCTTCGTGGTTCGGTTTATTGATCGACACGTGGTGTGCTAATATAAATTGCAAGTGCGACAAAATGAATACTTAATTTCTATCACCGACGTGCCATAGGCAGTGAACATATCGTTTGTAGTGCAGTAAAGTGAGTAAATGAGTATCGGACACGAGGAATAAACTGATTACTAGTAATAACCTATCGACTCGATATCTGCCCTAAATAAACTACGCAAATTGTTTATGTTACGAACTAACCTAGCAGACCAATCATAAAGAAACGAGAGATTCAAATAACACGGCTAAAACTAGTAAGAGAACTTTCAGATAATAAAGACGTGCTCGGGATTCGAATCCCGCTAGGTACTATCAGCTAAGACAATAAAATCGTTCCTACGTGATTAAGACTAAATCGCAGTAATTTTCTACCCGCTCACGAATTTATTGTCGCCCTAAACGCTCGCGAGGATCAAGTATTTGCTTTCGCCCTACACTCGAATCATATCCTCTTTGAACAGCCTAATCGTTGTTTAGCTGTCGCCCTAAACCATTTTCCACACATTCACTTTAACACATAGACATATTAAAGCGAAGAAACACTTTCATAGATAGATAAGTAGTCAGAATACACGAGTCACGATAAATATATGTCTTAAGTACGGATCGACCTAGCGTTCATCTACTCCCAAACACAGAGGAAATTTAGCTATTCATAATTGACAGAAAAACGACGAAAGAAATAGAGAATAAGGGCAGAGGACTCATAATCTTCCCTTCTGATTGATCTGGGATTGTCTCGGGGGAAGATTCTCTTTTCTTGTTCAATTCGGCGTGAAAGCGTTGTTAATCCGTCTCTTGCGCTTCTGGGGGTGTTTCTCTGTTCTTAACGGCTCTCTTTCGTCTCTGATATGTTATGGTTGAGTTCTGGAAGGAGTTCCCCTCTTTCTGAGTTTAAATTGGGCTTTTATAGTGAAATTCGACACTGTCACGGCCTGGGACATGATCCGTCACGGCCGTGACACTCTCGGGGCACAAAATGAGCTCACCGGCGTGCGTCACGGCCTCGTGCAGTAGTGTCACGGCCGTGACACTTTCAACAGCTTGACAACAGTTTCGTATTTCTCTTAGATGGATGGGTAAACGATGTCCGATTGACCTGAAATTTTAACCATAGCTAGAAGACTTGCCAATCTTGATTCTGACCAAAGAAATTCTCAATCCGGGGTCTATATAGAGAGATATGAATTTTTTAGTCCCTTGCTACTTTTCAGGCGGGCTTCACGGCCGTGACTGTGCTCTGCATCGCTTGGCTTCCTTTTCTGCCTCTTGTCACGGCCTGGTGCAATAATGACGTGACACTCTATTGCAGCTTCATAACTTGTCCGTTTCTCGTTTTCCTCCCTTTTCGCTCGATAGCCGTCCTAAGGTCCTACAATGTGCAAATAAGTGTAAATAGAGCATATAAAAGCGAGAAACAATGGAGAATACTCTATTATATCCCAAATAAGTACTACAATAAACGCATTAATATACATCATTTATCTTCTTGAGAAATTTTATTAGCTACGACGAAGCTCTTAAGAATGGCGTGATCAGCTTTTTGACATAAACATAGACAAATAGACATCTTTCGTTCTTTCTTTCTTTTTTTCTTAAAACCTGCAAATTTGTGGCTATCGTCTTTTCGCTACTAAGATTTTGCAGAATACCCAAAGACGGTTGTAAATATGCAGTTCACGATTTCGATGGCCTTCAATAATTGCCAGAAGACCAAGATGTTCTCCATCGCGGCCACGCACCTTATACCAAAGAGTTACTAACTAAACATGTTTTCAGATTTCGTCCCATGTTTATATTCTCGGAGTAAAGTGAATGTAAGAAAGTCTCACGTAAACTCTCACTAAAACTGTATGTTGCAGGTCTGGCATTGTTGTTATAGCTCATCTTGATCACGGGTGCCGGCAGTGTTGCGATGGAAGGGAATTCGAGCATAATTTTAAGATGAAAAGTCTCCATGCTATCGAAGAATACGAAAATATGTGCATCGAGAGAACTAACAGATCGATCGTCAAGAATAGGCAGAACCAGGTTAGGTTGTTCCTTAGATTTGTTTAAGTTTTTATTTAAGTTTTGTTACTTAACTTCCATGTATATGTTTTTGTTTTGAGTATCAGGCGATCGAAACGATCGTGGTGTTAACATGGGGCCTATGCATGGAATGATGAGTTTGCTTCATAAATCATAACATAAACTTCTAAGTTGCTACGATTTTCACTTAGAACGTGTATCATCTCTACGATTTCATTACACGATGAACAAAGTCTTGATAACTATCGGACCTGTGCAGGATAATAAGAGGTCAGCAACAGCCAACAGGTAAGGGATCAGATGTGAATATGACGAGAAGGGACCGCGATGAGCTAAAAATTATCATGTTTAAGCTTCTCAAGAGGCAGCCTAACTGGACGCGAAAGCAGCTTGTGCAAGAAACTGATCAACCCGCGGTATTATATATTAGGACATATATTTTAGTTTGTATTAATATAGCAACATGTATCATATCTTTACATTCTTACACTGATTGCTTCGCAACAACTATGTTGAATGACCTATGTGTATAAAAAAGGAAAAATAGGTGTTAATAATCCATCCTTTTACATATCTTCTGAAATTAAACCAAACCTTGAATTATCTCACATTAAAACAATATATTAGTGTTATCTTCTTATATTGTACCTATTTAACAAATTACCGGTTAAATCGGTAAACTTAAAAAAACAAAACTTAAAAAAACAGCACTATAATGTTTTAAGCAATTTGAGAAGCCAAAACTGAATATGTTCATTACACATAAGGTGATAAAGCCAAAACACTTCAACCAACAATATAACTAAAGTTGGAGTCTTAACTTGTATAACTACAATAATGTCATATCACAGCCCAATAAGATTTAACAAAAATAATAGCTTGACGTCTCCCATTAAGATGCTGCATTCGAACTTGAAGCCTGTGGGAAGCCACCAAATGGATTGGCAGCCTTTTCCTGCCCCACTTTTGTCCCTGGAAACTGAAAAGATAAAGAAGAACCAGAACAAGCAAATTGGTGTGCATTTTATTGAAATTCGCAGGTTTAGAAGCAAAACAATCATATAAGTTTACTCTTACATTTCCACTCTTCTTGCCTTTCCAACTGCCACGACAAGCACCATTCCCATTACCACCATTCAAATTGCCACCACCCCTACTTCCACCACCTCTGCTCCCTCTTCCTGCTCTCAAAGTCTTTCCTCCCCTTCCAACTACAGTGGGTTGAGCAGACAGGTTATGGTGGGAGGGACCAACTTCGGACACACCATCTTTAGCGCTTGTAGGGACACCTCCTCGATGTTTCTTGGGTCTTCCCCTACCTCTCTTAGTTGGTTCATTTCTTTCTTCAACAACCTTATCTTTGTCAGCACACTTTCTTTTGTTGTGCTTAGTGGACTTGCACACAGAGCATGTCATTTGAAGACCATGTTTGGTTAACTTGCCGGGTCTCTTCGGGTCCTCAAAAGGATTTTTAATTCTATTCTTCCTAGGTCTACCTGGACCTATCTTAATGGGAGGGGGGTCAAGTGGTAAATTAGCAATTGGCCAATGTCGTTCCCCAGTGCATGGACTGATCATCCCACTATATGCCCTTAGATATGCCTCTTTTGTGTAGCATTTTTCAGTATAATCTTCAGCCTCCTTATGTAGATAGCATAAGCAAGCGATTACATGACAGCAAGGTATACCACTTAGATCCCACCTCCTACATGTACAAGTCTTTTTTACCAAATTCACCTCCAAAGTGTCAGGGTAATGAGATACCTGGAAAAGGGTGGGCGTTGATGGAATAACAGTGCAGTTACAAGCCTCATTCTTTTCTTTATCTAACCTTGCTTGAACTCTTGGGCAAAGTGGACCAATCCATTTCTCAGCTTCTTGTCTCTTAATAACTAGCCTTTGCATAAGCATGGACCTCATTTCTTCAAGCATATTGGTCAAATGCTTTGCTCTTGCATTAATAATGTAACAGTTGAACGTTTCTGCAATGTTACTAAGGATCACATCACACTTAATGTCAGTTTTGGCATAGGCCCTGCAAAACCAATTTGGATTATACTTTTTAAAAGCTTCAACTGCTCCAGCGTTCACCGCTTCCATATCCTTTATTGCATCGTAAAATCTGCTTCATTGTAAGCTTTTGCACATCTCCAGAATAACAATTTCATTTCTTCCCCTCGAAATGACTTGTGCCAGTTAGCAAAGATGTGTCGAGCACAATGTCTATGCTCTGCTTCTGGCAGTTCAATCTTAACTGCGTTAATGATGCCCTGCAAATTTTATATGTAGATATCATTTCACAATCTGTTCTCAAGTATATAATATATATGATCATCTTATTATAAACAAACCTGATGCTCGTCTGATATAATAGTCCATCCATCTATGCTTGTGACACATTTCTTCAACTCACAAATAAACCACTGCCAAGATTCATTATTTTCCCCTTCAACAACAGCCATGCCAATGGGAACATTTGCTCATTGGCATCTCTACCCACAGCAGACAACAACATGCCACCCAAGAATGTCTTAATAAAACATCCATCAAGACATAACACTTTCCTGCAACCTTCAACCCAACCATCTCTCAAACCATCAAAACAAACAAATAACCTTTGAAATACAGGTGGTGATGTTCGTGGTACAGTTACTAAGCTGAAGTAACTATTTGGACTTGATTGTTTAAGAGCTTCAATGTAACTCCTCACCTTGCTGTAGTGTTGTTTCATTGACCCGTGTAATTTTCTATGAGCATAATACTTGACCTTATAAGCAAAGTCTCTTGAAATAAGGACTTTGTAAGTTCGCCTCACAATCTCCATTATCTCAACCGCTGGGATGTGAGGCCTAGATTTAAACAGCTCAAGTAATTGATCAGCACACCATGGACTTTTCAACTGTCTATTAGCTTTCATGTTTCTATGGCAAGTGTGTTGGTGGTCGACCGACTTCACAACATAACAGGCGCTTCTATTGTCCCAACTAGCATACATTCTAAATGGACACCCTTCAACACACCTAACACCTAGTCTTTGCCCTCTTTTACTGTGGCTTATGTTGATGTAAACATTCCTACCTTGAGCAATAGCATATCGAGTAACAGCCTCTCTGAACACAGATCTGTTCGGTAACTTTATGCCAACTGTCCACCTAAGTTTTGAGTAATCTGTGTGGTCGTTTATTATCGGGACATCAATGTGGTTCGTGTACGCGTTCAACATAATGTCATTTGAGACATCAACGGACCTATGTTCTGCCTCTTGAGAATGCAACACCCCAACATCAGCATCACTTTGAACAGGGTGAGAAACTTCAATTACCTGAGCATTCCATTTCCTAAGTCTTTGCCTTGCTAGTTTGAACTCGTCATCGTCTGTGTCTCCATCAGAGCAAATAATTTTTTCAACCAACTGAGACAGCTCTTCTTCATTAATATCATTTTCGCCACCTTCATATGCCTCCCCCTCTTCGTGTTCTTCAGAATCGGCTTCATGTTCCTCTGAATCGGTATATTTATCCTCACTGTAATAATCTTCATCATCAAAGTCATTCACTGTACATTGACCCCAATAAGGTTGTGGGAATGTGGTAGCATTTTGGATCTGGTATTGATGTGTGGTTGCGAGAGGATGAGAAGTGGTCGATGGGGTAGCAGCTTCGTTTAAGAAATGAGATGTAGGGTCTGCTTTGTGTTGCATTTTGCAAAGGGTTTAGTAAAAAGTGATCTAACTTGCTTTGCTTAGATTCAGTATTTATGTTTCTTTTCTTTTTAAAAGTAATTAGATAAAAAAAATTGCAAATTGAATCGGTAATTGGTCACATTAGTACAATATAAGAAGATAACCACGATATGATGTTTTAATGTGAGATAATAAAAAAGTGGGTTTAATTTCAGAAGATATGTAAAAGGATGGATTATTAACACCTATTTTTCCTATAAAAAATGGGGCAAACGAATCAAGGCACATACGAGCTCAAGTCTGCGTACACAAAATCCTAAAAAGTGTTGTCGATTATGAGTAGAGCAATGGAAAAGAAATACATCATGATATGTTATCGTCTGAGTAAGCATTTTTTTTTCCTATGCCTCTGCGAGAAGCGTGTAGGTCCAGAGAGGAGGTATAGATTTGCATGGAGAAATCACATCTTCGGTGCTCGGCTGCGGCAAGGGGCAGATCTGCTAGGCGGGGGCTGCTTTGGCTTAGGGGCAGCGACTGTGAGAAGCTGGTAAGGGCTGCTGGCGAGCGGCTGTGAAAGGTTTCAAGAGGCCTCAAGGGGTGGCTCGGACCTCGGTATTTTTCATCTCTTTTTTTCTTATGTAGGTTTCACACCTTTCGTCTCCAATTATACTACTTAAATTATTTAATAAGAAAACTGGTAACGTCTTTCTCCACGAAAAAAACAAAACACTGCTAACTGCTCTGCTACGTTAAAATTTTGTTCTGTGATCCACTTTTTCCCATCCATCAGTAGTTGTGTTAATCCTCATCTTTTCTTCGGACGCGATTCGTCGCCACGAGTCATATCCTTCTAATAGTTTTGGCACCACATTTTTAAACAACATGCTTGCTACTCTGATTTCCGTGGGAATTGATTTTGTGATTTATTATTGTTTCGTCATACTTTGATTTACTGAAATATGAACATGCTTGAACAAGATGAAGAAATAGGTTTTCATTCATAATTCCAAGTACTTCTGTATCAATTGGTAATTATTTGGCATCTTATCTTGAAACAGAAGAGGAGATATGTGACGATTTACTAATATTTTATTGACGAGTAACCATATGAATTTTTGTCTCGGTGTCGAGCTTTATTCACTGCAACAATTCAGCCCAATAGACTACCGTACACAACAAAAGACTCATATTGTGGTAATTAATTGCACTAGGTTGTGAATGGCGATGTTTTATTCGCATATATTTTGACAAGAAAAATACCTGTTAGGAACTATTTGTTGCGAAATGGAAAGCGAAACGAAATTGGAAATAACTGTGAGGATAAAATGGACACGAGAATTTACGTGGAAAAACCCCTTTTTGACTTGGGTAAAAAACGACGGGCGAGGTAGAAATATTATTATTGGGGTAAAAATAGCGGGTTACAACAACTCAATCTATAAAGGAGAAAACGCTCACTATCTCTCTTTATAGTCGGAGCAAATATCGAACAAACCCTCTATTTTCTCTATTTCTCTCTCTATCCCTCTTAGGCTTTGATTCTGGTGCGTTTTTTGCTTGAGCTCCCTAGCCTATTTATAGGCAAGAAACTTAACAAATTAGGTCATGGCTTACATCACTTAATCATTATAATATTAACATAATTAAATATATATATTATTATTATTCTTCTTATTATTATTATTATTAATGGGGTAGGTGAAGTGGGCACGTGGCAACCCACTTTTCCATCACTGTTTGCTCGGTGCATTTGCTTGCTAGGTACATTTGCAGCATAGGTTAAAAAGTCCCAATACACACATCTCTAATGACAATACACTCCACTATTGGTACGTTACGATATTATTTTTGTTTCTTTTTAGGCTTTATTTTCATTAGATTTAATAGGATGATAGAGGAAATGCTGGTTTGTTGGTTCATATGTGTCTGAATGCTTAGTATTACTTATGGGCTATTTACTTATTATCTTGTGTTACGACGCCTAGCTATTCTCTCGAAAGGTAATGTTTTTTACCATTTAAAATAATCTTTTTTAAGGTCATGCCTATAGAAACCATGTGATATACCTATTTTGAAAGAGAAAGTTGTCGTCGGCCGTCGGGAATGGCTTCGGAGTGCTGTTGCGGTTCAGCTAAGACCGAGAAGCAAGCTGAAAGAAATGTTTCCCTGGAAGCTTGGTTCGTTCCAGGTAAACGATGAAGTTATTCTTTATTGCTTAACTTGGTATCTGAAACTCGATATCCAGTAATCCTTACACATGTTGTGCATCAATTCAAGAGCTCTTCAATGTCTGAAAATCTTCAAGGAAGAGCATGAGCACGTCATGCTGGGCCGTGAACTGGAGAAATACATAATAAAAGCCCGCCTTTTCCCCTATAAAATTCCCTACCATAAATGTTATAAAAGCCCGCCTTCGACCACACATCAAACTCTTGCGACCTCAAAGATCCTTCCCTTTATATTGCCATCAACAATATAAGGCCTTACGCAAATAGCATAGAGGATTCAGTTTGGCATCTAATGTTATACTCATGTGTTTGGCATCTATTGGCTGTCACTATATCTCGGTGTCTGTTTATGCGAGGCAAGTTGCTGTTGAGGATCTACGGCTCATTGAACTCATGATGGGCTGATGACCAACTTAATCTAAGGTTAGTTTGGCCTGCCGAAACTTACATCTGTTGGCTGAACTCTGAAGTGATAAAAACCACAAACTTATGCGAGGGATGTCTGCGTAAGTTCCACCAAGGGAGTTTTCCTTCCTTTTTTTCTTCCTAAAGTTTTTTTCACTATTTGCGACAACTATTCATCGCTAGTGGCTTCGGATTATCGATCGCAAAATTCCTCACAATTACCTTTTTCCTCAAAGGTGTTAGCAATGATAATTTTTGCCGTATCGTTAAACTGCTTTTTGTAGTTGGGAAACTATGCAAGTCACTCCACCTCGACTTTCCGCCCGAATTTTAGTATGGCCTCTGCAGGTGGGAGGCGCAAGGATAGGAAGACGTTGTTGTGATGCATCTTCGTTTTGCGGTGATGTGATGTGTTGTTCGAATTCACTTATACAGAAGATCAATTTCCTTTGTAATCGAGTAGACAAAGATTGTAATATTAAATTCGTTTTTATTCTTATAAATTCTAACATTTCCTTACTGTAAGAATTTCTTTTTATCCAAGAGGATGAATATACTTCTTTCTGCTTGACAAAATATTAAAACTGCGAATCATGTTTCTTCTTGCAAAGTGTTTGGATTTGATATAATAATGTGGGTTTTGAATTATATAATTTTAAACCCATGCATTGCACGGACACTAGACTAGTATGTGTATTATATAAATGTATAAAGAATTTTGTGTTCGAAAACTAGTGCTGAACTTGATTAGGCATCGCCGGCGTCTTCCTAAACGCATGTTTTCTGCATCGTTCAAAAATCCCGTCGTATATTACGTCGAACTGAACGCCCGCCCTCTCCCTATTGATGATGAATAGAATGTGATCCCCTTCCACAATCTTGTAGTACCTTCAATCACAAATCAATTCGTATTTTTTCGCTCCTTCGCTATCAAAAAAAAAATCGAGTCTTTCTTTTTCGAGCATTCTTACCATATCCCGGGTTGCAATGGTTGGCAATCAGAGTCATTCACTACTAGCCGACTGGGATGCTCGGTCGGGATTCGTGGGTGCGTCATGGACACTGTGTTCAACGCCCCGTCGTTGTCCCACCAATCTTCATCCCTGATAAATACCGAAATTTTCGTAAATGTTTGAAATGATTTAACATTAAACGCACTTTTTGATAAGTCAACTTATTCATAAGTCCATTTTGGAGAAGTGCAGAAAAACCTTACATTTGAGAAGTCTATTTCTGCCCCGGCATAAATGGACTTCTCAAATGTGCATTTACTGAATACTAATTAAACATAAATATTTTGCTAGAAAGTCCATTTTAAAAGTGTTTTTGTCTAGTAACCTGTATCCCTTATAGGGCGAAGGCACGTCCGGCGGGTGCCTCCACTGGCTCATCTGAAGGACCCGAACGAAAAGCAAAGGGTGGACCGCCAAAAATCCCGAGGGAACAATGAACCCTAAGATTTTCCTCGTCCCTTTTGTAGCATAGCTAAAGTAGTAAGTTCCTTCGGAAGTCTTTACATGACGATTTATTTCCATGGATCCTTGGATCGTAAGATCAGGTAGGATCCAATCCGCCGACCCGAACGGGCCGCTCCGACCCGTCAGGCAGTTGATGAGGCCCAAAATCCCAATTTTCTTCCTAGACATGTCGAAGTGGTCGAATCCAAAGTTATAGTAAGATTTCAGCCATGGAATGTCGAGCCAGTCGTAGAGGATCGACCCGACCCGTAAAAGCTGGAGTAGGCAAACGGGCCTCAGCGTTTTCCCGTCCTCCGCCCTGTCGTTAGAAACCTTAAACTAAACTTACGTAAAAAGAAGTCGCGTTGAGGTTGCGTTTGGCATGCGGAATTCTGGTATACAGATTTCGGTCGGTGATCGAAGCGCAGTGCATCACTGTTCGATGTGACTTAAGTTTTTCCGTAGGGTGTCCGTCCGGTAGGCGGAACTCAACATGGAAAAGAAAAGTAAAATGCAACGATAAGCATCGTTGCACATTACGCCTCGCGTGTCGTAACGTAATGCATTTTCTTTTCTATTCCACGCCAAGTTCTGCATATCGAACACACGCCTAGTGTCTTCCAGCACGCAGAAGTCCGCACGCCAAACGCGCCCTAAGGTTTTATGAGGAACTTACTGTATACCGTCGAGGTAGGTTCGTGTCGTGCCGTTGAATGCTCCCGACAGTGAAGTAAGGCTTAGGACCCAGTCGGGCGACGTATTTTCGTGTCCTTCGAATTGCTGCGAAATTTTCATATATATTACTTTTCGAAGCCTTTTTATTTTGTTCGAGCGGAAAAAAAAATATAAAAAATTGGCATTTGTTTACTATTATTACCTTATCGGCGAGCATTTGCTGCAAGACTCTAACAACTTGGGCGCCAGCTGAGTGTCCTACGAAGTGAATTGGGTGTTCTTCATCCCATATAGGATAATGCCCTGCAAATTTTTATTTATTGATTTATTCATTTTCTCTGTATACATATCAATGGAGAACAGAGAAAATGAAATTCTTGTCTTCAATTTTAGTTCTAACCTTTTTCATAAACTCTGGCAAACTGGGAGTGTCCGCAAGCTTTACTGTGCTCTTCACCATAATCAACTTGGCCTCCTTTCAGGTAATAAAACAATTCTCTAGCCCTGTAAGAAATTCGATTTTATTCATTTAAACTTCAAAAAATTATAGAAAAAATCCATACTTTTTACCTGTCGTGTATGCTTGTCAATGAGCCTAAATCAGGCACTAGCACTCTATCGTCCTTCTTCTCTGCTCCAGCGAAATAAGACAAACCTCCCAATCTCTGTTTTATGATGAATAAAAGCTTCTTAAACATCAATCAAAAAGGAAAGAAAAAAGATTTATTACATGTAAAAAACGGGAAGATTATTACCCCTTTTCCGAAGCCAAAGATCCCATGAACTAAAACAATAGGGGGCAAATCTTCAGCAGCAGAAGTTGGCTTGTCTGAATATTCCTCTGCTGTTCTAAGCTCACCGCCCAATAAGTTAGGCTTAAAGATCAAATCGCTCAATGTCTGAGAAAGATCGCCGGCGACGGCTGAACTGAATATGTAAAAACCGTACATCAAATGCACCACAGAGCTCACTAAGAGCTCTATAAGCTGCAGAGATGAAATCCACCATCTAATCATCCTATTTTCTTGGCTACCCCTTTTATCTTTCTTTTCTTTTTTATATGATGAATGAATTGAAAAAAAATCTGACCTTACAAGGCTTTATAAGACAACCACGAAAGAAAGAAGCTATTTAAAACGTGTGAATGGAAGCTTACCACAATTTCTAGGATTTTTTAAGTAAATAGCCCTTGAGCTGGTCATCTTTTAAAAAATAGCACCCAAAATCGGACTTTACCTTTGTACCCTTACTAACTCTGCTCTAAAGACTATTTTACCCTTATTTAATGTCAATCAACAACCTCAACAACACTTAACGATAAAATTAATTAAAGGGTTTACATGTTACACTGTAGCGAATATGAAACATCAGACCCGTTATAGAAGGGTGGGGTAAAAGTAAAAAAAGCAACCACCCACCACTTTCACTTCCAGTAAAAAAAGCAACCACCCACCACTTTCACTTCCAGTAAAAAAAGCAAGCGTGTCTCCCGCCCCTGCACTGCAAATCGTCTCCACTTTCACTTCCAGTAAAAGAACAAGCGTGTGCTCTCCCGCCCCTGCACTGCAAATCGTCGTCTTCTCTGCAAATCGACTCATTCGACAATGGCATTCAACGCGAACGTGGAGGTATGTGTTCTACTCTTCGTCTTCTTCAATTTAACGCGAGAGGGGATCTGGGAACGACCCATCGAACCCTAATTTGGTGCGGACCCGTGCTTGCAAGCGTAGGACAGAGCTTTGGTAGCATAGGACCTGTGCTTGCAAGCATAGGACCCGTGCTTGCAAGCATAGGACCCGTGCTTGCAAGCATAGGACCCGTGCTTGCAAGCATAGGACATGGGTCACGCGCGCGCAAGTTCGGGGGACCCGCGCGTTATAAGCAGGGGACCCGCGTGCTATGCTCAGGGGACCCGCGCTTATACGCAGGGGACCCGCTCTTATACGCACGGTTCCCCTGCTTAAACGCTCGGGTCCTCTTACCTTAACGGGCGGGTCCTGTGCCACTGCGCGTGCGCAAGCGGGGGACCCGCGCGTTATAAGAAGGGGACCCGCGCGCTATGCCCAGGAGACCCGCGCTTATACGCAGGGGACCCGCGCTTATACGCACGGTTCCCCTGCTTAAACGCACGGGTCCTCTTATCTTAACGGGCGGGTCCTGTGCCACTGCGCGTGCGCAAGTTCGGGGGACCCGCGCGTTTTATGCAGGGGACCCGCGCGCTATGACCAGGGGACCCGCGCTTATACGCGGGGGACCCTTGCTGGGACCGCGCCGATGCGCAGGGGTCTCATGCGCGTCCGTGCTTGAATCTCAGCATATGCGATGCGGTCCCCTGCGCATCTATGCATAAGGGTTTTCTGTTTTAATTATTTCATACCACGTAATTTAGCTAAAATGTGTTTTACGCATAAATTAGGTTGTGATGCAGAAGCAGTTCGACACAGTGGACGAAGTTCCCCGTTTGAGTGTAAAAATGAGCTCGTTATACGCGGATGCCAGCGAGCTGATAAGACAGTGTCTGAACCACCACGAGTGGGAGATTTTTAGGAACGAGAGTCCGTTCGGCCGCCTTGTTATGGCTGAGCCTGATTTTAACCTCTCGGGACAGTTGGTGTGGTACCTCATGCAGAACCAGACGATGCTGCACAACCGGGAAGAGCTGTGGATGATTTTTGGCGGAAAACCACTCCGATTTTCAAAGTCGGATTATTGCCTAATCACCGGGCTGAAGTTCGCAGCCGAGCTACCGCCGGTAAACGACGGCTCACAATTCACCGCAAGACATTTTGGCAACAGCTCAAAAGTCCGCATGTCGCACGTCAAGCGTGTGTTGGAGCGGTTGTCTGGCGACGAGGACAATGTGGACTTCGAGAAGCTGAAGTTGGCGGACGTGTACTTCGCCACCGCCGTGTTGATGCCTCGACCGTCGAAGAAGGACACCGTCGTCAGTACGACGGTCCTTAGTCTCGTCGATGATCGATTTGCATTCTCCCAGTACCCTTGGGGCACCGTGGCTTTCCGTGAGGTGATACGAAGTGTTAAGGTAAATCTACGGGAGAGGCCACGGGACTGGCTGATCAGTGGGTTCGTACAACCACTTCAGGTGAATTATAACTAAGCTTCTTGCATACCATGTTTTGAGGGACGTTTGTAAGATTTTTTGCGTTATTTGTATTCAGATACTAGCATACGAGTGCATGCCGGGGGTTGCAGACCAGTTTGCGGTTCGCAAGGAAGAAGATTTCACGCCACGCATGCTCAGGTGGGAGACGAAGAATTGGGGTCGCAAAGCATGCCCGACTCTTAGGACGGTCGCAGATGCCGTCAACCGCGATTTTGTACGAGGGTTGTTAGTGCCGTCAGCGGAAGAGTTGGAGGCGGCGTACTTTAGGGACAGCGTTTTCGACGTTGGGGCGGCACACGACATATTCGACCGTGTGACGGGCCTACTCACGCGGGGAGTGGAGGTTAGGTGTTCCCCTGTCCACCTCGATCGTGGCGACGACGATCATTTAGCGATCGTACCTGTTGAAGATTTTCCCACACCTGTGGAGGTGGTTGAGGCGGGAGACGTTGGTGCTTCGTCGAGTGCCCGAGGAGTTCGAAGAAGAGGCAAAGCGCCTGTAGATGTTGTTGATCTAAGTGATGAGGATTCTGGCTCAGATAGAAATGAGAAGTGGAGCAAGAAGTACCTCGGGCGATGGGACTTCTCCGGGCGTGAGCTGATTCATGAGCACGATCGCGTGCTCATTGACATGTACCTTCAAGCGGCAAGATTTAGGTAAATGTTTACTTTCGATGTCAATCTCAGTTATCGTACCTAAACACGTAATAATTTTTCTTTTTATGCAGTGATACCGTTTGGTCGTCTGACATGTGCGACGTGGATGCCCAAGGCTTCTACATGCTGCTCTTCCATGATATGCTCAAGTCCAATTGTCTTGACGCATATCTAGATTGCTTGAGGCGAATCTATGCGGACAATGACAATTATCCTCGCGTCTTCGTCTTTCCAAGTTACGTGCAAGACGATCACTTTAGGAAGGCGCAGAAGTTGAATAGGAAGGCGAAAGTCGGGGTGGATGATATGGAGAGCTTCGTGAATGGATTGTCGAGAAGCAGTCGGAGCTGGTTGGAGCGTCTCACGGAGGATGAATTGCTACGATGCAAGTACATCATCTCTCCTGTTTGCGCACGGGCCCACTGGGCAGTGCTTATTTTTGACGCGTCAACGCAAACCTTCGTCCTTCACGATTCATTGGGCGCGCATGGTGTGCAGTTCGCCGGGAGAGTGTTCGTAAGTAGCTGAAATCCGTTTGTCTATCATTTTATTTATTTAGTGCCATGTTCGGTATTTGCTATATTTTGCAGGCGGAGTTTCTTTCCGCATATTGGCGTTTCAAGTTCGACATCGTGACGAAGCCGAAGTTGAATAATAAAATGAATCGCCAGGCGGGGTTCATGCGGCGTTGACGGTGGAGACGATTATGGTTGACACGCCCGAGTTTGATGAATATCAACGGCAGATTGATATTTCGGCGTATCGAGCCACTATGGCTGCACGGATATTGCGTGACCCGCATAGCTGTACCCTATAGATTAGTTTGGGGTAGTTTGGAAGTGTTAATTGTAAGTGGCTTTGTAGGTTTAATGGACTTGGTGTAGTTTGTAGGTTTATGGAACTAAAAGTTTTTGATATTATTGAATGAATTGATTCTCTGTATGAAACGAAAGTACGTGATGGGTGATTTGACTTGTTACTGACGAAATTATTTTGACCAAATACTCAGCAATATGCGCGGGTCCCCTGATTTTACGTGCGGGTCCCCTGATTTTACGTGAAGGTCCCATGATTTCAAGTTATGGTCCCTTTAGCACGTATCCCACCATATGACTGATAAAACTTTTTCCATTGTTGAATAATTGATTCTCTGTATGAAACGAAACGTGATGGGTGATTTGACTTGTTACTGAGGAAAATATTTTGACCAAATAATCAGTAATTGTTCAATTATTGGTACGACTAAAGAGAAACCCTAAATTGGACAGCGACCCGTTCATATACATACCTATACGGGACGCGTCCCATCAGCGCCAATGCAATAAGCACGGGTCCCCTGAGAATGTTTTGGTCCCCTGATTTTACGTGCATTTCCCATGATTTTAAGTTATGGTCCCTTTAGCACGTTACCCACCATATGACTTGATAAACCTTTAAAATAATGCACGACCATTTTTTGGTACAGAAAGCATACATTCCACAGTCGTACGATCACTTTCGGTGATAATCATGACGATCACCAGCATTGTTTTTCAAGTCGATGGTAAGTGGGTAATTCGCGAGGACAATACGTCGAACTGGGTTCCGGATCCAACTTGCCGTTGGCAATCAATCTTGGTCGACGAGGAGTCATGCACGTTAGTGGATCTCACTAACGAGATATTGAATGCATTGTCGTTACGCAACGACAATACCAAACTACGGATAAGCTACATGCCTTGCATAGACTACAATTATGTGCGCCCCATCTACATCGAGAACGATTACGGCGTACGTGCGTACGTTGGAGGTGGTTGCCCACGATCAAGACCACCTCTTCACGTGGAACTTGAATTAGCCATCATTGCGTCACCGCCACATCAACCTCATGATAATGATTTCTCTGGTTTCGACGTCGGCCTTATAGCGCATTGCGATACAAACGCCGAAATCCAACCATTTGAGGGTTTTCCCAGCACATCTTACAACCCTCCTGACCAAAGTAATGAAAGCAGTGGCTATGTAGGCGATTACTCCGGAATCTGCGGCCAAGGATATGATAATGAGAACGAGCAAGTCGGACGGGACGACGAAAATGAGAACGAGGAAGGTGCCTTAATGCATGATGATGATGATGATGATGACGCACATGATGACGATTTTGACGTCGATGTGCACGACGACGCAACTGATGTGGCCGACGATGGTACCTATTCGTTTACGGATGGTTCGACCCTATATGTTGGACAACAATTCCGTAGCAAGAAAGAATTGAAGGACGAAATCACTAAAATCGCTGTCGCTGCATGCTTCGAACTCCAAGTGGATAGGTCAAACAAAACCCTGTACGTAGTGAAATGTGCGAAGGAGAACTGCGAATGGCGCATACGAGGTGCACAGGATAAGGACTCCCCCTTTTTCTCAATCCGAAAGTACGTCAACACGCACACGTGCGGCGTGTCTCATCGACGCCGTAGACATCGCCAGGGAAGTTCGTCGCTCGTATCGAGCACGTTGTTGGAAAATTTCAGGGCTCCTAAAGACATCCCCGCTCCCAGTTCCATACAGTCGATGATGCAGAGCAGGGGAGTAGAAGTTTCATACTACAAGGCTTGGAGAGGAAAACAAATTGCGACCGACGAACTAGTTGGTAACAGGGACGCTTGCTACGGTTTACTGCCGTCTTACTTAGATGCGGTGAGGCAAGCCAACGAGGGCAGTATCACTGATTGGGAGATGGACGAAGACAATCGGTTCAAGTACATGTTCTTGGCATACGGAGCATGCGTCAGCGGCTTTACGTTCATGAGGAAAGTCGTTTCTATCGATGCCACTTTTTTGAAGGGGAAGTATAAGGGACTCATGATGATTGCCACTGCGCAAGACGGCGATTTCCATCAATATCCTTTAGCATGGGGTATTGCCGACGGGTCGGAGGGAACCGACCCATGGACGTGGTTTCTGTCGAGATTAAGACGTTTTGTTGCGGATGGCGACGATCTCGTAATAATTTCCGATCGGAACCCTGGAATCAAGAATGCAGTTCCGGCCATTTTCCCAAACGCGTTTCATGGTTTCTGTGCGTGGCACCTTCAACAAAACGTGAAGACGAGAATGAAGAAGAAAGGTGCTTGTCCAATCTTTTGGCGTGCCGCTACTGCCTACACGAAGAGCGAGTGCGACCGTCATTTTAGGCAGCTTGACGGAAAATATGCGGACGTGCAGAGGTATCTTAACGAAGTCCCAAAGGAAACGTGGACGCGAGCATATTGCCCTAGATCAAGATACAACATAATGACGACCAACGGATCGGAGTCTATAAATGCAGCTCTACGTAAGGACAGAGAGCTTCCAATTATTGGACTGTTGGGCTCGATTCAGCGACTAACATCATCATGGTTCAGTAAGCATCGGCGCTCTGCGGAAGCTTCAATCGCCTCGAACATGACTAGGTTTACGCCGAAGGTAGAGTCGATCATACGAGAGAATTTCACCGAGTCGCAAAAATTTCATGTGTCGGAAGTCGGGCATCTAACATATAACGTATACGGGCAGCATGTGAACGAGGTGGTCGATTTGGGGCTGCGCACATGCACGTGCATGATGTTTGACATCGATCGTATCCCATGTCCACATGCGGTTGCAGCTTGTGGTTCTGCCCAAGTGCCGATATATTCATTAGTG
This sequence comes from Craterostigma plantagineum, assembly GCA_027422505.1. Lineage (NCBI taxonomy): Eukaryota > Viridiplantae > Streptophyta > Magnoliopsida > Lamiales > Linderniaceae > Craterostigma > Craterostigma plantagineum. The sequence goes on along the minus strand of JAPQWV010000019.1, from coordinate 6,883,729 downwards.
CACGATTATTATACCTTGGAGTTCTGGAAACTGGCATACGAAGGTACTATACGCCCGGTAACGGACCGCATTGAAAGTAGTATGGACATGTTGCCGCCTCGTGTTGGTTCACAACGTGGACGACCCCAGAAAAATAGGTTTCCTTCGACGGGTGAATTTGGTACGAGATAACGTTGTAATATGTAGTTTTCGTATTCAGAGTGGCTTATACGTCGCCATTTGTGTTATGTTATGTAAGGTTGTGTTAGGCGAGCTTTTGCGTGAATATGGAAGTAGAAAACCCTTATGCACAAATGCGCAGGGGACCGCATCGCATATGCAGAGAATCCCGCACGGACGCGCATGAGACCCCTGCGCATGAATGTGGTCCCCGCCGGGTCCCCTGTCTTCAACGTTTGGGTCCCGTGAAAAAATCGCGCTGGTCCCATGTTCCTTGCGCGCAGGGAGGGGCGCGTTACTCCCATCGGACCCAAACGTTAAAGGGAGGGGACCTGCCGATTAGCACATGGTACCCCAAATCATTAGGGTTGGTCACGTTCGCTTAGTAAGTTGGTCCAATAATTGTTCAATTATTGATGAAAGGTGACATGTAGCAGTGCTTCATTTATTGGTGAAGTGACATGTCAGAGCGGTGTCATTATACAAGTCATCAGAGACAGATGACTTGACATTTGATTCCCGATTCCACTTTTTTGTCCCCGGCGAAAATCTAATATTATTAAATTCGTTAATAAGATGTCCACTGCGAAAATCTAATATTATTAAATTCGTTAATAAGATAGTCATTAATAAAAAATTAAAAAATTCGTTAGTATGGGTTATATTTTTTATATGAATTATATTTATTTATATGAATTAAAATCGTTAATAAGATAGTCATTATATTTTTTTATTAAATTCGTTAATAAGATAGTCATTATATTTTTTATATGAATTATATTTATTTATAAGATTAAAATCGTATTTTTTATTCAAGAGGGGGTGTGAATTAGTAGCCCCCTTTAGAAAATTACGGTACGAATATGGAATAGAAAACCCTTATGCACAGATGCGCAGGGGTCCGCATCGCATATGCAGCGAAGCGCGCACGGATTCGCATGAGACCCCGGCGCATCTTTGCGGTTCCCGCCGGGTCCCCTTCCCATAACGTGAAGGTCCCATGACTTCAACGTTTGGGTCCCGTGATAGGAATGCGGGGTCCCATGAGTCTTGCGCGCAGGGAGGGCGCGTTACGAGCATGGGACTCAAACCTTAAAGGCAGGGGACCTTCCGATTACCACACGGTACCCGCACATTAGGGTTAGTGATGTTCGCTTATTGAGTGGGACCAATAATTGCTCAATTATAGGTCAAAACTGACATGTCAGAGCAGTGTCCCTATTTATTCGTCAAAAGTGACATGTCAGAGCAGTGATACTATACAGTATGTACAGGACAGATGACTTGACATTTTATTCCCGATTTGCTTGTAATGTTGTGAAAATCTAATATATTATTAAATTCGTTAATAAGATAAAAATTAATAAAAAATTAAGAGTGCGTAAAAAAAATAAATTTAAATAACCACTCGATTAACAATATCTAACTCCAAGTTTAGAAAAAAGAAAATATATTTTACAACATGTATTTCGAGTCGTACGATCATTGACGTGAATCTAGTAAGAGAGCACACCGATAAAACATACTCATGTTTGTGATTTATGTAGGCTGTAACAATCTTATAAAGTGAACGTAATTCTTTTGATTACCTCCATTTTTTTGTTCTGTGCTATTTTATGATGACTTTATATTGTAGTCTACGATAAACAAAGTATAAATACGCTCAATTAATCGCTTACTTCCATGAATTAACATTGCAAAAATCGCACATGAACATAGGGGACCCACATTTTTTGAACAGCGGACCCACTCTTCAAAACTGGGGACCCGCGATGATTGCATAGTCCCCACACTGAGATGTCCGGGTCAGTCGTGGTCCCGTCAAAATTGTCCGCATGTCATTGCCGGGGCCCGACTGGTCCCTTCGATTTAAGCAGAAGACCCGCTCGTAAAGGTCACGGGACCTGTGCGTTATGAGCATGGGACCAGCGCTTGTATTCAGGGGACCCGCTAAGGGAGCGTTCATAGATAACACGGAAAACTTAATATGAAAAAAGTTAAGTTATGTCAAATCACTGCCATTCGCGTTATTTTATGTCAACTCACACATCACTCTCACTGACAAAATCTCCTCTCACAATTTCTAAACCCTAAATTGATATCAAACACACGTAAAGCAGATGACTTCTATCAAACAACTAAAATTAAAATTAAACAGAAAACTAGAAAGATTTCAAATCACTTAAAATTCAGTTCTTTTATTTTTACGTCAAATCACACATCAGTCTCACTGACAAAAAGTTGGAAAACACAGAGAAACTCAATCGTTCACAATTCTAAACCCTAAATTCATATCCACCAAACGATATGCACAAATCAAACAAGTAAAATTAAAACTCAAGGGAGAAATTCAACAACACATGAAATAGTTCGTGAGCATCGCAAATTTTAATTAAAATAAAAATGGTATACTAAAAAGAGTCCCAATCATTATTGAAAATAGAAGATGCGAGGTATTTTCTAAACGCCTGCATATGAGTTTGATTGAGGCGGGAGACGTCGTCCTTCTTCATCATAAGCGACATTGCCGCCCGCAACATCGCCACTCCATCTTCTCCCCTGGAAAATCATATCGAAAAAGACACTTATTTTTAAACACGACGACAAAGTAATAAAACGCATCATTCATGAAAACTTACTGATTTTGTTTCCTGAATTCGCGACACCACCTAGCCGGCCAGCTCTTGCCCTTATTAGGCATGCGTGTTATCAGTTTCAGTTCCTTGAAAATAGCCGGGATTACGATCCGAAGTTTGTTGATGTCGTCGGCGATAAAGCGCAGCTCGAAGCCAAGAGGCGCATCGGAGTCGTAAATCGTATACTCCTTTCCCCGCACATCAACAACGAACAACACCCATCGGCCTGACGTACGCATGGGGATGGCAACTTTGGTCGCTAGATCCCACGACCTGCATTTCCAATTTTCGTCCTCCCCATTCGCGAACGGGAGCAATTTCTTGAAGCCTTTCCCTTTAGGCTTCCCGATTAGGTTTAGCACCCCTCGCTCGTCGACGAGCGTCTTAAACGTATGGGGCATGTACGCGACTTTGCTCGCAACCGATTTGCTAAATTTCTGCATGCGTTCGATCCCAGCGAGGCATTCATCGACATGCTGCAATAAAAGCAAACCGGTTTTTAACACATTCAAGTAAGGTGACGAAAGGTATTTGGTAAATTTATATACGTACCATCTCATCGAGTTTAATACCCTCAGTCGCAAGGTTCAGGAGCCATGTAGGGTCGTGTTGTCCTAGGATCCCTTGTACTTTCATGCCGGTAATCTGCAAAGCCGTTTTTAGCTGACTTTCGACTTTTGGCCACAAGTTTTCGACCTTGAACTGGATATGCCGCTCGAACGCCGAAAGCTTTGGAGGTTTGACTGTATTCGTCGAGGGGAAATCGGTGAACGGCGTCGTGGTGTACCAAGATGGCTTCTTCGTCCGCTCAGGGGTCTGTTCTGTCACGACGCCTTTTCCTTTGTCGGTCGCTTGGACAGAAACCGAAGCCTCGGCGTGCGTCTCCAACTGATCAGCGTGGTCCTCTTGAGCCTCTATGTCCGTCACTGCCTCGTGAACCCCGAGACCATAAGCGCCCCTCCACGACGATGGGTCGACAACCTCGGGCGGTCTCTCTTCATCGGACCGAGCCGGTGCGACATATTCATCGTAACGTTTTTGCGCCCATTCAGACGGACTGTGACCGTCCCATGCCTCCTGGCTCGGAATATAGCCATCCGGTCCCATGTACGATGTGTTCCTCCATCTCTCATCGTAATCTATACAAGAAATTCGAAAATAACTATAAATTATTTTTCACGTCCTTAAGTATAAAAACTGACCAAGCTCGGGCGGTGTAGCGTGCAATCCACCACCAAACTCGGGCTGTGAAGCGTGCGATCCACTAGCAAACTCGTTTGGATCGACATCTACATCGTAAATAGTAACTGTTGAGTAATCTGCGCAACTAATTAAAAAATTAAGTATAAAAACTGACCAAACTCGGGCGGTGTAGCGTGCAATCCACCACCAAACTCGGGCTGTTCAGCGTGCGATCCACTATCAAACTCGTTTGGATCGACATCTACATCGTAAATAGTAACTGTTGAGTAAACTGCGCAACTAATTAAAAAATTAAGAATAAATAAATATCTTACTATAACGAGCTTCGGTAGGCGGAGTGCGAGACCCGTGATAAAATCTGCTCGCCAAACCCTGAACCGAGTTCCCCAACTCCCTGAGGCTGTCGGCCCACGATCGCATTTCCGTCCAATGTTCCTCGTACGCATCCCACCTTCTCTCGTTCGTCGACCACCGTCGACCCTCTTCTTCTTGAAACTGATGCAATTGCGTGCCAAGTTGGTCGAATCGCCCAAACAAGTTGGTGAAGTTTTGGTCCATACGACTTTGCCATTCATCGAAGCGTGGACCCGAGGCGAAACCCTGACCACTTGATCGTGGGGTCTCCGGTGTTGCATGAAAGGCGTGCTCGTGCGGAGGTTCGGGGTTGCCGTGCGGATGTTCGGGGATTTGGCCGTGATGCTGAATTATATCGGTGTCGCGTCGCTGACTGCCCTCGATCTGGGCGATGGTCTCAGGCACCAAATTCTGCCGGCTAGAACCCTCACCGCGACGGCGGTGGCCGCGGGAGCACCTAACCTCCACTCCATGCAGGAGTAGAAAGGTCACACGATCGTATAGGTCGTGTGCCGGCCCAACGTCGAAGACGCTGTCCCTATAGTACGCCGCCTCCAGCTCGTCCGCTGACGGCACTATTAACCCTGCTAGTACATGGAACTTGCTAGCGGCCTCTGCGATGCTCTTCTGTTTCGGGCAATTCTTGCGACCCCAATCCTTCGTCTGCCACCTCGACATGCGTGGCGTGAAATCTTCTTCTTTGCGCAACGCATAGGCCTCTCCAATGCCCGAGATGCACTCATAAGCTAGTATCTGAATACAAATAACACAATAAATATTAGCAATTACTTATATGTAAAAACAAGGTATGCAAAGAAGCTTAATAATAAATCACCTGAAGTGGCTGAACGAACCCACTTATCAGCCACTCCCGTGGGTTCTCCCGTAGATTTTTCCTCACAGCGCGCATGACCTCCTTGAAAGCCTCGCTGCCCCAAGGATACTCTGAGAAAGCAATCCGGTCTTCAGCGAGGTGAAGGACCCAGGAAGACACGACGGTGTCCTTCTTGGACCTTCGAGGCAGCAACACCGCGGTGGCGAAGTAGACATCCGCCAACTTGAGCTTCTCTTCCTCCACACGTTCCTCGTCGCCAGACATGGCCTCCAACGCCTGCTTGACGTTCGACAGGCGAATTGTTGAACTAGCGCCAAAATGCCTCCTCGTGAATGCTTCCACGCGGTCCACCGCCGGTATCGCGGCTGCGAACTTGAGGCCGGTGATTAGGCAATACTCCGATTTTGAAAATCGAAGTGGTTTTTTGCCAACAACCATCCACAGCTCTTCGCGGGTGTGCAGCGCCGTCTGCCTTTGGATAAGGTACCACAGCAACTGAATCGAGAGGTTAAAGTCCGGCTCGGCCATGACAAGGCGGCCGAACGGACTGTGGGCATAATATACGGCCAACTCCTCATCGTTAAGGCACTGTCTTATCAGCTGGCTGGCCTCGCCGTATAGCGAGGTCACTGTAGGACGACAATCAGGAACTTCTGTGCCCAACTGCGTCTTCATCACAACCTAATTTATACGTAAAACACAGTTTAGCCAATTACTTGGTATATGAATATTGAAAATCGAAAACCCTTATGCACATATGGCCAGGGGACCGCATCGTATATGCTGACAGTCAAGCACGGATGCGACTGAGACCCCTGCGCATGAGCAGGGGACCTGTGCGTATCTTCACGGGATCTGTGTCTACTTTCACGGGACCCTTGCGTATATTCACGGGACCCGCCCATAAGATGATGGACTAGGCAAGGGTCCCCTGGATATAAGCGCGGGTCCCTTGATTATACGTGCGGGTCCCCTGACCGTAGCGCGCGGGTCCCGTGTTGTTCTTCACAGGCGCAAGGTCACGAGACCCACGCGCTGCGACCAGGGAATCCGCTCGTTATAACCAGGGTACCACGCTTATACGCAGTGGACCCGTGCTCCGCCCATCATTTTATGGGCGGGTCCCGTGAATTCTAAGCACGGTCCTATGCTTATCAGCACGGGTCCGCACCGAATTAGGGTTTGCTGCGTTAAATTGAAGAAGACGCAGAGTAGAGAAAATACCTTCTCGGTGTTCGGGTTGACTGCCATTGTCGATTTACGCTCTAGGACTGGGTTTTACTTGCAGAGAATAGTTGGACTTGCAGAGAAACGATTTGCAGGGCGTTTTGTGTGCAGGAGAAAACGATTGAAGTGAATTGAAAGTTAAAGTGGTGGTTCTGAAATGCTTTTTAACTTTTACTGTTCCATCACGGGTCAGTTAATTGCAGTTAAACCTGAAAACCCTTTAATGTAATACCCCTTTATGTTGAACTAACCTAATTAAATTAAATTAAATACCATAGCACTATCTATATTTTTTAACGGAACTAAATATTACATTATAAAACATAGTTAATTTAAAATACAGTACTAATTATATTGTCAAGGTCACGTACATCAATAATAATAGGAATAGCATATCTTGATTGATAAAATTATTAAATAATTTATTCTACCCTTCTCGCCCTTCTCCACCAACCGGAGCTTGGTCGACATCCTTCCTTCTGCACAGCGTTGTTTCGGACAACCTCGATCCAACCTGGGCCTTGGATCACTTCGCTCTCAGCCTCGTCATCGTCGTTTCGGACAGCCTCGGGTGCTTGTCCTTCGATAACTTCGCTCATAACATCGTCGTCGTCGACCTCGAGAGCATCGTCGTCGCCGTTTAGGAATCTGTCGATCTCGGCCACGATCCACGCCCTCCTTTGGGAGAGGTCGACACCGAGGTCGGCCTCCAGACGGCGGCGGACGGCGGCGGCCGTGGTAGTCCAGGGGTCCGAGTGACGGACGATTTCGTGGAGGCGGGCGACGATTTGGGCGTCCGTCACCATTCTTCCTGTTTTGTTTCTGGGATTATTTTTTAAAAATGTTATATGCTGTGTGTTTGATAAATCCAAGCCTTATATAGCTTGCAAAACGCCGTAAGAGCTTCCCAAAACCATAACATATAACGCGGGACCAAGCTCTAGTACACGGGACCCAAGCTCTAGTGCGCGGGACCCAAGCTCTTGTGCACGGGACCCAAGCTCTACCGCATGAAGCATGCGCGGGTCCCCTGTGTTTACGCGCAGGTACCCTGCATTTATGCGCGGGTCCCATGATCTAATGGGCCTGCCCTAATGTGCGGGGACAATGCACTGATGCGCGGGGCCCGTGAATTTATGGGCGGGTCCCGTGAATTTATGTGCAGGTCCCGTGATTTACTCGCCGCACTAATGTGCGGGACTCCTGCTTTAATGTGGGGTCCCACGTTGTAACGCGCGGAACGCGCGGGTGGCCTGCTCTGCTTTCAAGCAGGGTCCCCGGATCAACTGGAAGTAAAAACAATGAACATGTTCGGCCTTCCAAACCGGAATTTCCGAAGCTTTGAGAACCCATTGGAAGGGTTTAGGACTGAGAGTTACAGATTTAGATGGTTATATTCAAAATACGACCCGGAAAAATACTTACACTGAAGCGTGAGGTTCGAATCTTTCGTTCGCCGAGGACTTTCCAGCTTCCTTCCACTGTGAAGAAGCGCGATATGAGGTCGGGGAATTTCTCTTAAGGACGAGGACGAAGAAGAAGAATAATTCGGTGAGGTGGAGTGGAATGAATGCTTTCTGCTGCAAAATGGACGTGCAGCTTTTAATTCATTTCAGGCGTTGTATTTTATTTTTGTTTTTCTTTTTTTTTTTAATTAATAATAAGGGATTACGAAAAGATGATTAAGTGTTAATTAAAAAGAGTGCTATTGACCAAAAAAAAAAGTCAAGAGTGCTATTTTTTAAACTTGACCGCGCCAAAGGCCATTTTTTAAAAAGACCCCAATTTCTACGCTGCCCAACTTCCACATACACAACTTACAACTACAATTTCACGCAAGAGAGGTGTGTCTTAAAGTTCAAATGTTGTCAGGAAAATTTATTTTATTCCAAAATTGAAAGCCTATGGCTCGTTAATACGAGGCGTGCTTCTATGGGCTTTTTGCTTGTTTCGAATCCACGCGTTCTTGGGTTAACCGTTGCCACAAGTATTTTATGGGTCCCACTACGGGGAATTATTATGATATTATCTATGTTCAAGAATCTTGAATAATTCCCAAAATTGCATTTTTTGTTGGGTTGCATGTTAGAATATATCGATAAATAGATTCTTGCAAGGATGGATTGCGCTGGAAACAGAGGTGGAATGTTCTTCAACGAACCAACTGTCAACTGTCCCCACTCATATTTTTGTCTCTTTGCTCCGTGGGAGAAGTTGTAATAAATAATAACAAACAATAATAAAAGCTATGCTACAAATGGTTGAACTAAATTGAGCTGCGATTTTGTTGTTGATATGTCAGATATCACAATTATATGCGTGGAAATGTTGGGCCCACTAAGCAAAGAAAGGGGAGATCTAAGTGATAGAATGGAGGAGATGGTAGCTTGGTTGGGCATAATATGGGCTTAAAAATTATTGGGCCGTTTTCATGATTGATATCATAAATGGCCCAATATATTGTGCTTAATTGACTTTCAAAGAGCCCAGGCGTTAGCCATTATATTCAAATATTTATATATATATATATATATATATTAGGGGTCTTTACACATAAATACCCCCTCTCTAAAAAAAACTTGTAATTTAGTACTCTGCCAGCATTTTTTTATATGTAGGTACCTAACAGAATAAATTTTTTGTAGATAGGTACCCGATCCGCCGCAGGTACGCCATATAACACATTTAGGTACCCTATACCAACGTATTGTGGTACGTAATACGTTTAGAAAATGGTTACGCTGTATTAGCACATTTAGGTACACCCTATTTATACAATAGGTACGCCGTACAAACACATTTAGGTACCATATATCAACATGTTATGGTACGCAATACACACACCGGAAGGTACGGCAGGACTGCAGAGACTGGTACAAATTAAGTACGGGTACCTATCTATAATCTGACATAGGTACTGATCTGTAAGTTTTTATTCAAATAGGTATTTATGTGTAGATACCCGTATATATTATATATATATAACGAGAAATCTTATGGTGCTCATCTTATATGAGTTGTGAGCACCTTATATGGACATCTTTTATGTGGAATTTTTTTGCCATATAGAAGTGTCCAAACGGTTAGTGAAAATTTGTAGCCGTAACCGAAACGTTGTAACCAGATGAGTCGGTTACGGTTACTGTCTGAACCGTCGGTTTACTGTTTTGATTTTTTTTTTCCTTTTTAGACTTTTCTACAAATAAACAAAAATAATAATTTTATTTAATAATGTAATAAAAATCATTCCATCTTTAAAAAAACATAATTACACCTAAAAATGTACAATCGCTCAATTTTTTCTTTCGGGAGTGTTCGACGAACACTTATCATAGTCATCTCCTTTTTTCCGTGTCGTTGAAACATAGAATACACAAAAAAGAAGCATAGAACCAACGGCAAATATTTTATAATTTTATCCATTAAAAACCATCGGTTATAACCGGAGGTTAACCGCCGGTTAACCGACGATTTACGGTTAGAAATTTCGGTAACCGTCACCGAACTTGAATAAATAACGGTTTGATTACAGTTTGAACCATAACCATGGAACATGGTTAATCGAACAGTTGACCGCCGGTTTGGCTACGGTTTTTCAAACATTTTGACACGTCTAGTGCCACATAAACGTGCAATTTCAACATAAAATGTGTTAATCTATTGCAAGTAAAATTGTATTAATAAATGTTACATCGCCTTTTATGTGAAATGACACGATTATGTAGCATCGAAAAATGTCATATGAAAAGTGCCCGTAGAAAAGTGCACCAAGTGACGGAACCACAGGGGGATCAGAGGGGTTGGCCGACCCCACGGCGGCCGGCGGCAGAAGGGTATATATGGTAGATAAGGGTGAAGCTCCATGGCCAATGGTTGGTATCTACGTGAGGTTGAAGATGACCATGACAACCCTAATATTTGGAATTATTCTAATTGGACTTGCCTTTTATATTGGGCCACTGTTTTTACAATAAAATCAACTGAATGTCTGGGCTTATTGAATTTGGGCCTCAATGTTATTGAAATAAGACTCTTAGTAATATTTTAATGAATATACACACAAAGCATATGTCGACGCCGAGAGACGAAAAATGCGAATTGCCATTGTAACTGACACTTATAGACGACACACAACATGGCATCCATGTATTTTTCTTCCCTTTTCTCTTAAAAAATATGTGTTAAGAAACCAATCTATGCATTATCATGATTAAATTATTAGTTTATTTTACAGCAATGTTTCGATTGAAATTTTTTCAAAAGAAGTCTAAAGAAAGCATTGATTCACCGTCACATGATTTCAGTCACATGATTTCAGTACAAGTGAAATCCGTTTTAACAGGGGACGAGAGGAAATCGAATTATGTGAAGAAAAACGAACTTTTAGTGAACTTTTAGTGATTCACCTAGGCTCCGTTTGGTTTACGGATTTTGACGTTGAAAAGAAAAAGAAAAGTGAGATGATACGATACGTGAAGCGTAATGTACAATGATTCAATGCGTATGACCTCTTTTCTTTTCCGCATCGAATTCCGCGTACCGAACACACCCTTAACGTAATTTGGTTTTTTCTTTATGGATGATGGATAGGGCATCACATCAAACTTTTTTATTATCTTGTATTATAATTATTTTTTGTTCCCAACCCGTATATCCTGGTTCCGTCACTGAGTGCACCATGCGATTTCTCTATACACTATATACATTATATATATATATATATATTTCAATTAACAGTATATGTAACGTTTATGCTTCTTGAATTGTCTGCATCATAAATTTTCCTCGTTCCTACCCCTAAAGAGTATTTTTCGCTCTTTTAAGATAGCGACAGCTCAATACGACTTGCAATGGACTCTTCTTAATTTCTACGCTATAATATAATACTAACCCATTAAATAAATATATCAGGTAATAATAGAGATGGGATAAATCATAAATATTTGTCAGTCAACGTCTGTTACGGTTGGTGGAACCATTAAGGCAGCAAACGAATACATATTCAATGCCAACTCCAAAATTTTATACATTTTAATTTCGCTGTTCAGGACCAGTAAATTGATTTCTTGCTTGTAAATAAGATTTTAGGTTTGACAAAACATATCAATATATATATATATATGCTTATATATGCAAGCAAGATGAAATCCCGCGATTTGTCCACTTTTACGCACACACGTACGCATATAAATATATATTAAACATTGATAGTATATAAGTGGTTCAAAGTTGATGCAACGACTTTAATGATATGTTGAAATATGATTTTGTCCCCCATTGTAGTAAATGGGCCTACCCCGCATACAAAAATTAAATGTTACATTATCATTATAGCTAACCAGTTTTATCCGCGTACAATAATAATACTTATGTGTAATTAATATAACTTGTATAATAATAGTAATATAAGTTAAATGATTTAACATGAAATAAAAGTATTTTCCAGTTTGTTAGTGGACGGTTTTCCATTAATGTTTTTATTTTTTTATTTATTTAATATAATAAAAATAGATACGTGCAAGCAGAAGCAAACTACATTTTATTGTAATATTAGATATTCAATGCAAAAAACAAGTCCGAAGTATGAAATAAAATAAGAAAATTTGCTACAATAACGGAAAAAATTAAAATTAGTTATTTCCGTTTGCAATTTTACAAAACTGAATAAAACACAGCCAAAAAATATATTTACGTAACAATAAAAATAAATTTTTAATTCAAGGACATCTAGAATTTCTCCCAGGTCCTCCATAATAGAAGTAATTACCCCAAGCCCTATTACTACCACCACGAGTATCATAACAATTGGGATGATCCGCCAAGAGCTTAAGGTTCGAAGTGGGGACCAAATTGTTATCCCAATCGACAATTTGGACGTTTCTGAAATAAGACGCCTTACCAAACCCCTCATCCGCAAAATGCCCACTCCCCATCTGAGTCAACGTGTGCGCCCCAGAAAATCCCGTATTTACAATTTCGCCCCCAAATTGCACCATACTCGCACCACGGTCCCTTAAATGCGTGAATAGCACCGATGGCCAATATCCCACTAAAACTCCGTTTCCAAACTCTAACCACCAATGTCCATGCTTGGGATCCTTTCAAACAAACAAAATTTTGTATATTTATATATAATATATATATAAGAAAAGAAATAAATGAAACTAAGGATAACTAACTTACCTTCCATAACATTAATGTAATATCAAATTGGGCACCATTGTAAGAAGATCTTGGTGAAATTGCAGCTCCAATTGCTATTTTACGATTAGTTTGTATAAAACCCGAGCATAGCAAATTGTAACAACCTGTCGTTCTATATGCGTCGCTCTGCAAATTAAAAAATTTTAGTAACGTTTATTGCAAAATAGATAAAATTTCATATGTACGTTTATTGCAAATTAGATGCTTGCTTACAGTCCAGTAAGTGAAGAACCTTGGATAGCTGTCCCCATATAGCTCGGGGCTAACCTGTAAAGAGATTAAGCATAATTGTAGTTTAATGTAATAATCAATTAGCAAATCTACTTATCACAACGTACCCCTTGCAGAAATTAATGTTAATCAATTAAAGCCCACGGAGTTAGTTGGTTGGAAAGAATGGAAGATATATTGTCAATGCTTCATTAATGATTTTTAAATGGGAATTAATTAATTTGTGTGTTAATTTATTACACGATTTACCTGCCAACCAGCTTCAATGGTGTTGAGATCGCCGCCGAAGTTGCCCGAAATCACCCAAATCTGAGACAAGCTGAACTCTTGCCGGCTAGAGACACGTGGGGCCCACACGTTGATGCTCGCCTTGGCGCCGTAGTACTCTTCGCCGCTGACGTAGCCGACGGCGTGCTGCGGAGGCGGAAGAAGAAACAATAGTCCACGGCGGCGGCGGCGGAGATCGTCGATGTGAGGCGAAAGGTGTGACAAATAATAATCCGACGATTCGATTGATTAATCGATTGATTAATTTACCTCGTGGCCGTTTGTCGAAGAATCCCTTCTCACAAGCCCGGCGATCGATCGGAGAACGTCTTCCACGGTGGTCCTCCTTACAGGGATTGTTCCTTCAGGGCAAGATTCATTGTTATTACTGCTCCAAGATTGGTAATAATAGTCCTCGGAGAACGCCGATGGTGAGTATTCTTTTTCTTGATTTGTGGGCCTTTGAGGTGGATCCTTTAACAAGAAATCGTGTCAGTAAATTAACGAGTCTATGAAGAAGGAAGTGAAAATAAATCTCGGATTTTTTTTTTCGATAAACTCACAGCTGGCTTTTGGCCTCTCAACAATGGGTGATCAAAGGCATGTTGTTTGTGTAATAACACACAGTCTATGATATCTCCATCTGGGCTCTAAATTGAAGCAGTTTAAGTTAGTTAAAAGAAAACCTCGATTGAACATTTAGTGAAGAACAAGAAATGAAGATGAAGACATATACATATGCAAGTAATAATACCTGGATAGTCTTGATGGAAGGCTTGTTGATCTTCATCAAATGGGCTCTGATGAGCTTTAGCTTTCTCTTAGATTCGTGCTTGGTGGGAATGAAGCTATTCGTGTCATTGAGATTTACAGACAGTACAGGACAAAGAGAAGAGATTAAAAAAAGGAAGAAAACAAAAGACGAAATTATTGGCGATTTGCAGATAGTATGTGCCATGTTTGTTTATGGGATTTGTCTGTTTCTCTTGTTTCGTCTTCTAGCAGAAAGACAAATAGTGTCTGCGCACATTTGCTGCTGCCTTGTCGTCTTCTTCTTCTCCTTCTCTCTTCTTCTTGAAAAGATTCATTCAAATTTGTTTTTCTTTTTCTTATATTATAATTGGAAATTTTACAAGAGATATATGAGTTTGTTTTCTGACAGAATGTGCCAGTTCAGGCTGGTGTTGATGTAATAGAAAAATGACTTTGGGAAACGATGTTTGTGAATATTGAGAGTTTTGCCCCATGTGGGGATGTGAATATATATAATAAGATGTTGTGACCAAGACATTGCATTATAATATATAATTTTTTATATGCACATTTAATTTTGGAAGAATGAGAATTCTCTTTCCGTTTTCCAGACCTAAACTAGATGAGAACCAACTCTCTCTATTTGTATACAGGATATTATCAAAATTTATTTTCTAAATTCGATTCGTTTCTTCGTGAATTTTGTACGATGATGAGAATCGGATTGGATTCTAGTTCAAAGTTATTTATTTGATCACTTTCTCATTCTCCTAGATGTTCTTTATCGTCAGCCTTTTTAATCACCTCCTCTCATTTAAAATACGTTCTATCAATTTTTCTTTTTATTATTTCGTACCTCACCACACCGTGGTGGTATTCACAAATTTAAAAAGATAAAATAAAAATAGGGTCTCTTTAAGGAGAGGTGTTAAGCCCCCCATCATCATAATGTCTCATCTTTTATCAATCCAATTGATTACAATTTGGCGGAAAAGCAACTCACATTCATTCATGTTTATAAAGCTAGAAAGTGAGCAATTCTAGCAATTGAAAGCACACCATATAGTTCAAAATTGCATGTTTTGCCCCTAAATTACCATGATTGAAGAATGTGATCCTTCCATCCATCATATTGGGTAATGGTTGCAAAGTATTACTTACTACACACATATTGATTCTTAAATCTTTGTCTGCCCACACTTGGCATTTCGTCACTTTCTTATCATGGCCATACATGCCTTAACTAGATAATTATGACCAAACATAATACAATATTATTATTGTGTCATATAGGCTCCTCCAATAGTAACGTCATCATGGCGTAAGGATTAGTTTTTCGAACATTAGATAATGTGAACACTAAACTAGTTCTTGTCTTAGTTAGCAGCTGCGGCATCTCATTCCTTGCCTATCACTCTTAGCATCATAAATACTAATTATTAAAGGGAGCCCATTTCATTTCATACCATCATCATATCATATCTTCTGAATTAGATGGTCAAAGAATATGTACAAATGGGTTGACATGACTTTGTAACTTCATGATGTTGTCTTCCTTTCCTCCTTAAAACACGAATTTTGAAACTTTATAGAGCTTTTTCTTTGTCCTAACTACGATGATGATTATGTGTAATCTACACATAACTATTTTGTGTAATCTATACATAAATACCTACTTGAATAAAAACTTACAAATCAGTACCTATGTCAGAAAGTTTTACAGATACGTACCCGACTTACTGTTTGTACCAGTTTATGTGGAAAGATCGTACCTTGCTATGTGTGCATAGCGTACCATTTCACGCCTTTATACGGTACCCTATACGATTTCTATATGGTACCTAAATGTGCTAATATGCATACCATTTTCTAAACGTATTACGTACCACAATACGTTGCTATAGGGTACTAAATGTGCTAATACAGCGTACCTGCGGCGGGATCGGGTACCTATGTGTAATAAAATTTATTCTGTTAGGTACCTACATATAAAAAATGCTGACAGGGTACTAAATTACCACTTTTTTTCAGAGGGGTATTTATGTGACTATTATTTTTATTTTGTCTTGCTTTGTTTGCCAATATTGCATGGGCTAGCTTATAGGCTTGCAATATTTTATTTTTACGGTTTATTACGGGCCGTTGAATCAAGGCCCGCATAAGTCGTCTAGTGCAATCTTAGATGGAAAATAAGGATTCCAATTATAACATATTACAATATAACACTTATTAAACTTGGGTGTAGCGTTAGTCTCGATATTGAGTTTGAAACAACCCAAAGAAAGACATGAGCTTAACTACGTACCCTAATGACAATGATCATCCAAGGCCAAAATAAATTCATATCACCTTGTTATATATAATATTCGTACATTACATGGAAAAAAAAACAGAAGAACGACAAGCAATTGAGAAAAAATAAAATAAATCTTCGAGTTTTTCTTTCCTTTTCTTCAATTACCACCCACACATTTGCTTAGGAAATCAATTTTGATCCACGACGGCGAAGCAATTATCGACGTGCTTCATCAAGTGCTTCTGCATCCTCGCGAAAGGAAACGTTGCCCCGAATTCGGACATTGCGTCCTGACAATCGGTCCCGAAAGCCGCGCTCAAGTGGGTTCGCACCGTCCCGATATCGTTTTGGTCCAAAGCTTCCAACGCCGTCTGCATGGTAATAAATTGTAATAGTAGGCAATAAAATCCCTTTAGCCCAAACTCAGTTCATCTGGTGTTCCAGTTCCACCTAAAATCAGTTGGCAATAGAGGAAGTAGACCACAAACTTATAGACGGGTCACAATTTTTATTATAATCGATCTAACACTTGGGTTTGCTACCCAATAGAAATATCGAAATGTTTCCTGCCTTACGAAATTAAAGCTATTCCTAGGTGACAGATGAGCTCGGGCCCCGTGAGAGGTCACGAGTACTAATTCCCACCACCACCGACAAATAAAAAAGACTAACGATTCGTTGAGGTTATAAAAAAGTGGGTGTTGTCCAACGTTGGTCAATCCAAGTTCTAAATCTTACCTAATATATCAATATACAGTCTTCTCCTATCACAAATTGGTTTTAGTAAAGACTCCTCAATTTTGGTACGACTGCAACTAAACAATATAAAAATAATACGCTTCCTAACAGCTTGAAGGATAATAGATGAAGTGGTCATTCAACAACCTGAACGTCGTCGACTGTTCCCTCGAAGTCCTCGACGCACGTAGAGATGATCGAGTTGCGGGTTTGAGGCGGGAGGCTAGCCAGGGAAGCCTTGACCTTAGGAACCAGAGCTTGCAGTTGCTTGGCCAGGGCGATGGTAGAATGCATGGCATTGGCCGATGCATCGTGGAGGTTCGTGGCACCGCCAACCATGTGGTTGCATAGTGGCTTGTACGTGGCGGTTCGACAGAATTGGCTCACACCCGGGTCCGCGTGGGTAGAGCCGATGAGGTGGGCCGCCGTTAGGGTTAGGGTTAGGACGAAGAGATAGTTGAACTTTGTTGTTGGAGCCATTTTTTCTAGGGTTTGAAAAGAAAATTCTTTCTTGGAGATGTTTTTTAAGTGGCTCCTATTTGGTTTTTTTTGTGTGTTCTTCTATCTCATTTGGTTGAAGGTGGAAAAGAGAGGTGTTGTTGTGAGGGGAATGTCTTATGTTTATGTAATAAGGGTTTGTTTGGAGATGTATGGTTCTTAATTTAAGTTATTTTTTGGTGGGGAGGTTGAAAATGAATGGATTTTGTTGGCCAATGGATTCTTTTTTGTCTAATTGAAATTTGAGATGCAGCGTGGATTTAGCTGCCGAGTTATTTGCATGGAAGTGATTTCTGGATCTATTTTGGTTAATAGTTATATGAAGAAACATTGTTTGATTTTCGTAGTGTTAATGCATGTCTCGCTAGTTTTTTATTCGTTAAATATATTACTCACTACAAGCAACTTGTAAAAAATCTATGCATATCCACAATAGTTGATATAACGACTGAAAATAAATAATGACTAACTACGACTATTTCTGGTTATATTATAAATAGGCTGCATTCAAAATTACGGGGCGAAGAAAAGATTATTGAAAGAAAATAATCTTACTACCTATGATATTAATTAATTATTTCATTTACTTAGAAAATAGAAAAGTACTGAAATTTTTTAAATGGTGTGAGATTAAGTTGAAATTGTAAAATTCCACGCCACGCATCATTCTTAAATAATAAATATTGGGACGAAAGCAACTGAATCCCGCATGTAGATGGTGGCCAATAATTAACGTCTAAATATCTTAATCAGATACCAAGTCTCAATGAATATACCATCCCCTTTTCTACGTTTTCAAATGAAATATCACCTTGCATTAATATCCAGCCAAGTCAAAACCAGTAATCCCCATTATATAATAATTAACGTTGTTCCAATGACTAAATCACCGTCCTAGAGCTTTCAGATGATTTAGAAACCAGCCAATATCCCCAACCATATGCAATATTAAAAGTGGTCTTAAAAGTCAATAAACACACAACAAATAAAAATAAACATACAATAGGAATCTCTTACCAAAACTCGTTGACTTTGCACATGATTCACTTGGATTCTTTTCTTGGCAAAAGCTGTTCCCAGCTTCCAAAGTCAATGGGACTATAAGCAGCAAGCGTTTCATTCCTTCTCCATTGTTACCACATGCATTAATTATATCACATGTTGGTAAATATTCAATGTCCGTAATTAGTTTGCCGTACATCAAAGAACGACCCTATCTTTGAGACTCGGCGAGCTTCGCAGTAAGCTACTCCGTTCTTACCTCAAAGGGGCATAGATTATAAGCAATTTAATGTTACAACAGATTTTTTTTTTTATTGCAATCCACGTATGCACCTTAAGCACAAGTTGTAAAAACTATTAAGACATTTACTTACATTATACTCTTTTCGGTTTACGAAGAGGCCAACGTTTTACTGTCGGCCTCGGCACAACCTCTCGTCTCTATAAATCCTCAGTTGCAGACACTAATAACCTTCATCGGAGAAAAAAAAAAAGAAAAAGAAAAAAAATCTCCGGCGGCAATTTAGCTTCAAATTACAGCACCAACGATGGAGATCTCCCACAATCCGCCGGAAACCCACGACCACCGCAAGAAATTCGCCCTCCCCGTCGACTCCGAGCACAAATCCACCGAGTTCCGCCTCTTTTCCTTCGCCGCGCCGCACATGCGCGCTTTTCACCTGTCGTGGATCTCATTCTTCTCTTGCTTCGTCTCCTCCTTCGCCGCGCCGCCGCTCCTCCCCATCATCCGCGACAACCTAAACCTAACAGCCACCGACATAGGCAACGCCGGAATCGCCTCCGTCTCCGGCGCCGTCTTCGCCCGTATAGCCATGGGAACCGCCTGCGACCTCTTCGGCCCCCGCCTCGCCTCCTCCATCCTCATACTCATAACCGCGCCGGCCGTCTTCTCCACCGCCGTGATAAACTCAGCCTCCTCCTTCCTCCTAGTCCGCTTCTTCACAGGATTCTCCCTGGCAACCTTCGTCTCCACCCAGTTTTGGATGAGCTCCCTCTTCAACGCCAAGGTCGTCGGAACCGCCAACGGCCTCGCCGGAGGGTGGGGGAACCTCGGCGGCGGCGCCGTACAGCTAATCATGCCCTTGGTCTACGACGTCATACACAGCAAAATAGGGTCGACCTCCTTCACGGCTTGGAGGATCGCCTTCTTCATACCAGCGCTGTTTCAGACAATGTCAGCCTACGCCGTCTTCTTCCTCGGCCAGGACTTGCCGGACGGCAACTATTCCGAGCTCCACCGCTCCGGCGACAAGCACAAGGACAACCTCAAGGACGTACTTCACCACGCGTTCTCAAACTACAGAGGATGGATCTTAGCCCTAACCTATGGGTACTGCTTTGGGGTGGAGTTGACCATAGACAACATCATAGCTCAGTACTTTTACGACAGGTTCGACGTGAAGCTGCACACGGCGGGCCTGATAGCAGCGAGCTTCGGGCTTGCGAACGTATTCTCGAGGCCCGGCGGGGGAATGCTGTCGGACTTGGTGTCGAGGAGGTTCGGGATGAGGGGAAGGCTTTGGACGCTTTGGGCGGTGCAGACGTTGGGTGGAGTCTTCTGCGTGCTCTTGGGAGTCGTCGGGTCCCTCAGCGTGTCGATTGCGGTTATGCTCATTTTCTCCGTTTTCGTGCAGGCGGCCTGCGGCCTCACCTTCGGGGTCGCTCCTTTCGTCTCCAGAAGGTATATATCTTTCTGTTTTATTAAGCGAGAAACGCACTTAATAATCGTTTTAAAATCAATCGGCGTGTCAATTTTTTATATTAAAAAATAGTAATTAAAAATAAACATAATGATAACATCGAACGATTCAAGTATTGCACTACGCCGTGACGTAGGGCAGTAAGCGAGGCCGACCAAACAGAACAATGTCACGCCTCGCAGAAATGTCCATTTCTATTTTTAGTATGTTGTTTACTTTAATAAATATTAAATTATTATTAATAAAACCACCATGTACCAATTAATTTTGTTTCAGGCACACACATTTTTAGTATTATAGGGGGGTGAAGTTAGAGGGACGGAGAATTTGTGGGTGGTGTTGTACGAAAAATAACTTTCAGAATTAAGACATTTATGCCGGAACTGGATTTTGCCTCAAATTTTTTTGGGGAATTTTAGGGGTGGACAATAACACTCAAAACTAAGCAGTGCAATAAAAGCTAAGGTTTTGGCTTAAATTATCTTAAAATTGCTTAATTTCGAAAGTAAATGTTCATGTAATATCACCTATTAAATTTTGTCTCTAGAACACCACTATCTGAATTACAGAACTGACAAACTAATTACGTATATATATGTTCTCATTACATTATTAAAGCGGGCTCGGCGAATTATCTTAACTGTTGGAAACATATGGTATAACAAATAAAAAATAATTCCGAGCCTAAGGCGAAATAATTAAGAATCCTCACGATGACCCATTTAAGAAGTTACGAGCCTAAGGCTAAATAGTTAAGAAATCAGCCTGTAACTAAGGGGCAAGACATGTTGAAAGTATAATATATAAAATTAAGAAAATGATATGCTCGTTATAAGCTTAAACTGCTAGGTGCATAGGTCATTCGGCGTGGGACTTACCTCCAACGTAAATTTTTTCAGGTCGCTCGGGATCATATCTGGGATGACGGGAGGGGGCGGGAACGTGGGGGCGGTTATCACTCAGGTGATATTCTTCCGAGGGTCGAGGTACTCGACGGAGAAGGGCATAGAGCTGATGGGAGTTATGATCATATGCATCACGACTACGATCATGCTCATATACTTCCCCCAGTGGGGCGGAATGTTTTTCGGGCCGTCATCGAAGGGCACCACCGAGGAAGATTATTACATAAAGGAATGGACTGAAGATGAGCAAAAACGAGGGCTTCATGTTGGGAGCTTGAAGTTCGCTGAGAATTGCAGGAGAGAGAGGGGACAGAGACTCGCTCGTTCAGCTCCGTCCCCGACTGTAGCGACGCCGTAAATGCTTTATTTTATTGTTGTTGTTGTTGCTGCTTCTGGAGCAGCAACGCCTCTGTGTTTGGCTTGTTTGCCCTCTCTTTTGTCTTATTGAAGATGTCAAGTGTTGACTAATGTGTTTTGATTGTGATCATTTTAGTGTGTGTTTGGGAGTATATATAATATATGTTGTAAAGGAATATAGGATGGTTTGTGTTGTTACTTGTTTACCTTATATTGTGTAAAATGTTTGGGGTTCCTTGTGTAAAATTAATATCATTCCTCTTAACAATTTCCTCAATGTTGGACACATTCAATAAAGTGAAGAAAGCAGTGGCTGATCGGTAATTCTTCGTTTGAGGACGTTTTAGATGTAGTATTTCACAAAATATTGCTTGTATTTGGTTTAAAATATAAAAATAAAGGAGTGATTCTGTCAATAGATAACCAGGTAGTTTTGTATTTAATACTTATGATTGAACTAACAAAGACATGACTATTTACTTGTAAAGAAAGAACGAAACTGAAGGGGGAAGAGCTTGAGTTAAAACACCGTAGGGTAGATAAACTACATAAATTGTGTAATGGATCAAATAAACTGATAAAAGCCCCTTAAAATAACAAGCTCGACTTTCTTCTTATATTACGATTGATTCTGTCAAATACATAACCATGGTCCAGCAAAGAACTTACCCATACAAGAAGGAAGGTTCAAAAGATGAGTTTCTGTTTTTCAAGTTCTTTTGATCTTGGAAAAAGTCCCAGTTTCTGAGAAATAAGTACTCTGTGTTCCACTTCCAAGTTGGTTTGCCTGAGGATTCGAAAGCTCGATTCCCTGCAAAAAAAAAAAAGCCAAACATAAAACCATTGGAAAATCGAGAAACATTTCCATTTTTTTTGCTCGAATGCAAATATCTGGCGATAAAAAGACACTATTGGTGCGTTTGGTTTCCCCTGAAAAGCCCAAATAAGCTACATAATATAAATAATATGTCCTTATATTGTGTTTGGTTGTTTATTTGGCAGCCCGTTTTAATTTAAAGCCCGAATAATAGACTGATGGTCCGTTATAAGTAAACTAGGGAATGGGGTTTAGATAAGTTATCATGGGCCTCTATATAAATAACTTAAAAATTTATCTTGGGCCCCAATATTATAACCAAACGGGCCCTGTGGGTAAGTTAACAAAGGAAAGAGTGTGCATATATATATACCTGGACAGGCGTGAAGGCTAAGCTCGACGTGAGTCCAGAAGTTGCACCGCCAGTTCCGTAACTCCTCTCCTTAAATCTGAAAATTTAAGGCGATTTTAGTTTTAAGAAATTTTTCAAAACTTTCAATGGTCGAGGTTGAAAAGCAAAGGACGACAAGCAAATCAAACAGAGCATACTTCTTGGCCACTTTAGACGCAAGACGGCTCTGACCAACCGATACACGTAGCTTACCACTACCAGCCTGACCAAGCATGCCATATCCTTCACCAAGTCCATCACCTTCACAGAAAAGCGAGCAAAATGTGAGATCCAATTGAAAATGCGAGCTTGCCCCAAGGTCAGATGACATACTCAGCAGAAAAGACGTAACTAGAGGTACTAAAAAAATATCGCCCCGAAACAAAATTCATCATGTTTATGAACGTCATATCATTATTATATTACCTAAGGAGCTCTCTTCGGGTACCCCAAACTGCATCCTATTAGCAAGCTTGCGCATGTCTGTAATGGCATACCTAGTTTAGCAGTACAAGATCCATGTTAGCTTATTTCTAGCATGGCAAAGTGTGCCATCTAAACTTTATGTTGAGCCAAATGACAATGAATGTTACCTTTCTTTCAACTTCCTTAATCTTCGTCCACCCCTCTTCTTTTTAGGTTCGGAGTCAGGCACCGGGAGAGGCTTTGGCTGCTTAGCGGGCGGAGGCTCTTGCCATTTCTCGATCTTCTTCTGAATCTCCTCGCGCAATTTTCTCCCGGTAATGCCCGAAGGATCCCCTCTAATAGCATCGACGCGTGCAGCTAACGTTGATTTCGCAGCCAACAGGCGACACGCTCGCATCCTAAGAGCAGGCGGCGTGCTCTGAAATATCTCAGTTTGCTCTATATAACCAATGCGAAACAGCGACGTTGCAGTAGATAAACCAGCAAGATTCTTCCTTTTAGCTCCGAGAAGCTGAACATTACAAGCAGGCATTTTGGCTAATGATGAAAGACCGCCTGCCGTTCCCATAAGCTTTGCAGCAACTGCAGTTCCAACTATAGCAGAAAGGTTAGGAGCGATGAATTCCATACGACTCTCTACATAATCAAGCACCTTCTTCTTAGCTGAATCCAAGGTAAGGGCCCTATCGCAAGCCTCGACTGTCTTTTCCAAGACATCCTCGGGAAGGGGCTTTCCACTGGTAGTGGATGCTGTAACAGAGACGACCATGATAATTGCAGACGGTAATAAACCTTCAAGGTCTACAAGGGTCAGATCCATTTCATTGCCAATTTTTTTTACAACTCGAGCGTAGTCAATGGGATGATGGACAAGTGACTCCAGCTCGGGAAATTTTAGTCTATACTTGTCACGAATGAAGTTGTGGATGATGATGATCTCATTCTCGATATCCACAGATAAGGCATTGCAATCGACTATCAACTTGTATTCTGGATCATCTTCTAGCACAATCGCCTGACTAGAAATTTCAGACCCATTTCCCAGAGCACTTTCGACTTTCTGCAAGCAAATAACTCTAAAGATCACACATAAGGCATTCATTAACAGCAGAGAAATATGGTACACCTGCTTAACAGTTGAATTTCAATTGCTACCTTAACATTTCTAGCAATGAGATAAAATCATAACATTTTCTAGACAACTGTCAGATTTTTATTACCTGCATGATGTCATTGTAACGTTGAGTCTTCTGTAGCTTGGAAACACTATCCAGGTCATCGTAGTTAAGAGCTTCAATGTCAGCAAGCTCACCGTCCAAATCTTCTTCCATCTTATCAGCATCAACATTATCAGTTTCCTGAAAATGAGATAGATTGAGAAACCTAGAGCAACAACGAACATAATAACAGAAGCACGAAGGCAAGAACTTCCTAAATTAGAAAATTAAAAGAAAAAGGCTAGAAACACTATCAATATAACAAAAATAGGGTATCTTTTACTCACCAGAGCATCATCTTCATGATCGGACAACTCCTCAAGATCAGCTAGAAAAGAGTCATTCAGGGAAGCCTGCAAAAAAGAATTAAATTAATCCCAAAGCTCAAAGCTTGTTAAACTACAGCACATTGTACTACTTAGCTTCGCACGAATTCAAGCACTCATATCCTCTTTCAGACTACAATAACATTATCGTATCGAAATAAAGTAGCTATAATTCTGCATAGACATGCTGAGAGTTGTGATATGTAGGGAAGAAAGGAAAACCCCGAAATAATACACAGAGAGAAGAAACGAATCATTTACCATTGCTTGTACAGAGACAGAAGGCAAAAATACGCCAAAGAAATTCCAAAACGCAAAGCTTGTTGAGGAGATGATGGAAGATAATCGATGGAATTGAAACCCTAAATAGAGGCAATTGATTCTGCGATTAGAGAAAAACTGCTCTTTTCTGCCTCTCTCTCTCTCTCTCTCCTGGTCCTGAGTCCTCTCCTACGGCTGCAAATTGAGGAGTTGGTGAATAGTTTTATTTTGTGACCCCGTCGATACAACGGCCCAAATTGGTTAATTGGGCCATTTAAAGCCCATCTACATTTTTAATAATCACTAGTTTAATAATATTTCGGCTTGAGACCTTCTATTCCACGAGGTGTTCCACTAAGCATTTCAAATCAATATTGTATCTACTACTCTCTGAAATTTATCAATTTCTTTCTTGTGTTTAAACACGGTGTAATGATAAATATATAGGTTTAACGATATTTACGGGTGTTTAAACACTTGATATATTATTTCTAAGTTGGAATGTCTAGTGTAATAGAGGATATCGTAAGTCATACCTACTATTTCTCAGTGTTGATAAAATCTCTGTCCACGGGTGGAAAACGATATATTACTTGATTAGTTTAATAATATTTCACTAGAATCGGAACAAGCAATTTTTGAGCTATGATATGATCTATTTGATCATGAGAGAAATAAAGAAAGAGCATTTTCTTTCTTTCACGTGAGCGTTCGAGTTCCAATTCAAGGAGTGAGATATAGTTCGTAATTTGACCACTGTCATTGATCAGTTCCTAACAGCAGCATTTCTTTCTTTTTATGGGTGTGGGAAATAAATACATGCACAACTACTTTACAAAATCTCCGAACTGCAAAATCAAATAATCACTGCGTTGATTTACAGACTAACTCTCAAGCCATCCTTCCGATAATATCCAACAAAACATCATTCCAAGCATCAATGGCGCCGGGCAAACACCAATGAACGCAGTCGTTTTGAACCTTTTTTGAGATCCCATTCGCAAACGGAAATGGATTCATGTAGGGCCCAGGATGAGCGTCGGGCCTAAGCAATGCCAATTTCGTAATATCCAAAACCTCAAACCTTAACTTATTTGCAATAACCTCTTCGAAAACCATAGACTTCGCTTCCAACAATGCCTTAACCCCAATTTTCCTCATCTCCTCGTTCATACCCTCGAGCGTAACTTCGCCTGCATTGTAAGGACGCATCTTCGAACACGCCCCAAATTTATCCCACTCGCCCTCGAAGTGCGCCGGCGAAAACGTCGTCAAGAAAACGTACTTTGTCTTACCACTATCTTCTCTCTTGACCCTACTAATAATCTCACGGAATGCTGTCCTTAGGGCTTTACCATAAGCGTCGTAAAACCCTACCTCGGGACAATTGTCGAGGAAATGACAACCTAGTACTTTGCCCCCATAATCGTAGACAGCTTGGTGCAAATACCAATGCCCTATTGACAAAACGATGACGTCTAGGGTTTCTATGTCCCGGGCCCACTTTTCGTCGGCAGTGTCCAAAAACAAGGCATTGAAGTCTTTCTTGGGAGTTTTCTCCACCCCTTTGACGAGGAAGGGCGACCAGTAAATTGAGAGGTTGACTCTGTGCGAAGGGATTTTCCATCTCCTGAACTTTTTGTTGTCTTCTCCGCCGCTAGTGTAGTAAAGGTAGGGTTTCGAGACTGTGGATAACGAGCAGAGCAATGACTCTAACTGGTTTCTCGCTAGGGAATCTCCTACGAAGGCTACGTGTTTTTCTTCGAGGAGTTTGAGGAATGTTTTGGGGTCGAATCTTGGAAGTTCGCACTGGCTAGGGTTCCATCGCCAGAAAAGGTAGTCTTTATCAGGTCGTCCGTAGGAGATGCAGTTTCGGCCTTGTTTGATCGTTTTGCATGTTGTCCCGTCGTATACCGGGCCTTCGTCGGTTTTGACCCATTCTCCTTGAACATCGCCCGCAATCTCGATGTTCAAATCTCTCCTCCTCCGCCTCCTTTGCAAGGTATGCGTGCATAATGGATCATAATCTTAATTAGATATCATTTTCTATTGTTAATATTTCAGGAATGTGTGTGTGTGTGTGGGATCGTTTTGCATGTTTGGTGTAAGAAAAGGGATGTGATTGTGTTTTTTTATCTTGTGCTAATGCGTAGGTGTTGATCGATGATGAAGAACTCATTTTTCCATCACCATGTTATGAGATGATGAGAGGGGAGGGGAAGCACATAGAAATGTTGCTTTTATGTTTTTTTTTTTTTACAAAAAGAAAGAAGAAAATTAAAGAAAAGCTAAACGATCCCAAGAATCCCATTACATGTGGTTGGCCAATTAATGTTTGCTACCATTTTTGAGCTTAAAAACATGTGGTGACGCACACCTTTTTTTCTGACGCGTTAGATTCTTCCACTTATATTACATACATTAGAAACTATATAAATTAATACTCGATAATTTAATAAACTCTTTAATATAATATTTCCGGTCTGTCCCGATTCGGGAATAACGTACTAAATTAATAATTCTCTAAAGTTATAAGATAATAGACTTTTGATAATTTCTATAGGTCCCGTATAAATTATAAATTAATAATTTCATAAAAACATTCTCATAATTGAAAAATGACTCAATGTCATTTGTTTTTTGTTGAAAATC
Source organism: Craterostigma plantagineum (assembly GCA_027422505.1). NCBI lineage: Eukaryota > Viridiplantae > Streptophyta > Magnoliopsida > Lamiales > Linderniaceae > Craterostigma > Craterostigma plantagineum. The sequence continues at coordinate 6,856,253 of JAPQWV010000019.1, read as the reverse complement.
AATTTTCCCTTGCATATTGTCTCTAATTGTTTTTTCACGCCTTTAAGATGAGATGACATATTGTTTGTACGAGTTGTTTGTGGGTCTGTTTTCATAGTGTATTATATAGAAGATATATTTTATCAATAGTACTTAAATGTACATTAACACCATACGGATTATGATAGACTTGGGAGATTGAATGTTTGATCCTTAATTTGACGATAGGAGATAAAGTTATTTGATGTTTGGAAAGTTTGAAAGGTAATATGCACTATAAAGTAATAAAATATTAATATATCTTATTAATTTCTCGATTAATTAATAACTCTTTTAATTAATAAAGTTGACCGGTCCCAACTGTATTAATTTATAGAGTTTCTACTGTACATGTTATACTCTTACAAATATATATCTATATCTAGACTTCATTTTTCGTTTCATATAAATTATAAATTATATCCCATTGCAACGTTATCTATTTATCACCACCACATAATATATACGATACATAATTTTTTATATATAAATGGCTTCTGAAAATCTTCCAGTTATTTTATGTAATGGACCAATTAATATGTTTTTAAATATTATTTGTGGGCCAAAATTGAATATCAGATATATCAGTACCACAATCGTATATTTATCGTTGCAATGCAATAGAATTAATAAACTCTTTTGCTGGTCAAGCAAGTCAACTTTCCTTTTAAATTGGGATTGTTACGGAAACCACTTATCATCGATTCTCTATTTTTTTTCGTTCCCGATGTTTGGGACATGAGCGTTTCTGGTCCTCCATGTTTTGAGGTGACACTTTTAGTCCCCAACGATTTTGGACGGTTTTGGTCCCTTGATTAATTGAGTCGCTAATTTAGACGAAATTTAACATGTGGGAGCCCATGATCTCCTTTTACTCGACATAAAACCTCATAACACATCTTTTTCTCCGACTTAAACGCACATGAACATCATTATACATCACATTTAGGAAATGATTGACAACCTTGAAAATGAGTTAAATGCGATATGTAATGATGCTCATGTGCGTTTAAAGTCGAAGAAGAAGATGTGCTATGAGGTTTTACGTCGATTAAAAGGAGGTCATAGGCTCTCACGTGTTAAATTTCGTCTAAATTACCGACTAAATTAATCGAGGGACCAAAACCGTCCAAAATCGGTAACATTGGGGACTAAAAGTGTCATCTCGGAACATGGGGGACCGGAAACGCCCATGTCTCAAACATTGGGGACTAAAAATATCGTTGGCCCTCATTGTAATGGGAACTGATTTTCTGTTAACAATGCTCATGAGATTTGTCATAAATCAATATTTGAAATTTAATGCAAATGTATATTTCAAGTTTCAACTCATGACACTTGTTAATTGTCGTGTGCTATATGATATGATGAGATGTCATTTCTTGATAACAAGATGCTTAAAATAGTAAATAGCTGAAGCGAGAAGGTTGAAATAATTCAGGAAAGGTTAGGTGAATATAATAAATAAAATCATACCGGAACTGTTGGGGTTGAGCGGCAATTTTTCGGGCATAGCGGAAGGTTGATTTTGGACCCGCAACTATTTTGTCTGAACAATACAAAGCCGAAATGACGCTACACAGGATTTTTACGTGGTTCGGCCAATACTGTCTACCTCCACGGAGAGCACCAGCTTTACTATATTTGAGAATGTTATACCGTACAAATTTAACGCTCGTAGTTAAACCCAAAGTCGAGACCCCTTACCCACCCGGGTGTATTTGTACCTACTCCCAACTACCCCAGTAAAACTAAATCCGCTCTCACCATTATCGACCCTGATAAGTTTCTCTCTCAATGGATATCTCACTTGATTTGGGATGATAATAATTGAAGAATCCTCAGCCTATTTATAGATGTCTTCAGCTCTTCTGGACCACTCAAAACTGGTGGCCAGGAATCCGCCGCGTCGCTCAGTTCTGGACCGCTCGAAGCCGGTGGCCAGAAATCCGCCGCGTCACCAGTTGATATGGGCCGCTCATTCTTTACCAGCTTTTTCTTTTTTCCTTTATATAAATAAAATAATATTATAATATTATCTAATATTATTTTGTTATTATATATTTTTTTCTTTACAGTTGCCCTCGTGGGCGGCTGGCCTAACAATTCTCCCTCGCCAGCCGCATTCGACACCTACCCGAGCATCGTCTTGAGCACCGTCAAGCACTCATCCCAGCGAGTCTTTCTGAGAGTAACCCGTTCGTAAATACCACGAACGTCCATTGGCCTTCCTTGTACCAGCTACACATATTCAAATCAAGAGTTCAGGTCCTACCAACTTGATTCACACCGCGGCCAATCCTATGTGCAGCTGTCGAATTGACTTTACTCGTCGATTCTGAAGAGGGACTTTGACGCAACCCCTTCTCCAGCAGGACTTCCCTTCTCACGATCATCTGCCTTTCTACCACGCCCGCGCGATTTTCGTGAACCTATCGAAGTCAGAGTATTATGAACCATACTCCCGTCCAGACGATACAAACCTCCACGCTCTTCTCCCTTCAGTAGGACCTTTCCGCCACGTGTGATTTTAGAGACTCCCCCTGCTATGAAACTCTCATAGCCCTTGGAATCTAACTGGCCCAAGGATATTAAATTCTTCCGTAACTTTGGGACAAAGATCACACCACCCAAAGTACACCGCTCCGTCAGTTATTTTGATCTTCACAGTTCCAACACCACGAACCACATGACGGTATCCATCAGCCATGAAACCGAATCTCTTCGTATCTTCTGGAACGTATCAAAATATTTTCTTTCGGAGCAAATATGATACATCGACCCCGAATCCAATATCCATTCATCATGAGAACGAGCGTCATCATTGTAGACTGTGACAACGTCTACAACATCATCCGTATACTGTGCTATCATGGTTGTGGAATTTTTCTCGCCGTTCTTGTCCGTCCTCCAAGTCGGACAGTTCCTCTTGATGTGTCCCGGCTCACCACACTTGTAGCACACCATGCCCTTCCCGTCATTTTCTGATTTGGACTTGCTGCTACCTCCAAATTCCCTGGAGTGGAACCTTCCTCTACGATTCTCCCCATGAATAACCAACGTCGAATTTGACTATCCACAAAATTTGATCGTCTCCTCTTTTCATGCGCCAAAAGAGTTGACTGTACATCCACCATCTTCATTGTAGTCTTTCCGTATAAGATGGTTGTGACCAAATTGTCGTAAGAATCAGGAAGCGAGGTAAGAAGTAAAAGGGCCTTATCTTCTTCCTATAACTTTACATCACTTTTATAAGTTGATCAACAAGTCCGTTGAACACGCTTATGTGATCCATGAGATTACCACCTTCCTCCATCTTCAGCCGGTACAGCTCCCGCTTCAGATCTAACTTTGTGGTTAAATTTTTGCCGAGATGCAGCTCCTCCAACTTCGCCCATGGTGCAGAATCCCATAACAACATTATTACCAGCAATGTACAAACAGTTTGTGCTGAGTCTGCTGACATCTTGATCCCAAATCCTCCCAGTCTGCTTTCGTCATTTTCTTCGGCTTTGCCGTGTCCCCTTCCAAAGCCTTTGCCAAACCTTGATGAACAAGTATATCCTTCACTCGTCTTTGCCATAGAGTGAAACTCCCCATGCCATCAAATTGCCGCACTTTGAAATTGTTTTCCGTCGCCATTATCCTTGCAGAAATTCCACAACTTTGGCCCGACACTGGCTCCCCCGTAACGATAAACCTTTTTGATATCTTTTCTGATGTGGAAGATCAGACAAAGCTGCAACCGCAGAGCATAATCAGAATATCAATTAGGCTTGGCTCTGATACCACTTGTTGGGGTTGAGCGGTAATTTTTCGGGCCTAGCGGAAGGTTGATTTTGGACCCGCAACTATTTTGTGACGCCGATAGAGAACGCGGGATTTTTACGTGGTTCGGCCAATACTGCTTACCTCCACGGAGAGCACTAGCTTTACTATATTGAGAATGTTAAACCGTACAAATTTAATGGTCATAGTTAAACCCAAACTCGAGACCCCTTACCCACCCGGGTAATGTATTTGTACCTACTCCCAACTACCCCTGTAAAACTAAACTCACTCTCACCCTTATCGACCCTGACAAGTTTCTCTCACTATTTCTCTCTCAATGGATATCTCACTTGATTTGGGATGATAATAACTGAAGAATCCCCAGCCTATTTATAGATGTCTTCATCTCTTCTGGACCACTCAAAATTGGTGGCCAGGAATCCACCGCGTCGCTCAGTTCTGGACCGCTTGAAATCGGTGACCAGGAATCCGCCGCATCGCCAGTTGATATGTGCCGCTCATTCTTTATCTTTAAGCTTTTTCTTTTTCCTTGATATAAATAAAATAATATTATAATATGATATAATATTATTTTATTATTATATTTGTTTTTCTTTATAGCTGCCATCGCGTGGGCGGCTGGCTTAACAAGAACTCGTTGTGCCTATGAGTGTAAGAAAAAATAAAGATGTCAACACAATATATGCAGCAAAACTAAGATTCACACATTGGACGGTAGGCGTTCATAATCATTTCATGTGAACATCAAATGATCGCATTTGACTTCGGCTTAAAATTACATGATTGAAGAACTCTCAGTTATTACGGTGTATTGATGGAAGAAATTATAGCTTTTATTATTTCTTCCGAAAACCCAAAATTAAATCAAACGAGTCGATCGTCATAACCGCATTTAATAATACGACGTTATTCACTTCCTCCCCGCCTTGTAAAAGACGCATCATATCACTCATCTTCCCATCATCGTTACAGTAACGATCACAATTCTCCTGCAGCAGCCCAACCACCGGAAGCGGCCCCTCCGCCGCCGATCGCCTCCCGGCTACCCAAGCTCTCCGTTCTGGGCAGATTAGCCAAACTAGAAACTCTTACAGGCTTCAGAAAATAAACCCTAACAACCTTTTCCCCTTCATCATTACAAGAGGTCTTCTTTGACTTGTCTTCAACCTCCACCTTTTGCTTCTTCTTCATCGTACTACTACGGTCCGGAAAATCATCACTTTTGGATTTCTTGGTGGGTCCGAAAAATCATCACTTTTGGATTTATCGTCCTCAATCCTATTTATCCCTATATTATTATCAAAAGTGAGATTTGCGAGGTTGACCACAAGACAGTTTAACGTGGTTTGGATTTCTGTAAATCCTACATCCACGAAACAATCGTAGATTGATTACGATCGATTCAAGTTCTTTTACATAGAAGAAGAAAACTAAGAACACAACAATAAGAATTACACACGCAAAACGAACTCTGAGAATAGCTATTTATATTTAAAAGGACGCGCCAAAAATTAGTTGAACTGTTAGGTGCCCCGTTCTTCATAAGTGAAGTAATCGTCGTTCTTTGCAACGTCTTTATAAGTATTGGGCCTTTCTACAGTGTAGCCCATTTTTATTTCAGAGGTCGAAGGTGCTTTTTCAAAGCTTGTTCTTCCTCTGTTATTTCTTCTCTGTTGCTGAAGCTCAGCTTCTTGATCACGAGCTAGCTTCAATATCCCCCCGCAAGAGGGAAGGTAGTAAACTACTGACATCCTGTGAGAGGTTTGGTTAGAACATCTGCCAGCTGATTCTCAGATCGGATGGGCAACAGCTTAAGTGATCCTTCTGAGATATGATGCCTGATAAAATGGCAATCTATCTCTATATGTTTGGATTTTTCATGGAACTTGGGATTGGATGCGAGCTTCAACGCCGACTGGTTGTCGCAGTATATCACTGGAACTTGTCTGTCTGCCAATTGTAACTCTGACAACAGCTGTTTGATCCATAATACCTCTGCCACTGCTGATCCTAATGCACGATATTCTACCTCAGTTGAAGATCGTGACACCGTCGCCTGTTTCTTCGCTTTCCAGGTAACCATTGAATCTCCAAGAAAGGTAAAATAGCCTGTCACAGATCTTCTCGTTTCCTGACATGTCCCCCAAACCGCATCTGAAAAAGCCCTGAGGTGCAGATTTGGTGCTGAAGTCAAGAGAATTCCCTGGCCAGGTGTAGCTTTAATGTACCTAAGTAAGTGATGAACGGCCTTGAGGTGATCTGTTCTTGGAGCTGACATATATTGGCTGAGCTTGTGCACCCTGAAAGCAAGATCAGGTCTAGTAAATGTCAGATACAGTAATCTTCCTATCATCCTCCTATACTTAAAGGGATCAGTGAGCAGCTCTCCACCTTCATTGGATATGCTGACATTGGGATTCATAGGAGTGGTCAATGGCTTTGCCTCGAGGTACCTTGTATCTGTGAGGAGCTGCAATGCATATTGCCTTTGGGTAATGAGGATCCCCTCCTTACTTCTTGCTACCTCAATGCCAGAAAAAACTTGAGTTCTCCAAGGTCCTTGATCTTGAAGCAGGTACTTAAGAAGTTCTTTGCTTGCTGTATCATCTCCATTGAAGGTCCTGCTACAATTATATCATCCACATAGACTAATAAAATCACTAGCTCATCACATTTTCCCTTTATGAAGAGGGTGTGGTCTGACTGCGTTTGGAGGAAACCAAAGTCTCTTACAGCCTCGGTGAACTTCCTGTTCTACTGCCTTGAGGCTTGTTTCAAGCCATAGAGTGACTTGTGTAACTTGCACACCATTCTTCCTACCCCTGCTCGACCATAGCCCTTGCAGAATCCTTCGGGCAGATCCATATTGACCTCCTCCGTGAGGTCCCCATTTAAGAAGGCGTTGCTCACATCCATTTGTGCCAAATGCCACATGTGCTTGGCTGCTAAAGCTAAGACAATTTTAATAGTGTTTGGTTTAGCAACATGAGCGAAAGTGTCAATGTAATCTACTCCTTTCCTTTGATCGTAACCCTTCGCTACCAACCGTGCTTTATACTTTTCTACCTCACCGTTTGAGTTAAACTTTGTCTTATAGACCCATCGGCTTCCAATAGGTCTGCTTCCTTCTGGCAAAGGCACAACTGTCCAAGTTTTGTTTTCCTCTAATGCAATAAGCTCCTCCTTCATGGCTTCCAGCCATTCTGTGATGTAGCTGCCTCAGTGTAGCCTTTAGGATCATGTGCCAGAGCAATGCTTGAGACCAAGGCCTGATATTGAGGTGAGAACCTGGAATAAGTCAAGGTTCTTGACAGAGGATGGACAACCTTATGGCTAGAACTTGGTTATAGTGATAATCATCCAGATAAGCTGGTCTTTTAGATTCCCTAGCCCTTCTTCTCTGATGCTGTTGGTTTTGTAATTTCTCCCCTACAGCAGAAGAAGGCTGATATTGAGGCTGATGTTGGTGGCTCTGTGACTGTTCTCCTAGAGCAGAAGAGCTGCCCTGAGGTTCTGTGCATGGACCTCCTCCATGATCCTCTGGTGGCAATACCTGTTCTATACTCTCATTGGCTGTGTCAGCTACAAGTGATCTGGGCAAGACCAGAGTTGAAAAAGGATCTTCATCGGCAGTGGAGCACTCATTTGCCTTGAGAGGGAATTCATCCTCCTTGAACTTGTCTTTTGAGAAAAAGATCTCCCAAGTTTTAATGTCTAGGACCTTGTACCCCTTCATGCCATTTGGGTAGCCAATGAACATGCATTCTCTTGCTCGGGCATCAAACTTTTTCCTAGCAACTGCAAGTGTTGAGCTAAAACACAAAGAGCCAAATGCCCGGAGCTGATTATAATCCACTAGTTTTTGAGATAATAACTCAAAAGGACTTTTGTTTCCTACTTTAGCCGAAGGAGTCCTATTTATGAGGAATGTTGCTGTCAAAACTCACTCAGACCAGTACCTAATTGGCAAACTAGATTGAAAAAGCAATGCACTAGCCACATTTAATAAGTGTTGGTGTTTTCTCTCCACGACCGAATTTTGTTGTGGTGTTTGAACACATGAGTGATGATGTATGATTTCGTTGCTCCTAAAAAGGTCCACAATCTCATTTCCTAGCATTGTCAGACCTGATGGTCTTGATTGTGCAACTAAAATGAGTTTCTACGAGTTCAAAGAAAAAGGACAGAATTGAGCCTACTTCTGATTTGTGACTAAGCATAAAGAGCCAAGTGAATCTTGAGAAATCATCTACTATGGTGATAAAATATCTATGTCCTAAATGTGATGGCACGTGGAAGGGACCCCAAACATCGCAATGTACCAAATCAAAAGGAGAGCACACAGACTTGGCATCATTAGGAAAGGAAAGCCTTTTTTTGTTTAGCAGCTGGACAGATCTTACAAAAGGTCTTTACAGAACTGAAAACATGCCTTAAGGAATTACCTAGTATCCCTAAAACTCTATCTGATGGGTGACCCATCCTATTATGCCAAAGAGCAGCAGACAACTTATTCAAGTATATGAACTTATTTCTGTCAGAATGCCGGCTAACAGTTTCACTCCTTATTATGTATAGACCTGCCAATTGCTCACACTTGCCAATCATTTGCCGCAAGTGATCCTACACAATAAAGCCATTAGGCCCAAAAGTAAACTGGAAACCATGCTTGTTAGTTAGGCAACTCAATGAAATGAGATTAAAATGAAACTGAGGTACTAAGAGTACATCAGTTAAGGTCAAGAAATTATTGATCACCACAAAGCCTGCCCTGTTAACCTTCACCATTGATCTATCTGGTAAGATAACACTGGAAACCTCTATTTCATGTAAATCTGACAAAAGTGTTTGATTCCCACAGACATGGCGAGTTGCACCAGAATCCACTAGCCAGATTCTACTATCCATGAGCCTAGGCAAATTGTGTGATAAACAAATACCTGATTCCTTTCTATCTGTTGCAGTGACTCAGTTTTAGTGGAGGGAAACAACTGATTGACTGGTTGAACAATGTTTTCAGGCTCTGCAGCTGAAAGGGTGTCATCTGAACATGCACCATGGCTTCATTCCCTTGAACATCATTTGGTTGCAGACTGTGCTGGCCTGGCTGGGTCCACCAGTGCTTGATTAATCCTGGTCCCCTTGAATCTTGAACCCTGTCTGAAGTCAGGTGGAAAGCCGTGTAGCTGATAACATGTCTCCACCGTATGTCCCATTTTATTGCAATGAGTACACTGAGGTTTGGCAAACTCCCTGCGCTGGGAGAAAGGGGCCTTTCTTGGTGGTTCTTGGTCTGCAGTCATAGCTGCTAGCATGGCCATGTTTTTGATCTGATCCTCACCTCCTTTGAGCAGCCCAGAGTCCATCGACCGCTGCTTTTCCTCTTGAACAAGCAAGGAAAACACCTTGTTAACTGAGGGCAATGGATCCATTAATAGTATTTGCCCTCTAACTTGCGAGTAGGATTCATGAAGTCCCATCAGGAATGCTAACACATACTCCTCATTCAGGAAGCCTTTAATCTAGTTTATCCCACCTCAAGTGAACTCACAGGCTGGTCTATAGTTGCTGAGTTCATCCCAGAGGGTCTTCAATCTGGTGTAATAAACAGAGATGCTGCTCGTCCCTTGAGCAAGATTCATCAATTCGCGCTTAAGTTGGAATATTCTTGGCCTGTTCGTCTGGCCAAATCTCTCCTAAAGATCCAACCAGACCTCCCTAGCAGACGAGCTGTACAATATACTAGCTGATATCTCTTTTGAGACAGCGTTGATAATCCAAGAAATAATCACATTATTATTCCTTTCCACGCGCTAAGTTGATTCTTGGTAGCTCTTGATCTTGAGGGTTGTCGACTGGAGGCAGCAGCTCACCGTTTACAAAACCTTCCTTATTTCGCCCAATTAAAGCTATGATCATTGCGCGGCTCCACGTAGCATAATTGTCCCCGTTTAATTGTTCATGAACAAGCAATAGACCCGATGTGTCGTTGTTGTTCAAGAAGTAAGGATCGTTGATTAAGACTACTGAGCTTGAAGAAGAAGAAGAAGAAGATGCAGACGTCGTCGCAGCCATGGTGTTCGATTGATTGCTTCAATAATTCCCACGAATTGAATGCTCTGATACTATATCAAAAGTGAGATTTGCGAGGTTGAACACAAGGCAATTACGTGGTTCGGATTTCTATAAATCCTACATCCACGAAAGCAATCGTAGATTAATTATGATCGATTCAAGTTCTTTTACAGAGAAGAAGAAAACTAAGAACACAACAATAAGAATTACACACGCAAAAAGAACTCCAAGAATAGCTATTTATATTTAAAAGAACGCGCCAAAAATTAGTTGAACTGTTAGGTGCCCCGTTCTTCATAAGTGAAGTAATCATCGTTCCTTGCAGCGTCTTTATAAGTATTGGGCCTTTCTACAGTGAAGCCCATTTTTATTTCAGAGGTCGAAGGTGCTTCTTCAAAGCTTGTTCTTCCTCTGTTATTTCTTCTCTGTTGCTGAAGCTCAGCTTCTTGATCACGAGCTTGCTTCAATAATTATCGTAATCATTACTTATTTATCGTCTTATTTGTCTTTATCACGATATTTTCTTGCTTTATTTCACCAAGATGCCCAGACCATGTATTATCTCGCACTTTCTAAACTTCTCAAGCCCCAACTGTAAGACCATCTCCAATATTACCGCAATAAAATTGCTCCAACAGTACTGCAAACGCAAACGTAAAATGCGTTTTTTTTCTTTCTCTCTCCAGCTTCGCACGCAAATTTGCGTCTGAACGCAAAAATGTGTTTGATGTTCTAAAATTGCAAATAAGTCCTTTAGTTTTATTGATGATTAAATCGAACATATAAAAATATATTAAAGAATTTGAAAATTGTATACTACGATTATATTGGTATAATAAATAATTACTTTAACCTTTACACTTATTTTAGTCATAATTCTTTTATATCTTATTATTATTTTTTATATTTTATTTATATGTAATATAATTAAATATTATTTTGACTACAAATATAATTTTTTATATTTTATTTGTACGACGTGTATCTCAACGTATTTCAACTGTTATGTTGTGTAATTTCGATATTTTTAATAAATATTTTGTTTTATGTTTTTATATGTATATAAATAATGACTTCAAAATTAAAAAAATATTGTGGTTAGTTTGTAAAGTAGTAAAGTATAGGGGTGATATTGAAAAGTTATAAAGTTGGTGTGAAATGGAATATTATAGGAATATTCATTTGCGTTTGCGTTTGTAGTTGACAGTTGGAGAACAGTTACTGCAAACTATGGCTGGTTGCAAAATGCGTTTGCGTTTGCGGTTGACTGTTGGAGATGGTCTAACCTGAAGTGGTTTCAAAACTACAAGATCCCTAAACGGCGGATTGCAAGTATACTGGCGGGTTTTCCCAACAACGGGTCGAAACCGTAGTCGCCGACTAGGGTAGGGAACCATCACCACAAGATTCGCCTCTTTGATATTGTTATCATCCCACAACGATGCTGGTTAGAGTTTTTGGCTACTGATTTGAGTTTGATATTTGGATTAGGGTTGTGGAGATAAACTATTCTTTATACATAAATTACGGAAAAAGTTTATGAAAGCGTCCGATGACATTTGCTTTAGTACTTAGATCTTCTGATAGTATAGACGATATGGTATTATCAGTGGCATTGAACTTCTTGCGTTAAGGTCATAAGCTAAACAAGCCTTTCTTCAGTATCATTCAATTTCTTAGGGGTAATTTGTTGTTGCGATCTCAAGTTTATCGGTAGGATGATGTGTTTAAAATCGTCTGGTGAGTAAATTATTGAGGGTATAGTTACTCATAGCTCCACTAAGATGGTTACTACTATAACTACATCGAGATATAGAAGCATGTTATGTTATCAGTCATCTTAACCTTATGCTAGAGCTTGTTGTTGCTGAATATCTCGAGGCCGTTTTGGACAACTTTGGTATATGAGTGCTTTTCTTTGGGTTGATTTAATAAAAGAAATCTGACCCGAGGATACCTAACTATCTTTCATTTGGTGTAGCGAACTCATTTTCGGGAGGAGGTGTGTAAGAGACGAACAGTAGTACTTAGTAGTGGTTGCTATTTGTTGGTTTGCTATAGTTAACTTCTGAGTTTGACGAAAAGCTTGCAGTTGCTCTGATATGTTTTATCAGCTCTAAACATTAGTGATATACATGACTCTGTCCTTGAACTTATCATGTCTTAACTTTTCTTTGGCTTATGTCGATTGCAGGTTTAACCTGTCAGTGGATTTTTTGTTCTCCAAAGGGCGTGGAAAAAACAATGGTGGAACGAACACGGGGCGTTTAGAAGAAATGCTATACTGCGCCTCAGCCGAACCATGATTCTGCTTAATTTTCTTGTTAGTTGACTTGGCTGCAATGTGTTAATCAATCACCATGCATATTTGTATTTTGCTTATGGGCATCTGATAGTTATAAAAAGATAAAGGAGGTTTTGCATATGATGATCGAAGGAAGCACCACGCATTGCATTATCAATATGAAATATACATGTTTCTTATTTTGAATTGAGTATTAGTTGATAATGTGTATATAATTTGAAACGACCCGCCATATGTATCAATTAGCTTAGTTTGGAAATTTTGTGTTACAAATTTATTTCTATATGATATGCAAATTCTAGCTGTTCAAAAGTTATCTTCATCGAAGATCATCGAATTTTAAATAGTTAATTAGACGAGTGAAATTATTAAATAACGAATTTACAAAAAGAAATGATATTTATGTGAAAATGGGCATTTAACCCGCTCCTTGTGCGGATCTAGTTTTGTAATATATACTCCCTCCGATTTTATTTACATGTCGTTTTAGCTCTTTAATTTTGTTTCTAATTAGTTGTCGTTTTACAGATTTCAAGACAAATATTTATCATATTTCCAGTTTTATCCTTTTAAATATTATTAAATGGAATATATTAAATAGTCTTAAGCAATTAATTAGGGATATATTAGACATTTTATTCTATTTCTTAATATGAGTGCAAAAACCTTAAACGACACCTAAAAATATCGGAGGGAGTATATATATATATATATATATATATATATATATATATATATATATATATATATAAGGTACAAGAATTCAAATCGTATACAAACCAGCATTTTTGGGAAGAGAACGCCATTTGCCTTCGCCGTTTTGTTGAATCTAAGTTTTGAGCAAAGCATCTTCTTGGGCTGACCATGGACCTCTATTTAGTCCGCCTTCGAACAACAAGGAGTTCTTCCCATTTCATTATTATTTATTTATATTAGTAAAGTTAAGTTTGTACTAAATAAGCACTATAGAGAGAGGGAGAGGGGAGTTTGTGCTTTTATAGCTTGAGAGCATCTACAACGTGTACTTTATTTTTGTGTAAACACTAATATTGTGTTGATTAGTAGAGATACTCTAGATGTAGATTACACACAATTTTCAACACAAAAATTGTGATGTACTATCTATTTATATAATTATTTAATAAAAATAGTTTAATTATATTTAAATATGTGATATTCTTGTAATAATAAATAATGTTAATTTATATTTTCGTTTTTACTTAATAAAATTATAATTAATATTATGCTAAGTTTATAAATTATAATTTTATTGACTTTATATTTATTATATAAAGTTTAATATATAAATTTGATTTTTAGAGTAGAAAATAGAGTTAATGGTTGGAGTGGAAATTAGTGTAGAAAATAGAGTTAATGGATTGGAGTAAAAGTACTATAGCAGCTATAATACAGAATTACTGTATTTTCATGACGATATATAGAGGGAAATTAATTACGTAACATATTTATGTGTGTGTACATTGACCTTAGTTCTCTAACGATGATGACTATGATGATGATGTTGACTTATGAGAACAACGACGTGGTCTTTGCAAATATGAATATAAATATGAACGCACGATGCTAGGAAATATTTCACGTGAATAATGAGAATATTTTTTCAAGCTTGTTCGATTTATTTAATACGTTTTGTGTCTCGTGTTTTTACCCCAGAAATTAAAATGGCGTATCTATGTAAGAGTTATTTTTGATAGGAGTAAGGATTGTTTTCATATACTCTGTAACTATTACAAATGAGAAGACACATATTTATCTACTCTACAAGCTAATCAACATTAAATGTAAAATATTAACTAATGCTACAATCAAGACAGTAAAGTTAAATTGATTGGTAAGAATACAATCCCTTTAATTGCTCATTTGATTAATTCACGTCAACACTCCCCTCAAGTTGGCGCATGAATATCTGCAATGCCCAGCTTGCCCAGTGAATTATTGAACACTTTGCACAAGACCGCCTTTGTAAGAATATCTGCTAGCTGGTCTTCTGACTTCACAAATGGAAACTGAATTATTTTCTCTTCAAGCTTCTGTTGATGAAGTGTCAATCAACATCAACATGTTTGGTGCGATCATGTTGAACCGGATTATGCGCAATTGCTATCGCCAAATCGCAAAACAAATTCATCGTATCATGCGGTCGATATCCAATTTCCTCCAACAATCTTTTTAACCAAAGCAATTCACACAATCCTTTAGCCATGCCTCTAAACTCGGCTTCGGCACTCGAAAGAGCAACCACACCTTGTCTTTACTTCTCCAAGTGCTAAATTTCCTCCGACAAATGTGAAGTAGCCCGAGGTAGATTTCCTATCAGTTATTCCCGACCCAATCTGCATCCGTAAATCCATCAATGCGCAGGTGTTCATTCTTTCTGAACATCAGTCCTCTTCCCGGGGACGATTTCATATGATCCTCACTCGGACGATGCATGAACTGACTTACCAAACTCACGGAATAAGCAATGCCAGGCCGCGTGTGCGATAAGTAAATTAGTTTGCCGACTATACGTTGATATCTCTCTTTATTAGTCGGAACCTGATCAGGAAATTCCCCTAAACCATGGTTTTGAACGAGTGGCGTATCAACAGGTTTGCACCCAAGCATTCCTGTTTCAGCTAATAAGTCAAGAACATATTTTCTTTGAGATAAAAATATGCCATGTTTCGATCGAGCAACCTCAATTCCCAAAAAATACTTCAAGCCCCCAAGACTTTTCATCTCAAATTCAGAAGATAAAAGCTGTTGTAATCTAGAGATTTCTTCCTTGTCATCTCCCGTAATAATCATATCGTCAACATATATTATTAAAGCCGTTACCTTCCCATGTTTGCTTCAAGAAAAGAGTATGATCTGAATTACTTTGCTTGAATCCGTATTTCTTCATGACGACTAAATCGTCCAAACCACGCTCGAGGGGACTGCTTCAAACCGTTTAATGCTCTTTGCAACTTGCACACTACTCCTTTTGTTAAGAAGTAAAACTAGGTGGAATATCCATATACACTTCCTCTTCAATATCCCCGTGGAGAAAAGCATTTTTTACGTCAAATTGATGTAGTGGCCACTCTAAGTTTGCAGCAAGAGAGATTAATACTCGCACGGTATTTAATTTCGCCACTGGTGAAAACGTCTCTTGATAATCAATGCCCTGTGTCTGAGTATATTCCTTCGCTACGAGTCTTGCTTTAAACCGTTCAATTGTTCCATCTGCTTTCTGCTTAATATTTAACACCCATCTACATCGACCGTTTTCTTTCCCTTGGGCAATGGTACAAGTACCCACGTATCGTTCTGGTATAACCCTCGCATTTCTTCCTCGATCGCTTGGACCCATTTCGGATCGTTCATGGCTTCGCCTATTGTACGAGGTACAGTAAATGAAGATAGGTTATGAACCCAGGCCTTGAGAGGTTCAGATAATTGCTGCGTTGAGATGTAGTTTGCAATCGGGTACTTTGACTTGCTTGTCCCATGGTCCGGTGAATAGCGATTTGGTGGTTGGCCACGATTATGTCTGAAAGGTAGTTTATAGATGTTTTGAGGAGAGTTTTCAGGAGGTACCTCAGAAATATTCTCCAGAGATTGGTCCGGTTGTGCTACTGATGATTCGAGGGAGGGTTGTTCACTCGCAACTTCGATGGCCTCCGTGTTAGCATTTCCCGTGGCCTCTATACTTCGATCAATGTTTGGTGATCCTTCAATTTCGGTTGTTTCAACAGCATTATCAACACTTTCAGCATTCCCAACACTTTCGCTCCCTTGTTCTGTTAGTGAAATCACCGGTTGATCATCATCGTAGCCTGGCCAATATTTCCAAGTCTGATCTTCACTCATTATCTCCCCCTGAAGAGAAGATTGGGAAGTGAAGAAATTCTCGAATTCAATAAAAGTAACGTCCATGGCAGTGTATAGTCGTCGTGTTGTAGGATCGTAGCATCGATACCCTTTCTTTTGAGCTCCATAGCCAATAAAGATGCAACGTATGGCACATGGATCCAATTTTGTTCTTTGATTCTTGTGTACATAAACATACATTACACAACCAAATCTCTTTGGCGGAAGCATGAGAACTGAGGGTAACATCACATGTTGTGCAAGAATTTGAAGAGGAGTATTGTAGTTCAAAACTCTAGACGGCAATCGATTCATCAAATAAACAGCAGTTGCAACCGCATCAGGCCAGAACCGTTTAGGTACATTTGCAGCACCCAAAAGGGCTCGTGTAATTTCCAAAATCTGTCTATTTCGGCGCTCGGCAATACCGTTTTGTTGCGGCGTTTGAGAGCATGAAGGTTCGTGACGCAAGCCATGTTCTCGAAAGTACTCTCGAAACTGTGTATTGTCATATTCTCCACCATTATCAGATCTGAAAATCTGAAGTTTCGCAGAAAACTGTGTTTGAATCATCTTATGAAATGATCGAAATATCTCAAACACTTCATGTTTATTTTTCAACACGTAGTGCCAAGTCATTCTTGTGCAATCATCGACAAAGGTTACGAACCATCTCACCCCTGAAGAAATAGTAATAGGAGTAGGGCCCCAGACGTCCGAGTCAATAATTAGAAACGGAATATCACATTTATTCAAACTGATCGGGTATGGTACACGATGGCTCTTAGCTTGAATACACGTTTCACACCCAAACTCTGAATGATCAACCTTGGTAAATAAATCTGGAAATAAATACTTCAAATATTGAAAAGAAGGATGCCCCAATCGATTATGCCACAACAATATCTGTCTTTTCTTGCTTTCGATAGAATTTGTTGCATTTACCCTGTCGAGACTAAAATCATCCATGTAACACAGCCCACCCCTTTTAGTACCACGACCAATAATCTCCTTGGTGAGAATATCCTGAAATAAACAAAAGGTAGGGTACATCAACTCACAACAGTTCAGTTCTTCAGTAACTTGCCCAACAGATAATAATTTATTGGAGAACGACGGAACAAGCAGCGTATTCGGTAATGAAAAAGAAGGAGAAAGAGAGATTGTTCCAGCCCCTGTCACTGGATAGATAACTCCATTAGCATTAGCAATACAAGTCCTTCTCGGTTGGGTGTTTTCATAGAAATCACGAGAATCAAATGTCATATGGTCTGTTGCCCCCGAATCAATGATCCAACCATCATGACTTCTTCGATTTGTACCATGAGAAGCAGAACCTAATGTACCTGAATCATCAATCTGATCATTAATGGAGGTAGAAGATTCATGCTGAGGAACAAGAGATAGTTTCTGCTCGTGGCTCATGAGGGCTGCACGACCAAGGTTGTCCCCTCCATTTGGCTCTCGTTTTTTCTTTGCCTTCAAATCATGCCACCATTCTGGATACCCATGTAGTTTAAAGCACGTTTCTTTAGTGTGTTTTGTATTTCCACAATGTGTACATCCCCCGGCGTTGCTCTGTGATTTCGGTTTTATTGACGTGTGAGTCTTCTCGTATGATGATGCTTGGAAGGATAATTGTTGCTTTGGTCCACCTGACACCAGCGGGAATAGAGACTTCACTTTTCATCATCACCGATTGCCTGAGATCCTCTCTTCTTACTAACGCGTACGCTTGTTCCACTGTAGGGAAAGGTTGCATTTGGAGTACATCTGCCCTTATCTTATCAAGTCGTTCATCGAGTCCATCCAAGAACGTATATACTCTGTCCTCCTGTAAAATAGAGTTATACTTTCATCATTATTACATACCATAGGATTCGGTCGACGGAAGTCGATTTCTCTCCATAGGCCTTGTAAGTTGTTGTAGTATATCTCAAGTGATCCCCCTCCTTGTTTCAACCTACCCACTTTCCTTTTGAGATCGTAAACTTGTGATGTATCACTGCCGTCAAAGTATGTTGTTGCAATATTATCCCAAACAGCCTTTGCCATCGAGAATCTTATAAAATTTCCAACAAGACTTGGGTCCATAGAAGTGAGTAGCCATCCTTTCACAATTGCATTCTCTGTTCTCCACTTTCTGAATGTAGGTCTGTCTGTAGGGGTTCCAAAATATCTCCATTTATGTATCCCAACTTGTCTTTGCCTGAGATGTACATCTCAACAATTTGGGACCATAACGCATAATTGGTACCATCTAACTTGATTCCAATATGTGCAGTGGGCTCGTGGTTTGAGATCTGGGTTAGTGCTTGGTTTTGGTTGAATAATTCGGTCATTTTTGTTGTGAGGTCTGTGAGAACCGTGTTCTCACCGTTGTGTGTTTCTTCAACAAGAGGGTTTTCCATTTCAGAAATTCAAAGCCCTAGAATCTCTGCTCTGATACCATGATAGGAGTAAGGATTGTTTTCATATATTCTGTAACTATTACAAATGAGAAGACACGTATTTATCTACTCTACAAGCTAATCAACAATAAATGTAAAATATTAACTAATGCTACAATCACGGCAGTAAAGTTAAATTGATTGGTAAGAATACAATCCCTTTAGTTGCTCATTTGATTAATTCACGTCAACAATATTGGGCTTGCCATAACACACAAGCCGGCCAATAATGCATTGGTATTGATTCCAAATGTAAATTTGTTCACTATTAAAATAATTTATGAATTTGAATTCTTTTTTAGAGTCGACCTTCCCCTTTTGTTTTGGTACGTTATGCATATATTGGTAGTTCACATTATTGTGTCTTTTTTTCTATTAATTCGACCATAAAAGAATTGCATCAGCTTAGAACTCACAAAGTTTTACGAAATTGAGTCTGACCTTGCTTTACGAGTAAGAGTTTTTAATACGTATTATTGTATACATATTACGATTATAATTTCTAATCAGAATTCAATGCGTACACGGGGCTCACTAAGTCTACATATATGTCATTTACCAAATGATCCGCGAGTAGTAGGGCACGAAAGAAATAATAGATTCGCGAAGGGATACCCCGAGTAGGTGGAGGACAGCTCGAGAAGGAAAGTCTCGTGGCAAGGAGAAGAGAGGCTAGAAGGAGAACAGCCTGATCAAGGCGGCTGAACCCGAAAGAGGGCTAATGCCTGATCGAGCCTCGCTGGAGAGGAAATGAGGGACAGATCAGGACAAGGTGCCCGAGGAGATCGTGAAGAGTGAAATGCTCGAAAATGGATCGCCCGAGGACAGAAGAGTCAGAGGGATGAGGCTGCACGGCATCAAAACTCCGTAAGCCAGGTAAGAGTCCGAGCTAGGTGGCTTCGTAGGGACAAGAAGGGGTCAAATGGGAAAACAGGTGAAAAGAAGACGATTTAAGAACGTGGGATGATGGGGAACCCATGTTCCTTCCACGAAGTGCGCGAGAAAAGCGGGCTAGGGTGAAAGGCTAGGTCAAGGCGAGATGTGTTGAGGTTAGTATAACCAGTAACGATTAGTTTATTTCCCAGGGACACTTTCAAAATTACTAGAACTAAATTACGAGCCTAAAAACACCTATCTTCACCCATTTTTGACTTAAGCATCGGGGTGGCTACTCCGACTAGGGTTGGCAATGGGGCGGGGATTCCCCGTCCCCGCGGGGATCCGCCCCGAATGGAGCAGGGATCCCCAAGATTTTATCCCCGTGGGGTGGGGACGGGGATTGATTTTTCCTCGTGGGGAACCCCGCCCCGTTCCCTCGTTGGCGTGACTGCTCTTTCCCTCGTAGTTCCTCCGACGCGAGTTCTTCGGTCTCCGTCGGTCGTCTCCGTCCAGCCTAGCACTCAGAAACTCAAAAATACGTCAGAAGGGGGCAGGGGTTGGTGCTAGCGTAGCCTCTCCGATGCTTAAGTCAGAAATGGGTGGTGAAGATAGGTGTTTTTAGACTCGTAATTTAGTTCTAGTAATTTCGAAAGCGTCCCTGGGACATAAACTAATCGTTATTATTCATACTACCCTCAACTCATCTTGCCTTGACCTAGCCTTTCACCCTAGCCCGCTTTCTCGCGCGCTTCGTGGAAGGAACGTGGGTTCCCCATCATCTCACGTTCTTAAATCGTCTTCTTTTCACCTGCTTTCCCCTTTGACCCTTCTTGTCCTTACGAAGCCACCTTGCTCGGGCTCTTACCTGGCTTACGGTGTTTTGACGCCGTGCAGCCTCATCCCTCTGACTCTTCTATCCTCGGGCGATCCATTCTCGAGCATTTCACTCTTCACGATCTCCTCGGGCACCTCGTCCAGATCTGTCCCTCATTTCCTCTCCAGCGAGGTCGGGCATTTAGCCCTCTTTCGGTTCCAGCCGCCTTCATCAGGTTGTTCTCCTTCTAGCCTCTGTTCTCTTTGCCACGGGATTTTCCTTCTCGAGTGTCCTCCACCTACTCGGGGTATCCCTTCGGGCATCTATCATTTGTTTCGCGCCCTACTACTCGCGGGTCTTTTGGTAGTTAACGTTATTTTATCGGTAGCTAAAAAACCCGAGGGTAACAATAGTGCCCCCTAAAATAGTCCAAAAAGAGCGTAACGAGTATTTGGACGTCAGCTATCGGTAAAACAATTGGTCATGAGGCCCTTTAACCCTTCTTGACGGGTCTTCTCGGGCGATCTACTCCCTCGGTCTCCGTTCGTCGCGCCGATCCCTCATGAAACCACATCTCTGTTTTCCTTGGGCGGGAAAATTGCCACCCCATCGAATCCTGACTGGACTGATACAAACACGCGTCGCCCCTAGCGGGACTTAATGTCTCATCTTCCTTTCCCCTCTCTTTCTTTTCTTTTCCTTTTTTCTTTTCCTTATTTTTCGTCCCTTTTCCCCTTCTCTTATGAATTTGATCTTCATTTTCCCTATTTCGTCTTCTCTCACTCTCGCTCTTTTCTCTCCCAGAAAACCCCACCGGCGCGACAGTTTCTCCCTCAAATCGGCGTTTTATCCTCCATTCTTGCGATCCTCTCCCTCGTTATCACCTCTGGTAAGTTGTTCCTTCCTCTTTCCTCCTCGTTTCTACTTATTTTTGTTTTGTTTTTGGCATTTGAACTGTACGGCTTTCGCCATGGGCGATGTCCCCAGTTTTCTTCTTTACTCCGTCCCCCCTCTTTTCTTTTTGCTTTCCTCTGCATCTCGTCAGCTCTTTTAGGATTTCGCACCCGTTCGCTATGAGCGACGCCGCGACTTCGTCCTCTCCGAATCAACCGAAATGTTTCCGATCCTAGGGCATCCAGAATCTCCGTCTTCTTCTACTTCTTCATTTCTCAATGCGGCAGAAACCTAATCTTATAGGGTACCCACAAAAACACTTCCCTGACTTGGTTATTTTTCGCCCCCTCAGCTTATAGGGTACCCGAGCAAGAAAGCATACCTCGAGGCTTTGTCTGATTGGTCCTCACAAATGGAAGAATTCCGCGATGAGGTTAAGCTTCCCTGGCATGAAGTGAACGCCTCATCCCTTCGGGAATCTCATGTTCCCTTGATTATCGATTGGGCCAGTCTATCTCCCGATCACGAGGTGCGAATCCCCGGCCCTCAGGAAGTGGCCAGTGGGCCTCCTGAAGGTTTCCACACTTTCTTTCTTGACCAGCTTGACATGGGGCTTCGTTTTCCCCTCCCTCATTTCTTAGTGGATGTTTGCAACTATTATCAGATTTCTCCGAGTCAGCTAACCCCGAACACCTACAGTCTTCTCCTCTCCCTAGCCATTCTCATCGAATACTTCCAGATGCTAGTTTCCACTCCTCTTTTTCTATCATTTTTACAGGTTAGCCATAAGGAACATGGCAAATTCTTGTTTTCGTCGACCGCCCTTGAAGAATTCCTTCTCGGGAACCCCTCTTCCCACAAGGGATGTATCCATATCTACTCCTCTTCCTCCCGCCCCCGACTCGGAGGTCGAAAGGTTCAAAGAAGCCCTCGGGGGCCGACGCTTCAGCGCTCCCGAGCTTGTTAAAGATGACATGCTTTGCCATCTTGGTTTTTGCTCTAAGGGAGTCACGATAGATGATTTAGGTATATTTTCCAAGTTTTCCTCTTTTCTTCCTCGACTCTGCCTTTGATCGGGCCTCTTTTCTTTCCTGCCAGATTCCCGCATAGACCATGCTGATTTGGTCAAAATCTCGGAGCAGATGAAGAAGGACGGCTCTTCTCAAGCCCCTCCCCCTGCCTCAGTTACTTGGGCCCTCAATAAGGGTAAGGGTAAAGCACCATCCATCTCCTCGGGCTCCCCGAAGGCGGCCCCGAAGAGGAAGGCGCCAGCCGTCCTGAGCGGCTCCACATCAAATAAGGCTAAACCTAGTGCCAGGGAGAGTGCGAGCACCATGAGGGTTCTCCCTCTGCTGGCCACCCGGTGGAGCAGCCAGATTATTTCCACCGTCCTCGCGGAGCTCAATGCGTGGTTTCTCCGGGGCTTTCGAAGCGAGGTCAACAGTCTCACCTCTCGGGCATGAACCCTCGGGAGTTTTTCTCACTCTTTGCCCAGATTATGGGCCAGGTATTAACCTTCACCCCTTTTACCCCTTCGCTTTTTCCTTCTCTTACCTTTTTTTTTTTATCTTTTTGCCTTTTCTTTAGGGTTTCGCCAGCGCCGTCGAGGCTCTCGAGAGGATGTTCCTCATGCATGAAGATTGCATAGAGCTCACTCATCGCGAGGAGAAGTTGAAAGGGGAGATAGATCAAGTCAAGGAGAATGCCAATTCGCGAGAAGACGACCTACGTAAGCAGTTGAGGGATGCTCGTGCGGAGTCCGAGAGGGCAAAGAGGGCCCTAGCGAGGAGAAGGAAGCTCGGGAGGAGCTGGAGAAAAACTTCAGTGAGCTGGAGGAGAGCATTACTCGGGACTATTTGTCCCGAGATGCATATGGGAGACAGGTCGTTACTTATTTTAAGTACGGCTTCTGGGGCTGCCTCCGCCAATTTCGAGAAGCTGGCTTCATTCGCTATAACTTCAAGCTTGACTTCCTGAATGCCAATCGAGCTCTTGCGAAGTGTCCCGATGGGGGTACAAGCTCGAGTCCGTCGCTCACGGGAGCTCTGAGGACTTCGCCCTGGAGGAGATGATCGCTACTCCTTCGAGTGAGGAAAACAAAGAACAAACAAAAATCAAATGATTTCAATTATACCATTATTAAGATATTATATATTTGATATAATATTAAATATTCCAAATGGTTAGCTCCGTCTGTTAATCTTTTCCCTTCAAAGGATTCAACGGATTGGTATTCTAGAGTCCATATTTAGTAATGCCCGAACACTCATAGCTACAGCTCTAACTTGATTATTTCCTAGGTTGATAACCAACAGCGGAAGGCATTCTACCCAACAAGGCCGATACTTCGGATCCTGCTTGGACGAAACGTTTTAGATCGAACTAATCCATTGACACAAATAACCTCGCTAATTGATCTTTACGGTGCTTCCTCTAACAATTAGATCCTATTCATCGATCTGCGCCTGCCTTTATACAGTTAGATACAAAATTATCGTTGGCCTCTATGGTAGAATCAGTCGGGGGCATGAGAGGCGGCGGTGGGAACGATGTAAGCTCCCCCGTTACCCGTCCGAGTTCCCGAGAAGCCTGCCGAGGCTACCCAGCCCGATACTGAGCAAGGAGTTGCCGAGTCAGTCCATGGAGAAGTTCCCGAGGCCCCCTTCCAAGAGGAAGAGCAGTTGACGTCTCTGGTCGAGTCGATAGTGACTAGAGCGGAGGAGAATATTTTGGAGTTTGATCAGGCCGGTTCGGCCGCTCCACTCTGAAAATTTCTGTCTGTACTTATGAACCTTTCCCTGTCTTACTTTTGTGAACCTTATTAGTATGTCTTTTCCTTTTCCGAACCATATTATAACATATCTTTTCCATCTCAGACCCTATTATCATGTATTTTTCCTCGGTATCTTATGCTTGTTTCCATTCTCGCGAAACCATGATTCTTCATTATCTTTCAAACCCCGTAACTCAAAAATCGAAATGCCTGACGACCGCGGGATTAGTCCCTTGCGACTTTCTCGAATGAGGTCCTCGTGTTCCAAGGGTCATCCCGTGGATTTCGCTCACTTTGCAATTCAAATTTCTAAATTCAAGAAAACCCGATCCTCCAGGGTTCCCTTTTTGTTCGACTCGCGAATTATTCCGAACATTAGACCAATGGTCTCCGAATCCGTACATCTCGCTTATCTCAACTCAAATCTTCAAAACTTTAAAATCCAAGAATTGTGAGATCCTTGCCCTATAAAAGCCGTACTTGATAATTCGAACTTCTCATATTTCTTCCCAAGCTCAAGCATCATCAATTCCCTCAGATCCAGATCGTTTCATTTCTCTGTCGCCGTGTATTTACTCTCCCTTATTTTTCATTGCGTAAGGCGATCGATTTTCTTTATTTCCTGGGTTCTTATGCATTTTCAGCTCACCAATGAACAAGAGGGCTATGCACTCTTATCCCGGGGGAAACCCTTATTTTCAAGCCCAGAAACCAGATCCTCCACCTCGCCCTCTTTGGGACTTATGGGAGGAGGCGACGAGTTTTACCTCAAATACGAATGCGCGATTTCCGCATAAGGCGGACCCGGTCCCGGTAATTCCCCTCTCGAGGAGCGACCACATCGGGGGTGGGCCGATCGTATCCTCGTTTCGTATTGGAGAAAGAGGGTACCTCGTCTCATCAGTTCATGGAGAGTTTTCTGGATCCTGACAAGAAATTACGTTTGGTGAAATTCTCCGACTCCGCCTTCTGGGATTGGTGGGCCCTGAGTCAAAGTCGGGTCAGTTATCCTAACTTTCACTTTGTATCTTTCTTCTTTCTTTCTCCTCTCTTTAACCTTCTTCTTTAGTCTTACTCCCTTTCTTCCGAGGGACTTCGGCGCTGTGCTCAACAACGCGATCTGATCCGATATTACGAGGATGCTTGTTCTCGACTGACGAATTTCTTGGGTGAGAAGGACCGACCGATCGCCAGACTGAACGAACTACTGGCCGAGTCCCGAGCCGCGAATCAAGAGCTCCGTTCGAGACCTCGGAGGAGTGGAGTTCGGGCAAGGTTCTCAAGTCGTGCGGGGCGTGCTTTTTCCCCTTGCCTAAGTGGGATTTCCGAGTTAAGGCATAAGAAGATTCCTCAGGATGAAGAGGTTTTTACCTCCTCGAGGGTTCGGCATCCGGGCACTCCCTATGCTACCGATAGAATGCGTTAAATCTTTTTTGATGTATTTTCTCACAATATTGCTTTACCATTGTAATACCCGTAAAATTTAATTACGGGATTTACGATTTAAGGAGCGGTGAAAATGTTTATTTAGAAACCTTCTTGGATTAATTAAATGAAGAAGTGGGGATTTTGGGTGATGTGACGCCTTCATGCTTTCATGCCTTCAAGTGACATATGTGTTTATATGACTACACGATATATGTGTTATGTGAATTATACGACTTAAGTGGCTACGTGGTACATGTTTTACGATATTATGTGTCTATATGATTTCATACTACGTATGATACTGTCTTATATGTGCTTATGTGTTATTAGGAAAATTGACCGGGTAGGAATTTGAGTGGGACTTAGAAATAATTTCGTATAAGGTATATAAATTTTGGTAGGAGAATTTATTAATAAAAAAAATTAGTTATAAGAAATTCGAACTATATAATAGAACTAACAATCTAAAACTCGGACTATACCGTGAGTGGGCTATTTAAATTTAAGCCCAAGTGTTAAGAAATAAATATTACTATCTCCGTCCCACTTATTTCTTCCCATCTTTCTATTTCTGGCGTCCCACATAATTTTTTCTCATTTCTATTTTTGGTAAAAAAAATATCCCACTAATTAAACTAATTACACCATTAATATTAAAAAAAGTCTTCTTGATTTGCGTGTCTACTAATAACTTTTCTCTCTCTTATCTCAAAAGGTGTACTATAATATTAAAATAATGTGATTTATTAATCTCCGTCCCGTTAATTTTTGGGAAGAAATAGCTGGGACGGAGGAAGTAGTAGCAAATTTATGTAAGCCTAATAAGAAACAATCGAAAACCTATCCAGGAGGGAAATTTATATAATAATATTATAAGGCTTATGAGAATTAGATAAGCTTGGATTAAAATAGGAAAACTAACGTCATATAACAACTACATCACGCAAAGAAAAGTAGGGATAAGAATAGATGTGCATATCATAAACTCTTGAGAGAGAAGCTATCGAATTATTAGAACAAGAGAGAAGTAAGAAAGGAGAATCCAACCAACGATAAGTCATGTTAAGCTTGAAAGTAGGTATAATTTTCTTACTATAACTTCATGTTTTTTAATATTAACAAGGTCTAGGAATCATAGGGTACGAAAGTTTGAATATAATTAGAGATAAGTTTATTTCATGAGGGTTTTTGAAATAGTTAGAACTTTTATAATCGAGTTTTATCAGGTTTGAATTTCAATAACTCTTAAAATATTCAACCGTTTCTTGAAGGGTTTGAAAATATTCAAAGTTCAACCCATATTATTCTTGAGGAAAATTGGGTTTTGATCGAAAGTGTTAAGAGTGTCTGTTGAAGCGTTTAATTCTGATTGGGTCAAGAAGAGAACGTCACGAATTGCATAGTTGACGAATTGGGGTATAAGATGTAATAAACTTGGCAAATTAATAACTTCACGAATTACTAAAAGTTTAATACCACTTCGCGAAGTATGGACGTGAAATGTTAGTAGCACACCTTAAGTAAACTCTGCGAGTCAAGGTAGAATTCTTGAAATATGTGACATGTTTCACAAATTTAATCAGTCACAAATAAGGAACTATATAATTTAAGGAAGACCACTAGTCCTATTTCATGAATCATTAATGAAGTGTATGACACGAATTTAACTGAATGGATTCGCAAAGTAGGAATAAAATAATAATATAATGCATTATATAGGTTGGTGAATTGAGAGAGAACTTGCTAGAAAATTGAGAACTTGCCGAATTATAGGGACTTGGTGAACCAATGAAATTTCAAGATAAATAGGTTAATAAAGTACATGTGTTAGGTGATTCACGAGTGAAGTATTTCACCAACCAATAAACACTTCACAAGTTGATAGTGACATTGAGAATTATGCGTACACTATGGGAGATTCACGAAGCCTAAGTTAATAGAAAAATATTATAATCTATATAAGACTTCACGAATTGAAATTATTGGGAAGCTTAAAAGCCGAAAGGAATAAAACAATATTATAAGCTACCTAGGAGTTCGTGAGGGAATAGAAAAATAGTATAAGCTAGATGAGCTTCACGAATTTGTGGAAATGTGACTTCACGAATTGTGTGTGATATTGATTTCACGAATTGCATAAACTTGACGGACCCAAATTTACGAATTGAAAACACTTTGTGGGCCACGAAGAGTAAATTTCACGAGGCATAAGCGAAGACACTTCGCGAACTAGACTGACTTTGCGAATTATAAGTGAATATGAAGTAGACTTCTCCCCAGAATTCGTAAAACATGACTTTGCGAATTGGATTTACTTGGCGAGCCAATTCACGAATTAAAGGGGGATTAGTTTCACGAATTGAGACTTTCACGGGCTTAGAGAGGTTCGCGAACCATGAGCAGCTAGGAACTTCACGAACCCATGAGAGCTCAATTTCGCGAATTAGGGAGTTTCATAAGGGTCACTTCGCGAACCATTAGGAAGACCACAGGACACACTTCGCAAAGTCATAATAGTCTAAGTAGTTCGTGGTATTAGGATCTTTCACGGACCTAAGCAACGAAATAAACTTCACTAATTGGGATTTCACGGGTTAGGTGTGGTGTGCGAACTAGGTGAGAAAGATGTCAGAAATCATTAGGTATTTCATGAATAGTATGTGCATGAATTACATGATTATATGCTTCTATGACTTTACGTGAATCCCTATGTGATTTATGTATTTACGTGAATTAATTATTACATGAAGTGGCATGACAAGCACTTCGGCATCATACATGTACTCATTATCACGTGCATACATCACGAAAGCTACAAGACACGAGCATATGTCACGCATGATTGCTTATACACAATAAACATTTCCATCTAGTGGCTCTTATATGCTACCATGGTGATATCATGTCACTAATTTCAAGACATGACATGTCTCAAGACAAGGGCATGCATGTGGCGGAAAGTTGCGACCTGGAGGATGCAACCTGAGGAGACAAGCAGCACCAAGGGTATATTGGTGTTAGCAACCTCAGAGTAAGTCTACCAGTGTGAGTAGGGGTGGACACAATTCGGTTTACCGAACTGAATTACCGAAAAACCGAAATTTCAGTACAAACCGAACCGACCCGAAAAATTCAGTTCGGTATTCGGTACATAAGTTTCAAAATTTCAGTATTTCGGTTCGGTATAAATTTTTTGGTTCGGTAAATTCGGTATACCGAATTATCGATTTTAAAATAATAAAATATATTAATTTATCAGTTATGTGTTTCATAGGCCCGAAATGGGCCTGATAATAATTATAACTTTTTAATACAAATCCCAACACATACAGCCCACTAAGAGTTCAGTTTAGGTTCCTTATTCTTCTTCCTCTTCACGAATCTTCTCCAAAATAAAAACTAAAAAATAAATCGAGAGAGAGGGAGACGGATTGCAGTGACTCAAGCAGATGAATTTAGCAGCTTATTCACTTGTAGCTTTGTCAAGTGATGAAAGAAGATAGCCCTGAAATATCGTCCGTCGATCAGCGGATTCACCTGTAGCTTCGGCGGCGAATTGCAGAGAAATGGAGAAGATGGTGATGTTTATGTTCCTTCGATGGCGAACGATGTGTTCTGGGAGCAGTTCCAGATGGAGGTGGCCGACATGCCGGCTTTCACGGCAGTTTCATACGGAGCAACGACAAACTCATTTTTTTTCTTTTAACTTCAGTGTTTCGGTATATAAACGAAAAAACCGAAAAAAAATCGGTTATACCGAACCGAACCGATTGAGATCGGTTCGGTAATCGGTTCTTTAAATCATCAAACCGAAAATTCGGTTAATCGAAATTTCGGTTCGGTTCGGTACGGTTTGTACCGAATGCCCTAAGTGTGAGCGTTCGTTGGACTGATAGACTACATTGGGATTGGAAAGGCGTCGTAGGGTTAGCCTCTCAATGGGAGTATCGTCTTATATATGTTTATTTATCCCTAATGGATTTGAGCTCCATGATGTTGCATAGCAAGATAAGCCAAGGGCCCTACATGACAAGACAAGACACGAATTACATGACACGATTTGATTGCATTGGCGCAGATGCCTTTGCATTTTTACGACACGTGCATCGCATGCATGGTTTTCATTTACTGAGCTTTATAAGCTCATTCCAAGGTTTATGTGTTGTAGGTACGATAGAGTCGGACGTTGAGAAACGTCACGACTAAGGCAGGCTGACGGCGGTACTCCAGGATCTTTTGAGGGCGAGGTTGTATATGGATGATGACCTGTGGAGCGATGTTAGGACGTTTTAATATGATAAATATTTTGGGGCTTCGGCCTTTGTATAATTACGACAATGTAGGTTACGTTTTGTCGTAATGTATCATATTTAGGAAAAAGTTTTTATTAGACGAGTCTCCTGCGACTTACGTTGCGAAAATCCGCCACCAATTAGTATTAGAAAGTCAGGGTCGCCACAACCATTGCTTTTCCTTGTCAAGTTTGGGACTTCTTAGTTTTTATATAGTCCTTATTTGTCTATCCTTCACGCCGTATTGCTCTTTCCGTTTTACTCGCCTTTTGTTGTTATTATTTCCTCGCGAATCCTCACTGATTCCTCATGAGCATTTAATCTCTTCACTTGCATATTTTGGCGTCATCTCCTCGGCAACCCCGCGTTCCCTATCACCTAGACTTCTTTGCATCATTTCACGATTAGACCTCTCCAGATGACTTTTTCAAATTCACCCTCCCGAGCAATCGGGCCTCTCTTGAGGACTTAATCATCCGTAATTCAATCAGGGTCTTCTTGGGCCTCTCTTGAGGACCTTTTCAAATTCACTCTCCCGAGCGATCGGGCCTCTCGAGGACTTAATCATCCCTAATTCAATCAGGGTCTTCTCGGGCCTCTCTTGAGGACTTTTTCGCTCTCTTGAGCGATCGGGCCTCTCTTGAGGACTTAATCATCCCTAATTCAATCAGGGTCTTCTCGGGCCTCTCTTGAGAACTTTTTGGCTCTCTTGAGCCCTCGGGCCTCTCTTGAGGACTTAATCATCCCTAATTCAACAGGGTCTTCTCGTGCCTCTTTTGAGGACTTTTTCATCCCTAATTCAATCAGGGTCTTCCCGGACCCCTGTTGAGGACTTTTTCGCTATCTTGAGCAATCGGGCCTCTATTGAGGACTTAATCATCCCTAATTCATTCAGGCTCTTCTCGGTTATCTCTTGAGGACTTTCGCTCTCTTGAGTGATAGGGCCTCTCTTGAGGACTTAATCATCCCTAATTCAATCAGGGTCTTCTTGGGCGTCTCTTGAGGACTTTTTCGCTCTCTTGAGGATCGGGCCTCTCTTGAGGAATACATCGCATTCTTACGGAAACAAATTCATTCAAGAATTGCAATGTTTGGAAATGAAAAAACAACTTATATTCAAGCGAACTAACTAACTAATCAAACAAAGCGTAAGTATCGCGCGGGGGATAGGGTATGAGCCTGGGGACTCGTCACGTGTAATACTTCTTCAGGTGTCGGGCGTTATGTGGCCTTTCCGCTTCTTTCCTTTCTTATCTTCTAAGTAATAGGCAGCCTCTTCTACCTTCTTGATCACTTTGTACGGTGCTTCATACTTGGGGTCCGACTTTTCTCTTTCTCCTTTGTGCTGTATTTCTTTCATGACGAGCTCTCCTTCCTCGAATCTTCTCAAGCACACCTTCTGATTGTAGTGATTTTCCTTTGATAGGCTGCTATCCTGAGCGCAGCCCTCTGGCTTCCTTCCTCGATCAGGTCCAGTTCATCAGTGCGGAGCTGGTCAGTTTCTTCCAAATATCCTATGACTCGGGCGCTCTCTTGCCCTATCTCCACGGGCAACACGGCTTCACTTCCATATACCGGACTGAAAGGAGTCTCCTTCGTCCCTGTCCGGGGCGTAGTTCGGTAGGACCAGAGCACGCTCTGCAGCTCAATAAACCAGGCCCTCTTCAACCTATCCAGCCGGACCTTCAGCGCTTGGACAACCGTCCGATTAGTCACTTCCACCTGGCCGTTACTCTGCGAGTAGGCTATAGAGGTGAATACTTGCTCAATCCCATAACCTTCACACCACTCCTTTAGCTTGCCGCTGAATTGCCTTCCGTTGTCACTTATCAACCTTCTCAGGATCCCGAACCTGCATAAACTATTTTTCCATAAGAATGCGATCATTGCGGCTTCGGTGACCAAGAGGAATTTCTTTTGTGAGGCGTTGCCTTCAAATGGCCCGACTATGTCCAAGCCCCATTGATCGAACGGGCCGGCCGACACCACGGCCTTCATTATCTCCACGGGGGCCCTTTGCAAGTTCGCATGCTTCTGGCATCTAAAGCAACTTCGTACCACACTGATCGAGTCCGTCCTCATAGTGGGCCAGAAAAAGCTCGCCAGTATTGCCTTTCGCGCGAGGGCTCTTCCCCGATGTGGTTCCACAACTTTCCTTATGTATGTCTATCGGGACTTCTTCCGCCTCCTCTTTCGACAAACACCTCAATAGAGGGCCCGAGTAGGATCTCTTGAACAAGATTCGATCGACGATCGTGAAGCGACTGGACCTTTTCAGTGTTACTCGGGCCCGAACCTTGTCGTCGGGCAGGACGTGTCCTTCCAAGTATTGATAGATGTCATATCGCCAGTCTTCGGGTTCCAGACTGCCCCTCTGCTCTATTTGATGAATCTGGGGAGCTCTTTCTATCTTGATTCCTTCCCCGAGGGGGTTCAGGGCACTTGCCCATTTAGCGATTGGATCAGCCTTCTTGTTTTCTTTCCTGTTGATAAGCTCCAGTTTAAACTCCTCAAATTTTTCCTTCATCTTCTCAAACGCTTTCATATACTCCATCAACTTGTCTTCCTTGCTGGCAAAAGTTCCTTCTACCTGTTGGACCACCAGTTGTGAGTCGGAATATAAGGTGACTCGCGTCAAGCCCATCCGGGTTGCTGTCCTCATCCCGAGGAGCAGGGATTCATACTCGGCCTCATTGTTGGATGCTCGGAAGTCCTGTTTTATCCCTAAGCTGGTTTCTTCTCCCCAAGGCGAAATGATAACAAGCCTGATGCCGTTCTCAAATCGGCAAGAAGACCCCACCCGTCCACATAGATCTTCCACATTTTGTCCGGTCCTTCTTCTGCCATTTCCACGATGAAATCGGCTAAAGCTTGTGCTTTGATGGCCGCTCGAGGTCGAATATCGTACTCCCCCAAATTCAGTGACCCATTTGATCGATCTCTCGGAGATATATGTCGGGTCACGATTACTCCCAACGGACTGTTAGTGAATACTACGATTGGGTGTGTCAGAAAGTATGGCCTTAATCTCCTGGCCATAATTACTAGGGCTAATAGTAACTTCTCCTGGGAGGTATATCGGACTTATGCGCCCTTCAAAAGATGGCTGACGAAGTAAACTGGCTTCTGTACCTTCTCATCTTCTCGGACCATCACTGAGCTGACTGCCCGAGGAGTAGTTGACAGATAAACAATGAGTTCCTCCCCGAGCTTTGGTTTGTTCAGCACCGGCAGCTCCTTCAAGTATTCTTTCAACTCTTGGAAAGCTTTTCATATTCGGGCATCCAATCAAAATCCTTCACTTTTCTTAGCACTTTGAAAAAGGTGCATGTTCCACTCGGCACACCGTGAGATAAACCTGGACAGGGTTGTGATCCTCCCTGTCAACCTCTGGACTTCATTAAGATTTTTTGGAGAGGTCATATCATAGATAGCCTCCACCTTGTCGAGATTAGCCTCGATGCCCGACTGGGTCACCAGTATCCTAGAAACTTTCCTGAACGCACCCTGAACGTACACTTGGCGGGGTTCAACTTTAAGCCGTACTTTCTGGCTGTGGTGAATGTTTCCCGAAGGTCTCCCGAAAAACTGTTGGATCCCGAAAAACTGTTGGATTCCCGAAGGGGTTCCACTTTAAGCCGTACTTTTGGATTACCCCGAAAAAGCCTGGTGATCATACATCACGATGATGAGGTCTTTACTTCAAAATTTTATTTGGACAACATTATCCCTTAGTTAAGCATTTATGCATAATACATCCTTATTTGTAAATTATATAATTTTAAAGTATTTAAATCTTAAAATAAGATATTTAATAATAAATAATCATATTGAATACCTATATAAAAAAACTTAATTATCAATTCTTAAACAATTTTAAACACGATATTATAGTAATCATCATTATAATTATCATCTCAATATATATAGAATCCACATAATCTATATAATATTTCGTAGGCTTAAATATTATGTTTACGCAATATCACCGCTCACACATCACCGTGTTTAGACGAAAGCAATATTCTAATATCACCTTGATATGCAAAATGAATTATCACCCAAAACAAACACGTGATTCACATCACGGTGACGTGGGTATCACCGTGATGTTGGATCACCTTTAACACTCCCTAATAGTAATGGAACCCTAATGTAATGGAAAGCAAATGCATGCAAGCCATGTGACAACATGACTTTACAACCACGAAATTGGATTGCTATTAGAAAATTAATACAATTTTAAATTCTTTTATCTACCTAACTAATTGCACGCTTAAATGTTTATGTAACGCAACCTTGAATAGGCTAAAGAGATTTTTGTCTAGCTACAAGTCTCATGATATCACAAGTGAAAAGAAAAAGAAAAAATAAGGAAAAATATGGACTTAAACCGATTCGAGTCGAGTATATTGGGAATATTTTAAAAACAATTGCCTTTGACATAGTCAACGTTAAAAAAATAGCCTCCTAAATGATAAAAGACCAATGTACCCTAACTCTACGTAAAAGACTATTTTATCCTTCTTTAATGGCAATCAACAACAATTAACGTAAATTACAACTTTTCACAGAGGTTTACTGTAGAATCTGAAAAAGCAACAGTAAATAAATAAAGCACCCACTTCACTTCACGGGCCCTTTGCAAAATCAATCAAGCTTTCTCCCTCTTCTCTTCACACCCTTCTTCACAGTAGAATTTCAAGCTCCGAATCCATGGCAGTTCTGGCGAGACACCAAACAGTGAAGATTTTTTTAATTTATGGAGAACCTGTCATATACATCGCACGGGACCCTAATTTCAGGCCGTAGGGTACCCTAATTCGAAGCGCGGGGTACCCGTGCTTGCAATGGTAGGGGACCCGTGCTTTTCAGAGATCCGTGTCGAAGTGTAGGAGACTCGTGGGGAAAGCGCAGGGGTCCACGGCAATGGGCCTGTGCTTTGTCTTGCTGGAGACTCTCGAAGCATAGCATGGGACCCGCACGCATAAGCACGGGACCCATGCTTTCTAGCATTGGAGACCTGTGCTATGCTGCGCTGGGGATCGGTGCGCGCCACCGCGGGGACCCTCGCAACATAGCATGGGACCTGTGCTTGCCGCCGATTTCAATCTATCGACACAGCTGCTGTGGAATCTCATCAAGAGACAGACGTAGATTCACAATCCTGAGGAGCTTTGGATGGTCCTCGGAAAGAAATCGCTCCGTTTTTTAAAATTGGAGTATTGCCTAATCACGGAGTTGAAGTTCGCAGCCGAATCGGATTTGTTCCAAAGGGACGAATTTTGGCATTGACATTTCCCCAATCGATCAGCGGAGACGATTCGCTTGTCGTACGTTGAGCAGCGGTTCGAGGAGTTGGCTGCCAACGTGGTGCGCGTCGACAATGAGAAGTTGAAGTTGGCGAACCTCTTGTTTGCGGGGTACGTCTTGCTGCCCCGATGCTTCGAGAAGGATAACTCCTTTCTTTCTTGGATCATTTATTTAGTCGAAGACTCGGCGGCCTTCGACCGTTACCCTTGGGAACCGTGGCTTTCAAAGCAGCTATACGATCGCTGCAACGAGATCTAAAGGAGGGTAAGGAGAGTAAGCTGGTCAGTGGATTCGCACATCCACTTCAGGTTAGGGTTTTATCTTTGAAATGATCTTGTGAGGTTAGGATTTCGTCTGCTTGCTAAGATTATTTTTATTGGTCTTCAGATATTAGCGTACGAATGTGTACCACGCCTCGCTGAGCGCTTCGCTCAACTTAGGGAGTTGGAGCACGCGAGGCCGCGTATATGCCGGTGGGTCACAAATCCATGGCCTCGGAAGGGATGTCCGACGATGTGGCTATTGTCAGTGTCGTGCGTGGGTTCCCTATGCAAGGGCTATTAATGCCGACCGGAGAAGAGACTCGGACAGGCTATTTCTAGGAAAACGAGTTCAACGTCGGCGCGCCACACAATGTGTATGATAAGATGGCGACCCTATCGATGGACGGAGTGGTAGCAATCGAAGCCAATTACGAGGCCGAATTCGTCCCCCAGCTCTCTAACAGATCACGGCAAGACGAAGAGAGGGGCATGGGCTCTGACTATGTGTGGCCGTCCATTCACGGAGCTGAATTTCATACGCCGCCAAGATCGCCGCCACAGGCAGGGCCATCGCACGGGTATGGATATCCATCTACGGAGCAGTTAGACGAATTTTCACACTGCGTGGACCGGCAGTTCGACGAATTTGGGGTCGGTTCGACACTCTTAGCGGCGGCTTCGACGCGCTTAGTGACAGTTTTCGCAATTCCAACAAGATTACAACCGACACTCCGAAACGTACGAGGAGCGGTGGGACTCGATGCAAGGGTTGGGCGAAGGCATCAGAGGAGTTGCGCATGGGGTACAAGATCTGCGGGACAACTGGACAAGTTTCTTCGGTGCAGGAGCACATACCGACGCCCACCACTTTGGTAGTCCACAGACTAAGGCGTCGTATTACGACGTTGGTAGTTCACATACCGAGGCACCGTATTACGACGGTAAGTATCTTTATCCCTAATTCAGATTTAATTTACGGGCATAGCTTACAATTTAATATGCGTCAGGGATGACCGAGCCGAGTTCGACTGGGTGGGATCAATTGGTGAGGTCGGATCTACCCAGTTGGAGCACGTGGGGATGTTCGGGCAGAACGTACGACTGGAGCTCTTACGTTCTACCGCAAGGGGACGATGAAGTCGACGTGCAGAGCGATCGTTATTGTGAGGTGGACCCATCTACTTGGAGGAGGACAACGGCCGTGACGGAGGAGCTGACGCTGCCAACGTCGGCCGTGGCGGAGGATTCGACGCACGCAGACAAGGGAAAAGCTGTGGTTGAGGTGACCCCGGAGGCGCTGGTCGAGGCGACCCCAGAGGCGCGGCGGCAGCAAAAGCCTTCGAAGTTTAAGCTGACGCCGTATACAGATTTCCCGCCGAAGACTGCTGTAAAGGCTCCAAATCTTTCGGCGTTTGAGCGGCATATCAATTTCGAGGTAGAGAAATATTGGTTCATCATCGAAAAGCACGTTTTAACGCTTAAGTCGATATGCGGTGCTAAAGTCAACGGCCGGCTCGGACAACACAACCCTCAGTGGCTCCAAAATCTTGCCACTGCCGGTACGCCAGTCAATGATATGGTACGTGTTACTTTACCACATACTTTTGCGCTTACTTGAATATCTAAAATAACGGTCTATATTTTATTGCAGCACGTTGATGAATGCATCTCTGGGATCCTCCACATGCAGAGATATAGCAAATCGTGCACGCACCATGTGGCGTACATGCCCCAGAGCTTTAAGAAGCTAGTCGATGAGCGAGGGGTGTTAACTATCACAGGGAAGGCAGCAGGAAAAGTGTTAAAGCAATTGCTCCCATACGCTAGGGGAGAAGATGAAGAGTAGAAGAACACGTCGTGGGATATAGCGACCCACGCTGCCATCCCTATTCGTACGCATGACCGATGGGCGTTGTTCGTTGTTGATAACGCAGCGAAATTGTTCACCAGATGACTCTGGTGCGCCCCCTGACTTCGATTGACACTATATCGCGATGACGTCAACAAACTTCTCATCGTGCTCCCGGCGATTTTCAAGGAGCTATGGGTGATACAACACCTCCCCTCCAAGGGCAAGAGATGGCCAGCGGATTGGTGTCGCGATTTCAGGAGACAAAATTCGTAAGTTTTCATGAAATGTTGCGTTTTATTTGTCATCGTGTTCAAAAATACGTGTTGGATATGGTTTTCAGTGGAGAAGATGGCGTGGCAATGTTGCGGGCGGCAATATCGCTGATGATGAACAAAGACGACGTCTCCCGCATGACACAAATTCATATGAGGGATTTCGAAAATTCCTCGCTATCTCTATTTCGAGGAATGATTGGGACACATTTTTTAAGTGTTGTTTGTATTTTAATTGTTGTATATAAGTTTTGGTGTTGAATTTTTCTGTGTTGAATTTTTTCGTTATGATTCAATTACTTTCGTTATTATAGAATTTTTTTCGTTATGATTAAATTTTTTTCGTTATGATTATATCGAAACTTATATATATTTTGGCAAAAACAATTAAAAGCAGTGTTGTTTTTCACATCGAAACTCTACATCAGATTTGACATTACTGTTATGAAGCTGACAATATCACAGTAAAAGTAACAGACAATAATTGACCAATAATTGTTGACTAGTCGAGTATAATTCCCGCACGGGGCCGGTCTGATGCGCATGGACCAAACTTATGCGCACGGGCCCAAGCACTTAAGCAGGGGTCCCCGCACATGAGCATGGAACCCTGCTTGAAATCACGGGTCCCTCGCGTGGTAGCAGGGGTCCCGAGCATCCGATGCGCGTCAGCTAGCGCGGGTCCATTGACCATGATCCCCGGGCCACAGAGCTCATGTACGAGGACCGTGCGATTATTTTCGTGATTTTACAGTAGGTTAAATAATTTGACACGTCAAATACTAGCAAGTGTAC
Source organism: Craterostigma plantagineum (assembly GCA_027422505.1). NCBI lineage: Eukaryota > Viridiplantae > Streptophyta > Magnoliopsida > Lamiales > Linderniaceae > Craterostigma > Craterostigma plantagineum. The sequence goes on along the minus strand of JAPQWV010000019.1, from coordinate 6,818,180 downwards.
TAGGTCGTGCAAGTAGTAAAACGGACGAAGTCCGAGTATCGATCCACGAAGACAGCTTGATTAATTCCAAGATATTAAACCTAATTCTAATTTAGACTAAGAGACTTTTTATATTTTTGATGATTTAATTAAAAGAATTAAAAGACGCAAATAATAAAATAGACGCAAATAAAATAGATGAGATAAAAATCAATTAAGGACGAACGTGATCAAGGCACATACTCGGCACGGATTAATCCTACGTATTCATGCAATCAATATTTATTTAATCAATATTAACTAGTCAAGGTAGAAATTCCTAATATACGCGCTACCCGTTATTCACGTAACTAGCGACCCTATGCAATAATGATCAATCTATATATTTCTATGAGACTGCAATCACCTCACACGCCTTCCGCTTTATGAATTTCCCCGAGTTTAGACGCTTTCGGCGCCTAAGGTCTCGAAAACCACACGTACGAAACCGAATTCCATCTCTGGTCGGTTTTACGCCGCAGTGTCCTATATTTATTATTCTAATCGGTCTAATCACTTTTTCAGTCTCATAAACCAATCAAAAATCATGCACATGGTGATCAAGCATACGCAAGCATTAAACTCAAATATAGAACACGTAACTAAATTCATACGATTAAATAAAACACGAATAGCATTACTACGAATTCATAATCCGGCCTAATACGGCCTCAATCACAAGAAAACTTAAGCTAGCATATTGATAAAAGCACAAAATATTAAATGTCGATAATAGAGAGGGAAAATAGAACTTCGCTTATCACGGAAAGAACGCCCCGCAAGTCGTCGCGCTCTTTATTTTTATTTTCGGCCGCAAGGTTTCTTCGTTGCCGTAGTTTTTCTTTGCTCTTCTCTTTTTTTATTCGCTGCCCCCGATCTCTTCCGTCAAAAGCCCCCTTTTTTTGTTCTCAGTCGCCTCCTATTTATAAATGTAGTAGCCGACTTAATTCTTCAAAGATTTGATTCCCTTTTGATTATTTTGACCAACTCTTTGATATTTTAATATTTCCTTGCGTGATTCTTGGCATAAGATATCCTATTGCCTTATTTGCTCTTCACTTCACGTCATATATTGCCCAAAATAATAGCAAAATCTGGTATATTGCAGGGCTGCCCCGAATAGAGTAGAAAATTGCAAGAAGCTCCCAGACGATTCAAATCATTCAAAAAGTGCCCTTATTTTGCTTTCGTCAATCTCGTTTCCTCAGACATCTGTCAAAAATTAAATCTGAACATAAATATAGGATATCGAGGAAATTTTAGGTAAATAACGATCGAAAACACGCTTTTACGGGGTAAAAATAATATAATTTCCTAACTTATCAACAACCCCCAAACTAGCTTCGATCGTCCTCGATCATAAAAGCGGAATAAAACCAAATCAAGTTAGGATTATAGAACATCTAGCAATGAAATTCTCCTGTTTCATCTCAGACAACGTAAAAGCATATAAAGTCAGGATAATCATCAGCTAATGAACGATCTAGTCAAAACATGAAGCATGAGGTAATAGTCGCAATCTTATCATAGCATGAAAGACATTTCTAGAATTATACCACGCATCAATCCACAACTCTCACAAGGATCGCTCAAGTCGCTCGAAGTGTTTTTCAAAGGGATCTGTATAAAGACGCTCAATGCACGACATGAAAAGATATTACTCTATGCTTGCAAATATATCACACCATAGTCATATAATAGAGTCATGCACGAATCAAAGGGTCTTTCATCAAGGGTTATAATGGGGCTCGGGTTTTGTAAGGTGCGTCATATGGAAAAGTGAGCTAAAAATATCAAACGTGTCAATCATCGAATCGCTCTTCTAACCACTTATTTTGCTCTTCTAACGTCGTGTCTATTTTTCACTCGACTCGTCCTTTTTCCTTTTCTAGCTCTTCTCGCTACTTTTCTTTTTCTTTTTCTTTTTTTTTCGCCTCTTTTTTTTTTCGAACCAGCCCCTCCTATCATTTTCTTTTTGTACGTCTTATCGAAGAGAGAGGTTTCTAGTCCGCTGCAATATTACGACGAGAGATCTATATCATAGGACGAGTTCATAACTAACATGCTTCGATGATTTGCTCCTTCTCAACTAACAAGCCATTTTTCACGATATCGATAAATTACCACGTTGATACGGGTCGTATAGGCTAGATATGAGGCAATCAGGCTAAATATCTGGGCTCCAAATCAACAAATAAGTCAAATAGGCTCAAAGGGGCTCACTAAGTGGTAATACGTAAGGTAGGGAAGTATTTAGGCTAATGACTCAATCCTAGTGCCCTTCTCATTTTCGCACACAAAAATCCATATAGTAACCATTGACATGCATAACAGAGCAAGTTCGAAAATATTCAGTCCATGCGTGTCACACAAGAATAAACACCGAGCATAATGAGTTGCTCTGAATTCATCTCTGAAGGCTCAAAAACTCACATGTATAACTGGATTTGTGCTTCATGATACGCGATACTCTCCTAAAGCAGTCAATATAGCCAAATAATCATGCTAATATCACGAATGCAACATGTAAGACTATCTCACTCAATTCATCGAATCATATCACGACACAGTAAAATTTTAAAATTTTCATCATTGACAGGAGATTCCACAGATGACGTTCAAATCGCAACCTTTACCAGTTCTACCCACTAAAAAGACCGAAACACATCGATACCTAAATGCATGTGTCACATCCCACCCCCAAACTAAATAGCACATTGTCCTCAATGTGTAAATTAAAAGCAAAGAAAGAGTAGAAGTGACACTGCCCCGAATTTTACGTCGATCGATGTAGAAGACTTTGTTGATTCGCAGTAAGCAAGCAACAATCGCGAAAGGGCAACCTCCAAACTAGTCATGAGCCTGCGAGAAAACGTGACTAGGTGGCACCGTGAGAGCGAGTTTTATTAGATGAAAAATAATAATAAAAAAATACTTAGAATAATAGGACTAAATATAAATATATGCATCAATAATACTTGGGTTGCCTCCCAAGAAGCGCTGTTTTTAAAGTCGTTAGCTCGACTCTTGAGATGATCAGGGTGGTTGGTGTCTAGGCTTGCTTTGTTGCTCTGGAGGTCCTTCAGCTCGCTGGTATTCTCTCCAGACGAGGTGTCCCTGAAAGGCACAGAACAACTAGAAGCAGAAAAGTTAGAAATTATGGGTTCCACAAGATATACCGATGTTGTTCCGCCAATTTTCCCTTCGTCATACAGCTTTAGCCGTTGTCCATTGACTTTGAGAGAGTCTTTTCCGTTCATAAGGATTTGCATTGCTCCGGATGGAAAGACTTGCTCTACTATATAGGGTCCGCACCACTTACTCTTTAATTTACCGGAAAATAGGCGTAGCCTCGAATTGAATAAAAGGACACGATCGCCGACTTTGAACTCCCTTTTAATGATTTTCTTGTCATGCCACTTCTTTGTTCGCTCCTTATACAACTAAGCATTTTCATAAGCATTCTGGCGAAATTCCTCCATTTCGTTCAGCTGAAGCAACCTATTTTTACCTGCTTCGGAACAATCAAAGTTAAGCTTTTTAATAGCCCAATATGCACGATGTTCTAACTCAACAGGTAAATGACACGTTTTTCCATAGACTAGACAAAAAGGCGAAGTCCCTATAGGGGTTTTATATGCGGTGCGGTACGCCCATAGTGCATCATCTAGCTTCAACGACCAATCTTTCCTTGAGGCGTTCACCGTATTTTCCAAGATCTGCTTAAGCTCCCTGTTGGAAACCTCCACCTGTCCACTAGTTTGAGGATGATACGGGGTAGACACTTTATGCTTAACACCATACTTAGATAGCAAATTATCAAACAATTTATTGCAAAAATGTGTACCCCCATCACTAGTTATTGCCCGTGGTGTACCAAAACGACTAAATACATGCTTCTTAAGAAAACGAATGACAACTCGAGCATCATTAGTTCGACATGCTTCAGCTTCTACCCACTTAGACACATAATCGACCACAACTAGAATATACTTATTAGAGCATGAAGTAGGAAACGGACCCATAAAATCAATGCCCCAAACATCAAATAACTCTACTTCTAACATGACATTTAAAGGCATCTCATGTCTCCTAGATATAGTACCAGTACGCTGACAACGATCGCATGAAGCTACGTATGCATGGGCATCCTTAAAAAGAGTGGGCCAGAATAAACCTGATTGAAGTACCTTAAACGCTGTTTTTGTTGGTCCGTGGTGTCCACCCGTCAAACCAGAATGACAATGAAATAAAACAGAGCTTACCTCATCGATGGGAATACATCGTCGAATTACCTGATCAGAGCAAATTTTATATAGGAATGGATCATCCCACAGGTAGTGTTTCGCATCAGAGAGAAATTTCTTCTTCTGATGAAAACTCAAGCCTGTGGGAATCTCACCTGTAGCAGCATAATTTGCAAAATCCGCGAACCAAGGAAGTGATGTATCAATTAAAGCAAATAATTGTTCGTCAGGAAAATAATCGTCAATAGGTAACTCCTTATCGTGCTCATGTGAGTTATCTAACCTAGATAAATGATCAGCTATCACATTCTCAACACATTTTTTATCACGAATCTCTAAGTCATACTCTTGAAGTAGTAAAATCCAGCGAATCAACCTAGGCTTAACATCTTTCTTAGCAAATAAGTATCTAAGTGCAGCATGATCAGTGTAGATGATTACCTTATTCAACACTAGGTAAGAATGAAATTTATCTACTGCAAATACCACGGCTAGTAACTCTTTCTCAGTGGTAGCATAATTTCTCTGTGCATCGTCCAGAGTTTTACTAGCGTAGTAAATAACCTGGAATACCTTATCCTTGCGTTGTCCTAGAACCGCGCCTACAGCACCATCGCTAGCATCGCACATCAATATAAATGGGAGTGTCCAGTCTGGTGCGACCATCACTGGGGCGGTGGTGAGTTTCTCTTTTAAGGTTCGAAAAGCCTGCAGACAGTCATCAGTGAAGTTAAAAATAGCATCTTTAACAAGTAAATTAGATAATGGCTTAGCTATTTTTGAAAAATCCTTTATGAAGCGTCGATAGAATCCTGCATGTCCCAAGAAGCTTCGAACTCCCTTCACTGACGTGGGTGGTGGCAACTGCTCAATCGCGTCAACCTTGGCTCGATCCACCTCAATTCCTTTGTGCGATATCTTGTGCCCGAGAACTATACCTTCCTGTACCATAAAATGACACTTCTCCCAATTTAACATAAGGTTAGTCTCTTCGCATCGTGATAGAACGGATGCTAAATTATCAAGGCATGTATCAAACGTAGACCCAAATACAGAAAAATCATCCATGAATATCTCCATAAACTTCTCAACCATGTCATGAAAAATAGCAAGCATGCATCTCTGAAAAGTAGCTGGTGCATTACATAATCCGAATGGCATACGTCTATATGCAAAAGTACCATAAGGACAAGTAAAAGTCGTCTTTTCCTGATCCTCAAGTGCAATAAAAATCTGATTATAACCTGAGTAATCATCTAAAAAGCAGTAAAACTCATGTCCAGCTAGTCTTTCTAACATTTGATCAATAAAGGGAAGGGGAAATGATCCTTACGGGTGGCATCATTCAATTTCCTATAATCTATGCATACACGCCACCCTGTAACAGTCCTCGTGGGAATCAATTCATTAGAGGCATTCTTTATAACGGTCATACCTCCCTTTTTAGGAACAACTTGGGTCGGACTAACCCACGCACTATCAGAGATAGGGTAGATAATACCTGCGTCCAAAAGCTTAATTACCTCCTTTTCACCACTTCTTGCATCGCTGGGTTTAGGCGTCTCTGTGGTTGTGCGACCGGCTTGTAAGAATCTTCCATCAAAATCTTGTGCATGCCAACGGTCGGGCTTACTCCCTTGATGTCAGCAACCTTCCATGCGAATGCTCGTTTGTGTTCTCTTAGCACCCTCACTAGCTTTTCCTCCATTAGATCTGTCAACGTGGAAGAAATAATCACGGGTAAATTATCAAGAGCGCCAAGGTAAACATATTTAAGGTGACTAGGTAAAGGTTTAAGTTCTAAAATCGGAGGGTCCTCTATTGATGGTCGAGGTTGTATGGCTGATGATCGATCTAGCCGCTCTACTTTTGGCTTGGCCGACCTCCGATGAGGTGGGTTCGCTTCTAAGCTTGCTACGGTATCGGCCATCTCCTCGGACTTGTCTCCGACTAGGCATGCTTCCAAGTTTTCCTTATTCCTGTAAGTTTTAAAATACTCCAGAGCACATGCGTCAATACTATCAATAAAGGAACAAGAATCATCATCTGGAGGGTGTTTCATTGCTTTATAAACATCAAATATAACTTTCTCATCCCCAACCTGTAGGATGAGCTTACCATTACCAACATCAATAAGGGCTCTTGCCGTATTCAGAAACGGTCTTCCTAAAATAAGAGGCATGTCTGTGTCTTCTTCCATGTCTAGTACCACGAAATCGGCTGGGAAGTAGTGCTCTCCAACCTTCACTAATACGTCCTCCAATACTCCTCGTGGGTATTCGATCGATCTATCCGCTAGTTGGAGGATCGTAGATGTAGGCTTTGGCTCACCAATCCCTAGCTTTTTCACAAGTGAAAAAGGTAACAAGTTAATACTTGCTCCTAAATCACAAAGAACATTAGTAAATGATAATGAGCCAATAGAGCAAGGAATAGAAAAACTCCCCCTATCTTTGAGCTTTGGTGGTAGCTTCCTCTGTAACACTGCAGAGCGCTCTTCGTTAAGGGCTATCGTGCCATATTGCTCTAGCTTGTTCCGGTTTGATAGCAACTCCTTGAAAAATTTGGCGTATTTCGGAATCTGCAAGAGAGCTTCGCAAAAAGGGATGTTAATTTCTAACTTCCTAAAAATATTAATAAAGCGCTCGAAGTTCTTATCCGGTTTTCCCCTTCGTAATGCCGCGGGATATGGAGGTCGAATCTTGACTGGTGGGAGTGGGTCGACCTTCTTTTCCACTGCGAGAGAATCTAGCTCGGTCTCCACTTCTTCATCCCGCTGGTCCTTCCTGTGGCGTGATGAGTTGCGTCTTTGGTCGTGACCTTGCTTTCATCGTCGTTTTCGGTCTCCTTTGCTTCTTCTTCAACCTTGGTCTCCTTGGTTGATTCAAGCTTCTTCCCATTTCTCAGCTGAATGGCCTTAACGTGCTCTCGAGGGTTCTTTTCAGTGTCGCTTGGGAGTGTGTCTGGCTTGCGCTCGGACATTGAATTTGTTAGATGCCCTATTGTAGTCGCCAAATTTTGTATTGTGTCCTCTATCTTGTTGAATCGTTCGTCTATCTTACGACTCTGATCGCCTTGATAGCCCGCCAATTTCTCAAATGCTATCTCCCAATCAGCTTTTTGTTTTGTTGGTGGCCCACTCTGTTGATTTTGAGCTTCTGGAGGCTTTAAGTAGTGCGAGTTTCCGTACGACAAATTCGGATTGCCTCGCCAGCTTGGGTCGTATGTGTTGGAGTACGCATTCTTTTGCCTATTGTGGATGTAGTTCACCGCCTCAGGGTCCATGGAGTGTATTTGGTCTAACCTTTTATGTATGGCTTCGAGCTGCGCCTCCAACGAGCTACTTATCTCATGTACTCCAGTCGTCCGTCGGTCCAGGTCATGCTCACTATATCTGGCGGGGTAGGCTGCAACTCGCTCGATGGCCTCGAGTGCTTCCTCGTCGCCTAACTCCATAAAGTTTCGTGTGCATCCGCCGTCGACGATCCTTTTATTTGGCGTGCTCAGTCCTAAGAAAAATGACTGCATCTGGACGCTCAGGGGTATGCTGTGGTTCGGGCATTGTCGCAGAAGGCTCTTGTACCTACTCCATGCATCGCTCAGAGATTCGCCACCTTCTTGTTTGAAGTTTACTAACTGGCTCCTAATTTCGCTGGCCCTTGACAGTGGGTAATATTTGCCCAGAAAGCACTCCACTAGTTGCTCCCAACTAGTGATAGATGCATGTGGCAATGACGAGAACCATTCAGAAGCCTTACCTGTCAAAGTAAAGGGAAAGAAAGTCAGTTTTATCACTTCAGTAGAGACGCCTGGATACTTAATAGTTCTGCAAATTTGAGTAAATTTTAAAATATGTGAATTTGCGTCCTCGTTTGTAAGCCCATGAAACTGTGCTGAGCCCGTCACCATCTGTATAGTAACGGGTTTAATCTCAAAATGATTATTTGGTCCCGGAGGTATGGCAATCGGGTCGCTGTCATCGAAAATTCCTGGAAGCGCTCGACTTAGTAAAGTGGGCCGTGGAGGAACCATCTGTTCTTCCTCGTGTTCTTGATTGTCCATTCTTAGTCTACGATTTCGATTGTTACGCCGACACGTCGCTTCGATTTCTGCGTCAAATAGCAATGGTACGTTTCTCGAGCTTCGTGTCATGCACTAATAGGAATTGTCTGCAAAAGATGAAAAACCAAAGTAAGCGAATTGGCAAAAATAGTAATAAAAAATAATAATAATAATAATAATAATAATCGAGAAATAAAACGTCTAAACTAAAACTCAGAATAAATCCTAAAATTAATAATATAGCTATCCCCGGCAACGGCGCCAAAAACTTGACACGCTCAAATACTAGCAAGTGTACTAGGTCGTGCAAGTAGTAAAACGGACGAAGTCCGAGTATCGATCCACGAAGACAGCTTGATTAATTCCAAGATATTAAACCTAATTCAATTTAGACTAAGAGACTTTTTATATTTTTGATGATTTAACTAAAAGAATTAAAAGACGCAAATAATAAAATAGACGCAAATAAATAGATGAGATAAAAATCAATTAAGGGCGAACGTGATCAAGGCACATACTCGGCACGGATTAATCCTACGTACATGCAATCAATATTTATTTAATCAATATAAACTAGTCAATGTAGAAATACCTAATATACGCGCTACCCGTTATTCACGTAACTAGCGACCCTATGCAATAATGATCAATCTATATATTTCTATAAGACTGCAATCACCTCACACACCTTCCGTTTTATGAATTTCCCCGAGTTTAGACGCTTCCGGCGCCTAAGGTCTCGAAAACCACACGTACGAAACCGAATTCCATCTCTGGTCGGTTTTACGCCGCGGTGTCCTATATTTATTATTCTAATCGGTCTAATCACTTTTTCGGTCTTATAAACCAATCAAAAATCATGCACATGGTGATCAAGCATACGCAAGCATTAAACTCAAATATAGAACACGTAACTAAATTCATACGATTAAATAAAACACGAATAGCATTACTACGAATTCATAATCCGGCCTAATACGGCCTCAATCACAAGAAAACAAGCTAGCATATTGATAAAAGCACAAAATATTCAATGTCGATAATAGAGAGGGAAAATAGAACTTCGCTTATCACGGAAAGAACGCCCCGCAAGTCGTCGCGCTCTTTATTTTTATTTTCGGCCGCAAGGTTTCTTCGTTGTCGTAGTTTTTCTTTGCTCTTCTCGTTTTTTATTCGCTGCCCTCGATCTCTTCCGTCAAAAGCCCCCTTTTTTGTTCTCAGTCACCTCCTATTTATAAATGTAGTAGCCGACTTAATTCTTCAAAGATTTGATTCCCTTTTGATTATTTTGACCAACTCTTTGATATTTTAATATTTCCTTGCGTGATTCTTGGCATAAGATATCCTATTGCCTTATTTACTCTTCACTTCACGTCATATATTCCCCAAAATAATAGCAAAATCTGGTATATTGCAGGGCTGCCCCGAATAGAGTAGAAAATTGCAAGAAGCTCCCAGACGATTCAAATCATTCAAAAAGTGCCCTTATTTTGCTTTCGTCAATCTCGTTTCCTCAGACATCTATGGAAAATTAAATCTGAACATAAATATAGGATATCGAGGAAATTTTAGGTAAATAACGATCGAAAACACGCCTTTACGGGGTAAAAATAATATAATTTCCTAACTTATCAATTTCGAACTTTGCTTGAGCCTCCATGCGAATGTAATACGTCATATAATATCATAGCCCACAAAAGTATGGTCATTTGCAATAATAGATACGATTTATCGATTGTTACATCCTAATGGCATCACCAACGTAAGACAAGTTATTCTGAAGTAAATTTGCTCAATTATTGTGACATCTAACTAATTCACCAACGTCACATTCAAAACAATAACCAAACAGTGTAATTGTTTTTGTATACATTAACGACTTAAGAGTAATTTTTTGGTCAAGATTAATTTTTTCGTTAAGCACATTTTCGTTAAAATTAATTTTTTAAAGTTTTAATATGTACAAATTACATATATACTATAATTACTGAATACCTTTTTAAAAGCCGTGGCTTGCTTTTTACACATCGAAAAGCACATCAGATTTGACAAGGCATTATGACACCGAAATCAAAGCTGACATGTTTCAGACAAATAACTAACCAGCCAATATTTCAAAAGTAATTGTCTGCAAAGAAAGACCATTGATTATAAGTATTAGGGTTTACAAAATGCATGGGGGGCAGGATCAAACTTATGCGTTGGGAACCAAGCAATTAAGCACGGGTCCTCGCACATGCGCATGGGACCCGTGCATGAAATCAAAGGACCTTTGCTCATAAGCACGGGTCCCGTGCATCCAACGCGCATCAGTCGGGTCCACTACGCATGAGCATGGGACCCGTGCGTGAAATCAAGGGACTCCTGCGCTTACTTTCATATACTTCGTCCTATAATGCCTCCGAAAAATAATTCGTCCCACAATTCATATCATAACACTCATAATTACGTACAATTACATTATAAATCATTACGTTAATCTAAAAAAATATCATTACATAACACTCATAATTATGTTCTGTTATATTAGAAAACCCTAAATTTAGAGGTTTTACCTCCTGCTAAATTCACCAACAGAAAGGAAACCTATTTTTCTGTGGTCTCCTACGTTGTCTCTCGTGAGAACGTAGCAGCATTTCAACACTTCTTTCAATGTATTCGGACACTGGCCATATAGTACCGTCGTAAGCTAACTTCCACATTTCCAAGCTTAATAAGGGTGAACTAGTGAACCCACATCGACGTTGGCATAACCACAAGCAGCAATCGCGTGTGGGCAAGGAATTCGGTCGATGTCTAACATCTTACAGCTGCATGTACGCAACCCTAGATCGACGAACTCGTTCACCTTGTGGCCGTGTACGTTATATGTTAGACGCCCAACTTCCGACACATGAAATCTTTGCGACCCAACAAAATTTTCGCGGAGGATCAACTCGACCTCCGGCGTAAACGACGTCGAATTCGCAGCAATAGAAGCTTCGCATGCTCTTCGATGCTTGCTGAACCAAGCTGATGTTAATCGGTGAATCGAACCCAACAATCGTATAATTGGAAATTCTCTATCCGCGCGTAGAGCTGCATTTATCGACTCTGATCCATTGGTCGTCATGATGTTATATCTCGATTTGGGACAATATGCCCTCGTACCGTTCCATTGCAATCTCGTCAAGATATCGACCCGCCGACTTGAATGTTGAACCCAGAGCTTTGTATTGTGCATCGCACTCGGCCTTGGTGTAGGCATTTGCTACCCGCCAGAAATAGGGCACGCACCCTTGTCCGGCGTTTTCGTCTTCAAATTTTGTTGAAAGTGCCACGCGCAGAAACCGTGAAACGAATTCGGAAACACAGTCGGAACGGCACTCTTTATACCGTGGTTTTGGTTAGAAATAATGACGAGTTCATTACTGCCCGGTACGAAACGACTCAATCTAGTGAGAAACCACGTCCAAGATTCTGTTCCCTCCGAGTCAGCAAGACCCATGCGAGCGGATATTGATGGTAATCGCCATCTTGCGCCGTAATGAGTAAAACTCCTTTATACTTATCCTTCAAAAAAATTGCATCGATAAATACGACTTTCCTCATGTATGTAAATCCCCTAACACATGTGCCGTATGCTAAGAACATACATTTGAACCTCCTTTCTTCGTCCATCTCTCAATCCGTGATGCTTCAACGTTTGCTTGCCTCAACGCATCCAAGTACGCTGGAAGGAAACCGGAACAATCGTCCCTATTACCGAGTAATTCGTCCGACGCTAGTTGCTTGCCTTTCCAAGCCTTGTAGTACGAGACATCTACTCCCCCATTCTGCATCATCGACATGATTGACTTGGGTTGCGGAATGTCTTTTGGACCGGTGAAATGTTCCAACAGGACTTGGGATACAACTGACAAACTTCCTTGCCGATGTCTACGGCGATGATGGGCCACCCTGCATGTGTGCTTGTCGTAGTACCTTCGTATTGAGAAAAAAAGGGAGTCTTTATCCTGTGCATCTCGTACTCGCCATGGGCATCCTTCGCTTGCGCATTTCACTATGTATATGGTTTTATATGACTGGACCAATTTGAACTCGAAACACGCATCAAGGGCTACTTTAGTGATCACGTTCTTGACTTCCTTCTTCTCCCGAAATTCCTTACCAACGAACAGGGCTTGAACCATCCCCAAATCCATACGTGCCGTCGTCCGCATGTGGAGAGTTATGCTCCGCAATTGTGACATGTCATCATCACTTTTCGAAACATAATGTTCCTCGGATTTTTTGAACGGATCATCTTCATTCTCATTTTGATTCTCGCACTGTCCGATTTGATCTTCTTGAAAACCCTCGTATTCGGAAAGATGGTAAGAATGGTAGTTAGATGTGTCGCCCATGTAACCCTCCACGGGATGGATTTCCTCATTGCATCGCACTGCTCTATTAGACCGACGTTGAAATTCGATTCGACATTAAGATGAGCTTGTGTGTGGCACTGACAAGGGCCGCTACCTCAACATGGAGCACGGGTCTAGACTGTGGACCACCAAAACCAAGGTATGCACGTCCGTAGTCATTCTCGATGTAGATGGATTGTGGGAAATAGTAAACTACGCTAGGCATATAGCTTAACGTGAGTTTGGAATTGTCGCTGCGTAGCGACAAAACCTTCACAATCCCGTTCTTCACGTCATCTAACGTGCATGTTTCCTCGTCGACCAAGATTGATTGCCATCTATGAGTAGGAAGAGGACACCACTTCGAGGTATTGTCCTCGCCAATTATCCACTAACCCTCGACTTGGAATACAATGTTAGTGATCTTCATGATTACCGCCTGCAATAGAAGTAAAATTTATTAGAACCGTAGCCCTACTTGTGAAAACTCTAACGTCTTACGAAACCCTAGTTTGTGAAAACTGTTTTCAAAAATGTTATTTCGGATGTTGTGTGTTTGCTAATGTGATTTCAAGATATAATTAAAACCCTAACAGCTTTCGAAAATCCTAAAAGCTATCGAAAATCCTAACACATAGCACGGGACCCCTGCAATGCAGCTCGGGACCCACGCAATGATGCGCGGGACCCCTGCTCAAGTGTGCAGGACCCCTGCTCTAGTCGCGGACGGCACTGATGCACTGGTCCTCAGCTCTCATGTGCGCGGGAGCAAGCCTAGTGCATGGGACCCATGACGTAGTGCGCGGGATCCATGCCCTAGTGCGCGGCCCATGCACTGATGCGCGGGACCTCAGCACCAGTGCCTGGGGCCCCTGAACTGATGCGCAGATCCCGTGCTCTAGCGCGCGGCCCCGTGCTCCAGTGAGCCCCCCCCCCCCCCCCCCCCCCGCACTGATGCCGGCACCCCGGCACCAGCGTGCGGGGACCGTGTAAAGATGCACGGGGCTCCTGAAGTTATGGACGAGGCCCCAGATCTAATGCATGGGGCCCTTGTAGATATATATACGGGTTCCATGAAGCATGACCACGAGTTTTGTCTTTCCGACTGGAAATTCGACACTCTCATGACCAAACATCATCTCTTTGACACAATCACGTAATTTTGAGGGTTAAAATTGGTAATTCGAAACGAAAAAACTTACTGTAAAGAGTTAGAGCTGGGTATTTCCTTCCAGACTTGTTTCGCAGACTTCGAGCTCGACTTAGTGTGACGAAAATGAGGCTGTTGTTTCTTAGAGATGATGAAGAAGAAAGGATGGATCGATCTGGATGGTTGTAGTAATTATTACGTGCTACTGTGCGTTTAAATGAGGTTTTGTTTCTTTTATATAGATACAGATCGTCTGTATGTATATTTATTTTTCTTTTTCTTTTATTTTTAGTTAATTAACGAGGGTTTAACGAAGATGGTTAACGGTTAATTAAAATGAAGGCCGTTGACAAAAAAAGGTCAACGGGGCTATTTTTTAACAATGACTGAGTCAATGGCTATATTTTTAAAAGACTCGGTATATTGCTTCGGGTTATTTATGTGTTAGTGTTTGGTAATGTCTGTGAAAATATATATTTATGTTCATTATTCTCGGCTATCGGCTATGTTTGATATAAAGATTACAACGTATAATTTAAAAGAAAATGTGCAATGATACTACAAGCGTATAATAATGTATCATGATCTTAAAAAGTGACTAGTTCTGTTTTTCCCATTTTTGTCGGTCTTCTGGGCCGGAAAGTTCAAGGATTGCCCAATACGTTTGGGCTTACAAGCCCAAATAATTTCCGCAATTCGAAGCGTTTCTTTCGAATTTAGTACAATAAAACCCCTGGGAAAAATGCTTATTTTGATGATTATACTATTTTTAGTTTTCAACCTAGTTGTCACGTAATCTTTCAATTACCTATACTCTTTTATACAGAGGTTAGGGTGTATAAAACAATTGGTATGTCTCGATTAATTAATCAGATTTTTTTTATATTAGTTACTATTAAAAAAATAAGAAAAACACTTATTAAATCACGTATCTTCTACAACCTCATAATAACTATCAAGTTCTATTTTTAGTATATTACTTATTGAGTACTGCTATGTGCTCACCTTGCGTGAGCACCTTCGTGAGTACCAACCACATCAACGCGCCAAATCAACATACAATGGAATTTTTTATTGATCTATAACCTACACATGGGATTAGTGAACCCGCCGTGAGTTGATTTGGCGTGTTGACGTGGCACAAAAAAAAAAAACAACACAACAGGTGCTCACGGATGGTGCTCACCACCATAACATTTCTCATTACTTATTAAAACTATGCAATAGTAATTAGTTTTATTATGCACACACTATGCTAGGTGTGTGATAAAAATAATAGTGCTACCTCCGTCCCGGTAACTTTTGTACATTTTACCAAATCAGGCGTCCCACTATCTTTTATACATTTTCATATTTAGTAAAAAACTATCACATACAATCAATATAATAACATTAAATATTTTTAAAAGACGTGTCACACATATACACTTTTCTTCCTCTATACTATTAAAATATTATATTTCTTAAAAACCGAACCCAATCCCAAGTGTCCATATATTACCGGGACGGAGGGAGTATCTATTAATAAAACAAAATCAGGTAATATTCGTAAGATGATGAAATTGAAATCTCACGGTAGATAAAAAGTTGTTGAATATCGCTGCACAAGAAAAAAAGCTGACGTGGCAGAACATGTCGCTTGTCATGAAATTGCGGGTCCACCTTTTACTCAGTGTAGATGTCGTTCTAATGCCGACATTCTGGTCCTAGGATTGTGCACCGTCAGATTCAGACACATCACTCTACATCGACGGCTACTGAGAGCCGTTGCTTTTCAGAGTACAACAGGTGAATAAGACAAAAAATACAGTAGGACCAATTAATTTCCTTTTCCATGTTTTAAATCATTGAATCTATTATCAATGTTTTTACGAGGTTTAAGATGCTTAAGAGAAGTGCATGCATTAGGTGTCATTCAATAGATTCAAAGATTTTTTATTTTGTTATTTACTAATTTGTTTTCTTTTTTCTTTTGGGTTATGATCGTTCATTATTGATGAAGGTAAAGGAAAAAGCTGGGAAGTGAAGAAACTTTAATTGGCAAAAAGCTGAAAAAAAAAAGTGGGGAAAAAAGGAAAAGGAAAACATTGGGATGCCGTTGACTTAATGCTCATTGATTCTAATGATGTGATGTGGCTTTGAGATGTGACAAAATTATTGAAAATCTTTTGCAATTCAAATAATTTTCATGAAATTAAATAACAATGTATTTATGGGTACCTTAATATTATTTCGCATACTAAATCTGTTTATGAATTGGACGGAAAACCTAGCGAAGACCGTACGTATTATATTGTAACTTATGACACACTAGTGCACAATTATGTTAATGTAGCTAATGGTTTATGAACTTACACCAACTATAGGAAAAGATTGTTGTTCCTAATTCATCTTAAACTTTAAATTTAGCTAGACATAGTGGTCCATAATGTTTTGTGGATTTTCCTTCTAAAGTAAACGTGCTTAATTTCAAAAGGATAATAATTTGCCACTCGAAAAAGATTGAGTTAATTAGATTAAACATGCCATGTCGAGATAGGAATAAAATCAAATCCAAGGTCATGGTGTTTAGCTTAAAGTGTGTTTTAGATAAGTTTTGAGGTTGGTGAGTGAATGTATGAGTTGCAAATGCTAAGTCAAGATTATCAAGCTAGAGTTGATATCATAACGTAGAAATAGCATGGGACCCTTATATAATAACAAGTTAATTCTCGATATTCCTTACCAAACATCGACATTGTAGAGGACGGCTTTGGATTCCTTTGAGTGATTTAATTTTTTTGTGCATGTATATGTGTGCGTCGACATTTATTTTCATTACACTAATTGTGTTGGGAGGTAAACTTTTCAAATAAGGTTAATTTTTACCATTTTTACAGCAAACTAAAGAGCATCTCCAACGGGATACTTATTTTTGTCTAAAACACAAAAATAGAGTACGTTTCTACTCCAATGGAACTCTATATTTCACTCAAATATTGTGTTGATTAGCATAGAAACTTTAGATCTAGAATACCCACAATTTTTAACACAAAATCGAGTTTTAGTTTCTATTTATTTATATTTATTTAATAAAATACATTTTTATTTTATAATGTTTGATATATTCTTATAATAATAATAATAATAAAAGCATTATTAATTTTTATTTAATGATATTTGCCTTTTAATTTAATCAAATTATACTTAAATAATATGTAATTTTATAATTTATATTTTTAATATTAATAATTATATTATATTGACTTTTTAATTTGTATAATAAAGTTTAATAAGTCAACTATATGATAGTAATATATAGGAATTTGATTTTTAGTGAAAAATAGAGTTAATGAGTTGGAGTGAAAACTAGTGTAGAAAATAGAGTTTTATGGGTTAGAGTAAAATCACTGTAGTAACTGTATTATTGTGTAATATTACCTGTATTTTTATATCATGGGATGGATATTGCCTGTATTTTTATATCATGGGTTGGAGATGCTCTAATAACAAAATTTAACTGCTTAATTTACTACATGAGAAATCTCCGAGGACAGCGCAGGGACGAAATGCATTTTTGTAAAAAAATCTTTGCCAATTCTAAGGTAAACCGCTAATTATAAAACGCATTCCACATAGATAGAAGATATATTCAAACTTCAAACCATGATGATAGTATCAATAACGCTGTCTATTGAATTAATACTTTCTCAATATCTGCTGTCAGATTATTTATCATTTAGTCCGTAATTTTCATGACACGAAAACATAAACTGAGTTGGCATAGCCCATTTTGATTTGAACATCACTATGTATGTTGTAACTACTGTATTATTTCGTCAACGTGATTTTATACATACTTGAAATAAATGTAGTATAATATAACTAGTGTTGTGACGTCTTTTTTGTACGGTAGTTGAGGTATAATAAATGTTTATATATTTAATATATAGTTATATATGTTTACAATAATTTTCCTTTAAGTAATCATAATACGTTCACATACCCCAGAAACCCTTTTTAGGGTTTTGTAGAAAAGGCCGTTCTTGATATAATTAAAATCTTATGGGGATTTTCTTTACTTGAAAAATAAAAATAAGAATTTGGGGCAGTGACAGAATTTGTTCAGAAATTGACCTCTTAAAGCTTTACAATTTTACAGTATAGAATAGAAAGGGATGGGTGGGGGTGGGGCGGTACCGATATACATACGTATAATTAATAATGTATAATCGATGTAATAATATGTATGTATTGTAACATATTCTTACAATAGCTGTAAAGTAAAAAACAAAACATCATCAGTTTCCAAGGTGGGGACCGACTCATAATAATGTAATACTATTCATCTCGTGCTTCACTCCCGCGGAATATTCTCATCAATTTGGTCGCCAAGAAAAAGATAAATCTGTATAGTGAACGATTAATATGTGATAACACTATTTTGTATTTTACGTACGATTTATCTAGAGTTAGAAGGGGAAAAAAAGAAGTGTATTAGCAAGTTATTGTGATTCAATTATTCCTTTCAAATGTATGTTTTCAAGAGAATTAAAGGTCAAATCTCTGCAATTAAAAAGATATCAGCAGTGTAATTAAGTAATGATACGAAAGCTTTATAAAGGCATGATTCTGAATTAAAAATTAAACTACTATTTTAATATATCTAATTAGTGTATTTACTTTACCCGTCACACTTGTCCGGGAATATGATCAAAATACTTTTATTGTAGGATGTACACCGCAATAATTGTATTAAATAAATGTTATATGAAGATCCCTTTTAATAACAGATTGAATATCACCATTGAAGTCTTTGGTCATGAACGATACCTCTCGGCTCTCATCATCCACCAATTAATTGACTAAAAATTTGACGCTCATTAATATGTATTTTTTGCATCCAATTTTGTTATTTGATTTATTTGAATATAACTATTTATAAATTCGTCATTCATGTATGTCCTCGTTATCAGCTTTATTCTTCGCTATGTTTATTGTATTTCTTGTTTTTTCTATTTTAAATTGGGTGGGCCGAAAAGCATATTGGACCGCAAATTGTTGGGGGAGGGCCACAAGCAAAAGGGGCCTTTTTTAGATCAATGTTTTCTTTGTAATATATTTATTATTTAATTGACATTATCATTGTATAAATTGACAAATGACATTTACTATATTAACTGTTTTAGCATTACTGAAAAGTCCAAATTTTGTAGTTGTAAAAGCATTTAAATGGAACAATATCATATGATTGGTGAAGAGATGTTGAGGTTGTCTTGTAGTGACTTCTCTTCCATATTTTAAATTAGTCAAATAGTTTCGTATCAACGTACGAAACTAGAATTATGAAAATGAAATAGTAAGATTGGATCTCATCTAAACTCTTGATTACCGTAATATATATTAGTTGGAGTATAGGGACTACCGCGCATTGCTACTTAAAAAAAAGGCTTAAGCTACTTTGATGATTCATTAGAACTACTGATATAGCACATTCAACGTATCTAAAAAAATATTAAATACATATTTGAATATATGATGTATATAATATAATGTTAAAATTTTCGTTTTAATATTTTAATCGTAAATTTGCTTCATGTGTTACTATAATAGTGTTTAAATTAATACTTAATAATTTTAAATTTTATTCATTAATGAAAAACTGGTAATTTACGTGAAATTGACAAACCAAATAGAAATTACTATGTAGTGGTAGTGGTGTATAATAGATAGATAAAGCCCGGAAACTATACTTCTTTATCATCAAGATAAAACTGGTTTAGTTGTGCTATTACTATGTCACATAAAAAGGGAAAAAAAAAAGAAATAAATCACGTGCTCAATATAGTACAAAAAAAAGCACCAAGACTTGAATCCTCTCCCAAGTTGAATAAATCTCCGGCATAGATATTATAGGAGATAAAGGGCAATAATAAGCAATAAACGCTTTACATAAGGAATATCGCAGCATTCTCAAGTCTCAATACATGAATATAGCATATTCATTTCTTCTCACTATTAAAAATCCATTAGTTTTTCTTTTTCTCACACATATCAAATTTCATTTTTTTTCTTTATGAAGAAGTGCTTCAAGCATTTTGACATATTGGTAAGACTGCAATAACAACATCCCTGAACCAACCGACTTTTTTTAGTTTATTACACACACACATATATATATATATATATATATATATATATATATATAGTAATGTTATGGTGCCCAGCTTGCGTTAGCACCAACCACATCAACGCGTCAAATCAGCATACAATGAGATTTTTTATTGATCTATAACCTACACATGAGATTAATGAATCCGTCGGGAGTTGATTTGGCATGTTGACGTGGCACAAAAAAATGCCACACAACAAGTGCTCAAAAGAAATTCCGTCGAAATTTGAAAATAAAAAATATATAATATTATAAATTTCGACGGAAATTTCCGTCGAAATTGATCATAACATTTATATATATATATATATATATATATATATTATATATATATATATATATATATATATATATATATATATATATATATATATATATATCCCACTAGCGTTTCTGTTTCTTGTTTAATTGTTGAAACACTTGCTCTCAGAACCATTCATTTCTGCTCAAGATTCCTCAAACTATAGCATCGTTATTGTTATCTGCTCATTGATAGCTCTTCCTTTATCTAACCTGAAAAACGAATCAAAAACACTTTCGTTTTCCCCTCAAAGTTCGACTTCAATTGTTTGTTTATAGTTTATATTTTCTTGGATTTTCCGACAGTAAAATAGACGGTTTCTTTATAGTGTTTTAATTTCATGGATCTTCGATCAGCAATGTTTACAGAAAAGACAGATTCAGCTGTAAAAGAAACCCTAGCGTGTATATGCTCAAGCTGTGGGTGGTGCTACGGAGTTTTCTGGGGCTTTCATCAGATGAATTCACTGTAAGTTAAATCTTTTTTTTTTCCTCCCAATTACAACCTTTTTAGAGTTATTTCTTCTTACATTTTCATCTATACTTCGTTCTTTACATGCTGTCTAGGCTTTTAAAAAGCCTATGTTCTCTGTAACTTAGAAATTGTCTTTTGCGGTTATTCTATTTTAAGCACCCTTTTCCACCGATATATACTGTTGAGCTTTAGTGATAAATGCTGCTAAACCATTACTTAATCAACTATAGCATAGTTTATTGAATTCTTTATTCCATTTCAGCTTTCTAACACTAAAAGATGCACACTTTGAACATCACATGGAAGCCCTTGCCGATGATATGCTGCTGCAAGTTCATGTGCTTGGAGGAGGGTAAAAATTAAGCCTATAATGATATTTGTTTTCTTTATAGCGTTATAATGTGCAGTGTAATAACTATATTCAGCATTTGATATACAGAGAAATAGGACAAACTGCATTATCTCAGAACCACAAATGGATATATTCTGATGCCCACCTTCAAATTCAAGACCATCAATCTCAGTTTTATTCTGAGTTCTTCAGCCAGTTCACTCTGGGAATCAAGGTAATGAATGAATTGCTCTTTATATATATACACACATATATACATAAATATATCTCAGTTTTTTTCTTTTATTTATATGTTATTTTCCTTGCAGACTATGGCTCTGATCTCAGTTGAACCGTGGGGAGTTGTTCAATTTGGTTCCACCAAGAAGGTAATGAAGCTCTCTTTCATTTCCAATTTTTGAAAAACCATATGATGATCTTTTATCTTTCGCAGATACCCCAAACTAGCGAATTTCCCGAACAAGTTAGACAATGGTTGTTCGAAGAACTCAACCAACCTTCCCAGCAAAAATTCCAAGGCCTTAATATTATTACAGCCGAACAAACCTCTCAGCAATATGGTTTATATTCGAACTCCTTCAATTCTTATTCACTCCTTACAACATCAGAAGATGATCATACTTTCGAAACCCTCGACGAGTTTTTTCGAGAGAATAATCATTGTTACGATTTCCCCGAGGATACTATTACAGCAACCGATGATCCCAGTAATCAGGTGCATAGTTTGAACGACTACGGAGTCGAAGCATTAGAACATTCTGGGACGAGAAATAGCTTATTTTCTAGGTTAGGTATTGATCACCTCTTGTATGGAAACAATGACAACTGCGGTTCTTTTTCTTCGAAGAAACAAAAGATCGATGACGGCCATTATTCATGGATTCGTGGGCAAGAGAAAGCTCAAGGCCGGCCCGCCTTCGATAGAAACCCTAATAGTAGAGTATGCGAAAATGACGGCATAAAAAGCGAAGCCCACATAGAGGAGCAAAAACAAGGTTCTATCATTACAGAAAATAATGCTGGTAAGAAAAGGGCTAAGTCATCATCATCGGGCGCAAAAAAACCTAGGCCTAAAGATCGCCAGATGATCCAAGATCGCTTAGCAGAGCTCAGAAAACTCGTCCCTAACGGCGAAAAGGTGAGCTATAATTAACCATAATAAGTCGAAAATGATAGAATAAGGTTCATACAATTTCAGATTATTGTTGAAAAGTCGAATTGTAACTTTTTTTTTTCGACAGATGAGCATCGACCGATTGCTGGAAAGGACAATCAGGCACTTGAACTACATGAAGAGCCTAACGAAGAACGCAGAAATACTGAGGAAAAGCGAAGATCACCGTAGGCCAAGAAATGACGTGCGGTCGTCGCCGGGGGCCACGTGGGCTTGCGAAGTTGGGGGAAATAAGAGCTTTGTATGTCCTTTGATCGTCGAGGACATTCTTACATCGCAAGGCCAACTTCTGATAGAGGTAATAATATGGGAAGAACAATACATAGTGGAATTACCATTACCATTTTCTTCTCTTTTCTCATGCAAATTAAAAAGAAAATTTCCTCCCAATATCTCGAGTTTAATTTCTTCACTTGCTATAGATCCTATACGAGGAACGTTGGGGATTCTTTCTAGAGATCGTAAGCGTATTGAGAAGCTTAGGTTTGGTTGTGCTCAAAGGAGTTATAGAAGATCGTGGAAATGAGATATGGGCTCGTTTTATAGTCGACGGCGGCGCGCTGGTAAAAAATTTCGATCGAAAGTCCTCTCAAGACATTTATTTATCTTACAATAACAATATTCACTTCTTTTTCAATCTTATGTTCATTTCATTACAGGGAAACCGAAGGGTAACGCGCCATGAAATCTTTAGTTCACTCATTCAACTTTTACAGATGGCTCAAGAAAATAATGCAAAGGACGACGATTATAGTAATAGCGTTATTACATCATCAGCTGCTGGGACATCTTTATTTTCGTTTCCAGTCAGCGTACGACAATGTTCTTGAATTTGTATCTTTGGTTTGATACGTATAATTGCATATCATTGTTTCGATTTGAACTTTGAATGATCGCTGATTCTTCTCTTGTTGGAAAAGAAAAATTCAGATATGGGCTCAACCCATTTAATATATTTAAATAAGCGACTGGCCCAAATACAATTTATGCTAAGCCCAGCCCATATCCATTTAAGTTCTTTCCACATTTCCCTCGTGTCTTCTTCTTCAATCCCAAATCGACAGCTAACACTTCGAACGCCACATTTACCGCACAGTGAATTCTCTTCAACTCCAAATTCATCTCCACCCACAACTGAATCAGCTCCACCCTTGTTCATGGCGGATCATCCTTGATAGTTATTGCACAGAGAAGGCTGAAATTCTCTGCTGATTCCTTTTTAATTTTTTCTGTTGGGGTTTTGATATGTCGGACGGCGTATTGACATCGGAGACGTCTTCACAGGCGTCGAGTTTCGACTCGAACGCTCGCATAATCTGTCGCGTGTAAGTTTCTCTTTTTCAAATCATCTTTTGTCTCTCTGTTTTCCTCTTGTTTTGTATTGAGAATTGTTGGGTATGGTTCTTGAAATTTTGAAATGCTAACCTTGATCAGAGCACTGAGCTCCACCCGAGAGATGATTTTGGTTTTTCGAAGTCCAATTATTTATTCATGGATTTTTTTATGCCTTTCTTCAGATGCGAAAAGCAGTTCTCGCAGTATACATGCCCTCGATGCTATACGCGCTATTGTTCCCTGCCTTGCTACAAGGTAGTAATTCAACTTTCTTTTAATCTCCCTCACAAAGTGTTTTTACAAACTGTACCAAGTTTATGTCTTTAGGCGAGAAATGTCTTTCATGTACTATGGTATCTCTTTTCAGGATTTATCTGTCACTATTAATGTCTGTTTTTCTGTCTCACAGTCCCATAGTCTTCGGTGTACCGAGTCTTTCATGAGAGAGAATGTCATGGAAGAGATGAAACTTGTGCAGCACGACGAAGGAACTAAGTCGAAGATGCTCGACATACTCAAACGGTTTCACGAGGAAGAAGAAGAGAATGATAGCATGGACGAAGATGGTATGTAATACTCTTGAATTAGATCATCAAGTCACAGTAAGAAACACTTGCAAGTTGCAATCTTATTGTAGCGAAATTCTTGCAATCTTCAAGCATATATCCTTATTGTTCTAATCATTGTTTTCAGAGACTGATTCATGTTTGTCAGAGGAGATTCTTCAGAAAGTTCTAGCTGGTATGTTGAAACCTTCATTTTTCATTTCTCAATAACTGGGCTTCATTCCTATTCCATAACCCCCGAAGAAATTTTCTAAACTTCTGCTTTTCGATAGGTGACGACATAAGCTTCAACGATCTTACCAACGAGGAAAAGAAACGTTTCAAGCAGGCATTAGCTTCTGGCGAGCTCAGCAAATTGATCGAACCATGGGAACCTTGGTGGTTAAAGCCTTCTGCAAAGCACATATCACTCTCCTCAGACGGAACACAACTAGTCCAACCCATCGAAAACGATTCAGACAACAATCAATCTGACGACATCCCTCGAGGTCCCGAAACTCCCTTATCCCCACTCAGCAAACTCACGTCATCTCCTCCCTCTCCTCAGCTATCAGCCCACCTCGTGGACATAACATACAGTTACTGTTTCACCCTTCGCCTCTACAACGGAGAATGGAGAACAGATCCCATAGAAGCATTCACTTCGTTGCTCACCGTATCTTCCGTGCTGGGGCAGAACGGGCAGCCTCAGACAGTGCCCGAAGCCTTAGCTCACTGCCTGGAGCAGACATGTTCGTCTCCTTACAAGCAAATGGGCGGCGGTCAGCAGTTGTGCGTGAGGCTCATGGAGGACGTTTGCTGTCTTCTTCGTCTGGGCAGCTCAGCTTTGATCTGCATGCTAAGCGATGCGCAGAGACTTATTCGGGCTTCTAAGAGGGATTTGAAATTGGAAAAACTCGACAAGTCGAAGAAGGTTGAGTTGAAGGGTATGCTTAATTCGACGGATCGGAAAGTTTACTTTATGATGTGTTGGGTAAATGAGCTGCCTTTTGGGTTTTGGTGTGCTTTGGGAGATGTTTTGGATAGAGAGAAATGTTTTGTAGCTGAGCATACGAATAGTTCGAGTGGTTCTTTGAAAGGAGAAGGGAATAGCGGTAATAGAGGAGGCAAACCTTTGATTAAGGAGCTTTAAGTGAGACTTTTTCTTATTGTAAGGACTATTTTGATTTGAGGTTGGAATCCTGTTTCTATATTTTGTTGCGAAAAGAAAAACCCAATTTTCGCTCATTTCGAAATTTTAAAATAGGAAAAAAAAAATGAAAAAATGGCGTCGCCCGGACTCGAACCGGAGACCTTCAGTGTGTTAGACTGACGTGATAACCAACTACACCACGACACCTTTTTGCTATCGTCAGTTATTTACCTAGTTAATATAATTACGGTTACGAATATAAAGAAAGAACAAAAGTCTGGTGAATGTTGCAGCCAAAACGTCACTGTCTCGGATCAAAAAAGGGGTAAGAATCTTAGTTTACCCAAAAAGAAGGATCTCTTTTTCTTTGGACAACGTGCGACTATTACATCTCTTTAGCTTTTATTTTACCAACATTTATTTAACCAACTTATATATAATGTGTGTACTAAACTTGAGGTAACATTTTCTGTTATTAATTTATGTAACATAATAACATAAACCAGCGCAATAAATATCTTCGCCATTCTCGAAGTGATTGAAGTTTGAAGCTACCACGTTGTCCAATCCTTAATTATCGGTAGGAGTTACATAATATGCACATATAAAATGTTATTTTACGTATATATATGTATGTAGCCTAGAAAAGAATCTACATTCAACATCGGGCCCATGCAATTAATTACGCTACGCATACAGCACAGCACATGCATCAACTTCACAAGCAAAGTCATAAATGTGTGTTTTTATTACCACTTCACCACACAATCTTACTCCCCAGCGTTTTCTTCTTATCATTTCCAACTATTTTCTTTGGCAGCTTCCAATAATGGCCTAAGAGATTCCTCCCAAGATTCACCACACAACCATCATCGTAGATCCAATTCTTAGCTTACAGATTATTCATCTAAAAACAATATGGAACAAGAATCTTCCCATCAAGAAATCACAGCCCCCCTAATCGGTAAGAAAATCAGATCTTTTCATTAAAATTCTTGAACACATGTCCGAAGAAATAACTTGATGCTGCTTATCCTACAGCGTCGAAATCCGAGAATCTGAAAAAAGATGGAGAACCGAGCACTTCATCTTCGTCATCGCAGATCGGAGACGAAGAGATAGAAAATTCTCCGATCAAGCAGGTGGCACTAACCGTCGCCACCACCGACGATTCATCCTTGCCCGTACTAACCTTTCGAATGTGGTTCTTGGGCACAGTTTCGTGCGTTCTCTTGTCTTTCCTCAACCAATTTTTCTGGTACAGAACTGAGCCGCTCTCCATCACCGCCATCTCGGCTCAGATCGCCGTCGTCCCCTTGGGACAGCTCATGGCGGCGAGGATCACCGATAGGGTTTTCTTCAGAGGGTCCAAGTGGGAGTTCACGCTGAACCCAGGGCCGTTCAACGTCAAAGAACACGTTTTGATAACCATATTTGCAAACTCCGGCGCCGGCACCGTCTATGCCATACACATAGTCACAGCGGTGAAGGTTTTTTACAAGAAGCAAATCACCTTCTTCGTGTCCTTGATCGTCGTCATCACGACGCAGGTAAGTAAAATAATTTTAATAAATAATAGTTGGCGAAAACTATTGATAGATTGGATTATTTTTTGGAATAATTTGGGTTTGACTTTCTTGGTTGAATGGTAGGTGCTTGGATTTGGATGGGCTGGAATTTACAGAA
Organism: Craterostigma plantagineum; assembly: GCA_027422505.1. NCBI lineage: Eukaryota > Viridiplantae > Streptophyta > Magnoliopsida > Lamiales > Linderniaceae > Craterostigma > Craterostigma plantagineum. The sequence goes on along the minus strand of JAPQWV010000019.1, from coordinate 6,791,147 downwards.
GGTATTTAGTTGAACCAGCTGAGATGTGGTGGCCTGCAAACTTAGTACAAGTTTCACTTTTCAGGCAAGCTTTTTTTCTTTTCCCCCATTTTCGGAGAAACCCATGAAGAACTAACAAAGCTTAGATTTTTATTTCTTGCACGCATTGGTGGTAGGGTTTTCTTCGTAGTTTTTGCAATAAGATTGTCAAAAACGAGTTGCTTGCAATCAATTGTCGAAACATAAAAAATTTCCTTTATTACGCAACCTATAGTTTTATATACCCTTCTTTGAATATTCTGTCATTTTTAGTTGCCCCTCGACATGTCACACTCAAAATCAATCCACCTTTCCCCAAAAGCGTTTTGGGACACAATTATGTTTACGTTACAAGAAAGAATGGCTTCTTACAGAAATGCATCGTTTGTCTTATTATATATACTTCAACAAATTCATCCCATTTTCTTTCAATAATTCGAAAAATAGGGCCCTCCACGAAAAGGACAAAAGACCTAAAGGAGGTGTCACAAGGACACAGTTCTTCATCATAGCCTTCATATGCAGCTTCGCCTACTACATATTCCCAGGCTACTTATTCCAAATGCTAACTTCCCTCTCATGGATATGTTGGATCTTCCCAAACTCTGTCCTAGCCCACCAACTCGGGTCGGGCCTCCATGGGCTCGGCATAGGAGCCATAGGCGTTGACTGGTCATCCATTTCTTCATACCTCGGCAGCCCATTGGCTAGCCCATGGTTCGCTACAGCTAACGTAGCAGTTGGGTTCTTCTTCGTCATGTACGTAGTGACTCCTCTGAGCTACTGGCTCAACATTTATCAGGCCAAGAACTTCCCTATATTCTCAGACGAACTGTTCACTAGCCAAGGAAAGATTTACGACATTTCGAGCATCATCGATGATCGCTTCCATTTGGACAACGAGGCGTACGAAAGGCAGGGAAAGCTTCGCCTAAGCACGTTCTTCGCGATGACTTATGGCGTTGGATTCGCTGCCCTAAGCGCCACTGTGGTGCACGTTCTCCTCTTTCATGGAAGGTTTGTAGTTATTACAGCAAAACCCTAGCTATGTACTGAATCGAGGAAGAGAAAGAAAACCCTAATTATATGATCTGTTATTGCAGGGAGATATGGGAGCAAAGCAGATCGAGCTTTAAGGACAAGAAGATGGACATACACACGAAGCTTATGAGCAAGTACAAGCAAGTGCCCGAATGGTGGTTTTGGTGCATTCTTTTGGGAAACATTGCGCTTACGATTTTCGCATGCGAGTATTACAAGGAACAGCTTCAGCTTCCGTGGTGGGGCGTAATATTGGCTTGTGTAATAGCCATCTTCTTCACGTTGCCTATTGGGATCATTACAGCCATCACAAACCAGGTACATTGCATGCATAGATAAATAAAATACATTATGAAAAAGTATCATTTTTTTACGACATCGTTGATTGGAAAACAGGCACCGGGATTGAACATCATCACCGAGTACATAATCGGCTACATATATCCTGGCTACCCAGTGGCGAACATGTGCTTTAAGGTCTACGGATATATAAGCATGTCTCAGGCCATCACTTTCCTTCAAGACTTCAAGCTCGGGCATTACATGAAGATCCCCCCAAGAACCATGTTCATGGCCCAGGTAATAAGCAAGCACATTATGACAGGGTTCTTTCAGAAAATAGCCTTTGATCGAGTCAAATTTTAAAAAGTAGCTTCGTTGACAGATCCTTTTAGTATGTGACCTTAATTTTAAGGGTATTTGGTCATTTACAAGATCAAAGGGTTTCATGCCATATATACGGGACCCATGTTGTACAACAGTCAGCAGCTGAGTCAACACATCCAGGGGACCCGCGGACCCCTTATAAGATATTATTGAATTGAGGGTATAACAATCATTTTATATATCTGTTTAACGCCACTGGACTACAACCACCCACCCGCCCTTGTAGCGTTTAACTTATATGTTTCTACGTGGGGCCAGTTAGTAAGGGTATAATAGTCATTTCACACCTGAAGGCTGTCACCAGGGCTATTTGCTGAATTGATCCCATTATGATATCTATCACAAGAACACACCACATAAAAGTCGCACTAATTCGATCTTTTTTTTACTTTTCAAAAGGTAGTGGGAACCCTAATCGCGGCCCTCGTCTACCTAACGACCGCGTGGTGGCTCATGGAGACGATCCCGGGAATATGCGATAAAACCCTAGACAACGTGTGGACTTGCCCGGGCGACCACGTCTTCTACGACGCTTCGGTCATATGGGGACTCATAGGCCCGAGGAAGATCTTCGGCGACCAGGGAACCTACGGAATGATCAACTGGTTCTTTTTATTAGGAGCCGTGGCCCCAGTGCTCGTGTGGCTAGCCTCGCGGGCCCTACCGAGCCATCGGTGGCTCAAGTTGGTCAACATGCCCGTCCTCATAGGTGCGTGCGGAATGATGCCGCCCGCGACGGCGGTCAACTACACGACTTGGATTTTGGTGGGGTTTTTGTCGGGATTTGTCGCGTTTAGGTATAGGCCCGACCTCTGGGAGAGGTACAACTACGTTTTGTCGGGCGCTTTGGACGCGGGATTGGCGTTCATGGGAGTTCTGTTGTACGCGTTTTTGGGGTTGGAAGGGATCGGTTTGGATTGGTGGGGAAACGATCTCGACGGTTGTCCTTACGCCTCGTGCCCGACGGCTATCGGGGTTTTTTCCGAGGGTTGTCCGGTTATTTCTTGATTTTGAAGAGAAAAAAATGCATGTATTTATTATGGGTTTGCGTAAAGGAGCTTTTTGTAAGGGTTGTTGTTGAATTGGAATTCAAGAATGTTATGAGGGTGTTGAGTAAAGATTGGTTTTTTATTTTTAGGGTTTTCTAGGAATGAGGTTGGAAGTGAAATTTAAGAATAATCTTAAAAGGTCGTTGGATAATAAAGATTGATTTTTTTATCTAGGGTTTTGCGGATTAAGGCTTGAATTGAAATAAAGATTGATTTTTTCTTTCTGGGGTATTATGGATATGAAGATTTGAATTGAAATCCAAGAATCTTATATGGATTAGTAATTTGAGGATCAATATCTATTTTGTTATTGCAATAGAGTTTTGCAGGTTTTTTATTTTATTTTTTTATTAGCACGTGATGAGCGATATCGCAAGTTGATTGTATGAATTTCTTAATGGTTTTCCTTGCAATAATTCAAATGACAGCCAATTAAACTTCTTTTATGGACGACATGATCAGCTTGCCGATGCACGTCTCCGTTTGACTTCTTAGTTCACAATCACAATTACATTATATCAAAGATTCAAAAGAGGCAAAGGAAAAAAGGAATATAAAAATAGATTAAATTAAACTAATATAGCATATAGTTGAAGAATAATGTCGACATATGACCTTTGAAAAGTCAAGAAATAATATAGGTAGGCGCACATGCCTTTTGAATAGTTAAGGTTGAATTAACAAAAGGTGTGTTGAAGATTTGTTATTCTATTCACATGGCGCATGTTCACATGCATTCGCAAGGCAACCTTGTGCCTATAAATAGATGGCTCAAGCAGTGCAAACAAGTATCCCACAGAGAAGAAAATTAATAAAGAGAAGAGAGAATAAAAATAGAGAGTTTGTCGGTATTTTCTCCGACTATAAAGAGAGAGGTTGAGGGTTTTCTCCTTTATAGATTGAGAGGTTGTAACTCCTATATTATTCCTCTATAGTGAATTCTTCTTCCTTGCCCGTGGTTTTTACCCCGATTTGTTTGGGGGTTCTCCACGTTAAATCTCGGTGTCCACTTTTATCTTTAATTGCTCAAATACTAGCCGCAATATTACTCGACCGAGTCCGCTGCCACGCCAACAATTGGTATCAGAGCATAGCTTGGGTTTTATATATTTATTTATCGTATGCTCTGTGGTTGCCACTAACGTGGACCCTCCACATCAGAAAATAATAGATATTATACTGCCCTTGTTACGGTGACGAAAAAGCCGGTACTAGTTCAATAATTATCTGCTGCAATCCGTTGGAGGTATCGCTCACGACTAAGCAGAAATTATGGCGGCGAAGTTTGATATCGAAAAGTTCAACGGGAGGAATTTCTCACTGTGGAAATTAAAGATAAAGGCGATCTTGCGAAAGGACGGCTGTCTGGAGGCTATCGATGGAAAACCAACCACCGTGACAGATGACAAGAAATGGAACGAGATGGACGGGAGTGCTGTCGCAAATCTCCATCTGGCACTAGCAGATGAGAAATTGTCCAGCGTAGAAGAAAAGAAAACGGCAAAGGAAATTTGGGATCATCTAACAAATCTGTACGAGCCGACGTCGTTACACAACAAAATTTTCTTGAAGAGAAAATTGTTCACCTTGAGAATGTCTGAATCTACTTCGGTGACGGAGCATCTCAACGTCTTGAATACTCTATTTTCCCAGCTAACGTCGTTGGGGTATAAAACAGAGGATAAAGAACGTGCAGAAATTCTACTTCAAAGTCTGCCTGATTCGTATGATCAACTCATCATCAACTTGACGAACAACGCGAAAGTTCTGGTCTTCAATAACCTCGCGGCTGCTATTCTCGAAGAAGAAAATCGGCGAAAGAACAAGGAGGACCAGCAAGCCGGCGCTCAACAGGTCGAAGCTTTGACGGTGATGAGAGGGAGGTCAACGGAACGTGGTTCAAGTGGGAGTCACACTCAAGGCAGGGGAAAATCAAGAAGTAAGAAGAAGGATATGAAATGCTACCACTGTGGAAAGAAGGGTCACTTGAAGAAGGATTGTTGGAGCCTGAAGAACTCCGATCCTCAGGGAAATCTGGCAAACGCGTCAGGTGGAGACGTATTGTGTAGCGAAGCAGCTATCTCAACGGAGAGCAGGAAGGCGTATGATGATATATGGCTTCTTGACTCGGGCACAACTTTTCATATGACCTCTCGAAGAGACTGGTTCAACCACTACGAACCTACCTTAGGAGGATCTGTGTACAGTTGCGAAGATAACGCCTTAAAAATCGTAGGTGTTGGAACCGTGAGGTTGAAGTTGCACGACGGTACAGTTCGCACTATTCAAGGAGTGCGGCACGTGGAAGGTCTGAAGAAGAATTTATTGTCTGTGGGACAGCTAGACGATCTTGGCTGTGAAATCAAAGTTCGGGGAGGAATAATGAAAATATTCCGGGGAGCACTTGTAGTCATGAAAGGTGAAAAGGCTGCTGCAAATTTGTATACGCTGTTGGGAGAGACGGTGCAAGAAGGCGAAGCGTCTGTGGCTTCGGAAAATTCAACCGAAAGATCTACCATGCTATGGCATCAGAAGCTCGGGCATATGTCGGAACAAGGAATGAAAATTCTTGCGGGCCAGAATCTACTTCCGGGTCTCACGAAGGTGTCATTACCGTTCTGTGAGCATTGCGTAGCAAACAAGCAGCATCGGCTACAATTCAACACATCAAATTCCAGAAGCAACGGTATTCTAGAATTGGTTCACTCGGATGTATGGCAGTCACCGGTTTCATCCCGAGGAGGAGGGAAGTATTTCGTGTCATTCATCGACGATTACTCCCGGAGATGTTGGGTGTATATCATCAAGAGCAAAGGAGATGTGTTCGTTACCTTCAAGAATTTCAAGGCTCGGGTCGAACTTGATACAGGAAAGAAGATCAAATGTTTGAGGACTGATAATGGAGGAGAATATACTGGCGGGGAATTTGATAGCTTTTGCAAAAGAGAAGGCATCAAAAGGCACTTTACGACGGCGTATACTCCACAACAAAATGGAGTGGCGGAGCGGATGAACAGGACTCTGTTGGAGAGAACAAGAGCCATGTTGGGAGTTGCAGGTCTGGATAAATCATACTGGGCAGAAGCAGTCAACACCGCCTGCTACGTGACCAATCGATCGCCTTCAACGGCAATTGATCATAAGACGCCGATGGAGATGTGGACCGGAAAACCAGCGGATTATTCCAAGCTTCATGTATTTGGAAGTCCTGTGTACGTGATGTACAACGCCCAAGAAACTACGAAACTGGATCCGAAGTCCAGAAAGTGTTTGTTCTTGGGGTATGCTGATGGTGTGAAGGAGTATCGCCTGTGGGATCCCACTGCCCACAAGGTTGTCATCAGCAGGGAGGTTATCTTCTTAGAAGATAAACTAATCGGAGGAAATGATAGCACTACAAAGGAAAGCCCAGAAACTACGACGATTCAGGTGAAAGGGAAGTCTGTCGAACAAGATTCTTCTGAAGCAGCACCAGAGCGCTTTCGTGCACGACTGGTGGTTAAAGGCTACGCTCAAAAAGAATGCATCGACTTCAACGAGATATTCTCACATGTGATTCGATTTACGACTGTTCGGGTACTCCTGGCGATGTGTGCTACATTTGACCTACATCTAGTGCAACTAGATGTGAAGACGGCCTTTCTTCATGGAGATCTTGAAGAAGATATCTATATGCTCCAGCCGGAAGGTTTTGAAGACAAAGAAAAACAGAACTTGGTTTGCAGGTTGAACAAATCTCTATACGATCTCAAACAGGCGCCGCTGTGTTGGTATAAGAGATTTGATTCCTTCATCATGAGCCCTGGATACAACAGATTGAATGCAGACCCTTGTGCATATTTCAAGAGGTTTGGTGAAAGCGATTTTATCGTATTACTGTTGTATGCTGACTACATGTTGGTAGCAGGTCCCAACAAAGATCGTGTTGAAGAACTCAAGGCACAGTTGGCTAGGGAATTTGAAATGAAGGACTTGGGACCAGCAAACAAGATTCTAGGGATGCAAATTTACCGAGACAGAAATAACAAGAAGATTTGGCTTTCGCAGAAGAATTATCTGAGGAAGGTATTGCGACGCTTCAATATGCAAGATTGTAAGCCAATTTCTACCCCACTTCTTGTTAATTTCAAATTATCCTCAAGTATGAGTCCTAGCAGTGAAGAAGGGGGATGGAGATGTCTCGAGTACCGTATGCATCAGCGGTGGGAAGTCTTATGTTCGCGATGATTTGTACACGGCCAGACATTGCCCATGCAGTGGGAGTAGTAAGTCGGTACATGGCGAATCCGGGCAAAGAGCATTGGAGCGCGGTGAAGAGGATCCTACGATATATCAAAGGAACCTCAGATGTTGCATTATGTTATGGAGGAGCAGACTTTACTGTCAGAGGGTATGTTGACTCTGATTATGCAGGTGATCTTGACAAGAGCAAATCTACCACGGGATATGTGTTCACTCTTACTGGTGGAGCCGTAAGCTGGGTATCAAAACTTCAGTCCGTTGTCGCGACGTCAACAACTGAAGCTGAATATGTTGCAGCTACGCAGGCAAGTAAAGAGGCGGTATGGTTGAAAATGGTCATGGAGGAACTCGGGCACGAACAGAAGAATATTCTCTGTTCTGTGACAGTCAGAGTGCCTTGCATCTCGCAAGGAATCCAGCTTTTCATTCAAGGTCAAAGCACATACGAGTTCAGTATCACTTCGTTCGTGAGAAAGTGGAAGAGGGCACGGTAGATATGCAGAAAATTCATACGAAAGACAACCTAGCAGATTTCTTGACGAAGGCGGTCAACACTGACAAGTTCGTTTGGTGTCGTTCCTCAAGTGGCCTAGCGGAAACGTAAGTAACATGAATGGCAAGGGAGAAAGAGTGGTGTGAAGATCCGATTGATCCTCAATCAAATCTTCAAGTGGGAGATTGTCGACATATGACCTTTGAAAAGTCAAGAAATAATATAGGTAGGCGCACATGCCTTTTGAATAGTTAAGGTTGAATTAACAAAAGGTGTGTTGAAGATTTGTTATTCTATTCACATGGCGCATGTTCACATGCATTCGCAAGGCAACCTTGTGCCTATAAATAGATGGCTCAAGCAGTGCAAACAAGTATCCCACAGAGAAGAAAATTAATAAAGAGAAGAGAGAATAAAAATAGAGAGTTTGTCGGTATTTTCTCCGACTATAAAGAGAGAGGTTGAAGGTTTTCTCCTTTATAGATTGAGAGGTTGTAACTCCTATATTATTCCTCTATAGTGAATTCTTCTTCCTTGCCCGTGGTTTTTACCCCGATTTGTTTGGGGGTTCTCCACGTTAAATCTCGGTGTCCACTTTTATCTTTAATTGCTCAAATACTAGCCGCAATCTTACTCGACCGGGTCCGCTGCCACGCCAACAAATAATAGAGTACCATCGAAAGAAAACGAAATACTCAACTACATCTCTAAGTTTGAATCTTGATTCTTGAAAACATGCAGATACTTTTTCCATAGATAAATATAGATCTCCAAACACAAAAGCCGAACATATCGCAGTTGAAAACAGATTCTATAGGTTCAAAGCAGCTTTTGCCATTGCAAAAACACCATCGAAGTTTTGATTCCCACCAATGAATCCACTCATGTGTACAAAAACACAACCTGGGATTCCACATTCTCGAGAAAGTTCTTCGTCTCTCAAACCTCTCCACTGCAAAGGAAGCGCCTTTCTGCTCTCAAACTTGTCGGGCGATACAGACACGGCTTGTACTCTCCAGTTCTTGCTTCGATCGTCCTAGAAAGAAAAAAAAAACAGAATTTTTTTTGACCCACAAAAGAAAAAGAACGAAAGAAATTATTAATCCGCACTTTGTTAATTTACCTGATAGATGACGTATTTGACTCGAGGGTCGATCTTCATCTCTTCCTCAAGCTCGAACAAGTGGATCTTCCACTGTTTTTAAGACGCACTACAATGAGATTTTCCATTCGTACAAGAGAAAACAAAAAGAAGCTTGAAAAGGACATCTACTGTGTAAACAAGGTGGAAGTTGGACATAAATTCATTGCTAGAGGTGCAAATGCGTAAAAGAAAAGAAAATAATGACTGCATAACAGCCCTGTGTAATGTAGACACAAAATTAATACTTACAGGGCAAGGTCTTTGTAATAACAGGATTTCACCACTAGGGTCGATTTCTAGTCTAGTTTGAAGGCATTCCATAACGATTCTTCGAGCGGGCAGCCATGATTTCCCAAGATGGCGAACACACTATATCATAAAGAGAGTGATGGCCTCAGTGGAATTTTAAGCCCTCAGAAAGAGCATTCACAAGCTATTCCAATAGTTAAAAAGAATCCTTACATCCAAAAATTCATTGCCAGCCAAAGACATAGCACGATGAAAGGCAGCATTTTCTTTCTCGGACGACTGGTCGGGATCTGTCCAATTCAAGTTTAGTCTCCCGACTCGTGAAGACAAGTTTGTGTTGTTCACGTATCGTGGTGCGAGGTCGGTATCATACTTATTGATTCCATTATCAATGGCATCAATTGCCTGTTCCATTACGTAACGGAAATTCAACCTTGATAAACAGAAAACTATGCATTCTTACACTATAATACTATATAGAGCTAAAGAAGAGAAAGAAATGTTCATTACCTCCATGAAGTTCTTATAAACCGTAAGAAACAGCTTATGCACATCGGGATGGTCCTCTTCGAGCTTAAGCTCCTTTGCAATTATCTCCTTTCCAAATTGCTGCAGGCATAGGAAACACTGGTTATATAGCTAACAGCAAAGAACAAACTAATGAATGTTATCAGCATAGTATGAAAATATCAACAAAAGAAACTCAAGATTGAATAGTACAAACATAAATATCTTGAGATCACCTTGTAGACAAGACCGGCACTACTGAGTTTAGTACTAAAACCATGTCCGAAGACCTCCTCGAAACCCTTCTGATGATGATCATAGCGATCTCTACTAGGTTCGTAAACACCACCAACATCAAGCACAGCGTCAAGCGTCTCCAACACCTAGCCATACTCACAGAGGCATTTCAACAGTAACATCGGAGGCACTATTCCAAACAAGAAAACAGAGATAAAAACAACACCTTACTCTAACACTAATTAGGCTAAAAAGAGGTACACGATGAACACGCACCTGCGGATCGCGAGTACGAACTATTTGAGCATCTCTGAACTTTTCAGTTAGGCTAATCATGAAGCAGCCCAGAGCTTCGTCGCAGTGGAAGCTTCCGTTGTGTGTGCCCACGCGCTTAGAATTGGCACCGGCGTCGGACATTCTCAAGGAGGCGATCGTCGCAAAGGTTCTTTTGCTAGGGTTTATGCTGAGTACAGAGAAGACGAACCAGTTTCTTGGAAGGTAAGCCGCGAACATGCTTTTACTGATTGAATTTGAGGCAAATTGAGAATTCGAACCGTTTTTCGTAATTTGCGCCGGTTCAGATGAACCGTCCTGTAAAGAGTAATGAATTCTTTTTCAACTTTAGCTTAATGAATGCCAACAGTTTTTTAATTTCTTTTCCAAGTAAACTCTCTCTCTTAGATTTTGACTATGCTGAAGAAGCACCAATATCACTAACACAACACCACACAACAAAACTACAACTTGTACAAAATAATAATGTTGAAAGAGAAGAAAAGAAAGGCATCACATTATTACAAATTACAATACAAAAAACTACTAAAAGTCCCACCACTGTAGGGAACTATTATTATTACCACCAGTGTTGCCGTCTTCCATGAAGTTACTACAAGACTCAAAGCTGCAATCTCCTCCTCCTATGATGACGTCAGAGGAGCTTTGTTCTCCATTATTATTCATCTGTTGTGCCAAGTTCAAGAATTGTTCATCTTCAATTTCATCGTTTTCCAGGTAACTATTATTACCTATGCACAACATATCATCCTTGTAATAAGCAGCAGTCGATGGTTTATTAGCAATAACGAACTTCTCATCGCCTTTGTTATCACTCTCTTCGTCTCTTTTCTCAGCCGCCGCCATCTTTCTCAGCCTCTCCACCTGAAAAAAAGAAAGAAAATTAAACTCGAAAGACAAAAAACATCAAATATATAAACATATATATGTGTAGAAAATAACATAAAAACAAGAAACCTGATTGAGAAGATTATGATTCTCTTTCTTCAAACCCTCGAACTTCAAAGCAAGCTCATCGAAATTAGACTTGAGAGAATCGTAATCTCTCTCTAAGTGCTTCGATTTCGACCTTGCCCTCTTATTTTGGAACCATATAGCGACTTGCCGAGGTTGTAATCCTAACTTGCTTGCCAAGTGCTGCTTAAGCCTTAGTTCTGGCCTTGCCTCAGTTTCGAAGGTTGTCTCCAAAGACTTTATCTGATCGTCGTTGAATCTCCTCCTTCTGTTATAGCAGCTTTGTGATGAGGTTGTCTTCTTAATCCCCGACATGATGTCACATGTATTTGAGTTTTGATCACGTTCCCGGCGGTGGCGGCGGCAGTTCCTTTAAGTGAGTGTCTTCTTTTTCCGAGTTCTTGGATTGTGTCAGAAAAAGAGTGTGTGATGAATCGTATATTTTTGTTTTATTTCTGTGTTTATCTATTATTTTCTTGGAGTTGCTGCTCTGCTTTTTAACAGCAAAGAGACCAATTATGTATAAGGTGAGAGACTATTTTTGTGTGGGAAGTGATGAGTGGGTCTGGACTATAAACATAGGATTCTTTTCCAGGTGTCCAATTTTTTGTATTAGAATATATGAATTATATTTTCTATATGGGCCCCACACAAGTTTGAATATTTATTGTTATTTATTTGTGTAACAAATTGTGTTGGACCACGTTGGCGCTTTTGAGAAATGAGTATGAGATGGATTATTTTGCATGTCGACCGATGTAAGGAAAGGAGGACACATAGCTCTCTTTGCAAGTGTGGGTCCCAGTTTTTGTTCGAAGTTATTTTGCTAAACGACGTAAATATTACTATGCTTCGTTGTCCGTTTTGGGGACCAATGGGATTGTGACGATATATGGACGATGGAGGTTTCTATAAGGATCTTGTCCTAGACTTACGTGGAACAATTCGTTTCTATGACACATGGCTTTGTGTCGGTAAATTCATAAAGCTATAAAATGCTTAATGATAATTAATACGTTGAACTGAAATTATAAGATGCATGCATGTTTTATTAACATTTAGGAGGATCTCCATGTGTTTATAAATAATATAACGTGATATCATAGGTTGTCATTACCAACAAACTAGCTTTACATATATATATGTATATTGATTTAGTATGTAGTTCTTGATTTCCATTGAACGAACCAATGGTAAATAAAGGCGAAACTCTCAAAAGAGAAAACAATGATGAGCCGTTGTATTATTGGGCTTATTACCTAATAATACGAAAAATGATGTGCCCAAACCCTATAAATAAGACCAATTGAGATCATACAAAGCCACGTATAAACCACCCCAAGAATTGAGGTTTTTAGAAAAATGTTGTAATTGAGGTTGAGTTCGATTTTGTTTTTTAATTGTTTTTTTATCAATTATTGAAAAGTATCATGTTCACATTTCTCGGACCATGCATCGAAGTCAAAACCTATCTCTATATGTTGTGTCCCATCCCTTTATGTGTACAAGACAAGGGCATCGGAGACGAATTTATAGTAATCTATGGGTGGGCATTTCGGGTCGGGTTCTGGGTACCCGACCCGACCCGATCGGGGTTTCTCCGATCTGGTTGAAAATTCGGATTTAAATCGAGTATCGGGTTTCAATCTGATACCTGATAATTTAGTTCGGGTTTGGTTTCGGGTAGCAAAATGCTACCCGAATTACCCGATCGGGTACCCGCAATATAATAAAAAAAATCAGCCCATAACCACACCCATCAGCCCACTACTCCACAATCCACACACACATACTCACTCGCCTCTCAACAGTCGAGGACACACATAGAGATACACGATACACCACAATCCACATCCATCACACCCGCCGACGCTTGTCTGGCCGTTCTACAGTTGTCTACGGCCACACCACGCCGCCTCGCTCAGACACCCACATCTCAAGCCGAGGCCGTTACTCCGCTACGTATGAACTTAAATGAACCTAATTTTATATTTCGGGATTTATTGATTGCTTGCAATTTTCGAGTCCACGATGATTTCTAAGGTTCTGTTAGCATTATATTTATTGTTATAATTCATGAGTAGTTGATTTTGGGTGTCAATTTTGCGGTTTGGGATTTCGGACTTCATGTAATCAATCGTCAAGGATTCGGGTTTGAAATTAGGTTCGAATTTCATGTAACTTAATTCTTGGATGTTAATATTTGCAGATGGCTAGTTATACTCTTGTTTCAAGTGAAGGTTCAACGAGATGTATAGCTCATATTATTGTGCAAGATGAGTTGAAAGAAAAAAAAATGATCCTATCTCTCGTATTAGAGGAGATGTTCGATACATTAGGAACTCTCCGAGTAGACTAAAACCGTTTTTGAATGTGCAAAAGCCGTGAAGTTAGAGACGACTAAGAGCTTGAGTCTTGATGTACCGACACGATGGAATTCCACGTACTTGATGTTGGAGTCGGCTTTATATTTTTCTAGAGCATTTAGAAAACTTGGAGATGTGGATGTGGCATTTGTTAGTGATCTTTCCGACGACGGATGATTGGGGAAAGAGCGAATTTGTTGGTGAAGTCTTTGAGACATTTTTACAAGCTTACGTTGAGCATTTCGGGTTCGTCTTATGTCACATCTAATGTGGGTTTTTCATGAAATAACTACCGCCGACTTGCTTCGTCAAGATTGGTTAGATGAAGAGGATGAAGAACTCAAAAAACATGGCTCGTCGAATGAAGCTTAAATTCGTCAAATATTGGGGGTCGATAGACAAAATGAACAAGATTTTGTACTATGCCGTGATTCTTGATCCTCGTTCGAAATGGGAGATGATTGATTTCTCTTTTGACTAGTTATATCCCGATTGTGTTACCGCATCGATGATGAAAGAACAAGTTAGATGTGCATGAAAGAATTGTTACGGTGTATAAATTGAGATATGGAGTAGCCGATTGTCCGATTGCTCCACAACTTGTTAGTGGCGGTTCTTCTTTGTCTATTGCTACAAATGTCACGTATTTATTTGATGAAATGAGGAAGAGAAAGAGAGACGGAAAAAGCGAACGCGCGAAGTCGGGATTGGATAAATATTTGAGCGAATATTGAGGATCCATATAATGGCTTTGACATACTTAAGTGGTCGAAATTGATTTCTCATCGCTTCCCGATTCTTTCTAAGATGGCTCGAGATACTTGGGCCATTCCAGTCTCTACGGTTGCTTCCGAGTCCGCTTTTAGTATGGGGGTCGAGTGCTAGATGATTATAGGAGTTCATTGCCCCCTAAAATTGAGAAAGCTCTAATATGTATTCACGATCGGATTCGTCACGATCAAAACCAATAAACCTTGAGGAGGACTTGAACGAAATTGAGAACATCGAGAAGGGTATGTTTCTATCTTACTTATGCGTTGGCTTAATTTTTTATCATTTCGTACGGTTGTTTTTTTGTAGAATTGGAGAGTATGGGTGTGGATACATCGGCCATCGTCATTTGATACCTGAAATGTATTGTGGAGCTTGATGGTGACCGGTGGAGCTTTGGAAGTTGATCTTGCCCTTGATGTTTAACTTATTTCGTGTTCTACTATTTATGATGTTAGTGAACTATTTGAGATCTCGTTTTATCTTATTGTATTATGATGGTGGTGTAAGATTTTGAACAACTTATTTTGGCGTATTCTATATTTTATTATGATGGTGATGATGTGTGTTTGTGTTGAATTTGTTTGTTGTTGATGTTTTTGAGTTTGATTTGTAATGTGTTAATATTATATTTTTGGTGGTGTTAATTTATTTGTTAACAGTGTTGAATTTATTTATTACGATAGCGTTGAATTCATTTTATTGTTTATGGCGTTTGAAAATTATTTTTTGGGTGTTAGTGTTGAACTTAATTTAAGTTTCTTTTTAAAATAATACAACCAATGAATTAAAAAAAGTGAAACCCGAATCTGACCCGAACCCGATAATCGGGTTGGAGTACCCCAATTGTTGTCGGGTGGGTATCAAAATTGAAACCCGCACATGTCGGGTATCCGACCCGAAAAAACGGATACCCGAAAAAACCGACCCGATCCCACCCCTACACCGATCAACCGACAAAACGAAGGTTTCAACGATTTACACAAAAGATACTTAAATCATTAGTTTGGAGAAAACAAATAAAGGATAAATCACTCTATTAAATATTTAAATAAAAGAAAAAAAAGTGAATATGATTTGGGGGCGTGTACTTGTCCGAATTAGCTGTCATGATTTCTAATTCATCATAAAATGACATATATAAGTGCTCGTTACCAAAAAATATGCCTTGCACATATTTAGGTGTAGTAGGGCTTTGTGTTTCTTGCTTGGCGTCCATGGCTCTCTTCATCCCTTTTACAGTAGAAACTCTATAAATTAATATAGTTGGGACCGGCCAAATTTATTAATTAAAAGATATTAATTAATCGATATAATAATTATTAATTTATCGATAAATTAATATTTTATTATTTTATAGTGTATATACCTTTCAAACTTCTCAAACATCAAATAACCTTCAATCTCATATATCCATAATGAACGTCATATTAAGGATCAAACCTTCAATCTCTCAAGTCTATCATAATCAGTATTGATGTTAATTTACATTTAAGTAATATTAATAAATATATCTTCTATATAATACACTATGAGGAAGTTTTTATGGAATTATTAATTTATAATTTATACGGGACCTATAGAAATTATCAAAGTCTATTATCTCATAACTTTAGAGAATTATTAATTTAGTACGTTATCCCTGAGTCGCGACCGGCCGGAAATATTATATTAAAGAGTTTATTAAGTTATCGAGTATTAATTTATAGAGTTTCTACTGTATAATGATCATTTTTCCCTTCTCATCCTCCTTTTCATTTAATTTATTACAATCCCATCTCATTCTTTCACCTATATTCTCTCACTTCGAATAATAATGTGTGTTTGGGAAGCTTATTTTCTTTAGGGGAATGCTGTCTAGCTCGAGGCCCTTATTAACAAACATCAAGCAACATGACAAGCTCGAATACTAGCAAGTGTATTAGGTCGTGCAAGTAGTATAAAATAGATGTGAGTCTAAGTATCGATCCACGAGGACAGCTCGATTAATTTTAAGATATTATTCTGAAATTTAATTTAGACTAAAGCGAATTTAAATAAGGTATTTTATGATTTTTGATAGTAAAAATAATCAAACCAGATAAAAGCGCAAATAGTCAGCTAAAGCAAATAGGCGATTGACGACAAGGTGATCGAGGCGCATGCTCGTTACGCATTATTCCTACGTCTTCACACAGTTAATTATTAATAATCAATACGAGCTCAGTCAAGGTAGAATTTCCTAAAATAATCGCTACTCGTTTGTCCCGCAATAACGATTCTATGCGACAGGGAACCAATCCCTATATGTCTATATATATGACTATAGTTTCTACGCACGCATTTAATATTTGTGAGATTCCCCGAGTTTAAACGCTTTCTGCGCCTAAGACCTCGAAAACCACAATTACAAAATCGAATTCCATTTCTGGTCAGTTTTACATCGTGGTGTTCTATATTTATCGTTCTAACCGGTCTAATCACTTTGTCCGTCGCATAAACCAGTCAAATATCGTGCATATGTTGATCAGACACACACAATCATTAACTCAAACATAGGACACATAACTCGATTAATACGACTAAATATAATAAAAATTGCATTATCACGTAGTCATAATACGGCCTAACACGGCCTCAATCACACAATATTTTACGCTAGCATATTAAAATACGAAAACAAAGTATTCAACGTAAACAATAACAGAAACGTAAATAATAAAACCTCTCTTATCACGATGAGCGAGTCATGTTGTGTTCCCTGGGA
This sequence comes from Craterostigma plantagineum, assembly GCA_027422505.1. NCBI lineage: Eukaryota > Viridiplantae > Streptophyta > Magnoliopsida > Lamiales > Linderniaceae > Craterostigma > Craterostigma plantagineum. The sequence continues at coordinate 6,774,370 of JAPQWV010000019.1, read as the reverse complement.
GTCTCCCGGGGTGTGAGCGAATGGGAAATGCCATGGACCCTTGGCCTCGTTTTTCGACTCCCAAGCTTCGTTACCAGCCGCACCGCCAAGAATGTCGCCCTCGTAGGTATATGCTTCGTGTTGGGAGGTGTTGCTTGAGAGAACTCGTTTCTTAATATCTCCCCAGCCATATAAGATTTTATGTTGGCCTTGAGGGATAATTTTCATATGAACTGGGAGCTCGAATGAGTTCTCTTACGTGAATGTCAACTCCCCTCTCACGATGAGCATGAGGTGGCTTAAATTAAGTCTTGGTGTCCAACAAAGAAATTTAATGAGCTCTGTTATATAATATTTTATTTAATGAAGCTTTATTTTTATAGAGACATGATATCAAACCAAACATACGGAAGAATTTTATTGAATTCTCTTCGCTGATCATTACACGAAGAATGGATCCTATTTATAGAAGGAACTTATAACAAACATATTAAATACATTAAATGACATCCACCACCTAATAACAACTAACCACTTCAAATACTCCCCCGTGGATGTCTATTTAATGATAGGTTCTTCAGAATTTGATGGTATAGTTGCCTCATTAAATTACTGGGAACGGTAAAAACCACAATGAAGGGAAAAAGAGTGCAATCATATGTACTATAATATTATTTCAAATCTCGAAGTCTTCGAACTCCAATGGAATGTAACAATTTTCTAAATATTATAGGAGAAAACGCTTTTGTAAATAAATCTGCGAGATTTTCGCTAGAGCGCACGTGTTGGACATCAATATCACCATTTTTCTCTAAATCGTGTGTAAAGAAAAATTTTGGTGAAATATGTTTTGTTCTATCACCTTTGATATATCTATTTTTAATTGGACAATGCATGCCGCATTATCTTCATATAATGTTGTCCGAGATAGTTTCTCCGATAATAAACCGTGTTGTATATGCTGAATCACCGATCGCAACCAAACACATTCCCGGCTAGCTTATGAATAGCTAGAATTTCCGCATGATTAGATGACGTCCCTGTTAAACTTTGCTTAACTGATCGCCATGAAATGGTAGTTCCACCGTATGTAAATAAATAACCGGTTTGCGATCGAGCATTATGTGGATCGGATAGATATCCAGCATCTGCATAACCAATTAAGTCTTCTTTCATCTCATTAGAATAAAATAATCCCATATCAGTTGATCCCCGAAGGTATCGAAAAATCCGTTTAACTCCATTCCAATGTCTATGGGTCGGCGAAGAACTGTATCTTGCCAATAAATTTACAACAAATGCTATATCGGGTCAAGTATGACCCGTAAGATACATTAGTGCTCCAATAGCACTGAGATATGGTACTTCAGGACCAAGCACTTCTTCATTATATCCGCATGGTCTAAATGGGTCTTTATTCACGTCTAAAGGTCGGACAATCATTGGAGTATCTAATTGATGAGCTTCATCCATATAAAATCTTTTCAATACTCTTTTCGTATAAGTTTCCTGATGTACAAATATCCCATTCTTTAAGTATTCTATTTGCAGTCCGAGACAAAATTTAGTTTTACCAAGATCATTCATTTCGAATTCCCTTTTCAAACAACTAACGGCTTTCGAAAACTCTTCAGTAGTTCCGATTATATTGATATCATCAACATATACTGCAATGATAACAAACTCATGTTTAAATCTTCTCGTAAATATGCAGGGGCAAATTTGATCATTTTCATACCTCTCTTTCAATAAGTATTCACTTAGTCGATAATACCACATACGTCCGGATTGCTTTAATCCATAAAGCGATTTATTTAGTTTAATCGAGTATTCATCTAGCGGCCCTGAATTTTCAGGTAGTCGAAAGCCCTCTGTAAGCTTCATATGAATGTCACTATCAAGCGAGCCATATAAATAAGCAGTGACAACATCAATTAGACGCATATCGAGTGTTTCACGTACTGCCAGACTAATTATGTAACGAAAAGTCGTTGCGTCCACCACGGGAGAATACGTCTCCTCATAATCAATACCAGGTCTCTGCGAGCCGTGCTTTATATCTCATAATTTCACCGTTTTCATTTTTCTTTCTGATGAAAACCCATTTATATCCAACCAGCTTTACATTTTCTGGGATGCGGACTACATGTCCGAAAACTTTTCGCTTCTCAAGTGATTTTAATTCTGCCTCGATTGCATCTTTCCATTTTGGCCAATCATTTCTTTGTCTGCATTCGCTCACAGACCTTGGTTCATGATCCTCATTCTCATTAATCTCATTCATTTCATGTAGCGTTACATTAAATGAGAACTTATCGTCAGCGTTGACTTCATCTCGGTTCCATCTAATTCCATTTTGGACGTAATTGATCGAGATCTCTTCATTATCATTATTTTCAGTTTGTTCAGGTACCTGAGTTTCTTTCTCATCATCATTTATGCTCATCGACTCTTCTTTAGTCGATAAATCCTCGATTGGACCACTCTTATTATTTGCTCATTTTCTTTTTCGAGGATTTTTTTTGGAACCCGAGCGCCTACCACACTTAGCTGTGGTTTAGGCTCAATACTATTCTTTATTTGTTCTACAGGAACATCAATTCTAACATGAGCATTAATAGCTGGAATATGTGACTTGTCACTCTTTTTGGGTCAGCAAAACTGTTTGGCAATTGGTTCGCTAAGCTTTGTAGATGAATTATTTTCTGAACTTCCAGTTCGCATTCTTTAGTTCGAGGATCGTAATGATTTAGTGATAATTCATTCCAACTAATATTTGTTTCAGCTGTCCCTTTTCTCCCCCTAATGTCGGAAAATTTGTTTCATCGAAGTGACAGTCGACAAATCTGGCCGTAAATCGATCTCCAGTTAAGGGTTCTAATATTTTATAATTGATGGAGATTCAAATCCGATATATATTCCCAACCTCCTTTGAGGTCCCATCTTTGCGTATTGTGGTGGCGCAATTGGAACATATACCGCACATCCAAAAATTCTCTGGTTCATGACCATAAACCGTTTGCAATAGGGAATATCGTGATAACTTGTTGGCCTGATGCGAATTAGTACTGCTGCACGTAATATGGCATGTCCCCAACAAGACGATGGAAGTTTCAACTTCATAATAATGGCCTTGCAATTAATTGCAGGCGTTTACTCAACGATTATGCAAGACCATTTTGTATATGGACATGTGGCACAGGGTGCTCGACGTCAATACCAACAGATATGCAATAATCACTAAATGCCTTGGAAGTAAATTCATCAGCATTATCAAGATGTATTTTCTTTATCAGATAATATGGGAAGTGTGATCGATCTTAATCTAATCAGCTGAGCAAGTAATCTTGCAAATGCCACGTTTCTCGTAGATAATAACATACATGGGACCATTTACTTGATGCATCAATTAATACCATGAAATATTTAAATGGTTCCCATGATGGATGTATCGGCCCACAAATATCACCATGTATACTGCAATAGATTCAGTCATTACTTTCATTGTGATGGTCGAATAATTAACTTCCCATTAGAGCAAGCAACCCATGTTAATTCATTTGATTGAAGAATCTTCTGGTTCCTCAATAAATGTCCGCGTGAGTTTTCAATTATTTTTCGCATTATAATTGTACCGGGATGGCCCAACCGGTCATGCCAAACATTAAATGTACTGTCATTGTTAAACTTTTGGATAGCATATGATTCACTTGTTCTAAGATATGTGTAGTATAAGCCAGAATCAAAAGATGGTACTATTTCCAGAATTATCCATTTATTCAAAATCACATTTGTAATGTGCAAATATTCAATATCTCCCTTTTGTGCAGTCTCAACATGATATCGTTATTTCGTATCGCTTTAAAACTTAATAAATTCCTTTGAGACTTAGGGGAATATAAGACATTTTCAATAATCAGCCTTGTTCCTATGGGCAACAATATATTAGCTCTTCCGGAGCCTTCAGTATATTTGTGCTCCCCGATATAGTTATAACACTGGCTTCTTACATATCAATATGCTCGAAATATTTCTTATTTTTCAGAACTGTATTAGTGGTTGCACAGTCTGCAAGACATAATTCTGCATTGCACATGCTCGTGTCCATCATATAAAATCCTTTATGAACAAACACATGCTTATTAATACATATAATTGAAAACAAATCGTACATAGCAAACACATGAATAGCATTCACACGATAATAATTATAGCAAACATACATTCAAATGATACACACCAAATCACACAATAATTATGCATTCAATTTATAAAACGATAACAGGTCAAATTTCTTCATTTGAGAGGTTCAGAAAATTGTCGACATCGAAATTAACACCTTCATAATTAACACGAGAAACTGAAGCAATTTCCCTGAACAAAGTTCGTTTCAATTTTCTTTCCTTTGCCATTTGATTCTTGATACAGCTCAACAAGGTATTTAGGCGTACGGCAACCGCGGGACCAATAGCCCAAACCACCGCATCGGTAACATTGTTCGTCATTCACTTTTTGTTCAGTTTGCTTCTTCTCATTTTTACTGTCTTTCTTTTTCTGGAGATTTTGATGACCACCACGATAATTATAATAACCCCCATGGAAATATTGATACCCATGATAACTTCGGCCACGACCACTACCTTGACCACGGCCACGTCCACGGCCGCGATATCCACCACGACCACGTCCACGACCATTACCTCGACTATTATCATTATTAATATTGACTGCATTTGCTTCAGGGATTGTAGCAGCACCAGTCGGTCGGGACTCATGATTTTTCATCGGCAACTCATTATTTTGCTCAGCCAACAGTAAGCAAGAAATAAGATCTGAGTACTTTTCAATTTTTCTCTCTCGATATTGCTGTTGTAGAATAACATTTGACGGATGAAACGTGGTGAACGTTTTCTCCAACATAATTGCATCGTTAATAGTTTCTCGACATAATTTCAGTGTAGAAGTAATTCTATAAACAACAGAATTATATTCGCTTACCGATTTAAAATCTTGCAAGCGTAAATTCACCGATTCATACCTTGCATGTGAGTGTAGAATATCAGTTTTAATTGTGCTTTGATTCATTAGTTGTCTTCGTAGATAGGTGCTTTATTTGTATTAGAGCATCTCCAACCGTTCCCACTATGTATAAAGTTGCTACAGTTAAATTCCTCTATATATACAGTTTAAACAGTACTGACAACTCCAACAATCTCCTCTATATTTTCCTTTAAACCTAATAATTAATACTACAATTAAATTTTATTAAAGTATAATATTCGTTTCTTACCTATTTAATTAAATAATTAAAAATTAAAACCAAATCATAAATCATTATAAGTAAAGAAAAAAACGAAAAAAATAAAAATAAAAAGTGTATAGCGGGTGAACAGTGCCCCCCAATATGTAGGGGGACACTGTAGCAATCGCTGGAAATGGGGTGGAGTTTGGGGGGCTGTTGGAGCTCCCCCAAAACCATATATGGTGTTTAGGGTGGGAGGAACCCCCTTGTTGGAGATGCTCTTAGTCCTTAGATTAGGACTAGTTTGATATTTATACCAAGTTTGTTTGGTATAAATAGTTGTACAAACATTGAGCTTAATACAGGAAATTAGACAATCAATCCGAAAGGCTGTCAAATTCAATTCTAGAGAGAGAAACTCAGATTCATCCTCTCACTAAAGGAATTCTCTCTCGTATTCTTCACTGAAGGTTTTCGATGGAATTTCAAAGTTTAATAATTCTAATCGATTTCCTTAGAATTCATGCGTAGGATTGATTGAGTTGACAAACGGGGACCTAACAATTGGTATCATAACAGATTCGTTCTGTTTTGAATCGAAATTGTTAGAATTTGGATCGAATTTTACATTTTGGAACTGTTCACACGAAGAACAGTTTTGGCACGAAATAATTTTCGATCTAAATTGCCTAATTCTGTGTGTATCTGATTTAATTTTGATGTTTCTGTGTTTGTTCTAGCAATAGAAATCGATGGCGATTAGATTCGTAGCAGTTTGAATATTAATTTAGCAGAATAGATCAGATTTGAATCGTTACTTGTTCGCGTGAAGAACAAACTTGAACACAGTTTGATTTTGATTGAAATTGACATATTTTGCTTCATAATGTGGTTAATTATCTGTTCATGCGAATCAAACATCTGATTACGAGCATAAACCTGCGATTTCATAGTCTAATTCTTCGTTTTTGGTTGAATCAGGGTTAATTAGGGTTCTGATTTTATTCGCGGGACTTCAATTTTTCTCGCTAAAGTTTTCGATCGTAGAAATTCTCGATTGCAAAACTCCGCGCGAGAATTTTTATCGATCAGAGCACCAAGTCAGCACTAAAAACGTCCTTACTAAGAACAATTTTAGTAGAAAATTTTTCGAGCGTTACTTGGCGAAAAATTTTTTCGACGAAGACCTATTTTGACCTTTGCACTCGTAAAACTACCGTCGAAATTTTTTTCGGCCAAAACTAATATAGTTTGACCAAGCGAAAATCACTTACGATAAAAGAAAACTTTTGCAGTCAACAGATTTATTCTGAATAAGCAAGAAACCTATTTTAAGTACTGTTTCTTGCGATCGAAATAAATTCACGATTGAAAGATTTTTATCGATCGAAAGTTTTTGGACAAATTTTTCTCGCTCGTAAATTTTCTCGCTGACACACTTTCTCGCACGAGAACAGTAACATACCTTTTAATATTATTTTCGATCGAGAATCTAAAGATAGAATCGAAATAATTCTCGACTGCTTTAATATCAAATGCTACTAACGAATTTGCTACTTGTGAAGCACATAACATCATTCAAATCCATCAAAACAACAAATGAAGATCCTTTGTCAACAAAAAAAGGGGAAAGAAGAGATGGATGCATACTCGCTAGAAAACGACAATCGTCCGCCGATCTTGCAACTCGGTGAATATACGGTCTGGAGAAGCCGCTTTCTAAACTACATAGCTCTGGATCAAAGCCGAAAATTTATTGCAGTCACTTGAAGAACATGCACAGTTTTGGGTCACCGTAGCCGGTGATGACACGGCTACTCCTTCAATTCCCTCTACTAAGAGACTTAAGGAGCCTAGGGAATACTCAATCGAGGAAAGGGCCCGCGCGAAGGCTGATCTGATAGCCATGAACACACTCATGCAAGGCATCTCTAAAACATCTATAGATAGATAGACAGCCTCCCAACGGCTAAGGGAATGCGGGATGAGTTGCATAGGATGATGTAGAGAACGGAAGTAGGCATCAAGGCCAAAAAGGCGAATATTCTCACTGCTTATGACTCCTTCAACGCAAAGCCGGAGGAGAGTCTATATGATGTATATCAAAGATACCTCACTCTTCTCAACGAGATGAGGAAGATAGAAATCTCCAAAACAAACATGGAAACAAATATCAGATTTCTATTCTCTCTGCCCACTGACTGGAAAAAGATATCCACACAACTTAGACAAAACAATGATCTGGAGGAGTTGGATATCCATGCAGTCTTTGACAATCTCGCCCAACACGAGGAAGATGTTTGCGAGACTCAGAGAGAGCAGAAGAGCAAGCAGGTTGACAACACCGTTGCTATAGTCTCAGAGAAGCGTGGAACAAAGCCTCGCAAAGAGAAGATCGTTAGGCCTCCCTCATCATCCGAGTCAGAAGAAGATTCAGAATCAGACGCCGAGCCAAGCATGAAAGCACTGGGGAAGCTGTTGGCTCTAATCGGAAAAATGATGAGCAAGAAATACTTCAAAAAGAAGTCATCATCCTCGGCCAACGGACTTCGGACCTCAAGCTCCAAGAACAAAGAACAAGCACCAGAGAGCCCCGAAGTCAAGAACACTAAAGAGCCCAACAAGTGCTTCAACTGTGGTAAGCTTGGTCATTTTGCCAGAGAATGCAATCTTCCCAAGAAAAGAGATGCTAATTACTACTCCAAGAAGCTTCAACTCACGAAGCCTCATGGCAGAGCAGGATCACTGGCTTGAAGACACGTCTAGTTCTAGAAACGAGAATCTTGCCCTCATGGCACGCCTTGATAACGACAGTGACACCGAAACATCCAATCAGACTGACGAAGATGGCACATCCACCTCATCACAAGAGGTAGACTCTTCTTCCACATTATTGACCATGTTAGAATCAAATCAAAAACAATATGCTAACATGAAACGTGAGTAGAGAAGTATTAAGGAAGTAGAGGATAAACTTTCTAGGTCTCGGGAGAAGATAAATAGTCTCGAGTCAGAACTTAGAAGCTCTAGTGCTAAATAGAAGAACTTACTAAGAGCCTACATTCTAGAGAGACTAGTCAACCTCAAATAGGACATCATAGCGAAAAGATTGAGGAGTTAGAAGATAGGCTAGCAAATAACTACAATTGCTTGGTTAGGAATCTCAATGAGAAAGCCATCCTAAATTGTAGGATAATCGAAGCTACCACTAAGATCACCAACTTAGAAGCTCAAGTAGAAAGATCTAATACTAAGGCTGGTGAGCTTAGTAAAGATCTAGATGCCTGTCAAGCCGCTAAACTGATGGTAGAAAATAATTATCCTCTCCTAGGCGAGGAACGTAAGAAGTTATATGCGAAAATTAAGAAATTAGATGATCTTCTTACGCGTAGGGGACAATCTGAACAGACGATATTTCTAAACCATCCCAAGGATATAGAGTTCTATAATCCAATAGAAGGCATAAGTTTCACTAACCCACGTGTTCTACGGAAAAACGAAATATATGATATTAAGAACATGGGTTTAGGAGTAACCTCTCTTAGAGATTTTACTGAAGTGACAAAACAAAGTACTTTAGACTCATCCAATAGAAGCGCCTCACATGGGCCTGAAATCCCTTTTGACTACACAGAACTAAATGAAAGAGAAAGAAATATGAAACCATCTTTAACACCTGTCTGTGATTTAGTTCAAGTTCTACCTCCTGAATCTCAAACACACTACGAGGAAGTCAAAGACGTTCATTATAAAAATTCTCTCTATAAACCTCCTATAATAAAACAGATAGAGGAATCTCAAGAAAAATAAGATAAAGAAAGAGAGAATTTCGAAGCTGAAAAAAAGAAGTTCTTAAAAGAGATGAAAAATCTCAAAGCTTTCTCATCCTCCCAAACTATCTCTCATACTATTATGAAAAACGTGAAAATCGAAAAATCACCTTAAAGATCAAAAGTGGATTGATAATTCTGTTAAGAATGCTAAGACTAAATCTAGTTTACCTACGTCTACAGGGAGCGTAGGGCAAGCACTAGAACCGAAGGCGAGAGTGTCTAGTATTAAGAAGGAGCTAGTATATTTGAGTATGACTAAGAATGTTACTCCTTCTGTACAAATAAATGACACTCGAGGACATAAAAGAGCCATTTCTTCTCTTCGAATAATTGCTTCTACATGTAATCTTCACCCCATCACCTTTAGAAGCAACAACTACGAAATAGGCTCTACCTCACAAATTAAAAATAATCATTCCAAAACAAATTCCACTATGAAGGCCCGTAGGAAACAAGATCCAGCTATAAAGAAAGCTTATGGCGCTGCACATGCATGTACTCACCTAGTATCCCATAAAAATTGAGTCCCCCAAGCACCTTAGGAGATTATCAAAAGAAAAGATCTTTTCCTCAGTCAAGCCTACCAAAGCATTTGTACGTGCTGAAATTAACCTTCCCTGCAAGGTTCAACCCAAATGGGTTCCTAAATCTCTGCCGAGGACGACAAAAGCGGAAAAGGCCAAGTCACCTAAAGAGGCAACACCTAAACCCACTTCTCCGAAAGTGATATGGATTATTAAAGCTCCCTCAAGTAATAATTTAGGAATCATATCTGAACCTAAAACTAAATCTGCTAATCTCAAAGGACCCATGCTTAAGTGGGTACCTAAAGCTCTCTAACTTGTTTTTGCAGATCCATCATATGTGGTACCTAGACTCTGGTTGCTCCACACACATGACTGGAAAACAAGAGCTGCTGAGCAACTACAAAGACCGACCAAACGGTGAAGTTAGATTTCGAAACAATGACTCAGCTCCCATTGTTGGATGTGGGGATATCATTTTGGAAAATCTGACGATAAAAGATGTCTCTTACGTCGAAGGACTCCGCCATAACTTGTTCAGCATAGGCCAATTATGCGATAAAGGATTTCAAGTGGTCTTTCACGCTGACCGGTGCAGAATTTTGGACAGTCAGGACACAGAACTCCTCTACGGACTTTGGAAATCAAATCTTTACACGATCAACCTGACGTCCGTGCGTCCCTCGACCGCTGTATGCCTCATCTCTCAGACTGTGATTCAGAGGAACAACTTATGGCATCAACAAATGTCTCATCTGAATAGCTCGCCAACGCCTCTCTACGAAAAAGTTGGTTTATGGTCTTCCAACTATACTACTACAAAAGGAGCATCAATGTTCGGCATGTCAATTAGGAAAAATGAAGCGAGCGTCTCATCATGTCAAGAAAATTGCGTCCACCTCTCGTTCATGGGAACTAATCCACATGGACCTCTGTGGGCCGATGCAGACACAGAGTATCCATGGACGCAAGTACGTGCTAGTGATCGTCGATGACTTCTCTCGCTACACTTGGACAAAGTTCCTCGAACCAAAGATGAGACATGGGACTTGATTATCAATTTTGTGAACAAAACTCAGAATCTGTTGCAACAGACTATTCAAATTATTCGAACAGACAACGACACTGAGTTCAAGAATAAATATCTCAGTGAGTTTTATCAGAAACTCGGAATTAGTTAACAATTCTCAGCCGCAAAAACACCTCAACAAAATGGGGTCGTTGAAAGGAAAAACAGAATCCTAGTGGAAGCCGCTCGTACAATGCTGATCCATTCCGGCCTTCCACACTTTCTTTGCGCTGAAGCAGTAAATACCGCCTATTTTACCCAAAACAGGACGGTGGTTCACAAACGGTTCCACAAGACTCCGTATGAGATTGTAAATAAGAGAGTACCCAACATCTCATTCTTTAAAGTCTTCGGGTGCAAGTGCTTTGTGGCGAACGACAGAGAGCAACGTGCAAAGTTCGACCCTAAAGCATTCGAAGCAACTTTCGTCGGGTATTCTTCAACATCAAAAGCGTACCAAGTATACATCAAGTCCAACCGCACGATTAAGAAAAGCTATAACGTCACGTTTCACGAAGTGAACGAGATGGCTTCTGAACAAAACAGTTCAGGACCCCTGCTCAACCCGTTGGCTTTTGAAGACAACATCTCAGAACCCGTTTTCACTGGTGTGTTGGCACAAAACCAACAAAAGATGGCAACAACTCAGCAATCACCGCCAGACGAAGCTCTAAGACTTGTGTTAGAAGACTTGGATTCCCTCTTTAAGCCTTTACATCCGCCATTCACCGTCAATCCTACACCCAACGAGGCCGACGTACAAAGTCTTCAACAGTCCTTACCTCACCCGACTCAGATTTGCCACAGAACAATGAGGAACCTCGCATGGGTGTTGAGGAAGAATCATCAGAGTCACTCCCTCCCAATGCAGATTTGGAACTTCTTCACACAAATGAACAATCGGTCGTGGAAATCTAGACCCATAAATGGCTGATGCATCATCTACAGCTTTGCCGCATGAGCGTAGGTGGACTAGAGCTCACCCGATTGACCAGATAATTGGCGATCCTTCGAGCGGAGTAAGGACACGACACCAACACAGTCTTTTCAACTGCTTCTTAAGCCAAAACGAGCCTACTAAGGTAGCAGACGCACTACAAGATCCGGGTTGGATAATTGCAATGCAAGAGGAAATCAACCAATTCGAACGTCTTCAAGTGTGGAAATTAGTACCGCGTCCGCATGGGAAAACTATCATCGGGACAAAATGGGTATTTAAGAACAAAAAAATGAAGATGGTGAAGTGATCCGGAACAAGGCACGATTAGTTGCAAAGGGATACAACCAACAGGAAGGCATTGACTACGACGAAGCGTATGCTCCTGTTGCCCGGATTGAAGCCATTCGTCTCTTGTTGGATTAAGCGGCTCATAAAACCTTCAAGGTCTATCAAATGGACGTTAAAACCGCCTTTCTCAACGGTGTACTTAAAGAAGAAGTCTATATCGCTCAGCCAGACGGCTTCGTTGATCAAGAACATCCCGATCACGTCTATCGATTGGATAAAGCTTTATACGGACTAAAACAAGCCCCACGTGCTTGGTATGATGTCTTGAGTGACTTCCTCGTAATGTCTGGATTTATTCGAGGAACAATCGATACGACCCTCTTCATCAAATGGCAAGAGAAGGATCTGATGGTTGTTCAAGTTTTCGTCGACGACATCATTTTCGGTTCAACAAATCCACGGCTTTGCAAAAAGTTTGGAGATCTCATGAAGAGTAAATTCGAAATGAGCCGCATGGGAGAGATGCAATTCTTCTAGGACTTCAAGTCAGGCAGCTCGATGATGGGATATTTATCAGTCAAACAAAATACATTAAGGACATCCTGAAAAAGTTCCATCAAGATCAGAGCTAGCCTCTCAGCACTCCCATGTCAACAAGCTGCAAGTTGGATGCCGATCCCACAGGAAAATCGGTCGACATCACTCTCTATCGCAGCATGATTGGATCTCTTCTCTACCTCACTTCTAGTCGGCCGGATATCATGTTTGCCACTTGTCTTTGTGCCCGTTTCCAAGCCGATCCTAAAGAATCCCACATGCTCGCGGTGAAGCGTATTCTTCGCTACCTTAAGGGCACAACTACCTTAGGACTATGGTATCCTAAAGGTACGAACTTCAAACTTATCGGCTATACCTGTAATGCCCGGGTCCCCGTAATTTAGGCCGGCCAATAAATTCTTGTGTATATATTATATGTCTTATGTGACCTAGGTGAACTTTAGGGATTAATTGCATGCCCGCACGAAGTCATGAATTTTGTGCCTATGCGATTTTGTGAAAAACGGTACGGCAATTACGTGCTTACGTGATTTTATATGTATTAATTAGGTGCTTATGTGATTCTATATGAATTTTATGCACGATAAATATGTGACTGTGTGATACCAAAACTTACTAGGCATTGTCAAAAATAAAGAATAAGTGAAATAGAAATAATAGTATTAGCAAGAATAGAAAGGGGATAATAAAAGTAGTAGGATAGAAATTGGACTTTGGGTTGTGGGTTAGGATTTAATTCCAACATTAAAGCCCAAACCAAATAGGAATAGATATTTTTGGGACAATGTTCCTAAGATCAAGGAAGTCCCACGCCACTTAAGTCCCATCAACCTACTTCGATTATTTTAATATCTATCCACACCTTAAACAAGAAGCAAACACGTCCAATTCAAGATAAAGAAGAAGAATAGTTCGAACGAAAGGCTTGAGAACATCCCAAGCCACTCAAGATCTCGAGTTTTGGTAAGTCAAAATATTGCTTATAGTTTCTGTAATATTCGTAACTGGGGATTTTCAATTGTTCTATTCTTGAGAATTAAGAAAAACATGAGAGATTTCATGTAAGTTGAATGGCAGGGAAATTATTTGGAAATTTAATCATAGTCATTCGAGCTAAAGAATTCATGACGAGTTTTAGGAGTATTGGACATGAAAGATGATACAGGATTTGAAGTACTTAAGTAGGCTCATGAGGGTTCTTAGGAAAAGTTTTAACACTTAAATAGAATTCATACGGTTCTTTGAAGAAATGGCTTTTGATCGAAGCCCTTGAAGACTTTAGGTGTTAAAAATGTTTAAGGGTTCACGAATCGAACCCTAGTTGACGAGCTCGAGTAGATTGGCGAATCCACGGAGTTTTGCGAATCGAGGGTAAAGAGTTCGCGAAGTTTAAATTGGGAAATTTCACGGGTCGAGAGTTTTGCGAACTCAAGACCCCTCTTTCATGGATTCGCGAAGTAGGAGGTTTGCGGGTCCAAGGTCGCGAACGGTGAGAAATTTGGCGAACCCGATGAAGTTTCACGAGGTGGATGAGTCTTGCGAATTGGTGGAATTTGCGAACTCAATGCAAAGCGCGAATTAAACTTATGAGAGATATCGCAGAATTCACAAGTCACGAACTAGGGTAATCTTTTTGCGAATTGTAGGGAAGTTCGCGAACTATATAGATTGGCGATGTAAGAATTTCACGATGTCTATTTGGCGAATTGTATACTTCACGCATTGACTTGGTGAATTATAAATCAAAGAGATAAGCTTTCGCTAACCATTAGCTAAGTGGAACCTCGTGAAGTCTAAATGATAGAATAATAATATAAGTTACATTGGATTTCGGGCGGGAATAGAATAAACAATATTAAAAGCTACACAAACTTCACTCGTGAGGTATTGATATTAATAGTTATATGGACTTGGTGGATTGAAATGATTGGACCTCACAAAACAAATACTTCCATGATAGAGTGGGGAAGAAAATAATATAATATAATATGGTAAGCACATGGGACTTCACAAGGTGTAGGAATAAAGTAATGTAGTACCATGCAAGCTTGGCAAATTTGGTGTGGTGTAACGAACAAGTGTTCGAATAAAATAATATAAATATCATTGAACTTCACGAATTGGGTTAAACTTAGCGAATTGAGCACTTCACGAATCATAAAGGTTGACGAATTGAGAGGTTGGCGAATCAGTAGGAGGTCTGCGAAGCAAAACAGGAATTTGGCGAATCCAATTTGGCAAACTAACTTGGCAAAGTGTAGACTAGTCAACGAATTTCATGAAATAAGGGAATTGGGAATTGTGCGTGCTGGAATGTCACGGAACTTAAGGAATAAAATAACATTATAAGGTACATAGGGTCATGAACTTGGTGGATAGGCTTAGCTAGGTGTGGGAATAAAATAATTATACCATGCAAGTGGGAATAAAATAATAGTACTATGAATCATGAAAACTTGGCAAATTGTATGTGCATATGGGAAGCCCCCGAAACCAAAAACAATAAAAATAATATCATAAGTTGCATGAGAGGTTCACTAAAGGAATAGAATAATAATATATCATGCCTTATGTGCTTCACGAATTGCTTTGAGAATAACACCAAGTGGCTAAGTGAGTGTGTGACTTAACACTTCGAGAATCGTAGGCTGAGTAACTTCACGAACTAGGATTTTGTACTTCGCGAATTAGAAAGAATTTGACTTCGCGAATTAGATAAGTTGGCGAACCCATGAAACACTTCGCAAACTAGACAAGCTCGTTGAATTGATGAAGTGATCCGCGAAACAAGTTAGTTCGCGAACTTAAACGAACAATTCACGAACCGAGTGTGAGAGTAGGTGACTTCGCGAATCAAGTAGGATTCGCGAATCGAGCTAGTTGACGAACTCAAGGACTTCACGAATTATTAGGGCTATGGAAACTTCACGAATTGGAACCACAAGCAAGTCACGAATCAAGACTTCATTAGTTTCACAAACTTCACGTATTAGATGAGGTCACGAATTTAATAAGTCGTGAATTAGAAACCAGGTATTTAGCTTCACGAGTTCAAGAAGAATCACGAATTCTATTTCATGAATTGAGCAAGTCACGAATTATGAGCCATGCCATGAATTTCATGAACTAAAACTTTCACGAGTTGACTTGACTTAGCAAATCTTAATATCCATTTATCCTATAGCTAAGCGTTTTAATACTTAGGAAATTCAGGAAATTAGATAGTACACTGCGATATAATTTTATGCTTGGGAATAGGGACTAGTAACTTCACCGGAACAGTAGCCAGTAATCTTCGGACGCCAGGTAAGTGGGACTTTTCAACTACAACACATAGAATTAAGTGCGCATTATTTATGTGGCTACGTGCTTCTATGATTATGTGTGGATTATTACATGGCATGAATTACACGATACATGACATGGCATGACAAGTCATTTGTCGTTTCATACATGCATTTCACGGGCATACACGAGTCTCACGAGCGTTTTAAGAATGACATGTATTTATGCGTCATCGCCGGGGTGCGACAAATAGCTGCTAATATTAATATGTCAAGACACGTGCAAGACAAGACGTGTAATACGGCTCTTCTAATGCTACGAGGTGACTTTCTATGTCACCGATGACAAGACAAGACACGTGCAAGACAAGACGTGTAAATCGGGCGAATGCCCTCGTAGCAAGATTTGCCGAGGACCCTACAAGACAAGACACGTGCAAGACAAGACGTGTATTAGGGATCCTACAAGATAAGACTAGACAAGACATGACATGATTTTGTGAGGATTAATGAACATTGGCGCATATGCCTATGCAAGTCATGACACGGGCACCGCATGCATAAGTTTTCACTTACTGGGCTATGTAAGCTCATCCCACGTTTTATGTGTTGTAGGTCCCAGCGAACACGATACGTGATCGCCTAGCCGGCAGGGCATTCTTTTGAAGCTTCCGGGCGACTTTTGGGGGTGGTGTGTACGTGGATGATGACCTGTGAGGCCGGGCGCATAGGATCTTTTGCTGCACAAATATACACGACACATGTAGATAGAACTCGAATGTAATTAGAAAGTTTGGAAGCATTCTTTTGTCATGAAGATGTATTCTTTTGCCTTGTATAGGAAACGCCTTCCTTTACAAAAATGGAAAAATTTAGTCCGTAATTTTCGCATGTCTCTTAATTGAATACAATGTTGAACACTTAGGATAACGCTAGAAATGGTAGCGATGGCTAGGGTCGCTACAATACTGACGCTGATTATGCATGTTGCCGAATGGACAGGAAAAGCACCTCCGGTGGCGCTCAATTTCTAGGCGAAACGCTAGTCTGCTGGTCATCCAAAAAGCAAAATTGCGTCTCAACTTCGACGGCTGAAGCTGAATACGTCCCAGCCGCCAGTTGCTCCCAGATGTTATGGATGCGGACTCAACTTCGCGATTATGGATACAATTTAAATAATATACCCATATATAGTGATAGTCAAAGTGCCATTGCGACTACGTGCAATCCTGTTCACCATTCACGCATTTCAATCACAGTTTCTCGAGCGAAAATTGATTTGGGACCAAGTGTTAATTTACGTTATCAAAATTGATGAGCGAAATTTAAACAAGAACCAAATGAAAATTTTCGATCGGATTTTGTCGAGCGAAAATTTAAACAGTAAACAAAGAAAGTTTCTCGATCGTAAGTTTCCCAATCGTAAATAGTAATGGGCTTAATTCACTAAGTATCGAAAAAGTCAAATCAGTACACTTAAACGAAATCATTGTTTGCATTCGAAAATCCCTAAATACACGCTAAAAACCCTCGATCGCAAAATTCAACAGTCAAAATTCTCGTGCGAAAAACTTTTTCTCTCAAAAGACGAACCTCAAACCCTTCAAATCTTTCGCTTTTTCCTCTGATTTTGGTCTTTAGAAGGTAGATGTGACTTCTTTTAGGGATTATCATGTGTTTAAACTTCATTTGCATCTATATTCTGTAATCTTTCGCATGATTCTGTGCAAATTTCTCGTATTCAGGATATGAAAACTCGAGTGCTATTTTGCAGTGTTTTTCGATCATTTTATGAGTGAAATCTGGGCTATAATCCGCACTCAAGATAGTTACGGTGTTTTAAATCATTCTAGGGGTCTATTTCTTTGATTATCTGCGTTAGGATCGATTGAGAGTTAGACTGAACTGGGTTTTAAACGTCTGAAGGCGTCGAAGAACTTTCTCGCTTGCAAACAGTGTCAATTGCATTTTAATTTGATTGAGTTACTGTTTGCATTGTAAAAGTTTTTCGATCGCTAAATTCCTGACTTAAATCGATTAAATAAATAACATAAGTCGAAGTATACTTAAAATCGAGAAATCGAATCTTGATTTTATGCGAGCGAAAAGATTACTGTGCGGAATAGTTCAAATAAATGCAATTAAGTTTCGAGCGCAAAACTTACAATCGCAAATAGTAATTTCGATTTCAATTTCATTTTTAATCGAAAATTTTAG
The DNA here is from genome assembly GCA_027422505.1 of Craterostigma plantagineum. NCBI lineage: Eukaryota > Viridiplantae > Streptophyta > Magnoliopsida > Lamiales > Linderniaceae > Craterostigma > Craterostigma plantagineum. The sequence goes on along the minus strand of JAPQWV010000019.1, from coordinate 6,756,436 downwards.
CGGCGATAAAATTAATTTTTCGACGATAAAATTTCTCGATCGCAAACATGCACAGTAATGATTTTTGTCGATCGAAAATTTTCTCGGCGAGTCACCAAGTTTTTCACTGTCAATTTTCTCGATTGTAAAATTTCATAGCGAAAAACTATTTTTAAATGCGAAAATTTTATTCACGCGCGAAAAATTTCTCGACAGTAAATTTACTTAGTAATTTCATTTTTTTCGATCGTCAATTTACACGGAAATTTTTCTCGATCGTAAAATTTCTCGACTACAGTACCGTATCTTAAGTTCAAAAACTTAGAAAAGTTTCTAAGTCCTTTTCGCTGTACATTTTAATAGCGCATAAATTTTTCGATCGCAAATTAAAACGGAGAATTGCATTTGAAATTTGTAGTAAGGAAATTCAATTGAGAACTGTAATTCTCGTGCGAAAAATAGCACGGAGTGAACACCGCTTAAACACTTAGAAAATTTTCGACTGAACCTCAATAAGACCAACATACTTATGTCGCAATTGAATTATTTCTTCAATATTCACTTCGTATGATCTATGTGCAAATTTCGTGATTTCAATTACGAATTTATTCAAACATGCTATGACACGATTCATTATTATGGTTTGATAAATTCAAAATCCGACTCAAATTAAAATTCTTGAACTAATGATTTACATTTCTTATGTGTATTTCAGATGGATCATTATCCTACTTACAATCACATCAATGAGAAGGCCCTATACCTCAGTGTACAAGACACTAATTTCCAGCTCGACATGACGTCCTTTCGGTGTCCTGACGAGATTATGGTGTCTATACTACAAGGCCATCCCCTGTTGCATGCTCTGACGGTGATGGCCTCAGTGCCTATGGTCTACCTTCAAAAATTTTGGGGGATGATCAAGAGCCACGTTATTGAAGGGGCATACAGCTTACAATGGTGATAGGGACGGGGCACATAAATATGAACAAGAATGACTTCGGTCTCATCCTCGACCTCCCCTACAACCCGAACTACGACCCCCTTCCAACTGATGCGGAGCTAGTACGTGACTTCCTACAGCTGGGATACCGTCCACCGCTCACCAAACTCGCACAAGTGCAGAGCAACGGGATTCCTCATTCGTGGAAGACATTGTTTGGGATCATCAACAAATGTCTATCCTCGAAGCACGCCGGCTTCGACAAAGGAAACGACAACATTATGAGGATTTTCCATGGAACCGTCTTCTCGCGAAATTACAATTTCGCTCAACTGGTCTGGAATGATCTAGCCGAGTAGATCAGGCAGAAGGAAAACAAACGCTCAAAGAATGTGACGTACGCCCGGTGGTTGTCCGTCATCATTCGACAATACATGGAGTTGCACGAGCAGAACGTTCCTCGTCTACCTCCTGGACTTGGACCAGCCGTCAATGGCCAGCCGTTCGAGTTGCTACGTCTCGTTGACCCCTCGGGAGATGTATACCAACTCTACTGCCGGGAGAATCATCTGACGGAACAGATGATCAGAGGGCCCTCGACGGATTTCACAGTCAGCCCTCCCCAACAATAAAGCCCTGAGGACACGATGGTCGATGCAGTGTCCAGGAGCTAGAGCAGGAGCCTCCAACTCAGGATGTGCAAATACCTGACGACGATGCCACGTTGATTGATGTTGTGGCAGAAGAGTTGTAACAAGAGGCCCAAACGGAAACACTCTAAGTGGAAGTGCCCATCCATGTAGGCGCTCGAAGAGTCCATTGAGGAGGTTCTTCAACAAGTGGCACAGCCCGAGGCAGACATGGGGCAAAGCTCACTTCCACTGGTGACGGAATAAGATCGTGAAGACGTTGAACGTGAACCATCCCCTCACACAGCCACCTCATCTGACACGGAGTCCGATGAGGAGATCAGATTAATAAGACAGACTCCCGGAAGACTAAGCATAAAAACTGGAGTCTCTCTTCACCACCAACACCACCATATCAGACCCAACACCAATCATCACTTCAAGTGTCGTGGCCGAGATCCAGACTCCGCTTACTACCGGCCTCGACATCGGTCTGATGTACAGGTTCAATCTGAGCCTGTCACAACATCCACAGATGCGAATCTTATAGATTCAAATCAAGGATTGGATGGAAGTCTCGGACAGTCACAACCTCAGGTGACTACAAGCCAACATGAGGAGCCGGTGTCTGCTCAAGGGTTGTCAACAGGCGACATCAGTCGTCCTGGTCCATCCACGGAAGCATCCGTGAAAATATTTGGATGTCACCGGACAAAGTCAAAAAGCCGAACGAGTTTGAGCTAAGAGGGATTTCTCACTGGGATCAGCAAAAGAGAATGACATACCTCTGGATGCTAACCCATCTCGGACCGGATGTGAGGATAAAGATGACTAAAGCACAAGCGAGGAACCATTATAAGAGTCTATCTCCCATCTGCCAGCTACTAAGTGTCTACTGCGCCAAAGGAGGACTTCCAACACCGTTCTATATAATCGAAAGAGTAGACAGAACTCGAGACGAACTCAGCGAGAGCGACCTACCCTGCCTTCCTTACGAGGAGGTGTACCGTCTCTACCAGCTTTACGTAGAGAAGTGCAAGGGTCCTCAAGGCTTCGTAAAGAAAAAAGGACTCAAGGGACTCTACCGGTTCATGATGCGCCAAGTCAAGTACTTCGCCGCACACGACCTTCAGATGGCTTTAGAGAGTAACATGAAGAAGGTCAATATAACTGCTCCACTCAACAAAGGACCTGAGATCGAAGGGCTTCCCAACAATCACGTGCACATCAGCTCAGTCCTACGCATCACCTACCACAGTCCAATCGCTAAGAAGAATAGGTTGATGTTTAAGACTGGAATCAACAAGTTCTGTGATGGGACACTCAAGGTCATCAGGAAGAACATAGAGCAGAGGCTGGAAGAAATCAATAGAGAGACGATGCAGAGGATCCACCGGTTCGTGAGAGAACAGCCGATCCTAATGGAAATATTAGATGATATCGAGGAGCATCTGGAGCTAAAAAACACGTTCAGGAACTTTGAGCATGCGTTGGGCTTGCGCAGGTCGTACTACGCCCGACGAGGACAGATAGCGCGGAAGAGAAATCAAGCATAAAGGGGGAGAATCTAGAATATCAATTTTAATTATGCTTTGATTCATTAGCTGTCTTCGTAGATAGGGGCTTTATTTGTTTTAGTCCTTAGATTATGACTAGTTTGATATTTATACCAAGTTTGTTTGGTATAAATAGTTGTACAAACATTGAGCTTAATACAGAAAATTAGACAATCAATTCGAAAGGCCTTCAAATTCAATTCTAGAGAGAGAAACTCAGAAATCATCCTCTCACTAAAGGAATTCTCTCTCGTGTTCTTCACTGAAGGTTTTCGATCGAATTTCAAAGTCCAATAATTCTAATCGATTTCCTTAGCATTCATGCCTAGGATTGATTGAGTTGACAAACGGGGACCTAACAGGGAGTAACCGTTTTTAGGTGGTTATACCGATCTTCCAAGTTTTTCCACAAGTCTTTCGGGTCTTTCACCGTTAAGTATTCAATTTTCAGGCTTTCATGAATGTGGTGGCGAAGAAAAATCATTGCATTCGCCTTGTCCTGCTCGGATGTCGTATTGGTCGGTTTGATGGTATCACCCGACCTTTCGCTTTCAAACGAATATCGGCATCTAGTGCCCAAGATAAATAATTTCGGCCAGTGATATCAAGTGCAACAAACTCAAGGCTCGCCAAATTCGCCAAATTCGTTATATTACTATAAAATACAAAAGCAAAATTTTAACAATGATAATATAACAAGATATTACACGCAGAACTAATCTTCTTTAGTATTGTCGTCAATATCTTCTTCTTATCTTCCTTTGAAAAACTTCTTATGAAAAACATTGTCAACGTCAAAAGAAGTGCCCACGTAATAATAATACTCATAAGCAAATGTTCAACGATCAGATCGGACAACATCATTCAAAATACAATATATTAGTAATATTAATAAAACATTACAAGTAATAATAATATTTTGGAACTTTCGTAAAAGTATTATCTACATAGTGGTAACGATATGGTTAGAAGCACAAGATCCATCTTTGTAGAAAACGACATGATTCTATAAAAAATAAAGTCATAATAAATTAATATATCAATGTAACCAAATATAAATAAAAATATGTTAATATATTTTCGTAAGTCATTAAAAATTTCACTCGCCACGATGGGGATTCGAAATCTGGACCTCTCACCACTTTTAGTGACGATATTCCGCGAAACCACTCGCGCTGTGACGCTTTGTTATACGGTTAATATATATATATATATATATAATATATATATAAATAAAGAACATAGGCGTACAACATATAACTATATATATACACACACAATATATCTATGTACACATATATAAGCGTTGTTAAATAAATTTATAATTACGTGGATAGGTTATATGTATATATAAATACAAATGAATAATTTATACCTCGTGCTTGGGATGGTGTTCGCGATAATCTTCGAATGGTTAGAGTCTCATTCTGATAACGTGTTATATAATATTTTATTTAATGAAGCTTTATTTTATAGAGACATGATATCAAACCAAACATACAGAAGAATTTATTGAATTCTCTTCTCCGATCATTACACGAAGAATGGATCTAGAAGGAAATTATAACAAACATATTAAATACATTAAATGGCATCCACCACCTAATAATAACTAACCACTTCATAATATAGCCGTCTTAATTTAGGTGAGCAGTCATTGCATGAGATTTCTTTTAGTGGGATGACTCGATCTTGGCTTTGCTTCCTTGGACTGTTTGTGTATAGCACTTACTTGTTCCCTTTTTTTCTTTGTCTCATGTGGACTTTAGCATCATCAAAGAAGCTGCTCATTTCCTCCCGTGCGTTCCATTCTTTTAATCATATTGTCACATAGACTTTCTTGATACAAATCTGATTCGTTGGCCTTGCTATCATTAGATTATTTTGGTTCATTTTGCTCCAAATCTGTAAAATATGATATATAAACGTAAATTAATGATATTTAAGGATATTTGAACAACTAATGATCGATAACATATGTTTACGGGTTGTAGTATTAGGTAAAATCCTAACTTATCGCAACACTTTATCGTATTACTTAATTTAATATAAAGTGAACAAATGCCTCATATATCATACCTCGGACCAGGCTTCATTCCTCTCAAGGGTTTTTCGCCATTGAAAATATTTCAGACAACGTTCATCGGATTTATTGTCATAATAATATTCTTTCTTCATAGGTTTTTGAGTTTTTCCAACAAATTACCTTGAGAACTGTTATTTAATCAGGTACTTTTTTCATATATATATATATATATATATATATATATATACACACACACATAAATAATATATTTCCGCATTTTTCTTAACACTCTTTTTCTCGTCCATTTTTTGCCGACGAGTGTTAAAGATTCAGCCACCAAACGATACCCAACTTGATGAAGATTGAATTGTGTGTGCTTAGCAGATCGAAAGAATGAATGAACGCAATCGAAATGAAAAACAACAAAGAAATGAAAAATCTGAGACACAATCTTTAAGTGGTTCGTATTAGCAATATATCTCCACCATAATTATTGTCATGGTTTATGCAATCACTGATATCAATTATCATTATATTTGATATCAATTACCTCTATAATTTAGGCTTAGTCGAAGGCATGATTTAAGCTTCCTTTTATGTACATGTATCGATGGCAATATATTGAGCCAATACTCAATTGTGAATATACAACACATTCATATCCTATATGGTATCAGAGCATATCTTACTCCAACGAGTTCTATATCGATCCTAATTCACGGAAAATTTCCGTCGATCACATCGGAACGATAGATCCCGTTCGCACTTGACGCCATGGCCTCGTCCTCCAATGAGTCTCCTCTCATTCATCTGAACGCTCCAACTCATCTTTCAATCAAACTAAGATCGACGAATTTCCCCGTTTGGCGCAAACAAGTTCAAACTACTCTAATTGGGTTAGATCTTCTCAAATTCATTGACGGTTCTCATCCTCAACCGGATCAATTGACGTCGACAAGAAAACACCCAATACTACTCACTACACATGGCTTCGGAAAGATCAGATTCTCCTTTGGGCTATTCTTGGAAGTTGCACTGAGACTATCCAGCCGATCTTGGCCTCGACATCCACATCACGACAAGCTTGGGAGTCCCTTTTGACAAGTTATGTCGGATCTTCTCGATCTCGCATTATTGATCTCAAATCAAGACTCGTCAAGAACCCCAAAGGTCCACGCCCAATTGCCGATTTCCTCCATGAGATGCGACAGATTGCTAATGAATTGGCTCTTGTTCAAAGTCCAATTCAAGAAGAGGATCTAACAGTTCATATCTTGAGTCAACTTGGCGACGAATTCAACAGTATTGTTGCGGCGATAAAGGTTCGTGAATCCCCCGTTGAGTTATTCTCTAAATTGGTTGATTTCGAACGAGCCCTAAAGGAATAAGAAATTCTTCCAACCGTTGTTACCGCCAACAATACACAACGGTTCACCCTAGGTTTTCCCTCTGGCCAACGGTCGTCACCGGCGCTCCACTATGGTACTAGTTCAGCTAACAGCTCCAGGCGTGGTCGAGGATCTGGTCGCGGCTCTTGGTCATCTTAAGGTGGTGGTCGCAATGCCCGATCTGCTCAGTTCTGCAACTTCTGTAGTATTCCTGGTCATGAGACTCGTGACTGCCGGAAGCTAGTCCGTTTTCTTCGTGATTAGAACATCCAACTTCCTGCGCATGCCTTTGTGCCTGGTCATGCGCCTGCTGTTAATGCTACCGTCTCTCACGGTGCACCATCTGAGCCATCACAATGGTTGATGGATAGCGGCGCCTCACACCATGTCACCGCAACACCGTCCACCTTGCAATCCTACTCGGATCACGGTGGCCCCCATGAGGTCTTTCTGGGTAATGATACATCACTTCCTATATCTCACACAAGTTATACACACTTACCCACTACCGCTCGCCCTTTAAAACTCACAAACGTTCTTTGTGTTCCACACTTACATCGCAATTTGATTCTGTGGCTAAACTTTGCATAACTAACCCCGTTTCTGTTGTGTGTTTTGACACTCATTTTCTGGTGAAGGATCGCAGCATCGAAGCGCCTCCAATTAGAGGCATGAACAGCAAAGATGTTTATTGTGCAGCTTCTCCATACCAGCCTCAAATAAATGTTATGTCTGCACTGGTTCCTAGGCACTGGCATCAGAAACTCGGTCATCCTTCGACCTCTATCTTTTGTTATCTATTGAGTCAGTTAGGTTATTCTGCGTCGTCTAAAGTTCCCTTACATTGTGATTCTTGTTCTATGCATAAAAGACATAAGCTTCCATTTGGTCAAAATTCCTTCGAAAGTACTAAACCATTACAGTTATTGTATTCCGATGTTGATAATTGATATTAATGATTGCATAAATCATGGCCATAATTGTGGTGGAGATATAGTGCTAATAGTTCGACTCTCTTTTCGAGTCTACTCCACGACCAATAGAAACGCTTTTATTGATGAACGCTGAAAGAGATTACAAATTCTCAACTTACTCTCTCAACTCTCTCTTTACAACTGAGCCTAATTCGTACATACATAGAAGCTATGAACTCTTGAAACCATCTACCTGGTCACTGATAAAATGAAGATTCTGTTCAGCTTTTGCAACTGAAAAGAGCTGTGTGCTTTAACGAGCTTGTGCGCACACCTTTGAAAGGTGTACGGCGAGCTCCTCCCTTTAGCAAAAGTGCTTGACACCTTTATAAGTGAAAGAACAACTTTCAACGTAAGCCTTTGGTCTCGATCCAATTTTCATTCGACGGTTCAGAAAAAATCAACCAACATCTCATAATGTTAGTTATTACAACAGCTTTATCAAATACTTCTGTTGTACATAAGATCAGTTGTTGATAGAGAAGTCCCAGCCCTACTTTCTTCAGATATTCAACCATTCAACACAAAGATTCCATGCCTTTAAACCCTTGCAGAATCAACTTCGACCTCATGAATACCTTGATATTTCCAGCTCCAATCTTGGTAGTGTAACCAAGATTATCCAATGCGCCAATTGAGATCAGATTCCACTTCATTTCTGGGACATATTTGACATTCCTAAGAACCCTTTCATACGAATGAAGCTTCAAACGAACCGTACCCGAGCCAAGAACCTTGCAAGATTTGTCGTTTCCCAATCGAACATGGCCATTATTATACTCTCTGAAATCCTCCAGCCACGATCTATTACATGTTATATGGAACGTAGAACCACTAGTACAGTACTGACTTTTGGCGACTGTTGTTATTAAGTATGGGCGACTGTTGCTCGGGGTCGCCGACGACACCGACGCACATACCCATGGCCATGGGCGTCTGTTGTTAAGAGTCGCCAATAATTGAGGTATTGGCGACTGTTGTCCGTAACAGTCGCCAATAATCGAGGTATTGGCGACTGTTGCTTCTTATAACAGTCGCCCATACGCATAAAAACTAAAAAAGAAATTAAATAAACGAGGTATGGGCGACTGTTAGTCTCACAACAGTCGCCCATAATCGTGGTATTGGCGACTGTTTCCTTTAAACAGTCGCCCGTAGTCGACAGGATTGGCGACCCTTGTTTGGAACAGTCGCCAATTGGTAATTTAACTTTTTAAATATACTATTTGTTTTCTAATACCCAAAACCTGTATATATAATAAACAGCCTGACAATCCCAAAATAAATAAGGCTCAATGATATACGACACACACAAGAAAGTTCAACTCAATAAAATCATAAACATGTCAATAACATAATCACAAAACAACCTAAGTCTCAAGTGAGCAATTACATAACAATGTTCAAAGTCTTCACCTAAAACGATGTGCTTTGTTGCAGACATACTTCAATGAAGTGTTTCGCCCACAACTCTCGAATTTCTTCATGCGTCTCTTTGACGTAGACAGCGTGCTCCAATTCCTAAAATATGAACACGATTCATAAACGTTACAACTAAATATATTTGATATCAAAGCTTCAACTTTATCGTACCTTTGACAGATTTTGAGTTTGATAGCCGATATTTCTCGCAATGTCGTACGTGTAGCGCATGACGAAGTTTCCACATAGTTGACTATCACCCGGTTGGCGTGGGCACTAAGTTTAAACAAATATCTTATTATAACCTAATCGTTATAATTTTAATAGAAATTGCTCAAAAGAGTTGCGAACCTTGCATGCTTTCCAAGTAGTAGAGGAAGACTTCTTCATAACTTGAACCGCTCCAAACATTGTCGAAATCTTCAATGCACTAAAATTCAAAAGTATATATTAGAAGCATCTATAAAATAAAAGTATACCATGTTGTTCTTTTATATTGCACTTACTTGTTCACGTGATCACGAATTCCAATCTTTCTAACCCCAACCTTAGGTTCCATATCCAATTTGTATAACCAGGTTTAAAACCCGAGACTATCAGATGATCCCTAACAATCTCACTATTCCACCACTTTGTGTTAATACAATTACGACAAGGACATGAAATCTTGGATTGCCTATTTTTTCTACAATTTTGCTCTGCACAATTCATAAACTCTTCTACACCATTCAAATATTCGGCCGTTGTTCGCTTACTAGACATCCAAACCCGATCCATCTCAACCACCTAAGTTAGATCACAAATAAATTTATATCGTAAAGCGATAGTGAACGTTTAAGAACGGTCCCAGGGGACCATTCAAGGTTTTCCTCTAAATGAGCAAACCTTGAACATATCTAAGCTTAACGAAATAATCATAGGCAATTTCAAACAAATACGAAGCACAAAAATACCTATCCAAGCACAAAAATCTAGGGTACCCGGTGATCGAACCCATCGGGTCGGGTTTCAATTTCTTTTCCTTTTTAACAATTATGATTTTCTAACATAGTATGGGACATTAATCGAACATTAAATCACAATATGAAACCGAAATCGAAAACATACCTAAATTTCCCAAATTAAATAAATTAGGGTTACAAAAAAATATACTACCTGTTAAATTGGGCCTGCGGCTGCGGCTGAGAGGGGCGGGGCGGCGACGTGGGGCGGCGAGGTCTCCCGGCGAGGTGGGGCGGGGAGGTGGGGCGGCGAGTTTTGTGGCGCAGCGACAGCTACTGGTGGGCGCGAGTGGTGGGTGCGGCGCGGCTACGAGGCAGCTGGTGAGGGGCGGCGGCGACAACGAGCGGTGAGGGCACGACGAACGTGGGCGGCGACGGCGAGGGCACGACGAACGTGGGCTGGGCTGCGAGTGGTGGCGCGGCCCAAGCAGGAACGGGCTGCGAGGCGTGGCTGCGAGGCGTGGCTGCGACGGGCGGGGCAGCGACGGGCGGGGCTGCGACGGGCTGGGCTGGTCAGGCGAGGCACGGCGGCTGGAGCTGTGTGATGGGGCTGTGAGTTCGATGGGGCAGTGATGAGTCTGTTCGTGGGTTTTAATTTTAACAGTATCGGCGACTGTTGTAGAACGTAACAGTCGCCAATAACGGGCATGGGCGACTGTTAGGAAAGAAACAGTCGCCAAAAGTTAAAAAAAAAGGAAAATCAACGAAAAATATTCAAAAAAATTAAATAAATGGACATGGGCGACTGTTAAAAAACAAACAGTCGCCAATTGCGAATCATGGGCGACTGTTGTTGCAGTAACAGTCGCCAAATACTGAAATAAAAAAAAATCAAAAAAAGTAGGACGGAATTGGCGACTGTTACGTAAAAACAGTCGCCCAAAGTCAAAATTTCTGACTATAGTACAACAGACGCCCATAGTGGCGTAGCCTATTCTATCTTCTGTACTAGTGAACCCGAATCTAATATCCACTCCTTACGAGAATCAGCCATAGAGACCGTCAAAGCTTCGGCATAGCCTTCTTGAAAGACAACATCGGCATGATCTTGATTCCATGTTTGCCGTGAGTTCGTGGACAGATCCTCCTTATGTGCCCCTGCTCATGACAATTATAGAATCTAATGGGACACTTTTGCTTTGGCTTTCCTCTTTCACCCTTTCTTGAACTCCTAATTCTGTCTGCCTCGTACATGTAACACTTCAGCAACACCTAGTTCAATTTCAGGCCCATTTCTTGTGTTTAATTGCTTCGAGCTAATGGCTAAGGAAACATCGTCCATCTTCAAGACATCCCTTCCATATAACAGTGCTTCTCTGAATTGATCATGACTCCTTGGTAGCGCACAAAGAAGTAGTCTAGCTTCATTGTCATCTTTCAAGGTTTCTCCAATATTTTCAAGATCCAACACAAGCTTTGCAAACCTATCAAGCTGCTCTTCCATCACTTGATCTTCATGGATCTTGAACGAGTATAACACCTGTTTGGGGTACATCCATGTAGCCATTGATCATAAAAAGATCATCCAACTTCTTCCAAATTCCATCAAGCGTAGACTCTTTGGCCACCTTCGGCAGCATCTTATTCATTGTTAGTTCAAGAAGCCAATATTTATATTATTGCGCTTTCTATTTTCACGAATTGAATGATTTATATCATTTTGTTCCTTGAGTAAATTATATTATTTATGGGCCATTTAAGTCGATGACTTAGATTGTAGAATTCCAAATTGAAATAAATAATATTTACTCTAAATTATCCTTAATCTTGATTTTAGCATGGAATACTAATTATCGTGTTTAAGATTAAGGTGTGGATTAAATGATAGTTATATTCTACAAACTGTTTGATAAAGGGTTATCAATTTAATCACACAGATATATAATGGAGATTATGATATTAGATAGACCCGAAATGAAACATATTATTGATTGTGTTTGTGTCATTAATGTTTCATACGTGTCTCGAATTCTATAATATGAGATGTTCATTTTTCAACACTAGAATTGCATGCTGTTAGCGTCGCTCAACGTTAGCCGTAAAAGGTATCTATACGGTGGTGTTACGATAGGCGTGACTAGTGCAGCGGATTATGTTCATTAAGAATATTTTGTTCTTCATATTTTATAAGCGGTCCACAGGTCCTTGATAAAAGTGACATCGTAATGCATGCAATGTGATAAAAAGGAATCATATTTACGATAAACTTTTGGAATCAAGAAATAAATAAGTTGCGAGGATGACAAATTCCTACCTTGAACTTATTTAGGACATTATGCGACAAGTAATTGACACGGGCAGTTACTTCTTAAGGATGATAATTCGTATTTGAGGTACTTATTATCTATGTCACTTAGGTAGTCTTAATGTATTTGCTAGGTACCGCTTATGATTTATAGAATTAGAATTGGATTTAATTCCTTTGCCACGTGACATGGATCCTACTGGGTCACACCAAAAGGGAAACGATCAAAGAAATCAATTTTGTATTTTACATAGAGATGTAAACATGTAGATAAATTAATTATGAGATAATTTTTGTCCATCATATAATGCAAAATAGATAAGATTCATATATGGAATAACGATTCATATATATATATATATAATATATATATATATATATATATGTGTGTGTGTGTGATATATATTTAGCATTTAATTCTTATTCATTTAGGATGAAAGATATGATTTGAGGGAATCGGCTATGCATAATTAGACAATATAAATTGCCCATGATTGAGGCAAGAAGACGTCTAAACATGTCATTGATTTATATTAGTGCTAAAATTATGCGATAATATAATATAAACAAGATCCTATCCATTCATTATATGAATGTATATAAGCAAGCCGTGATCTTCATTGCATATCATCATTATCTCTATGTTGTGCTTAAGTGAATCTTACGAAGAAAAGGCAGAAAATGAGTTTCTGTCCTTTGTTCGATCATCCGAGTATCTTCTAGCTAGAGAAAGGGCGATTCTTTGATCAATACCTCGGTGGATATCGGTAGAGATACCATACGTTTGGTATTTACATACGTACTCATCTCAAGGCAATATCAGGTATGATCTCTACGAATGAGTTAAGCTTAATTCGCATGGATCTTGGTGGAATCGATTTTGTATCTTGATATAAAAATTTTAATTTCCGCTGCGTATAATAATTCGATTATCATGCTGCCGATTCCTAACACTTATCAGACAAGCATCAGAATGCTGTAGCATCTCTCCCTCATCTTCTTCTTCGTTGCAACGTTCATGTCTGCAGGTTCCATACCTTTTTCAGCTTTCAATGCCTCATCGATCCCCTTCTCAGTGAGAAAGGCCTTCATCTTCATCTTCCAAAGACCAAATCGTTTTGGCCATTAAATACCTCCATCTCGAATTTCATGGCAGCCATCATCTAAAGTCACGTCTCTCTTCCCCGCTCGCCCCGCCAATTGTTAAAGATTAGGCCACCAAACGATACCCAACTTGCTGATTGAATTGTGTGTGCTTTAGCAGATCGAAAGAATGAATCTTGAATGCAATCGAAATGAAAAAAACAAAGAAATGAAAAATCTGAGACACAATCTTTACGTGGTTCGACTCTCTTTCTGAGTCTACCTCCATGGTCAACAGGGTGGAGCCAAGAACAATACCCGAGTAGGCAAAAAATAGTATTAATATAACAATATAAAATATAACAAAAAATCATAGAAAATACACCCTTCGAGCTTGGACCGAATGTTAGCATCTTAGTCACAAATTACAGTCGTTTTATAGAATGATAGTTTGTGTTACAAACTTTTAACATGCTGGTATGTCAGAGCAATGAAGTGGTACTGCAGAAAATGAACTGGTATCAGATAATCATAAACTGGTACCGAATTATGGTTTTGTGTTATAAAATTCAACATACTGGTATGTCAGAGCAATGAGGTGGTACTGCAGAAAATGGGTCCTTACAATTAAATTTTGTGCCATGAGGGCCTAAATTTTAAATGATACTCATGGAGGGGCCTGAAATGAAAATGCCCCTTTTATATATATTATATATGGTTATTATTATTATATTGCATATATGTACATCATATGTACAGACTACAGCTAAGAAGTAGAATATAGCTGCTTTTTTTGAAGGGTAAATTCCTTATCAGACCCTGTCAGAAACTAAACTTCCTTATTAGTACCCATGACAAAATTTCTTCCTTATCAGTACCCATCTGCAAAAAATTGTATGTTTAATACCCCCACACAGTAAACGGACGAAAATACCCTTTTCTGAAATTAAACTAGACATCATACCAACTGTTTTGATTATTATACCAACTGTTATTCTAATTATACCAACTGTTATCATTATTATACCAATTGATATAGTGTACAATTCTGTTGGTATAATGACGACAACAGTCGGTATAATTTTTACAATTTCTGGTACAATAGTAAAATCAGTTGGTATAACACCAATTTCACTGTATAAAATTAAAATAACTGGTATAATAACGAAAATAAAGGTATAATTTCTACAATTTGTACAATTTGTGGTATGATTTCGAAATCAGTTGGTATAACGTCCAATTTCACTGTATAAAATTAAAATTACTGGTATAATAACGAAAAGAGATGGTATAATTTCAACAATTTCTGGTATAATTTCAAAGTCAGTTGGTATGACGTCCAATTTCACTGTAAAATTAAAATAACTGGTATAATAACACAGACAGATGGTATAATTTCTATAATTTCTGGCATAATTTCAAAATCAGTTGGTATAACATCCAATTTCACTATAAAAATAAAATAACAGGTATAATAACGCAAACAGATGGTATAATTTTTACAACTTGTATAATTTCAAAATCTTGGTTTAAATGTCCAATTCGCTGTATAAAATTATAAAACGTTAATTACTTGTACGATAACCAAAACGGATGGTATAATTTGAACAATTTCTGGTATAATTTCATAATCAGTTGGTATAAATGTCAAATTTTCACTGTATAAAATAACGTTATTCATTGGTACGATAACAAAAACAGATAGTATAATTTTTAATTTCTGGTATAATTTCGAACTAAGTTGGTATAAATGTCCATTTTGAAGTGTGAGACAGGGGTATTTTCGATTTCTAACCCTGAAAAGACCTTTTTAGGTACTGAACAGGAAGAAATTTTCAAATGAGTACTTATAAGGAAGAAATAATTCGAGGAGTATTTAAGAGGAATTTGAAAACTCAAAAGGTACTGGTTAACGCTTTTTTGAACAGTATTCTCTGTTTTACATTTACTGCCACACATGTCTCTATCGTTTTCCGTATAGAAACAAAAGTCAAAGTGAAACTTCGTTTATGATTATAATATATTCTTGGGTTAATTACGAGTCAGGCCCTAGTAATATTTTTAACTAGTGTTCAGGCCCCAATCAAATTCCATTTAGTATGAAGGACCTACTTTTCAAAACTCTTAGAGAAAAAGACCCAAACTATGCGATATGACATATATACCCTCTAACAGATGCAAAATTTACAAGCATTTGTCATCGTCTTCTCCAACGAGCGATTTTCGCTGCAAGCTCGAATCCTCTTAAAAAAAACTTCAAGCTCGATTTGTATTGCTAATTTGCAGCTTTAATCGTCAGAAATCGTTGACATTGCAGCTGAAAATGATAAACAAAATCGTTGAGATTGAAAAAATCTTCGAAAGATTTATGGAAGCTGAAAAAAACTGATATATACAAATAATAGAAATCGTTGAGACTGTAGCTGAAAATATCAAAGTTTATGACCTAATATGTTGAAATTATTGTTAATTTGATCGTGAGTATGATTTGTATAACTAATTTGCAGCTTTAATCGTCAGAAATAACGAATATAGCAAAAAATAACAAATGCATCATAGATAATAACAAATGTTGACTTAGAAGTAACACATCGCTGAAGTAATAACGCCTTGCGTGTCGTAAATAACACATTGTGTATACAAGTAATAGATCGAAAGGAATAAAACGAAAATCACAAACGACGCTAAAAAACAGATGAAAACTGCATAAATCACGTCGTTATTAACTCAATAAGGTTAAATAGACATCAATTTCTCATGGGTACCTCGAATTTATACCGATTAGTTGCAAGAAACGGATATTATATTTTCCCTAAATCGTGTAATAAGAAATACTTATAACATAACCAAAACTAACAAATGTCTTAAGGTTAATAACAAATGTTGACTTAGAAGTAACACGTCATTGAAAGGTAATAACGCCTTCGTTGTCGTAAATAACACATTCTGTATACAAGTAATGGATCGAAAGGGATAAAACAAAAATCACAAACGACACTAAAAATCAGATGAAAACTGCATAAATATCCGCGTTATTGACTCAACAAGGTAAAATAGACCTCAATTTCTCATGGGTACCTCGAATTTATACCGATTAGTTGCAAGAAACGGATATTATATTTTCCCTAAATCGTGTAAAAAGAAATACTTATAGCATAACCAAAAATAACAAATGTCTTGTGGTTAACAACAAATGTTGACTTAGAAGTAACACGTCGCTGAAAGGTAATAATGCTTTCTTTGTCGTAAATAACACATTCTGTATACAAGTAATGGATCGAAGTGATAAAACAAAAATCACAAACGACACTAAAAAACAGATGAAAGCTGCATAAATCTCAGCGTTTGTGACTAAGTAAAGTTTTTCTGTTCTCAATTTCAGATGGGTGTTACTAATAAAGACGATTTTTTTATGTATCGAATGAATTCGTGCTTCCACCCCCAAATAAAAAATTTCGTTTAGGAACCAATTCAATATCGACTTCAACGGCCGAACAAGGTAAAAGTAATTGAATAAGATAAAATCGAATCAGACGAGTCTTAATATTAAAAGAAAAATGTAAGTCGATAACCATAAAATTGAGAAAATTTAGCTTTCTCTAAGACTAAAACGTTTTTTAATTAAGTAACAGTTTACCCAACAAATATAACACATATATATGTAAAAAACAAAAACACTTCATTGAGAATATTCTAGAAGGTTCTGGATCGTCAGAGAATTTAACAGAATTGTCAGAGAATATTTACAGAACTTTCTTAAAATTGTACTACATTAATTGGAAATAATAACACATGCTAGGTAAAGAAAAACAACACGAACTCAACTAATAACACATTGTTCAATACTGATACCTCATAAATGCTGTTCAGTACCACGTCAATAATTCGATTAATTCGTACAAAAATACACTTTTATTTTGGATGTTTAATATGGATGTTCATGTAAATATATAATTTGATGAAGTTTAACCACCACATTCGTTTGAAAGACACATTAAGCGAAATTTGATGTCAATAGACGAATATTGATCTCAATAGATATATAAATATATAGTCCTCCATTGCAAAACATAGACTATCACATCTTTCAATGGAACATAACAATATGAATTGCACCACGAACATTTTCAAACATCAACATTAAAGTACTAATAACATTTTAGACCACAAACACAAAATACGAAGCTCAAAATCCTAAATTCGAGGCTCGAAACCCTAAACCCTAAACCTAAACCCCGAACCCCAAAATTTTTTTAAGGTTGTAGAAATACCTGCACAAGTCGTGGATCGTTCTCCCAAAATTTCGTGTCGTAAACCCTTAATCTTAACCTCGAACCCGTAAGTCCTAAACCCCAAAAACTACCCAAAACCCCTAGCGCATAGACGATAACAAATTATCCAGAAACCCTAGTGCATAGACGGAAATATTATAATAAATAACACTGTATTGGTAACAATTAAACCATTACGTGTACCACATTAAACTGTCCAGAAAGTTTTTTGTAATATCCCGCCGAACAGTTCAGAAATTCTACGGTGGCGCGAGAAACTTTAAGGCTATGGGTCTCTCGAATCGACGTGTATTACCTTCAATTCAACTAGAAACATGCTTCAATCTACAGATATTTTTATTGTTTGCGTCAACAAAATTTTAAGATTCCGTCCCGACACCGTCGCGCTCGTGAGATCCGCAACAGAGAAAGCAATATTAATTTGTAACTGGATTTAACCAAGGCAACTATCGATATTATTATATGTGATAAACCCAAATCATAGAAATTGCTAAGATTGCAGATGCTATGACCGTACATGTTGAAATTATCGTCAATTTCATATGAATGTTGGTAAGTTTCACAAAATAACAAATGTCTTCAGAGTAATAACAAATGTTGACTCAAAAATAATACATCGCTGAAAGTTAATAACGTCTTGTTTGTCGTAAATAACACATTCTGTATACAAATAATGGATCGGGATAAAAAGAACGAAAATCACAAACGACACTAAAAAAACAAATGAAAACTGCATAAATCACGTCGTTATTGACTCAATACGGTAAAATAGACCTCAATTTCTCATGGGTACCTCGAATTTATACCGATTTGTTGCAAGAAATGGATATTATATTTTCCCTAAATCATGTAAAAAAGAAATACCTATAACATAGAAACAAATATCTTATGGTTAATAACAAATGTAGACTTAGAAGTAACACGTCGCTGAATGGTAATAACGCCTCATTTGTCGTAAATAACACATTCTGTATACAAATAATGGACCGGGATAGAAAGAACGAAAATCACAAACGACACTAAAAACAGATAAAACTGCATAAATCACGTCGTTATTGACTCAATAAGGTAAAATAGACCTCAATTTCTCATGGGTACCTCGAATTTATACCGATTAGTTGCAAGAAACTTATATTATATTTTTCCTAAATCGTGTAAAAAAGAAATACTTATAACATAGCAAAAAATAACAAATATCTTATGGTTAATAACAAATGTTAACTTAGAAGTAACACTCTGAAAGGTAATAACGCTATGTTTGTCGTAAATAACACATTCTGTATTCAACCAATGGATCGGAGGAAATATAACGAAAGTCACAAACAACACTAAAAACGGATGAAAACTACATAAATCTCGGCGTTATTGACTCAATAAGGTAAAATAGACCTCGATTTCTCATGGGTACCTCGAATTTATACCGATTACTTGCAATTTATGTCGACATCTAGATTCGATTTACCATTATTTGTTCGAATTTGCACCCTAATTAGACAAGCAAATTCTACCTCGTGCATCGTCAATATCATAATGAATCCAACATGACATGTCGAATCGGTTGGATTGGTCAATCAGATTTTTTTGTGCTCGATTTAGTGTAAGAAAAATGAGTTCGAAAAAAATTCTGTTGATAACGTTTTGCAGTAGCAAAGTAACACAATGTTGTTGAAAAATAACATATCTGTTTTGTATAGTAACACTATGCTGTAACTGTATAACATATAATGAAGTAAAAGTAACGCTTCATATAAGACCAAAAAAGCACGTCGTGACTTTCGCTGGAAAAAAAAAAGAATTTCGTCAAATTCTATTTTTTGGTCCTTTACTCGATTTTTACAAAACAGTGGGTCTCTTAAACTTATTCATTTTCTGACAGGGTCTGACAGGTAAATGAAAACTTTAGGGGGGCCTGAACAGAAATTTTACCTATATTCTTTCGTTATGATGAGAACCTATTCTACCATCAATGCTACAACTACTTTTCTTTTTCTTACAAGCTAGAGTCTCCTTCCTTTGACAAACTTCGAAATTATCTCAGTCATATTTTCATAATCTTCATCATCGGGTTTTAATTGAAATGTGCTTTTTTTGTGCCCATTAGTGTCGCAAAACCCACAAAAATTGGCGAAACTAGTTCATAAAGACGGTGTCTTCAATGATATCAACGTTAGCAACAAATTGAATTGACCTTTTAATCTAAATGGCAAGCCACAAACCACATAAAATGATGCCATAAGTTTTCCTCTATATTATTATTATTATTATTATATAATTGGTGAGTACAAACCGTCAATTCCAAATAGTTGGTCTGTAAAATTTTTAATTAATAAAATAATAATCTATTCTATTTAAAGTAAACAATAAAATTATTGTACGAAAAATATAACCACCCACTTCATCCACTGCCACTACATAACGCTTAATATTTAAATATTAAACTATTATTTTAAATTTGATTATTGGTTGCACATGTGTGAGAGTGTGCAGGAAGGCTAGTATAATTAAAGCATCACGTTAGCTGACACCAATGTTAGCGAGGACGATGATTTAATTATTTTATCTAAATAAAAGCGCATAAAAGTGGATCAAAACTGTTCCTAGTTGTAATCATTAGTCACGTCACAAAATGCTTGTTTTAATAATTTTCGTACATTCAAACATAGTTTTATCAATTTACATATAACTAAAAAAACCCCTAAGAATCGTTATAGTAGATTACTGTTAGACCCCTTACTTTGGGGCATGATGTGGCCGTACGTCATCTTCGGCTAAGGATGCACGTGCCACGCGTATGGGGCGTTTGCTTGGTGGGACGGCCCGCCTGACCAGGGTCTGGCCAGGTCATGCGAGGAATACGGCCCGCGCAGCACACTGCGCGGGAAAGCAGAGCAGCGCGCGCGGCACTGCGCGCTAGCCTGACCACGATGGGCGAGTCATGACATGCGCAGGGCGTGCAAGGCACTCGATATCGGCACGCATAGTAGGTACTGCACGCAGCGGCACAATCGGCGTCGCGCGCGGCAATCGAGCAGGCATGTGCGGGACTCATGCGCAACGTGCGGGAGCCTTAGGCAGGACGCCCGCTAAGGCAAGCATGTGCGGGACTCATGCGCGATGTGCGGGACCCAGGGCGGGACGCGTGCGCACTGTGGGCATGATGTGCGGGACATTGGCGCTGGCTTGGTGCAGCGCCCAACCATGCGGGCGACATTCTTGGCCAAAGCCCCAAGATGGCTCAGCCGGTCTAACCTGGCAAGCAGTTCCAAGACCCAAACTGGGCGAAACTTCCCTGAGCCAGCCAGCAAGACTGCCTGGCGTTTGATCTGAGCCAACTGAAGGCTTGATGCAGTTTATATATTGTTTTGTTGCCTTGTATTTTGGGCATCCGAAATATTGCTGTAAAGTGTATTCTTGTAGTCCTTATATTTTTTTGGGAATAAAAGAAAAATGTTGGGCTTTGCCCGTAAATCTCTTGTTTGCTTGTTCATTCAAACAAAGGCACACTTAAGCACACTAAACGCGAGAGTTCTGTAAGGGAAGGAATTCGAATGATTGTGAAGGGCTGCCTAACTTGGACGGCAACGATTAGGCCGCACAAACCTCAAACACTTAGAAAATATTCTAGGTGGCGTGACAATTACCATACTAAAGGCGATTATGGAGATAGAGAAAGGTCAATGCACCTAGATAATAGTGTTTGTTATTTCAAACGGTATGTCACGTAATAATGTAATGTAATAATAGAAGACACGAACTTCGAAACGGCGGCACCGTAGTAATAACATCAAATCCTCTCTCTCTAGAGATAACCTACGATAACCTACGAAGACAGAAAGAACCCCAGCGCTATTAATACACATCCCCAATGAAAAATAAAAGATAATTATGATTTAGCCCCCATTCAAGTTTTAAAATCGAGTTTAGCCCCTGTCAGAAAAAGTAATTAATTTTAAGGACCCGATTTCTCATACCACTTCAACGATTTGTGGTACCACTTCTTTGTTCTGCAGTACCACTTCTTTGTTATGCAGTACAGTATAATTGTTCTGCAGTACCACTTAATTGTTTTACAGTACCACTTCGTTTTTTCTGCAGTACTACTGCAGAAAAATGAAGTGGTACTGCAGAATAAAGAAGTGGTAATGCAGAACAAAGAGGTAATACTGCAGATCGATGAAGTGGTATGAGAAATTGGTCATTAAAACTCATTGCTTTTTCTGACAGGGCTTGGACTCGATTTTTAAACTTGAACGGGGGCTGAATTGAAAAATCCCAAAAAAATGTTTAAAAAAGAAAAAAAAATCAATTTAAAGAAGAAAAGATAAGTTTTTGAACCACCACCATCGCACTTGCATACTACCATAGTATGCATTGTTATAAAAGCCTATGGCTTCTGTGGGCTGAGCTCATCAGTTGCGATCTATACATATCAAACAAGAAAACCGCGAACCAAAAGAGATTAAAGAAAAAAGTGAGAAGGAAAGGGAAAAAAAACTATTATCAAGAATAGACTGAACTCTAAATGGTTAATGAAAACGAAAGAACAATACCCATGTAGGGTTTGACGTTTGTTTGGGCTTGAAGATGCAGCAGTTACAACAGTAGCCTACGCTTGAGCCTTCTCTTTCTTGTAATGAAAATGGACTACTACCCTACTTCTTCTTCCTTAAGCTCCAACTTATACTTTCTTTCTTCTGTAATATGATGTAGCTGGTGGTAATAATAACGACTATGAAGGAAGAAGTTATGCTTCAGATTTTCCTGAGATTTCTCATACGACTGCCCAACACCCTTTTGCCTCTAGTTAGTCTCTTTCCTTCTTTCGATCTAAAGGGAACAAATGGGGGTGTCTAAAGATTGGATTTTATTTTATTTTGGTATTTTGCAGGTTATTTATTACCAGGTGTATTCACAGCTTCGCAGTGGCAAGAACTTGAGAGACAGAAGATGATACACAAGTACATGATGGCTTCTGTCCCTATCCCACCTCAGCTTTTGCTGTCTTCCTCCGCCCACACAATAACTCAATCCTTTGTCTCCCCATCTTCCAACAGTTAGTAATAAAACCCTCAAATCTAAACATTATCTATTGCGTTTGCCATCTTCTTTTTTCCTTAAAGATTGAATCTTTAGGGAGATCTAATTTGGAGTTGAGGTTTTCATCGTCTTCTTCGTCGAGCGGCTCCGATCAAGAGCCGTGGAGGTGTAAGAGAACAGATGGTAAGAAATGGAGGTGCTCAAGAGATGTCTTGCCTGACCACAAATACTGCGAAAGGCACGCTCATAAGAGCAGATCACGTTCAAGAAAGCCTGTGGAACCCACAACGACGTCGTCGTCTTTTTCTTCTTCACATCACCATCTCCATCATCATCAGCATACTCTAATGCTTCCCTGTACCTGTAATAAATCTTCGAGCAACAATAATAATGCATACTCACCGATGGCCGCTTCAGCCCCATCACATAATAACCATCCAAGGTGTTCTTTTTCTTGCATTTCGTTGTTCTTATTGTTGGTCCAGCCTGCCAACGAAGACCGGCGCCAGAAGAAAACAAAGAAAAAAATATAAAATATTATTATAATATTTTATTATAATATTATTTTATATATATAATAAAATAATGAACGGCTGATAATGAAGGGCGACGCGGCGGATTCGGGGCCACCCGTTTGGAGTGGTTTAGAAGAGTTGAAGACATCTATAAATAGGGCTGAGGATTCTTCAATTATTATCATCACAAGCTCATTCGAGTTTTACTATATAGAGAGAGAAGTAGTTCGAGTGAATTGTGAGGATATCAGTTCAAGTAGAAACTGATAGGGTTCCACATCCACAGAGAGGTGTGAGGTAAATACGAGTGGTAAAAGTGAGATAGTAAAAATTCGAGGGTTGTAATTTTTTAATATAGTGAAGATTTTGCCGACTCGGCCGTGGTTTTTCCCTCTTCGTTAACAGATGATTTTCCACGTTAAAGTTCTAGTGTTCTTTCTTACCTTACGGTAATTTTGTTTTTACCGTGGTAGTTACTGTGTGGGTCCCACCAAATTTACCCCGTGGGTCCCACTTCTCCCGATCGTCGTACCGAGCCAAACCGGGACCTGTTCCGCTGACCACCGCGGGGCCCACCACCATTCCCAACAAGTGATATCAGAGCGTGATAGTATTCTGAGTATGTTATGTGGTTGCAGTTTTGACTGATCTTCCACATCAGAAAAGGTACTAGTAGGTTGCTGGTAATTTTGACGGCCATGGAGAACGACGGAGGAATGATCAAGCTGACAGTAACGAATTACTCCATATCTAAATCATGGAGGATTATCTTTATTGCAAAGACCTCCATGAACCAATCGAAAATAAAGGCAAGATGCCTGAAGGTGGGAATGCTGACCTATGGAAGAAATTGCAAAGAAAGACGCTAGCTGTGATCCGCCAATGGGTGGACATTAGCCTCTACAACCACGTCCGGAATGAGACAGACCCCTACAAACTTTGGACGAAATTGGAGGGTATGTACGAGGTAACGAATGCGCTGAGCAAGGTATTCATGATGCGAAAACTCATGAATGTGAAGCTGAACGAGGGACGATCAGTTGCTGAACATCTCAATGACTTTGAAGGGCTGGTATCTCAACTCACAAGTGCCGGCCTAGTCCTTGATGATGAGCTACAAGCATGTCTACTACTGGGATCTCTACCTGATAGTTGGGATACATTGGTGGTATCTCTCACCAACTCGGCACCGAGCGGTAAAGTTACAATGGAGATGGTGAAGAACAGACTCTACAATGAAGAGCTGCAACGGAAGGATACTGCCAGTACCAGTACGAGAAATCAGGCCCTTGTCATGGAGAATAGGGGTCGGAGCAAGAGTAGAGGACCAAAAGGATACGACAGTCAAAAGATAGATCCAAGTCCAGGGAGATGAGGAAGTGCTACCATTGTGGAAAAATTGGCCACTTACAAAGAAACTGTAGGCTTCTCAACAGAAAGATGATGACAAGAACACGTCCGCAATCGCCTCAAATGATGGTGGAGAGGTTGCTCTGGTGAATGAAGCAGACTGCTGTCATGTTGCGGATGTAAGCACCGAATGGGTAGTGGACTCTGGTGCCTCCTACCATTGTGTTCCAAGGTGTGATACTTCTCCACATATAAGGCGGGAAACTTTGGCACTACCAAGATGGGTAACCAAAGTGTTTCTCACATTGTGGGGATCGGTGATATCTGTATCCAGACGAGCGTAGGGTGCACATTATGGTTGAAAGATGTGCGACATATTCCAGACCTGCGTCTCAACCTAATTTCTGTGAAGGTGCTGGACAACGAAGGATACTATAACGAGATGGCGAATGACAACTGGAAACTCACCAAGGATCATTGGTGGTAGCGAGAGGAAAGCTATACTGCTCGCTGTACAAGATGCACGCGACGATATGTGCTAACCAACTGAACGCAGTTGAAGATGATGCTTCTTCAAATTTGTGGCATAGATGGCTGGCGCACGTAGGAGAGAAGGGGTTGAATGTCTTGGCTAGAAAGTCCCTCATACCAGTAGCCAAGGAGAAAGCGCTGAACCCCTGCGATCACTGTTTATTTGGGAAGCAACATAGAGTTTCATTTGCGAAGAACTTAACCAGGCGAATGAAGAAGTTGGAGTTGGTACACTCTGACGTATGCGGACCCATGAAAGTCGAATCTCTAGGAGGCAGTAAATATTTTTTGACCTTCATTGATGATTCGTCTCGCAAGACCTGGGTATATCTGTTGCGGACGAAGGACCAGGTGTTCTACTATTTTAAGAAGTTCCATGCGATGGTGGAAAGAGAAACGAGAATGCCTCTAAAGTGACTACGCACAGATAATGGTGGTGAATACATCTCTCGGGTGTTTAGAGATTATTCCACGAAGCATGGCATTAGGCATGAGAGGGCTGTTCCTGGCACTCCTCAGCAGAACGGTGTCGCGGAGAGAATGAACCGAACCATTATAGAGAGAGTCCGAGCGATGCTCAAGATGGCTAATCTATCTAAGTCATTTTGGGGGGAAGCTGTCAACACTGCAGTCTATCTTATCAACCGACTACCTGGCGTTGGATTTCGATATACCAGAGAAGGTGTGGACTGGTAGAGACATCTCATATTCACATTTGAGAGTGTTCGGCTGCAAGGCGTTCATGCATGTGCCGAAGGAACAAAGATCGAAGCTCGATGATAAATCGAATCCTTGCATCTTTGTTGGGTACGGAGACGAGGAGTTCGGCTACAGGCTTTGGGATCCAAAGAAGAAGACAGTTCGAAGTCGCGACGTAGTATTCCATGAGCATGAGACCATGGGCGACTCAAGGTGGATGCGGCGAAATCCTGGCGGAGACGATTATACACCAGTTAGCATTCCATATGACGGTGCCACGGAGGAAGGAATGCAACAATCAGAACCTGAACTAGAAGAGCCAGTCGTTGATGACGGTGAAGCTGACGTAGATGAACACACTGAAGGTAATGAGCAGGGGGAGCCTTCAGATGTGCAAGAAGTAGTTGAACCTCGGCCGAGAAGGTCAACTAGGGAACGCCAACCATCGACGAGGTATCCGAGTTCTGATTACATTTTGATTACTGACGAGTGGGAGCCGGAGAGCTTCCAGGACGTACAATCTTGTAGGGAAAAAGATTGTTGGATAAAGGCCATGCAAGAGGAGATGGATTCTCTGAAAAAGAATGATACGTACGAGTTAGTTCGATTGCCGAAAGGAAAGAAGACACTCAAGAACAAATGGGTGTACAAATTGAAGAAGGATGACGGCAAGCTGGTCAGATACAAGGCTCGATTAGTGGTCGAAGGTTTCACTCAGCGGAAGGGGATCGACTTTGACGAGATATTTTCACCGGTTGTGAAGATGAGTTCAATCAGAGTCATACTGGGACTAGCTGCTACCATGGATCTTCACTTGGAGTAACTCAACGTGAAGACCGCATTCTTGCATGGTGATCTTGATGAGGAGATATATATGCAACCCGAAGGGTTCGATGTTAGAGGTAAAGAGGACATGGTCTGCCGGCTGAAGAAAAGCTTGTACGGTCTGAAACAAGCTCCACGGCAATGGAACAAGAAATTTGATTATTTCATGGTGCATCAGGGGTTCAAGAGAACAGATGCAGATCCATGTGTTTACGTCCGAAGATACTCTAACGGTAAATTTATCGTTCTTCTCCTATATGATGATGATATGCTAATTGTCGGACAAGATGCAGAGATGATTAGCAGGTTGAAGAAAGATTTGTCAAAGACGTTTGACATGAAGGATTTGGGTTCGGCAAAGCGGATTCTCGGAATGGAGATCACCCGAGATCGAAAAGCTGGGAAATTGAGGTTATCCCAGAAGCGCTATATTGAACGAGTTCTGGAGAGGTTCAATATGAAGGATGCTAAGCCAGTTAGCACGCCACTTGCCGCGCACTTTCAGTTGCGAAAATTCAGTCCATCAACAAATGAAGACGAAGAAGATGTCCAGATGTTCCATATTCATCGGCGGTCGGAAGTTTGATGTACGTCATGGTGTGTACAAGGCCAGATATCGCTCATGCAGTTGGCGTTGTGAGTCGATTTCTATCAAATCCCGAAAAGTTACATTGGGAAGCAGTGAAGTGGATCTTGAGGTACCTGAGAGGAACTTCCAAATTATGCCTAACATTTGGAAGTGGTAAATGTTTTCTTACAGGCTATATGGATGCTGATATGGCCGGTGATCTCGACAGCAGAAAGTCAACGTCGGGATACATATTTACATTCTCGGGGGGAGCTATCTCATGGCAGTCGAGGTTACAGAAATGTGTTTCTTTATCAACTACTGAAGCGGAGTATGTTGCAGCAACGGAATCTGGCAAGGAGATGCTCTGGTTGAAGAGATTCCTTCAGGAGTTGGGAATTCAGCAGGAGGAGTACTAATATTTTGCGATAGTCAAAGTGCTTTGGACTTGAGCAAGAATACTATGTACCATTCGAGGACGAAACACCTCGATGTTCGTTATCATTGGCTCAGACTGGCTATTGAGGAGAAAGCGTTCAAGCTGCAGGAGATCCACACAGACAAGAATGTTGCGGACATTCTAACGAAGGTTATTCCCAAGGAGAAGACTGAGTTCTGCGCCGGACAAGCCGGCATGGGCTATCGCTGAGGCGGTAGGAGATCTCCCCCGCATAATGATTGAGGCTGGATGGGGAGAATTGTTGGTCCAGCCTGCCAACGAAGACCGCCGCCAGAAGAAAACAAAGAAAAAAATATAAAATATTATTATAATATTTTATTATAATATTATTTTATATATATAATAAATAATGAACGGCTGATATTGAAGGGCGACGCGGTGGATTCGTGGCCACCCGTTTTGAGTGGTCCAGAAGAGCTGAAGACATTTATAAATAGGCTGAGGATTCTTCAGTTATTATCATCACAATCATTCGAGTTTTACTATATAGAGAGAGAAGTAGTTCGAGTGAATTGTGAGGATATCAGTTCAAGTAGAAACTGATAGGGTTCCACATCCACAGAGAGGTGTGAGGTAAATACGAGTGGTAAAAGTGAGATAGTAAAAATTCGAGGGTTGTAATTTTTTACTATAGTCAAGATTTTGCCGACTCGGCCGTGGTTTTTCCCTCTTCGTTAACAGAGGGTTTTCCACGTTAAAGTTCTGGTGTTCTTTCTTACCTTACGGTAATTTTATTTTTACCGTGGTAGTTACTGTTCGGGTCCCACCAAATTTACCCCGTGGGTCCCACTTCTCCCGATTGTCGTACCGATTCAAACCGGGACTTGTTCCGCTGCGGGGCCCACCACCATTCCCAACACTTATCCGTAGTTGAAATGGTTTATTATTTATCATGTGGGCTCTGGTCATTCTTCTGTCATCCCTTTCGTTGGCTTAAACATAAATGATACTCCCTCCGTCCCTATAAATTTTGTACATTTGGATTCCGCCACGGTTTTTAAGAAACTGAATATTTTAATAAGATAGAGGTAGAAAAGTGTATGGTGTGGCACGTCTTTTAAGAATATTTAATATTATTATATTGATCGTGTGTGATGTTTTTTACTAAATATGGAAATATATAATGTTGGTTCCGGTGTTGGGCGTCTGGTCGGTGGCGCTGGTAAAACTCGGACAGAGTTTCGGTTATACGTCGAAGTCGAGGCACGTACGTAGTACGCTTTCCGTAAGACGTTATTGCCCCGTATTTCAGTGCCTCGGGTTGTCGCAATACGTCCCCAAGATACAACGACTTCAGGAATTTCGAAACGTTGCACAGCGTAACAAAATTATCGGGCGAATCTAGTAAACACTCGAGCCTTTCTTGCTTTATTATTAACTTGGACTAGTATGCACTAACTCTAGAATGCTTGGGTGTGATTGAATGAATTTCCAAATTCGTCAGGGGTCTATTTATAGCTTTCCAAAGGTTGCTGGGGTCAATCTGCGAATAGCTGCAACTGTTGGGCTATTCTGGCACCCTTCGACCTTTTGACCGGGGGTCATTTCGCGAATAGGCACAACTTTCGGGCCCCTTTGGAATAGGTACCCTTTCAGCCCATGCGGTTCGACCCTACCCGAACCTGCGCGACCCACCAGACCACAACTGGTCCAGCCACGTCACTTCGCCTAGTCAGCGCCACATTGCCCTCTTACGCTTACGTGTCATCGCCACGTCGCCTTCTCATGCCAGCGTGTTATTGCCACGTCATCAATCTCGCCATGCCACAGGAAGCTCTACCACCGCCACGTGGAGCTCTATCTAGTCGACACATCATCGCCGGTGCCACGTCGTGCCGGTGCCACGTCATCATCACTGCCACGTCATCGGAGCATAAATTTAATTTCGGGTTTGGGCTTGGGATAGCGGGCCGCGCGCATGGGCTTGGGCCGGGCTCGCCGTGGGCCATTAAGCCCACCTCTTAAGCCCACCACTTGAGCCCACCACTTGTTTGATGAGTAGTGAGGGGTGTCTATATATATAGTGGAAAAAGTTGAGGTGTTTTTCCAATGTGGGACATTTGACACCCCCTTTATACACTATCAATCCACTTTATAAATTATTGGGCCGACTTAAATAATTAATTTCTCATTCACCCGATATCGATTTTGAGCGTATTAATATTCGTTAGATTCCCCTCGAAACGTAGATTCGTAATCTTTCAACGATTTCTCGTTTCGGTGACCGATGACTTCTCGATTTAATTAAATTCGTTTCAGCTTTTTATTAGTGAGTTAATTACCCACTTGGGCCCAAAGCCCACTCAAAAACCCAACAATCCCCCACATGAATGGAAATTAATGCAAATGCTATGCATGCTGACTCTTGCAAGAAAGTCCCGACGACCCATCACTGCATCGGGATAGGTAGCTTGTGGCTTTGAACCTTCCCTAGTGAAATACTATCGGATTTACTCGCTGCTCAGTGAACGTGATGTCTTGAACTGGCGGCTTTTTGTGTAAACCAAGACAACAGTATACACACAGTGATGAATCTGATCTCTTTTTGATTCTCACGTTGTGTCCGTTTCGGCCGTGGACCATATCACCGATTCATAAGTGTTTTCCGTTGAAGCGGCCCCACTTCACACTTATATAGGTGACCGACTATTAGGACTTAATCCTGGAGTAGCCCAAAATACTCCACCAATTTGGTATAGTCATCATTAAAAGCATACGTGCTTACCCTAACCACACGTCATCGGAAAATTACTTGGGCAGCTGTCGAGAATGGACTTTATTAGTTTCCGAGTATACTACTGAACTAATCACAGCTTAGTTGTGAACGAAGTTCGTGGGATCTCCACTCATCGAGGTTGAGCACTGCTTTTGTTCTTTGCTGTGTGGATTTTTAGTCTCATTCCCCTTACTGTGTTTTCTAGCTGATCTCTAGCTATGCCTTTTGTGAGCGGATCCGCATATTTTCCTTTGACTTTACATAATCGGTGGAAATTATTCCGCTAGAGATAAGCTGTCTTACGGTGTTATGTCTCCGATGAATGTGCCGAGACTTACCGTTATACATACAATTCTGTGCCCTGCCGATAGCCGCCATGCTATCGCAGTGAATCATAATTGGTGGCACAGGTTTATTCCAACACGGAATATCCTCCAGGAAATTTCGAAGCCATTCTGCTTCTTAGCCGGCTTTATCTAGTGCAATGAACTCCGACTCCATCGTGGATCGAGCTATGCATGTTTGTTTGGAGGACTTCCAAGAAACTGCTCCTCCACCGATGGTAAATAACCACTCGTGGATTTGGAGTCTTTACTATCAGATATCCAATTCGCATCGCACTACCCTTTTAGTACCGCGGGATATCTGGAGTATAGCATGCTGTGATTAATAGTGTGTTTCAAATATCTTAGCACTCTTCTTAGTGCTACCTAGTGGCTACTACCCGGGTTACTCGTAAACCTACTTAGTTTACTAATTGAGTACGCTATGTCAGGTCGAGTGCAGTTAGACAAATACATCAGATTGCCAATCACCCGAGCGTATTCGAGTTGCGATACAGGCTCTCCTCTATTTTTGGCTAAGTGTACGTTAGTGTCCACAGGTGTCTTAGCCGGAGGATCATCGAAGGTGTTAAATTTCTTTAACACGCTCTCAACATAGTGCGATTGTGTAATCACAATTCCTTCGGACGTCTTAGAGACATTTATTCCAAAATGACGTCAGCCAAGCCCATATCCTTCATACTGAAATGATTTTTCAGCATATTCTTTGTATTCACGATTATTTTGTGACTGCTTCCCATGATTAACATGTCGTCTACGTACAGACAGACAATCACAAACTCATTGGGTGTGCCTTTTATATAAACGCATTTATCACACTCATTAATCTTAAACCCATTCGACAACATCGTCATGTCGAACTTC
Source organism: Craterostigma plantagineum (assembly GCA_027422505.1). Classification (NCBI taxonomy): domain Eukaryota; kingdom Viridiplantae; phylum Streptophyta; class Magnoliopsida; order Lamiales; family Linderniaceae; genus Craterostigma; species Craterostigma plantagineum. The sequence continues at coordinate 6,724,989 of JAPQWV010000019.1, read as the reverse complement.
TCGTGCCACTGTTTCGGCGCTTGCTTAAGCCCGTAAAGGACTTCACGAGTCGGCACACTTTATTTTCCTGCCCGGGTACAATAAACCCTTTGGGCTGCCTCATATATATTTCTTCCTCGAGTTCCCCGTTTAGAAGGCCGATTTCACATCCATCTGGTGTATCTCGAGGTCATACAACGCTGCTATAGCGATCAAGACCCGTATGGATGTAATCCTTGTCAAGGGTGAGTAGGTATCGAAGAAATCGTACCCCTCCTTTTGGTTAAACCCTTTAGCTACTAAACGAGCTTTATATTTTTCGATTGATCCATAGGTCTTAAGCTTCCTTTTAAGGACCCATTTGCATCCTAAAGGCTTGCACCCCTTTGGGAGATCTACCAGCTCCCACGTATGGTTTTGCATTATGGACTCAATCTCGCTGTTCACAGCTTCTTTCCAGAACGGAGCTTCTGGACTAGACAATGCCTCCTGCAAAGTCCGTGGTTCATCATCTAACATATAAGTTAGGAAATCAGGCCCGAATGACTTGGCCACCTTTTTACGTTTGCTTTGCCGTGGTTCCTCGTTTTCTTGAGGTGAACTCTCAACGGCATCGTGAGTTCGCTTATTATAGCTTATTTCTTTCTTTTCCTTATTTGGAAAAAATATTCTCGAAGAATACAGCGTTCCTCGACTCAAATATTATCCTTGTGTTCATTTCAGGATTTTCTGATTTGTGCACTAGAAATCTATATGCACTACTGTTATTAGCATATCCGATGAAAATGCAATCAACAGTCTTGGGTCCTATTTTAACCTGTTTAGGTTTAGATACTTCGACCTTTGCTAGGCACCCCCACACTTTCAGGTAATTGTAGGACGGAGCCATACCTTTCCATAGTTCGTATGGAGTCTTTTCTTTCTTTTTGTGTGGCACCATATTCAGAATGCGATTTGCCGAGAGGATTGCTTCCCCCCACAAGTTCTGAGGTTGCCCAGAACTGATCAACATAGCATTCATCATCTCCTTAAGAGACCTATTTTTGCGTTCAGCAACGCCGTTTGACTGAGGTGAATAAGGCGCATGTTTGATGAATAATGCCGTGCTCTTGGCAAAATTCTTCTAACGGCGCCACTTATTCTCCTCCTCTATCACTTCGAATTATTTTTATTTGTGAGTTTAGTTGATTCTCAACTTCACTCTTATATCTTGTGAAGGCATCAAGAGCCTCGTCCGTGCCACTTAACAGATATACGTAGCAGAATCTCGTGCGTACTTCTTTCCACCTCTAGTCTGTACGAACTTCAGATCACATATATCAGTATGGATCAATTCTAGATGCGCACTACTTCTCTCAACAGAGAAGAACGGTGCCTTGGCCATTTTTGCCTCGACACAGACTTCACATTTTTGTTGTGAGTAGACTTCCATTTGTGGAAGCAGGTTTAAACTTATTAATTTTATGCCATAAATTGGAACAGTCAACCAAGTAAGATGAACTTTCTTTATTATTATCAGCGAGCTTAATCTCGCGTATACAGGCATTACATTCATCTTAAAGAGACCCTTCTCGAGGTAGTCCTTTCCTATGAAATGACCGTTTTTGGTCAGTACATATTTGTCACTCTCAAACACCTGTCTAAATACGGCTTTGCTCAACAGTGAGCCGGACACCAAGTTCTCGCGGATGTCTAGCACATGCAGCACGTCCACAAGAGTGAGTTCTTCAGCACTACCCTCCCTAATCCGACGATGTCAGAGGTGGCTGCGTTGCCCATAAACAGCTTCCTGCCTGAGATAGGGATGTAGGTTGAAAACATCTCCTTATCAGTGCAGATGTGGCGAGTCGCTCCAGAGTCGATATACCACGACCTAGGATTTTCTACCACGTTGGCCTCGTATACGACGGCGGCTAGGTCCATCTCTGTCAGATCTGTCCCCAGCTTGGCCTCGGTAATGTGAGCTTGGATCTTTCTGCTCTTTTTTTCAGCCGACAGTCCTTAGCCATATGCCCAGGTTTGTCGCAGTTGTAGCAGTTGCCCCTAATTTTATTCAGCTTCTGCTGCGTCGTATTGGGCCTCCTACGCTTTTTTCCGGTGCTAGACTCGGCCAGGTTCGCACGTACCTCGACACTACCCCTTTTGTTCTTGGCCTCGATCTTCGATTATCTTCTTCTATTTGAAGCCTCACGATCAGGTCCTCAAGCCCCATTTCCTTTCGCTTGTGCTTGAGGTAGTTCTTGAAGTCCTTCTACAGGGGCGGCAGCTTCTCTATTATAAAAGCTACCTGGAAAGATTCGCTGATCTGCATATTCTCCGCGTGTATATCGTGGATTATCAGTTGCAGATCACGGACCTGGTCCAACACTGGTTTGGATTCGGTCATCTTATAGTCCAAAAACCTGCCAACAATGAATTTCTTCAGTCCGGCGTCATCGGTTTTGTACTTTTTGTCCAACGAGTCCCACAACTCTTTAGCAGTCTTAGCGACCGCGTAGACGTTGTATAGGGAGTCGTCCAGGGCGTTCAAAATTTAATTACGACACATGAAATCATTATGATTCCACGTGTCCAACGCCGCCTATTGTTGTCCGTCCACTTCGAGTGCGTCGTCGTCTGCGATGCCGTCGGCATTCACCTGGGGCGGGAGCTCTTTCAGAAAGCGCACCAGGTCCAGGGTCGTCAGATAAAACAGCATCTTCTGTTGCCATCTCTTGAAATCGGCTCCGTTGAATTTTGCCGGCCTTTCGGCGTGGTTGCTACCCGTCAGCGGTACGGCGGTGGGAATATTCGCTATTGTCGCCATCGATCAGACGGAATAACGTCTTACGATTGTTGGTTCCGGTGTTGGGCGTTTGGTCGGTGGCGCTCGTAAAACTCGGACAGAGTTTCGGTTATACGTCGAAGTCGAGGCACGTACGTAGTACGCTTTCCGTAAGACGTTATTGCCCCGTATTTCAGTGCATCGGGTTGTCGCAATACGTCCCAAGATACAACGACTTCAGGAATTTCGAAACGTTGCACAGCGTAACGAAATTATCGGGCGAATCTACTAAAGACTCGAGCCTTTCTTGCTTTATTATTAACTTGGACTAGTATGCACTAACTCTAGAATGATTGGGTGTGATTGAATGAATTTCCAAATTCGTCAGGGGTCTATTTATAGCTTTCCAAAGGTTGCTGGGGTCAATCTGCGAATAGATGCAACTGTTGGGCTATTCTGGCACCCTTCGACCTTTTGACCAGGGGTCATTTCGCGAATAGGCACAACTTTCGGGCCCCTTTGGAATAGGTACCCTTTCAGCCCATGCGGTTCGACCCTAGCCGAACCGGCGCGACCCACCAGACCACAACTGGTCCAGCCACGTCACTTCGCCTAGTCAGCGCCACATTGCCCTCTTACGCTTACGTGTCGTCGCCACGTCGCCTTCTCATGCCCGCGTGTTATTGCCACGTCATCAATCTCGCCATGCCATAGGAAGCTCTCACCACCGCTACGTGGAGCTCTATCTAGTCGACACATCATCGCCGGTGCCACGTCATCATCACTGCCACGTCACCGGAGCATAAATTTAATTCCGGGTTTGGGCTTGGGCTAGCGGGCCGCGCGCGTGGGCTTGGGCCGGGCTCGCCGTGGGCCATTGAGCCCACCTCTTAAGGCCACCACGTGAGTAGTGAGGGGTGTCTATATATATAGTGGAAAAAGTTAAGGTGTTTTTCCAATGTGGGACATTTGACACCCCCTTTATACACTATCAATCCACTTTATAAATTATTGGGCCGACTTAAATAATTAATTTCTCATTCTCCCGATATCGGTTTTGAGCGTATTAATATTCGTTAGATTCCCCTCGAAACGTAGATTCGTAATCTTTCAACGATTTCTCGTTTCGGTGACCGATGACTTCTCGATTTAATTAAATTCGTTTCAGCTTTTTATTAGTGAGTTAATTAACCACTTGGGCCCAAAGCCCACTCAAAACGAAGAGGAGAAGGAAAGCTTGTTCAACCCATACAACAGCAGCAATCAACAGACGACAAGGCACTTCATCGATGCCTGGGAAAACGAAGAAGTAAAGAAGTTCGGCGGACAACGGCCGCCGCCGTTGTCTCCGCCATCGCTGTCGATGTTGTCTGACGGTAGTGGAAGAGACGGCGGCTGTCTGAGCATAGGTGGGCCAGCGGCGAATTCTGACAGAACGGCGGGGCAGTGGTTGATGAGTAATCCCATCACTTGGATGGGCAGTAGTGCTAACTACTCTCGGGCGACGCCACCTGGTGGGCCGTTGGGGGAGGCGCTGTGCTTGGGGAGTGCTGCTACTCCGACGACGGAAAGCTTCCGTACGCCGGCGGCGGCATCGCCGCACGGTTGTTGCAGCAACAGTAAAAGCTCTTGTGAGGAAGATGGGAGCTATGGCGGACTGAATTTCATTGGGAGATGACTGAAGTTTCGATTTTTTCACTTTTCCTTTGGCTTTATTTTTTTCTGATTGCCTATTTAAATCATGGACCTAAAAGAATTTTTCTTCACTTTCCTTGGCTTTGTTTTTTTTCTTATTGCCGGTTTAAATCATGGACCAAAAAGATCATGCCCTTTCTGCATGGTTTTCCTTGTTTATGTTGTTTCTTTTATCTTTTTTTTTTTCTCTTTTATTATGTGGTTCATTTAGAGCTCTGTTCTTGTCCTCTGCTTTCCATTTACCGTCTCTTTCCAGCTCTCTCTCTCTATATATAGATATATATGTAATAAGGTTACGCGGCCCATCGGGCATTTCAATACGGGCCTAGTAATGGCCTAAAGAGTTTGATGTCAAAAGTAGGCCCAAACAACGATATTTTTATTTCGGCCCAAAACGCTTTTTGGGGAATATTAATACTTCATAAAAGGAAAGTGTTTTTTTTGTTGTCCTCATTAAATCGTAATCAACAATATGCTATTTCTTGGTTAAGACTAGTTTAACACTAAATCTATAAATAATACTCATTTTTGTTTTAAAATAGTTAATTGAAATTGTAATTTCCAATTATGTATATATAACTATAAAATTAAAAGTTATAAAAATTAACTAAAAAAAAATCAAACACAAGAAAAATACATAGGCGATTTACACACAGTAAAGGTGCGATTTACACACACAAAGGCGATTTTTCTTGAGTGACACTGTTCCAGTGCTTTTCCTCCTCCTTCCTCGGTGGAATCCGCCGCGGCCATGGCCAAGAAGAAGAGGATGCTACAACGGGGTCCCTCGACGCCTGAATGGGAGTACCTACGGCGCGCACTCTAAGGAGGACCTGAACACGCCCACGAATCAACGGAATGAACCCACGATTGAGAACATCACTAGGATGAGCCAGTTCATTGGTAGCCCAGCTGGGGACCAAGGTGCGAGATCGGAACTCCTAGCTGGCGCGTAGGCCCACGGACCATACCATTGAGCTGGAGCTCGGCGCACGTCCACCCGCCATGGCATATACCGCATGCACCCAAAGGAGCTTGAAGAGCTTAGGAAGCAGCTAGACGAGCTGCTCGACGCCGGCCTGATTCGCCCCTCTAAGGCGCCCTTTGGCTCGCCTGAGGGACCAAGGTTTCTGAGGAAAGCAGAGGGGAGGATAGCAAATCGATTTGGGCAAAGTTTGATATCTCCAAACTGTGGAATGCGGGGACTAAACTCGAGTTTATTGAGCCAGTCGTGACAAAAGGGCAGCAACTGGGACAATAGACGTTGAGGACCTGATGAAGTCCACTATTGGAACACGGCTGGTGTGTGCTATGTATTGGGTGTGAATCCACCTTATTCGATCATGAATGGATTCCTGAATCGAATATGGAAGAAGTATGGGCTGCAAAAAGTCTTACAAGTGAAGGCTGGGTTGTTCGTGGCAAAGTTTGACTCCACTGAAATGCGTGATCGAGTATTACAGGAGGAGGTTTTGCAGTTTGACAAGAAGCCGGTTATTCTAGCACCTTGGACAGCCAATACTCGGTTCAAGAAGGGGGAGGTAGAGAAGGTCCTGATCTGGATTCAGTTTCCACATTTAGAGCTAAAATACTGGGGAGCAAAGAGTTTGAACAAAATTGCAAGCCTTGCGGGGACCATATCATGGCAGATGGGGTTACCGAGCGAAAGGAAAGGATACAATAGCGAGGGTGCTTGTTGAAGTCGAGCTGAAGGATGACTTGAAGAAGACTGTCTCCAAGGATGACTAGAAGAAGACTGTCTCCTTCATTAATGAGCATGTAATGAACAGGAGGTTATCTATGAGGGTTGGATCCTCTCATCATGTACAGATCTTAATATGGAATATGAGGGGTGTGAATACCCCTCACAAACAAGCTGAGATTAGTTTGTTATGCAGGAAGTTACAAACTAACTTAGCTTGTCTGGTAGAGACCAAGATAAAGAAGGAGAATATGAATCTTATTATGGACAAGTGTTTCGAAGGGTGGAACCACATGAACAATTTGGATTTCCACCCAAATGGGAGAATCTTGCTAGTATGGCAGCCTGAGTGGATTGTGAAGGTTATAAGGAATTCAGATCAGTTGATACATGTTAATGTTTCCAGGAAACATGAGGAGTTTATGATGACGTGTATATGGACATAATAGTATTGCTAAAAGAATGGAGCTGTGGGATGACATTAGAGGGTTGAAACAAGCACACTGCCCTTGGAGAGTATGGGTGACTTTAATAATGTGATGCACATGGGGGAATAGGAGGACACCTGTAGGGGTGGCTGATTGTGAGGAGTACTGTGCATTCGAGACTGTGAACTAGAGGAAATGTCAAGGAAAAGAAGCAAATACACTTGGTCAAATAGACAGAAGGGGGAGAATAGAGTGTGGAGTAAAATAGATTGGGTTTTTGTTAACACAACTTGGATAGATAAATACACGGATAGGGAAGCCTATGTGCTGGAGGAGGGTATATCTGACCATACTCCTATCCTAATTAAGAAAATGGGAGTTCAGTATCCGCATAGAAGGAGCTTTAAGTTCCATAACATCTGGGTAGATGCACCAAGTTTTTTGGATCTGGTGACAGGAACCTGGACTGGTGAGTTTGAGGGGAGCAGTGAATGGAAGCTGGTCTCTAAACTGAGGAGATTGCAAAGGTGTCTCAAGGATTTGAACAGAACTCAATTCCCTGATGTTCTGAACTCTATGGAGAGGAGCCAAAATGCTTTAAAAAAGGTTCAAGAGCAACTCCATGAAGACCCCTTAAACCACATGCTGATTCAGGAAGAGAGGAAATGTACCGCAGAGTATGAAGCTTTGAGCAAGGCTGCCACAAAATTCCTAGCCCAGAGAGCTAAAAGCACCTGGCTAACAGAGGGGGATAGGAACACTAGGTTCTTTCAAGACCTGGTTAAGCAAAGGAGATATAGAAATAGGATATCTTCTATTTCCACTGAGGCTGGGGCAATGCTTGAACAACCTAAGGATATTTCTAAGCACCTGGTGGACTATTATGAGGAAATATTGGGATCTAAAATGGGCCAGATAGATGCTATTGAGGATGAGGTAATCAAGCAGGGTCATGTCCTCTATGTGGAAGAGCATTTGGAAATGCTTAAGCCTTTTACTAGAGATGAGATTAACGGTGCCATGTTCTCTATCCATAGTGATAAAGCTCCTGGCCCGGATGGATACAACAGTGAGTTTTTTAAGAGAGCATGGCAGGTGGTTGGTGAGGATGTAATACAAGTGGTGCAGAATTTTTTTCAGAGGGGCCACCTGATGAAAAATTAAACAAAACCACTATAACATTGATACCTAATGTTGAGCAGTCTAGCTATGCTAAGGATTATAGACCTATCTCCTGTTGTAACGCTATCTATAAGTGTATCTCCAAGTTAATATGCTCTAGGCTCCGGGTGGTACTACCTAGACTTGTGCAAGACAATCAAGGGGCATTTGTACCAAGGAGGTCCATTGCGCATAATATACTGCTTACTCAGGAGCTGCTAAGGATGTATAGGAGAAAAGCAGCTTCACCAAGATGTTTGATGAAGATTGATCTTATGAAGGTTTATGATAAGGTTGACTGGAGGTTTATCATCAGCATGCTACAGAAACTAAAATTTCCTACCATAGTGGTTGCTTGGATTGAAGAGTGTATTACCAGGGTGTCTTATCAGATATCTATCAATGGGACCTTGGAAGGGGATATAAAAGGGGCTCGGGGGATAAGATAAAGAGACCCCATGTCTCATCTTCTCTTCGTACTGGTTATGGAGTATCTAACTAGGAAGCTCCAATGTAATGCTTCTAGAAAGGAATTCAGATACCATCCTTTATGTAAACACCTGAGAATAGTGAACCTCTGTTTTGCAGATGATCTCATCGTGCTGTGCAAAACTCATGGGAAGTCTGTCGAGCTTATCTATGAGAGCTTTCAGGCCTTTCAGGCTACCTCTGGACTGGAAGTAAATAGGCTGAAGTCTCATATATACATTGCTGGGATTCGAGAGGCAAAAAGGAAGGAACTAGTTGAAGTAACTGGTTATGCTGAAGGTAGGTTTCCCATGAGATACCTAGGTGTCCCAGTATCACCTACCAAATGGAGTAGAATGGAGTGCAAAGAGCTGGTGGATAAGGTTGTGATAAGAATTAACTGTTGGACAACGAGGAATCTATCTTATCCGGGGAGGTGCTGTCTTATAAATTCTATTTTGCTGTCATTACACAGTTATTGGGGGTCTATTTTCATATTACCTATAAGTGTTCTTAAAATGGTTGATCAAGGTGTAGGGAATTCTTGTGGGAAGGAATGATCAGGCTAAAATGAAAGCTTTAGTGGCTTGGGATATGGTGTGCAGGAGAAAGAGCTGTGGGGGCGCTGAATATAAGGAACTGTGGTGATTGGAATGTAGCTTGCATAGGGCGACTAATGTGGGATATAGCTGGAAAGAATGACTGCCTTTGGATCCGGTGGTTGGGTGGCGTCTACCTTAAGGGCACTGATTTCTAGTCCTATGTTATTCCAACAGATTGCAGCTGGACTTGGAGGAAATTGAACAAGATAAAGACATATTTAGACAAGGTTGTGTGATGGGCCGGTGGATTGCTACGGAGCATGGCAGTTATACCATTACTTCAGCTTATAATTGGCTGGGGGCTGCAACGAGGTTAAGTTTGAGCTTGCCAAGGCTATCTGGAATAGATGGTCATTACAAAACACTCTATGATGCCTTGGTTGATAGCCATGAGCGAATTTTGTCAAGGGACAGATTACAGCGGTGCGGCATTGCTATTCCTAATCTGAAGTGCCTGCTTTGTGAGAGGGAAGATGAAGATATCCATCACTTATTCCTTGCATGTGACTTCAGCAAACATGTGAGGATGCGAATTGGAGAATGGATCAAAGTGAGCATACCGAAAGAGTTGGTGAGAGTGAAGAGGCTGCTGTTGTATTTAGGGAAGAGGAAGAACAACGTTTGCAAGCTGCAAATCATGGTGATTTCAGCCCTATGTACAGGATATGGAGTGAGCGGAATAGGAGACTTCACGGGGGTGTTGCTAGAGCTGCTGACATGGTATCAAGAATTATTAAAGAGGAGCTGCTGATTTCAACGTTTGCAAGCTGCAACTCGCCACAAATCAAGAGGGATTTCGATTCCATCCAATGTGCAAGCAGATAAACCTTGTAAGTATGTGCTTTGCTAATGATCTCATGGTGATGTGTAAAGCACAAAAACGATCAATAGAATTAGTAAAAGCGAGTTTAGACAATTTTCATGAGGTGGGTGGGCTGGCTGCAAACTCAATGAAGTCCAACATATACATAGCGGGGGTAACTAATATCACCAAGCGAGAGTTGTTGGAGCTGACAGGCTTTTCCGAAGGAACGTACCTGAGATATCTTGGAGTTCCTCTCTCCCCAACTAGATGGAGTAGAAGTGACTGTCAAGTGTTGGTCGAGAAAATAGTGCAACGAATAATGATTGAATAGTAATTTGCATCCGTAAACGTGTGTTATCAGATGTTATTTATCCAAATTAGCTCAAATATCTTTCACTTACGTGCATATTTCTTGATTTACAGATATCCGAGAAAATGGTTCAGAAATAAATTTTTGGACAGATAAATAATTATCTCGACAACAAAGAAGAAACATGCTTAATAATTAATGGTTCATTGTAACGGTGGCTTATGAAGATTGGAGATTTCCTATATTAGGCGAATTCAAGCACGAGCAATTAGAGACACAATTATTGAAGTTGGAGGGACCCTTAGTTGTTGGTTGTACGTGCTTTACATAGCCTAATGCTATTTCAATTATCTTTATGGACAAAGAAGGACAATAAAGGGTTTTCAAAGCAGGCAAAAGAATTAAAGAGATTACTTTGTCTGGGAGACTTCAAACTTCGAAGTATGAGGCAAGGAGAAACGGGATTTCAGCTTTTATGTTTCAAGTGGGAAATGGAAAAAGAACCACAACACATCCATGAAAAAATGGAGCTGGTGTCATTCATATGTGTGAAGATAGACACCTATTTATACGGTGAGGTCAAGCATCAAGTGGGGGAGACATTAGTTTTTGCTATACATCATTGTTGTTTTAATAACGTGTTTTGCATTTCCATGTTATGTTTGAGTTTCTTACTTTCGCTGGTTGACCTCTTAATATACTGAGCATGCTTAACTTTTTATATTTCTCATTGACATATATTCTATAGTTTGCTAGGAATTATGTTTCTCTGTCTCTGAAGATCCATGCGAGAATTTACAAACAGAGGTGAAATACACGGTTGTAAGTTGTTAAGTTCTACTTATTTTAATACGTCGATTTATTTTGTATCCAGTTCAATTAGTATGTTTACTATCTAAAATATTTTATAGTTGAAGGATTATCGAAACCTTGATTTATTATATTGTGAGATTTAAGTGCTAGGTCGTCAAAGCGTGAGTATTCGTTTACCTTTGAATTAATTATATAGATGAGCTTAGGTTAAATAAACAGTGGCCAATGTTTACCAGATCTAGGTAAATCAGTAGCTAATTAAAACAACAAATTCGTAAGTGTTTGTTAGTTTTAATAAGTAGCAAATAATATTCAACTTTTCTACATTCCGTCTAGGTAAATCAATAGCTAATTAAAACAACAAATCCGTAAGTGTTTGTTAGTTTTAGTAAGTAGCAAATAATATTCAACTTCTCTACATTCCGTAAGTGTAAGTTATATTGTAAGGATAAACGATTTGATTTTAATAAACCGGCGTCCAAGTTTATTAGTCAATAATCGGGTCTTTTTCGTATTTAACGATGTCGGAACTATAAACCTTGCAGGGCGTCCCAGAGATTATTTTTCGATTAGGGAAATAACTATAGAGTGTCTCTTAATTACCGAGAAAGTAAGAAAAGATTGGTTATTAGGCGTGCGTCGAACTGTAACCGATTATGCTTGCGCTGACATAATATTTTATTAAATCGATGATCAGTTAAATACATCTAGGTGGACAATAATTCCTCCGACTATTATTTTATCATTGTTAGTTTCGATATTTTTTCGTTCGCTATTGCATTTAAAAAAACTCATCAAAAAAACCCCTTCAATATTATTAATATTATTATATCATCTATCGAGTTTGAAATAGAAATAAATTAGCCATTTTCCATGTGGAGACGATCCTTACTTACGCTACATTAGTAAGGTTATAAATTTTATTTTTGGCCGTTTACGACGCGACCAAATTTTGGCGCGTTGCCGGGGAAGGTGATGTCTATTGGTTTACTTCTATTTTTAATTCGATTTTTTGTTCTAGTTTATGCCCCGATCTTCTCGACCAGGTGTACTAATATTCGATCCAGAAATTGAGAGGACCGCGAGGGCGAATCGAAAGGCAAAAAGACAAAAGGATTCAACTATATCAATATCCAGCACGGAATCCGAACAAGAATTTTCTTCAAACGACACGGAGGAAACCGAACATCAACAGCCACTCCGTCTTACATTAAGGGATATGGCTACGCCGGATGTTAAACAACGGCCGCTTTGCATTGAATTTCCATTCTTCAAACACCTTTCGAATTAAAGTCAGGATTAATTCATTTACTTCCTACTTTTCATGGTAACACAGGCAGTGGTGGATCTAGCATAGGGACCGAGGGGGCCACGCTCCCCCCCACCCCCCCGAAATTTTCGAAAATTTTAGTATTATATATGTAGTATAAAGCGTTATTATGTATAATTACCTTTTTATCTTGCAAAAATTCTAAAATGTCATACAGAAAAGTGGTGGGGAAGCTGTGTTCCACCTCAAAGGTTGGGGGATAGATTCGAAATCCCATCATTTTTAATCTTTTTAAAGTTTGTTTATATTGTTCCCAACGTTTTTAATTAATTCATTTTACATTTGTTTTTTCTTTTTAGTTCTCAACTTTTACTCTTTTTAAAGTTTTTTCTTATGTTTATGCTCTTATCCTTTATATTCTTTTTAGTTTTTTGTTTCTCTTTTGTTTCTTTTTTCGTAGAAATTTATTCTTTTTAGTTTTTGGTTTCTCTTTAGTTCTTAGTATTATTTTATTTTTTGACAAATGCAACCAAATTCTTAATCAACGGGGTTTATCAATTCCATTCATGGTCTATTTAAAAGTTATCATGCAATTGCAATATAAAACCTGTTTATAAAAACTTTCATCAAAAAAATTTTAATTATTGACCTTATTAAATAAACCAGTCAAACTATCGTTTTCATCATCAACGAGGCATTATACTCTTCGAATAAAAAGACATAATATCAAGTAAAAAGTTCAAATAGATATTGCGGTTGATAATGATACCCATACAACATATGACTTGTGTTATTTTCTCTTTTATTTTCTTATAGCATAATATTATTGTTATTATTATATTATTATATTATAATAATATCATGCTAAGCAATATCGATATCATGATGCCTTGTGTCGTTTGAGCTTCGTTACGATATTTATATTCGTTATCATAATAATAATTTCATATGTTTTAATGGATAAAATGTATTCCAATTGACCAATTTTTTCAAAGAAAACTAGCAAATGATAATTTTCTATTCTACGTTACCTAATCGCCAATGCTATTTATATTGCGGCCCCCCCAATCAGAAATTCCTGGATCCGCCCCTGAACACAGGTGAGGATCCGCACAAGCATTTGAAGGTGTTTCACATGGATTGCTCAAGCATGAAGCCGAACGGGGTCACTGAAGATCAGATAAGTATTCGTGTGTTTCCGTTCTCGCTGGCAGATCATGCAAAAGACTGGTTATACTACTTACCATCAGGTTCACTTACTACGTGGGCTGAACTTAAAAAAAAATTTCTTGCAAAATTTTTCCCTGCATCTCGTGCCGCGAACATTCGTAAGGAAATCTACGGGATTCGACAATGGACCGGAGAAACTCTGCATGAATATTGGGAGAGATTCAAGTGACTTTGTGCAAGCTGTCCATATCACCAAATTTCAGAGTTAGCGCTTATCCAATATTTCTACGAAGGCTTGCTACCCATGGAGAGAAACATGAAGAGAAACATGATTGACGCAGCAAGTGGAGGAGCGCTGGTTGACAAAATGGCAGACGAGGCTCGTCGGCTTATCTCAAGCATGGCTACAAATGCGCAACAATTTGGAATACACTTCGTTTGAGTAAAAATTAGATTCGCTAACGTCTCTTGTGAAAAACTTGTGATTGGAAAAACGAGTCATGAAAAGGCTTGTGGTATATGTACATTTGCTGGACATGCAACAGTGAATTGTTCTTCACTTCATTTTGATCCTAGCGAGCAAGCAATGCAGTTGAAGGGTACGCAGGACCATCTCAAAAATGCTATGATCCATACTCGAGTCAATACAATCACGGATGGCGTGACCACCCAAATCTGAGTTAAGGAAATCGACCGCCAGGTTTCATGCAGCAAGCACCAAGCCACCAAATCCTCCTCAACAAGCCGCACCATCAAAGCCAGGTATGTTTTTGGAAGATATTATTAAGGATTTAACAACTAGTACTGCCATTTTTCAACAGGAAACTCGATCGAGCATTAACGAAATGCGCTCGAGCGTGCAAAATTTAAAAAGGCAAGTATCACAATTGGCGGCACAGATGAGTCAAATACAGAATGAGAAGGGAAAATTACCAGCCCAAGTCGAAATAAATCCATAAGCAAATGTGAGTATAATGACTCTTCGAAACGGGAGAGAGATCGCTCAGTCAAAGCCCACACAAAACTTTCAAGTGACAATAAAAATAAGGATAACGGAAAGAAGGTAAGTAATAACTCTAATATCAATAAACCTAGTATTGTTGTTCCTCCACCTTTTCCTAGAAGGTTTGCTAGGGTGAAACAAGAAGAAGAGGAAACGAGTATAATGGAGACCTTCAGCAAAGTCGAGATCAACATTCCACTTTTGGATGCTATCAAGCAAATCCCACGCTACTCAAAATGTTTAAAGGAAATGTGTTCGAACAAAAGGAAACATAAGGCCGAAGGTAAAATCCTCGTAAATGATAATGTTTCCACTGTGCTTTAACGAAAACTTCCCCAAAAATGTAAGGACCCAATGTTTGCTATCTCGGTCACTATAGGGACGAGAAAAATAAATAATGCCACGTTAGATTTAGGAGCTTCTATCAGTGTTATGCCGTTATCGTTGTTCAGTGAGATGAGTATGGGACCTCTTAAGTGCACTGATATTTGTGTTCAATTAACAAACAGGTCCATTATTTATCCCGAAGGATTAGTTGAAGATGTTCTAGTAAAATGTGGTGAATTTATTTGTCCTGCTGATTTTTATATTGTCGACATGGGTGATGAACATGCGCTTGATTCTGCCGTTATTTTAGTAGGACGATCATTCATGAAAACGGCTAAAACTAAGATAGACGTCGATTCAGGAACTCTTACTTTTGAGTTTGATGGTGAAAAACTTACTATGAATTTGTTTGATGCTATGAAATATCCTGATGAACCCGAATTTGTTTATGATTGATGCATTTGTTCGAGATGATTTAGAGCGTAATTTCACTAACGACACACTCGACTATGTGATTAGGAATAGCAAAGCAGAAAACGATTTGCATTTCGAAGTGGACGAAGATATCAGAAACGTGTTCATGACATTACACGCACTTCCAGAATCTCACGATCGGTCAGGTAAGAACAATTTTTCATTGCCTATTTCTAACGCAAAAAAAAATGTTCCTTCTATAGAACATGCACCTACGCTGGAGTTGAAGGATCTACCAAAACATCTCAAATACTGCTATTTGGGAGATAAGGAAATTGCCAGTCATTATTGCAAATGACTTGACCGCAACCCAAGAAGAGAAATTGATTCGCGTTCTGAAGGAATACAAGAGCGCGATAGGATGGACTTTGGCCGACATCAAAGGAATAAGCCCCACGATATGCATGCATAGGATTCTACTTGAGCCCGACTCTAAGTCGATACAAGAACCACAGCGCAAACTCAATCCGGCCATGAAAGAGGTAGTTATGAAAGAAATAATTAAATTATTAGATATGGGGATAATATTTCCAATATCAGACAGCCAATGGGTAAGTCCAGTTCATGTTGTTCCTAAGAAATCTGGTTTCTCACTTGTGATAAATGATAAAAATGAATTGGTACAATGATATTACAGGCGGGTGCATTGGTTTTCGTAAGTTAAATGCGGCTACCCGAAAGGATCATTTCTCGCTACCTTTCATTGATCAAATGTTAGAGAGACTATCCAGTAAGTCTTCCTTTTGTTTCTTTGATGGACTTTCTGGTTATTATCAAATTGTCTTGGCACTCGAGGATCAAGAAAAACCTACTTTCACATGCCCCTTTGGTACATTTGCATATCGTCGCATGCCTTTTGGTTTATGTAATGCTCCTGGTACATTTCAACGATGCATGATGAGCATATTTTCTGATTTGATCGAATCATGCATTGAAATATTCATGGATGATTCACTATTTATGGAGATTCATTTGATCATTGCCTTGATAATCTAGTCGAAGTTCTGAAACATTGCATCGATAAAAATCTTGTGCTTAATTACAAAATGCCATTTTATGGTTAAAGAAGGAATATTTCTTGGCCATGTAGTTTCGTCTCGAGGAATTGAAGTAGACAAGGCTAAGGTCGATTTGATCTCTAATTTGCCATACCCCACTAATGTTCGAGAAATTCGAAGTTTTCTTGGTCATGCAGGTTTTTACAGGAGATTTATCAAGGATTTCTCAAAAATCGCTCAACCGATATCAAGACTACTGCGAAATGACGATTTTGGGGACGACTGGAAAGAGGCGTTTGACAAGTTGAAGTTGTTACTCACTACTGCACCTATAATTCAACATCCAAACTGGGAGCTACCGTTCAAGCTTATGTGCGATGCGAGCAAGTACGCTGTTGGAGCTGTACTTGGACAAAAGGATGGAAAAAGAGTCACGTCATATACTATGCTTCAAAGACGCTTGACTCGGCACAATGCAACTACACCACAATAACTTTTATCTATTGTTTTTGCATTTGATAAATTTAGGTTTAATTTATTGGGATCTAAAGTTATTGTTTATTCTGACCATGCAGCACTAAAATATTTGTTGTCGAAGAAGGACTCAAAACTGCGCTTAATACTTGGATTTTGTTACTTCAAAAGTTTGATTGGGAGATCAATGATCGAAAAGGTGTGGACAACTCCGTGGCAGACCATTTGAGCCGTTTGATTCGTGACGAAGAGCTACCACCGATTTCTGAAACATTTCCAGATGAGCAACTATTTCGCCTTCAAGGTAAGGAATATCACGAACCTTGTTTTGCCGACATAGTTAATTACTTGGTAAGTGGTTTGCTGCCTTCACATTTGAGCTCTTCAAGGAAAAATAAAATTAAAAACGACTCTAAATATTACATGTGGGATGAACCATATTTGTGGAAAATTGGTTCAGACCAAATTATTCGTAGGTGCGTTGCAAGTGATGAAATTAATGATATACTCATTCATTGTCACACATATGCATGTGGAGGACACTTCAGACCTAAACGAACAGCGAGAAAAATTTTAGATTGTGGTTTTTATTGGGAAACTGTTTTCAAAGATGCTTATTTATTTTGCAAGAGTTGTCCTAATTGTCAAAGAACAGGTACAATTTCTTTTAGAGATGAGATGTCATAAAATCCTATTTTAGTTTGTGCAATTTTTTATGTATGGGGAATGGATTTTATGGGCCTTTTCCAAGTTCATTTGGCTTTCTTTATATATTACTTGCCGTTGATTATGTCTCGAAGTGGGTGGAAGCAAGGCTACCCGAACTAACGATTCTGAAGTTGTTGTAGGATTTCTTAAAGAAAATATCTTTATTAGGTTGGGAGTTCCCCGCGCAATTATAAGCGACCAAGCCACTCACTTTTGCAATCGCACAGTGGAAGCGCTCATGCGCAAATACGGAGTTCACCATCGATTAGCCACTACTATCA
Source organism: Craterostigma plantagineum (assembly GCA_027422505.1). NCBI lineage: Eukaryota > Viridiplantae > Streptophyta > Magnoliopsida > Lamiales > Linderniaceae > Craterostigma > Craterostigma plantagineum. The sequence continues at coordinate 6,707,557 of JAPQWV010000019.1, read as the reverse complement.
CCCACAATCAAACGGACAAGCTGATGTTTCAAATAGGGAGGTCAAAAATATTTTGGAGAAAATTGTAAACCCGAATCGCAAGGATTGGAGGTTGCGATTAGACGATGCACTTTGGGCGTATCGCACGTCTTTTAAAACACCAATCGGGATGTCGCCATATAGCTTAGTTTTCGGTAAGATGTGTCATTTACCTGTTGAAATTGAACATCGTGCGTTTTGGGCAGTTAAACCGTGCAACATGGAAGCCACAAAAGCTGGTGAGGAATGGAAATTTCAACTACAAGAGCTTGAAGAGATTCGTCTCGAAGCATACGACAATGCGAGAATGTACAAAGGAACGGACGAAGCATTTTCACGACAAACTCTTGCATAAAAAAGACTTCATGGTAGGCCAAAAAGTTCTCCTTTATAACACGAGGTTAAAATTCATGCCAGGTAAGCTCAAATCACGCTGGATGGGACCATATATTGTTAAAAATATTTTTCCGAATGGCGTTATTGAAATTGAGAGCATATCTTCTAACAAGGGTTTCAAGGTAAATGGTCATAGACTTAAACTTATTTTGAGAATTATTTTATGACTTGCGTGGAAGAGATCAAGCTGCGCCCACCAGTTTATGCATGACGTCGGAGAATGGAGACTACGTCTAGCCAAAGACGTTAAAGAAAAGCGCTTACTGGGAGGCAACCCAATATTATCCTATTTTATTTTGTTATTGCAATATTTCGTTTTAACTAAGTTTTATTTGATGATTAAGCAGGCTTGACTATCGGCTACATATACTCAGATCTCACTAGGCTCGGGAACAAATATTCTCTCGCTCGGAAATTCTGTGCGACTCCATCACTGTCAGGGAAGTTTTATTTTCATTATCACTTTTATTACTTCCTTCACATAGACTCTTAATTATTAAAATGAAAATTAGGGTGGGAATCTTTAGACTTTTGCTACTATTTTCATTAGAATTCTACATTGAGGACAATGCAGCTTAGGTGTGGGGGAGATTTTCGTGATAGTTGATGAGAATCATTCTTGTCTAGAGCAAACCGATATGCATTTGCTAGAACATGAGAGAAACAATTAGGAATAGCGATTTGGATTAGGATGATTATTTTCATTTTTCTTCAATTGATTTGAAGAATGAATGTGCAAGAGTCAACAAAAAGCCTACTTAAATAGCTAGCCTTAAAAAAGAAGAGAGTATGTATACTCAGCTTTTTTTACAAGAGCGTCACATATGTTTAAAATATTTTATAACTTGCTCTATTATATATGTTTTGATATCATTAGCGGCTTTTTGTGTACAAAAGTGATTAAGGCATTTATGATTAAGCCATTGGCCTATTGACCCTACCATTTTATCCGCTTAGTGAGCCAACTTGAGCCTGAGCCTTATTTTTCTTATTGAATTTAAGCCACTATATTTACCCACATCTATCCTTTTGGCTTCCTTTTCAATCCATTATCGGATTAGAAGAATAAGTAATTGCGTAGATTCCACGACCTCGGGATTGATTAGCTTGAGAATGCGTCTAGATACTTGTTATTAGTAATCCTATAGTTATAGCTGAAAAAAAAAAAAAAAAAAATCGGAAAGGTTTGCGAAAAAAAAGGTTGAAAAAAAGAAGAAAAAAGAAGCTCAAAAAAAGAATATCGAAAAAAAAAGAGATTGAAGAAGAAAAATCATAAAAGAAAAAATATATTTATGCGGCGCTAGTCTGTTTTATCTGTATTGAGAAGTAGTGGTGTGATAGTCATGGAACTTAGCGATTATTATTCATTTAGTTCGACAATTTTAGCCTACTTTTCCAAAAAATCCTACCTAAATCCCTAGCCCCATTACAACCCAAAGAAAGACCTTTTGATTTGTACACTTAAGTCGCTATGTAAATACAATGTGATATGTTAGCAGGCTTATGGTAATATCGTTTCATAGTGTTGATTTGAGCGTATACACATATTCCCATAAACACTATGAGCGCATTGAGAGAATCCTTGTGAGAGTTGTTGGCTTTTGTACGTTCAGGCTTTACTGAGATCGTCGAAAAATCGATATGATTATCTTGTGCTAATTGTTGTGAATAATTGCTATCTTTAGGGTGAAGTAATGCATGTCGGTAAACTTTTGATCAGAATATTCGCATTTTCAATCTTTAGTAAACGCTTGGGGACAAGCATCGTCTTAGAAGAAACATGCTTAATAATTAATGGTTCATTGTATACACGTGGCTTATGAAGATTGGAGATTTCCTATATGAGGCGAATTCAAGCACGAGCAATTAGAGACACAATTATTGAAGTTGGAGGGACCCTTAGTTGTGGTTGTACGTGCTTTACATAGCCTAGTGCTATTTCAATTATCTTTATGGACAAAGAAGGGCAATAAAGGGTTTTCAAAGCAGACAAAAGAATTAAAGAGATTACTTTGTCAAGGGAGACTTCAAACTTCGAAGTATGAGGCAAGGAGAAACGGGATCTCAGCTTTTATGTTTCAAGTGGGAAATGGAAAACGAACCACAACACATCCATGAAAAAATGGAGCTGGTGTCATTCATATGTGGGAAGATAGACACCTATTTATACGGTGAGACCAAGCATCAAGTGGGGGAGACATTAGTTTTTGCTATACATCATTGTTGTTTTAATAACGTGTTTTGCATTTCCATGTTATGTTTAAGTTTCTTACTTTCGCTGGCTGACCTCTTAATATACTGAGCATGCTTAACGTTTCATATTTCTCATTGACATATATTCTAATAGTTTGCTAGGAATTATGTTTCTCTGTCGCTGAAGTTCAACCCGTTTTTATTTACATATATATTTATATATATATATATATATATATATATATTATATATATATATATATATATACATATACAGACATTATAATCACGTTATAATCATAGCTAGGAAAATCCATCTTTTGTTTATTTTTTAATTTTTGTTGGATTAAACAATTACTCGGATGAGGTGCTGATCAGTGCAAGAATTTCAAAGCAGAGGTGAAATACAATGTTGTAAGTTTTTAATTTCTATTTATTTTAATACGTCGATTTATTTTGTATCCAGTTCAATTAGTATGTTTAATATCTAAAATATTTTATAATTGAAGGATTATCGAATGGGAGACCCGATGTCTCATCTTCTCTTCGTACTGGTTATGGAGTATCTAACTAGGAAGCTCCAATGTACTGCTTCTAGAAAGGAATTCAGATACCATCCTTTATGCAAACACTTGAGAATAGTGAACCTCTGTTTTGCAGATGATCTCATCGTGCTCTGCAAAGCTCATGGGAAGTCTGTCGAGCTTATGTATGAGAGCTTTCAGGCCTTCCATGATACCTCTGGACTGGAAGTAAATAGGCTGAAGTCTGATATATACATTGCTGGGATTCGGGAGGCAAAAAAGGAAGGAACTGGTTGAAGTAACTAGTTATGCTGAAGGTAGGTTTCCCATGAGGTACTTAGGCGTCCCAGTATCCCCTACCAAATGGAGTAGAATGGAGTGCAAAGAGCTGGTGGATAAGGTTGTGATAAGAATTAACCGTTGGACAACGAGGAATCTATCTTATCCGGGGAGGTGTTGTCTTATAAATTCTGTTTTGCTGTCATTACACAGTTATTGGGGATCTATTTTCATATTACCTAGAAGTGTTGTTAAAATGGTTGATCAAAGGTGTAGGGAATTCTTGTGGGAAGGAATGATCAGGGTAAAATGAAAGCTTTAGTGGCTTGGGGTCTGGTGTGCATGAGAAAGAGCTGTGGGGGCACTGAATATAAGGAACTGTGGTGATTGGAATGTAGCTTGCATAGGGCGACTAATGTGGGATATAGCTGGAAAGAATGACTGCCTTTGGATCCGGTGGTTGGATGGTGTCTACCTTAAGGGCACTGATTTCTAGTCCTATGTTATTCCAACAGATTGCAGCTGGACTTGGAGGAAATTGAACAAGATAAAAGACATATTTAGACAAGGTTGTGTGATGGGCCGGTGGATTGCTACGGAGCATGGCAGGTATACCATTACTTGAGCTTATAATTGGCTAGGGGCTGCAACGAGGTTAAGTTTGAGCTTGCCAGGGCTATTTGGAATAGATGCTCAATACAAAACACTCTATGATGCTTTGGTTTATAGCCCATGAGCGAATTTTGACAAGGGACAGATTACAGCGGTGCGGCATTGCTATTCCTAATCTGAAGTGCCTGCTTTGTGAGAGGGAAGATGAAGATATCCATCACTTATTCCTTGCATGTGACTTCAGCGAATGTGAGGATGCGAATTGGAGAATGGATCAAAGTGAGCATACCGAAAGAGTTGGTGAGAGTGAAGAGGCTGCTGTCGTATTTAGGGAAGAGGGAACAACGTTTGCAAGCTGCAAATCATGGTGATTTCTGCCCTATGTACAGGATATGGAGTGAGCGGAATAGGAGACTTCACGGGGGTGTCGCTAGAGCTGCTGACATGGTATCGAGAATTATTAAAGAGGAGGTGAGAAACCATCTCAAGGCACTGCATTTTAGAGCTGCACGAAGAGGGGAAGCAGAGTACATACAGCACCTGCTCACATAGCTCGTGATGTTTCTTTACTGATAGATAGCTTAGTTCGTAATTCATGTAATGTGGTAAACAAATGCAAGTGGTAATGATAAGTTCCTTACCAAAAAAGTAACTAAAAAATAGTAATTAAAAGGTAATGAGTGATTTTGTACAATTTTTTATTATAATATTTTTTGAAAGTGACATATGTACCAATGGGCAGTTTATAGCCCCCTTCAAGCTAAAAAAATTAATAGATTCTTTCCAATTGAAATATTGAGATTAAATGTTGAAGAACAACTAGGGTGTTAGAGCCTTAGAGGAAATAAAGACTACCATGTTTTCAATACCCAGTGATAAAGCTCGAGGGCCGGATGGCTTCAACAGTGAATTTTTCAAGAAAGCGTGGACAGTGGTAGGTGATGATATTACAGAAGCTGTTCTGGAATTTTTTCAAACTGAAGACTTGTACGGGCCTTGAATAGCACTACTATAACATTAGTGCCAAAAACAGACCAACCAATGTATGCACGAGACTACATGCCAATAGCTTGTTGTAATACAGTCTATAAGTGTATTTCTAAGCTCATGAGTGCTAGATTAAAGAGAGTACTACTGAAGCTGGTCAAAATAACCAAGGTGCTTTTGTCCAAGGCCGTTCAATGGCCCATAATATACTAAATAGTCAGGAGTTGTTGCGATTATACATCAGAGGAAAAGTGTCAGCAAGGTGCTTGATGAAGATTGACCTGAAGGCATATGATATGGTGGAATGGCAATTCCTACTGAGCTTGTTGCAAAGCTGAAATTTCAAGTGAGATTCGTGGCATGGATAAAGGAGTGTGTATTCAAGGTCACATATAAAATAGCCATATATGGCAGTCTAGAGGGTGACATTCGAGGGGCTCGAGGGGTAAGGCAGGGAGACCCAATGTCTCCATTGCTCTTTGTCTTGATAATGGAGTACTTAACACGAAGTCTGCAACTCGCCACAAAGCAAAAGGGATTTCAATTCCATCCAATGTGCAAGCAGATAAACCTTGTAAGTATGTGATTTGCTAATGATCTCAAGGTGATGTGTAAAGCATAAAAACGATCAATAGAATTAGTGAATGCGAGTTTAGATCATTTTCATGAGGTGGCTGGGCTGGCTGCAAACTCAATGAAGTCCAACATATACATAGGGGTAACTAATATCACCAAGCGAGAGTTGTTGGATCTGACAGGCTTTTCCGAAGGAACGTACATGAGATATCTTGGAGTTCCTCTCTCCCCAACTAGATGGAGTAGAAGTGACTGTCAAGTATTGGTCGAGAAAATAGTGCAACGAATAATGATTGAATAATAATTTGCATCCGTAAACTGTTATCAGATGTTATTTATCCAAATTAGCTCAAATATCTTTCACTTACGCGCATATTTCTTGATTTACAAATATCCGAGGAAAATGGTTCAGAAATGAATTTTTGGACAGATAAATAATTATCTCGACAACAAAGAAGAAACATGCTTAATAATTAATGGTTCATTGTAACAGGTGGCTTATGAAGATTGGAGATTTCCTATATGAGGCGAATTCAAGCACGAGCAATTAGAGACACAATTATTGAAGTTGGAGGGACCCTTAGTTGTTGGTTATACGTGCTTTACATAGCCTAATGCTATTTCAATTATCTTTACGGAAAAAGAAGGGCAATAAAGGGTTTCCAAAGCAGACAAAAGAACTAAAGAGATTATTTTGTCTGGGAGACTTCAAACTTCGAAGTATGAGGCAAGGAGAAACGGGATTTCAGCTTTTATGTTTCAAGCGGGAAATGGAAAAAGAACCACAATACATCCATGAAAAAATGGAGCTGGTGTCATTCATATGTGGGAAGATAGACACCTATTAATACGGTGAGACCAAGCATCAAGTGGGGGAGACATTAGTTTTTGCTATACATCATTGTTGTTTTAATAACGTGTTTTGCATTTCCATGTTATGTTTAAGTTTCTTACTTTCGCTGGTTGACCTCTTAATATACTGAGCATGCTTAATGTTTCATATTTCTCATTGACATATATTCTAATAGTTTGCTAGGAATTATGTTTCTCTGTCGCTGAAGTTCAACCCGTTTTTATTTACATATATATTTATATATATTGTAATCACGTTATAATCATAGCTAGGAAAATCCATCTTTTGTTTATTTTAATTTTTGTTGGATTAAACAAGTACTCGGATAAGGTGCTTATCTGTGCGAGAATTTACAAAGCAGAGGTGAAATACACGGTTGGAAGTTGTTAATTTCTATATATTTTAATACGTCGATTTATTTTGTATCCAGTTCAATTAGTATGTTTAATAGCTAAAATATTTTATAGTTGAAGGATTATCGAAACCTTGATTTATTATATTGTGAGATTTAAGTGCTCAGCCGTGAAAGCGTGTGTATTCGATTACCTTTGAATTAATTATATAGATGAGCTTAGGTTAAATAAACAGTGGCCAATGTTTATGAGATCTTGGTAAATCAATAGCTAATTAAAACAGCAAATCTGTAAGTGTTTGTTAGTTTTAATAAGTAGCAAATAATATTCAACTTCTCTACGTAACTGTAAGTTATATTGTAATGATAAACGATTTGATTTTAATAAACCGGCATCTGAGTTTGTTAGTCAATAAGCAGGTCTTTTTCGTTTTTAACGCTGTCGGAACTTTAAACCTTGCAGGGCATCCCGGAGATTATTTTTCGATTAGGGAAGTAATTATAGAGCGTCTCTTAATTAACGAGAAAGTAAGAAAAGATTGGTTATTAGGCGTTCGTCGATAACTACAACCGATTATGCTTGCGCTGATGTAATATTTTATTAAATGGATGATCAGTTAAGTAAATCTAGGTGGACAATAATTCCTTCGACTATTATTTTATCATTGTTAGTTTCGATATTTTTTTCGTTCGCTATTGCATTAAAAAAACTCATCAAAAAAACCCCTTCAATATTATTAATATTATTATTATATCATCTATTGAGTTTGACATTTGAAATAAATCAGCTATTTTCCTCTGTGGAGGCCAAGCTGGTGTCAAGGAATCTATCATACACGGGGAGATGCTGCTTGATCAATTCGGTTCTGCTATCATTACATAGTTACTGGGGTTCTAAATTCTTGCTACCAAGAAGTGTGGTGTGGTGGATCAAAAGTGTAGAGAATACCTTTGGGGCAAAAGCATGGGAGGCAAAACAAGAGCTCTTGTAGCATGGGACTTAGTTTGCGAGAGGAAAAAGAATGGAGGTTTGAATATTAAGGACTGTAGGCTATGGAAGTATGCTTGTATGGGGAAGCGGATATGGGACATTGCTAGCAAGAAAGATAACCTATGGATAAAATGGCTAAATAGCATATACTTGAAAGATGCTGATTTCTAGGATTACCAAAGGCCATTGGATAGTGGCTGGCAATGGAAGACAATCAACAAAGTTAAAGACGTGTTTGGGGCTGGTTATAATAATGGACAATGGATATCTACACCAGATAAGTGCTACAACGTCACTGTAGGTTATAACTGGCTGAAAGGTGATCAAACTAATTACGAGGCTGCTGATGCTGTGTGGAATAGATGGAATCTACCAAAACCTGTTTTATTGTGTGGTTGATCATGCACAAGAAATTACTCACGCGGGATAGATTGTTACAATGAGGGCTGCAAATTCCTGATAATACTTGTTTATTGTGCGGACGAGTAGATGAAAATATGGAGCACCTATTTTTTTCATGCACGTGCAGTAAGCAGGTTATGGAGGAGATTGCACAATGGATGAAGATACGAATTCCAGACAGGTTTGAGAGATGGGACAAATGTCTCATTAATCTAAGCAAAAGGAAGAACAGAGCCTGCAAACTACAGATTGATGGGATGGCTGCTATGGCTTATAACTTATGGAGGGAGAGGAACATGAGGCTTCATCGAAAGATAGAGCGGAATGCTACTGATGTGGTGCAGGACATAAAGCGAAACTTCAAGGACCATGTGAAAGCCATAAGATTCAAGAAGCTTACTAATTCAGAGGCGAATTATATTGCTGATTTATATGCTTGAGTCTGGTTGTAATTAATATAGCATCATAGCACTATAGGTAACTACATGTAATGTACGAACATTTGAGTTTGTGGTATATAGATAATCTTTCGTACCAAAAAAAATATATATTGAGATTTAGATTCAATGCAACTAAACTTATTTATAACGTGAGGTGTATTCTTTCCAATTGAAACATAAGATTTAGACTCAATTCAAACTAAACTTATTTTTCTCTACCTCTTCTGTCAGAGAGGCCATCAGTATCTGCATGATAAGGTCCATTGGGCAGCTCTCTTTGGTGGTCCCCTTCGCATCCCCCGTCATGAAGTTATCATTTGGCTTGCTATAAGGGATAGGATGGCGACGAGGGATCACCCGTGGATTGCGGACGCTGCAGGTTCGACGGACTGCCTTCTGTGCAATAGAGGGGAACAGGAATCAACACAACACATGTTCTTTGATTGCATCTACTCTTGGCGACGTGTCCAACTCGTGAAGCACAAACTTCGTTTCATTTGGCCCTATCGTGGATTGGGCATGGGCGTTACTTGGGCGGCGGCCAAATGGCGGGGAAAGCATCTTATCCATCTCGCTAACCGGCAAATACTTGCCTCACTTGTCTATCACTTGTGGCAGGAACGCAATAGGCGATGGCGGATCGGATCTTTACGACCTGAAGACCTCCTGGTGGCTGATATCATTGGAAATATTTGCACACGCTTGGACACGCTTCCCCCAAAGTACTCTTTCCAGCTTCTGGCCTTGAGGCGGCTTTGGAGGATAGCTTGGCTTTGAGGCGGTTTGGCATATTGCTTGGTAGGGTTGTGATGTTTTGGATTGGTTCGAAGGTTCACACGGGGCGGCACGTTGATGGGTTGGAAGACAGTTTGGACGAACCAGGGAGTATCTCTGTCTCTGTCTCTTTCTCTGTTTCCATCTACTATCTCTTCCCTTCTACTTATATTTTGCCTTGCGATGTTGTTGCAGGCTGCCTTGTTTTTTGGTTGGAATTTGCTGGCTGTTTTGGTCTTTACACGCGCTCATGATGGGATCTGGCCTTCCTGGTGGTTTCGTTCCCTTGAAAGAAACAGGAGGTGGCATATGTGCGCCCGTTTCACCCCGACCAGTTTTTGCGGATGCAATTACTGCTACATCTTTTTCCGTCGATAGCTATCCATTGTGATTTTTGTCGTCTGCTGTGCGCAATGCGCCTTTCCACTGCACATTGCCCGCTGCCCTGCTGGTACTACATCTGGTGCCAGGAACCTGCTGATTGGTTGTGGTTGTAGACTCCTACCATTGCCTGTGCGTTTGATTGTGTACTAGTTTTTCGGCTTGGGTCTTTTTGGGACCCTGTAGGTAGTCTGGGCTGTTTTTGGTTTTGTCGATGTGTTGTCTGGTCTGTAGAAAATTACGCTTGGTGCGTCATGAGCGATATCATGCACGCTGTACTTGTACTCCTATTTTTCTTTCTTTTTAGTGAAAATTCCCCAAAAAAAATATTAAGATTCTGTTCAAACTAAACTTGTGTAGAAGGTGAGGTGTCTATTCTTTCCAATTGAAATATTGAGATTTAGATTCAATTCAAACTAAACTTGTTTACAAGGTGAGGACTACAACGGCATCATGATGGAATAGTATATGTTCATACTTGAATTTCTAGTTCAGACTGAATTAAATTTGGTCCCAATCAAACTCCTATTTCCATGTAGAATTGACCATAGAACTTTGCTCCTCTACATGGGTTAAACTTTAGATAGCTTTATTTATAGCAGTGCCAGAAAGCATATTATTACATAAAAAAAAAAAGAAAGAAAGAAAGACCCACGACGAAATAAAGATCAAATTAGACTTGTTTAACTTCTATTACTACTATAAAAGTGTGAAGCCACCTGTTACTAGCCAGTTTCCAGCAAGTTGCCGGTCACAAATGGCAATCTCGTAACTATATTCATTTTAAAGGGAGAATGCTGTAAATAACCAAAGTCGAGCAAAAACGATTTCTCTCCCCTGAAGCAGTGATGTCGTGGAGGTATACGACGATCAGTTTGCTTCAGACCAATGGTGTTCAATGAAAAGAAGGGACTCCATAGCTTCAGCTCTCTCATCACTGTCGTCGTCGCCGTCCCCGCCATACCTAACGATGTGGCTTCTCGACATTAAAGGAGCAGCCTTTAGCTCCGATTTCGACATATCTCTCTCGGATTTGTCCTCAATCGGCAGCCAATTCACACAAACGCTCTGCTTCTGATCCACTTTCTTGATGGGCTGTTCTTCATTCTGTCACTGTGCTCGATCCCAAAGAAGAAGAAGAAGGTTCTATTACCGCCTTCTTGCGATCGATGTATTTTCTGCTTTTGATCAACTTCTTTTTCTCGCGTGGATCTTGCCTGGGCAAGTTCTTGTTCAGTTTGATGCTGCTGCTGTTACGAGCGTATTTCTCAGAAACGGATCCTTGGGGGAGATGCATTTTTGGGATTTGACTTGAATGTAGACTGGAGATACGCCCTTGTACTGAGATAGGTAGGGCTGAAGATGAGGATGCCTTAGGAGTTCTGCAACCTATCATTAATGGAGCTTCTGTTATTAAACAAGCTAGAGTGGATCATGAACTAAGAACTTCAGTACTAAGAACTTACAGTAGGTCTATGTTCTGGGCTTTTTCTAAGCATGCTTTTGATCAGCTGCTTCCTGTAGTAACAACGACTCAAAGTATCGTTTTTATGATGATAGCAGAAATGCAGCTGAACATATAGGAATTGGTAGCTTACAGTGGAGAAGAGTATATAGTAGGGAGAGGAGACATGCTCGATCTGTTCATCTTGTTGACGAGTCCCTCTATATCCTATTTGATCAGCACAATAAAAGGGAAATTTTATCTCATCACCAGCGAAAAAAATTTATTATGGAGTAATTATGGTTCACGAATTTGAAGCTGAGACTCACAGCAGCTCTAAATGGAGGCGAATGAGCAGCCTGAAGCAAGATTTTCTCTGTTATTGAAGGGACTGAATTTTGTGTAGAAAGTTGGCTTTTTTACTGCATACCTAAAGACCATATATCCGATTTGTAACCATACGGAATATCAGATAGAATTTCCGGGCACATGTACTTCGGCATTCCCACAACCTATACAATTAATCATCACTGTTTCATGAGGTAAACGCACAGATACCAGCGTGCGTGTGTGCGTCTGTGAACAGATTACAGATTTAATCTCACCTCTCCCATTCTAGACTTTGTTTGGAAATACAAATAGGAAGATTCTCATTATTAGGGTTCCAAAGCTTTACCCTCCACATTCGATAAAGAGTTCGCTAGAAATGCTTATCGGTCTCCATCTGTCTTTAACAACGTGTTAAGTTTAAATCTTGTGTTGAAAACTTTTGTGCAGCTTCCCTCGCAAGCAGCAATCAGACATCGTCTGACGATGGTAATGTTGAAATTTGTATTGAGATAAAGAGTACAGTATCAATTATTACCATAATCATATCTTTGATTTCTTGCAAGAGACGATGATAGAAATCATATCTTTTATTTCTTGCAAGAGATGAAGATAGAAGCTAGGGAAGAGCACTTTGGGTGGCAAAGGCGTGGTGGTTATCTGAATGGGCTCGAACGGTAATGTGTGAGAGGAGGCGGACGCCTTGGTGGTAGTTGTAGTTTATACAATCTCTCTGTCTCAATTCACGAAATTCCTGAATTTATAGTGTAAATCTTTGTAAACAACGTTGATCATATACTTGCGAATATTCAGCTTGTTGAGTTTAAGACATCCGTTGATGCTTTCTTCTTGATCGTGTTTTACTGATATTGTTCACCTAACCTCACCTTATTTTATCTTATAATATTGAGTGAAAAAATTGAAAGTTGGGGGCATTAGTTTGCCAATGGAGCGGTTGTACTAGAAGGGCTTACGATACCGATAAGAATAGACAAGAGCGACTGAGGTGGTTGGATTTGTGTCTTGATCTTGAAGCGGCGATGGGAATTGTTTTCCAATGCCCTTAACTTTGAAAGCATTTGCGGGAATACACGCGTCGCACACAATGTGTTTGATGAATTGGGTGAATGAAGGAAATACTCTGAGTGGCACAGTGACGAATTGGGTGAATGTAGGGAATAATCGAGTCGCATACCACGTGTTCGCTGAATTAAGTGAATGAAGGCACTCAGTGTCATACAACACGTTATCTTAGCATCAGAAGATACGATTTAGTGGTTAATTTGATATAGAGAAGGTCTCGTTGCAACTGCAACCACCGTTTATCAAATGTTTTTTTTTTTGAAACATGAGAAATCACCGTTACGCGAATGTCTACGAGATCTCCTTGGTCCATGCTGATGAAGCTTCAACACAGTAACTAAAATTTCGACTTGTCCTCGGCTCAATTAACGTCGTTAATGTTATACCTTTTGTTTTGTACAATTTCCACTGTTTGTGATTTTTTTCCCTGGGTTGAAGTTTTCTCGTAACCGCACAACGTGCGGCAACGGCATGCTAGTAATAAGGAAAAAGAAGAGGGAATAAAAAAAAGACCAATCACAGAGTCCTTAATAAAAAATACGACACTAATCATTCATCTCAACCACCGTCGCAAATCCGTAGTAGAGCACGGCGATATCTCGCCGCCGACGACACTCTCGGCGTAGTAGTAACCGTTCTCCGCCTCCATCCCCACATACCCCGCCTGAACGCTCTTGAAGCTCGGGCTTCTCAGATCCGGCCCGAACCCGTAACTCACGCCGCCGCCGTAAGGCTCGGGGATAGGATAAGACAGCCTTTTCTTGACCAACGGCGCTCCGGCGACGCCGCGCTCTCTGTCGGGCGTACACGGCCTCTGCCTCGGCGCGCTCTGGGACCTTATCCGCGCCTTCGCTGATGCGGTGACCGCCATGTAGTTGGGCAGAATCGCGCCGCCGCCGGTGCTGGTGCTGTAGCGCGGCGGTGGGCCCGTCGGCCGCTGCATCCTCAGGGAAGGCGTGTTCGCCGCCGACTGACTACGGTCTTCCCTGACACACCTCGGGCTCGCCGACCTCACCTGCGAGGCGCGTGGCCTCGACGCGAACGACGGCGTGGTGGGAGGCTGAGCCGTACGACCGTCGCTGCCGTGGTGGTGCTGCGATCTAGCGTGGATAGGGCTTTGGGGCCGTGATCTCCGGCAGCCGCCGCCCCCGTTGTTGGTGGTGGCTTTTTTCAGTGAGTCGATTTCAAGCGTTTTTACGGCCTCCCTTTTGAAATTGTCTTCCCATTGCTTCGATGGCATCATCCACTGTTCAAGAACGCGTGTTGACACGCGTGCTTCGTCGTCGTCTTCTTCTTGTAGCTCGCATACGTCTCTTTCATAAGGTGGGACGACTCTGTCTGAATCCATCATCTGCTTCTGTAGCAAAGATTTAACGATTCATTCATCCATGCAAAAATTCATATCTGTATATTTTCACATCAAGAATCAAGAAGAAGCTATATATATATATATATATATAAAACCTGCTGTTGAAGAGCAAATGCTAGAGATCTCTCATGTGCAACAAAAGAAGCAGCTTTATTCCTCGCTTTCAAGATTGCTTCGAGCTCTTGCAACGTACGAGGAAACTCTCCTCCCCACTCTTCACTAACGTAGCTTCCTTCTCTAGACTGTTCTTACACACAGCAATCAATCGTAAGCCAAGAAAATCAAATCAAAAAGTAGAAAGAAAGAAAGAAAGAAAGAAAGAAAGAAAGAAAAGGAGGTTTATCTTCATTACCCTTGAGTTCCTAGCTCTGATGTCCTTAAGGTGCTTAGATTCCCACAGATTGGTAGACTCTGCAAACATGGACTTCCTCCCCCCGTCGTCGTCGACGTGAGAGAGACGCGCGCGCTGGTCCCTCACGCGCGCCTGGACACGAAGCAGAGCTTCCATGCATTTCATGGTCATGTTCGCTTGCCTACGCACTATTTGCCCTCTTACCAAAGCTTGTAGCTTTACTATCCCTTTCAGAGCCGTCAAAGCCCGCCTTGCTAGGTAGCCTCTGAATGCTGTCTGAATCACAGTAGCAGCCGCCGCCGTCGCCATCGGCGGCGCAGAATGTTGCTTTAAATTAGTGCTGGGCTGAGTCAGGCGCATGATCTCCACGGCCGCTTTGGCCGTCGCCACGGCGGCCTCCGCCGCGGCTGCGGTGGCTGCAGCCACAGCAATCGCATGCCTGTGCTCGGCAGGGAGCAGCGGTTGCGGAGGAGCACCGCCCTTAGCAGGCGGCGCAGCGTTGACCTCGTTGGCCTTATTATGATGACTCTGTCTCCTAAACAACCATCTTCTCCTTTCTTTCTTCTGCACAGTGAATTATATATTACACAGTGAACTCAACCGCGCATACAAAACATATGAATGCATTAAAGCTGTGTAAATAATAAATAAGATGAGATGGAATAATCTTAGTATACCTTATCTTCTTCATCAGTTTCTTCTTTATGGTGTTCGACTTTTTTCTTTGAACCGTTTTTGTCAGAAGAATCTTTATTGGGCGATCTGAAAGCTCTCTTGACTGCGGTCAACCATGAAGAAGAAGAAGAAGTACCACCTTTCATTCCCATTGAGAATAGAAAGAAGATGTGATTCTTCTTTCCTGCAACTTCGATGAATTAAGTTTTTCAGTTTTATTGCATGCAACGTTATATAAAGGGAGATGAAAGAAATAGTTGGAAGAGTGTTTCGTAAAGACTATAAAAGGGTACAATGTACTGAAGCTAGCTAGCTAATCTTGTCTCTCAGATTAAATAAAGAAAAGAAAAAGGTTTAATTAGAAAAAGAATTTTATGTACGAGCTTCGATATTCATCTCTGATGCAGTGCATGCAAGATGTCATTAGCCATGAAAATATACGTTAAATAATAACGAAAATGTCAGAAATTTTTCGTTTTTTCACGGTAGTAAATAATGCTTACAAGTTAAAACATTGGTTTTTGTTCTGCGCGAAAGAAATGAAGACCGCTTTCCAAAGTGTTGACATGCGTACTATACTTATCAGGCGAGATTAAGAAACTAAGGGAGAGAAAAAGAGAGATTCTTGAAATTATGACTGACTTCAATGTATCAGATTTTCACGTGATATGTCATAATGGGAGTAAAGGGCTTTGAGTTGTAATGATTTATGATGTTTCTTTTTTTTGCTATATATTTTCCCGCTGTATGATATTTGTACAGAAAGGGGTGGTGGTGGAGCATATCTGCATACGCAGTCTATCGTTTTCCTGTATATTTATTTATTATATAGTTTTTGCATATTATAAAACATTGGAGATTGGAGATCTTATATACGTACGTACTGTGTTTTTTCTTGGTAAAAGGGAAAACGAGGGAGGGAGGGAGAGAGTGATGCTTTTACCGTAGACCAGTCAAAACCCTTTTTTTGGTTCTTGCGATTTTAATCGTGTATGCATTGAATAATAAAAACAAGAATATTTTGGAATTATTAAAACTTTATAAAATAAATAACGAACTGGAATGTATTATTTTTCTATATCTTTTCGAACTTTGTGAAAAAATATCATTGTCTTCAAGTTGTATCCTCTGTGACAAAGGACAGATTATATAAATATACCAATGAATGAGCCTATTCAATTCAAAACCCATTTCAATTCGATAATAGAAAAAAAAAATGGTGAGTTACAATTTTAGTCCTCATATTTTACTGCTTTATACTTCTCGTCTCTATATTATTTGAGGTTACAATTTCATCCTCATATTTTATTGCCCCTACAATTTTCGTCGCCACATTATTTGATGTTATAATTTTCGTCCTCATATTTTACAGTCCGTGAATTTTTGTCCATACATTATTTGAGCGTACAATTTTTCGTCCTTATATGTTTTGTTATCAACAATTTGTACAATTTATTACAATAACTGTTGATAATAAAAGATTAGTTTTTAACGGTAATTAGAATAACGTCAAATAACTTTTCTACTTCTTATACTTTTGTATATTTATTTTTGCTAATAAAAACGTTAGTTATTTTATGAAAATTAGGATTTTAAGGCAGACATTATTGATAGTAAAACATAAAGGACGAAAATTATAATAATATAGTGACGAAAAATTGCATGGATTGTAAAATATGAGGACGAAAATTGTAGATTGAATAACGTAAGGACGAAAATTTTTTGGGCAGTAAAATATGAGGATAGAAATTGTAACTTCAAATAATATATGATAAAAATTGCACGAACAGTAAATATATGAGGATGAAAATTGTAATCGACAGAAAAAGATGAATTATGATAAAATAAAAAATTACAAAAAATAAGATCTGAGATGTATGCAGCCCAATTTTTGTTTTGGGCCATAAATGGGCTTTTGCCTCTTAACTTTTGAGTCTTAACTTTGATAATTGCAAATGATCGAAGATTCAAATTGATCTTTGCGTATGAAGTTGCTGACCTATTTTTGCAATTATATGATAATATAACTAATAAAAAAATATCATTAGTAACTCAAATATATAAATATTTTTTTTAATTTCATTCTAAAACATTCATCGTTCTCAACTAACATGCATCGTTGTCACATGGATAAAAAATGTAATATTAAAAAAAGTCATAGTTCACCATCATCTAAGATAATACCATACCAATCATGTGAGTTGATCAAGTTTGTTATTTCCAGTGTTGGAGTTAAAGTGTTGCTATCGATTGGGTGAATGACAGTGAGACATCATATTCACATGAGAACAAAACGAACTCTATTTTCTCTCTCTCGATTAATACAAATATACATATACATACTATATATGAGAAAGTATATTTATAGCTTTCGAAGTGATGATGACGATGATGATCATATATACGACTAAAATGGAGAAATCTGATCCTTGTGCCGTCACTGTATATCTTTAATAGTTCGATAATTCTTTTATTTTATTGTCTAAAATTTGAATAGACTTTTTACGGTAAAGTTGAGAATTGGATCATCATCATTATTTTTCTTTCTTTGAACCGAGAGAGCATGCCATAAACGTTCAGTATGACATAAAAAGGAAATCTTTACAACAGGTAGTAATAAAGATTTCAAATCTACAAAGTAGAAAATAATTCCAATATGCAATACTCAAATTTCGACAAAGTAAAAAAAAAAAAGAAAATTAGGCAAATCAACGCACTACGCTTCTACTCGGAGTCCAAATCAGTCATCCCAAAATATCAATTTTTGGCTGAAGTTTTAATTTATGGAGATAGGTTTCATCATTAGCTGTAGCTTGAGAGCTCTTATAAAAATATAAACCAAGCGAACTAATTAAATATCGTAATATTGTGTTTTTGTAGGAATTTTTTTAATAAATTTTATATCAATGAAGCAATTTAGGCAATTATTTAACGGTTTTCTACATGTTAACTAGTAATAGTGTTTAATTATAAATAAATTAATCAGAGAGGCATTTGCGTGACCATATTAACCCAGTAATGATAATTATCACCAGGGTTTCGAAATTAACTAGACCTGCTCTTTTCAGCCTATCAACGAAAGGGAAAAAATCATACTATACTAAAATCAACTTCCCCCTTTAGTTAGAACCATATTTATTTTCAAAAAAATATGGGCTAGTTTGATTCCACTTTTGAATCATAACTACATTTGGTAAATGGACTTTTTTGAGATGTAGCTTTTCGAATTTGTAAATTTATTTTTTTGTATGTTTGGTGATAACGGACGTTTGAAAGAGTGAAGGTAGTCATTTAAAAAGTGATTAAAAATTGCTTCTCTCAAATGGACTTTTAGAAAAATAACATCTTTGAAGTGCATGTCAGATTTTTACCAATCGTATTTTACTTCTCAAAATGAACTTTTGGATTAGAAGTCGTTTTTCCAAACACCTCTATATATTTATATTATTTCAGCCAGCTCAAAAACTATGAGAACAAGCATATTCATTAATGTCACACGACAAAAAGGTGGATTATTTATCTTGATCAGAACAGCATCATTACAATCCTTGATAAATGTCAAGAATAATCATATCTTACAACGCTCATTGCAACTTGAATCTATTGTAGCTTATTACATGCAAACACACACTCTCTACATAAATATAGTCGACGACATAGATACGAAGGTCATCTCATTTCAAACTCTGAAACTACTTAAAACAAGTCGTATGCATCTTCACAGACAGCGACAGTTCAACGTTAAAATCATCATTACTCACACGAAAACATTGAATCCATCAAACAAACATCGAGTCAAACTTCATATTGGACTTACTATTTTCCATCCACCTTTAACTTAAAGGAAGACAAAATACAACATTATCAATTCATAATATCACATGTATGTATATGTAAATGCAGCATATGCCTATGCCTATGTATTATTATATGATACCACCAAACCCTAGTACACGTATTACATGTATATATATAGTATAGGTGTGTGTATATATATAATATAATGACGTGAGATATATATGCTTCTTTATTGCATCATACCGATAAATGGCACAAAGGGTCCGAAGAAGACGAAGAAAGGGAAGAAGATTCGCGCCCAAAGTTCCAAAAATCGGCGTCGGGGCTCGAACCAACGCCTTGACCGTGAGCCACGCTGGCTCGATCCTCCGAGCCATGCATGCCCAACAACCCTAACTGATCTTCGTGGTCGAAAGAGAAGGAAAAGTCTTCTTCTCCTTCTTCTTCGCATCCATAGCTTGTCATGAGATTCGTCTTAGATGGTTGACAGTTGAGCTGAGATGCCACCAAACGGTCCAAAGCAACCCAATCGCTCGAAGCCCGCGGGCCCATCGTCTGATCCATTACTACGATGTTCGGGCTTTCGAGGTTCGGGCTTTCGAGGCCCGGAAGCTGTAGGAAGCTCCCGGAGGATTGAATTGGGAAAATAGGGTTTTCGTGCTCGTTCTTGCACGACTCGGATGGGCGTGATCCCATGTATGTGAGTATGTGGTCCAATATGCCGTCGCCGGTAACTGTTCTTGGATTATTGTTCGCAGTAATGTTGTTGTTGATGTTGTTATTGTTGTTGTTGTTGTTGTTGTTTCTGAACAGTATTGAGGCTGTTGTTGGGCTGCTGTCTAAAGCCTTATGGTAGTTCTTCTTCTTGAAGACACGGCACACCACCCAACCCTCCTCCGAGCCTGAGTCGCCGGAGATGACACTCATCGCAGCCTGAAACGTTATTAGGGCTCGTTAAAGATTCAATCTTTTTTATCAACCCTTATAAAACGATTCGATCTTTTTATCAACCCATGTTGATAAAGAATTACGGGTAAGAAAAATTGAAGATTATTACATTGTTTGGGATTTCGTGGGCACTGCTGATGCTGCTGTTGTTGATGTTGTTCTCGTCGAGGCGATACTCGTGCATGATCCAGTCGGACTTCTGTCCGTGTGGGGCCCGTCCGCGGTAGAAGACGAGGGTTTTCCTCATTCCGATACGCCTGAAATTGCTGTGTATGACCTTGTCTCGGCCCGTGGCCTTCCAAAAGCCCGCAGCGGTGGCCCGATTGGTTCGTGTTCCCGTGGGATACTTCTTGTCCTTGTGACTGAAGAAGTACCAATCGTTCTGCGGCGTCGACCCAATCTTGCACTTCTCTAATACTCATACCGAAAAAAGTAACAAATCAGCCCAAAAAAAAAACTAGAATATTGTAACTATTTTCCTTTCTAGCTACCATAGATTGTCCCAAGAATCACCATTTATTTTAACACACACACACACACATATACCTTGAATATCCCATGGTTCGAGCTTGTTAAGATCTACGTCTCGAATAACATCGAGGTCGATTTTTTCGTAAGCGACTTTCTTCCTTAGGTAGTAGTGAAGAAGTTCTTCCTCGGTGGGGTGGAAGCGAAATCCAGGAGGTACCTTCGATTGTCCATTTACAGACAAACTCATCTCTTCCGACATTATTTAAATCAACTCTCTTACAAACACACACACACACTCTCTACTTATGTTATCCTTTACATTTGAAAATGGGAGGCGAAGGGCTTTATATTCTGTAGTAATTATCAAGATTGAAGATTGATTAAAATGGGAATGGTGAAAAAGTAAGTGTGTGTGTGTGTGGGTGTGTGTGTTTTGCATATGAATAAAGGGTTTGGAGGAGATATGATGATTATATATGGAGGTGGTAGGCCTACACAAGTGATGCATGGGAAATAATAATATTTGGTATCGTGGGGTCTATATAGCTTCTTCAACAATACCAACCACCACTCTATTTATTTAAATATGAATTAGATATATTTATCATTGATGATATTACTCCCTCCGTCCCACTAATTTTATCACATTTTGCCATTTCGGGCGTCTCACTAATTTTATCACCTTTCCTTATTTAGCAAAAAAACTCCCTAACAATCAATATAATAATATTAAATATCCTTAAAGACGTGTCAAAATATACACTTTATTACCTTTTCATTGTACTATATTATTATAATAATACCACCTTAATTTACGTGCCCGATAACTTATGTGATAAAGTTATCGGGACGGAGGGAGTAGATGGGAAAAAAATAAATAAATGGAGTATTCGAATATTTTTTTTTAAGAGAAGTGATTTAAATTCTCTAGGAAGTACAACCACCGATTTAATTGTGTTGTCATAACATAACAATTGTTCATGATTAGATTCATTTAATACATCATAAGATAATTAAAGATTCCATTATTTTACTTGAGAGGAATGGGTCCCACATTAGCCGTTAGATGACTCCACAAGTCTTCAGTTTCGGGACACGTGAGTCCATCTTACAACGGTGACGCTCGACCTTAAAAATCTTTAAGAAAACCTCTTTCTAAACCACCATATTGATGAACAAAGAAATAAAAAGACACCTAATAGAAAGATAATCGATTACACATTTTACTCGTGCGGCCACTACAAACCTCCAAAACAAGAACTACGCATATCATGTTTTTAGTTATACTTTAAAAGATGGGTCGTGTGGATTTGTAACGTTTGTCATTTATTGACTTAATTTCTGTATTGGTTGTAAGAGATGACCAACGTTTGTAGTCACTTAAAATCAAGAGAAACGAACACGATATTTGAGACAGTCATTAGAAAAACTGAAAAAACCACCATATTGACATTTAAAATGGTGCATTCATCATAATGTGCATATAATAACAATATTGGGAAAATAATAAATTTAGATGACCGAGTATAACGATTTTTATTTTGTATTGCTATATTTGATAATTGCGGGAATAGATATGTAACTGCATAAGTCGGGACAAATTTCGATTTATTTTTTCTTCCGTCGCCATATGATTTATGAATTTCCTACTTATTTTGTTGGGAAAATAATCGAATACCAAAATTTTCTTTTCAACATATGAAACTAGTGAACTATTTTCCTAATTATCACATAAGTGACCCCAAATTGAAATCCGATATACTTAGTGATCCAAATTTAGTCTATAAATTTTCACTTAAACAGTTTATATAAGGCCTAGATACAACAAAATACTCATAATATTGCTCCATAAACAATATCTCAGTTTTACGGAAGATTAATTACACAATATACACATCCTATTGTAAAAATATACGATGAATGGTACGATCGATCCATTAACAACCATTACAGTGGAAACATGATAAACATTTCTACAATATTGATAATATTAATAATGACATTGTAACCAGAACTGTCACTCTTCCATAAATTAATTTCTAAATGCGTTACAAAATCTTGTTGAGGACTTCATCATAATAACTAGTCAGAATCTGCAACTTAGCATCCAAGAGAATTTTGCGAATGCACGTAAATTAACATGTCGAAATCAAATTAATTGATTAATCAGTGGAATTATTTCCATTATTATGTTGCCTGGAAAATACAATTTAAATGGCCTAACATAAAGGATACATTCTAACATGGTAACTAGACATGCTATTTTGATAGTGAATGAAAAAAAGACATATTCGATAAGATCGGTGATTTGTGTATTAATTAATAAGCAAACTAATATTCGAACAATGACAAGACTAGTAACAACTAGTAGACGAATATATAATCATTCGGTTTATTATTGTATTGATATTTTTTTAAAGAAAAAATAATTACAAAAACGTGTCCCTTTTTTACTTGCCTATTTGACTAATTTCGAAATCTTTCCTGTTACTCGTGGTTCCAGTCGAGATTTCTTAAGATTTGAATTACAGTTGAAATACAAAAACGACTGCATACTTAAATTTACTCGAAAAAGGAATTACAAAAATTTTATTTAACTGTAAAATATTTAACTCCCAAGTATTTGGCATATCACTTGGTACCGACTACGCTCATATGTTTTCGATGTTAAAACATGAAATTATTTTAATTTCTTTATCCATACCTATTTTCCTTTCATTTCTCCTTCAACGTAACTAAGCTACCCCAAACGTGTCATAACCAGCTTTTGCTACAATTTTCGACATAATCATGATTTCGCTAAATACTTTCAAACGCTTGCTTAACTGAAAACGTCATTGCAAGCGTATATAGTGTAATAATAAATTTCGATTTAATTAACAACTAACTACACTAGCACTAGGACACTCCACTGCATTTACAAAAGTTATAACATCACTATTTAATGCAAAAATAATACCGTTATGAGGTCAGGGGAAATCGTCTTAATATAATGATTATCCATCTCTATTACCCTCGTAAATTCTTGCTTTAATCATTATTAGGCCCAACAATTAATTGACGAAGCAACCACTTCCCCCTTCTACTTACCAGCACCACTGCTATTTTTATCTTCGATTTATTTTTTTAATTACTTTCAAATATTTGCTAGGTCTTTGCATCACTCACTAGCTACCACTCGCTAGTTGGTACGTTATTGTTGAAAACCCTTTACTCGGTTAACTTTTACTTATGCCGTGACTCTTATTTCCTACTTCATTTACAATTATAGCTCCTCCCCTCCTACATTTTATATATTTATTTTAAAAATATTTCAAGTCTTTAATGTATATAGTGGGAAAGAGTTATCCATATTAATTATATTACTTTGACGAAAGAGGGTTTTTTGCTTATTGCGTTGTAGTTTGCATGAGCAGCAATCTCCAAATTCAGCAATGCTATTACTATCTCATCATTTTTCGTATTTTCTTTTCTGTCAATAAGTTATTACACAACCATCAATTTTACCGTTGAACTTCATTTATGTTCATGCGAATTCCACTAACTTCATGAAGAACCTTAGCTCCCAACATAATCTTATATGACTAATAAGAAGCCTCTTTTTATCTTAAATGATGGCACATTTAATTGCAACTGCATTTGATATTTCTATATTGTCTCGTGGCTCATCACAAGCCATAAAAAGTTGCGACTTTTAGTTAAATCAAATGACAGTCTATAAGGGGTTTCTTTATCAGAAGAAAATTCAGCGGAAAATATGAAAAAGAAGCTCTTTTTTTCCTTTTCTCTGAAAAGCGATACTGAAAAAATGGTAATTATTAGTGAATGATAAGATTATTTTATTTCGTGTCTGGAAACATTGGGGGCCAATAGAAGAAATCGGATTCTTAAACAGTGACATGAGACCAGATTTCAAGATAGCTTTAGCTGAATGATGTGTTAACAGCAGATATATGTAATAATAATCTGCCACAGCTAATATCTGTTTTGAAGATGAGGTCCATGCAAATTATTTAACTAAGCAAAATAGCATATATATATATATATATATATATATATAAATATCGAGTTGTAAGTATATGATATGGAGAAGGGCATATGCTTATGTCAGAAACACCCTAAGATGAGAACTGCAATAATATTGATTTGATCTAAAGGTTTGGTAACTCATCTATATGTCTTGTTATTGGGTAACCTCAGTTTTTGGGCTGTGAAAGCCCATTTTCTGCCTTTGGCCCATTAAGGGCAATAAGATGAATTTGGTTGTCCTAATTTATCTATCCATACATCTATCTATTATATTTAGACGTGTTCATACGGTTACGGTTACGGTTCATGGTTATGAACCGCCGGTTTACGGTTAATAAAAACGTCTAACCGTAACCGAACCGTGGTAATCACGGTTACGGTTACGGTCTTGAACCGGCCAAGCCGGTTACGGTTACGTTTTGAACCGCCGGTTTACGGTTTTTTTTCTAATTCCTTCTTAGAAATTTCTTTCTTTTATAATAATTTAAATATAGAAACTTTAAGTTTTTATATAAAATGTAAAAAAAAAGAAATTTCCATTCCAAGTTAGAATTAATAACCCTCAACATTTGAAAAAAAATTACACCTTAAATATTAAAAAATATTATGATTAACATTTATTCGTCGATTCGAAAATCTTTGACGGACATTCGCCGTAGGCATAGTTCTAAATATCATGTTTACCACTCAATATTCTTCTACGTTTTCTGAAGTCAATTTTAGGATAGTTGATAAAACAAAAATGAAAATTAAATATGGTGAATAAATTATCATTAGATATTATGACAAGAGCAATAAAATTATATATTTAATTATTATTTAAAAGACGGTTAACTGCCGGTGCGGTTAGTAAAATGGAGAACCGTAACCGAACCTTCATAATTTACGGTTCGGTTACGGTTTGAACCGTAACCGTTGACCACGGTTACGGTTTGGTTACGGTTTTCAAACCGTATGAACACCTCTAATTATATTAAGGCACCGCATGTTACAGTAACTAGTAACTGCTATCGAATTTGATATGTCAATTGATGTATAATTTAGAATTTAGTCCTTTAATTTTAATTGATTTTAATTAAATCCTTATAAATTATTTTTAAATTTACATATTTCAAAATATTCCTTTTAGAATTGGGGTCTTTACACATAAGTATCATTATCATTCCTTTTAAATCATTATCATATATTAAATATCACTTTTTCAACTATAAATAAAATTATATAATTATGAATTGGGCTTTAGTGTGTGCTTATTATACTAGTATACTTAATGCATCTGGGCCGACATTGTTAAATGTTAAATCTGTTTCATTCAACTGGCAACCTTCGCATATATAAAAATAAAATAAAATCGAAATCATGGAAATTTCAAATAACTCTATTGTCTATATTCCTTGAGTGATCGAAGGTGACCCACGTCGAAGGCAGGGTAAGCTCATTAATGATATTTCCTTTTCGGAAGTCGAAAGCACTTATTAATATATGGGTCAGGTATTGTATAAAGATGGAGACGATGACCTATGAAGCTTTTGGAATGTTCCTATTTTTCTGTTACGAGTGGAATATAAATTGGTACCAGAATATACTTAAGTGGTATAATTTACATGTGATGTGATATTTATAAGTTGGACGGTAATAAGCCCATGGAGCTTCTGGAATATTCTTATTTTTTGTTGCGAATGGAGTATAAATTGGTACCAAACTATACTTAAGTGTTATAATTTACATGTGATGTGATATTTATAAATATGAAGACGGTAATAGGCCCATGAAACTTCTGGAATGTTCTTATTTTTTTGTTACGAATGGAGTATAAATTGGTACCAAACTGTACTTAAGTGGTATAATTTGCATGTGATGCGGTATTGTATAAAGATGGAGACGATGGCCTATGAAGCTTTTGGAATGTTCCTATTTTTCTGTTACGAGTGGAGTATAAATCGGTACCAGAATATGCTTAAGTGGTATAATTTACATGTGATGTGGTATTTATAAGTTGGAGACGGTAATAAGCCCATGGAACTTCTGGAATGTTCTTATTTTTGTTGCGAATGGAGTATAAATTGGTAACAAACTGTACTTAAGTGGTATAATTTATATGTGATGTGGTATTTATAAATATGACGACGGTATAGGCCCATGAAGCTTCTGTGTATTTTTTGTTATGAGTGGAGTATAAATTGGTATCAAACTACACTTAAGTGGTATAATTTACATGTGATGTGGTATTGTATAAAGATTGAGACGGTAATAGGCCCATGACGCTTCTACAATGTTCTTATTTTTTGTTACGAATGGAGTATAAATTGTTACCAGAATATTATTGCGTGGTATGATTTACATGTGATGCGGTATTCAAAACGCAAACAACAGAAGCAGAACCATCAATCAAAACACCAAAAGTGTTAAACACAGTCAAAACACAATCAGAGCCATCATTCGACGCCGTTCTTCTTCCCAGCAACTTTCTTCTCCTTCTTCCGGCCACTTTCTTGGCGATCGACGGATTCTTCTTCGGAAGCATCGCAAGATTCGTCGATCAAGTGTCGAAATCGGTCGGGTTTCGTCGATTAAGGCTGGAAATCTAATTTTAGGGTTGTACTGAAAATCGATTTTTAGTCTCAGCGTCGTATTACAGATTATTTTTTTAATACCACTTCAATCAGAATAAATACCACTAAAATAGATTTCTATACCACTTAATAACACGTGTAGATTTAGGTCTAAAGAGGTTGGTGTAATTTCCGGGAAAAGTAAGGGTAAAAGAGGCTTTTCAATCTGAATGGGTGCTTATCCCTAACGTAAATATCATTTGGGTCTTTCTCCCTATTTAAAATATAAAGAGGGCCTGAAACCTACTCAAACTTATTAAAGGGGCCTGATATCTAATTAGCCCTTTGTATTTCTACACGTTTTTGAACATCAATTATTTACGACAAATCAATAGTGGATTGATTGATTGATGTTACTTATTAATTATATATTGATGATGACGGCTATAATATAGGGAGAATTTCAGGTCAGGCCCTGATAATCTTTGAACTTTCTGTCCAGGCCCTGTCAATAAAAGAGTTAGTTTAGAGGACGTATTTTCTGTAAAAATTTGAGTATAGGACCAAAAAAGTTATTTGACGAAAATACCCTTACTAAAATGTTTTTTTATTTTTTATTTTTTTTCCAGCGGAAGACTATACGTGTTGCTCGTGGTCTTATATGGAGCGGTACTTTTACTTCATTTTATGTTACTAAGTTACAGCATATTGTTACTGTGTAACAACGAAACGTTACTCTCCAATGATATTGTGTTACGTTTCTATTGCAAAATGTTACAGAACATTTTTATTTAATGATCGAGCTCATTTTTCTTGCACTGAATCGGCACAAAATAATTCCACTGCCCCATCCAACCGATTTCGACATGTCATGTTGGATTCATTATGATATTGACGACGCACGAGGTAGATTTTGCTTGTCTAATTAGGGTGCAAATTCGAGAACATGATTGTAATTCGAATCTAGAATTCGACATAAATTGCAAGTAATTGGTATAAATTCGAGGTACCCATGAGAAATCGAGGTCTATTTTACCTTATTGAGTTAATAACGCCGAGATTTATGCACTTTTCATCCGTTTTTAGTGTCGTTTGTGATTTTCGTTATATTCCCTCATATCCATTGCTTGTATACAGAATGTGTTATTTACGACAAATAATGCGTTATAACCTTTCAGCGACGTGTTACTACTAAGTCAACATTTGTTATTAACCATAAGACATTTGTTAGTTTTTGCTATGTTATAAGTATTTATTTTTTACACGATTCAGGGAAAATATAATATCCGATTCTTGCAATTAATCGGTATAAATTCGAGGTACCCATGAGAAATTGAGGTCTATTTTACCTTATTGAGTTAATAACACCGAGATTTATGCACTTTTCATCCGTTTTTAGTGTCGTTTGTGATTTTCGTTATATTCCCCCCGATCCATTGCTTGTATACAGAATGTGTTATTTACGACAGATAATGCGTTATTACCTTTCAGCGACGTGTTACTACTAAGTCAACATTTGTTATTAACCATAGGACATTTGTTATTTTTTGCTATAAGTATTTCGTTTTCACACGATTTAGGGAAAATATAATATCCGTTTCTTGCAACTAATCGGTATAAATTCGAGGTACCCATGAGAAATTGAGGTCTATTTACCTTATTGAGTTAATAACGCCGAGATTTATGCACTTTTCATCCGTTTTTAGTGTCGTTTGTGATTTTTGTTATATTCCTCCCGATCCACTGCTTGTATACAGAATGTGTTATTTATGACAGATAATGCGTTATTACCTTTCAGCGACGTGTTACTTCTAAGTCAACATTTGTTATTAACCATAAGACATTTGTTATTTTTTCTATGTTATAAGTATTTCTTTTTTACATGATTTAGGAAAAATATAATATCCGTTTCTTGCAACTAATCGGTATAAATTCGAGGTACCCATGAGAAATTGAGGTATATTTAACCTTATTGAGTCAATAACGCAGGGATTTATGCAGTTTTCATATGTTTTTTAGTGTCGTTTGTGATTTTCGTTTTATTCCTTTCGATCCGTTACTTGTTTACAGAATGTGTTCTCTACGACCAACAAGGCGTTATTACCTTTCAGCGATGTGTTACTTCTAAGTCAACATTTGTTATTATCTATAAGGCATTTGCTATTTTTTCTATATTTGTTATTTCTGACGATTAAAGCTGCAAATTAGATATAAAAATCATACCCACGATCAAATTAACAATAATTTCAACATATTAGGTCATAAACTTTGAATTTTGTGGGGTCCTTCAATCTATGTGTTAGCGGGTGCAGTGTTTTTGGGCGGGCATCGCAATTATTTTCTGAAAAAGCATAAAATGATACCCGTAAGTTTGTATCTGTTATTAGAAGGAACACTTGTGTTTATAGTTTAGGCGGGAATCTTAATTTTTTAGCGTACTGTTGGGAGGGAACTTCAGGGGACTATTAGCGGGAATATCATTTTTTTGCTTAAAGGGTCCATAAAATAATGTGTTACAGTTATGAAGTAAAGCGTTACCAATTTGAGTTTTCAGAATAGGGTTTCTGTATTTAGTGTTTATAGTTTTAAATTAGGGTTTGGGTTAGGGGTTCGGGGTTTGGGGGTTCGAGATTTGGGGTTTTGGGGTTCGGGTTTTAGGTTTAGGGTTTAGGGTTATGTTTTATAATTGTTGCTTGTGATGTAATGTCGAACTTAGAGCTGTTTCGTGATATAATTTTTAATGTTACATTTCACATTATGAAGTATACTCTATGTTTGCAACGAACGGGACCTTGGTTACATGACAAACAACCACAACACTGGACCATTAGCCTCAACGTCAATAAAATTTGATTTGTCAGTGGAGTTCTTTGGTTTAAATTCATCAAATTATATATTTTTCTTTATGAAAATCTTACACCTTCTGGAATAAGTGCATCAACTATCGAAATTTATCGAATTGGTGAAGTGTTATTAACAAAAATATAATCCGTTATCAGTCCACTATTTTGTGTTATAACGTAAGTTTTTCTTGATTTCGCTAACATAAGGAAGAGGTATTTTATTCTGAAAATGTGTTAATACATAACGGGTCAATCATGGTGGTATTCACTGACCACACAGAACCATCCAGATGCATCACGAAGCTTCTAGAAAATTCCGAACTATGTGTTATCAGCATAGATCAATCCGTCATGACAATATGTTCATATGCTATCAGTTATCATTTTTGTGTTATAACGTAAGTTTTTGTTTGCTTAATCATAGTTTTCACTAATAAAACACAAACTTTAACACTAGCATTAAATTGACATTTACACTCATAATTGTTTACTACTAAGATGCACGATCAAATTGACTTTATTTACACCACGGTTCAACATTAACATCGTGATTTTTAGTCGATTGGGCCAATAACACCGACATTTATGCGGTTTTTAGCGTAATGAGAATATAATGGTAAATCGAATCTTGATTTTGACATAAATTGCAAGTAGTCGGTATAAATTTGACGTACCATGAGAAATTGAGGTCTATTTTACCTTATTGAGTCAATAACGATGAGATTTATGCAGTTTTCATCTGTTTTTTAGTGTCGTTTGTGATTTTCGTTCTTTTTGCCCCGATCCATTAGTTGTATACAGAATGTGTTATTTACGACAAACAAGGCGTTATTAACTTTCAGCGACGTGTTACTTCTAAGTCAACACTTGTTATTAGCCATAAGACATTTGTTTTTTTGCTATGTTATAAGTATTTCTTTTTTGCACGATTTAGGGAAAATATAATATCCATTTCTTGCAAGTAATCTGTACAAATTCGAGGTACCAATGAGAAATTGAGGTCTATGTTACATTATTGAGTCAATAACGACGTGATTTATGCAGTTTTCATTTGTTTTTTAGTGTCATTTGTGATTGTTCTTTTTCTCCCGATCCATTAGTTGTATACAGAATGTGTTATTTACAACAAACAAAGTGTTATTACCTTTCAGCGACGTGTTACTTCTAAGTTAACATTTGTTATTAACCATAAGACATTTGTTATTTTTTTGCTATGTTATAAGTATTTCTTTTTTACACGATTTGGAGAAAATACAATATCCGTTTCTTGCAACTAATCGGTATAAATTCGAGGTACCTATGAGAAATTGAGGTCTATTTTACATTATTGAGTCAATAACGGCGTGATTTATGTAGTTTTCATCTGTGTTTATTGTCGCTTGTGATTTTCGTTCATTTTCTCCCGATCCATTGGTTGTATACAGAATGTGTTATTTATGACAAACAAGGCGTTATTATCTTTCAGTGATGTGTTATTTCTGTGTCAACATTTGGTATTATTCTTAAGACATTTGTTATTTTTGCGAAACTTATCAACATTCATATCAAATTGACGATAATTTCAACATATCCGGTCATAGCAACTGCAATTTAGCAATATCTTTGATTTGGGTTTATCACATGTAATAATATCGATAGTGGCCTTGGTTAAATCCATTTACAAATTATATTGATTTCTCTGTTGCGGATCTCACGAGCGCGACGGTGTCGGGACGGAATCTGTGCGGCTTCTTGAAACCGTCGGTTGCCGGAGCCAACTTCCTCATGGCCTTGCTGGCAAGCTGCTTCCTCCAGGCGATTTGTGAGAGGTTTACTTCGTGCGAGCCATGAAAATGCATGATAGAAGAGATTTTGGTTTCGTTGCTTGTAGAAGATGATGGCACAATAGACTAATTTCAATAGATTATAAAGGGTAAATGCGTCTTATCGCATGGACTTGGTCTTTTTCTCTAATGTTTTCAAAATGTAGGTCCTTGTCACTAAAGTAAACTTGAATAGAGCCTGAACCTCAATGAAAAGAGAAAATAGGGCCTGAATCATAATAAACCCTATAATATACTAGTAGCTCTAAGGTATAAATATAGAATAAATTGAATTATTTGTAGTTTAAATGTTTAATGGATAAAATTTAGATATCAATTTTAACGTGTATTATTTCAAGTGTGTAAGAAGAAGAAAATTAATTTACAAGGATTTGACTGACATAAATAAAAAGTAAAAGTATTCCATTCAACTCCCACTCACTAGTCACTAGTTTGATCTTTTATTGTACTTTTTTTTTTTACGTGTGATCACATGTTAGTCTATCATATTTAATTTTTCCAACAATAATATAGCTAGTTTGTCGAATGTTTAGAAATATAGTTTATATAAATCTCAAATAATACGATTTTTAAACATGAAGAATTTTGTGATTCTGATTTGTATCTTGATTTTGGTTCTTGTTGTTGTATCGAAAGAGATAGAAAAGAAAATTCATTCCATTGATTTCAAAGTGTGTTTCATACAGAGAGCGCCAACCTATTTTATACTTCCGCGCTATTCCTTTGGGCCTAATTAATTTAACTCAGCCCACTACGAACTTAGCCCATTTACAATTTACACCTCTAACTAACTCAACGGCTAATTTAACAGAGCTGAATATAGAACAGAGATTGAGAACAGAGAATGGATCACTTATTATACTTAATCTATCAATACTCCCCCTCAAGTGTGGTGTTCGTATAAGTCGATCACACCATACTTGTTAAGAAGGTATAGAAACTGTTCTCTTCGCAATGGCTTTGTCAGTAGATCCCCAGGTTGGTCTGAAGATGGTATATAAGCAGTTTTGATGGTACCATCTTCGATTTTATCTCTGATAAAGTGACGGTCAACTTCTATGTGCTTGCTCCTCTCATGGAAAACTGGATTCGCTGCAAGCTGCAAGGCTGATTTGCTGTCAGACCAAACCTGAACAGGACACAGATTTTTAACAGTAAGATCACTTAACAGACCAAGCAGCCATGTTACTTCAGATGTTACTAAAGCTAGTGATCTATATTCTGCTTCTGCAGAACTCTTGGCAACGATGGTTTGCTTCTTCGATTTCCATGATAGAATTGAGTCTCCCAGCTTTATCAGAAACCCTGATAGTGACCTCCTAGTATTTGGACATGTAGCCTAATCGGCATCAAAGAATACATTCAGTTTAAGCTCGCTGTTAGCAGGAAAAATCAGTCCAAATCCCGGCCTTCCTTTCAAATATCTGAGGACTCTGTGTGCTGCATCAAGGTGTATTTGCCTTGGCTTGTGCATAAATTGGCTAAGGACCTGCACATCATAAGTGATGTCAGGTCTTGTAATACACAGATATAGTAATTTTCCTATTAATCTTTGGAAACCGAAGATGTCATCTAAGACTGGGTCATTTTGAACTATCTTCTGCCTCACTGCCCTGCTGTTTTCTTCTATTGGTGTATGAGCAGGTTTACATCCGGTCATACCAGTTTCCTTCAGAAGATCCAACACATACTTTCTCTGATTTAAATGAATTCCCTGCTTTGATCTTTCTACCTCTATTCCGAGGAAGAACTTCAGTTCTCCTAAATCCTTCATGAGAAAAACATTATTGAGATAGTCCTTACATTCACTGATAAGAGTTAGCTCATTCCTAGTGATCTATATATTATCAACATAAACCAATAAGATTATCAACTTATCATTTCTCTGCATAGTAAATAATGAGTAGTCATGCTTTGACTGATGAAAACCAAACGTACTGATAACCTCAACAAACTTGAGGTTCCATTGTCTTGAAGTTTGCTTCAATCCATACAATGGTTTTTGGAGTTTACAGACTTGATGCTGTGTTTTTCCAGAATGCTCAAAACCCGGAGGAACTACCATGTATACTTCTTCATTCAAATCACCTTGAAGAAAAGCGTTAGTAACGTCCATTTGGAATAAAAACCAGTTATGAATAGCTGCAATAGAAAGAACTGCCCGTATGGTAACATGCTTTACTACGGGTGAAAAAGTCTCACCATAATCTACACCTTCCTTTTGCGTGTAGCCCTTAAGCGTAGCTTTATACCTTTCTATTTCTCCATTAGACTTGTATTTTATGGTGTATACCCATTTGCAACCTATAACTGTTTTACATTGCCGTGGATCAACTAGTTTCCATGTCCCATTTAGTTCTAATGCTCTAATTTCAGAATTCATGGCATCTACCCATCTCATATCACCCTTATCTTCTTCATATGATTTAGGGACATAGTCCTTTGAGATAGCAGCTAGATATTCCTTATAGTTTGGAGCAATTCTGTCATGCTGAATTGCATCAGATAAAGGGTATCTAGCACTACCAACCATATTAGCATCTGATATATAAGGTGATATGAAATCTGTGTGCCAAAAGGGAGGTTTAGAGATCCTACCTGACCTTCTTACCTCAGGTTCTAATGGCTGATCTGTACCTACATCGGGGGCAGTCTGTTCTGCTTCTGCAGTTTCTTGGGATGGCTCTTCAGTCATATTTGGTTGGAGTTGGTCTCTGCTGCTGTTTCTTGGCTGTTGGTTGGACTGAAGCAGTTGCTGGTAAGGTATGATCAATTCATCATAGTAGCTTTGTTCATTGTGAGCTGGGAACCTTTCTCTGTCCATGTTAGTAGCATTGACAGCATATGGAAATATATCTTCATGAAATATCACATCCCTAGATACAATGAACATTTCTGAATCTAAATCCAACAGTCTATATCCTTTCTGTGTGGCAGAATACCCCATAAAGACACAAGGTCTTGATCTATGTTGAAATTTGTCTTTCTGCACAATAATCTTTAAAAAGCAAAGGCAACCAAAAACCTTAAAGTGCAAATATGAAGGTTCCTTACCATAAAGAATCTCAAAAGGTGTGTTACCATTTAACAAAGGAGTTGGAGTTCTGTTTATAAGATAAACAGCTGTTTTTACACACTCACCCCAGAATTTGATGGGGACATTTGAATGAAACTTCAGAGCCCTGGCAACATCAAGTATATGTCTGTGCTTTCGCTCCACAACCCCATTCTGTTGGGGTGTGTATGCACACGAGCTCTGATGGATGATCCCTTTTGAGGTTAATATAGTGTTGCACTCATGTGAAAAGAATTCAGTAGCATTATCACTTCTAACAGTTTTAATTCTAGTGCTAAACTGATTCTCAACATATTCAATAAAAGCTCTAAGCATTCCAATGACCTTTGATTTGGTTTTTAACATGAAAATCCAACATGCTCTTGAACAGTCATCTACTATAGTCAAAAAATACTTCTCATCGTTGTAGGTTAACTCCTTATATGGACCCCAAATATCAATATGTACAAGTTCAAATATGGCCGTAGCTGCATGCTTTCTAACAGGAAATGAAGATCTTGCATGTTTTGCTAAAGGACACACACTGCAATATTTAACAGAATCATTGATATTCAACTGCAAATCATTCATATATCTGAATCTCCCAAATGACATATGCCCAAATCTATAATGCCACAAAGACACTTTATCATTCTTATTCAAGCTGAAAACAGAATCTTTATTAGCATAATTGGAAAAACTAGCAAGCTTCAAGTTGTTCTTTTCTGGCAGATGTGGGGGGTTTGGTTTGAGTATGTATAAACCTTTCTCTAGCCTACCAATCCCCTTTATCTTGCCAGTCAAGACTTCCTGTATAACACAAAAATCATGAGAGAAATAAAACACAGATTCTCATCCTTTATCAGCTTAGAGACTGACAGCAGATTATGGCTGAAATCTGGCACATAAAGGACATTTCGCAGCTTAAGATTGTCATGAATCATGATGCTACCAGATATCTCTACCCTACTGCATGACCCACTAGGTAGTCTAACATTACTAATTCTGCAAGAATCACTATCAAGGCTACTAAACAACTCAATGTTACAGGTGATGTGGTGGTTGGCACCTGTGTCTATTATCCAATTGTAAGTGGAATTAGTAGATTTAAAAGATATACCTGAGGTATTCACAGTTGCTGAGGTCCCAACACCTTTTGAGTCCTCAAGGTTAGCAGTCTTTTCGAGCAGCTTCAAGATCTGTGAATACTGCTCATTTGTGAAGCCTTGCTGATTTCCTGTAGCCTCCCCCTTAATCTTGTCATAGTGTGTCTCTGGAACCAAGATGTTGTTTGCACTGAACCTTCCTCCTCCATATCTGCCTTGCCCCCTTTTAGCTCCAGATCCTCTTCTTCCCCCCTCACAAAATTGGGAGGATAGCCATGCATCTTGAAGCAAGTGTCCCTAGAGTGGCCAATCATATTACAGTGATCACAGAACAGTCCACTCTTTGCACTCTGGCTGCTATTATTCTTGAAGTGGCTGAAAGGCAGCTGAGACATAAGGGCCATGGTTGAATCAGTGTTGGATGACTGCAGGTGAATTCCTCTCTGTGCTTCTTCATTCAGCACCATAGAGAACACCTGATTATGAGACGGTAGAGGAGACATCAAGAGGATTTGTGACCTGATGTTTTGATAACAGTCATTCAAGCCAATGAGAAACTGCATCATTTTCTGCCAGCTGCAAAAGTCCTTGTATTCTTTTGTCACTTCACTCGCAGCGTAGGAATTATAGAGTCATATTCATCCCAAAGCGTCTTGAGCCTGTTGTAGTATTCTGAGACTGATGATGCACCTTGAGTGCTTGAATAATCTCCCTGAACAGCCCGTACATCCTAGCACCATTAATCTTATCAAAACGCTGCCTCAGATCCTCCCAGATTTCGACTGCACTTTGATGATACACAATTCCTGAGATCAGTTCTTCTGATATTAAGCGGTGGATTCAAGTCTAACCAGCGCGTCGCATCGCTTCCACTGAGCTAGAAGTGGCGAATCCTTTTCTGGACATTTGCAAGATTCATCGATGAAGCCGATCTTGTTCTTCGCCTCAAGAGCTATCATCATTCTCATGCTGCAAACCTTGTATTTCTCAGATCCTTTGAGAATTCCTGTTGTCAAATCGAGGTTCAGTGTGTCGGAAGGATGAATATACACTGGATTATTGAATTGAACGATTCCGGCGTCATTTGTGGTCGACGAATTCTGTGAATTGTCTCCACCAGTGTTTGCGTTTGTTGAATCTTGACTGGCCATTAATGTATGAGCTTGATTCAATCAAGGCTCTGATACCATGAAGAATTTTGTGATTCTGATTTGTATCTTGATTTTGGTTCTTGCTGTAGTATCGAAAGAGATAGAAAAGAAAATTCATTCCATTGATTTCAAAGTGTGTTTCGTACAAAGAGCGCCAACCTATTTTACACTTCCGCGCTATTCCTTTGGGCCTAATTAATTAAACTCATCCCACTACGAACTTAGCCCATTTACAATTTACACATCTAACTAACTCAACGGCTAATTTAACAGAGCTGAATATAGAACAGAGATTGAGAACAGAGAATGGATCACTGATTACACTTAATCTCTCAATAAAACGCTTTTGAAATTTTTTGAAGATGTACACACAAACTGACATATAATGTTATTATGTTAATTAAGAAAACGAAATAAATAGCAACCTAGAAAACGATTATGTGGGTCAAATATAACCTATCATTTGATATACGTAATTCTTTTTCTAATACACGTCATTAAAAAGTCCGAGCCCTCCCTTCAGAGATATTCCGCAAAGGTATAATAATCAGAAATAAGAAGAAAAAAAAACATGTGGATGCTCTTTGCTGTTGGCGTGGCAGCGTACCCGGTCGAATAATATTGCGGCTAATATTTGGGTAATTAAAGATAAAATGTGGACACCGAGATTTAACGTGGAAAACCCCCAAACAAATCGGGGTAAAAACCCCGGGCAAGGAAGAAGAATCCACTATAGAGGAAAAATATAGGAGTTACAACCTCTCAATCTATAAAGGAGAAAACCCTCAACCTCTCTCTTTATAGTCGGAGAAAATACCGACAAACTCTCTATTTTTTTTTCTTATTTCTCTCTATTCTCTCTTCTGTG
Organism: Craterostigma plantagineum; assembly: GCA_027422505.1. NCBI lineage: Eukaryota > Viridiplantae > Streptophyta > Magnoliopsida > Lamiales > Linderniaceae > Craterostigma > Craterostigma plantagineum. The sequence continues at coordinate 6,669,886 of JAPQWV010000019.1, read as the reverse complement.
TGGGATATCATTTGCACTGATCGCGTAGCCTATTTATAGGCCATAGGTTGGATGTGAACCGAGAGAAAATCATTAGCAGACATTTGAAAAAGCATTGCCCACGTGAAAAATCACTTTGTTGCTTTTGACTTTGAAAACCGATATTTCTGACAATCTCCCACTTGAAGATTTGATTGAGAATCAATCGGATCTTCACACCATTCTTTCTCCCTTGCCATTCATGTTGCTTACGTCTCCGCTAGGCCACTCGAGGAACGACACCAAACAAACTTGTCAGTATTGACCGCCTTTGTCAAGAAATCTGCTAGGTTATCTTTCGTATGAATTTTCTGCATATCTACTGTGCCCTCTTCCACTTTCTCACGAACGAAGTGATACTGGACTCGTATGTGTTTTGACCTGGAATGAAAAGCTGGATTCCTTGCGAGATGCAAGGCACTCTGACTGTCACAGAACAAAGGAATATTTTCCTGTCCGTGCCCGAGTTCCTCCATGATCATTTTCAACCATACTGCCTCTTTACTTGCCTGCGTAGCTGCAACATATTCAGCTTCAGTTGTTGACGTCGCGACAACGGACTGAAGCTTCGATACCCAGCTTACGGCTCCGCCAGTAAGAGTGAACACATATCCCGTGGTAGATTTGCTCTTATCAAGATCACCTGCATAATCAGAGTCAACGTACCCTCTGACAGTAAAGTCTGCTCCTCCATAACATAATGCAACATCTGAGGTTCCTTTGATATATCGCAGGATCCTCTTCACCGCGCTCCAATGCTCTTTGCCCGGATTCGCCATGTACCGACTTACTACTCCCACTGCATGGGCAATGTCTGGCCGTGTACAAATCATTGCGAACATAAGACTTCCCACCGCTGATGCATACGGTACTCGAGACATCTCCATCCTCCCTTCTTCACTGCTAGGACTCATACTTGAGGATAATTTGAAATTAACAAGAAGTGGGGTAGAAATTGGCTTACAATCTTGCATATTGAAGCGTCGCAAGACCTTCCTCAGATAATTCTTCTGCGAAAGCCAAATCTTCTTTTTGTTTCTGTCTCGGTAAATTTGCATCCCTAGAATCTTGTTTGCTGGTCCCAAGTCCTTCATTTCAAATTCCCTAGCCAACTGTGCCTTGAGTTCTTCAACACGATCTTTGTTGGGGCCTGCTACCAACATGTCGTCAACATACAACAGTAATATGATAAAATCATTTTCACCAAACCTCTTGAAATATGCACAAGGGTCTGCATTCAATCTGTTGTATCCAAGGCTCATGATGAAGGAATCAAATCTCTTATACCAACACCTCGGCGCCTGTTTGAGACCGTATAGAGATTTGTTTAACCTGCAAACCAAGTTCCGTTTTTCTTTGTCTTCAAAACCTTCCGGCTGGAGCATATAAATATCTTCTTCAAGATCTCCATGAAGAAAAGCCGTCTTCACATCTAGTTGCTCTAGATGTAGGTCGAATGTAGCACACATCGCCAGGAGTACCCGAACAGTCGTCAGTCGAACCACAGGTGAAAATATCTCGTTGAAGTCGATGCCTTCTTTCTGAGCGTAGCCTTTAACCACCAGTCGTGCACGAAACCGCTCTACTTGATCATCGCTGTTCCGCTTGATCTTAAAGACCCATTTATTGCCGATTGCCTTTCTGCCATTCGGTAGTGGCACCAGCTCCCAAGTCTTATTTTTCCGTAGAGCTTCCATTTCTTCTTGCATTGCCGCCAACCACTGATCTGCATCTGAACTGTTCAGTGCTTCTTGAAGAGTTGATGGCTCTCCCTCATCAGTTAGAAGACAGTATGCAATGTTGCTGTCCATGTCGTAATCTTCATGCCAGGATGGTGCGGCTCTTTTGCGTGTGCCCCTTCTAACTTCTGGCTCTGAAGATTCACTTGGCCCTTCCTCGTGCTCCGGTGCTGCTTCAGAAGAATCTTGTTCGATAGACTTCCCTTTCGTCTGAATCGTCGTAGTCCCTGAGCGTTCCTTTGTAGTGCTATCATTTTCTCCGATTAGTTTATCTTCTAAGAAGATAACTTCCCTGCTGATGACAACCTTGTGGGCAGTGGGATCCCACAGGCGATACCCCTTCACACCATCAGCATACCCCAAGAACAAACACTTCCTGGACTTCGGATCCAGCTTCGTAGTTTCTTGGGCGTTGTACATTACGTACACAGGACTTCCAAATACATGGAGTTTGGAATAATCCGCTGGCTTCCCGGTCCACATCTCCATCGGCGTCTTCTGATCAATTGCCGTTGAAGGCGACCGAGATCACGTAACAGGCGGTGTTAACTGCTTCTGCCCAGTATGATTTATCCAGACCTGCATCTCCAACATGGCTCTTGTTCTTTCCAACAGAGTCCTGTTCATCCGCTCCGCCACTCCATTTTGTTGTGGAGTATACGCCGTAGTGAAGTGCCTTTTGATGCCTTCCCTCTTGCAAAAGCTATCAAATTCCTTGCCAGTATATTCTCCTCCATTATCAGTCCTCAAACATTTGATCTTCTTTCCTGTATCAAGTTCTACCCGAGCCTTGAAATTCTTGAAGGTAACGAACACATCTCCCTTACCCTTGATGATATACACCCAACATCTCCTGGAGTAATCGTCGATGAAAGACACGAAGTACTTCCCTCCTCCTCGGGATGAAACCGGTGATTGCCATACATCAGAGTGAACCAATTCTAGAATACCGTTGCTTCTGGAATTTGATGTGTTGAATTGTAGCCGATGCTGCTTGTTTGCTACGCAATGCTCACAGAACGGTAGTGACACCTTCGTGAGACCCGGAAGTAGATTCTGGCCCGCAAGAATTTTCATTCCTTGTTCTGACATATGCCCGAGCTTCTGATGCCATAGCATAGTAGATCTTTCGGTTGAATTTTCCGAAGCCACAGACGCTTCGCCTTCTTGCACCGTCTCTCCCAACAGCATATACAAATTTGCAGCAGCCTTTTCACCTTTCATGACTACAAGTGCTCCCCGGAATATTTTCATTATTCCTCCCCGAACTTTGATTTCACAGCCAAGATCATCGAGCTGTCCCACAGACAATAAATTCTTCTTCAGACCTTCCACGTGCCGCACTCCTTGAATAGTGCGAATTGTACCATCGTGCAACTTCAACCTCACGGTTCCAACGCCTACGATCTTTAAGGCATTATCTTCGCAACTGTACACAGATCCTCCTACGATAGGTTCGTAGTGGTTGAACCAGTCTCTTCGAGAGGTCATATGATAAGTTGCGCCCGAGTCAAGAAGCCATATTTCATCGTACGACTTCCTGCTCTCCGTTGAGATAGCTGCTTCGCTACACAATACGTATCCACCTGGCGCGTTTGCCAGATTTCCTTGAGGATTGGAATTCTTCAGGCTCCAACAGTCCTTCTTCAGGTGACCCTTCTTTCCACAGTTGTAGCATTTCATATCCTTCTTCTTACTTCTTGATTTTCCCCTGCCTTGAGTATGACTCCCACTTGAACCACGTTCCGTTGATCTCCCTCTCATTACCGTCAAAGCTTCGACCTGTTGAGATCCTGCTTGCTGGTCCTCCTTGTTCTTTCGCCGATTTTCTTCTTCGAGAACAGCAGATGCGATGTTGTCAAAGACCAGAGTATCGGTGGATTTATTTTCTTCTTTTGTAGTTGAGACATTTGCAGGCTTATTCGTCAGGTTGATGATGAGTTGATCATACGAATCAGGCAGACTTTGAAGTAGAATTTCTGCACGCTCTTGAGACGCTATTTTATACCCCAACGATGTTAGCTGGGAAAATAGAGTATTCAAGACGTTGAGATGCTCCGTCACTGAAGTAGATTCTGACATTCTCAAGGTGTACAATTTTCTCTTCAAGAAAATTTTGTTGTGTAGCGACTTCGTTTCGTACAGATTTGTTAGGTGGTCCCAAATCTCCTTTGCCGTTTTCTTTTCTTCGACGCTGGACAATATCTCATCTGCTAGTGCCAGATGAAGATTTGCAACAGCGCTTCCGTCCATCTCGTTCCATTTCTTTTCGTCTGTCACCGTGGCTGGTTTTCCATCGATAGCCTCCAGACAGCCGTCTTTCCGCAAGATCGCTTTTATCTTCAATTTCCACAGTGAGAAATTTCTCCCGTTGAATTTTTCGATATCAAACTTTGCCGCCATAATTTCTGCTCAGTCGTGAGTGATACCTCCGACGGGGTTGCAGCAGCTAATTATTGAACTCGTACCGGCTTTTTCGTCACCGTAACAAAGGCAATATAATATCTATTATTTTCTGATGTGGAGGGTCCACGTTAGTGGCAACCACAGAGCATACGATAAATAGATATATAAAACCCAAGCTCGGCTCTGATACCAATTGTTGGCGTGGCAGCGGACCCGGTCGAATAATATTGCGGCTAATATTTGGGTAATTAAAGATAAAATGTGGACACCGAGATTTAACGTGGAAAACCCCCAAACAAATCGGGGTAAAAACCACGGGCAAGGAAGAAGAATCCACTATAGAGGAAAAATATAGGAGTTACAACCTCTCAATCTATAAAGGAGAAAACCCTCAACCTCTCTCTTTATAGTCGGAGAAAATACCGACAAACTCTCTATTTTTTTTCTTATTTCTCTCTATTCTCTCTTCTGTGTGGGATATCATTTGCACTGATCGCGTAGCCTATTTATAGGCCATAGGTTGGATGTGAACCGAGAGAAAATCATTAGCAGACATTTGAAAAAGCATTGCCCACGTGAAAAATCACTTTGTTGCTTTTGACTTTGAAAACCGATATTTCTGACATTTGCTGCAACGCATTAAATACAAACCAAACTCAGGCTGCATTTACGGTTGCTCTATTATATCTCTAAGCCTTCATTGCATCATGCTCAGATCTATCTATCTATCTAGAGAGAAAGAGGGGGAGAGAGAGAGAGAGAGAGAGAGAGAGAGAGAGAGAGAGAGAGAGAGAGAGAGAGAGAGAGAGAGAGAGAGAGAGAGAGAGAGAGAGAGAGAGAGAATCATAGGTACTGCAGTTTATAATAAGTAATAGATCATGGAGGTTACTTTGGAGCACCATGGAAACCTAATTTCGGATGAGACCATTGGCAAGGTCATAACGTGCAAAGGCACGTTAGACTTTTACCAAATTTACATCTAAAACTAATTCCCTTTAACATCCACCGATTAAAATATATATATATATATATATATATATATATATATATATATTAATTTTGTTGCAGCTGCCGTAGCTTATGGGCCAGGGCAAGCACTAGTGGTGGAGGACATCGAGATTGATCCTCCTCAGAAAATGGAGGTTCGAATTAGGGTTTTGTTCACTTGTATTTGCCATACTAATCTCAGCGCTTGGAAAGGCGAGGTACACACCAATATATATATATATATATATATATATATATATATATATATATATATATATATATATGTGTGTGTGTGTGTGTGTGCATATACATAGATATATTTAGTAAGAATAATCATTTTATACAAGATCTATGATCACGCGCTTTATATATGTGTGTTTGTGTCATGAAGAATGAAGCTCAGAGGATGTATCCACGGATTCTTGGACATGAAGCTTCTGGGTAAGATCATTAATCACTTATAATCTGAACTAATTTTAGTCTTAATCACGCATTTAAATAAAAAAAGTTCGTGTGTAATGTATATCTGAGTTTAGTGGATATGTAGGTGAGGCATGCGTTTGTTGTCTAAATAATGTTGTGAAATAGGCAGTATAATTAATATCGGAACGGAAATAACGATAATGAAGAATTTTACGTGGCAAATCCCCGATAATGAGTTTGGTTTGAGGAGAGTAAGAGAAAATGGAAGACAAATGTTTTCAATAAGGTTTTCTTTCGTTTTCTGATGAGGAAGTTAGTTTTCCTTAGTTTTAGTCAAAATTAAACTAGATTTTCTTCTTTTCTTTTCCCCTATTTCTTGATCAAGCAAAACATGAAATGAGTTTTTTCCTTTCATTTCTTTTCCCTACCAATTTCCACAAACCAAAACACACCCTAGAAATCATGGGGAAGCACCCTACAAAACTTAGACTATCTCCCTTCACAATTACCAACGCTCCTCCAAAGATCATGATCTTGTTCAGTAATTCAATTTTGAAACGAAAATCATCTAGCTAACTCTCCCACAGACAACAATATTTTTTTTAAAAAATACATCATCACTGCGACCGATTTATATATTTATTTTGTAACAGCGTAGAGAAAGCGTCGGAGAAGGCGTAGAAGGCATCGAAACAGGAAACCACGTCATTCCAATATTCAACGGCGAGTGCGGTCAATGCGCTTATTGCACGTCGGAGAAGAAAACGAACCTATGCAAGAATTTTCGAGTCAACCATTTCAACGGTACGATGGTGAGGGACGGGAGATGTCGTTTTCGGACGGCGAAAGACGTGAAAGTACCGATTTACCACTTCCTAAACACATCCACTCACGCAGTACACTGTGGTTGACTCCGCCTGCGTGGCTAAGATTGACAGAAATGCCCCTATCGATAAAATTAGCCTACTTAGCTGTAGCCTTTCTACTGGTAAATATTAGCCTATCTTCTTCTTCATTTATTGTTACTAGTACTTTCGTCGCACTCAAATGCATGATTAATATTTAATAAATTTATAATTTAAAGTAAATTATGTATATTTCTAAATATATAAAAATGAAAAATTAATTTATTATAAATTTAAAGGGAGGATCCCATTTACTAAAAATAGTAATTAAAGGTAGTTAGTGATTTTTTATTTATTATTTAATTTTTTCAGCTTATTGACAGACCATTTTATGATTTATACTTACCTCTCACCGTTAATAAATAGATATTACTACTGATATTTTTGTTATTATTTTTTTTCTTATGAAGGCATTGGAGCTGTGTGGAATACGGCTAACGTGAAAGCTAAGGACACAGTGGCAGTTTTTGGTCTTGGGGCAGTTGGACTTGCAGTTAAGTTCGTTGGTTAAATAATTTATGATAATATGATGATAATAAAATTTCGAAGGCATTCAATTGATTAATGGTTTAAATATATCGGGGTTCGAAGGTGAATGAAGGGGCGAGATTGAGATATGCTTCTAGAATCATTGGGGTCGACATCAACCCAGAAAAACGTACTAAAGCTAAATTTATATATGTGGAAATATGATTAATTTATCGATATATGGATAATAGTACAAAACCTTGGTCTAAAAAAAATTATGCAACTTTTTCCTCAGGTGATGCATTAGGAATGACAGACTTCATTAATCCCCAAGACGTCGACAAGCCAGGGCACGAGGTCACCTTGCTCAGTTATTTTATCTTAAAATTTTAAAATAAATAGCTCTGAAAAGGGAGGGAAAAAGAATATTTTTTCGTTTTAATCTAATCCATAAGAACATCTCCAATGGGTACTTTATATTTGTGTAAAACACAAAAAAAAGTAGGCTCTACTCAAATGAGACTATATTTAATACTAATATTGTGTTGATGGGCAGAGAAATTCTAATTCCAGAGTACGCAAAATTTTCAACACAAAAAATAGAATTGTAGTTTTTATTTATTTATATTTTATTTAATCTAATATATTTACTTATATTTAAAGTAAAAAAAATATTAATTTTCTTTTATTTATTAATATTTTCCTTTTAATTTAAGAAAACTATAATTAAATAAACATGCTAATTTTATAATTTATCTAATTTTAAATATTAATGTTATAATAAATTGACTTTTTAGTTGTTATAATATAAAAAATTTAGTAAGTAAATTTAATATAGGGATTTGATTTTTAGTGTACAAATAGAGTTAGTGGATTGGAGTAAAAACTAGTATAGAAAATAGAGTTTATTAGTTGGAGTAAAAGAACTCTAGCAACTGTATTATTGCGTAAAATTATTTTTATTTTTAGTGTAAATTAAGTTTCAGGCCCAAAAACATGTTTTAAATAATGTTCCAGGTCCCTGTCAGAAAATACATAGTTTTAAGGACCAATTTTTATGAAATTAGAGATAAGAACCTAAATTTATGCAAGTGTTATGCAGTGTACATGAATTGGTATCGGAGATCCATGAAGTGGTACTGGTGGACAGTGAAGTGGTACAGCAGAACACTTAAGTGTTTCTGCAGAAATCGAGTCCTTAAAACTATGAATTATCTGATAGGGTCCTAAAAGCTAAATGAAACTTAACATGGGCCTGAATTGTAAATGGCTCTTTTTTTATGCCGTTTGATGGAATTCTCTAATAAGATGGAAAATTGACAGAAAATAAAGGAAATGACTAACTGAGGTGTGGACTACAGCTTTGAGTGTGCAGGAAATTTAAACGTTCTTCGTGAGGCATTCTTGTCAACCCATGATGTAATGTTGTGAGTTCTTCATTTCATATTTATATGATGTGAATTTTTTACTTTCATTAAGATATAAATATATATGTGCAGGGCAGGGGATTAATATAGGATATGAATGTGTTGTATTATTCACAACTGAATATTGGCTCAATATATAGCCATCGATACATGTACATACAAGGAAGCTTAAATCATGTCTAAGATTAAGCCTAAATTATAGAGTAATTGATATCATGTATAATGATAATTGATATCATTGATGGGGTAAATCATGGCGTAAATCATTGCCATAATTATGGTGGAGATATATTGCTAATACGGCCCCGCAAGATGGAGGATCCGTCGGATACGCCAATCTTGGATCGAAAATGAAGAAAAGAGCGACGAGGAAGAGACTTCGTGAGAACAGCTGCAATTTGATCTTGCGTGTTAATGTGAAGAACCTGTAATGAGCCCTCCGAGACTAATTCGCGAACAAAATGATAGTCTAATGCCAGATGTTTCATGCGAGAGTGATACACTGGGTTAGCACAGGTATACGTGGCACCGGTGTTGTCGCAATAAATGCGAGGTGGAGATGGGACCTTGACACCGAGTTCATAAAGCAGGTTCTTAATCCAAAGTATCTCTGCCGTTGAATTTGCAAAGCCCTAAATTCAGCTTCCGTGGAAGATATGGAGACTGATTTTTGCCGAGAAGAACGCCAAGAAATAATATTGGACCCAAGATACAAAATATAAGCAGTTGTAGAGCGACCACCATCATGGACACCTCCCAGTCAGAATCAGAGAAAGCAGTCAGCTAGAGGGACGAATCGCGAGATAGAAACAAGCCATGATAAATCGTCCCTTTCAAATAACGAAGGATGCGTTTGAGAGCCTGCCAATGATTGTTTGTGGGAGCATGTATAAACTGTGATAGCTTATTGACGGCATATGAGATATCGGGACGAGTAAAGGCTAGGTACTGTAGGGAGCCCACAATGGTCCGATATGGAGTAGGATCCACAGCACCTGAATGATCCTCGAGACACAAAGAGTCGGGAGAGGGAAGTGGTGTAGATACCTCCTTCGCGCCATCCATGCGAGAGTGTTGCAGGAGATCATGAATATGACGATGCTGAGATAGAAACAGACCACGAGACGTGGAAATAACCTCAATACCCAAAAAATGGTGAAGTAGACCAAGGTCCTTGATGGAAAACCGTGCAGCGAGTTGACGGACAAAGTGATCAAGAAAGATAGGGTTGCTCCCAGTGAGGACAATGTCATCCACATACACCATGAAGTAGGCTTGCGTTCCTGCTTTGTTGTAGACAAACAAAGAATGATCAGCGAGGGACCGTTTTAAACCATACTCAGTCAGAAACTGGGTAAGCTCCATGTACCAAGCACGAGGAGCATGTTTTAGACCATAGAGAGCTTTCCGAAGTTTACAGATATGATTCGGAAACTGCGGATGGATATACCCTGGAGGTTGATCCATGTAAACATCTTCATGCAAGGTACCATGCAAGAAAGCGTTATTGACGTCGAGTTGACGAAGCGGCCAGTTATGATGAAGAGCGAGAGGCAAGACTACTCGGATTGTAGTAGGCTTCGTCACTGGACTGAAGGTGTCAAAATAATCTTTCCCAGGTTGCTGCAGAAAACCTTTGGCTACAAGGCGAGCTTTGTATTTATCAATAGTAACATCGGATTTCCTTTTGATGCGAAAAATCCATTTGCAGCCGATGGGAGCATGATTTGATCGAGGAATAAGCTCCCAAGTACCATTCTGTTGAATGGCATTGAACTCGGCATCCATTGCTTGCCGCCAAAGAGGATCTTTCTGAGCTTGGGTCACAGTTGATGGTTCAAGTGCCAACGGTAGGGTGAGGAGGGGTATCGACTGTTTGGTTTCTTTGGTCGAGATGGTCGAATGGAATGGTGAGGAGGGGTATGACTAGGAATGGGCGTGTGGCTATCATTAGAGTGGTCGGGGCTAGTATCAGGTATAGGGGTGTTAGGTGTAGTAGTAGGTGATGATTGTGAGGTGTTCGACTGCTGTTCGGGAATAATAAGTGGAGATGGTAATGTTGGTGGAAGAAGTGGAGGTGACTCGGGAGGTGTTGAAGGGGAAATGACCTCCGAGGTGGTGGCATCGTCGCGCACGAGGTCGCTGAACTCCGAAGTTGTATTGCGCAGCTTTCCTGGAAAAATGTCCTGCACGAACTTGACATGACGAGACAAATAAAGACGATTGTGAGTGGGGTCTAAACACTTGTAAGCGGATTGAGAGGTGGAGTATCCTAAAAAGAGGCATGGTTTAGATCGTGGATGTAACTTTGACGAAGAGTACGGACGAAGCCACGGGTAGCACAAACACCCAAATGGCTGAAGCTTGTGATAATTTGGAGGTTTTTGGTGAAGTAATTGAAATGGAGTCTGAAGTTGTAGGATTGGGGTAGGAAGTCGATTAATAAGATAAACAGCAGTCTGAAAGGCGTAAGACCAGTAGGTTAGTGGAAGACCTGCAAAGTGAAGAAGACTCAAGCCTATTTCAACTATATGACGATGACGTCTTTCAGCAATCCCATTTTGTTCGGGAGTATGGGGAGGGATAGTGAAATGTGAGATGCCACATGAATTGAAATAAGGGATTAGTTTGATGTACTCTCAGCCATTATCTGAGAAAACAGAGACGATATTATGGCCAAAATATTTTTCCACCAAATTTTTGAATATTGGAAAAATAAGAGGAACCTGGGATTTCTTTTTCATGGGGAACAACCACGTATATTTAGTATAGAAATCCACAAATATGACATAGAAACGAAAACCATCAACTGAGGTCTGAGTGGGTCCCCAAACATCGGAATACAATAACTGTAATGGCATAGTACTTTCAAAGGAATTTTGACCAAGTGGAAGCTTCTGACTTTTATGCGTAGAACAAGAATCACAATGTAAAGGAAATTTAGACGACGCAGAATGACCTAACTGACTCAATAGATAACGAAAGATAGAGGTCGAAGGATGACCGAGTTTGTGATGCCAGTGCCTAGGAACCAGTGCAAACATAACATTTATCTGAGGCTGGTATGGAGAAGCTGCGCAATAAACATCATTGGCGTTCATGCCTCTCATTAGAGGCGCCCCCGTGCTGCGATCCTTCACCAGAAAATGAGTGTAAAAAAACTCAACAGAAACAGGGTTAGTTTTGCAAAGTTTAGCCACAGAAATCAAATTGCGATGTAAGTGTGGAACGCAAAGAACATTGGTGAGTTTTAAAGGCCGAGCGGGGTAGTGGGTAAGTGTGTATAACCTGTGTGAGATATAGGGAGTGATGTACCGTTACCCAGAAAGACCTCATCGGGATCACTGTAATCCGAGTAGGATTGCAAGGTGGACGGCGCTGTCGTGACATGGAGTGAGGCGCCGCTATCCATCAACCACTGTGATGGCGCAGATGGTGCACCGTGAGAGACCGTAGCATTAATAGCGGGCGCATGGCCAGGCGCAAAGGCAGGCGCTGCAAGCTGGATGTTGTGATCATGAAGAAAACGACCTAGCTTCCGGCAGTCACGAGTCTCATGACCAGGAATATTGCAGAAGTTGCAGAACTGAGCAGATCGGGCATTGCGCCAACCACCTTGTGATGACCAAGAGCCGCGACCAGATCCTCGACCACGCCTGGAGTTGTTAGCTGAACTAGTACCGTAGTGAAGCGCCGGTGACGACCGTTGGCCAGAGGGAGAACCCGGGGTGAACCGTTGTGTATTGTTGGCGGTAACAACGGTCTTGTTCTTTTAGGGCTCGTTCAAAATCAACCAATTTAGAGAATAACACATTGTACGATATGGGGGTTTCACGAACCTTTATCGCCGCAACGATACTGTTGAAGTCGTCGCCAAGTTGACTCAAGATGTGAATCGTTAGATCCTCCTCTTGAATTGGACTTTGAACAAGAGCCAATTCATTAGCAATCTGTCGCATCTCATGGAGGAAATCAGCAACTGGGCGTGAACCTTTGGGGTTCTTGGCGAGTCTTGATTTGAGATCAATAATGGGAGATCGAGAAGATCCGGCATAACTTGTCAAAAGGGACTCCCAAGCTTGTTGTGATGTGGATGCCGAGGCCAAGATCGGCTGAATAGTCTCAGTGCAACTTCCAAGAATAGCCGAAAGGAGAATCTGATCTTGCCGAAACCAGGTGTAGTGAGCAGTATTGGGTATTTCTTGTCGGCGTCAAGGTATTGATCCGGTTGAGGATGAGAGCCGTCAATGAATTCGAGAAGATCTAACCCAATCAGAGTAGATTGAAGTTGTTTGCGCCAAACCGGAAAATTCGTCGGTGTTAGTTTGATTGGAAGATGAGTTGGAGCGTTCAGATGAATGAGAGGAGACTCATTGGAGGACGAGGCCATGGCGTCAAGTGCGAGGGGAAACTATCGTTCCGATGTGATCGACGGAAATTTTCCGTGAGGATCGATTTGGAACTCGTTAGAGTAAGATATGCTCTGATACCATATAGGATATGTGTAATACCCTAAAAATTGAATATGGGATTACTGAGTAGTTAGCGGAATAATTACGCAACTTAGAAATGTTGATGGAAAAAAAAATATATGCTTTCGAAGTATAAATAATTTTCATATAAGTTTAAAGATAGAAAATTAATTCATAAGTAGTGACTAAAGTTTTCGTGGGAAGTGTTGAAACCCAAACTTTTCGTAGACCAAACTAAAGTTTCGATACGATAATAAAAAGCTTTCATCACTCTCTTATCAAAGTTCGATATTCCATTTTCAACCAATGTTTTCGTGGACGTTATATAGATATGATATGTCTATATATAATAATGCTAGAAAGTTTTCGTGGAACTAAAACTAAGGTTTTCGTACTATTTTTGATAGGCTAGAAACTTTTAGTGTACATTATAAATAAATCTTTTTGGCATGATGCTTAATTTTTCGTGTGGACATACGTAAGATAGTTCCACCTATACACATGTATATATATATATATATATATATATATATATATATATATATATATATATATATATAAAATAAAATATCAACCCATCAAAGACCTAAGCACACGTGGTGGCCATTTAAGTCGTTGTTATGTATGACTAATAAAACGTTTCTTCACCTTAAAGTAATAGACATCATCTTATGTAAAGCACCTATGCATATACTTATGATACGGCATGTTATATATAAATTGGTCTTCATGACTTAAAGAAACAAAAATATAACCAAGAAGAATTGAATTTCTTGAGAACCAAGTAATTAAAGTACGAAGGTTAAGCAGGTAAAATTCCATCTACAACACATAAATATATTTTAGTTTTCATATGTGATTTACTTGGCTGAAATGATATTCAATTGATGCTTTATGATCTCTGTGATTTTGTGCTTGTTCGAAGTAATATAGATAATATTTTTGTGACCTTAAGTATTAGAATTAAGGTTCCAGATTTAATAGGAATATTAGGTGCATATAGGTAATAAGGGGAATGGTTTCGGTATTAGAACAAAGGGTGGACATTTAAAGGTTGGTAGTGTGTTACTAATTAGGGTTTGATTCATCCTAAGTGTAGTAAGTTTTCGTGAAGGTGGGGACTTTAGGTATTTCAAACCCTTTTCGTCAATTCATTGATTTTGATACTTGAGAAAATAACTTGGAGTACTTGTATATTTTCAATCGGTGGAAGTTTTCGATATCTAATATAAATACATTAAGGTATTGGGAGGCTAAAGTTTCCGGCTATGTATATTCACATTAGAGTTTTCGTGCATTAAGTTCTTGGTAACTCATTTTCGATATGCTTCTCAAGAATATTTTCGTTATAGGCATAAAAGCTTTCGGTATTTTCTAAATGAGGCTTTAGGCATTACCAATGTATTTACAATTTTCGATAAGGAAGGATTTAATATATTAGGGTTTAATAGTTTTATTTTCGGTATTATTAACTTTTCGGTATTTTAGGGTTTTCTATAATTAGGGTTTGGGAACTTGAAAACTTATGCAGTTTAGCAAATATACTGATATGGTAATATTTATTTATTCAGAGGATCGACTTATAGGGATTCCATCAAACCTCTTATTTAGCGATAGCGGGAGGATATGTAGGTGGATCATCCATCTACAATACGTAAACACAATTATGTATTTTCATGCGGTTATGTGATTTACGTGAATTATGTGATTTATATGTTTTACGTACGTTTTATAAAAATCATGTTTTATGATATTTTTATATGAATGGCACGTGCATATCACGTTAGGGCGAGAGATGTTTGTACCGTAGTGTGACAGTAATAATATGAGATATTGACGTACGGGGTAGAAAGAGATGCTTGTGATTGGTGACTCTTAGAGGAGTCGAGGTTGGGCTCACTGGGCACCTGGCGGAGACAGACGTGATCGATCTGTCTACCCGGACGTGATCGATTCGGGGTGCATACGCCGGATGGGATTTTCTTTGTGATTAGTGCGGGAGGTATACGACCTGGTAGGAGGACATTGACGTGATCGATCAGTGCACTACCGTCGTAGCTCGCCGCAAGACTTGGGGGTGGCCTCCCACTCCCAGTAGTCTATTGCGCGCGGAGGTGTCGAGCCTAACCTAGGGCCCTGTGTTGTGTGAAATAGGAATGTGGGAAAAGAAAGAGTGTGCATTATATCACGTTGTGAGATATTGGGTTTTGGGGTTGAGTGCACACTTGCATACATGCATTTTATTCACCTACTGGCAAATTGCTAAGTGTTTACGTGTTGTAGGTACAGAGTCCGACGCTGATACGCGTCGTGACTGAGGCGGCTGGTAGCGGTGCTCCACGGACTTTTGAGGGCGGTGCGGTACATGGATGAAGACCTGTGGAGCGTCTGTAGGATTTTGTTCTTTTGATATTTTTGGGGCTTCGGCTCGTGTACAGAGATAACGATGTAGACGTATTTTTATATTAGTGTATATTATTTTAGGAAAAAGTTTTAATTAGACGGGCCTTCCGCGGCTTACGTTGCGGAAATCCGCCACTAATTCTAATTAGAAAAGTAGGGTCGCCACAGGTGGTATCAGAGCGTAGGCTTTAGATTCTGAAGACTGTCCATGTACTGCCGCTCAAAAGCCTGGAGAACCAGCCTAGCCTGTAAGTTCAATACTCGATTATGTAATTTTGTGTTAGTATCCTTTGTGTAACTGTGTGACTTATGTGGAATTTTCGGGCATGAGTTATATTTTGAAAATCCTTGTGTCTGAATTTATATATGTGTTAAGGTGTGTCATGTAAATGTTTTTGGATATGCGATAAACCCGAAATTCCGGGTTTATATTTGTGGTTATATTTCTAGGCTTGAAAAGGAAAAAAAATTTCGTAGGGGTGAAATAATTTATCGGGTAAATGATTAAAATTTTACTGAATTTTTATTTCGGATCCATAATGATTTTGGGTAGAGTAACGGATAATAAATGTCAAAAAGGATGAGTAGATTTTTCTTGGGACAGGAATATAATCTCCGACTTATGAATTATTTTTTGGGTAGCTTAATATAGCTTGGTCTTGTATGTTTTATGAACAACTTTCGGGTATATGAAATATGCATGCATGAGTTTCGGGTCGAAAAGAAATTTCGGGGCATCTAACTTGTTTGATTATTGTTAACTCATGTGTTCTTTAGGAAGAATTTTTGGGTCTAAAGAACATTGGGGAAAATAATTCTTGAGCTTTGCAATAGTAACACAATTTTGGTAATTGAGTGCTTAAGAGAATATTTGAATAGCTTAAGTATTTTTCGGATACTACAACTAATTGTCGATAGTATGGGATCTTTCAATTATATTCGGGTAGCCTATAATTTTTAAAGAAATTCGGATACTCAAATTTTCGGATAGTCTTGGATTAATTTTCGGGCCTTTTAACTAGTTTGTGGTTATGTGATATTTCGGGCGGTGAGATAAGTTTAGACGTGTGACTCAATTTAATTCCAGGTGAGCTCAATCGAAACTAGAGACATAGGATTTGAAATTGGGGTAAAACATAACTTTCGGGTAGTTAGGTGAATTCTCGGATAGAGTTGAATAAGAAAAATAATTACATACCTATAATATTGCATTTTACTCAAGTACGCCTAGAGTGCGCAGCGGAAGCGTGGTAGGAATAGGAATACGTATGCCTAGAGAATATAGAAATATGTGGGCGAGTCTAGACATAGACAATCGATAAATTGGTAAGAGAATCGGTGGAATCGTTACCCGAGTTATTCGCGTCGGCGAATTTCGGGGACGAAAATTCTTTTAAGGGGGAGAGAATGTAATACCCTAAAAATTGAATATGGGATACTGAGTAGTTAGCGGAATAATTACGCAACTTAGAAATGTTGATGGAAAAAAAAATATAAGCTTTCGAAGTATAAATAATTTTCATATAAGTTTAAAGATAGAAAATTAATTCATAAGTAGTGACTAAAGTTTTCGTGGGAAGTGTTGAAACCCAAACTTTTCGTAGACCAAACTAAAGTTTCGATACGATAATAAAAAGCTTTCATCACTCTCTTATCAAAGTTTTCGATATTCCATTTTCAACCAATGTTTTCGTGGACGTTATATAGATATGATATGTCTATATATAATAATGCTAGAAAGTTTTCGTGGAACTAAAACTAAGGTTTTCGTACTATTTTTGATAGGCTAGAAACTTTTAGTGTACATTATAAATAAATCTTTTTGGCATGATGCTTAATTTTTCGTGTGAACATACGTAAGATAGTTCCACCTATACACATGTATAAATATATATATATATATATATATATATATATAATAAAATATCAACCCATCAAAGACCTAAGCACACGTGGTGGCCATTTAAGTTGTTGTTATGTATGACTAATAAAACGTTTCTTCACCTTAAAGTAATAGACATCATCTTATGTAAAGCACCTATGCATATACTTATGATACGTCATGTTATATATAAATTGGTCTTCATGACTTAAAGCAACAAAAATATAACCAAGAAGAATTGAATTTCTTGAGAACCAAGTAATTAAAGTACGAAGGTTAAGCAGGTAAAATTCCATCTACAACACATAAATATATTTTAGTTTTCATATGTGATTTACTTGGCTGAAATGATATTCAATTGATGCTTCATGATCTCTATGATTTTGTGCTTGTTCGAAGTAATATAGATAATATTTTTGTGACCTTAAGTATTAGAATTAAGGTTCCAGATTTAATAGGAATATTAGGTGCATATAGGTAATAAGGGGAATGGTTTCGGTATTAGAACAAAGGGTGGACATTTAAAGGTTGGTAGTGTGTTACTAATTAGGGTTTGATTCATCCTAAGTGTAGTAAGTTTTCGTGAAGGTGGGGACTTTAGGTATTTCAAACCCTTTTCGTCAATTCATTGATTTTGATACTTGAGAAAATAACTTGGAGTACTTGTATATTTTCAAGCGGTGGAAGTTTTCGATATCTAATATAAATACATTAAGGTATTGGGAAGCTAAAGTTTCCGGCTATGTATATTCACATTAGAGTTTTCGTGCATTAAGTTTTTGGTAACTCATTTTCGAAATGCTTCTCAAGAATATTTTCGTTATAGGCATAAAAGCTTTCGGTATTTTCTAAATGAGGCTTTAGGCATTACCAATGTATTTACAATTTTCGATAAGGAAGGATTTAATATATTAGGGTTTGATAGTTTTATTTTAGGTATTATTAACTTTTCGGTATTTTAGGGTTTTCTATAATTAGGGTTTGGGAACTTGAAAACTTATGCAGTTTAGCAAATATACTGATATGGTAATATTTATTTATTCAGAGGATCGACTTATAGGGATTCCATCAAACCTCTTATTTAGCGAATGCGGGAGGACAGGTAGGTTGATCATCCATCTACAATACGTAAACACAGTTATGTATTTTCATGTGGTTATGTGATTTACGTGAATTATGTGATTTATATGTTTTACGTACTTTTTATATAAATCATGTTTTATGATATTTTTATATGAATGGCACGTGCATATCACGTTAGGGCGAGAGATGTTTGTACCGTAGTGTGACAGTAATAATATGAGATATTGACGTACGGGGTAGAAAGAGATGCTTGTGATTGGTGACTCTTAGAGGAGTCGAGGTTGGGCTCACTGGGCACCTGGCGGAGACAGACGTGATCGATCTGTCTACCCGGACGTGATCGATTCGGGGTGCATACCGCCGGATGGGATTTTCTTTGTGATTAGTGCGGGAGGTATACGACCTGGTAGGAGGACATTGACGTGATCAATCAGTGCACTACTGGCGTAGCTCGCCGCGAGACTTGGGGGTGGCCTCCCACTCCCAGTAGTCTATTGCGCGCGGAGGTGTCGAGCCTAACCTAGGGCCCTGTGTTGTGTGAAATAGGAATGTGGGAAAAGAAAGAGTGTGCATTATATCACGTTGTGAGATATTGGGTTTTGGGGTTGAGTGCACACTTGCATACCATGCATTTTATTCACCTACTGGGCAAATTGCTCAGTGTTTACGTGTTGTAGGTACTGAGTTCGACGCTGATCTGCGTCGTGACTGTTCGGCTGGTGGCGGTGCTCCACGGACTTTTGAGGGCGGTGCGGTACATGGATGAAGACCTGTGGAGCGTCAGTAGGATTTTGTTCTTTTGATATTTTTGGGGCTTCGGCTCGTGTACAGAGATAACGATGTAGACGTATTTTTATATTAGCGTATATTATTTTAGGAAAAAAATTTTAATTAGACGGGCCTTCCGCGGCTTACGTTGCGGAAATCCGCCACTAATTCTAATTAGAAAAGTAGGGTCGCCACAATATGAATGTGTTGTATTATTCACAACTGAGTATTGACTCAATATTGATACATGTACATACAAGGAAGCTTAAATCATGTCCAAGATTAAGCCTAAATTATAGAGTAATTGATATCAAGTATAATGATAATTGATATCAATGATGGGGTAAATCATGGCGTAAATCATTGCCATAATTATGGTGGAGATATATTGCTAATAATTAACAGTATTCTTAGGTGTTCATCCAACGCCAAAGACTTTGCCTTTGCATCCCATGGAATTATTCGATGGAAGAAGAATCGTTGGATCTGTTTTCGGTGACTTCAAAGGGAAATCCCAATTGCCTCATCTTGCAATTCAATGCGCAAAAGGGGTAATTAGATTTAATCAGGAAAATGTTAATGCAAGAAAAAAAATCTTTAAAGCTTTATTTCAGGAGATAAATCTGAAGGAGTTCATCACACATGAGATGCCATTCGAAGAGATCAACGATGCCCTAAAACTGCTTGTTGATGGGAAATCATTCAGATGCCTTCTTCCCCTTTAGACAAACAAGGAAAAAGATTATGTAATAAGATGAAGTGTAAGATATTGTAGTTTTGCAAACATGCGACTGATTCGACGATGAGAGAGTAAAAAGGATATACCTAATGGGCAGTGAGCCATTTCTCCAGAAACTTTGAGTAATCTAAAAGACAAAAAAAAACAGAATTGTTAAGTGCCATTATTTCTCTAGAAAACTAAACTTTTCCTTCGTAGTGGATCGATCAGGAAATGTTTCGATTGACTTTTAGTCGATGCTTTTGACGTAGACTTTCCTCGCACACATCTCTCTCTTTTTTCTGTCTGAATGTTCAAAGAAACCAAAACTTATATCATAATCAAGAGAAGAAATGTGTTCTTTTATGTCTTATTTTACAGAAAAAGCAAGCAATTTGAATGCAAACCTGAGGAAAAAGCGTGGGATTCAACAACAGCGAAACGAAGTATGGAGGTAGGCTTCTTCACAGACCCTGCAGTCAACAATTTTTATAACATAGACCAGCCAAACATAAGACATTGAGACGCAAACTTATCAGCTAAGACAACAAAGATTGTATTCACATATGTTTTGGATACACATATCAAGAACGGAATCAAAACAAATTTATAGAATTTCAATCACTAATGACCCGCTTAACGAAACTAGTGCTGGGAAGAAGACCTGATTATCGAAAACCGTTCTTTGAATAACATCTTGATGAGCTAAGCTAGTGCCATTGAAGTGTAAAATATACCTAAGAGGGGGGTGAATTAGGCTAGGCTATAAAAGATATTGACTTGTTCTTCTTTGAATAATACTTTTCTTTAAGAAAATATTTGCAGTGTGTTATTTCACGGAAAGCAGTAAGAGTATCAACGCTATCTCCCTAACCTTGTTTCGCAAACTATCACGTTATTTTCAGAAGGCGTTTCAATGATATTACCTTGTTATTTACAGGCGTTCTGGGTTTGTCTCACAGAAAAGTAAATAACTGAAAGTAAAGCGAGACGGGATTTTTATACAGGTTATATCCCCAACTGGGGTTTAATCCTGTCCTTGGGGTGTGATCTCCCCAAGAGTTCCAATTAATCACTGAGTATTACCTGTTATGGTTACAGAATGATTGGCTCTTACACAATCAAAGCACTATGGATACTAGACCTCGTTCTAGGTTGTCGCATGCCAAGTTTCGTTCCACGTCGTTTACCAAGGAAACCAATTCCCCGACTGGACACAGCTTGCTACCGAAGGGCCACCGCAAATTAGTCCCTTCACGTGCGAAAGACTCCACTCGTGCTCCTTTGTGCGCTCAACACGTCCGAAGACAAATCACGTCCGGCGACAAGGGTTTTAGGTTAGGGTGTTGCTAAAGATCGCTCACGGGTACAGATTCGCAAATGTAAGCTCAACCCAAACTACGAATTTTTTGCAATATAAAGCTCAAAACAGTTAAGGAATTCGATGGCTTGTGTGTTCGTTTCGTTACCCTTCAACGTGAAGTGTTTATCTTCTTTATATACCCAAGAATAGCTTCTACACTTCACAAGGAAAGTTAAGCACAGAATATGCAAGAGAAAGCTCAATAATTACGTGCATTAACTCAAAGAATCATGCCAAGAATAAATCTATTAAGCTCAACGATCATGCATGATTTCTTACCATATATTACACAGACTTACTTTCCTTCCATGGTAATCTCATCCGTTGTCAGCATATTCCATATATAGTTCCACTCAGCATATTATCAATAGCAAGCTCAATCAACTGATTTCTTTCCAAAATATGATAGCCAATTCGCACAAGGAAAGATTTGATCTAATGAATATAAGGTAAAGACAGATTTTCCATTTATGGTGATCTCATCCGATTTCAGCACATTCCATAAATAGACTCTATTAGAATCTTACCACATATAAGCCTAATCAATTAATAACTTTCCAAAATATAATTCCTAAGTCGCACATGGAATCACATACAGAGAGAGAACATTATAAACACACATTGAGTGCAGGTGACAGTGGCTTTGACATCAACGAAGCTAGAGGATTTTTCCGTGGTTGTCTGATGGGCGGTTGTGGTGGTTTTCCCGTGGTTTGTGGGGCGGTTTTGGCTGTTGGATTGTCTTCCAGAAGTCGCCTGGATTCTTTTATTCCAAGCTTTGAATGGAGTACGACCATTTTGCTTTTCGTTTTTGAGTTTCGCCAAGGATTTAAAAATGCTCTGATACGGTGTTGATATTTTATTACGTAAGAAAGCTTATTTTTTTATAGAATATCTGTTCACTAATTTTGTAGGTACATCCATGCCCATTTCATATACAATGGACGTTAGGTTAATCTAAGGCAAATAGTCGTTATGCTAAGCACAGAAAGTAGCCATTAGAACGATTTCATTATTATAACGATTTAGTTCCCTAATTGGTGTGATCCTATCAGCCTTGATTGCAGCTTCCTTTTATTTCTTGAACTTCCACAAGTGGCAATCCTTTCAAGCGTGCATGTCACAGAGTACAGAGCCACGTCAGCAGGTTCGCGTAAATGGTGCGGATGTGAGTGAAGAGGCTCTGGGTCTAACAAGGGAAAGGGTTTCTGATGGTGCGAAAGGCTCATGGAAGAAAAAAAGAAAAATATGGTGCGAATGGCTGAGTAGTTATTAATTCCCCAAATCCGTCAAATTGCTCACATCTGTGTATCTCAGGGGAGATGGCGCAGGATCTGGCTCGTTAATTGGACTTAATTATGAAAGGAGAGGGATCAAGACGATTTGATTTTCCCTTATCCGATATGAAGTCTTGGAAACATGATCGGCGAAAAGGAGGAGGCGTCTCAGCGCCAAATCCTATGAAGTGGCTGTAGGAGATAGAATAAGCATGCTCCCCGAAGAGATCGTTCAACATATTTTTTCCTTTTTGCCACTCGCGTGCATTGCGAGGACCTGTGTTTTGTCCAAACTCTAGAGATACGTGTGGTACTCATATCCAAAGTTGGATTTTACAACTCCAGCCGGATGTCAATTCCGCCGAATCGATGTGGTTTTGAGGTTGCTACAGAAACGTCCGCATCTATAACCTAAAATACTACGGTCACACGCGTGCTTCTGGTCTTGTGCAATTGATTCGTGTAGCTGTTGTTAAGCTCAATGTTCAAGAACTTGTTCTAAACACCAGTACCATTGGTGCTCTTCCCTTCAATATCCCGCCTTGCATCATAAAAGGTTTGTCTCTTCGCGATCTGATAATATGTTCGTATCGTACCGGATGGAGGCCACCTCCTTTGCATGTCATGAGGAAAGGTTTCAAATCACTTCGTTCTCTAGGGTTTTCGAAAGTAAATTTGCACGATCATGCTTCGCTTCTAGATTTGTTTACGGATCCTTCATTGCCGTCTCCTACAAAGCTCTGTGTAGAGTTTTTGCTTGGGTTGAGACATCTTAGGATTTAGATGTCAGGGTTCATAGATTTATGTCTGGGAGGCTGCTTTATTCAATAACTAGAAGTCTCTGCACAAAAGCTCAATAAATTAAGTGTACGGTGCAATTATATTATTGGAGCAAGCAGAGTGAAAACCGATGCTCCCCTGCGGGAATTCATTTCTTGGTCGCATATTACTATGGATGAGTGTGATATCGTGGTGTGCGATTCATTAAAAGATGCAGCCGTGAACTTTTCCCTTCACCTACTAGATTCACGTGATTCAAAGATGCGAAGTATTTCGAAGTTTCTTACGCTCGTTTCTCGGTGTCATCATCTGGTTCTTAAAGCCGACTATGTTGAGGTAAATAATTAGTATACTCTTACCATATATATGTTGAATTGAAATTGATTTCTCCTAATGCTTACTGAGAATCTTATCCGTAGCTACAATAAATCCAGTTACCATATAGCAGAATTATTCATTGCAGCTAATGTCAAGAAGTGGTCCTTCTGCATCAGAACTTCAGTGTGTGTCTTTGAGAGACTAGAATCACTAGAACTCAGAACCTACAGGCACAAGATCCAGACGCTTGCAAGTTTATTTCAGTTCTCACCAGCCGTTCCCGTATCTCGATCTCGATCACAAGAAGAAAAGCATGGTTCGCCATCGCAGATGCGGACACGAACGATACAGATACGTTGCATTATCGTGGCGCGTTTGCGCGCAATGTTTGTTAAAAAATTGTGAATTATTTAAGTTTGTCTACAATTATGCCAGATAATCTTTGAAAAAGTAAAACAATACATGATAAGACTATATTACATATATTATAAAGGTTTCTAAAACATTTAATTCCATGAAGAGTGACGCCGCGGTACAAAGTCATCAAGATCTTCACTGTATGAACAAAAATTGGGATAAGGTCTAACCCATCATTGAACTGATATGGCTGACGAAATGATATATGTCACGATAGTATGCGAATCCTCGATAGTCGGTTGTACTATTTGTGCTGTTCGTAGATAATCATGTCCAGTATATTCAGCACTGTTTGCAACGGAAGATAAATAATCACTTGATCTTCCATGTCAAAGTATCTTGCCAAATGACCAAGCGGAAAACCATAATTCGTCGACCATACGAACTTCCACTGGTGCTGTAATCAAATTGTCGATGACCTTGGTTGTTATGTCTTGACCCATAATCATGTCTTGATCACATTTCAGTAGTTTCTCTCAAGCAAAGATCTTGTAGTACAAAAAGATATATCAAGAAAATTTCCCACGTGGTTCGATGGGTATGTAAATTTACTTGCACTTTTGCTTTTAGTTTGTTTCTTTATTTTATTTAACCCCTTAACTTCTTACGTATTTTATTTTTATCCTTCAATTGATTTTTTTAATAAATCGGCCGCAACACCGATATCTCGCCCGCGACTCTCTGAATCGGCCGATATATCGCCGAGACACTAATAAGTCTTCTGTGCCAGTAATGAAACCGCGTCATCTTATATCTCTGGCACGGTGAGGGTCAATCCCGCTACGTATCGACCCCGAAGGTAATACCTCGCCTCGACGGCAAACCATGGGTTCTTGAGTGCAAGTGACGGTGGGTTTGACAGTGACGAAGCTAGAGGATCTTTTCGTGGTTGTATGATGGGCTATTGTGGTGGTTTTCTCGTGGTTTGTGGGGGTTTGGGCCATTGGATCGTCTTCCAGAAGTCGCCTGGATTATTTTATTTCAAGCTTTGAACGGAGTACGACCATTTTTCGTTTTTTGAGTTTTCCAAGGATTTAAAAATGCTCTGATACCACATTGATATTTTATTACGTAAGAAAGCTTATTTTTGATAGAATACATGTTCACTATTTTTGTAGGTACAACCATGCCCATTTTATATACAATGGACGTTAGGTTAATCTAAGGCAAGTAGCTGTTATGCTAAACACATAAAGTAGCCACTAGAATCATATTATTGTAACGATTTAGTTCCCTAATTGGTATGATCATATCAGCCTTGATTGCAGGTTCCATTTATTTCTTGAACTTCAACAAGTGGCAATCATTTCAAGCGTGCATGTCACAGAGTCTGGAGCCACGTCAGCGGGTAAATGGTTCTACTTTATGGTGCGGATGTGAATGAAGAGGCTCTGGGTCTAACATAGAAGGGGTATTCTGATGGTGCGAAAGGCTCGTGGAAAAAAAAAGGAAAAAAGATGGTGCGAAAGGCTGCTTTATTCAATAACTAGAAGTCTCTGCACAAAAGCTCAATAAATTAAGTGTACGGTACAATTATATTATTGGAGCAAGCAGAGCGAAAACCGATGCTCCTCTGCGGGAATTCATTTCTTGGTCGCATATTATTATGGATGAGTGCGATATCGTGGTGTACGATTCAGTAAAAGATGCAGCCGTGAACCTTTCCCTTCACCTACTAGATTCACGTGATTCAAAGATGCGAAGTATTTCGAAGTTTCTTACGCTCGTTTCTCGGTGTCATCATCTGGTTCTTAAAGCTGACTTGGTTGAGGTAAATAATTAGTGTCCTCTTACCATATATATTGATACCGTCGAAAAATGTCCCGACGTATCAATGGTGTGCTGGAAGTTATCGGGCTGTTGCCGTTTCGAGCTCGCCGTCTTCGTCTTCGACGAATTCCTGAAATACCACGAAGAAGACGAGCTAAAGGGCGCCATTTCGGCGACGCCCCTCCGACACTCAATTCAGATAATCGTTCATCGACGTTAAAGCGTAAAAAATAAGATAAAGTGATAATAAGAGATAGTATAAAATGATGAGACGTTCGGCAATGAGAAATGCATACATCGTATGCGGTTTTATCATTGTCGCAGTCTTACTTCAGCGAGAGATATAGACTTGTATGAGATGGTAGTTAGTAATACCGTGAGAGAGATAGATCGTCCTTTTGCCTTTTCTCTAGCTTCTTTACATATGTCAATTTATGCACTAAATATAGATCACACGATGGAGAGGGTGGGTCATGTAACCACCCACTTATGTCCCATTATGTGACGCCTCTATGATGGCTTAGTGGCTCTTAATCGGTCAAATTGTTGGCTGTGATGTGGCAATCCACGTAGGCTCTATTACACTAAATGTTCAGACAACCTGTAGTTTCTCGGGCACTTGACGTCATGGGGTATTTGTTCGAGCAATGCGTTATTCGTCGGGTGGCGCTCTTCGGGCTTAGGCCACTTCGGGGGCCTGGGGGTGCCCCCCAAGTCCCAAAGAGAGCCTCGAAGATCTTGAGAAATAGTTCTTCTTTGCCTCTTATAGAGGTGGAGCTGCCTCACGTAGAAGGATAACAATGTGCGCATAATCTCCTATCCCTCACAAGGGGAATGTGTTAGCCTCACGCACAGGGAATTCAATGTGCGCATATCTTGGTTCCCGAGGGGAATAGTGTGACTTTGCCTCTTAAAGAGGTGGAGCTGCCTCTCGCAGAGGGATAACAATGTGTGCAAAATCTCGTCTCCTCTCCCCCACAGGGAGGGGGTTGGGAATGTCCCAGCCTCACGCAGCGGGAGTTCAATGTGCACATATCTTGGTTCCTGAGGGGAAGTTGTCCCGAGGGGACTAGTGTGACTTTGCCTCTTAAAGAGGTGGAGCTGCCTCTCGCAGAGGGATAACAATGTGCGCAAAATCTCCTCTCCCCCACAGGGGGGAATGTCTCAGCCTCACGCAAACGGAATTCAATGTACGCAAAAATGTTAGTTCTCGAGGGGAACAGTGTGATGTGTTTCGCAAAGGGAATTTTTAGGAGAACGATCTTCAGCCTTGGCCAAGGTCTTCGATTTCTTTTCTCAGGCGAAGTCTTCGATCGGAGCTTTCATTTTTGTGAATAGGTGGGTCTTTGGAGTACAGTGCTTGAATCCTCGAGTATCAGACGGTCGAGTTCTCAAGGGCCAGCGTTGAACGTGTTTAAGGGTCCGCAAGGGTTGGATTTTGGTATGAAATCTGCAAATATAACCGTGTCTCGAAAGTAACCTTCAGCTGGGAGTGCGAAGTTGTCCTCGTAACCGGGGGCGTTTGACACGCTCGAATACTAGCAAGTATACTACGTCGTGTAGTATAAAACGGACGTAAATCCGAAGTATCGATCTTCGAGGATAGCTCGATTAATTCTAGAATACGATTCTAACTTATATAAATAATTATATATTTTTTCTTGAATTAAAAACACAAATAAGCGGCTATAAAACGATTATGAATATTAATTAACGACAAACGTGGTTAAAGCACATATTTCGGCACGGATTATTCTACGTCTTCATGCAATCGACTTTATCTAGTCAATACCATTTTAGTCAAGGTAAAAATTACTTACATAAGTGCTACCCGCTCTGGCGTGTATAGCAACCCTATGCGAGAGTAAACCAATCAACTATATCCCTATATGACTAGGGGCGGTTCGGTACGGTATACCGTACCAAAACTGTGATACCGTATACCGTACCGAAATTTTGGTATCCAAAAAAATCAGACCAATACCATACCAAAATTTCGGTATACCTTAAGTTTCGATACGGTATTATACCGAAATTTCGGTATGGTATCGGTATCATACCTTCTATACCATTCATACAGAGGGTTTTTTACCATGCATGTCTCGTGACTCGTTAGTTCGTTGTTTTGGAATTTTTAATCAATTCAAACTCCTTAGGCCCCAATAAGATAGATTATTAATACCAAATTTTTCAAAATAAAAAGATTTTTTAACCTTAAATAATTTACATATTTTAGCTAATCTCATTAGTAAGACAAAAAACTTTACATAACCATAAAATACAACTTTATATACAGATTAATTAGAACGAAGCGGCTATATTTAAAAAATTAGTGAAGATTAACAAAAAGTAATTGCATTGCATCTTCACGCTTTCAAAAATCATGAAAAAAACATTAAAATGGCAAAAATTAAACGTGATTTGAGTTACATAAGTAAAATATGATGGGTCTAACATTGGAAAGTTGTGTATAAGTTAATAATTCATGGGCTAAATAAGTTTATGAAGATCCTTAATTTTTCATTTTATATTTTGAAATAATATAATATATATAGGTGTATATATATAAAATATATTAAAAATTTTAGAATTTTTGTATTCGGTATGATCGGTATACCTAATTTTAAAAACTTTCATACCATTACCGTACCGAAAATTTTCGGTACGGTATCATACCTTACCAAAAATTTCGGTATACCAAAATTTTCGATATTTTCGATACGATTCGATACGATAAGGACGGTATTTCGATATTTCGGTATTTTTCCCCAGCCCTATATATGACTGTAGTTACTCCGCACACATTTGGCTTTACTAATTTCCCCGAGTCTAGGTGCTTTCGACGCCTAAAGTCTCGGAAACCTCACGGATGAAACCGATTCCATCTCTGGTCGGTTTTACGTCGTGGTGTTCAACACTTTAATTCTATCCGGTCTAATCACCTCTCGGTCTCAAACCAATCAACAAAGCAAGCATATGGCGATCAATCATACGCAGGCATTAAGATCAGCGAAGAACACATAACTCGGCTCATACGATTAAATAAAAACACGATAACATTAATACGAGTTCATAATTCGGCCTAATAAGGATAGACACTTAAACACAAGTATTAATTAACGACAACGAAGGTTCAAATAAACACATAATTTAAACACTAAAGGAAAACATAGAAATACACCCTCACAGTACTTCCGTCGAACATGTGGTGGGCGAAATGCTTGGTTCTCTATTTATCACCTAGATGTCGAAGCATACCATTGGCCGACTTTCACTCAGCCCTCACAAAGTGTCGTAGTAGGTTGTCTGCTTCGATGGATGCTCAACAAAAGCAGCTCCAACTCTCGGCCTCCCTCTCCTTGGTATTTTTCGCTTGCTCTAATTAACAGATCGCATGGCTCTTTTCTTTTTCTTCTTCTCCAGTTTTCTCTTCACTCTTGCGCAGATTTTTCTGTTCTAAGTGCGCCTCCCTCAGCCCTCTCTTTGTAAATGTATTTGTAGAAATGAGGAGAAACACGATCGAACAAACCTCCCCAATTTTCTCCAGCTTTTCTCTTCCTTGTTTCGTGCGTGTGCTTGTTAGGAAATAATCCTTGTGATCCCATTTTCCTTAATTAGCTTAGGATTAGTTTAGGATATGATTGTATTTTCCCTTAGGAAGTGATTATCTTTTCCTTATTAGCGTAGGCTAAATTAGTCGCCTGATTGTAGGCATTTATTAGTTTCCATGTAAACTTCTATTTAAGCAATGCAAAGACTACAGAAAACGCTACAGATTTCAGCAGCACCAAAACGAGATCGTGTTCACTTGTGTTTGCGTGAGTTTTCCAACAACTGGTATCAGAGCGAGTTCCATCCAGGGACCATGGGCGATGAGAGCAAGAAAGCTGATGCATCCGGCGTCGTGATCGTGGGCGAAGGGAGCAAGAAAGCCGATGCCTCCGGCACCGTGATCCAGTGAGTGATTCGTGAGGTGGACGGCGGGAATAGCTACCCCGTTCTCACCAAGACCAATTACTCTGACTGGGCGCTCATGATGAAGGTGAAGCTGAAGGCGAGAGGGCTATGGAACGCCATCGAGAAGGGCACTACCGATGAGCAGGAAGACATGATGGCGCTCGATGCTCTGGTGAGTGCAGTTCCACCCGAGATGGTGTCGACGATCGGCTCAAAGGAGACGTCCAAGGAGGCTTGGGACGCGATCGCGACCATGCGGATCGGAGACGATCGTGTGAAGAAGGCAACGGTGCAGCAGTTGCGTCGCAAATTCGACCTCGCCACGTTCAACGGCGGCGAGACCGTTGAGGAGTTCGCGCTACGCCTCAATGGCATGGCGGCGCACCTCACCACGTTGGGGGAGGAGATGGAGGAAAAGGAAATCGTAGCCAAGATGCTACGAAGTCTGCCTCCCCGCTTCAAGCAGATCGCGATTGCGATCAAGACCCTGCTCGATCCATCCACCATGACGGTCGCCGATCTCACCGGGCGATTGCAAGAGGTGGAGGAGGAGTTGAATGGACCACCGGCGTAACTACAGCACGAGGGCAAACTGTATCTCACTGAGGAGCAGTGGGACGCGCAACGAAAGAAGCGAGATGCGGA
This sequence comes from Craterostigma plantagineum, assembly GCA_027422505.1. Taxonomy (NCBI): domain Eukaryota; kingdom Viridiplantae; phylum Streptophyta; class Magnoliopsida; order Lamiales; family Linderniaceae; genus Craterostigma; species Craterostigma plantagineum. The sequence continues at coordinate 6,639,660 of JAPQWV010000019.1, read as the reverse complement.
GAACCACTCACGCGGTCGTGGCGCGAACAGGGGATGCGGCCAACGCGGGCGCGGTCGTGGGCGAGCTGGTGAGTCGTCGAGTGGGCTGGCTACTTCGAACAAGCGCGCAGGCGATGAGTGCCGAAATTGTGGAAAGCTGGGCCACTGGGCCCGGGAGTGCTGGTCGAAGCCCAAGAAGGCGCAGGCCCATGCAGTCCACGAAGAGGAAGAGGCCTCACTTTGTCTTGCAAAGTGCTCCCCCATTCTCTCCCCACCGACGCCGCAATCGACGGCGACTTCGTCGACGTCGTCCGTGGCCCAGATCGAGATCCGCGAAGAGAAGGTGTTCGCGCAGCTCGGGGAAGAAGAAGAGGAACGGGAGGCGGAGACGTGGATCCTGGACTCGGGGGCAACCAATCACATGTTCGGGTCTAGGACCGCCTTCTCGAAGCTCGACGTGGAGGTACGAGGCACCGTGCGTTTCGGAAATGATTCGGTGGCACGCATTGAAGGGCGGTGCACCGTCATCTTTGTGTGCAAGAACGGGGAGCTCCGTTCATTCGACGGCGTCTACTTCATTCCACGGTTGACGACGAACGTGAGTCTTGGCCAGCTCGACGAGGTCGGCTACAAGATCCAGATCGAAGATGGCGTGATGCGGATTCGGGAGCTCGGCGGTCAACTGCTGGCAAGGGTGACGCGCGAGGCGAACCGTCTATACCTTCTTTGGATCAAGATAGCACCGCCGATGTGCCTAGCGGTGCGCGAGCGCGGCGACGAGGTGGCATGGCGCTTGCATGATCGCTTCGGCCATGTCAACATGGCGGCGCTCCGGAAGCTAGCTCGGGAGGAGCTAGTGCGCGACGTCGACGAACACTTGGACGCCGACCACGACGACGACGCTCCTCTTCGATTTCGAAAAATCGAAAACATCATCGGGCCGGCTTCGCCGCGTGGCTTCGCGCCACGGGCACTGGTGACGGAGGAGCTCCACGCCATGAGCTCCGACGAACCTGCGTCGTTCGCCGAGGCGGAACGCAGCCCCAGCTGGAGGAAGGCGATGATGGAGGAGATGGACTCGATTGAGGACAACCCGACGTGGTCTCTCGCCGACCTCCCGTCGGGCCGTCGAGCGATCGGCTTGAAGTGGGTCTTCAAGGTGAAGAGGACGAGCACGGGGCGGTGTCCAAGCATAAGGCACGCCTCGTGGTGAAGGTTTACGCACAGCAACAGGGCATCGACTACGATGAAGTGTTCGCGCCGGTGGCGCGGCTAGACTCGGTGCGCCTGATCATCGCCCTCGCGGCGCACGAAGGATGGGAGGTGCACCAGATGGACGTCAAGTCGGCGTTCTTGAACGGAGACCTGGAGGAGGAGGTCTACGTTGAGCAGCCGCCGGGGTTTGTCATCACCGGCAAGGAGCACAAGGTGCTCAAGCTCCGAAAGGCGCTGTACGGGCTGCATCAAGCGCCGCGCGCGTGGAACGCAAAGCTGGACACCACGCTGTTGTCGTTTGGCTTCAGGAAGAGCCCGTCCAAACATGCCATCTACATCAGACAGAATGACGGCAAGCAGTTGGTGATCGGGGTCTATGTCGATGACCTCGTGATCACCGGCTCAAACGGCGGTGACATTAAGTCATTCAAGGATGAGATGGCGGCCGCATTCAAGATGAGTGACCTCGGCCTGCTTCACTACTACCTCGGCATTGAAGTGAAGCAGGGCGCGAGGGGGATCTCGCTAAGTCAGGGAGCCTACGCCGGCAAGATCCTGGAGAAGAGCGGCATGGCAGGGTGTAACCCATGTCATGTGCCCATGGAACCGAGCCTGAAGTTGAGCAAGCTCAGCACAGCCGCCGGTCGATGCGATGGCGTACAGGAGCGTCGTCTGGAGCTTGAGGTACTTGGTCAACACTCGCCCCGATCTAGCGTTTGCGGTTGGCTATGTGAGTCGGTTGCTGGAGGATCCACGCGAGGATCACCTCGCAACTGTGAAGCGCATCCTGCGCTATGTGGCTGGGACCCAAGATTGGGGACTCTGGTTCGGCAGGAGGGAGAAGGAGGAGCCTTATCTGACAGGCTTTAGCGACAGTGATTACGCCGGGGATGTTGATACAAGTAAAAGCACAACTGGTGTGATTTTCTTCCTCAGCGGCAGCCTGATCACCTTGCAATCCATGAAGCAGAAGGTGGTGGCTCAGTCCAGCTGTGATGCAGAATATATAGCAGCTGCTAACGCTGCTTGTCAAGCATTGTGGCTCGCTCGTGTGTTGTCTGAGGTGCAGGGAACAACAGTAAGAGCGCCAATGTTGAGGGTGGACAATAAGTCTGCCATTGCTTTGATCAAGAATCCTGTACTCCACGGACAGAGTAAGCACATTCGACTGAAATATCACTTCGTCCGGGAGGCTGCAGAAGAAGGCTTGATTGGTGTAGAGTTTATCAGAAGCGAGGATCAACTGGCCGACATTCTGACGAAGCCGCTTGGAAGGATCAAGTTTCTTGAACTACGGGATAAGATCGGCCTAATCGACACCAACGGTGGACACAAGGCTTAGGAGGAGATTGTTAGGAAATAATCCTTGTGATCCCATTTTCCTTAATTAGCTTAGGATATGATTGTATTTTCCCTTAGGAAGTAATTATCTTTTCCTTATTAGCGGTAGGCTAAATTAGTCACCTGATTGTAGGCATTTATTAGTTTCCTTGTAAACTTCTATTTAAGCAATGCAAAGACTACAGAAAACGCTGCAGATTTCAGCAGCACCAAAACGAGATCGTGTTCACTTGTGTTCGCGTGAGTTTTTCCAACAGTGCTCTCATTTTCTTCAACAATGATGTTCGATCGTGTATTACCTCTACCTGTACCTATATATCTATAGGTGTGTTGGGCATCTTAATGGGCGGAATGGACTTATTTTATTGTTTTCTTTTCTTTCATCATAGGCTCACATAGTTTGGGCTGATTCTTGGCCCAAGTTCGTTTTCGATTTTTGGCCCTTTTTGCTCTGTTACCTGTCAAATATGAAAAGTAACATTCGATAGGATATGTGTGGACATTTAGACATATACTATGGAATTACGCAATTTTTCGGGTCTAAAATGTTCGTAAAATCCTAACTTATCAACGTTGCGTTGGTTGCGCTGTCAACTGGCGTGAATAGGCAAGTCTTTAGCGTACTTGAATTTCCGAGTACGGAGGTCGGGTTTTCAAGGACCCACTTTGAACGGGTTTAAGGGCTCGAGCAGGTTAGGTCTTTGAATGTGCAAGACCTGTTATGATAACTAGGACAACAATGCATATACATGCGGAACTCTCACAGAGATAAGTAATTGCCGCACAATCTAATATACCATCCCGCAATCTAAATATTCTAGCATATTTCATCCGTCCCACGAACATGTAATGATCAACAATGATAACGAGAACTTCATGATAAAATAACCTCGAGTCATCAAAAAACTTACAACCGAGTCGCAAAGGCAACCTTTAGTCTGGGAGATATCTTTGAAGAACGGAGATGGAGCTTGATGGTCATCCTTATAACCGGGTCATTGCGGGGGTTGCGCGTTCCCTCGAGAAGTGTCTGGGTTGTACGAATCTTGTGCGATTTTTATTTTTTATTTTTGCAAGTACGAATCACCCTTGCTTCGCCTTTGAATTGTCTGGGTCGGAGAAAAATGTTAGAATATAAAAAATACATAGTAGGTACTTTCATTTGGGCGCGAAATACGCCGATTCGTCTAGATTATGCCATGAAGGTTTGACGTTGAAATCTCAGTTGTTTGCAATTTCCCCAGCTGCGATGGTCATCTTTGTATATACGAGACGTTCTAAGGAGTTAGTTGTGGTTTATCGACCACCCGAGCAACAGGCTGATGCCAAGGGCTGCGAGCGTAGCCACGTCATTCTTCAGATCCGAGCTGATTTCATCTTCACGAGAGTTATTCTTGAAGGCGACCGGTGCCGAGCCCTGATATGGGGCTGCTAGCAATCTCTCATAATTGCAGCTCCTATTTTAATTGTTTTTTGTTTTTCGCGTACAGTGAATCGTCAATTTCCCCAGAAATTATCTCCCATTTTCCGCGGAGCTAGTGTATGTATTTGTCTTGATGAGGCCGTATATTAGAATCCTTCGGCATCGGCGCGCCTTTGGTCGTCCCTGGTGATCCGTACATCAGCTTTCTAGCCCCGCGAGGATTTCTGTGTACAGAGGACATTCTGATTGGGTAATGGTTGTCCCAGATGAAGGAGCAGCTACGAGCTGAGATCGAGGGCCGCAAGTGGCGTATCACTCTGCTGATTTGAGCTGAATTCTGCTTTAAGGGGTCTCGAAGGCGATGATGGTCAAACTACGGTGATGCGTGTTGTCTGAGCAGGCCTTAATGTTGGGTTGCCCGCTCACCGCTCGTGGTGGTTTCGTCTCGATCAGTTTGCGAGTTTCGTTTGTTTTCCCTTTTTTCGTTTGAGTTTTGCTTGCTTCTTCTCAGCATCGTCGATTTCTTCGGAATGACCTGAGAAGGAAGGTCACGTATTCAAAATATCATGAGAAAATAAGATGCCTCTAATTTCGCAGAGAACGAGTCGAGGTGCTTGATTTTTCCGACGTCTCATGTTAAGTTCTTTCGCATCGGCGGGCTTTGACCTTCGAGGGAGGTTGCTGTGATAATTCTCGACCACATGGGATACCTCCATGAGCGAGGGCTTTTTAAAGGGTCAGATGGCGTCCTCGGGTCCATTAGCTAAGCTGTACGATGACGAAATATGACAGCGAACACAACAGCACACAACCGATTTCTTCGGGAATTTTCCGGCTGATTCACGCTGCCCCAAATATTTAGCTAGCCGCGAGTTTTCATGAAATAGACTAGGTCTGCCAATAATATTCCCGAGGGCTCACAAGCGTATGGGAATTCCTGCACTTAAATAGCTCAAAGGAAGCAGCGAAGGTGATATTAAGTCCGTACATGTCGACGTAGATATTATTTCATTGAGCAGCCAAGGTTAAATTTCAGAACATATATTAGAGCTCAAGAAAAAATCAGTAGATGCAAAGAATATTAACAAATCAATGCAATTTCTGTAATTCCAGCAAAAAATGACGAAAGAGGCCTAATAAAATAATTTCCAGCCAACCCTAATTATTAATTTCAGCCCTCAAGTCAATATCTCGAAAGTATGCAAAGGCAGATAAGATTTAACAAGCCATAATAATTTGTACTCTAGAAACTCACCAGCTAAAAAATAATTCTGTATGCCCAGTCAAATGATTTCCAGAGGCCCAGATAAATTCTAAACCAGCAATCTTAAAAAAAATTCCTAAATAGGCCCATGTAATTTATTCCAGCATCCCACAGTATTTAGCCCGAGAAATGATTTTCCAATAGCCCAGGAAGTTTCAAAACAGCTGGTCCATACTAGGGTTGCAAACGAATCGGATCGAGTCGAATACCGTCATATTCTATTTGTATTCTTTTATTTTCCGAATATTCATATTCATATTCTTTTATTATTCGAATACTAAAATTCATTCATATTCTATTTGATCATGTATTCGAATATATTTGCGAATATTCGAACATTCGGATACAAATAATTTTTTTTCAGAAAACCTGTTTTAAGAAAAACAAATAACGCAAAAGAAATACGTAGTAGATGAAAAATGCGGTTACGACATAAAAAAGAAAAACATAGCAAAACATATCATTAGGTTATCCAATACATCATACGAAAGCACAAAAATATTTTTTGCTTTACGTGAGTCTGGCACTCGAAGCCTGAGGAGAGCCGACTTCTGGTGGCCGTGAGAGAGATGCGACTGGTGGAGGCCATAGGTGGCTGTGCACGGGAGAGCAGAACTATGGTGGCGCTCAAATTATTGCAGGAAGTAATTCAATCGTCTAGGGCTTTTGCTTTAATTTTAATTGTTTATTAGTTTAACAAAATTTTCAATTAACTCATGTGAGCTTTTTTGGGTCATTTATATATATATATGTATATAATATATATTATTTTAAGTATTTCATTCATATTAATATGTTAGTTTAACTACAAGTATTTATAATATATATTATTTAATATTTATTACATTATTCGAATCGAATATTCTAATAAAATTCGAATCGAATATTGCCATATTGTATTCTTATTCGAAAATTATTCGAATCGAAAAAATATTCTTATTCGGGTTTGTTATTCTAATATTTCGAATTCGAATCTTAAATTTCGAATCGAATTTCGAATCGAACAAAAAGATTCGATTCATTTGCAACCCTAGTCCATACTATATATTCCAGCGGCCTAAATTTAATCCCTAGGAAGATTACTCTAACAGCTCCAAGTTTCATAATTTGCATAATGACCCCCATCATTCAGATTTCGTGATATCCACTCCCAAATAAAATAAAGCATTCACCCATAAGATTCAGTAATTACGGATCAACCCCGACACATACATAAGGAAAACTTACAATCGAGTCCCCTCTTTGAACCGCGATGGAGACATCATCGGAGAATTTCTACCCTTAATAGCAGTCGTGCAATGGTTTTCTAGCCACATCAAAGACTTCCGTTGCTGAGGGTATTTTTACGAGTCCGTAGATGTGCGGCTCTAGACTAACGATGAGCCGACGCTTGAGTACGAGTGTGGTTAACTCAAGCCTGCGACATCGTCGCTTGGGTTGATTTTTGTTTCCTTGCGTGGTGGCTGGTTTGCTCTCGGTCCTCGTGTTCTCGGTGGTTAATGATGATTGAAAGATGTCTGACCGGACTAGTCTCGTGGGTTTGCTCAGTCGCCAAGAATGATTGCTGTTAGGCCGAGATGTGCGGCTGCCACGGTGGTCGCTCTGCTTTGTAATGGGACCTTTTTGCGTCGTAATGGCTTAGTGGCTCTTAAATCGGTCAAATTGTTGGTTGTGATGTGGCAATCCACGTAGGCTCTATTACACTAAATGTCCACACAAGCTGTAGTTTCTCGGGCACTTGACGTCATCGGGTATCTGTTCGAGCGAGGCCTTATTCCTCGTGCAGCTTCGGGCATAGGCCACCTCGAGGGGCAATTTCCGCGGGGAATTGCCTCGGGAGGGTGTTTTTCACGGGAGGTATCTCCCGCCCCGTTTTTATTGACTCGAATATTTGACCGGTTAAATCCGGGGATAACAACTATGTTGAATTGAAAGTGCTTTCTCCTAATGCTTACTAAGAATCTTATCCGTAGCTATAATAATATTTAAATTCCAGTTGCCTAATAGCAAAATGATTGATTGGAGATAATGTCAAGAAGTGGTCCTTCTGCATCAGGACTTCGGTGGTGTGTCTTTGAGAGACTACACTAGAAATCAGAACCTACAGGCACAAGATCCAGACGCTTGCAAGTTTATTTCAATGTTCGCCAGTCGTTCCCGTATCTTGATCTGGATCACAACAAGAAAAGCATGGTTCGTCGTAGCGGATGCGGACGTCGATGCGGACACGAACGATATGACTACGTTGCATTATCGCGGCGCGGTCATGGGGGTATGCAATTTTTGTTAAAATTGTAAATTAGTTAAGTTTGTCTACAGTTATGCCATATAATATTTTAAAAAGTAAAAATACATGATAAGACTACTTCACATATATTATAAGGTTTCTACAAATATTTAATTCAATGGAGACTGATGTGGCCGTACAAAATCATCAAGATCTTCACTGTATGGAAATCGGGATAAAGTCTTAATAACCCATCATTGGGATATGGCTGACGAAATGATATATGTCACGATAATAGTATAGGAATCCTCGATACTAGGTGTACTATTTGTGCTGTTCGTAGATCTGTAATCATGTCCAGTATATTCCGCACTGTTTGCAACGGAAGATAAGTAATCACTTGATCTTCCACTGTCAAAGTATCTTGCCGAATGACCAAGTAAAAAACCATAATCAATGTGACTTCGTCGACCATACTAACTTCCACTGGTGTTGTAGTCAAATTGGTGATGACCTTGATTGCTATATGTGTTGATCTATAAGCGGCTTCCATATCTTGACCGCATTTCAGTAGTTTCTCTCAAGCGAAGATCTTGTAGTAAAAAAAAGATATATGAAGAAAATTTCTCACTTGGTTCGTTTGGTACGTAAATTTACTTGCATTTTTGCTTTTAGTTTTTCATTATATTTTTACCCCTTAACTTTTTATGTATTTTAAAGGAATCAAACTTCTTATGTTTTATCGAGTAAAAAGCATTCACTGCCATTGAACATGTAATTCATATTCATATGAAACTTTCAGCATATAGGTTGCAAACGAATCAAACTTTTTTCGATCGATTCGCGATTCGAATCGAAATTTTAAGATCTGAATTCAAATATTTAGGATACGAATCCGAATAAGAATATTTCTTTGATTCGAGAAATATCTGAATATGTATATTAAATCACAATATTCAATTCGAATATTAATCGATCGATTCGAATAAATATATTTATAAATTTTAATATATTATAAATACTTGTAATTTAATAGGCCCAATAAGAATGTTTGAATATTAGAGTCCAACGATATTATAGCCCAAACTTAGAGCGATCAATTATATGCTTGACAATTTTTATTATAATATTTGCTTTCTATTACAGGATTTGTAAAAAAAAATACATTCGAATCCGAATATTCGAATATTTTCGAATATATTTGAATATCACATTCGAATCAAATTCGAATCGGGATAAAGGTTCGAATACTAATTGAATACGAATAAGAATATTCGACAGAGTAACCGAATACAAATAGAATATCACAGTATTCGATTCGATTCGTTTGCAACCCTATTTGAAAGGTCAAAAGAAAATTGTATAGCCGAAATATAAATTCGTCATGGCATGTTATACAATGTACACATAGTATACATGTGGATCGTGTCGAAGATATCTATATCTTTACAAAGATTATTGTATATGCAAAACACAACCCTATCTTGTCTCCATTCTAACATCAGCTTGTCAAGTTTCAAACGATCACTAGTCACGGCATAATTAAAATTCCATTTTTTTCAATGATAATATTTTATCATTATGATGTCCGAGAAGCGATTGCCCGTTTATGATTTCCATAAAGTTTCTTCTCAAAAAATCCCATCGCAGCCCACCATGTCCTACCTATACGAACAAGGAAATAATTACAGTTATGCATCTCCGATAGTTATCTGAACTAAAGATTATATCGTCTAGTTCGCAAATACGTGTCCTTACAACCTCTGTACGTTGGTTCGGCCTAAAGTTATATATATTATGAATTCGATTTGATTCATTGCACACAATCTAATCCAATCTAATATAGCCTTTATTGAGATTAACAAGTCGATGTAGTTATACATCGTATCCATCTACTTTGCTAGAATTAATCTCCACGCAATGGACCACAAAAGATGCCAAATCGTCCAAATCTATTAGTTCAACGTTTATGTTTGTATATCAGTATATAAATATACATTTATTATAATGATATTATGTTTGAGTGAACCAATTGATGTTTGTGGGTGTTGTCTGACAGATAGCTTACAAATCTCCAAAGTAGGGGATTACGGCGTCACTTTTAAACCTCTTACTATATTAGATCCTAAATTTTGAAGTACTAGACATTAATTACTAAACATCACTTTGAAGAGGTTTAACCTAGTGATTTTCCTATAACTATTATATATATTCTGGTTTCCTGTACTAGGCCAATATATTTGCATGACCCGTACAAACTGGCAATATGAATATCACCTAGGATATCATAATGATTATGCCTGCAATAGAATTTTTGGTAATATAGACAATTATTTTAAGAAGACCCTATTCTTTTAGGGCAAATAAAAGACCAATAGAGTGATTAATTGTGTTATTTTGTTGGGCGTTTGTGCCATTGTTCCTTATTCCATATCGGTTAGGAAAAAAAAAAGAGAACATGTGAATTCTCACTCTACTAAAGAAAAGTTTAGATATAATGGTGGAAAAGTTAACTTTCATCGAGTTTCAGCAACAACGTATTACTATTATTTTCTCTAAATTTTTATCTAATTTTGTGTATTTATTATGTAGGCACATGGATAAATATGTAATGTGATTTTATTGGGAGAACAACATTTTTAGTCCCCAATGTTTGGGGCATGGGCGTTTTCGGTCCCCCATGTTTTCAGGTGCCACTTTTAGTCCCCAATCTTACCGATTTTGGGCCGTTTTGATCCTCCGATTAACGTAATCACTAATTTAGATGGAACTTGACACATGGGAGCACATGATCTCCTATAACTTGAGTTGACACCTCATGACTCATCTTCCTCTTAAACTAAAACGCACGTGAGTATCAGTACGTATCACATTTTCAAGGCTGTCGATCATTTCATAAATGTGATGTATAATGATGTTCATGTACGTTTAAATTGTAGAAGAATAAGATGTATTATGAGATTTTACGTCGAATAAAAGGAGATCATGGGTTCTCACATGTCAAATTTCGTCTAAATTAACGATTAAATTAATTGAGGGACCAAAACCCAAATCGGTAACATTGGGGACTAAAAGTGGCACATCGAAACATGGGGACCAGAAACGCCCATGCCTCAAAAATTGGTAACTATCGTTCGCCCTGATTTTATTATATGTGTGTGTGTAAGTTAGATCAGTAGCTGTGAGGTTGTATGTGGTCCTTGACTAGCTCTGTCCAAAAGCACAATACTACAATAGCATTAAAAGAAACTAATGATAGAGCCCAGATTAAATAAAATGAAAGAAAAATTAATGTCCATATTCGATATATTACAATATTATTGTATGTGGCTATAATAGTTTACATACCGAAACCAAACTATGATTTGTGGATGTTGAGGTGACGCACCTGTGAGGTTCTTAGTATACTTGTTATTTGGTCGAACTATATAACGTTAATGAAGTTTACTTACAGGTATTATGTCATAGATATTAAATATGAGAGTTTTTTACTTGTTTAACAGAGTTTTTCTTTGTAGCTCTATCACATTATTAGCATTGTTAGATTCTTTAAGATAATTTAATTTAGGGGAAATTATATTTTTGGGTCACTAAGTGTTTTCGCTTTTGGGTCACTATGTTCCATAATTGCAAAAATAGGTCACTAACTTTGTATGTCAAAACAAATTTAAGTCACCCTATCAATTTCAGGTCACTAAGTATTTTCAATTTTAGATCACTAAGTATGTCACTATGTTAAACAAAGTGACCCAATAATGAAAACATGTTACTTAGTGACTTAAAATTGAAAATATGTATACTTAGTGACCCAAAGTTGATAGCGTGACCTAAATTTGTTTTGACATACAAATTAGTAACCTACTTTTTCAATTATGGAACATAGTGACCCAAAAGCGAAAATATGTGTAGTTAGTGACCTAAAATTATAATTTGGCCTTTAATTTAATAGTTAACATATATAAACATTGCAAACCTCGATGTTTTCTAGGTATTACCGTAGAACATCTGTGCATAATATATTTGTATAATGAGACCTAAATGTCCAAGTAAACAAAATGGGTCTACTCGTACGGACAGCGAATGAGTCAACGGCAATAATATATTAACAACTGCCAAACTAAACTATTACAGCATTTCACTTCACACTAATCAAACAAGATCGAGATACAAAATTAAATGAAACGAAATTATAATTAAATGATAACCCTTCAAATTAACCACTCGAACCCGACAACTAAGCAAACTAAAATTATTACTCCTATTACATTAAACAATAAAGTCCATTATACCTTAAAATAATACGGAGCATTTCATCATCATCATCATCTTATAATGGTCCCCAAGTTGCGAAAATTAACAACACAATTAGAGCTCGAGCTACGCCAAACAGCTGGCTTCATAAATTATACATATATATATATATATATATATATATATATATATATATACACTCACCACACCCCTGAAGTCAAGAAAAATATTATAACATACGTAAATAAATACATAGAATACATACTCGTTATTACATTGTATGTATGTGACAGGGACGAGCTCACATGTAACCTAACCAGATAATTATGGCCCCCCCACTTTCTCTCTATACGTATAATAATCTCTCTCTACACATATATATAATTAGAGGAAGATCAAGATAGAGGAAACAAAAAAATTGGTGCGATATAATTTTAGTGGAGAATACATTGGCCGAACTTCTTCAAGAAACAGCCCACATACTCTCACATTTTAATAACTCTCTCTCTCTCCCTCTCTCTTCCTCTCTCTCACTTGTTCGCCTTTATCTTCAACTTGATCGAGAAAGGTCAAAAAGATATTATAGAGAAGAGAGAGCCCTTTTCTTTTTCGTTTAGTTCTGTGATGAGCTCTCTCCTTCGTCCATGGAGATAATGACGATATTCTCTCATATGAGGGCCGCCCTTGTGAATGATATGATCATATGAATAGCTGATAATTCGGCCAAGCCACAGTACACTTACCGAACCTCATATTCTATTTCTGTGATAATTATTATTATTATTATTATTTCCTCTCAATTTTCCCTTCTTTGCCTTCCTCTCGCAATATTAATGAGAAGAAAAAGTCCCTTTCTTCCTTCGCTAGCCCTAACGCCTAATATAAATCGCTCCTCCTTTCTTCCTCCCATCGCTTGCTGAAGGAAATCCCAGAGAGGTTATTACAGCATACGAAGGTTTGAAGTTAGTTTTTGTTGCTCGAAATCTAACACACCCTTTTCAGTCAATCTTTGCACCGGTCAGAATATCAGATCTGTCGGAAATTTCAAGTCAAGATTTCTTCGCCCATGGATTCCTTCCACTGCCGAAGCTCCACCACCGCGCCGCCGCCGTCAGACGACGCCGGAGAAGACATCCAAGACGGCGGCCCCTCAGCGATGCCTTTGTTCGCAGACAACAAACCCACTTCGAACAACACAGCGCCGCCGATCGAACGCATAGAGAAAGAACACATGTTCGACAAAGTCGTCACTCCCAGCGACGTGGGGAAGCTCAACCGCCTCGTCATCCCCAAGCAGCACGCGGAGAAGTACTTCCCCTTAGACTCCTCTGCGAACGAAAAGGGTCTCTTCCTAAACTTCGAGGACAGAAACGGAAAGCCATGGAGGTTTCGTTACTCTTATTGGAACAGCAGCCAAAGCTATGTAATGACCAAAGGGTGGAGCCGTTTCGTCAAGGAGAAGAAGCTCGACGCAGGCGACATAGTTTCCTTCCAAAGAGGGTTGGGAGAAATGGGAAGAGATCGACTCTTCATAGATTGGAGGCGTAGGCCCGACGCGCCTGATAATTATCATCACTACCATCAGTTATTACGTCATCCTTCTTCTTCTCTTCCTCCATTACATCACCATCATCAGTTTTCTTCTTACAATCATCATAGGTCTGTAATCCCTTGGACAACAAGTACTACTTCCATGGGTTATCAACCTCAGCTTATGAGCCCTTATAGTAATATCGTCAATGGAAACCCTTGCCCGCCGGGTTCAGTTATGTACTTGAGATCTATGGCTGGAAATGGATACGGGTCGGATTATGGGGCTCCAATGTACCCGGGAATAGTCCAACAGATGCAAAGAGGAAACTGTAGTGGTGATCAGCAGCAGCAGCAGCAGTTAGTGTTCGATTCTATCCCAGTTGTGCAAGGAAAAGCAGCAGCTGCGAAGAGGCTTAGATTGTTTGGTGTGAATATTGAAGAACCTAATGACGAAGCGACTAATTGGAGAGCAGCTAATCAATCTACGGCTCATACTGTGATGCATAGTTACGGAGGGTTTGATGGCTCTTCTTTGTCTCTTTTTGGGCAGACATCTCTGAGTTTGAGGCCTTACAATGGTGATGACGGTGATGATGATGATGATGATGATGATGATGATGATGATGATGATGATGATGATGATGATGATGAAGAGGATGATAAAGGGAAAGGAGTTGCTATGTCTTTGGACTTGGAAATCTGACTTTTATCATGTAAGAGAATATTTTTCGAAGAGTCTGCACCACGCAGGTTCTATTAATCAAGGTAATATATACCACGATGGAACGGATCGATTATATATACTCCTGAGTATATATATTTACATGTTTATCTAAGTTCTTGCTCAAAGCTTGCTATTAATTCATTTCAAGAACTCAATCACCAAATTACATAGATTATTATGCATACATCAATTTATAGGATCTTATTATCGACCCGTTATTTCATGCTTCATCATGCTAGACTTTGATCTTTCGAAATGCTGAGCCTTTTTTTGTTGTTGTGTTGAGCAGGAATTAATATATCTAAATATAATATATATATATATAGCAAATTATCTTTGTTCCCATCACTGCTTATGACTATTTAAAAAATTTAATTTAGGTTTGTTGTTGATCTTTCTATTCTGCTACTTATTAGGAGCAAGGAGATATACTACATACACCTATATATCTTTATTTCCTTGGTTTATAGCTTATTGACGATATACTGCACTGTTCGTTTTTTTTTTTCTTTTGTGAATATGGTCGATCAATTTATATTTTTTGTTTCATTATCCATCGATGGATTGTGCATTGAGTAATGTCAAATATTATTTTTCAGGGCAAGGCAAGAATAAGGATGACTTTTCTTTACCTGCGCAGAGATAATATGAAGTCATCGCCGAAGACATATGGAAATACATTTGAATATATTAATTAATTAATCAAGTTTCTATAATATGAACAACTATTTGGTCGTCCCGTCATGTGTTATTTGAAATGAATTGTATCTGGTCCCTATATCAGAAAATGTATCTATCTTGCCCACGAATTTAGGGCAATTAATATGTTAATGGTGTTTATATGTGATACGCGTAATTTAAGCAAATTTTCTTGATTATTTTTTGAAGAAAAGATATTAGATTGTGGTCCTATCTTCATATTTTCTTATTTAAAAAGAAACGAAATAAAGTTAGTATTTCTAGATATGTAGCTCGTGTCTGGACATTGATCGTGGAGTGCTGAATCATTTAGGTTTTTCACACAATAATATCTTAAATGAAATCATATACTGTTTGGTTTCATTTTGATGATTTTTTCAGGGTCAGAGATTTCATATGGAGATTCATTAGCATATACTTCAATAATGAATTAATTTAGCATAGTTCGATACGAATAGAATAGTGTCGATTTTATAAGTTATAACTCCCTACTTATGCTGAGCAGTGAGCATGTTTGATAAAGTGGTGAATCTATAGAAAAATATCCAATTGGATAAATTTTTATACGTACGTACCACATGTCAGAAAATTTTACAGGTAGGTACCCGATTTAATTTTTACCAGTTTCTTAGTTATGTCGTACCTTCCTGTGTGTATATTGCGTACCATAACACGTTGATATATGGTACCTAAATATAGCATACGTCGTACCTACGGCACACCTGTGTGTTACATAGGGCGTACCTAAATATAGCATACGCCGTACCATTTCTGTTATATAGGGTACCCAAAGTGTTGATATAGGGTACCCAAATGTGTTGGATGGTGTACTTTCGGAGATCGGGTACCTATGTGCAAAAAATTTATTCTGTTAGGTATCTATCTACATATAAAAAAAATCCTGACTGGGTACTAAATTATAAGCTTTTATCAAAATAGGTACTTATATGTAATGAGCCCTAAAAAAGTTGGAAGAAAAAGGAAAAAGACCCACAAGGAGATATTCTCAGTCTTTTTATTTAATTATTTTCTAATATATATAGTGTTTATTTATTATACATCTTTTCACTGACTGTTAGATGGGTCCCCATTTATTTCCACACATAGAGTCTAAACCCTAGTCTTACTAGGTTTCTCTTTGCTCATGACTTAATAATTAAATGCCAGCCAGCCAACAAAGGTAAAAATGTAAACTTTATATTCAGAATAAAATATTATATTAACTATATATGGTGTGAATAAATAGAACGGAATGGGGCCTCTGTCTGATCTCTGAAACGTACCGAAATAATTAAAAAAAAAAAGGAACAAATGAGATCACCAGACAAACCTAACGGAAATCATTCATAGCGAAGAGGAAAAAAGAAAATAAAAAAAATCTATTACATCAAGTTTGCAAAACTGTCTTCTGATTTATCTGATACCTTTCACAGTCCGAAAATTACTTCACATTTTGGTCAATCAGATTATCCGAATATGAAAACCTGCGTGTATAACGCTTTTTTCTTGTTTCACCCCCGTTGTTCGTTTATATTTACAATATGTATACTATATATTTAGTAAATTGGGAAATAAAAAAGTTAAGACATGGTGCACTTAGCTTACCTTTTAGATCAAATAGTCATTAATTATAAATCCTCACTGCCACTAGTTAAAAAAAATTGTCAGTACAACACCTAAGGAATCAAAGTTGAAAATAAATCATATCAAATTAAAAATGGGATTCTCTCTTCCGAGTAATGAGATTTCTTTTTTCCAACTATATATCCGTGTTATACATATCACGAGGGTTTGAAGGCAAATGTAGTTTCGGTAAGATCGTGCTATACGTCTTTTAAAATACTAGAAAAAACATAGCTTTTCTGAGAACGATTTCTTCACGGTTATCATAGAGAAATAAATTATTTATATTTCATAATATTAGAGAGGGGAGCATCTCCAAGCATGGACCACGGTTTGGACATATATGAGCATGCCTCTGCATACAGATTGTTTTTATTGTTTAATCCTTTCTGTAGCTGAATAATTAATTCATACGATTAAAGCCCATGAATCAGAAAAATGTTATATATATATATATATATATATATATATAAAGAAGATCTGAAGACCAAACTTAGTTAAATCATGACCTAAAAAGGGCAATGGAATCTAGGGTTACATGTTTGTTTAAACCCCTATGTAATAAACATAATACAAAGAAACCCTGCGAAAAAGTGAGTCTCAGAGAACGTTCTTGCAGTAGACATTATTGCATATGCTATGTGTGGTAGACTATATTAGGCTCTTCAGTGTGTAATAATTTTATGTAAAATTAAAGAACGGTCACAAGATGGGCTAATCATTCTTATAGGCTTTAGATATTTATATATAGGCCATAAACCTTAGCAGACAAAATCCAGTTAAATTCTGGTAAACTTGTCCATATTTAGTACTATGTACACTTCTCTATAATCACGAGATTCGAGTAAAACGCATACCTCAAGATCCGCAGCTTACATTAAATTGGATTAATATAAATTAATGATTAAGTGTTTAATATCTTTCATCTTCTGTATTTGGCAAGCTTGTCAGTTATTTAAACTTGAGTCATTTCCATAACGTAACTACACTACACACTATGCAAAGAGACTAGAATTTTAAAGGGACATGATGACGAGGTAAAAACGTTGTGATAATTGGTTATAATTATAATCATTAAGGTGTTCATCCCATTTCATAGTAGTGGTGTAGTCATGGGGATTTTTTTGTGTCCTAATACGATCCTTTCGTAGAAATCCAACGCATAACAATGGGTATGGCAATAATTTGAGTTTGACAAAAAAAGTTTATATTGGTTTTCGAAGATTGTGCTTTTTGGTAAGAGATGCTAATCGAGGCAAAAACATGGTTCAAAATTTTGATTTTGATCGAGTGTCTCGATGAGCAAGACTTGAGATATCTCTTAAGCCTTTCAAGTGGTTTCGAATTTTTCTTTCTCTAAAAACCCTTTGTCTAAATTATGAATAAAACTTTTGGAAATAATTTTGATAATCGACATCCCAAAAAAAAAACCCAGAGACTGTGAATACTTTCGAATGAAGTCTTTAAAGGTTTAGCCAATTTTAGGTTCATTCTCAAGATGTTTTTCAATACTAAAGGACTTTTTTTGTGTGTGTTTCGCAGTTGATTATTATTGCATATTTCGCAATAATCTGAGCGGTCTACACACCGACACTATAAAGAAAAATTCAAATTGGGTTTACATAAACCTTAATAATGACTAAAAAATATATTGCCCGGCCTATATGCATGAAAGAAACTCCTAATTGTACTTATACAGAGAAAACCCTAAAAATTATGTATAAGATCATTTCGACTTATTTGTTTAGTGTTTTAAGTTAATTATATTTATTTGCTTCCAGAATTAACAAATGAGTAAAATTAAACAAAGCATATTTTCAAATCACATCAGCTTGGGATGGAATGGACCACTTTGATATTTGCCTTGCTTCTTCTATTTTCCTTGCATCCACTTAAGGCTATATATGTACCACACTACATAAATCACCATTTTCTCGCACTCTATTCCTTCCACACTATATAATTTATTGATTGTTACAATTTTTTAGGTTATTATTGTCATTATTACAACAGATATCAAGAGATAGAAGTAAGCAAAGAATGGATAAATCAACAAATTGCACAGAAAAGATACTATATAGGGAAATGTGAAGCAAGAAAAAGGCAAGCAAAGAGATGATAGTAACGAGGCAAAAAGGTAACAAAACACTGCTAGGTTGATATATGCATCCACACCTATCAATATTTCTTTTTCTATTATATATATACACAACTCACACTACTATTCACTAACTACTTCATTACAGTTCTTTGTTTTTTCCCATGGAAATTTTATCGAATTTTCTTAAACTAAATAAATATTAGAGATTGATCTAAGTGATCATTAAAAGCACAGTTCTTCCTTTGTTGGGTGCAGAATAGATGTATTGAGGGGCCGTTTTTCGTTTCGCATTTTATTGCACAGTTAACAGTGACAGTGCATATCATAGCAGAAAGCAGCAGATCCCATAAAAAGGATATCGTAATAAACAAACCAAACAACAGAAGATAGATGCATATAAAATTAGTAGTTTTTTAACGATCAATATATAATCATAATGCATGCACACACACACACATATATATATATATATATATATGTATATATATCTGCAGTGAGAAAAGAGAAGGGGGGTCTCTTCCTTCTGATGGTGTGATAGCAACTTCACGTTCAAGCTGGGTTTTATTTAATTTGCACAGTTTTTTATAACAGCCGTAAGAATGATATATATCCATAAATACATATATATGTGATCATCGATCACCCACTCCATTAATTCTTATTAACTATACTACAGGCATTCCCTTCTTCAATTTAATTTTGTGGGGGCAACCTCTAGCATTCAATACTACTAATCGAATAAATATGTAGCTTTTGTACATACAACATAATAAATTTATGCAGTGTATCAAACATGATCAGTTAGGGGGATAATTATTATTGTATACAAAATAAAGAATACAAGTGTCTAACGAAGGGTATTAGATCCAACGGTTGATATTTAGTAGTTCGGTAGATTGGTTTGACACTTTCTATACTCATTTGTATATGTATGTATACTGGTAATCATTCACTTATTCTGTATCGATTCATTTTATCAATAAAGAATTTCCTTCACAGTTCACCTCTCGCAAACTCCTATTCACTTTCTCGATATGGTATCAGAGCGCTAACACCGCTGGAAACTCTGATCAAAATCAATCATTAGAACACATTCCTCTTTAGCTTTTCAATAGATCAAGAAATCTCAAGGAACGCATTCTTGATACATCATTCTTGTTCGATTCTAAAGAGCTCTTTCTTCAATCAATTTCTATGGCTGCTGCATCCCCAGAAAAGAGCAAGCAAGCGCGCGTCAAATTCAACACACAGGACTCATTCGAGGATGAACAATTGAATCCCATTTATCTCCATCATTCGGATAATACAGGTTTGGTTCTTGTGCATCAACCTCTCACTGGAGATAATTATTCTTCATGGGCAAGATCGATGACTATTGCACTGTCAGTCAAAAGCAAGATAGGTTTCATAGATGGAACAATCGTTAAGCCTGAAGCAGAGGATCGGAAATACCTAGCCTGGAAGAGAAACAATGACATCATTATCTCATGGATATTGAATTCGGTCTCAAAGGAGATTTCTGCCAGCGTTCTTTATTCAGATTCAGCAAAAGACATTTGGGATGATCTGAGGCAGCGCTTCCAAGAATCGAATGGTCTGCGAATCTTTCAAATCAAGAAAGATCTGACAAATCTGAAGCAAATCCAATCATCAGTGGCCGTCTACTTCACTAATCTCAAAGGTCTGTGGGAAGAGATGAATAACTTCAGACCACAATGTTGTTGCGCTGGATGTACTTGTAAAAAGGCCCAAGCAGGGTGCAGACTGAAGGAATTTCTTGATCAAGAATATGTCTGGACATTTCTCATGGGGCTAAATGATTCGTATAATCAAGTAAGAAGTCAAATCTTAATGATGGATCCTTTGCCTCAGATCAACCGAGTTTTTGCCCTGGTTGTGCAAGAAGAGAAGCAACGACATGTGACAAATTCTTCAACTGATATGATGCGCCAGATGGCTATGATGGTCAATAAGAATCCCACGAATGCATATCAAAACAATTCAAGAGGGGCTGTAGTTGTAGGACAGAAGAAGGATAATAACATGCCTTTTTGTACTCACTGCAACAAGGTTGGACATACTATTGATAGTTGTTACAAGCTTCATGGTTATCCACCAGGTTCCAAGCCAAGATCAAAGGTCGGCCCTAAGGTGAATCAAGTCTCAACTGATTCTTTGATCCAACCAACAGCAGCTCAAGGAGACACAAATGTTGATCCTCCATCTACTAGTGTTTTTTTACAACAACTCAGCTCGCATCAGATTCAACATCTCCTGAGTCAACCTATTCCAGGCACTTCATATTCAAACGATGTAATAAACTCGGAGAATTCAGGTTCTTGCTTAGCCTTCAATATTCCTGGCAGAACTAGTGATAATTTGTGGCTGGTAGATTCAGGTGCATCACGTCATATTTGCCATGATTTATCTCAGTTCTTAAATTTATATGACATAGCATGTACAGATATATTCCTACCTAATAAAACATCTATCAAAACTTACAAAGCAGGGGATATTAAGATAAGTGAAGAGCTAGTGCTCGATAATGTTTTATATGTTCCGGAGTTCAATTTTAATCTTTTATCCGTATCTTGTTTAACAGCTAGTAAGAATTTTCAGATTATTTTTGCCTCTGATCAGTTTTTGATACAGGATACCAAGTTGAAAACCTTGATTGGCAGGGGTAGACTTCGAGAAGGGCTTTATGCCTTGGAGGCAAAGTCTATTCGTGATTCTTCTAGTTCTTGTTCATTATTTGCTTTTTTGAATAAAGTTTCGATAGATACTTGGCATCATAGACTTGGACACCCTTCATATAAAGTGTTAGATGGGCTGAGAAATGTTCTAAGTTGTAAAGACTTGAAATCTCATCATTTGTGCAATATCTGTCAAAAGGCTAAACAAAAGAAGCTTCCTTTTCAGTCAGAAAATAATTTTGCCTCTTCTTGCTTTGATTTAGTTCATTGTGATGTATGGGGACCGTTTCATACACCTTCTTATAATGGCCATAAATTCTTTTTAACAATTGTTGATGATCATAGTAGGTTTACTTGGATATTTTTAATGCAACATAAATCTGAGGTTGCAAGAATCATGGAGTACTTTTGTGAGCTAATTGAGACACAATTTAAGACTAGAATCAAGACAACACGTTCAGATAATGCAAAAGAACTTCAGCTGAGAATTTATTACAGTCCAAAGGTATATTGCATCAGTTCAGCTGTCCATATACGCCACAACAAAACTCCGTGGTCGAAAGGAAGCATCAACACCTACTAAATGTGGCTCGAGCTCTTCGCTTTCAATCAGGTTTATCTAAATCCTTTTGGTCTGATTGTATTTTAACTGCCACCTTTCTTATAAACAGATTACCCTCACCTGTTTTGAGTAATAAATCACCTTATGAACGCATGTTTTCTAAGCCGATGAATTATCATCTGTTACGTGCCTTTGGATGTCTATGTTATGCTTCAACTATTAACGTTAACAGAGATAAGTTTGGTCCTAGAGCTAGAGAATGTGTGTTTTTAGGATATCCCGTGGGAGTGAAGGGATATAAGGTACTTGATATTCATACCAACGAAATTTCTATTTCAAGAGATGTAGTATTTGATGAAAATATTTTTCCTCTTGCTAAAAATGGTAGTTTCTCTTCTGAAATAGTTGATCCTTTTGATGATGTTGTTTTGCCTAAAGCGGCTTCAGAAACAAGTACAGATTTATTATCTACAGATTTTATGTCTCCTACATCACAGTCTATTCCAGATTGCACAGGTTCTGATTTTCATAATGTAGACTTAGACAATATGAGTACCACAGACTTGCATACAGAAGATGAATCAAGTTCTGATATGGACTTGAGGGCATCTAATGTTGAGACTGAAGTTCCAAAACAGGGCCAATCATCTTCACCTCTCAGAAGATCGCATAGGCAGAGCAAGCTTCCTTCATATCTCAAGGACTTTCACTGCAATACAGTTTATAAAAATAACTCAACACCTCATCCTTTATCTAAATCTTTTACATACAACAATCTATCAAGTTCTTACAAGTCTTATATCTTAGCTACCTCAGCTGTTCAGGAGCCTCAATTTTATCACGAAGCCATGCATTTACCAGAATGGATCCAAGCCATGAAGGACGAGATCAATGCTATGGAAGAGAACAAAACCTGGACTGTGACTACTCTCCCTATTGGTAAGAAATCCGTTGGTTGTAGATGGGTCTACAAGGTAAAATACAATGATTCAGGAGAAGTCGAGAGATTCAAAGCGAGATTGGTCGCAAAGGGTTATAATCAAAGAGAGGGTATCGATTATATCGACACATTTTCACCTGTTGCCAAGCCTACTACGGTTAAAGTTCTCTTATCTCTTGCAGCATCACAAAAATGGCATCTTTTCCAATTAGATGTAAATAATGCCTTTTTGAATGGTGACCTCTTTGAAGAAGTTTACATGGACTTACCCCCCGGTTATGAGACTCCTTTAGTTTCTTCCACAGGTAAACAGGTTTGTCTTTTACATAAGTCTATTTATGGTTTGAAACAAGCGTCTCGACAATGGAATACAAAATTTGCTGAAGCCATGCGAGATTTCGGTTTTCGTCAAAGTAGTTCTGATCATACCTTATTTGTAAAAGGGTCAGACCACCATTTTATAGCACTCCTTGTTTATGTAGATGATATAATCATCACAGGTCCTTCTATGGATGATATAGATGAGGTAAAGTCTTTCTTAAAGCTCAAATTTAAATTAAAGGATCTTGGCCTTCTAAAGTTTTCTTAGGACTGGAAATTGCTAGAGTGGATCGTGGTCTTTATATTTCTCAGCGACTCTACACTCTTAAGTTACTTGAAGAAACAGGATATTTAGCATCAAAGCCTGTCTCGACGCCCATCAATCCCAGCCTTAAGCTCACTGCAGAAGATGGAGAAAAACTCGAACATGCATCTCAGTACAGAAGGATCGTTGGCAAGCTGTTATACCTGACTTTTACTAGACCGGATATTTGCTTTGCAGTTAATAAGCTGAGTCAGTTTGTATCAGAACCAAGGTCGTCTCACCTTACTGCTCTTCATCATCTTCTTCGATATCTAAAGGGATCCACGGGTCAAGGGCTGCTCATGCCATACTCTTCGCCAATTCATATTAAAGGCTTTCCGATTCAGATTGGGCCACGTGTTCAGACACTCGAAGATCAATTACTGGATTTTGTACATTCATTGGTCATTCTTTAGTCTCATGGAAAGTAACGAAGCAGTCCACTGTATCAAGGTCATCAACCGAGGCCGAATATCGGGCCATTGGATCACTTGCTGCGGAAATAATTTGGCTCAAGCAGCTGCTTTCAGACTTTGGTTACACTAAGTCACCAACACCTATCATTTATTGTGATAATCGCTCGGCAATTCAATTGGCGTTAAATCCGAAGTTTCACGAGCGAACGAAGCATATTGAAATTGATGCTCACTTTATTAGGCATCATATTCAGCTTGGGAATTTCAAGCTTCTTCCCGTTAGTTCAAAGCTTCAACTAGCCGACGTCTTTACTAAGCCTTTGTCTGGACCACAATTGCTTTTCATATTATCCAAATTGTCCGTAATTAACATATTCCGTCCACTTTGTGGGGAGGGTATTAGATCCAACGGTTGATATTTAGTAGTTCGGTAGATTGGTTTGACACTTTCTATACTCATTTGTATATGTATGTATACTGGTAATCATTCACTTATTCTGTATCGATTCATTTTATCAATAAAGAATTTCCTTCACAGTTCACCTCTCGCAAACTCCTATTCACTTTCTCGATAAAAGGGAGGTTATATGAATATAGGTCTTTCTATTTTGTTAACTTAGGGTTGTGGATGTTAACCAATAGCATGCATGGAGCTCATTCATAAACATATAATACGCATATTTTATATAATAGGAAGACGATATATATATTTATATTGTAGTGAAGATGAGTACTATATACTACAATGTGTATATCAATAATGAAGTGATGATATTACATGAGAAGGGCAACAAGTGTACAGAGAGGTCCCCCATCGACGACGAAGGCCTGCCAATGGCATGGCATGAAGTGCAGATTGTCGATATTTTTTTGTCTTTATCGGTGAATGACTGCATATAAATTCCCCAATTTTATTTTTTTTTTCGAAAATTAGGGTTTGATTTTTGTATTCAGGGTTTTCTTTTTTCCTTTTTCTACTATACAATTAATTTAATGTTGGGCTTTCTCAAAGAAGCCCATTTTGTCTACCCAATTTTCTTGGGCCAACAAACTCAAAATAATGCATTAATAGAATAATGAAACGCCCATTTTTTTTTTTCCATTAATGAAACGCCCATTGCCAATGAGTTTCTCGCGATAATTAAGTAACGATAATTAGGCGAATATATAGGTTAAAACGAAATACTGTTTATAATAAGCCTATCCACGTATTGCTGAACTTACACGCGCGTATAAATTAAGCTACGCGGCCCCACCGCTATATATATATGTGTGTGTGTGTGTATTTTGTTGAACTCGACGAACGATCACAGAGCCTTTTGCCATCTAATTTCGATATCGACATTGTTATCAGTTAGGTTCACTCCAAAAGGTTAGTGATTTGCTCTTAATCGGCGCGTCGATAAGGTTGATTTCGATTGTCTGCAATCGAATTTCTTCATTCGTCCGTTTATTTCTCGTACATGATCGTTTTTTTTTTCTCTTTGCAGATTTTGATCAACGACGTGAGGTGAGGGTAGTCTCTGTTGATAAAGGAGCAATGTTCGCAAGCAATCGTAAGTTGTCTTTGTTTGTGCTAATTTGTGTCGGCAGATGTTGCTTGTTACTTCTGTCCTAGCTAGAATTGCTTCTGATTGAAAAGCAATGCAGCTTTAGTTTCTTTGAATATATTGTCTTTTGCTTCTTCAGATTGATGTTTGCTTTATGTGCTAACGTTTACGTGCCGTTTGCAGATTTTGGGCAATCGCCCAGCATCCCCTTTGGATCTCCATCGGTTTTTGGGCAGAACAACAATGCAAGCAACAATCTGTTTGCTCCTAAACCGTTTGGTAGTACGGCCGCTTTTGGTTCTCAAACTGGGAGCTCCATATTCGGCAGTACTTCCACTGGCGTGTTTGGAGCTCCAGCATCTTCTCCTGTAGGCCCAACTTCTGTTTTTGGAGCTTCCACAACTTCAGCCTTTGGCGGCGCATCTTCCGCATTCGGTGGTAAATTGCAGTTTCAGTGTTGATGTTTGGGTTGACCGTGATCTTGACGTGTATTTACTTTGATATGATTGAAATTACGATTGTATCGTGTTCTTTTTCCGATCTGTGATAAATGTAGGTTCGTCAGCATTCGGACAGAAGCCTGCTTTCGGTGGATTTGGAGCTAACACTACTCAAACAAGCCCATTTGGTAGCTCGTTTCAACAATCACAACCGGCCTTCAGTAGCAGTCTATTTGGTTCATCGAATACTCAGAGTCAATCTGTGTTCGGTTCATCAAGCACACCAGCATTTGGTGGTGCTAGCACTTCTGGCTTCGGTCCCTCATCAAGCCCTGCATTTGGTAGCACAGGCAGTGTGTTTGGTGCATCAAGCTCTCCTTTTGGTACTTCTTCGCCAGCATTTGGTGCTTCTACCCCTTCATTTGGTGCAAATACTTCTGCCTGTGGTGCCACAAGTACTCCACTTTTTGGGCCATCGAGCACGCCTGCATTTGGTAATGGTGCCTCGAGTACGCCTGCATTTACCTTTGTATCGTCTACTCCTGCATTTGGCCAGTCGGCATTTGGAAACAGCCCATTTGGTACATCACCTTTCGGAGCACGGAGTTCATCTTTTGGTAAGTCACCGCATATCGCTGGACTACCCAGATCCTAACCGTGTTCGAGGGGAATTAATTTTTATCTTTGTGGAACTGATCTTATTCTTAAATGCTTATCCAAATCCCTTCATATGAGTTTATGAAACTATTTTTTTTTTGTGAGCTTGCTTTTTATAGTTTATGACCTTGCCTTTTCCTTGATTCTGTTGCAGGAACGCAAACTACAGCTCCCAGGTTTGTTGCACAGTCCCCCTTTGGAGGGCAACGAGGGGGTAGTAGGGTTGCTCCCTACTCAGCAACAGCAGAGGCAGATGGGAGCACTAGCACTCAGTCAGCGGGTAAGCTTGTATCGATCTCCGCTATGTCGGTTTACAAGGACAAAAGCCATGAAGAACTAAGGTGGGAGGATTACCAGTTGGGAGATAAAGGTTTGTTTTGTCATCACCATTTGGATATTTTGCATTGCAACTGGATAGAAAGCAATTTTGTGCGTACATTCCTAATATTGTTGTTTCTCTACATATTTCAGGTGGGTCTGCTCCCGCCGGTCCTTCTTCTGCTGCTGTTGGATTTGCTGGTTCACCCTTTCCGTCCTCATCTACCCCTGCATTCAGTCAATCTCAATCCACATCCGTAAGTCCCTTTTCGTCTTCCACAACAGTCAATCCATTTACTCAACAAACACCTTCAAGCACAGGCTTTGGGCCTACGTCCACTTCAGCATTCTGCTCCTCACCCTTCGCATCGACGACAGTTAGTCTTTCACCATCATCGACGCCATCCTTCTTTCGTGCTCCATCTTCATCTTCGATTTTCAGCCCCTCGAACTCAACTGCTTTTGTATCACCTTCTCCTTTTGTGTCTTCGTCGTCTTCCCAACAGACTTCGTCTCCATTTCGTGGTGGTTCAGGAATTGGACACACCCAATCTTCCCCGTTGTTTCAGTTTAATACGCCTACATTGGTGCAGACCAGTTCTGCTTTTGGACAGACGTCTTCTTCTCCCTTCGGTCAAACAACGACCACCTCTAGCTTTGGTCCATCTAGTTTCTATAATACACCGTCCAGCGGATTTAGCGGAAATCCTTTCTCCACTTCATCGCAAAGCAAAGCCAGTTCACTTGGTTTTAGCCAAACAACGGTATGTATCTATCATGATCTGAACTCCTCTTATGTTGTTTATTATCTTCTGCAATTTCTGAAGCCAACTAAGCAGCTAAAACCCATATTAATTGGATTGTCAAGTCAATATTTCTTTCACCAGACATGTTAAGGATTTGCAACTTTATGTGCTGATGTTGAGGTTATTAAGGACATGAGCAAATTACATTTTATTATGCATGCGTAAATCTGACTGTTTTATATGTTGCTAACTAGGCTGATGGTATTTCTAGGATTGACCCAAAGCATAGTGATGTGTTTTATACTTATTGATTACTTCGGACTTTCCTTATTTGGAATTTAATGTGCTTTCTGTGTAGCCTTCTCTAACCATCCCATTGCATACGGCACAAACATCTCAAAGTTCTAGTGGCTTCGGTTTCAGCACTTTTGCCCAGCCACAACCAGGTAACTGTAACTCAGCAATTGGCCATATATTGTATTACTTCCCTGTTTATCTTAAGTTACTCCAAGTATACTTACGTATTTTGTGTGTGCAGCTTTTGCAACTGGTGTTGGCAGCACCCCTGGAATAATTGGTAGTTCTGTAATTGGACAACCGTATGCTTCTTGCTCATTTTCTTTTCCACCCGTCCCTTTGGAGTTTCGATTACGTATTTCATGATGTACATCTCTGAATGATTTTACATTTGAAATTTCAGATCAGGTACTCAGGCCTCTGTGATGCCACAAGCTGCTCAAGTTACAAACCCTTTTGGGAATTTGCCAGCTATGCCCCAAATATCTATCAGTCGCAGTGGCACCTCTCCTTCTGTGCAGTATGGAATTTCTAGCTTGCCTGTGAGTCTTCATATGCATTTTTAAAATCATTTGATTTTTCAGTTTATAGTGCTGTGACAATGCTATAATATTTTTTCGATCTTATTTTGCTTGTGTTTAAAGAATATCTTGGCAACCCACCGTTATTTTTCTCTAGGTTGTACAAAAGCCTGCTACCACCAGGATCTCATCTCTTTTGACTTCTCGGCACCTTTCTCAAAGGCGTTCGAGGCATCCGTTGAGTATGAGGAAATACGATTCTAAAAGTGATGGTCCAAAGGTGATGTTGACTTCTCTCTGTATGTCATGTATGATATTTTTCTTTTAGCGCTCGCCTGTCTGTGTCATTGTATATTAAGTACTTTTTGACTACGGTTGCTTCGACAGGTGCCCTTTTTCGGTGAAGCAGAAATGCCAAGTACACCTAAAGCAGATGCTCTCTTTTTTCCGCGGGAGAATCCATGAGCATTGGTGACCCGACCAGTGGAACAATGGCACTCAAGACCAAGTTCAGAGAAATCGACCCCATCGAAAGGTATGCCTACTCATTTCCACGAAAATGGTAAGTACTAAAGTTTATGTTTTACTTTTGATATTTAACCTATTATTGACTGACCCTCGACTTGATTCCAACGTAAACAGCTGAACTTAAGGAAGATGCTTATGCTTCAACAAATGGGCATGGCGCAAATAATAGAAACGGTAAGTATGATGGTCTTCACCTTTGGACATCCTTAGGCTTCTGATTTTTTCACATAGTAGTTTCAAGGTTTCAAATTAATTTGCTAGCAGGAAATGGTGTGCCTAATAAGAAAGAAACCGACCCGACAAAAGAGAACCACCAAAAGGCAAATGGGACCTGCAAACCTTCTCCTTCAGACAACGAAGATTCTTACATCACAACGACGGGTCACCAAGCTGACGATGCTGCAGTCTTGTATACACAATATGTAGACGACATCGAAGCACTGATGCCCAAACTTTACCACTCAGCTTTCTACATCGAGCCAAGCATCACACAAATCGCTGCCAAGGAACTAGCCAGCCCAGGCTATGCCAGGCATGTAAAGGACTTTGTTTTAGGGAGAGAAGGCTATGGCTGGATCAAGTTCTTTGGCGAGACTGATGTGAGTGGGCTAGACTTCGAATCTATTGTTCAGTTCAACAATCGAGAAGTTATCGTGTATAAGGATGAGAGTAAGAAACCTCCTATAGGGCAAGGGCTCAATAAACCCGCCGAGGTTACGCTTCTTAACGTTAAGTGCATCGATAAGAAAACTGGTCGGGAATATACCGAGGGGCCAAGAATTGGCAAGTACAGAGAGATGCTAAGAAGGAAAGCCGAGGAGCAAGGGGCAACATTTGTTTCGTACGATCCTCTCAAAGGTGAATGGAAATTCAGGGTCGATCATTTCAGTGTTTATGGGCTCGGGGAAGAAGATGAAGAAGGCCAAGTGTAAATGGTGCAGAAGAATATTTTTAACAGATGTGGAGATTTATATAAGCCGTTTCGTGATTTGTTTTATTTTTCTGTACTAGTTATAGCTTGGGAATCTCTGAAATATTTGTGTCTTCGATTTTCTCTTAGGTTGTTGCTTTGCTGTTTCTAACTCATTCTTGCGTCTTTCGATTACTCTTTTATGTATAATGTCTCCGCGTTGAATGTTGGTTAAGGAAAGGAATCATATGAAGGATGTAAAAGCTAGTTTGAAAAAAGTAAAAGGTTCATACGAAGAAAAACATCCATTTTTCAGCAGGAAAAAATCGATAAAGATTCAATTTTTTAGCCAATGCAGCTACACTACAACAATCAATTAGGAGTACTATTGTTCTAAATCGACCAAGATTCAATTTTTCCCCTTCTTTCTTCGTGGCATATAACAATCTTCAACACATACACAAAAAAAAAAAAAAAAAATCGTTTCGTAAAGGTTCTATTTATATATCCATTCGTTTGCACGGCCGCCCGATTCATCCATATCTATGAAGATACTCACCGCCTGCTACGAAAATCATCACAATCTGCTATTACGAGGTACTAATAACACGTAAGTATCGAAAATCTACATTCAAATCTCCTCACTTTATTACCTTTCCTATTCGAGGACGTTCTTTCGACTTCTCAAGACTGCTTCGAATGTGGGAAACTGCTCCCCAACACTTCAACGTATTCGCAACGTCGTCGAGCCTCAAAATGTACTCCTCTTCAGTTAGCGGGAAAGATCTCTGCACAGCATTAGAGGACAATGTTCGTCTTCTAAATCGATTTCATTGCAGTAAAATGAAGCCCACTGCTCTATATATAACACAGGCGAGGAAAAATACCTGCTCCATGTACTTCCACATAACGTTCATTGCAAGGAGATTTCTTCCATGAATTCCTGCATATTTTAGGACATTTAGATTCACAGCCATTATTACCAGTATATATTATGATTCAAAGACTGAACATAGTACTAACTAAAGCAGGCTTTTAGGACAGTTTTATACAAATCACTGTGAAATGGGTAGTCAGTAATAAAAGTAGGGACCTTCTTGATTAATTGAACATCATAGGACCTTCCATACTTCTTCCTTATGAGAGTCGCAAGATCCATTCCACTGAAGCTCGAATCATCTGTTCCGACGATTTTTTCGAGCCTTTCCCTCATTGAATCACTGCCCATCTGCAATAAAAAAATATGCGTTTAGCTGCTGTTTTCGAAGGAGAAGTGAAAAAAAGAGAGCATAAGATGAAAGATAATATAACTGAAAGAAACGACGACTCAACTCACTGGACCAATTATCCCACTATCTTGAGCGCCTTCGTCGGAGTCTTCGCCGCCCCCTCCGCCGCCGTCAGACCCATCTTCTAGCTTGCCGGCGTAAAGGGTCAGAGAACGACGCCGTTTAGGAGCTCCGTGGAAGTGGATGCGATGGCTCGAAGTTGGGAGAGGTATGATGTTAACATTGAAGAAGCTGTCTTTGTTAATTCTTCCGAGCAATCGATTGTTGTTGGGAGGGTGGCTAAGTAAAATACTTGTCATCTCAGAGATTTTAGCCACAAGGGTATTCGAATCAATATTACAGAGATGAGATTAATCAATCAGTAAACGGTAAGAAGAGACGAAGACGAAGGAAGAAGAATCTAGTAATCAGTGAGAGGCAATTCATGAACGAATTGAATACATGGAGAAAGGAGGACCTCGTAAAATGAAATAATTAACCAGCAAAACTGAAAATTGAATTTCTTCTCTCTACTACACTTTCGTTGCGTGTAAAAACTAACGAATAAATGATTAATAGATATAACTTTGGGGGGTTTGTTATGAGGTGATCCTTCAAAACATCACCGTGATCTTCACATCACCTCCTCATCACCGTGTTTGCTTCTCGTAAGTGATGAGTCATCACTAACGAAGGATCAACCTAGGTGATCAAAGTGGGATGATATTCCAACTTTTAGATAACCACAAAAAATTAGGTGATCCAACATTACGGTGATGAGGTGATATTTGGAAGTTTTATTTAGACAATATTACCAATATTTTAACATTTATTCCTTATATACTCTTAATCATATTTTAAATTATGTAATTAAACATATCTTAAAACTATAAAATAACAGAGATAATTATATAACAGCTTATAATTAATGCTTAAAAAGATTTAAACTCGATAAACATTGATCATTGTTACGTAAAATATCATCTCAACATAAACATATTGATTCACGTTACCTATAAGATATACGTAGGGTTAAATATGCCGTTACGCAATATCATCCCACACATCACCGTGATTAACAATGTTTTAAAAAGCGTTTTATCGCGCACTTCAAAGCGCGAGTTAGCGTAAATATTCCAGATAACGCGACAAGGCGTAATTAAAAAAGCGTGTACATTACAAACAATAACTATTGCTAACAGATGAGAGATGCAGAGAGACGTGGCAGTGATTTAAAAACGTGTACAGTACAAACACATAACTATTGCAGACAGGGAGAGAGATGTGGCAATGATTTGACTAAGATTTTTTTATTTTAATTTTCCAAATTTATTTTTACTTAAATTATTTCCACCAAAACATAAAAAAAAAACTAAATTATTTAATGTAATCTATGTAATAAAAATAAATAAGTTTAACTAATTTATTCTTTGTTTAACAGCGATCAAAATGACATGCATATCCTATATTTTTCGTTACTGATAAAGATTATTTTTTAAATACTACATTTTTTGTTCTTAAAATTTTATTAGCTTTTTGTTTAATATTATTAATGCTGGCCTATGGGAGTGAAATTAAATTTAAAAATTTATTATATCTTATGTACATTAATTGTTTAAAATATTTCTATGTATTTTTATTGTTTAGAATATATATATTAGTAGATTTTACATGTATTATTGAATCCAAATTTTATATAAAGCTTGAATAATGTGCTTATGATTAATAATTTGTTATAAATTATGTTTCTTAGCGTAATAAGTGACTTGTCCGAAATACTCACGCAATACGCTATGCTATTTACGCTACGCGCTATCTAAACTGAAACGCGATGCGTTGCGTTATGCGCGTTTTAAAACACTGGTGATTAATCACAAATAATATTCCAATATCACCTTAATATGCGAAATGAAATAGCACTCAAAACAAACATAGTGATGATATATCACCTTAATCCATGAATACGATAATGCAAGTATCATCGTGATGCAGATCACCCAAAACAAACACCCGCTAACGTGTATATTATGATTATGTTTTTAAGAAATAAAATATAGATCTGTTTCGACCAGGTGATAAGATATGGTTCCATTCCAAAAATTGATGACGTAAGGAATTCATAACATTGTAAAAACACAACAAAATACTAAAATAAGACAACTGGGAATCATGCGAAAACATGGTCTTTCCTTGTAATCAAAATCCATAAACCCAACTTAACCATAAAATAACATCTCCTTTCCTGCAAATATATATATATATATATATATATATATATATATATATATATCAGTAAGGACGAAATGAAAAATAAAACTATATCATGATATATATATATATATATATATGACCACCTCACCTATGTTGGGTTATAATAGAGTGTACTTCAAAATCTTCCAGGGCGACCACCACGTCCGCGAAAACCACCACCGCCACCACGGCGACCACCACCACCACGGCCGCCGCCGCCGGAGAACCTACCACCACCTCTCTGCCCGCCGCCGCCGGCGAACCTACCACCACCTCCGTGGCCACCACCTGGACCACCACCGCGTTTAGGCTTAGCTTCCTCCACAGCCAAAGGACCTTCCCCGAAATCAAATCCATTCGATTCCAATGCTTTAGTGAGCGCATCGCTGTCCTTGAACTCAATATAGGCTATGCTGTAATAATAACGAAGAAGGAACTACATTCGGTTTTATTACAAAACACAAATGCTTAATTAAGGCGAAATTATCATCAGACAACCGACCCTTTAAAGCCCTCTTCATCCTTCTTTGGGATGGAAATTCTACTAATTTCACCGCACGACCCGAAATTCTTCTCCAAAAGGCTTCTAATCTGACGAAAAAAAAAAGTTTTGAGCGATAAGTTAGGGAAACAAACGCTCGAGAGGAAAGAGCGAAGAGGACCTGATCTTCGGTGGAATTCTTGTCGAATCCACGAATAAACGCTGTTTTCCCTTGAGGTCGCGACCGTTTCTCTTCGTTTCCCCTGAAACAATTAAAAAAGATTCTTTTATTTGAGAACGAACATAGAGTAGAGAGCAATGTGTAATAGTAGTTTATCAGTTATACTCGCTATGAGCTGGGGCGCCTTTTTCTCGAGCAAGGTCTAGCCTCACTCGACGACCCAACAATTCTGTGCCATTTAACTCCAGCAATGCCTGATTTGACAAGCAAAGGGCATGTAAGAAAGAACTAAACGGAGCCACGTTTATCGCAGTATAGTAATCATGAACTCGAATATGTCCAAACTGAAGTATGCTGTTTGTTAGAAAAATAAAACTGATTTCTCATTGAGATGAGAAGGGATTAATAATAGGAAATGGAGAAAAACAAGTACCTTTTCAGCTTGTTCTGCTGTAGCAAACTCAACATGGCCAAAGCCTCTGAATGTATTATCAGGATGCATACCAAAACGTATATCCGTGACTTCTCCAGCAACTTTGAAGAAATTCTCACTGAACCATGAAAACGAAAGTGCAGGGAAATAGCAAAAAAAAATGGTTAAAAGATGATTAGCAATTCAAGCTACACTTACACTTCAGATCGCTGTATAGAGAAGGATAGATTCCCAACAAACAGACTTCTCTGTCCTTCAGATTGCCCGTTAGGAGCTTCAGGATTCTCGGGCTGCATAAAGTATAGTAAATAAAACAATAGCAAATGGGACTTCAAAAATGGTATCAGTCAGAAAGCTTCACTCACAGCTTCCTCGGGCGCTTTATCATTTTCCTTCGCATCGCCAGCCTCAGCAATTTCTACATCCAATTCCTGTAATTGCACCAAAGACAATTCCTTACATACATAGACCTTTTAAACCAAAGAAACCCATAAGTTACAAGCCAATAGAAGCTCAATAACTTGAAAGATTAGCTGCGAGCCTTACATTTTTCTTCTCACATTTCAAAGGCTCACCATCAGCTTCTGGAGATTCCTCTTTACCTTCTTCTTTTGGGGAGACCTCTGACTTCTCCTCAGTCGCATTTTCAGACTCCTCTTTTGCAGCAGCAGATGCTTCCTTGGTAGTAGAATCGTCCCCAACTGAAATATCAATCTGAGGATCAGAACTGAGTTTCTCATTGTCAAGATCCATGTTATCATTTGTAGGAACATCTTGGGCGTTCGATAAAGTCTCCTCCATGGCACCATTTGTAGGAGCATCTTCTTGTGCGTTCCATAAATTCTCCTCCATGGTATCATTTGCAGGAGCATCTTCATGTGCGTTCGATAACTTCTCCTCCATGGTGTCGTTTGCAGGAGCATCTTCTTGTGCGTTCGATAAATTCTCCTCCATGGTATCATTTGTAGGAGCATCTTCTTGTGCGTTCGATAAATTCTCCTCCATGGTGTCATTTGTAGGAGCATCTTCTTGTGCGCTCGATAAAGTCTCCTCCATGGGGCCATTTGTAGGAGCATCTTCTTTTGCGTTCGATAAATTCTCCTCCATGGTACCATTTGCAGGAGCATCTTCTTGTGCGTTCGATAAAGTCTCCACTTCCTTATCTTCAACCTTCTCAACCTTGGCAGCCTTCGACTTCTTCTTTTTAACCCTCCGTTTCTTAGACCTCACAGTCACTGATTCCTTCTGCAGATCATCCTCTGCTTCTCTCTTATCTATAACGTGCGAAAATCAGACAGATGCAGCCATTATTTCCCAGTAAACACGAACATGAATGGTAACAGCAAGGGAAGAAATCGAACAAAAATTAACTGTGCAGAATCAACAACGAAGAAGACAGACGTTTACAAAAATATGAAAGAAATAAAAGCCAAGAACAAAAGAAATTCGTACTTGTCTTAATTGGCTCGGGGGGAGCGGCAACAGCAAGCAACAGCGGAGGCATCAACCTAATAGACAGAGTATCAGACAACAACAAAAGTAGAGTTCCTCGGACGTATAGAAAGCATAAAAGATTTCAGAGCTAATGAATTAGAGACCCGTTCTTCACCTTGGTAGCAGATTTCTTGGCGGATCTACCCATTCGATGTTAGTTTCCTGAGACTACTAAAGAGCAAAGAAACACAAATGGCCCAATCTCAGGCAGCCCCCCTGCTTCACAGACACGATGACGAAAGGCAGCTGCTAAAACCCTAAAAAGGCATTGTTTTTATTTAGGGTTTTGATAAACTCAGCACTCAATTTACAATTCATGCCACATATTAATTTTTATTTAACTTTTAGGACCCTATAAACTTAAGTGTTGTACTGTATCACTCTACTATTCACCAGTACCACTTCGTGGATCTACAGTACCACTTTGGGTTTATAGTTCCTCTTCATGGATCTACAGTACCACTTCATGGATCTCCAATACCAGTTCATGTATACTGCATAACACTTGCATAAATTTAGGTCCTTATCTCTAAATTTTATAAAATCGGGTCCTTAAATCTATGAATTTTTGATATGGGCCTGAATCCTAATTTCAAATATGTTGTGCCAGAAACTTAATTTACACAAAATACTTTCACTAACCCTTCGGTTATAGGATTTTGTCCGACATGCTTTTCGTCGGATTTCCTTTTGGGCCCTTCAAAGTTTGTTGTTTACGGTTCGACCCCATAACTTGGCTGGATGTTTCAGTAATTGGGCCCGAAAAGTTAATTACAAAAGCCCAAATAAAAAATAGGAAAATGTCCTAAACACCCTTACACTACCATCAATTTTTTATTATCTATTATATTCTATTATATTAAGGGTAGGGCCAGAATAAACCGTCAATTTTGATCTGTCTCAGTTGTCCAATCAAATTTTTACATATATTGAAAAATTAAAAAGGTTTAGGGTGTGTTTGTTTAAGGAATTTAGTGAGGAAAGGAAAATAAAATGGAAATGGAAATCATTTTTGTGTTGGTTGACTATAGAAATAGGTGAGGAAAATAAAAGAAGAAAACTTAAGTTAATTTTGAAGCAAAAAACATGAAAAATTATTTTCTCCACAAAATGGTGAGGAAAATGAGGGAAAAGCTACATAAATCAATTTCTCTCTACTTTCTTTTCCT
This sequence comes from Craterostigma plantagineum, assembly GCA_027422505.1. Classification (NCBI taxonomy): domain Eukaryota; kingdom Viridiplantae; phylum Streptophyta; class Magnoliopsida; order Lamiales; family Linderniaceae; genus Craterostigma; species Craterostigma plantagineum. The sequence goes on along the minus strand of JAPQWV010000019.1, from coordinate 6,602,798 downwards.
TGACACTTTCCACGATCCAAACACAGTATGTTATTAAGCAACATACCTTCCATAACCGTATAATAACTACCAAATTCTATTTTTAATATATTAATTATTAAAACTATTTAATAATAATTAACTTTTTTATTATACACAGTAGGGTGTGCCAGAAATACTAGTTAATGGAAAACATCCACCTTTTTCTCCAAGTATGTATGCTAACTTATATAAAATAAAACCGCATTATAGGATAGACATATGTGTTACAAGTCCACTCAATTATGTAGTATTTTCTAAGACTTAGAGGAGTCAACCTTGAACCATTTAGTGTTTTTTTTTCTTTCTTTATATGAAAATAAAAAAGATACTTATCGACTCTAACTCTCTTCACTTTCATCCTCGTACGTTGTTCGTATTCCCCTTATATTGAACCGTCCAAATACACTACACACCTTTCCTTGTCAATCCAAGAAATCCCATGTGCTTTCTCAGCCCTTCATATCCTCATTTGACTTAGCTAAAAATATTAATTAATACAATTGTCTTTGTAACGAAGAACATTGCAGCACATGCAATGCAATAAAGCACTTTTTTATGGCAGGAATATATAGTTGACATGTAGAACAACTTCCTTGTATATTTCCAAGTATGTAATAATATAATAGCTCGTTCCTTTCTTTACCCATTTAGTTACTATGTACCTCGTCGGCCAAATGATGATATGCCCCTTCGTATAAAAAAAAAGGACCAATAAAAATCGATTAATGCGCTAATCGAGGGCGATTTTGTTCCACCAACTCATAGGCTTAGGCAAGCCATCGAAGATAGGCCGAGCAGAAATTCCTTGAAAATCTGTCTTCAAACCCCACTTAGAAGTAGCAGCAGCAGCCCATATCGAAGAAGAAGAAGAAGACAGCGATCCAATGCTGTCTGAATCTTGCAAGACAGGCGAGCTCGACGATTTCCTAACTCCATTGATCAGTTCTGTCGAAGATAGTGAAACTGTTCGATTAGCTGACTTTGGCCTGAGGGCCAAGGCTTTGCCTGTAATAGTAGCTGAGATGGGAGTAGAAGAAGCACTAATACTGCTTATTTCTTCCATGAAAAGCTTCTCTTTGGTTCGAAAATCGTCTGAGAAATGTTCTTCTTGTTTACGGTTTTTGTAGTAAAGGGACATTTCGCAGCCTTCTGAGGAAGATGGTCTGAGTTTGAAGGACTGAAAAGAATCGAAGAAATCAGAATTCCTTCGACTGAACTCCATGCTGCTATTTGGCCTGATTTCCATATCCAATTTTCAGAAAGAAAATAAGTAAAAAAATCGAGCGCTAATAATATGGAACAGAAAAATCCCATAATCGACGGAATCTTTCCAAATTAAAGCGGACTCAAACAGATCCAACTAAATGATACGAATCAATTGGACACCGAAATCCCGAGAGAATGACTTTTGGTTACAAAACTAAAACTTTTATAATTCTAACTATTTTATTTTCATTTTTAACCACGAAAATACTTAATATTACAAATTTCACTATTGTTATCTTCAAATAGCACAACACTTGTTAATAATTAAATTTTTACCCCAACTTATTTTAACTCAAATATATTAAAATATATTACTTGAAGAAATAATCAAAAGAAAAATAAACTTACTTCGCGTGACCGTGACCTACTCTTCCCGTGAGTTCGATATCTAGAGCTGTCAAAACAGGCCGGCGGGGCGGGTAAAGCCTGCCGTTTGGCAGGCCTGGAAATTGAAGGCCCCGCCCAAATTAAAAATAAAAATAAAAATTCGTAGAAAAAAAGAAAAATTTCGAAAAATAAAGAAGTAAACAATAACAATTAAATATTTATCCTCAAAATTAATTCTAATTAAAGCTAATCTTAATAATTTATTTATATTATTAAATTTTAGTAAATTAAAAATCGAAGCTAAAAAATACTAACATACCTATATAATTTATTTATGTATTAATATTTAATAAAAAATATCATATTATAATTCCTAGAGGGCTCAATGTGATATTTTTTTATTAAATATTGATATAAGTAAATCATATTGTTTTAAGTAATTTTTATTGTTTTTTCCTTTATTTTGTTTAATTTGTTTTTAATTTAATTGGGCGGGGCGGGCCTTCAATTCCTAGGCCTGTCAGACGGCGGACTTACCCGCGCCCGCCCCACCCAAGGCGGGGTTTGGCGGGCTACGGACCGGCCAGGCCCGGCGGCCCGATTTGGCAGCTCTAGTTATCGAACTCACGTGGAGTAGATGACAGTCATGCTTCTTTTGATTATTTCTAAGTAACATATTTTTAATATATTTGAGCTAAAAGTTGGGGTTAAATTTTAATTATTAGCAAGTGTTGTGCTATTTAAAGATAACAACAATGAAAATTTATAATTTTAAGTATTTTCGTGGTTAAAATGAAAACAAAAATAGTTAGAATTAAAAAAGTTGATTAGTTTTGTAATAGATTTAAAAACTCAATTAGATTTGTAATTGCATTCTCAAAATAGCATCATTTGTGCAATTCTCTCCCGAAATCCCAATATCAGTGCATAGGAAATAAAGCTGCATAATCAAGAATGGCCCAGGATAGAAATACAACGAGTGCATTAAGGATCTTAGAGAAGACAAAATTATGTACCGTTTAGGTCGATTTTCGTCTCCATTGGACATGACCGGGGAAGGCCGGTGCTTCCCAGGCGAAGGTATTTGCAGCGTCTTAAGAGCAAACATTTGAAGATCTGTCATTAAGCCATTTAATCTCTTGATGTCTGCTACCTGCGAAAATTGCCAGACAAACATATACAGTCATCATAAATAAGACGAGCCATTCATAATCGTAGAAGACCCATATTTGATCAAATATGCCAATTATTGGGGGGGGGGGGGGGGGGGGGGGGAAAGAAAAACCCACAAATAAGCAACACTCCAAAACGAAAAGGTCGAACGTTTATTGGAGAAAATTAGTTTAATCAAGAAAAAGAATGATCACCTCCACGCCGTATTTGATTGCGACGCCGGCTAGTGTGTCGAATTGGTGACAGTATGGGTTATGTAACTGACGCCGCCATTAACGCCGACGGCAGACGGCGGAGGTGGAAGTCGCGCCGACCTCAACGGCGGCGATAGCATCTCCATAGTTTCTTCTTGGTCCTCTCCGTTACCATTATGGAACAAAAACCCATCTCTCGCCATCTTTTCTTTCACCAGCAAATGGAAACAGTGAAGGCAATTTAGAAATGGGAATTAGACATCAAATGCTTAAACAATCTGAAGACTAATGGATTTTGTTCTGATATATGAGGTGACGATTGGTTCTTGAGCTTTCAGTGAATGAGTTTAAGGTGGGATATTTGCAGATCTGCCTGCGTATGCATGACTGAAGAGTGGAGACAAGTTTATATACTACTGTGATTTCTGAACGTTAGTTATATCCTCATTAACAATTTACTAGTCTAATCAATTTCACCTTTTTCCTTCTTTGTTATTTTTGTTTCCTTTTTACGTTGAAGCCAAAAGATGATCATTTTAACAAGCGGTTGCTTTGGTTGATTTGGGCTTCATGTTTCTTTACAATATTGATTCTATGTATATGTTACTAATTTATCGAGAAATATATATTATGAAAATATGTAGTAAGGGTTGAAAAAGTCAACATATTGAAGTTGGCCTCGAGTTTAAAAAACTACGGATGTTTGTCCTTTTGCTCCCCACCGTCAGCTTTACGCGATTTGAGATTTTTCTTTATTCATTTTATTTGCAAGAAGTTTTATCCCATTTATCTAATGGCAAGCAAAGTATTATTGCATTTCGTTTAGTATAGGATATTGTCAATGCTACCCATGAATACGACTTAAATCACATATTACTTTTATATGTTTTTATATTTGTAAAACATGTGGCTTTCCATTTTCCAACGACCTATTACAGTAGGCTCTTCATGTTCATTTAAATAGCTAAAACATGAGAGAAAAGATTACAACTATATTCTAAAGCAACTGTACCTTTCGTTTTCTTATTTAATGTATGAAGAGGACAACTAATTCTGAATATTGAATCCTTATAGCGAATAGCATTATAATAATGGTAAGAAGATTGTCAACTGTAATTCATATTGGATAATGACCTAAAAGAAATACCAAAGCACCTAAAACCATCACGCAGCTAGTGGACATACAAGTACAACTAGGATTTAAAGATGATCAAACAGAGTGCAGCAAACAAATCCCAATGGGCATTTGAATTTCTTAAAAGCACATAAGATTTGAATAATCGAAATCCATTTCTACAAAATCAAGCATTGGTAAAAGAGTACTAAATGCCCAGTAAAGTTAAAACTGCAATAACAAAATCCATATGCAAGAAAAAGTATGCACATAGGAATAGACAAGCACAGAAGAGCATCAATGTACACGAAGCATCAACCACTATTGTCATTTGGGTAAGAAAATGTAATGGGTGATTGCTACACTTCTTCAATGGCCAAGCAAAACTTTTATCTTACAGTTTTAGATGTGTATACCAAACTGCATCTGTTGAGAAGATGAATATTTTGTAGTCACTCTTTCCTTGCCAATCATACACCACCTAATCAATCCAATTCCTGCGTACAATCACCCAATAGCCAGACAAACAAAAATAACCTTAAAAACAATCGATAGAAAACTATATATCAAGGGCGAAAATGCCATATTTTGTGCTTTGAATGGAGAGAAGGAAACCTCAATGAAAGTCTAACAAAAACTCTTATGCTGGCCTCCAATGGCTAGACCCTACTGGTCTAGAAGGCATCATATGAACACCATGAACTGCCCAAAAAATGAAGTTGAATAAAAACACGGACAAGGTTCAATTCACATCAGCTCATCTAAACCTTAAAATTACCGTGTCCTGCAGAGTGATGGAAATTAACACCAGCTGACACAGGCCTCTCCTGGGGTGTTCCGTAATAACCTGGCGAAAGAAATGGAACAAAATATCATTTGAAACTGAGTGTTGTTGGATTCATCATCTGAAATCGAGGGTCTTCACAATCAGTACAGTGTCGCAAACAATTAGATTTACGACACAAAATGAGCCCACAATCCAAAATCACCAATATCCCACAGCTTTTTCGACCATGCTAAGCTAATAACACACACATTCATGCGCAAATGGAGAAACAAATGAAAGGCCTAACCTGATCTTGCCCCAGAAACCCACCCTTCATTTCCTTGCACGCGCCACTGATCATTGCTGACAAATCCCCTCGGACCAGTAGGAAAGTTCGGCACAATATGAGGGGGATGTTGATGCTGTAGGGTTGCATTTAGGTAGGAGAACTGTGTGGGAGCTAGTTGAGGCGGAAGCTCGTGTCTCAATGGTCTTTGTCCAAAAGGTGCAACAACAGGCAAATGTGGTGGCCTCTGCTGTGTAGCTTGAAAGTTTCCATATGAATCTCCTTGTCCATACTCCAAAGGCCTTAATGTGTTATGGACAACACGTTCGTGTACAGTGCTCAAGGCAGCTGAAGGAAGAAACAACGCTTGGTTACGGGGAAACACTTCAACTCTCACGGGTGCCTTGACGGGAGTCCCATGCAATGAGTTCCCTGAAGAACAAAAGTGCAGCAAATTCTCAGTTATTACTAAGAATGACACCATAGTACACTGAAGTCGTCTTGAAGGGACTGAGAATCCCACTAAGGGCTTACGTTGGGCATGCTACTGACTTCACGAGGCAAAGGAGGTCGATAAGGAACATGTGGAGAAATTGGAAGTGGAGGCCTCTGTTGGGAAATTGATGCAAGCTGAGGTGGCAATGGTGGCTGAGAAAGGTAAGGTGGAGGGGGAAGATGCGTATATGAAGGGTGCTGTGCGGATGGTAACGGTGGAGGAGGTGGCAGTGACACAGCTGATGGTGGTGGCAGCGGCGGTGGTGGCGGCAGCAGAGATTCCGAGTATGGTGAAGATGGTGGAGGTGGAGTTTCTGGCGGAGAATCGAGTGGCAAGCGTGGCGAACTCCCGTGAGAAGGCGGTGACTCAGAAACATTTGAAATCAGTTCAGGGCGTGAATCAGAAGAGGCTATTACATTCGAAGGCAGTGCTTTGTCACTGTGATGTAAGGAATCGTCTTCCTTTCCAAGCTCACGGTCAACATCCTCTGATATGTGATGGCATCCATCATTACGGGTCGTTACAGTGTAGTTTGGAGTAACACCACCAGCTCGGGTCTGTTCAATTTCATACAGTGATGTATACGCATCTTTGTGGTTTAAGTTTTTCGGAGGATTATTGTTGTCTCCATCCTCCTCTTCCCCCACAAACATATGGGATGGCATGAGTCCAGAGAGATGAAATGTATCATTACTGCATAAGTAAATCAAAAAACGTGTTAACCAAACAAAAATACTCACATATTACATACAATCAGGCACCGCATTTATATATGCATAATCAACTCATTTCAAGAGGTTCAATATACGTGTTTTTAAGTGTCAGCAACCATGAATGCAATTGGAACAGGCAAGAAAAGACCCAAACTGAAATAATATTTTATCAAGAGAGAAGAAATTTGAATATCACTCACCTTCCATACTCATCCACGAGCATTCCGTCCATTTCTAGGACAGGATCATCGAAAGACCGCTCAGCGCGTGTTGGACACCTAGGGGGAAGCAGATGGGATATATCGTCATCATTGGCGGCTGCAATAACATTCATCTGACTCCGAATAACATCTTCTGGGAAGATTTTCCTCTCGAGCCACAAGCGCAAGACCTAAGAACAACTGTAACATGAGTGGTTTTAACAGACGCAATTGACTAAAGGATTCATCTTCACCTTACTACATTGCTGGCGATTTTCCTGAGCACCGGGGACAGATGGAGCGGCGGCTGCAACTAAACGGGGAAGTGAGGCTTGAACACAAGGAATATAGGAAGCACAGGCACTCCCTTTAAAAATAAAGAAAAAACTAGTAAATGGAGAATGAATAAGCAAATACTTCCACTCCGACAAACAATTCGGAATGGAACACAAAGAAAGGATCATATGAAATGTCAAAATGTGGTTGAGATGACTCAATGAAACATCAATTAGATTGTACTTCAAGGACCTTTTTTTCCATGAGACTGCTTGGTTATCGAATCCACTAAAAAGAAAATGTCCACTTTGCGGTGGAGATCCGATTCATTCTCCAGCTTCCTCATGAGCACATCCACAATCTGAGAGAATATCAGGTTTTGTTTTAGTGCTACTAAAAATTACTGATGTTAAATATAGGTAACATGCTAACTTCTCCCTCCTACGCGCTATCTACAAAGCGACGCAACAAAAGAAAACGCCAAACAATCTCAGCTAGCTTAGGATCTGTCTGCGAACGAATATATATTAAACATCTTTCGCACACAACACTATTGCATACCTCTTTTGCAATCCCATACTTAGCACAGTCGATTGCATGGCGCGTTGCACGCAAAATGCTCTCCCTGTTCCTCCTTGACAGGGTCTCTATCATACCTTCAAATGCATCGCGAGCAACCAATGCATCGATGCTGCTGCTCAAAGAATTCCTGCTCACCCTCCTCTCCTCAAATTCATCAACCTCACGTTGATTACTAGAAGAAAATTGAAACGAAGGAGACATCAATTGTACATCCTTTTGAAGGGTGTTAACTGATTGAAGTGGGGGTTTTGAGCTGGAATTCTGCAAGGAAGCTTGTCTCTTCTTTTCCTGGGCAGCAGAAATAAGATTTTTCATGGGAAGGTCATTTGCTAAATTTTTAGGCTCAGCTGCAATATGCTTCTTGCTATGTTTGTCATCAGCATCATCCAGCCTGTGTAACAAAACTAAACGAATGTAAGAAACTAGAATCCTAGATAGTACGAGTTATCCATCCCATCAAATAACTTTGTATCACCTTACACCCGAAGAGTCGATTTTCTCAACAGAACTTTCACGTACAGAAGCATTTCTAACAAGTTTCTCCCTCTTCGGTGTAGTTTTATTTTTCTCTCCAGATAAAACTGTTGTGCTTTTCCCGTTCATTGATTGCCTTGAAACTGAACTTGGCCGATCAGACGTATTTAGAAAGTCCCTATTGCCTCCTTCAGTGACTTTCTTTTGTGGTACAATCTCGGGCGCCTTGCTGGAAATTTTGCTTGGCAGTTTAGATGATGCACCACCAGCAGATCTAGGAGACCTTTTCGGGGAAACTTTGTTCAACTTAGCCTTTGTGATCTGTGTCCTTGAAGATTTTAGTTCAGTAGATCGGCCGCAATTTCTCTTCTCCACACCGTGCTGGCCATTTGATGAAGCTTTATTGGATTGGAAAGGGGGTTCTTGCTTTCTGAACGTGTCGTTAACCGTCCCAGAATTTTTGAAAAGCCTTTGATTTTGCGGATGGCTCTCACCGCGTGGAACAATTTGCTTCTTTGGCTCTGACGGTCGATGAACGCTAGGAACCTTATTTGCGATTCCTCCATGGACAGGAGTTTTAGTAAGTTCATCATCGCCTAAACGAACAAGTCTCCGCTTTTTGGGCAATTGCATCACGGGAGATCCACCATTGTCAGGTTGTAATACTTCGTTCTTCTGCGCATCCAAATCTCCCATTTTATCCTCCCGCGGTAAAGGAGTATGCGCTCTGTCTTGTTCTTTACAGTGGCGCTTCGCTTGAGGAAGATCCTCGTTATTGGAGTGAATACGCTTCGATCCTTTCGAAGGACTGCGAGCTTTAGAATCCCCCTTTTTATGGTTGCTCACGATATTTTTCTTTTTCTTGGGGATAACTTTGTCATGGTCATGATGCTCCTCATCTTTCCCTTTGTAATCTTCTCGTGCATCAGAACGAACTTTCTTATTCAGCAACTTTTTACGATCACTTTCACTGACAACAGATAAAGCTAACACCATCCCATCCATAGAGAAATCCGAAACATTACTAGCAGGGGCAAATCTTGTTTGTCTCTTGTCTATGGAATTCTTCTGAGATGCGCTCTTCTTGGGTATTATTTCCTCATGTTTCCTCTTCTGACCCTGTCCTGACTTCAGTTGTGGCCGAATCGTCGATTCTTTTGCGCATATATTCAAAGACCCACCATCGGCTTTCCTATCATGTAAGGCTCCTGTCTTGACCGGTGAAGAACACCCCACAACTGAATCTTCCTTTGCCGATTTTTCAGGATTTGAAGAGAGCTCATTGATCTTCTCGGAAGATATTTGTGGAGGTAAGCTATAATCCTCAATAACATCTGCTGAGCATGCTCTTAAATCTTGATTTTTGATCCCATTTAATTGTAGAGGATCCATGCCATTCGCGTTATTCGTTGCCGGTTCAATTTCTGTGCCGTCTTTCCTTATCTCATCATCTTTCGCACCCCCAGAGGCACTGTCTCCCATCAAATCAGCAGAACGTATTGGTGAGAGAGTCACTGCATCGTTTCCTTTTTATTCTTTTTCTGTAACGCTTCGAATTCTTCACAGATTTCCTTCACAGCTTTGACCAAAAACTTGGCTGGCTTTCCCTGGCATCGAGCAGATAACTTGCTTTTGGTTTCGTCAGTAAATGCCTGGATATCCACAGGAGGATGAAAGCTCTGCCGAAACAAGTTATAACAGCTTAGTTCGGAATTCAGATACAGTTTCTGGTTCTCCAATTATAGAAATTAACGTCTGGACAACAACTGTCCCCACTTGTTAAATAACTAAGGCAAGTGCCCTTATCATAGATCAATCAACTCACACAATGCCTTCCCAAAGCAAAAAAATTTCCCACAAAATAGATAAATTCCAAAGAACAGAACTTTGAAAAGCATATATGTTCAAGGAGGGGAAAGGGAAAAAAAGGGCAGTGCGCTTACATCTGTGATGTACCAAAGAACTGGACAAAGTGCTTTCTAGGGTCAGGAACTTGCTTAAAGTCTTCAGGTCTACTAATCTGGAATTTTAACGAATAGAATATCATCAAACCAGCGAAGTGGAAGAAGAATTGGTGAGTTAAGAAGACCAATGCCAAATGCAGTCAACCAAATATAGAAATCAGGAAAACATATCTAAACAAAAATGCATAATTTGAAACACGTGAAAGAATATAAGCGTCCAACTGGTATGAACAAAGATGGAAAAACGTTTCCACAAGCAACAGATTTCAATGCTTCCGTACTCCCATATCATAGACAATCCGTAGCCGAAAAAATGATATCTAATGACGTGGCAACACTATAAGCATCTTGGTGATACACACACATTGACACGTCACAATACATAACTTTCGATCCCACACATAACTCGTGGCACGGTAATTGAATCACGTGTCTGATGCATTCATTTCCTTTGCCTCCTTTAAGCCAATCTTCCTCCAATCAAAATAAAAACACACCAAACGATTGCTAAGGACAACCAACGAACTTTCCAGTTTCCACCCACTGTTCCTTAGACACCATAAATGTAAGGTAAGACTCACAATATCAGTACCTAACTTAATGCTCAACCCTTTCAAACTCAAGCAGCGCTTTAAACCCCACTCTTCAACCAATCAAATTGACAATCCATACACCCAAATCAAGAGCCCAGGCCAAAAAGACACGAAATAAACACTAGCTTGGATAAAAGTAATCAAATTAACGAAACAACAAAGAAGAAAACAAGATTTTTCAACATGAATTATATAAACACTAGAGAAAACAACGATTAAATGGCATACCTTCGCCGGCCAAGGAGAAAACCCTTGATTTTAGCTAGCACGAGATCTCCCAAACTAAATTCGTCGCTCTTGCTCCCACCTTCCGACCCACGCTTACGCCCCGTGGCCATACGCCAAGCAAGCTTCCAAATTTCTTCCTTTTTCTTACAGAAATCTGAAATTGAATTACAAGAATCAGTAGAAACCCTGGGCTAAAACGGTCCTGGTTGTTGATTTATGTACGGCTGAGAGTTCGCCGCTTCATATTGCTTCGCCGCCTGAGGTTATCTTCTCACCACCGATCACATTAAGAATAGAAGGATTGATTTTTGTTGTAAATAATTTGTTCTTTTTTAGTTCAGAGTACTTTTTTGGTCTGCGTTAGAGAGAGAGAGAGAGAGATGTAGGTGTGATGTGCGAGGGTAAATATGTCAATTCGCTCATGACGATGACACCTAGGCCTAGGGGAAGGTTTGCCTGTGAGATTTCTGATGAAGAAATGGAGGGGTAATAGTGGAAATGCAACCTAATTTTTTCAATTTCTTAATTGGAGATAAGATAGTTATTATAATGTACAATTGTTTTTATTAATTTAAATTTATATATGAACTTAAAAGTATGATATATGTAGCTTATTTCTTCTTTAACAAACTAATCTTTAACCACTTAAAAAAAATCAAGACTATCTCTGATAATTAATGTATTCTTAATGACCGAACTTCAATTAATTAAATATTCATGGTTTACATAATCTTGTTTGTGCTAGAGTTCAGCCTTCGGTAGGTCCAAAAAGAATTGATAATATACAAACATGACTCAAGCCCAATAGATAAAAATGAATTTTTACACAAGTTCTTTTTTAGAATTCCAAAATAATGAGTTCCAATAAGAAATCGACAAATTCAATTAAAAAGGGTTACAAAACTAAGGTCAGTTTCGCCTCGTAGAACTTGACTCAAATTTAATTTAGCTGTTTTTCTTTTTTTTTAGAAAAAAAGGCGAATAATAACGCTCGAGCTGAAGCTGCAGTATTGAGTTCTTGACGCATCTTTAACCCTTAAATTGATTCAAGAATTAAAATGAAAAGAATATTAAATAAGAACTAGGACTATCTGCAAACTCTATGCATGTGCTTACAATATAATTGTTTTAATTTAGTTTTAAAATTTATAATTTATGTTTAGTAGATGAAATATAATTTATACTATATCAGAAAAATAATGATTAGGAGTATAAGTATAATAACTAAAATTGACGGATTAAATGCGATAATTATTTAATTAATGACATTAGAAATAAAGAGGTTAAATTGTAACTATTTTCAGACCAAAGTAGCAGTTAATAACCATCTACCACCCTTAATAGTATAGATATTGTGTTAATTTCAATTTCAACATTGGAAGCTTGGGGACACGTAAGGATGGGAATGGAGCGGGTCCAGACCCGGACCCGCCTAGAACCACTCCTAATGAATCAGGTTTTTTTTCCTATTCGGGTAATGAGCTAGGTAACGGGTCCGAAAAATCTCAACCCAGTCGGGTCGGGGCGGATCTCGGGTCTTGCTAAACCCGCCCCGAGACCCGACATGAGATCCGCCCCGATATATATATATATATATATATATATTATATTTAAATTTAATTTTATTGTATATATATAAAATGTTCGAATTATTAATAAAAAGCTTTGTAGTCTACTGAGTAAGTCTTTAGTTAAATTACTATAGGTCATGTGATCGAATTCTAATTTTGTTCTATTTTTAAAAAAAATTGAATTAAAAAACAAAAAAGAAAAAGAAAAAATAGCTTTCCGGGTCTGACTCAGACCCGGTTCGTTCGGGTCCGACCCGGGGCGGGGCGGGTCCCGGTTCCGGTCAAAACCCGACCCATACCCGCCCGTTGCCATCGACACGTCAACGATCAAATGGAATGAATAAATAACTATAAGCCAATGAAAGTTTCAAAAAATAAACCCAATTTAATTAAATACATATAATCTATCAAAACAATACATGACTGCGATTTATTTGTGCGTCATCCTCATCCCAACTGATTTACAAGCAAGCTCATGTGTTTTTCAGTTATGCGGACAATTGTTGTCTCCATTCAATAGTGCTATCACAGAGGTTAATATGTTATAATAGTTTTCAGGTGATATCCAAGTACTAAAATTTATAAATTATTTATTTTAATTATTTTCTTTACCCATACTAGTCTAGTGGAACTAACAAGAACAACATCCATTGCAAAAGAAAAAGGAACACAACTCAATAACCTCCTACTATCATGAAACTAAAAAAGCCCTCCAAATCATTTAAAAATAGTGGCTAATTTACTTCCAGGCACCAGTTCATATTTTCAATTAGAGATAAGGACCCATAAAGTTTTATTTATAGATAAAGACCCAATTTAAGTTTCATTTAGAAAAAAACTCATGTGTTACCACAGATCAATGAAGTGTTACCACAGACCCATGAAGTGGTACTACAGGCCCGTGAAGTGTTACTACAGACCCATGAAGTGTTAGCACCAACCCATGATTCATGAAGTGATATTGGGGAACCATGAAGTGTTTCTGAAAAAAATTGGGTCCTTAAAACTATAAATTTTCTGACATAGATCTTAACTCTAATTGAAACTTAAGTAGAGGCCTGAAACAAAAATTACCCTAAAAAATAATATCAAATTATCTCATAGTCGGGTTTGTCATTAATTGTAATTTCTTTCAAAAGAATTAAAACAATGAAACTCGAAAAACCAGACAATTAACTTTCAAACCATCGCACAACACATAAAAATGAAACCATAATAAAAAGCCAACACTGCAACTAGCAGCCCATATTAAATCAAGGGCACAGATTAACACGATAACTTTTATATGGGGTAGTCACTTTAAGCCATTCTCTTTAGATAAATTAACGTTGATTTTGTATACCAAATCATATAAGTTAACTTGTATGCATATAGTTCATATGTAGATAACCAACGCATAGTTATCCATATTCTCTCATTCCACGAAAACCAAAACGTGTGCTTATCAGCAAATTATTCAGACATTATAGTTCAACCGCCCTACCATCCAAAACCTCAATTTCCTCTATCAAATCAATTCTTTCAAAACTAACATGCACAAAAAAGAAATAGAAAAACATTCCCCACAAAAAAGAACGAAAAACACAAAACCAATATGACATAAAATCACATTATCCTCAATTTCCACCTAAACCTTACACTGCAAGAAAACGCCACTTATGCCTCTTTTTAGCCCACCAAATCAAACCTATGTATTAACTCACGCACGCCAAGAAAACTAAAAGAATATATAATAAGTCTTAACACACTCACACGATTCTCAAGAAGAACCCTCCATTCCAAAGCCATGATGAATAACACCACCTTTTCATCATCCCCTACAACAACAACAAGCTCTTACACATCCCATTATTACAGCACAATACTCACCTCCTTCACACTCCTTTCAGAAATGCAAATGGTAGAGCTACTACTCGCCTTTCTTGTCTACGTAGTGATACGCTCCTTAAGGCAAAAAGCCAGCCATGGCCTTCCCAACTGGCCCTTCTAGGAATGCTGCCTTCTTTAATCCTAGGAATTCAAGGAAATGTATATGAATGGATATCCAAAGTACTCATAAGGCAAAACGGAACCTTTGTTTTCAAAGGGCCGTGGCTGACCAACCTCAACTGCGTTGTCACGGCTGACCCAAGAAACGTCGAGCACCTATTGAAGACAAAGTTCGCAAACTACCCTAAAGGAGACTACTTTAGGGACACTGTAAGAGATTTACTAGGCGATGGGATTTTCAGCGCCGACGGTGAGATATGGTCCAGGCAGAGGAAGACGGCCAGCCTTGAGTTTCACTCTGGGAAGTTCAGGCAAATGACCGCTGATTCTTTGCTGGAGTTAGTCCACGGGCGTTTATTGCCCGTGTTAGAAGATTCTTGTCTGAAATCGTCCGCCATCGACTTGCAAGACGTGCTTTTGAGGCTGACCTTTGATAATGTCTGTATGATAGCTTTCGGCGTCGACCCAGGCTGTCTCCGGCCGGGATTGCCGGAAATACCCTTTGCCCGCGCCTTTGAGGCTGCGACGGAGGCGACCATCATGAGATTCGTGACGCCGACGCTCGTGTGGAAGGGGATGAGGTGGCTGAATCTCGGGAGCGAGGGGAAATTGAAGGAATCGATTAGGGGCGTGGATGATTTTGCGAATGGGGTGATTCAGGCGAGGAAGAAGGAGCTCGCCGTCGACGGCGGGGAGGTTATTAGGTCCGACCTTCTGACGGTTTTTGTGGGGTTGAAGGACGAAGGGGGTTCGCCTTTTCAGACAAGTTTTTGAGGGATATTTGCGTAAATTTCATCCTCGCCGGCCGGGACACTTCCTCGGTGGCGCTGAGCTGGTTTTTCTGGTTATTGGGTCGGAATCCCTACGTTGAAGAGAGGGTTTTGAAGGAGCTTTGCGGGATTTTAAGGGAGAGGAATAATCGCGGCGATGGAGACGGCGACGGCGGCGATGTTGTGTTTAGGGCTGAGGAAGTTAAGAAGATGGAATACTTGCAAGCTGCTCTGTCTGAGGCTCTTAGGCTGTACCCTTCTGTCCCCGTCGATCATAAGGAGGTAAAAAAATTTCAAATTCTTGGCGCTCTAAATATGATATGCTATAAAATTATAATATGACAGGCCTTCTATTAAGTATAAATTTTTAGGTTAAGTGATTAATTAATATGGTATCAGACCAAAGGTCATTAAGAAGTACACATATAAAGCTAAGAAAGAAATCAGCCTAGACGTACATCCCACTTGGGACCATATGTAGACAATAATATAACACGCTCAGTTTGGAATTAAATATTAATCAAAATATAAGATACTTCATTTTAAGCTCAACTTATTATGTGATGTGGTCAATTTGAAGTTAACTTCTCTATACAATAAAAATAATTAAAAAGTACTCCTGATTTGAGAATATAAGCGTTTGCAATTTCTTTTATTTTCATTTTTACTATTTTCAAAAAATATTTTGTATATTTTCAATTTTAAACATAGTCTTTAGTAAAAGCACGATAGGGTCGTCAAACAACAAATCAAGGGTATATGGGATATTTTCACGTTATTTCTTATCATATGAGTAACTTGTTTAAAACCAAATGGAAGTATGTAACAAAAACAAATCGGACAGGTGCTGGAAGACGACGAATTCCCTGACGGAACAAAGCTGAAAAAGAGGACAAAAGTCGTCTACGCAATCTACACCATGGCCCGCATGGAGGGCATATGGGGAAAGGACTGCCTGGAGTACAAGCCCGAGAGGTGGCTTCGAGACCGCAATAGATTCATGAGCGAGTCCGCATACAAGTTCACTGCCTTCAACGGCGGGCCCAGGCTATGTCTCGGGAAGGATTTTGCCTATTATCAGATGAAGTTCGTGGCTGCCTCGATACTGTACAGGTACAAGGTCGTGGTGGCCCAGGACCATCCCGTCGAGCCGAAGATGGCACTCACAATGTACATGAAGCATGGCTTGAAGGTGGAGATTATTAGGCGTGATCCTAAGGAGATGGTAAAATAGTAGGTGGTACTCATAGATTAATTAGTTTGGATTATTATCAAGGATTTGTTTGCTAGTAGTGATTGCTTTACTATTATAATAAGAAAAATAAAGAGGGGGTGATTTGATTGGAATTGGGTTTTAAATGATTTTTAATACTGTCATACCACCTTAGTGTTGTATATATATTAAATTCATATTTTATTTTTTTTTTATCAAAGACCCATTAATATTTATTTTAAGTATAATATATATATTTTAAATATAGTGTTATTTATATTTTATGAAAAATATTCTATTAGGAAAATCAATCGAATTCGAATCGATTTAGGATTCGAATAACAAAAGAATACGAATATATGTATATTTGACTGGTTAATTGAATCTACATAAAATACGATTGCTTAGATTTGTTTGCAACCTGATCTAGTTTGATTTTTCAAAGCCAATCATAGTAAGTCCCTTATTTCTCATAATAGGCCCACTAATTCCGCACGAAATCATACGTCTCAAAAACATGTCAATATTACAGAGATGAGATTAATCAATCAGTAAACGGTAAGAAGAGACGAAGACGAAGGAAGAAGAATCTAGTAATCAGTGAGAGGCAATTCATGAACGAATTGAATACATGGAGAAAGGAGGACCTCGTAAAATGAAATAATTAACCAGCAAACTGAAAATTGAATTTCTTCTCTCTACTACACTTTCGTTGCGTGTAAAAACTAACGAATAAATGATTAATAGATATAACTTTGGGGGGTTTGTTATGAGGTGATCCTTCAAAACATCACCGTGATCTTCACATCACCTCCTCATCACCGTGTTTGCTTCTCGTAAGTGATGAGTCATCACTAACGAAGGATCAACCTAGGTGATCAAAGTGGGATGATATTCCAACTTTTAGATAACCACAAAAAGTTAGGTGATCCAACATTACGGTGATGAGGTGATATTTGGAAGTTTTATTTAGACAATATTACCAATATTTTAACATTTATTCCTTATATACTCTTAATCATATTTTAAATTATGTAATTAAACATATCTTAAAACTATAAAATAACAGAGATAATTATATAACAGCTTATAATTAATGCTTAAAAAGATTTAAACTCGATAAACATTGATCATTGTTACGTAAAATATCATCTCAACATAAACATATTGATTCACGTTACCTATAAGATATACGTAGGGTTAAATATGCCGTTACGCAATATCATCCCACACATCACCGTGATTAACAATGTTTTAAAAAGCGTTTTATCGCGCACTTCAAAGCGCGAGTTAGCGTAAATATTCCAGATAACGCGACAAGGCGTAATTAAAAAAGCGTGTACATTACAAACAATAACTATTGCTAACAGATGAGAGATGCAGAGAGACGTGGCAGTGATTTAAAAACGTGTACAGTACAAACACATAACTATTGCAGACAGGGAGAGAGATGTGGCAATGATTTGACTAAGATTTTTTTATTTTAATTTTCCAAATTTATTTTTACTTAAATTATTTCCACCAAAACATAAAACAAAAACTAAATTATTTAATGTAATCTATGTAATAAAAATAAATAAGTTTAACTAATTTATTCTTTGTTTAACAGCGATCAAAATGACATGCATATCCTATATTTTTCGTTACTGATAAAGATTATTTTTTAAATACTACATTTTTTGTTCTTAAAATTTTATTAGCTTTTTGTTAATATTATTAATGCTGGCCTATGGGAGTGAAATTAAATTTAAAAATTTATTATATCTTATGTACATTAATTGTTTAAAATATTTCTATGTATTTTTATTGTTTAGAAATATATATTAGTAGATTTTACATGTATTATTGAATCCAAATTTTATATAAAGCTTGAATAATGTGCTTATGATTAATAATTTGTTATAAATTATGTTTCTTAGCGTAATAAGTGACTTGTCCGAAATACTCACGCAATACGCTATGCTATTTACGCTACGCGCTATCTAAACTGAAACGCGATGCGTTGCGTTATGCGCGTTTAAAAACAGTGGTGATTAATCACAAATAATATTCCAATATCACCTTAATATGCGAAATGAAATAGCACTCAAAACAAACATAGTGATGATATATCACCTTAATCCATGAATACGATAATGCAAGTATCATCGTGATGCAGATCACCCAAAACAAACACCCGCTAACGTGTATATTATGATTATGTTTTTAAGAAATAAAATATAGATCTGTTTCGACCAGGTGATAAGATATGGTTCCATTCCAAAAATTGATGACGTAAGGAATTCATAACATTGTAAAAACACAACAAAATACTAAAATAAGACAACTGGGAATCATGCGAAAACATGGTCTTTCCTTGTAATCAAAATCCATAAACCCAACTTAACCATAAAATAACATCTCCTTTCCTGCAAATATATATATATATATATATATATATATATATATATAATATCAGTAAGGACGAAATGAAAAAATAAAACTATATCATGATATATATATATATATATATATATATATATATATATGACCACCTCACCTATGTTGGGTTATAATAGAGTGTACTTCAAAATCTTCCAGGGCGACCACCACGTCCGCGAAAACCACCACCGCCACCACGGCGACCACCACCACCACGGCCGCCGCCGCCGGAGAACCTACCACCACCTCTCTGCCCGCCGCCGCCGGCGAACCTACCACCACCTCCGTGGCCACCACCTGGACCACCACCGCGTTTAGGCTTAGCTTCCTCCACAGCCAAAGGACCTTCCCCGAAATCAAATCCATTCGATTCCAATGCTTTAGTGAGCGCATCGCTGTCCTTGAACTCAATATAGGCTATGCTGTAATAATAACGAAGAAGGAACTACATTCGGTTTTATTACAAAACACAAATGCTTAATTAAGGCGAAATTATCATCAGACAACCGACCCTTTAAAGCCCTCTTCATCCTTCTTTGGGATGGAAATTCTACTAATTTCACCGCACGACCCGAAATTCTTCTCCAAAAGGCTTCTAATCTGACGAAAAAAAAAAGTTTTGAGCGATAAGTTAGGGAAACAAACGCTCGAGAGGAAAGAGCGAAGAGGACCTGATCTTCGGTGGAATTCTTGTCGAATCCACGAATAAACGCTGTTTTCCCTTGAGGTCGCGACCGTTTCTCTTCGTTTCCCCTGAAACAATTAAAAAAGATTCTTTTATTTGAGAACGAACATAGAGTAGAGAGCAATGTGTAATAGTAGTTTATCAGTTATACTCGCTATGAGCTGGGGCGCCTTTTTCTCGAGCAAGGTCTAGCCTCACTCGACGACCCAACAATTCTGTGCCATTTAACTCCAGCAATGCCTGATTTGACAAGCAAAGGGCATGTAAGAAAGAACTAAACGGAGCCACGTTTATCGCAGTATAGTAATCATGAACTCGAATATGTCCAAACTGAAGTATGCTGTTTGTTAGAAAAATAAAACTGATTTCTCATTGAGATGAGAAGGGATTAATAATAGGAAATGGAGAAAAACAAGTACCTTTTCAGCTTGTTCTGCTGTAGCAAACTCAACATGGCCAAAGCCTCTGAATGTATTATCAGGATGCATACCAAAACGTATATCCGTGACTTCTCCAGCAACTTTGAAGAAATTCTCACTGAACCATGAAAACGAAAGTGCAGGGAAATAGCAAAAAAAAAATGGTTAAAAGATGATTAGCAATTCAAGCTACACTTACACTTCAGATCGCTGTATAGAGAAGGATAGATTCCCAACAAACAGACTTCTCTGTCCTTCAGATTGCCCGTTAGGAGCTTCAGGATTCTCGGGCTGCATAAAGTATAGTAAATAAAACAATAGCAAATGGGACTTCAAAAATGGTATCAGTCAGAAAGCTTCACTCACAGCTTCCTCGGGCGCTTTATCATTTTCCTTCGCATCGCCAGCCTCAGCAATTTCTACATCCAATTCCTGTAATTGCACCAAAGACAATTCCTTACATACATAGACCTTTTAAACCAAAGAAACCCATAAGTTACAAGCCAATAGAAGCTCAATAACTTGAAAGATTAGCTGCGAGCCTTACATTTTCTTCTCACATTTCAAAGGCTCACCATCAGCTTCTGGAGATTCCTCTTTACCTTCTTCTTTTGGGGAGACCTCTGACTTCTCCTCAGTCGCATTTTCAGACTCCTCTTTTGCAGCAGCAGATGCTTCCTTGGTAGTAGAATCGTCCCCAACTGAAATATCAATCTGAGGATCAGAACTGAGTTTCTCATTGTCAAGATCCATGTTATCATTTGTAGGAACATCTTGGGCGTTCGATAAAGTCTCCTCCATGGCACCATTTGTAGGAGCATCTTCTTGTGCGTTCCATAAATTCTCCTCCATGGTATCATTTGCAGGAGCATCTTCATGTGCGTTCGATAACTTCTCCTCCATGGTGTCGTTTGCAGGAGCATCTTCTTGTGCGTTCGATAAATTCTCCTCCATGGTATCATTTGTAGGAGCATCTTCTTGTGCGTTCGATAAATTCTCCTCCATGGTGTCATTTGTAGGAGCATCTTCTTGTGCGCTCGATAAAGTCTCCTCCATGGGGCCATTTGTAGGAGCATCTTCTTTTGCGTTCGATAAATTCTCCTCCATGGTACCATTTGCAGGAGCATCTTCTTGTGCGTTCGATAAAGTCTCCACTTCCTTATCTTCAACCTTCTCAACCTTGGCAGCCTTCGACTTCTTCTTTTTAACCCTCCGTTTCTTAGACCTCACAGTCACTGATTCCTTCTGCAGATCATCCTCTGCTTCTCTCTTATCTATAACGTGCGAAAATCAGACAGATGCAGCCATTATTTCCCAGTAAACACGAACATGAATGGTAACAGCAAGGGAAGAAATCGAACAAAAATTAACTGTGCAGAATCAACAACGAAGAAGACAGACGTTTACAAAAATATGAAAGAAATAAAAGCCAAGAACAAAAGAAATTCGTACTTGTCTTAATTGGCTCGGGGGGAGCGGCAACAGCAACAGCAACAGCGGAGGCATCAACCTAATAGACAGAGTATCAGACAACAACAAAAGTAGAGTTCCTCGGACGTATAGAAAGCATAAAAGATTTCAGAGCTAATGAATTAGAGACCCGTTCTTCACCTTGGTAGCAGATTTCTTGGCGGATCTACCCATTCGATGTTAGTTTCCTGAGACTACTAAAGAGCAAAGAAACACAAATGGCCCTTCAATCTCAGGCAGCCCCCCTGCTTCACAGACACGATGACGAAAGGCAGCTGCTAAAACCCTAAAAAGGCATTGTTTTTATTTAGGGTTTTGATAAACTCAGCACTCAATTTACAATTCATGCCACATATTAATTTTTATTTAACTTTTAGGACCCTATAAACTTAAGTGTTGTACTGTATCACTCTACTATTCACCAGTACCACTTCGTGGATCTACAGTACCACTTTTGGGTTTATAGTTCCTCTTCATGGATCTACAGTACCACTTCATGGATCTCCAATACCAGTTCATGTATACTGCATAACACTTGCATAAATTTAGGTCCTTATCTCTAAATTTTTATAAAAATCGGGTCCTTAAATCTATGAATTTTTTGATATGGGCCTGAATCCTAATTTCAAATATGTTGTGCCAGAAACTTAATTTACACAAAATACTTTCACTAACCCTTCGGTTATAGGATTTTGTCCGACATGCTTTTCGTCGGATTTCCTTTTGGGCCCTTCAAAGTTTGTTGTTTACGGTTCGACCCCATAACTTGGCTGGATTGTTTCAGTAATTGGGCCCGAAAAGTTAATTACAAAAGCCCAAATAAAAAATAGGAAAATGTCCTAAACACCCTTACACTACCATCAATTTTTTATTATCTATTATATTCTATTATATTAAGGGTAGGGCCAGAATAAACGTCAATTTTGATCTGTCTCAGTTGTCCAATCAAATTTTTACATATATTGAAAAATTAAAAAGGTTTAGGGTGTGTTTGTTTAAGGAATTTAGTGAGGAAAGGAAAATAAAATGGAAATGGAAAATCATTTTTGTGTTGGTTGACTATAGAAATAGGTGAGGAAAATAAAAGAAGAAAACTTAAGTTAATTTTGAAGCAAAAAACATGAAAAATTATTTTCTCCACAAAATGGTGAGGAAAATGAGGGAAAAGCTACATAAATCAATTTCTCTCTACTTTCTTTTCCTTGACACTTTCCACGATCCAAACACAGTATGTTATTAAGCAACATACCTTCCATAACCGTATAATAACTACCAAATTCTATTTTAATATATTAATTATTAAAACTATTTAATAATAATTAACTTTTTTATTATACACAGTAGGGTGTGCCAGAAATACTAGTTAATGGAAAACATCCACCTTTTTCTACCAAGTATGTATGCTAACTTATATAAAATAAAACCGCATTAGGATAGACATATGTGTTACAAGTCCACTCAATTATGTAGTATTTTCTAAGACTTAGAGGAGTCAACCTTGAACCATTTAGTGTTTTTTTTTCTTTCTATATGAAAATAAAAAAGATACTTATCGACTCTAACTCTCTTCACTTTCATCCTCGTACGTTGTTCGTATTCCCCTTATATTGAACCGTCCAAATACACTACACACCTTTCCTTGTCAATCCAAGAAATCCCATGTGCTTTCTCAGCCCTTCATATCCTCATTTGACTTAGCTAAAAATATTAATTAATACAATTGTCTTTGTAACGAAGAACATTGCAGCACATGCAATGCAATAAAGCACTTTTTTATGGCAGGAATATATAGTTGACATGTAGAACAACTTCCTTGTATATTTCCAAGTATGTAATAATATAATAGCTCGTTCCTTTCTTTACCATTTAGTTACTATGTACCTCGTCGGCCAAATGATGATATGCCCCTTCGTATAAAAAAAAAGGACCAATAAAAATCGATTAATGCGCTAATCGAGGGCGATTTGTTCCACCAACTCATAGGCTTAGGCAAGCCATCGAAGATAGGCCGAGCAGAAATTCCTTGAAAATCTGTCTTCAAACCCCACTTAGAAGTAGCAGCAGCAGCCCATATCGAAGAAGAAGAAGAAGACAGCGATCCAATGCTGTCTGAATCTTGCAAGACAGGCGAGCTCGACGATTTCCTAACTCCATTGATCAGTTCTGTCGAAGATAGTGAAACTGTTCGATTAGCTGACTTTGGCCTGAGGGCCAAGGCTTTGCCTGTAATAGTAGCTGAGATGGGAGTAGAAGAAGCACTAATACTGCTTATTTCTTCCATGAAAAGCTTCTCTTTGGTTCGAAAATCGTCTGAGAAATGTTCTTCTTGTTTACGGTTTTTGTAGTAAAGGGACATTTCGCAGCCTTCTGAGGAAGATGGTCTGAGTTTGAAGGACTGAAAAGAATCGAAGAAATCAGAATTCCTTCGACTGAACTCCATGCTGCTATTTGGCCTGATTTCCATATCCAATTTTCAGAAAGAAAATAAGTAAAAAAATCGAGCGCTAATAATATGGAACAGAAAAATCCCATAATCGACGGAATCTTTCCAAATTAAAGCGGACTCAAACAGATCCAACTAAATGATACGAATCAATTGGACACCGAAATCCCGAGAGAATGACTTTTGGTTACAAAACTAAAACTTTTATAATTCTAACTATTTTTATTTTCATTTTAACCACGAAAATACTTAATATTACAAATTTCACTATTGTTATCTTCAAATAGCACAACACTTGTTAATAATTAAATTTTTACCCCAACTTATTTTAACTCAAATATATTAAAATATATTACTTGAAGAAATAATCAAAAGAAAAATAAACTTACTTCGCGTGACCGTGACCTACTCTTCCCGTGAGTTCGATATCTAGAGCTGTCAAAACAGGCCGGCGGGGCGGGTAAAGCCTGCCGTTTGGCAGGCCTGGAAATTGAAGCCCCGCCCAAATTAAAAATAAAAATAAAAATTCGTAGAAAAAAAGAAAAATTTCGAAAAATAAAGAAGTAAACAATAACAATTAAATATTTATCCTCAAAATTAATTCTAATTAAAGCTAATCTTAATAATTTATTTATATTATTAAATTTTAGTAAATTAAAATCGAAGCTAAAAAATACTAACATACCTATATAATTTATTTATGTATTAATATTTAATAAAAAATATCATATTATAATTCCTAGAGGGCTCAATGTGATATTTTTTTATTAAATATTGATATAAGTAAATCATATTGTTTTAAGTAATTTTTATTGTTTTTTCCTTTATTGTGTTTAATTTGTTTTTAATTTAATTGGGCGGGGCGGGCCTTCAATTCCTAGGCCTGTCAGACGGCGGACTTACCCGCGCCCGCCCCACCCAAGGCGGGGTTTGGCGGGCTACGGACCGGCCAGGCCCGGCGGCCCGATTTGGCAGCTCTAGTTATCGAACTCACGTGGAGTAGATGACAGTCATGCTTCTTTTGATTATTTCTAAGTAACATATTTTTAATATATTTGAGCTAAAAGTTGGGGTTAAATTTTAATTATTAGCAAGTGTTGTGTTATTTAAAGATAACAACAATGAAAATTTATAATATTTAAGTATTTTCGTGGTTAAAATGAAAAAAAAATAGTTAGAATTAAAAAAGTTGATTAGTTTTGTAATAGATTTAAAAACTCAATTAGATTTGTAATTGCATTCTCAAAATAGCATCATTTGTGCAATTCTCTCCCGAAATCCCAATATCAGTGCATAGGAAATAAAGCTGCATAATCAAGAATGGCCCAGGATAGAAATACAACGAGTGCATTAAGGATCTTAGAGAAGACAAAATTATGTACCGTTTAGGTCGATTTTCGTCTCCATTGGACATGACCGGGGAAGGCCGGTGCTTCCCAGGCGAAGGTATTTGCAGCGTCTTAAGAGCAAACATTTGAAGATCTGTCATTAAGCCATTTAATCTCTTGATGTCTGCTACCTGCGAAAATTGCCAGACAAACATATACAGTCATCATAAATAAGACGAGCCATTCATAATCGTAGAAGACCCATATTTGATCAAATATGCCAATTATTGGGGGGGGGGGGGGGGGGGGGGGGGAAGAAAAACCCACAAATAAGCAACACTCCAAAACGAAAAAGGTCGAACGTTTATTGGAGAAAATTAGTTTAATCAAGAAAAAGAATGATCACCTCCACGCCGTATTTGATTGCGACGCCGGCTAGTGTGTCGAATTTGGTGACAGTATGGGTTATGTAACTGACGCCGCCATTAACGCCGACGGCAGACGGCGGAGGTGGAATTCGCGCCGACCTCAACGGCGGCGATAGCATCTCCATAGTTTCTTCTTGGTCCTCTCCGTTACCATTATGGAACAAAAACCCATCTCTCGCCATCTTTTCTTTCACCAGCAAATGGAAACAGTGAAGGCAATTTAGAAATGGGAATTAGACATCAAATGCTTAAACAATCTGAAGACTAATGGATTTTGTTCTGATATATGAGGTGACGATTGGTTCTTGAGCTTTCAGTGAATGAGTTTAAGGTGGGATATTTGCAGATCTGCCTGCGTATGCATGACTGAAGAGTGGGGACAAGTTTATATACTACTGTGATTTCTGAACGTTAGTTATATCCTCATTAACAATTTACTAGTCTAATCAATTTCACCTTTTTCCTTTCTTTGTTATTTTTGTTTCCTTTTTACGTTGAAGCCAAAAGATGATCATTTTAACAAGCGGTTGCTTTGGTTGATTTGGGCTTCATGTTTCTTTACAATATTGATTCTATGTATATGTTACTAATTTATCGAGAAATATATATTATGAAAATATGTAGTAAGGGTTGAAAAAGTCAACATATTGAAGTTGGCCTCGAGTTTAAAAAACTACGGATGTTTGTCCTTTTGCTCCCCACCGTCAGCTTTACGCGATTTGAGATTTTTCTTTATTCATTTTATTTGCAAGAAGTTTTATCCCATTTATCTAATGGCAAGCAAAGTATTATTGCATTTCGTTTAGTATAGGATATTGTCAATGCTACCCATGAATACGACTTAAATCACATATTACTTTTATATGTTTTTATATTGTAAAACATGTGGCTTTCCATTTTCCAACGACCTATTACAGTAGGCTCTTCATGTTCATTTAAATAGCTAAAACATGAGAGAAAAGATTACAACTATATTCTAAAGCAACTGTACCTTTCGTTTTCTTATTTAATGTATGAAGAGGACAACTAATTCTGAATATTGAATCCTTATAGCGAATAGCATTATAATAATGGTAAGAAGATTGTCAACTGTAATTCATATTGGATAATGACCTAAAAGAAATACCAAAGCACCTAAAACCATCACGCAGCTAGTGGACATACAAGTACAACTAGGATTTAAAGATGATCAAACAGAGTGCAGCAAACAAATCCCAATGGGCATTTGAATTTCTTAAAAGCATAGAAGATTTGAATAATCGAAATCCATTTCTACAAAATCAAGCATTGGTAAAAGAGTACTAAATGCCCAGTAAAGTTAAAACTGCAATAACAAAATCCATATGCAAGAAAAAGTATGCACATAGGAATAGACAAGCACAGAAGAGCATCAATGTACACGAACCATCAACCACTATTGTCATTTGGGTAAGAAAATGTAATGGGTGATTGCTACACTTCTTCAATGGCCAAGCAAAACTTTTATCTTACAGTTTTAGATGTGTATACCAAACTGCATCTGTTGAGAAGATGAATATTTTGTAGTCACTCTTTCCTTGCCAATCATACACCACCTAATCAATCCAATTCCTGCGTACAATCACCCAATAGCCAGACAAACAAAAATAACCTTAAAAACAATCGATAGAAAACTATATATCAAGGGCGAAAATGCCATATTTTGTGCTTTGAATGGAGAGAAGGAAACCTCAATGAAAGTCTAACAAAAACTCTTATGCTGGCCTCCAATGGCTAGACCCTACTGGTCTAGAAGGCATCATATGAACACCATGAACTGCCCAAAAAATGAAGTTGAATAAAAACACGGACAAGGTTCAATTCACATCAGCTCATCTAAACCTTAAAATTACCGTGTCCTGCAGAGTGATGGAAATTAACACCAGCTGACACAGGCCTCTCCTGGGGTGTTCCGTAATAACCTGGCGAAAGAAATGGAACAAAATATCATTTGAAACTGAGTGTTGTTGGATTCATCATCTGAAATCGAGGGTCTTCACAATCAGTACAGTGTCGCAAACAATTAGATTTACGACACAAAATGAGCCCACAATCCAAAATCACCAATATCCCACAGCTTTTTCGACCATGCTAAGCTAATAACACACACATTCATGCGCAAATGGAGAAACAAATGAAAGGCCTAACCTGATCTTGCCCCAGAAACCCACCCTTCATTTCCTTGCACGCGCCACTGATCATTGCTGACAAATCCCCTCGGACCAGTAGGAAAGTTCGGCACAATATGAGGGGGATGTTGATGCTGTAGGGTTGCATTTAGGTAGGAGAACTGTGTGGGAGCTAGTTGAGGCGGAAGCTCGTGTCTCAATGGTCTTTGTCCAAAAGGTGCAACAACAGGCAAATGTGGTGGCCTCTGCTGTGTAGCTTGAAAGTTTCCATATGAATCTCCTTGTCCATACTCCAAAGGCTTAATGTGTTATGGACAACACGTTCGTGTACAGTGCTCAAGGCAGCTGAAGGAAGAAACAACGCTTGGTTACGGGGAAACACTTCAACTCTCACGGGTGCCTTGACGGGAGTCCCATGCAATTGAGTTCCCTGAAGAACAAAAGTGCAGCAAATTCTCAGTTATTACTAAGAATGACACCATAGTACACTGAAGTCGTCTTGAAGGGACTGAGAATCCCACTAAGGGCTTACGTTGGGCATGCTACTGACTTCACGAGGCAAAGGAGGTCGATAAGGAACATGTGGAGAAATTGGAGGTGGAGGCCTCTGTTGGGTAATTGATGCAAGCTGAGGTGGCAATGGTGGCTGAGAAAGGTAAGGTGGAGGGGGAAGATGCGTATATGAAGGGTGCTGTGCGGATGGTAACGGTGGAGGAGGTGGCAGTGACACAGGTGATGGTGGTGGCAGCGGCGGTGGTGGCGGCAGCAGAGATTCCGAGTATGGTGAAGATGGTGGAGGTGGAGTTTCTGGCGGAGAATCGAGTGGCAAGCGTGGCGAACTCCCGTGAGAAGGCGGTGACTCAGAAACATTTGAAATCAGTTCAGGGCGTGAATCAGAAGAGGCTATTACATTCGAAGGCAGTGCTTTGTCACTGTGATGTAAGGAATCGTCTTCCTTTCCAAGCTCACGGTCAACATCCTCTGATATGTGATGGCATCCATCATTACGGGTCGTTACAGTGTAGTTTGGAGTAACACCACCAGCTCGGGTCTGTTCAATTTCATACAGTGATGTATACGCATCTTTGTGGTTTAAGTTTTTCGGAGGATTATTGTTGTCTCCATCCTCCTCTTCCCCCACAAACATATGGGATGGCATGAGTCCAGAGAGATGAAATGTATCATTACTGCATAAGTAAATCAACAAACGTGTTAACCAAACAAAAATACTCACATATTACATACAATCAGGCACCGCATTTATATATGCATAATCAACTCATTTCAAGAGGTTCAATATACGTGTTTTTAAGTGTCAGCAACCATGAATGCAATTGGAACAGGCAAGAAAAGACCCAAACTGAAATAATATTTTTATCAAGAGAGAAGAAATTTGAATATCACTCACCTTCCATACTCATCCACGAGCATTCCGTCCATTTCTAGGACAGGATCATCGAAAGACCGCTCAGCGCGTGTTGGACACCTAGGGGGAAGCAGATGGGATATATCGTCATCATTGGCGGCTGCAATAACATTCATCTGACTCCGAATAACATCTTCTGGGAAGATTTTCCTCTCGAGCCACAAGCGCAAGACCTAAGAACAACTGTAACATGAGTGGTTTTAACAGACGCAATTGACTAAAGGATTCATCTTCACCTTACTACATTGCTGGCGATTTTCCTGAGCACCGGGGACAGATGGAGCGGCGCGGCTGCAACTAAACGGGGAAGTGAGGCTTGAACACAAGGAATATAGGAAGCACAGGCACTCCCTTAAAAATAAAGAAAAAACTAGTAAATGGAGAATGAATAAGCAAATACTTCCACTCCGACAAACAATTCGGAATGGAACACAAAGAAAGGATCATAT
The DNA here is from genome assembly GCA_027422505.1 of Craterostigma plantagineum. Classification (NCBI taxonomy): domain Eukaryota; kingdom Viridiplantae; phylum Streptophyta; class Magnoliopsida; order Lamiales; family Linderniaceae; genus Craterostigma; species Craterostigma plantagineum. The sequence goes on along the minus strand of JAPQWV010000019.1, from coordinate 6,573,366 downwards.
GAAATGTCAAAATGTGGTTGAGATGACTCAATGAAACATCAATTAGATTGTACTTCAAGGACCTTTTTTTCCATGAGACTGCTTGGTTATCGAATCCACTAAAAAGAAAATGTCCACTTTGCGGTGGAGATCCGATTCATTCTCCAGCTTCCTCATGAGCACATCCACAATCTGAGAGAATATCAGGTTTTGTTTTAGTGCTACTAAAAATTACTGATGTTAAATATAGGTAACATGCTAACTTCTCCCTCCTACGCGCTATCTACAAAATAGCGACGCAACAAAAGAAAACGCCAAACAATCTCAGCTAGCTTAGGATCTGTCTGCAAACGAATATATATTAAACATCTTTCGCACACAACACTATTGCATACCTCTTTTGCAATCCCATACTTAGCACAGTCGATTGCATGGCGCGTTGCACGCAAAATGCTCTCCCTGTTCCTCCTTGACAGGGTCTCTATCATACCTTCAAATGCATCGCGAGCAACCAATGCATCGATGCTGCTGCTCAAAGAATTCCTGCTCACCCTCCTCTCCTCAAATTCATCAACCTCACGTTGATTACTAGAAGAAAATTGAAACGAAGGAGACATCAATTGTACATCCTTTTGAAGGGTGTTAACTGATTGAAGTGGGGGTTTTGAGCTGGAATTCTGCAAGGAAGCTTGTCTCTTCTTTTCCTGGGCAGCAGAAATAAGATTTTTCATGGGAAGGTCATTTGCTAAATTTTTAGGCTCAGCTGCAATATGCTTCTTGCTATGTTTGTCATCAGCATCATCCAGCCTGTGTAACAAAACTAAACGAATGTAAGAAACTAGAATCCTAGATAGTACGAGTTATCCATCCCATCAAATAACTTTGTATCACCTTACACCCGAAGAGTCGATTTTCTCAACAGAACTTTCACGTACAGAAGCATTTCTAACAAGTTTCTCCCTCTTCGGTGTAGTTTTATTTTTCTCTCCAGATAAAACTGTTGTGCTTTTCCCGTTCATTGATTGCCTTGAAACTGAACTTGGCCGATCAGACGTATTTAGAAAGTCCCTATTGCCTCCTTCAGTGACTTTCTTTTGTGGTACAATCTCGGGCGCCTTGCTGGAAATTTTGCTTGGCAGTTTAGATGATGCACCACCAGCAGATCTAGGAGACCTTTTCGGGGAAACTTTGTTCAACTTAGCCTTTGTGATCTGTGTCCTTGAAGATTTTAGTTCAGTAGATCGGCCGCAATTTCTCTTCTCCACACCGTGCTGGCCATTTGATGAAGCTTTATTGGATTGGAAAGGGGGTTCTTGCTTTCTGAACGTGTCGTTAACCGTCCCAGAATTTTTGAAAAGCCTTTGATTTTGCGGATGGCTCTCACCGCGTGGAACAATTTGCTTCTTTGGCTCTGACGGTCGATGAACGCTAGGAACCTTATTTGCGATTCCTCCATGGACAGGAGTTTTAGTAAGTTCATCATCGCCTAAACGAACAAGTCTCCGCTTTTTGGGCAATTGCATCACGGGAGATCCACCATTGTCAGGTTGTAATACTTCGTTCTTCTGCGCATCCAAATCTCCCATTTTATCCTCCCGCGGTAAAGGAGTATGCGCTCTGTCTTGTTCTTTACAGTGGCGCTTCGCTTGAGGAAGATCCTCGTTATTGGAGTGAATACGCTTCGATCCTTTCGAAGGACTGCGAGCTTTAGAATCCCCCTTTTATGGTTGCTCACGATATTTTCTTTTTCTTGGGGATAACTTTGTCATGGTCATGATGCTCCTCATCTTTCCCTTTGTAATCTTCTCGTGCATCAGAACGAACTTTCTTATTCAGCAACTTTTTACGATCACTTTCACTGACAACAGATAAAGCTAACACCATCCCATCCATAGAGAAATCCGAAACATTACTAGCAGGGGCAAATCTTGTTTGTCTCTTGTCTATGGAATTCTTCTGAGATGCGCTCTTCTTGGGTATTATTTCCTCATGTTTCCTCTTCTGACCCTGTCCTGACTTCAGTTGTGGCCGAATCGTCGATTCTTTGCGCATATATTCAAAGACCCACCATCGGCTTTCCTATCATGTAAGGCTCCTGTCTTGACCGGTGAAGAACACCCCACAACTGAATCTTCCTTTGCCGATTTTTCAGGATTTGAAGAGAGCTCGTTGATCTTCTCGGAAGATATTTGTGGAGGTAAGCTATAATCCTCAATAACATCTGCTGAGCATGCTCTTAAATCTTGATTTTTGTTCCCATTTAATTGTAGAGGATCCATGACATTCGCGTTATTCGTTGCCGGTTCAATTTCTGTGCCGTCTTTCCTTATCTCATCATCTTTCGCACCCCCAGAGGCACTGTCTCCCATCAAATCAGCAGAACGTATTGGTGAGAGAGTCACTGCATCGTTTCCTTTTTTATTCTTTTTCTGTAACGCTTCGAATTCTTCACAGATTTCCTTCACAGCTTTGACCAAAAACTTGGCTGGCTTTCCCTGGCATCGAGCAGATAACTTGCTTTTGGTTTCGTCAGTAAATGCCTGGATATCCACAGGAGGGATGAAAGCTCTGCCGAAACAAGTTATAACAGCTTAGTTCGGAATTCAGATACAGTTTCTGGTTCTCCAATTATAGAAATTAACGTCTGGACAACAACTGTCCCCACTTGTTAAATAACTAAGGCAAGTGCCCTTATCATAGATCAATCAACTCACACAATGCCTTCCTAAAGCAAAAAAATTTCCCACAAAATAGATAAATTCCAAAGAACAGAACTTTGAAAAGCATATATGTTCAAGGAGGGGAAAGGGAAAAAAAGGGCAGTGCGCTTACATCTGTGATGTACCAAAGAACTGGACAAAGTGCTTTCTAGGGTCAGGAACTTGCTTAAAGTCTTCAGGTCTACTAATCTGGAATTTTAACGAATAGAATATCATCAAACCAGCGAAGTGGAAGAAGAATTGGTGAGTTAAGAAGACCAATGCCAAATGCAGTCAACCAAATATAGAAATCAGGAAAACATATCTAAACAAAAATGCATAATTTGAAACACGTGAAAGAATATAAGCGTCCAACTGGTATGAACAAAGATGGAAAAACGTTTCCACAAGCAACAGATTTCAATGCTTCCGTACTCCCATATCATAGACAATCCGTAGCCGAAGAAATGATATCTAATGACGTGGCAACACTATAAGCATCTTGGTGATACACACACATTGACACGTTACAATACATAACTTCCGATCCCACACATAACTCGTGGCACGGTAATTGAATCACGTGTCTGATGCATTCATTTCCTTTGCCTCCTTTAAGCCAATCTTCCTCCAATCAAAATAAAAACACACCAAACGATTGCTAAGGACAACCAACGAACTTTCCAGTTTCCACCCACTGTTCCTTAGACACCATAAATGTAAGGTAAGACTCACAATATCAGTACCTAACTTAATGCTCAACCCTTTCAAACTCAAGCAGCGCTTTAAACCCCACTCTTCAACCAATCAAATTGACAATCCATACACCCAAATCAAGAGCCCAGGCCAAAAAGACACGAAATAAACACTAGCTTGGATAAAAGTAATCAAATTAACGGAACAACTAAGAAGAAAACAAGATTTTTCAACATGAATTATATAAACACTAGAGAAAACAACGATTAAATGGCATACCTTCGCCGGCCAAGGAGAAAACCCCTTGATTTTAGCTAGCACGAGATCTCCCAAACTAAATTCGTCGCTCTTGCTCCCACCTTCCGACCCACGCTTACGCCCCGTGGCCATACGCCAAGCAAGCTTCCAAATTTTCTTCCTTTTTCTTATAGAAATCTGAAATTGAATTACAAGAATCAGTAGAAACCCTGGGCTAAAACGGTCCTGGTTGTTGATTTATGTACGGCTGAGAGTTCGCCGCTTCAAATTGCTTCGCCGCCTGAGGTTGTCTTCTCACCACCGATCACATTAAGAATAGAAGGGGATTTTTTAAGTAAATAGCCCTTGAGCTGGTCATCTTTTAAAAAATAGCACCCAAAATCGGACTTTACCTTTGTACCCTTACTAACTCTGCTCTAAAGACTATTTTACCCTTATTTAATGTCAATCAACAACCTCAACAACACTTAACGATAAAATTAATTAAAGGGTTTACATGTTACACTGTAGCGAATATGAAACATCAGACCCGTTATAGAAGGGTGGGGTAAAAGTAAAAAAAAGCAACCACCCACCACTTTCACTTCCAGTAAAAAAAGCAACCACCCACCACTTTCACTTCCAGTAAAAAAAGCAAGCGTGTCTCCCGCCCCTGCACTGCAAATCGTCTCCACTTTCACTTCCAGTAAAAGAACAAGCGTGTGCTCTCCCGCCCCTGCACTGCAAATCGTCGTCTTCTCTGCAAATCGACTCATTCGACAATGGCATTCAACGCGAACGTGGAGGTATGTGTTCTACTCTTCGTCTTCTTCAATTTAACGCGAGAGGGGATCTGGGAACGACCCATCGAACCCTAATTTGGTGCGGACCCGTGCTTGCAAGCGTAGGACAGAGCTTTGGTAGCATAGGACCTGTGCTTGCAAGCATAGGACCCGTGCTTGCAAGCATAGGACCGTGCTTGCAAGCATAGGACCCGTGCTTGCAAGCATAGGACATGGGTCACGCGCGCGCAAGTTCGGGGGACCCGCGCGTTATAAGCAGGGGACCCGCGCGCTATGCTCAGGGGACCCGCGCTTATACGCAGGGGACCCGCTCTTATACGCACGGTTCCCCTGCTTAAACGCTCGGGTCCTCTTACCTTAACGGGCGGGTCCTGTGCCACTGCGCGTGCGCAAGCGGGGGACCCGCGCGTTATAAGAAGGGGACCCGCGCGCTATGCCCAGGAGACCCGCGCTTATACGCAGGGGACCCGCGCTTATACGCACGGTTCCCCTGCTTAAACGCACGGGTCCTCTTATCTTAACGGGCGGGTCCTGTGCCACTGCGCGTGCGCAAGTTCGGGGGACCCGCGCGTTTTATGCAGGGGACCCGCGCGCTATGACCAGGGGACCCGCGCTTATACGCGGGGGACCCTTGCTGGGACCGCGCCGATGCGCAGGGGTCTCATGCGCGTCCGTGCTTGAATCTCAGCATATGCGATGCGGTCCCCTGCGCATCTATGCATAAGGGTTTTCTGTTTTAATTATTTCATACCACGTAATTTAGCTAAAATGTGTTTTACGCATAAATTAGGTTGTGATGCAGAAGCAGTTCGACACAGTGGACGAAGTTCCCCGTTTGAGTGTAAAAATGAGCTCGTTATACGCGGATGCCAGCGAGCTGATAAGACAGTGTCTGAACCACCACGAGTGGGAGATTTTTAGGAACGAGAGTCCGTTCGGCCGCCTTGTTATGGCTGAGCCTGATTTTAACCTCTCGGGACAGTTGGTGTGGTACCTCATGCAGAACCAGACGATGCTGCACAACCGGGAAGAGCTGTGGATGATTTTTGGCGGAAAACCACTCCGATTTTCAAAGTCGGATTATTGCCTAATCACCGGGCTGAAGTTCGCAGCCGAGCTACCGCCGGTAAACGACGGCTCACAATTCACCGCAAGACATTTTGGCAACAGCTCAAAAGTCCGCATGTCGCACGTCAAGCGTGTGTTGGAGCGGTTGTCTGGCGACGAGGACAATGTGGACTTCGAGAAGCTGAAGTTGGCGGACGTGTACTTCGCCACCGCCGTGTTGATGCCTCGACCGTCGAAGAAGGACACCGTCGTCAGTACGACGGTCCTTAGTCTCGTCGATGATCGATTTGCATTCTCCCAGTACCCTTGGGGCACCGTGGCTTTCCGTGAGGTGATACGAAGTGTTAAGGTAAATCTACGGGAGAGGCCACGGGACTGGCTGATCAGTGGGTTCGTACAACCACTTCAGGTGAATTATAACTAAGCTTCTTGCATACCATGTTTTGAGGGACGTTTGTAAGATTTTTTGCGTTATTTGTATTCAGATACTAGCATACGAGTGCATGCCGGGGTTGCAGACCAGTTTGCGGTTCGCAAGGAAGAAGATTTCACGCCACGCATGCTCAGGTGGGAGACGAAGAATTGGGGTCGCAAAGCATGCCCGACTCTTAGGACGGTCGCAGATGCCGTCAACCGCGATTTTGTACGAGGGTTGTTAGTGCCGTCAGCGGAAGAGTTGGAGGCGGCGTACTTTAGGGACAGCGTTTTCGACGTTGGGGCGGCACACGACATATTCGACCGTGTGACGGGCCTACTCACGCGGGGAGTGGAGGTTAGGTGTTCCCCTGTCCACCTCGATCGTGGCGACGACGATCATTTAGCGATCGTACCTGTTGAAGATTTTCCCACACCTGTGGAGGTGGTTGAGGCGGGAGACGTTGGTGCTTCGTCGAGTGCCCGAGGAGTTCGAAGAAGAGGCAAAGCGCCTGTAGATGTTGTTGATCTAAGTGATGAGGATTCTGGCTCAGATAGAAATGAGAAGTGGAGCAAGAAGTACCTCGGGCGATGGGACTTCTCCGGGCGTGAGCTGATTCATGAGCACGATCGCGTGCTCATTGACATGTACCTTCAAGCGGCAAGATTTAGGTAAATGTTTACTTTCGATGTCAATCTCAGTTATCGTACCTAAACACGTAATAATTTTTCTTTTTATGCAGTGATACCGTTTGGTCGTCTGACATGTGCGACGTGGATGCCCAAGGCTTCTACATGCTGCTCTTCCATGATATGCTCAAGTCCAATTGTCTTGACGCATATCTAGATTGCTTGAGGCGAATCTATGCGGACAATGACAATTATCCTCGCGTCTTCGTCTTTCCAAGTTACGTGCAAGACGATCACTTTAGGAAGGCGCAGAAGTTGAATAGGAAGGCGAAAGTCGGGGTGGATGATATGGAGAGCTTCGTGAATGGATTGTCGAGAAGCAGTCGGAGCTGGTTGGAGCGTCTCACGGAGGATGAATTGCTACGATGCAAGTACATCATCTCTCCTGTTTGCGCACGGGCCCACTGGGCAGTGCTTATTTTTGACGCGTCAACGCAAACCTTCGTCCTTCACGATTCATTGGGCGCGCATGGTGTGCAGTTCGCCGGGAGAGTGTTCGTAAGTAGCTGAAATCCGTTTGTCTATCATTTTTATTTATTTAGTGCCATGTTCGGTATTTGCTATATTTTGCAGGCGGAGTTTCTTTCCGCATATTGGCGTTTCAAGTTCGACATCGTGACGAAGCCGAAGTTGAATAATAAAATGAATCGCCAGCAGAAGGCTGACAGCTTGGATTGCGGGGTTCATGCGGCGTTGACGGTGGAGACGATTATGGTTGACACGCCCGAGTTTGATGAATATCAACGGCAGATTGATATTTCGGCGTATCGAGCCACTATGGCTGCACGGATATTGCGTGACCCGCATAGCTGTACCCTATAGATTAGTTTGGGGTAGTTTGGAAGTGTTAATTGTAAGTGGCTTTGTAGGTTTAATGGACTTGGTGTAGTTTGTAGGTTTATGGAACTAAAAGTTTTTGATATTATTGAATGAATTGATTCTCTGTATGAAACGAAAGTACGTGATGGGTGATTTGACTTGTTACTGACGAAATTATTTTGACCAAATACTCAGCAATATGCGCGGGTCCCCTGATTTTACGTGCGGGTCCCCTGATTTTACGTGAAGGTCCCATGATTTCAAGTTATGGTCCCTTTAGCACGTATCCCACCATATGACTTGATAAAACTTTTTCCATTGTTGAATAATTGATTCTCTGTATGAAACGAAACGTGATGGGTGATTTGACTTGTTACTGAGGAAATATTTTGACCAAATAATCAGTAATTGTTCAATTATTGGTACGACTAAAGAGAAACCCTAAATTGGACAGCGACCCGTTCATATACATACCTATACGGGACGCGTCCCATCAGCGCCAACGCAATAAGCACGGGTCCCTGAGAATGTTTTGGTCCCCTGATTTTACGTGCATTTCCCATGATTTAAGTTATGGTCCCTTTAGCACGTTACCCACCATATGACTTGATAAACCTTTAAAATAATGCACGACCATTTTTTGGTACAGAAAGCATACATTCCACAGTCGTACGATCACTTTCGGTGATAATCATGACGATCACCAGCATTGTTTTTCAAGTCGATGGTAAGTGGGTAATTCGCGAGGACAATACGTCGAACTGGGTTCCGGATCCAACTTGCCGTTGGCAATCAATCTTGGTCGACGAGGAGTCATGCACGTTAGTGGATCTCACTAACGAGATATTGAATGCATTGTCGTTACGCAACGACAATACCAAACTACGGATAAGCTACATGCCTTGCATAGACTACAATTATGTGCGCCCCATCTACATCGAGAACGATTACGGCGTACGTGCGTACGTTGGAGGTGGTTGCCCACGATCAAGACCACCTCTTCACGTGGAACTTGAATTAGCCATCATTGCGTCACCGCCACATCAACCTCATGATAATGATTTCTCTGGTTTCGACGTCGGCCTTATAGCGCATTGCGATACAAACGCCGAAATCCAACCATTTGAGGGTTTTCCCAGCACATCTTACAACCCTCCTGACCAAAGTAATGAAAGCAGTGGCTATGTAGGCGATTACTCCGGAATCTGCGGCCAAGGATATGATAATGAGAACGAGCAAGTCGGACGGGACGACGAAAATGAGAACGAGGAAGGTGCCTTAATGCATGATGATGATGATGATGATGACGCACATGATGACGATTTTGACGTCGATGTGCACGACGACGCAACTGATGTGGCCGACGATGGTACCTATTCGTTTACGGATGGTTCGACCCTATATGTTGGACAACAATTCCGTAGCAAGAAAGAATTGAAGGACGAAATCACTAAAATCGCTGTCGCTGCATGCTTCGAACTCCAAGTGGATAGGTCAAACAAAACCCTGTACGTAGTGAAATGTGCGAAGGAGAACTGCGAATGGCGCATACGAGGTGCACAGGATAAGGACTCCCCCTTTTTCTCAATCCGAAAGTACGTCAACACGCACACGTGCGGCGTGTCTCATCGACGCCGTAGACATCGCCAGGGAAGTTCGTCGCTCGTATCGAGCACGTTGTTGGAAAATTTCAGGGCTCCTAAAGACATCCCCGCTCCCAGTTCCATACAGTCGATGATGCAGAGCAGGGGAGTAGAAGTTTCATACTACAAGGCTTGGAGAGGAAAACAAATTGCGACCGACGAACTAGTTGGTAACAGGGACGCTTGCTACGGTTTACTGCCGTCTTACTTAGATGCGGTGAGGCAAGCCAACGAGGGCAGTATCACTGATTGGGAGATGGACGAAGACAATCGGTTCAAGTACATGTTCTTGGCATACGGAGCATGCGTCAGCGGCTTTACGTTCATGAGGAAAGTCGTTTCTATCGATGCCACTTTTTTGAAGGGGAAGTATAAGGGACTCATGATGATTGCCACTGCGCAAGACGGCGATTTCCATCAATATCCTTTAGCATGGGGTATTGCCGACGGGTCGGAGGGAACCGACCCATGGACGTGGTTTCTGTCGAGATTAAGACGTTTTGTTGCGGATGGCGACGATCTCGTAATAATTTCCGATCGGAACCCTGGAATCAAGAATGCAGTTCCGGCCATTTTCCCAAACGCGTTTCATGGTTTCTGTGCGTGGCACCTTCAACAAAACGTGAAGACGAGAATGAAGAAGAAAGGTGCTTGTCCAATCTTTTGGCGTGCCGCTACTGCCTACACGAAGAGCGAGTGCGACCGTCATTTTAGGCAGCTTGACGGAAAATATGCGGACGTGCAGAGGTATCTTAACGAAGTCCCAAAGGAAACGTGGACGCGAGCATATTGCCCTAGATCAAGATACAACATAATGACGACCAACGGATCGGAGTCTATAAATGCAGCTCTACGTAAGGACAGAGAGCTTCCAATTATTGGACTGTTGGGCTCGATTCAGCGACTAACATCATCATGGTTCAGTAAGCATCGGCGCTCTGCGGAAGCTTCAATCGCCTCGAACATGACTAGGTTTACGCCGAAGGTAGAGTCGATCATACGAGAGAATTTCACCGAGTCGCAAAAATTTCATGTGTCGGAAGTCGGGCATCTAACATATAACGTATACGGGCAGCATGTGAACGAGGTGGTCGATTTGGGGCTGCGCACATGCACGTGCATGATGTTTGACATCGATCGTATCCCATGTCCACATGCGGTTGCAGCTTGTGGTTCTGCCCAAGTGCCGATATATTCATTAGTGCACGATTATTATACCTTGGAGTTCTGGAAACTGGCATACGAAGGTACTATACGCCCGGTAACGGACCGCATTGAAAGTAGTATGGACATGTTGCCGCCTCGTGTTGGTTCACAACGTGGACGACCCCAGAAAAATAGGTTTCCTTCGACGGGTGAATTTGGTACGAGATAACGTTGTAATATGTAGTTTTCGTATTCAGAGTGGCTTATACGTCGCCATTTGTGTTATGTTATGTAAGGTTGTGTTAGGCGAGCTTTTGCGTGAATATGGAAGTAGAAAACCCTTATGCACAAATGCGCAGGGGACCGCATCGCATATGCAGAGAATCCCGCACGGACGCGCATGAGACCCCTGCGCATGAATGTGGTCCCCGCCGGGTCCCCTGTCTTCAACGTTTGGGTCCCGTGAAAAAATCGCGCTGGTCCCATGTTCCTTGCGCGCAGGGAGGGGCGCGTTACTCCCATCGGACCCAAACGTTAAAGGGAGGGGACCTGCCGATTAGCACATGGTACCCCAAATCATTAGGGTTGGTCACGTTCGCTTAGTAAGTTGGTCCAATAATTGTTCAATTATTGATGAAAGGTGACATGTAGCAGTGCTTCATTTATTGGTGAAGTGACATGTCAGAGCGGTGTCATTATACAAGTCATCAGAGACAGATGACTTGACATTTGATTCCCGATTCCACTTTTTTGTCCCCGGCGAAAATCTAATATTATTAAATTCGTTAATAAGATGTCCACTGCGAAAATCTAATATTATTAAATTCGTTAATAAGATAGTCATTAATAAAAAATTAAAAAATTCGTTAGTATGGGTTATATTTTTTTATATGAATTATATTTATTTATATGAATTAAAATCGTTAATAAGATAGTCATTATATTTTTTTATTAAATTCGTTAATAAGATAGTCATTATATTTTTTATATGAATTATATTTATTTATAAGATTAAAATCGTATTTTTTATTCAAGAGGGGGTGTGAATTAGTAGCCCCCTTTAGAAAATTACGGTACGAATATGGAAATAGAAAACCCTTATGCACAGATGCGCAGGGGTCCGCATCGCATATGCAGCGAAGCGCGCACGGATTCGCATGAGACCCCGGCGCATCTTTGCGGTTCCCGCCGGGTCCCCTTCCCATAACGTGAAGGTCCCATGACTTCAACGTTTGGGTCCCGTGATAGGAATGCGGGGTCCCATGAGTCTTGCGCGCAGGGAGGGCGCGTTACGAGCATGGGACTCAAACCTTAAAGGCAGGGGACCTTCCGATTACCACACGGTACCCGCACATTAGGGTTAGTGATGTTCGCTTATTGAGTGGGACCAATAATTGCTCAATTATAGGTCAAAACTGACATGTCAGAGCAGTATCCCTATTTATTCGTCAAAAGTGACATGTCAGAGCAGTGATACTATACAGTATGTACAGGACAGATGACTTGACATTTTATTCCCGATTTGCTTGTAATGTTGTGAAAATCTAATATATTATTAAATTCGTTAATAAGATAAAAATTAATAAAAAATTAAGAGTGCGTAAAAAAAATAAATTTAAATAACCACTCGATTAACAATATCTAACTCCAAGTTTAGAAAAAAGAAAATATATTTACAACATGTATTTCGAGTCGTACGATCATTGACGTGAATCTAGTAAGAGAGCACACCGATAAAACATACTCATGTTTGTGATTTATGTAGGCTGTAACAATCTTATAAAGTGAACGTAATTCTTTTGATTACCTCCATTTTTTTTGTTCTGTGCTATTTTATGATGACTTTATATTGTAGTCTACGATAAACAAAGTATAAATACGCTCAATTAATCGCTTACTTCCATGAATTAACATTGCAAAAATCGCACATGAACATAGGGGACCCACATTTTTTGAACAGCGGACCCACTCTTCAAAACTGGGGACCCGCGATGATTGCATAGTCCCCACACTGAGATGTCCGGGTCAGTCGTGGTCCCGTCAAAATTGTCCGCATGTCATTGCCGGGGCCCGACTGGTCCCTTCGAAATGTTGCTTGATTTAAGCAGAAGACCCGCTCGTAAAGGTCACGGGACCTGTGCGTTATGAGCATGGGACCAGCGCTTGTATTCAGGGGACCCGCTAAGGGAGCGTTCATAGATAACACGGAAAACTTAATATGAAAAAAGTTAAGTTATGTCAAATCACTGCCATTCGCGTTATTTTTATGTCAACTCACACATCACTCTCACTGACAAAATCTCCTCTCACAATTTCTAAACCCTAAATTGATATCAAACACACGTAAAGCAGATGACTTCTATCAAACAACTAAAATTAAAATTAAACAGAAAACTAGAAAGATTTCAAATCACTTAAAATTCAGTTCTTTTATTTTTACGTCAAATCACACATCAGTCTCACTGACAAAAAGTTGGAAAACACAGAGAAACTCAATCGTTCACAATTCTAAACCCTAAATTCATATCCACCAAACGATATGCACAAATCAAACAAGTAAAATTAAAACTCAAGGGAGAAATTCAACAACACATGAAATAGTTCGTGAGCATCGCAAATTTTAATTAAAATAAAAATGGTATACTAAAAAGAGTCCCAATCATTATTGAAAATAGAAGATGCGAGGTATTTTCTAAACGCCTGCATATGAGTTTGATTGAGGCGGGAGACGTCGTCCTTCTTCATCATAAGCGACATTGCCGCCCGCAACATCGCCACTCCATCTTCTCCCCTGGAAAATCATATCGAAAAAGACACTTATTTTTAAACACGACGACAAAGTAATAAAACGCATCATTCATGAAAACTTACTGATTTTGTTTCCTGAATTCGCGACACCACCTAGCCGGCCAGCTCTTGCCCTTGTTAGGCATGCGTGTTATCAGTTTCAGTTCCTTGAAAATAGCCGGGATTACGATCCGAAGTTTGTTGATGTCGTCGGCGATAAAGCGCAGCTCGAAGCCAGGAGGCGCATCGGAGTCGTAAATCGTATACTCCTTTCCCGCACATCAACAACGAACAACACCCATCGGCCTGACGTACGCATGGGGATGGCAACTTTGGTCGCTAGATCCCACGACCTGCATTTCCAATTTTCGTCCTCCCCATTCGCGAACGGGAGCAATTTCTTGAAGCCTTTCCCTTTAGGCTTCCCGATTAGGTTTAGCACCCCTCGCTCGTCGACGAGCGTCTTAAACGTATGGGGCATGTACGCGACTTTGCTCGCAACCGATTTGCTAAATTTCTGCATGCGTTCGATCCCAGCGAGGCATTCATCGACATGCTGCAATAAAAGCAAACCGGTTTTTAACACATTCAAGTAAGGTGACGAAAGGTATTTGGTAAATTTATATACGTACCATCTCATCGAGTTTAATACCCTCAGTCGCAAGGTTCAGGAGCCATGTAGGGTCGTGTTGTCCTAGGATCCCTTGTACTTTCATGCCGGTAATCTACAAAGCCGTTTTTAGCTGACTTTCGACTTTTGGCCACAAGTTTTCGACCTTGAACTGGATATGCCGCTCGAACGCCGAAAGCTTTGGAGGTTTGACTGTATTCGTCGAGGGGAAATCGGTGAACGGCGTCGTGGTGTACCAAGATGGCTTCTTCGTCCGCTCAGGGGTCTGTTCTGTCACGACGCCTTTTCCTTTGTCGGTCGCTTGGACAGAAACCGAAGCCTCGGCGTGCGTCTCCAACTGATCAGCGTGGTCCTCTTGAGCCTCTATGTCCGTCACTGCCTCGTGAACCCCGAGACCATAAGCGCCCCTCCACGACGATGGGTCGACAACCTCGGGCGGTCTCTCTTCATCGGACCGAGCCGGTGCGACATATTCATCGTAACGTTTTTGCGCCCATTCAGACGGACTGTGACCGTCCCATGCCTCCTGGCTCGGAATATAGCCATCCGGTCCCATGTACGATGTGTTCCTCCATCTCTCATCGTAATCTATACAAGAAATTCGAAAATAACTATAAATTATTTTTCACGTCCTTAAGTATAAAAACTGACCAAGCTCGGGCGGTGTAGCGTGCAATCCACCACCAAACTCGGGCTGTGAAGCGTGCGATCCACTAGCAAACTCGTTTGGATCGACATCTACATCGTAAATAGTAACTGTTGAGTAATCTGCGCAACTAATTAAAAAATTAAGTATAAAAACTGACCAAACTCGGGCGGTGTAGCGTGCAATCCACCACCAAACTCGGGCTGTTCAGCGTGCGATCCACTATCAAACTCGTTTGGATCGACATCTACATCGTAAATAGTAACTGTTGAGTAAACTGCGGAACTAATTAAAAAATTAAGAATAAATAAATATCTTACTATAACGAGCTTCGGTAGGCGGAGTGCGAGACCCGTGATAAAATCTGCTCGCCAAACCCTGAACCGAGTTCCCCAACTCCCTGAGGCTGTCGGCCCACGATCGCATTTCCGTCCAATGTTCCTCGTACGCATCCCACCTTCTCTCGTTCGTCGACCACCGTCGACCCTCTTCTTCTTGAAACTGATGCAATTGCGTGCCAAGTTGGTCGAATCGCCCAAACAAGTTGGTGAAGTTTTGGTCCATACGACTTTGCCATTCATCGAAGCGTGGACCCGAGGCGAAACCCTGACCACTTGATCGTGGGGTCTCCGGTGTTGCATGAAAGGCGTGCTCGTGCGGAGGTTCGGGGTTGCCGTGCGGATGTTCGGGGATTTGGCCGTGATGCTGAATTATATCGGTGTCGCGTCGCTGACTGCCCTCGATCTGGGCGATGGTCTCAGGCACCAAATTCTGCCGGCTAGAACCCTCACCGCGACGGCGGTGGCCGCGGGAGCACCTAACCTCCACTCCATGCAGGAGTAGAAAGGTCACACGATCGTATAGGTCGTGTGCCGGCCCAACGTCGAAGACGCTGTCCCTATAGTACGCCGCCTCCAGCTCGTCCGCTGACGGCACTATTAACCCTGCTAGTACATGGAACTTGCTAGCGGCCTCTGCGATGCTCTTCTGTTTCGGGCAATTCTTGCGACCCCAATCCTTCGTCTGCCACCTCGACATGCGTGGCGTGAAATCTTCTTCTTTGCGCAACGCATAGGCCTCTCCAATGCCCGAGATGCACTCATAAGCTAGTATCTGAATACAAATAACACAATAAATATTAGCAATTACTTATATGTAAAAACAAGGTATGCAAAGAAGCTTAATAATAAATCACCTGAAGTGGCTGAACGAACCCACTTATCAGCCACTCCCGTGGGTTCTCCAGTAGATTTTTCCTCACAGCGCGCATGACCTCCTTGAAAGCCTCGCTGCCCCAAGGATACTCTGAGAAAGCAATCCGGTCTTCAGCGAGGTGAAGGACCCAGGAAGACACGACGGTGTCCTTCTTGGACCTTCGAGGCAGCAACACCGCGGTGGCGAAGTAGACATCCGCCAACTTGAGCTTCTCTTCCTCCACACGTTCCTCGTCGCCAGACATGGCCTCCAACGCCTGCTTGACGTTCGACAGGCGAATTGTTGAACTAGCGCCAAAATGCCTCCTCGTGAATGCTTCCACGCGGTCCACCGCCGGTATCGCGGCTGCGAACTTGAGGCCGGTGATTAGGCAATACTCCGATTTTGAAAATCGAAGTGGTTTTTTTGCCAACAACCATCCACAGCTCTTCGCGGGTGTGCAGCGCCGTCTGCCTTTGGATAAGGTACCACAGCAACTGAATCGAGAGGTTAAAGTCCGGCTCGGCCATGACAAGGCGGCCGAACGGACTGTGGGCATAATATACGGCCAACTCCTCATCGTTAAGGCACTGTCTTATCAGCTGGCTGGCCTCGCCGTATAGCGAGGTCACTGTAGGACGACAATCAGGAACTTCTGTGCCCAACTGCGTCTTCATCACAACCTAATTTATACGTAAAACACAGTTTAGCCAATTACTTGGTATATGAATATTGAAAATCGAAAACCCTTATGCACATATGGCCAGGGGACCGCATCGTATATGCTGACAGTCAAGCACGGATGCGACTGAGATCCCTGCGCATGAGCAGGGGACCTGTGCGTATCTTCACGGGATCTGTGTCTACTTTCACGGGACCCTTGCGTATATTCACGGGACCCGCCCATAAGATGATGGACTAGGCAAGGGTCCCCTGGATATAAGCGCGGGTCCCTTGATTATACGTGCGGGTCCCCTGACCGTAGCGCGCGGGTCCCGTGTTGTTCTTCACAGGCGCAAGGTCACGAGACCCACGCGCTGCGACCAGGGAATCCGCTCGTTATAACCAGGGTACCACGCTTATACGCAGTGGACCCGTGCTCCGCCCATCATTTTATGGGCGGGTCCCGTGAATTCTAAGCACGGTCCTATGCTTATCAGCACGGGTCCGCACCGAATTAGGGTTTGCTGCGTTAAATTGAAGAAGACGCAGAGTAGAGAAAATACCTTCTCGGTGTTCGGGTTGACTGCCATTGTCGATTTACGCTCTAGGACTGGGTTTTACTTGCAGAGAATAGTTGGACTTGCAGAGAAACGATTTGCAGGGCGTTTTGTGTGCAGGAGAAAACGATTGAAGTGAATTGAAAGTTAAAGTGGTGGTTCTGAAATGCTTTTTAACTTTTACTGTTCCATCACGGGTCAGTTAATTGCAGTTAAACCTGAAAACCCTTTAATGTAATACCCCTTTATGTTGAACTAACCTAATTAAATTAAATTAAATACCATAGCACTATCTATATTTTTTAACGGAACTAAATATTACATTATAAAACATAGTTAATTTAAAATACAGTACTAATTATATTGTCAAGGTCACGTACATCAATAATAATAGGAATAGCATATCTTGATTGATAAAATTATTAAATAATTTATTCTACCCTTCTCGCCCTTCTCCACCAACCGGAGCTTGGTCGACATCCTTCCTTCTGCACAGCGTTGTTTCGGACAACCTCGATCCAACCTGGGCCTTGGATCACTTCGCTCTCAGCCTCGTCATCGTCGTTTCGGACAGCCTCGGGTGCTTGTCCTTCGATAACTTCGCTCATAACATCGTCGTCGTCGACCTCGAGAGCATCGTCGTCGCCGTTTAGGAATCTGTCGATCTCGGCCACGATCCACGCCCTCCTTTGGGAGAGGTCGACACCGAGGTCGGCCTCCAGACGGCGGCGGACGGCGGCGGCCGTGGTAGTCCAGGGGTCCGAGTGACGGACGATTTCGTGGAGGCGGGCGACGATTTGGGCGTCCGTCACCATTCTTCCTGTTTTGTTTCTGGGATTATTTTTTAAAAATGTTATATGCTGTGTGTTTGATAAATCCAAGCCTTATATAGCTTGCAAAACGCCGTAAGAGCTTCCCAAAACCATAACATATAACGCGGGACCAAGCTCTAGTACACGGGACCCAAGCTCTAGTGCGCGGGACCCAAGCTCTTGTGCACGGGACCCAAGCTCTACCGCATGAAGCATGCGCGGGTCCCCTGTGTTTACGCGCAGGTACCCTGCATTTATGCGCGGGTCCCATGATCTAATGGGCCTGCCCTAATGTGCGGGGACAATGCACTGATGCGCGGGGCCCGTGAATTTATGGGCGGGTCCCGTGAATTTATGTGCAGGTCCCGTGATTTACTCGCCGCACTAATGTGCGGGACTCCTGCTTTAATGTGGGGTCCCACGTTGTAACGCGCGGAACGCGCGGGTGGCCTGCTCTGCTTTCAAGCAGGGTCCCCGGATCAACTGGAAGTAAAAACAATGAACATGTTCGGCCTTCCAAACCGGAATTTCCGAAGCTTTGAGAACCCATTGGAAGGGTTTAGGACTGAGAGTTACAGATTTAGATGGTTATATTCAAAATACGACCCGGAAAAATACTTACACTGAAGCGTGAGGTTCGAATCTTTCGTTCGCCGAGGACTTTCCAGCTTCCTTCCACTGTGAAGAAGCGCGATATGAGGTCGGGGAATTTCTCTTAAGGACGAGGACGAAGAAGAAGAATAATTCGGTGAGGTGGAGTGGAATGAATGCTTTCTGCTGCAAAATGGACGTGCAGCTTTTAATTCATTTCAGGCGTTGTATTTTATTTTTGTTTTTCTTTTTTTTTTAATTAATAATAAGGGATTACGAAAAGATGATTAAGTGTTAATTAAAAAGAGTGCTATTGACCAAAAAAAAAGTCAAGAGTGCTATTTTTTTAAACTTGACCGCGTCAAAGGCCATTTTTTATAAAGACCCAATAGAAGGATTGATTTTTGTTGTAAATAATTTGTTCTTTTTTAGTTCAGAGTACTTTTTTGGTCTGCGTTAGAGAGAGAGAGAGAGAGAGAGATGTAGGTGTGATGTGCGAGGGTAAATATGTCAATTCGCTCATGACGATGACACCTACGCCCTAGGGGAAGGTTTGCCTGTGAGATTTCTGATGAAGAAATGGAGGGGTAATAGTGGAAATGCAACCTAATTTTTTCAATTTCTTAATTGGAATAAGATAGTTATTATCATGTACAATTGTTTCTATTAATTAAATTTACGGCAATCTATACATAAATACCCAATACAAAACAAAAAAGCCACTTAGATACCTTGTCAGACATATTTTATAGCTAGGTATCCAATGGAATAAAAAATTTACACTTAGGTACCTAATCACCAAAGATTACCAAAATGCCCTTATTAAATGATTTAGAATTTCATTTCAGTTTTTTTTTCTCTGCAAAAATCGAGCCCAGCCTGCCGTCGACGAATTTCTTCTTTCCGACCACCTCCTTCTGCTCGTGCCGGCGCCGGACAAGGATCTTGAAAACGTTGGATTCTCGATTTTGAGCGTTGATTTTGTCAGGTAAGCTTTTCTTTTGGTTTGGGTTTTGTTAATCGATTTCACGCATTTGTTCAAGGTTTAGCCAAAATTCGGGAGTTCAATGCGATCCAAGAGCTCCATATAAGAGTGGAATGTTAGGATTTGATAGTTATTGAGGCTAATCCATCGAGATTTCAGATTTTTTTTATATAACTGTTACGACGTACCATTTCTTATGAATATTACGTACCATTGTATGTTGTTTTACCGTACCTATATATATTATGCGACAGTCCGATTGGACATGTATATTATGTAGTATCTTTGTGTATTTTATATTACGTACCAAGTAACCTGTCTATACGGTACCAAATGTCCAGTTATGCAGTACCAATCTAAACTATACACCGTACCATTTATACAGGTTGCCATATTATCTGAAAATATGGCGTCTGCAAATTCGGTTGGTGGCGGGACGTTATTTGTAATGTGTGAGTATAAAAGGGAGTCTTCCTTACTATTAATCAATGAAGCAACGACGCTTATCGATATATACGTATCCCTCCAAAGAAGGTGGTTGGATATCGATTCCCGGCATGACTCAATAAAGTATCAAGTTCCGTTCCAAAGTTCCGTTCCAAATGTGTCAATAGGATATGGCTCATTGTTTTTGTCTAAATTTGGTACTATAATTACTGCCAGTTTGGCACAATAATATATGCACATTTGGCACCATAATATATGTAATTTGGTACTGTAATGACTGCCAGTTTAGTACTGTAATATATGCCAGTTTGGTACCCTAAGATATGCATATTTTGTACCGTAACCTATGCCAGTTTGGTAATGTATGCACATTTGGCACCGTAATACATGTACATTTGGTACTGTAATATATGCCAGTTTGGTACCTTAAGATATGCAAATTAGGTACTGAATTATATGCTGATTTGGTACTGTAATATATGCCAGTTTGGTAGTGTAATATACCAGTGATACCGTAAGATATGCCAACATAGTCTTTCATAAGCGAACTTGGTACTGTAATATATGCCAATGGTACGTTAATATACGCAACTATGGTACTGTAATATATGCCACGTTGGTACCCTAAGATATCTAACTTTGGTACTGTAATATACCAGTGATACCGTAAGATATGCCAACATAGTACTAATATAAGCGAACTTGGTACTGTAATATATGTCGCTTTGGTACCGTAAAATATGTAACTTTGGTACTGTAATATATGCCGATTTGGTACGTTAATATACGCAACTATGGTACTGTAATATATGCCATGTTGGTACTGTAATATGCATATTTGGTACTGTAATATACCATTGATACCATAAGATATGCCAACATAGTAGTAATATAAGCGAACTTGGTACTGTAACATATGCCAATTTGGTACGTTTATATACGCAAGTTTGGTACTGTAATTTAAGTCATTTAGGTACCCTAAGTGTACAAGATAGGGTACTGTATCGTTTCAGAAGTAGGTACCGTATAAATTAAAGTAAGACTTCGAATTTAAGACTCGGCTATTTTTCATCACAAACGAAGCATTTCAGCAGATGTTGATGTGGAGAAAGGAAGAGACAATTTCTGACATTTTTCTGTAATGATTGAACACTTTTATGACGTTTTTCTGTCATGAGTGGACAGATTTCTGAATTTTTCTCTGTCATGACTGGACAGATTCTGACATACAAGGTATTAAATCATAAAAGACAGCATTATCTGACATGTCGGTGTCTTTCATAAGATGTTTCATGTCATATGTAATTTATGGTACTGCAACCGTGTCCGGGTTGGTACGCTTCAAACAAAACGTTAGGTACCCCTACAAAGCTATTTTTGGTACGGCGTCCCTTAAATATATGGTACGTCATACTAGTGTTAGTATTTTTCGAGGACGAATTACTTTTTCATCTCGAACCACCGTAGAACGGTAAAATATAGTATTAAATACGTTTCAGAACAAATTTGATGCATTAGGCCCCTCACGCATGAATTAAATCTTAGAATACCAAGATTCATTATAGTATAAGGATAGAAGCAAGAACATCTACAACATAATTTGAATAATTTGGTGAGTGCTACATCTGCGAATTCTGTGCATTAGGCTTTCATATTTTTTTCATTTCGTTATTGTTAGGTATTGTCAAAATCACGCAGGACAACACGATTCGATTAGGAATGTATTTATTTTTTGATCGTATAACAAATGGTACGATATACTTGCATATCTGGGTACTGTATATGTATACGTATGGATACGGTAAAACTGCAGGTTATGGTACTATATATGTAAATGATAAGGTACCTTACTGTACAAGACAATGTATATTATTGTACAACAGATAAGGTACTTCATGTGCGATATATAAGGTACGGTATATATTTACATAATGGTCGGTTAACCTGCATATTACGGTACTTTGTATGTAAACAATATGGTATGGTAATACGAAAGACAATGTACTTCATATCTTCTGTTTATGGTACGCCATATATTTATGAAATGGTACGGTTAACCTGCATATTATGGTACTCTGTATGTAAAAGATATGGCACTGTAATATCGTTTAGGGTTTAGGTACTTCAAGTCCTGTTTTGCTATGATTAATAATGGTACGGTTAACCTGTATATTATGGTACTCTGCAGGTAAAAGATAAGATAGGTCATATAAAAACATAAGATACGGTTTAGGTGAGTCCTACATGTGCGAAATTTTATTTTTTTAGTCATTTTATTATTGTTAGGTATTGTCAAAATCACGCAGAACAACACGACTCGCTTATGAATCGATTTATTTTCGATTGTGCAACACATGGTACGGCACACATGCATATTAGGGTACTTTATATGTATACATAGTGATACGGTGAAGCTGCAGATTACGGTACGGTATATGTAAATAATAAGGTACCTTAAAGTACAAGATAAGGTACCTTGCTGTACCACAGACAAGGTACTTCATATATCATGTTTATGGTATGATATATATATACCCAGTGGTACAGTTAACCTGCATATTAAGGTACTATGTATGTAAAAGTTATACGGTAATATCAAAGACAAGGTACTTCATATCTTCTGTGTATGGTACGCGATATATTTACATAATGGTAAGATTAAGCTTCATATTTTGGTACTCCGTATGTAAAAGATGTGGTATGGTAATATACAAGACAAGATTCTTCATATCTTCTGTTTTGGTACGGTATATTTGTACATAATGGTACGGTAAGCTGCATATTATGGTACTCTGTATGTAAAAGAAAAGGTACGGCAATATACAAACATATGGTACTGCATAATATACGGACAGATTTACAGAACTACACAACAAACGAACATCACTGAGTCATGAACAAACTCCAAACAGTCTCAAAACTGTATCATCTCCAACTCAAAAGAAGTTAGCCTACATAAACGAAGTCTCCAAACAGTCTCATAACATATTCAAGTAACTTAACCAAACAGATAAAAAATACGGACAGTCTCATAGAACTACACAACAAACGACTTCACTGAGTCTCCAAATAGTCCCATCCCCAAGTCAAAGAACAACTTAATGAACATAAACAACAAAGTTTCCAAACAGTCTCATCCCCATGTTGACTTCATTAGCCTCAACCTCTTCCTCTTCCATCGCATCCTCCTTGGACACATCATCCTTCCACGTCGGAACATTTGACCTTAGATCTCTTATAACCTCGTCCTTCAATCTCAACTCGACTTCCAACCTCTCCACACGAACACTCCACTCTAAATGAGATCCGCCAACTCGTCCATCAACCTTAACCACACATAATTCATGCAACAGTTAGAAACAAAGCAAATTCTACCAATGAAACGGGGACCTTCTTATAGCTTCTTTTTTATCAGGGGTCATGCTACCCTGCAAATTGCTTATGGTAGATCGAAAGAGCGCAGGATGGCACCTGGAAGACAGCTCAATCTGTTCCGCGGAGTCATTTCTGCAAAAAATCCACTGCTAACAAGCAGTACCATTTTTTTCACACACGGCGTACCAATTTGCCGAAACAAACGATACCAAATACAGTGATAATGTAGTACCAAAAACAAATTGACCCCATTCGGAAAACCCCAAATCGACCCATTCCAAAACCCCCCAAATCGACAACAATCAATCCACCCATTCCAAAATACACGCACAAAGCTACCACAGTGAACCATTCCAAAACAACCCTAATCTAACAACAAATCGATGTCATTCAAAAAACATGCATCTATGTTACGAACATTGACAAAAAATGCTTACCCAACGGATAACGGCAAAATCAAACTAGATACAAGCCTATTGATAATGGTAATACCGCACGAAATGCCACGACGTACTGTAATGATGCGAATGACTTACCTATCGATTTCAGAAGAGGAATACCACGAGGAAGCGAGAACCCACGACGTTGAATCTGAAGCAAAACAACCATGGGTCGATTTCGGGAAGAAGGTCGCGCGATTTGGTTTGGGATGGTGTATGAGTTTTTTTTTGTTTTATGAACGAATCATCGCTGAAATGAAACCCCAGCCCCCAGGTAAGGTTGTAATAAACCAGTTTCAGCAGGGGTAAATCGGTCAGTTAGGTACCTATCAGTAAAATAAAATTCAAGTGGGTAACTAGGTTATAAAAATGTCTGACAAGGGACTGATTCGTTTTTTTTATCCATCTAGGTATTTAAGTGGTGAATCCCCTTAAATTTATATATAAGCTTAAAAGTATGATATATGTAGCTTATTTCTTCTTTAACAAACTAATCTTTAACCACTTAAAAAGGATCAAGACTATCTCTGATTAATTAATGTATTCTTAATGACCGAACTTCAATTAATTAAATATTCATGGTTTACATAATCTTGTTTGTGCTCGAGTTCAAACTTCGGTAGGTCCAAAAAGAATTGATAATATACAAACATGACTCAAGCCCAATAGATAAAAATGAATTTTTACACAAGTTCTTTTTTAGAATTCCAAAATAATGAGTTCCAATAAGAACGACAAATTCAATTAAAAAGGGTTACAAAACTAGGTCAGTTTCGCCTCGTAGAACTTGACTCAAATTTAATTTAGCTGTTTTTCTTTTTTTTTTTTAAGAAAAAAAAAGGCGAATAATAACGCTCGAGCTGAAGCTGCAGTATTGAGTTCTTGACGCATCTTTAACCCTTAAATTGATTCAAGAATTAAAATGAAAAGAATATTAAATAAGAACTAGGACTAGGACTATCACCATACTCTATGCATGTGCTTACAATATAATTGTTTTAATTTAGTTTTAAAATTTATAATTTATGTTTAGTAGATGAAATATAATTTATACTATATCAGGAAAATAATTATTACGAGTATAAGTATAATAACTAAAATTGACGGATTAAATGCGATAATTATTTAATTAATAACATTAGAAATAAAGAGGTTAAATTGTAAATATTTTCAGACCAAAGTAGCAGTTAATAACCATCTACCACCCTTAATAGTATAGATATTGTGTTAATTTCAATTTCAACATTGGAAGCTTGGGGACACGTAAGGATGGAAATGGAGCGGGTCTAGACCCGGACCCGCCTAGAACCACCCCTAATGAATCAGGTTTTTTTTCCTATTCGGGTAATGAGCTAGGTAACGGGTCCGAAAAATCTCAACCCAGTCGGGTCGGGGCGGATCTCGGGTCTTGCTAAACCCGCCCCGAGACCCGACATGAGATCCGCCCCGATATATATATATATATATATATATATATATATATATATTATATTTAAATTTAATTTTATTGTATATATATATATAAAATGTTCGAATTATTAATAAAAAGCTTTGTAGTCTACTGAGTAAGTCTTTAGTTAAATTAATATAGGTCATGTGATCGAATTCTAATTTTGTTCTATTTTAAAAAAAATATTGAATTAAAAAACAAAAAAGAAAAAGAAAAAATAGCTTTCCGGGTCTGACTCAGACCCGGTTCGTTCGGGTCCGACCCGGGGCGGGGCGGGTCCCGGTTCCGGTCAAACCCGACCCATACCCGCTCGTTGCCATCGACACGTCAACGATCAAATGGAATGAATAAATAACTATAAGCCAATGAAAGTTTCAAAAAATAAACCCAATTTAATTAAATACATATAATCTATCAAAACAATACATGACTGCGATTTATTTGTGCGTCATCCTCATCCCAACTGATTTACAAGCAAGCTCATGTGTTTTTCAGTTATGCGGACAATTGTTGTCTCCATTCAATAGTGCTATCACAGAGGTTAATATGTTATAATAGTTTTCAGGTGATATCCAAGTACTAAAAATTTATAAATTATTTATTTTAATTATTTTCTTTACCCATACTAGTCTAGTGGAACTAACAAGAACAACATCCATTGCAAAAGAAAAAGGAACACAACTCAATAACCTCCTACTATCATGAAACTAAAAAAGCCCTCCAAATCATTTAAAAATAGTGGCTAATTTACTTCCAGGCACCAGTTCATATTTTCAATTAGAGATAAGGACCCATAAAGTTTTATTTATAGATAAAGACCCAATTTAAGTTTCATTTAAAAAAAACTCATGTGTTACCACAGATCAATGAAGTGTTACCACAGACCCATGAAGTGGTACTACAGGCCCGTGAAGTGTTACTACAGACCCATGAAGTGTTAGCACCAACCCATGATTCATGAAGTGATATTGGGGAACCATGAAGTGTTTCTGAAAAAATTGGGTCCTTAAAACTATAAATTTTCTGACATAGATCTTAACTCTAATTGAAACTTAAGTAGAGGCCTGAAACAAAAATTACCCTAAAAAATAATATCAAATTATCTCATAGTCGGGTTTGTCATTAATTGTAATTTCTTTCAAAAGAATTAAAACAATGAAACTCGAAAAACCAGACAATTAACTTTCAAACCATCGCACAACACATAAAAATGAAACCATAATAAAAAGCCAACACTGCAACTAGCAGCCCATATTAAATCAAGGGCACAGATTAACACGATAACTTTTATATGGGGTAGTCACTTTAAGCCATTCTCTTTAGATAAATTAACGTTGATTTTGTATACCAA
The DNA here is from genome assembly GCA_027422505.1 of Craterostigma plantagineum. NCBI lineage: Eukaryota > Viridiplantae > Streptophyta > Magnoliopsida > Lamiales > Linderniaceae > Craterostigma > Craterostigma plantagineum. Next base: position 6,547,243 of record JAPQWV010000019.1, on the reverse strand, counting down.
ATCATATAAGTTAACTTGTATGCATATAGTTCATATGTAGATAACCAACGCATAGTTATCCATATTCTCTCATTCCACGAAAACCAAAACGTGTGCTTATCAGCAAATTATTCAGACATTATAGTTCAACCGCCCTACCATCCAAAACCTCAATTTCCTCTATCAAATCAATTCTTTCAAAACTAACATGCACAAAAAAGAAATAGAAAAACATTCCCCACAAAAAAGAACGAAAAACACAAAACCAATATGACATAAAATCACATTATCCTCAATTTCCACCTAAACCTTACACTGCAAGAAAACGCCACTTATGCCTCCTTTTTAGCCCACCAAATCAAACCTATGTATTAACTCACGCACGCCAAGAAAACTAAAAGAATATATAATAAGTCTTAACACACTCACACGATTCTCAAGAAGAACCCTCCATTCCAAAGCCATGATGAATAACACCACCTTTTCATCATCCCCTACAACAACAACAAGCTCTTACACATCCCATTATTACAGCACAATACTCACCTCCTTCACACTCCTTTCAGAAATGCAAATGGTAGAGCTACTACTCGCCTTTCTTGTCTACGTAGTGATACGCTCCTTAAGGCAAAAAGCCAGCCATGGCCTTCCCAACTGCCCTTCCTAGGAATGCTGCCTTCTTTAATCCTAGGAATTCAAGGAAATGTATATGAATGGATATCCAAAGTACTCATAAGGCAAAACGGAACCTTTGTTTTCAAAGGGCCGTGGCTGACCAACCTCAACTGCGTTGTCACGGCTGACCCAAGAAACGTCGAGCACCTATTGAAGACAAAGTTCGCAAACTACCCTAAAGGAGACTACTTTAGGGACACTGTAAGAGATTTACTAGGCGATGGGATTTTCAGCGCCGACGGTGAGATATGGTCCAGGCAGAGGAAGACGGCCAGCCTTGAGTTTCACTCTGGGAAGTTCAGGCAAATGACCGCTGATTCTTTGCTGGAGTTAGTCCACGGGCGTTTATTGCCCGTGTTAGAAGATTCTTGTCTGAAATCGTCCGCCATCGACTTGCAAGACGTGCTTTTGAGGCTGACCTTTGATAATGTCTGTATGATAGCTTTCGGCGTCGACCCAGGCTGTCTCCGGCCGGGATTGCCGGAAATACCCTTTGCCCGCGCCTTTGAGGCTGCGACGGAGGCGACCATCATGAGATTCGTGACGCCGACGCTCGTGTGGAAGGGGATGAGGTGGCTGAATCTCGGGAGCGAGGGGAAATTGAAGGAATCGATTAGGGGCGTGGATGATTTTGCGAATGGGGTGATTCAGGCGAGGAAGAAGGAGCTCGCCGTCGACGGCGGGGAGGTTATTAGGTCCGACCTTCTGACGGTTTTTGTGGGGTTGAAGGACGAAGGGGGTTCGCCCTTTTCAGACAAGTTTTTGAGGGATATTTGCGTAAATTTCATCCTCGCCGGCCGGGACACTTCCTCGGTGGCGCTGAGCTGGTTTTTCTGGTTATTGGGTCGGAATCCCTACGTTGAAGAGAGGGTTTTGAAGGAGCTTTGCGGGATTTTAAGGGAGAGGAATAATCGCGGCGATGGAGACGGCGACGGCGGCGATGTTGTGTTTAGGGCTGAGGAAGTTAAGAAGATGGAATACTTGCAAGCTGCTCTGTCTGAGGCTCTTAGGCTGTACCCTTCTGTCCCCGTCGATCATAAGGAGGTAAAAAAATTTCAAATTCTTGGCGCTCTAAATATGATATGCTATAAAATTATAATATGACAGGCCTTCTATTAAGTATAAATTTTTAGGTTAAGTGATTAATTAATATGGTATCAGACCAAAGGTCATTAAGAAGTACACATATAAAGCTAAGAAAGAAATCAGCCTAGACGTACATCCCACTTGGGACCATATGTAGACAATAATATAACACGCTCAGTTTGGAATTAAATATTAATCAAAATATAAGATACTTCATTTTAAGCTCAACTTATTATGTGATGTGGTCAATTTGAAGTTAACTTCTCTATATAATAAAAATAATTAAAAAGTACTCCTGATTTGAGAATATAAGCGTTTGCAATTTCTTTTATTTTCATTTTTACTATTTTCAAAAAATATTTTGTATATTTTCAATTTTAAACATAGTCTTTAGTAAAAGCACGATAGGGTCGTCAAACAACAAATCAAGGGTATATGGGATATTTTCACGTTATTTCTTATCATATGAGTAACTTGTTTAAAACCAAATGGAAGTATGTAACAAAAACAAATCGGACAGGTGCTGGAAGACGACGAATTCCCTGACGGAACAAAGCTGAAAAAGAGGACAAAAGTCGTCTACGCAATCTACACCATGGCCCGCATGGAGGGCATATGGGGAAAGGACTGCCTCGAGTACAAGCCCGAGAGGTGGCTTCGAGACCGCAATAGATTCATGAGCGAGTCCGCATACAAGTTCACTGCCTTCAACGGCGGGCCCAGGCTATGTCTCGGGAAGGATTTTGCCTATTATCAGATGAAGTTCGTGGCTGCCTCTATACTGTACAGGTACAAGGTCGTGGTGGCCCAGGACCATCCCGTCGAGCCGAAGATGGCACTCACAATGTACATGAAGCATGGCTTGAAGGTGGAGATTATTAGGCGTGATCCTAAGGAGATGGTAAAATAGTAGGTGGTACTCATAGATTAATTAGTTTGGATTATTATCAAGGATTTGTTTGCTAGTAGTGATTGCTTTACTATTATAATAAGAAAAATAAGAGGGGGTGATTTGATTGGAATTGGGTTTTAAATGATTTTTAATACTGTCATACCACCTTAGTGTTGTATATATATTAAATTCATATTTTTATTTTTTTATCAAAGACCCATTAATATTTATTTTAAGTATAATATATATATTTTAAATATAGTGTTATTTATATTTTATGAAAAATATTCTATTAGGAAAAATCAATCGAATTCGAATCGATTTAGGATTCGAATAACAAAAGAATACGAATATATGTATATTTGACTGGTTAATTGAATGTACATAAAATACGATTGCTTAGATTTGTTTGCAACCTGATCTAGTTTGATTTTTCAAAGCCAATCATAGTAAGTCCCTTATTTCTCATAATAGGCCCACTAATTCCGCACGAAATCATCCGTCTCAAAAACATCTCCCCCTCTATGTTCCAAAATATCAGATCCGTTAAAATTTAAATCCGACGGTACACAAATTTTTTTTTTTATTTATTAATTATTTTAATCTCATAGTCCACCAAATCATAAAATTGTTGTTATTTCATGAGATTTATATGATAAAAATAAATAATTACATCCAATTTATTCCTTGTTTTACAATAATCGATTTGATATCCATATCAATATTTTTCGATAAAAATAAAAATCAATTTTAAAGGAGTGAGACAGGAAATGGAACTGGATAAATTGGACGGAGGATTTCAACCGCACTAGTTCTCAAGCCAATAACTGCAAAGCAAAATTACTTGTCGTTCCTTTCCGTAACAACCCAAAAGAGGTTACACACAGAGTAGTCAGGGCTCATTTCCATTGATGCGCATATGGAAGATAGCTTCAAGGTTCGTGTCGAAAGGGCCTTTGGTACGCTGACTGTTTCGTCGTCTTCTGACGTCAGCGCCTCCCTTTGGTCCCTCACAGACGAAGAAATCGAGAGGCACGAGTGGAATCGCAGCAAAGATGACGAGGTAGAAGTGGAGAAGGAGCCCAATCGAAGCGACGCCGTTACCTCGAAGACGTTTATCTCCAGCAATCAGCTCGATTCCGACCTGAAAGAGCTGAGCGACGGCGAAGACGAAGATGTAGACAGCGGCAGCGAGGACGATGTTATTGCGGAGAAAGGCGCACGGCGTAGCGGCGGCGGTGCTTCCGATGAGTTCTTCGATGTCCGTGAAAGCTTGGGGCGTGACGGTACCCTCGATTATGAGGTTGGTAGATTTATTCCCTCGAATTTAGGGTTTTAGTTGTTGAGATTCGGGATTTTTCATGATCTTTTTGGGAGGAAGATAAGGCAGGGTATCAGTGGTGGTAATAGCTCTTGAATTTGTAGCTAAAACACTTCATAGGAAGGATACCTTAGGTAATCGAAAGTTATTTCATTGAATGGTCTTCAATGTTATTCTTTTGTAGTTGTAAAAGGTCTGTTGTTGATGCTTCATCGCTACATATATGGTGCAGTTTTGCTGATTTATTTTCTCTAGAAGCTATTCCTCTGTTTCGCAATGGCAGTGCCTATTTACTCGTATATTTCCATGTCTTGTTTTTTTTTTCCAGGAAGAAGAAGACGAATACGACAAAGTAGCTATTGGCAAGGACCATGGCGCTGATCGCCTGTACACGAGAGACACAGAATCCACAGATTATAGAATGCAAAAAGAACTCCCTAGCTCATTCACATCTGCTGTGAGAGATCCTCGGGCAAATCACGAAGCTGCTTATGCCAGGCTCAAAGAAGACTCAGAAGCTTTTGTAAGTTTCGATACTATACAACTCTCTGATAAAGCTATTGATCCTAACATCACTTTAGAAGCGAACCGTAGCAACGAACATCATCTGTCGAGGGCTGGCTACGATTTGATCTCCACAAGAAACGACAGAGCTGTTCTTGAACAAACATCTGAAGTTTCTGGCTACCCTTCGGGTATCCCCGATTATATCAAGAACCCGTCTAGGTACACGCACTATACCCTCGATTCGACCGCTGATATGGACGACTCGTCCAACAGAAATGCATACGCTGAGTTTTTCAATTCTCTGAGGAAAAAGGAATCGGGAAATTCCCGCCGATCAAATCATGATAGTTCTGATCTTGAGACTCCAACATCAGTAGTGTTCGTTCCGAGGAGGAAGAAATCTGATGGTGGTACGACTATGAGGGACGAAAATGACGGTGGGAACAAACGTATTGATGCCAAGAACGAGGGGGGAGGACCGTCCCTCGTTCTTACAGTAGATGATGCCCAAGAAGCCGAAGTCTCTGCTATGGAAGAAGACGATGTACAGCCTTCAGTGGTCAAAGGATTCATCCCTGTGCAGAAATCTTCGGGTCGTAGGTTTAGGACGAAGACGAGGCCAGACGTTGATCACGACATGCGTAGATAAATCTAAGGTCTGTGTTATGCCCATGATGTTCTCTTTTTGTTTTCGTTCTTCTTCATGGAAAATTCTTGACATGTAGTAATTGCTCGTTTTGAAGATTCCCAAAAGAAGTTAGATTAGAAAATTTACTGCTTTTGTCAAGGTCGGTGCTTTTACATTAAAAATAGTGGGATGATCGCTGTGAATTCAGTAATGCTCCCTTTGGATTTCTGGATTTCTATTTGAAATTCGGATTTCATCCAAATCACCCGTTTGGCAATCCACCCTATTTGAATGTGGATTTCAACCAAATCCGGGGATGATTTGAAACTTTGTTATTCTTTGGATTTGAAATGCGATGATATTTGGTCTGTTTTGAAATCCAAAGCCGAATCCGTAAAAACAAAAAATAATAAATAAATATAAATAAAAAATAATAATAATAAAAAAAAGCTCGCGAGCAAAGGCAGGCTCACGAGTTGGCTCACGACCAATATGGGCTCGAGCTTGACAAACATGAACTTGAGCTCGAATTCGATTAATATGAGCTCGGCTCAACTAATAGGAGTCACATTCGATTCTCACGATCTCGAGCCGGCTCATCGAGCTCACGAGATGACTCATCGGACTCATGAGCCGACTCGATTGTTCATCTTTCCCCCGATATGTACCTACTCTCGAAATTAAAAACGAAATCCTAAGGTTTGCTAAACAATAAATATGTATTTGAAATTCGGAAATTTGAAATTCATAATTTGAAATAATGCGATTTCATTCAAATACATGAATCCAAATGCAGCCTCAGCATATTGTCTTGTAATATGAGAATTTTTCTTCTAAGATGGCTTTGGGCCGTGCATAAATTGTTCTCATTCTCATCCATATTAGTGAGTAAATATTTGAGAAGTGTTGAAATGATTACTAGGCTAAAAGGCCAAAGACAAAGGCAAACATTGTTGATTTAAATTGATCTAGATTTTCGACCGATATCAAAATGCCATCGAGCATGTAATCAAGCACAAGAAAACGCATTGTTTTGATTCCAAGGCTCCGTTTGGTTTACGGATTTTAACGTGGAAAAGAAAAGAAAAAGTGGAATGGTACGACACGTGAAGTGTAATGTGCAATGATTCATGCGTATGGCCACACCTTTCTTTTCTTTCCACATCGAATTACGCCGACCAAACGCACCATAAATGTTGTGTTTTCAAGAAATTTTAAGGATCAAATTGCATGAGAATCTTATTCCTTTGCAATCGCCAATCGGTTATTCATTACCCGCGCAGTCAAATCATCGAATTTCTTCGATGCATAATTGGTAATATTATGACATACTGTTACTTTCGTGCTTAATTACAAGGCTCGTTGGCATTTTGTTATTGATCAAAGACCAATCGAAGTCAAGAAATTAAAAGTTACGAAAAAAGAAGCCGCAAAGCTTATTACATCAGCGATTGATATAGTTGTATGAACGGTTAGTCTGCAGGGCTAATTCATTTGTATGGGCCTAGTGATATGCGTTATATGTAGAGGTGTCAAATTGGTCCGTGGCCCGCCGGCCGGCCCGCCCCGCCCCGCTAAAGTGGCGGGTTGGGCTGAGCTTTTTCAGGCCCACCAGGAAGTGGGCCTAAACGGGCCAGCCCGCACGGGCCGCGGGCTTGGCGGGGCGAGGCGGGCTAGCTCGTGGGCTGGCCCGCCATTATTGTAAATATATATAATATATTAAATAAATATATATTATATTGAAAATAAATACTAAATATAGAAAATAAAACTAAATTAATTAGATAATATAATTAATGTCGTATCATTAATATCATATTTATTCATTTTATTAATAATTAATATCATATTTATTCATAATTTATTAATAAATACCATAATTAAAAAAAAATTATTACTAATTAAATTTTAAAATAAAATAAAAAATAGAAACAAAATTAGTAGGAGGGCGGGCCTGGTCCGCGGCCCGTCTTGGGGCGGGGCGGTCCCCAGTTTTTTAGGCCCGCCAGCCCCCCCGCCCCGCCAAGTGACGGGCTTTGGCGGGCCAGCCCGCCCCGCCCCGTGACAGTACTAGTTATATGTATCTGTATTTATATATAAGCTAGTACTGAATCATTCTCTGTAGTCAAGTTTTTCTTATTCAATAAAAGAATTCCTATTTACGTCTTTCTCTCATCAAAGTTCTTCAAATCATTCTCTTATTATGTTATCAAAGCACTTAAAACTTGATGAAAACTTGATTACAGGAATGACTCATTACTATCTTATATATAAATACAGACACCTAACGCATATCACTAGGCCCAATACAAACGAATTAGCCCAATACATAATTATCGTTCATATAACTATATCAATAGTTGATCTAATATAGCTCAGTGTTAGAAAAAAAAAAGACAACCCTTTTAAAAGTGCTGAGTAGAGACAAACTTGTTTGAATTGCCAAAGAGAAGACATAAATTCAGATTTTAAGTTGTGGTTCCATCATCATTTGCTTTTAAATATACGAACAAAGAGCAAATGGATTTAATGGACCAAGAAAAGGTATATTAGACGATCCAATCCAAGATGAATATGCAAATATTTCTTCAATTCACAATATCCCATGAATCATCATCTGTAATGTTAATTCTTGTACACATGAATAGAAACAAAAGCAATTGTGGTTTGTTTTGCCTTATTATCGTACGTTGATTTATAAACCCATCTGAGTGTTCATGCAAAAGAGGTGATGAAACAAGTTACAATTTTCACATGAATAAACTGCTTCAGCAACACAAGTGCTCATCAACGCCACATGAACTGGTATCAGAGCTTTGGCTGGGTGTTTATAATATCTACTTACCGTATGCTCTGTGGTTGCCAATAATATTGTCCTCCACATCAGAAAGTTTGTTAGATTATTATTATTCATCCATTAAAGTTTCAGGGGGAGAGAGAGAAAAAAAAAGAGAGAAAAAAATGGCAGCCAAGCATGAGATTGAGAAATTCAACGGAAAAAAATTACTCCCCGAGGAAGGTAAAAGTCAAGGCAATTTTGCTCAAAGAAAATTGTCTGGAAGCTATCACTGGCAGGCCTAAAAGAATTACAAGTGATGCCAAATGAAAGAGATTGACGGAAAGGCTATTGCCAGTATTCATCTCGCATTAGCAGATGATATATTGTCAAGTGTCGTAGAGAAGACTAGTGCAAAAGAAATCTGGGATCATCTTGATAAGCTATATCAAGCCAAGTCTCTTCATAGCCGGATTTTCTTGAAGAAGAAATTATATGCTTTAAAGATGGATGAATCTCCTCCAGCAACAGAGCACATCAACAAAATGGTTACTCTGTTTGCCAACTCAAAACTTGCACTGCAACATAGAGTCAAGCTACCGTGCTGAACTTTTACTCGTAAGTCGGCCAGATTCATATGCTTATCTCGTCATCAGTCTAACCAACAACCAAACTACAGAGCAACTTGTCTATGATGACGTTGCAGCTGCTGTTCTGGAAGAAGAAAGTCGGCGCAATAACACAGAGAAAAAGGTGATTGTTCCCCATCAAGCAGAGGCGCTGTGATGAGGGCAAAACCTGGAGAACGTGGTCCAAGTGGGAGCCGAAAGCGGATCAGATATGAAGAACGTGTTCCTAGTGGGAGTCAAAAATTGGTTCCTAAAAATAAGAAAGCTATCAAATGTTATCACTGTGGCAAGAAGGGTCATATGAAGAAAGATTGTTGGGGTCTAAACAAAAACCCCGATGCTCAAGGAAACGTGGCCACGCTCCAGACGATGGATTTATTTTAGTGTGTGAAGCTGCATCCACCATCGGAGAAAAGAAAAGATTTGACGATATGTGGCTTCTCGACTCCGCAGCTACTTTCCACATGACCTCAAGAAGGAAATGGTTTCATCAGTACAAATCAACCTCTGCAGGGTTCGTGTACAGCTGTAATGATTAACCTCTGAAGTTCGTAGGGACTGGTACGATCAAATTAAAGATGTACGATGGCACCATCCGTACCATTCAAGTTGTACGTCATGTTGAGAGTCTGAAGAAAAACCTATTATCTGTGGGGCAGCTAGATGATCTTGGTCTCAAAATTAAACTAGAGAACAAAGTCATGGAAATCTTTCAAGGAGCAAAGATAATAATGGAGAAAAGATCGTTGCAAACTTATACATGCTGAAGGGGGAAACTCTGCAAGAAGGGCAAGCTTCTGTGGCGGCCACAAATTCAATCGAGAAGTCTTCGATGACTTGGCACAAGAAGCTTGGTCATATGTCTGAGAAAGACATGAAATTCTTGTACAATAGAATCTACTTCCTGGTCTCACAACCGTGTCACTACCATTTTGTGAGAATTGCATTGTAAGCCAGCAGCATCGCCTGAAGTTCAACACTTCAAATTTCAGAAGTAAAGAAATTCTGGAATTGCTGCACTCTGACGTTTGGCAAGCACCGATTACCTCTCTGGGAGGAGCGAACTACTTCGTATCATTCGTATCGTAGACGACTATTCCAGAAGATGCTGGGTGTATCCAATCAAGAAGAATGATGATGTATTTTCTACCTTCAAAACATACAAAGCGCGGGTCGAACTTGACTCCAGTAAGAAGATCAAACGTCTGCGGTCCGATAATAGAGGAGAGTATACTGGCAAAGAATTCAATAAATTCTGCAAAGGTGCGGGTATTAAAACACAGTTTACTACGGCATACACTCCACAACAAAATGGGGTTGCAGAGTGGCTGAATATGACCCTGTTAGAAAGAATGAGGGCTATGTTAAGAACTGCAAGCCTAGACAAGGAGTTTTGGGCGGAAGCAGTCTACAATGCCTGTTGTGAATAGGGCTCCATCTACAACTATAGAGATGAGGACACCGATGGAAATGTGGACTGGCAAACCTGCTGATTATTCAAACCTCCATATATTTGGAAGTCCTACATATGTGATGTACCACAATCAAGAAGCGACGAAGTTGGATCCCAAGTATAGAAGATGTCTATTCCTGGGTACGCTGAAGGAGTAAAGGGTTATCGTTTGTGGGATCTTACGGACCACAAAGTTGTTATCAGAAGAGATGTTAATTTCCTCGAAGATAGCGACCAGGAGAAAGTCGAGCATGATGGCAGCATGACAAAGGCTATACCAACACCGGCAAATAGAAATTTGGGGTAGGATAATTCTTCTGAAGCCGAACCAGCGCACGAAGAGTTCGACCCAGTCGAAACTGAAGTACCAGACCTATGGCGATAAAAACGAATGCGTAAGCAGCCAATTTGGTACTCAGATTACGGTACTGACAGCAACATTTGCATACTGTTTTCTAACTGAGGATGGAGAGCCAATAACTTCCCAAGAAGCACTGAAGAGTTCATATGCAAGTCAGTGAATTTCAGCAATGCAAGAAGAGATGGAAGCTCTCAGTAAAAATAAGACATGGGAGTTGGTACCATTACCGCAAGGAAGGAGACCTGGAAACAAATGAGTGTACAAAATCAAGCGGAATAGTGATGACCAGATAAAGCGATATCGTGCAAGACTGGTTGTAAAGGGATATGCTCAGCAAGAAGGGATCGACTTCAATGAGATATTCTCACTGGTGGTTCGACTTACAACATTCAGTGTTGTCTTGTCAATGTGTGCCACACTTGACCTTCATCTTGAGCAGCTTGACGTTAAAATGGTCTTTCTCTATGGCGACCTGAAGGAAGAAATATATATGCTTCAACCAGAAGGCTTTCAAGAAAAAGGAAAAGAAGATCTGGATTGCAAGCTTATCAAATCTCTTTAGGGGCTCAAGCAAGCACCACGATGCTGGTGCAAGAGATTTGATTCATTCATAATGATTCTCGGCTACACCAGGCTTTATTCAGATCCTTGTGCGCATTTCAAGAGAGTTCACTCTGAAGATTACATCATGTTGCTACTCTACGTTGAGGATATGTTGGTAGCAGGACCCAACAAAGGCCGCATCAATTATCTGAAGACTCAAGTCGTTGGTGAATTCGAAATGAAGGACTTGTGACCGGCAAACAAAATTCTTGGCGTACAAATCTCTCGAGACAGAAGCAATGGGAAGATTTGGCTTTATCAAAAGAACTACTTGAAGAAATGTAATACCCGAATCCCGTAAGTACGGCCAATAAATACACATTCATATGTGATTACGTGACGGCGTATTATCTGTTTATTTATATGCTATGGTAAAAACTAGTGTGGTAGGAACTAATTTCAAAGGAACTAGAAGTTTGAATTATATGATAGAATAAGTTACAAAGGAGGTTGTAACATATTTTTAGACTTAGAAACTTAATTAAATGGGTTCGACTACTTAGTGATGAGGGATAATATATAAAAATCCTGAGGATAAGAACTTAGAATATCATGCAAATCGATTACTTAGTTAGTAGGGAAATAACTAAAATAATATTATAAGGTTGTTACTTATGAATTAGATGAGCATGGAAAGAATAGAAATGAACGTCATTTAACAAGTATAACACGCAAGGTATGATAGAAATAAAAGAGAACATATTTATCCTAATTCATTAGGAAGAGACTAACGAGAGTTTCATAGAAGGAAGAAAGAAGTCGAACAAGGACTCTAGTAGAATTCATCTCTAAGCTGGAAAGGTATATATTATTATTATGATTTTATATGCTTTCTCATATATTAGCATACTCAGAAAAGGTTATTAAGTACTAAAAGGTTGAATATAATTAGGAAAGGATTAGGCGCGAAAGGGTACATCTATATACTAGGGTTTGTACGGTTTAATCTTCAAGGGTTTTGGGAATATTTGGATTCTTATAATTACATTTGTGAAGCTGGGAATGATTTTAAGTTTTATTCAAATAGCAGCATGCTCTAAAGATTCTCAACATGAAAATATCGTTTGCTAGGGTTTTGTACAAATTTTAGTTTTTTTTTAAAAAAGTTAAACTAATTAAAGTACTTGCAATATTTCAACTGTTCGCGGGAAATAATAAACTTCGATCGAAAAGTTTTAAGGATTTGATCATTGAAAGTGTTTAGAGGTCGCGATATGGAAACTTCACGAACCCTGAAAAATTCGCAAATTAATAATGAAGCAAGGGTTTTCCCGAATTGAATAATTTAGCGAATCATAGGTGTTGTAAAATAAGTTTCGCGAATTGGCGGGACATTTTGCGAATTAAGAGAGAGAGAGAGAGAGAGAGAGAGAGAGAGAGAGAGAGAGAGAGAGAGAGAGAGAGAGGAGAGAGAGAGAGAGAGAGAGAGAGAGAGAGAGAGAGAGAGAGAGAGAGAGAGAGAGAGAGAGAGAGAGAGAGAGAGAGAGAGAGAGAGAGAGAGAGAGAGGGAGGGAGGGGGAGGGAGGGAGGGAGGGAGGGAGGGAGGGAGGGGGAGGGAGGGGGAGGGAGGGAGGGAGGGAGGGAGGGAGGGAGGGAGAGGGAGAGAGAGGGAGGGAGGGAGGGAGGGAGGGAGAGAGAGAGAGAGAGAGAGAGAGAGAGAGAGAGAGAGAGAGAGAGAGAGAGAGAGAGAGAGAGAGAGAGAGAGAGAGAGAGAGAGAGGGAGGGAGGGAGGGAGGGAGGGAGGAGGGAGGGAGGGAGGGAGGAGAGAGAGAGAGAGAGAGAGAGAGAGAGAGAGAGAGAGAGAGAGAGAGAGAGAGAGAGAGAGAGAGAGAGAGAGAGAGAGAGAGAGAGAGAGAGAGAGAGAGAGAGAGAGAGAGAGAGAGAGAGAGAGAGAGAGAGAGAGAGCATGCTAGACTTTACGAATTGAGAGTGGGTTGAGAACTTAGCAAATTAATTAATGAGATATAAGTGGTTGGCGAATTGTGAAAGGTATAGAGAACTTCAGGAATTGCTATAAATTGCATGATCATGAAGACTAAAGGAATAGAATATCTCATGAACCCTATTTGGCGAATCTGAAATTTGGCAAATTAGGTGAATTCGCAAAATAGAAAGAAAGGGTAGACTCGGCAAATTTAATTTCACGAACTTAACTTCACGGGTCATGAGAATTAGTAAGCCCTCACAAGATATAGGTAGTTCGCGAAGTATATATGAGATATTAATAATAGTTCATAAATTCAGAATATTTCACAAGTTAATTAAACTTAGCGTATTTTCTAAATAATGATTTTCGGATACAATTGTAAATATAATATTTTAAATATATAGGGAATTCAAAAAACTTAGACAGTATAATAAATTCAATAAGTACACTGACATTTCAATTTTGTGCTTAAGGTCAAGAATTAGGAATTTTGCGGATCCAGTAGCAAATAATATACGGACGCATTGGGATGGATAGGCGCCTTAGAGTTAAACGAAATTAATGTGCCCGGGTTAGCCTCTCAATGGCACTGGGATTGAAAGGCACTATTAGCCTCTCGGTGTGGACCACATTGGGATAGAAAGGCACCATAGGGTTTAGCACAGTTGAATACTCGGGTTTAGCCTCCCAGTGTGTGTACGGCCATTTATTTATACCCTTAGGGGTTTGAGCTCTATATGGTGCATAGTAAGATTGAAAGAAGGGGCCCAACTATGTTATGAAAGGTCAAGAAGGATGTGAGAAGTAGATAGCATTGGCGCGAACGCCTTCGCTATTTAGGTCACGTGCATTGCATGCATGGTTTTCACTTACTGAGCTTTATAAGCTCATTCAACGTTTTATGTGTTGTAGGACCCCGCGTTCACGATACGTGATCATTTTCACGGCGAGGCCAACTTTTGAAGCTTCCGAGGGCTTTTGAGATGGAAGTGTGTGCATGAATGCGACCTCGTGGAGGCCCAGTAGATAGATTTATTTTGACACGCATGCGCACCTTCATATGTAAATAGGACCCATGATAATTTTGTAGACAACTTTACGATTACTTTTTATAAAAGGAAAAATTTTATACGAAATTTCGCACGATATATTTTGTTATTAGGATATTAGTCGCGTAGACTAGTGTAGAAAGTAGTGGTGGAAGGCGGGGCGCCACAAGAAAGTCCTGCGAAGGTTCAACATGCAAGACAGCATGCCAATATCCACCCTCTTGCTGCTAACTTCAAGTTATCTGCCGATATGTGTCAATCCAATGAAGATGTCTCGAGTGCCATATGCATTCGCGATTGGAAGTTTAATGTTTGCCATGGTGTGTAAGAGACCAGACATTGCCCATGCAGTGGGAGTGGTGAGCCGATATATGTCTAACCCCGGTCGGGAGCACTGGAGTGCTAGCAAGAGGATTCTCAGAAACATCAAAGGAACCACTGATCATGCATTATGTTATGGAGGTACAAATTTTACTATTCACGGTTATGTTGATGCTGACTATGCAGGTGAACTTGATAAAAGCAGATCCACAATCGGATATGTGTTTGCGGGGTTTCAAAACTGCAGTCGATTGTTGTACGTCAACGACGGCAGCAAAATATGTAGCAGCTACGCAAGCCAGTGAAGAGGCGATATTGTTGAAGAGATTGCTGGAAGAACTCGGCCACAAACAAGAGAATATTGTTCTCTATTGTGATAGTCAGAGTGCATTGCATCTTGCAAGGAATCCAGCATTTCATTCAAGAACCAAACACATCCGGGTCCAGTACCACTTTGTTCGTGAACAAGTGGAAGAGGGAACAACGGATATGCAAAAAGTTCACAATGCAGATAATCTGGCGGACTTCGTGACCAAAACAATCAACGTGAACAAGTTTATCTGATATCGTTCCTCTTGTGGATTAATCGATCACAAGTAAACAAGCAATGGTGAGCTAGCAAGGACGGTGTGAAGATCTGATTGAGTTCAATCAAATCTTTAAGTGGGAGAAATGTTGTAAGTTTCTATTGGGCCACTTAGTAGCTAAGTGGCTGGTTCTGATTCGTCCACGTATATAGCTACACAGCTGGTTCTGGTTTGTCCACGTAATATAGCTACGCGGCTCATTCTGGTTCGTCCACGTGTCTAGCTACGTGGCCAATTCTGATTCTTCCGAGCTTAAAACCTTCAGCTGTAAATAGGCTAGCTATAAGTCATTGTAAATCATCGAAAACAATAACTTCTTCTTATATTCAGTATATACAAGTGTTGAGGAAAATATTTAGAGAGTTTGTGAGTCTCCTATTGTAAGAGAGATAGAGCTAGTTTTCTCCTTACGGTAGAGAGTTGTAACTCCTAAATTACCCACAGTAAAATTTTCTTACCTTGACCGTGGTTTTTCACCTCGAATTTGGGGTTTTCCACGTAAATTCCCGGTGTCCCTTTATTTTTACTATCCTTTTTACAACATGAACCCCCTCTCACACGATACAGCTCAGAACTTTGTTGAACCTCGGAAAAGATAGAAAAATTGTATGGATATAGATACATATTTATATATTATTAGCATTAGTGTATGTAAGATATTTATTTCCTTTTGCCGATCACCTTTTAATGTACTAATCAAACTATATTTTAGATCATTAAGCTAATTTATTTGATCAGCATTCTCTTATTTATTTATGGATCGTAACAAGTCTCGTGGGAGGAATTGATTTGAGTTTTGAAACTATGGAAATGGTCATAACCTAATCTCTAAGTACGCCTCTAATTCCATCCTGATTTTACATCAAGAAAAAAATAATAACATAACAGTCCAAAAAAAACCAAATATAATACTGTGTGATTTAGCATATCAACATTCTTTTCATATACTCCCTCCTTCCCAATATATTTTACTATATCGTCCCAATATCTTTTGTACATTTCCTATTTTAGCAAAAAACTATCACAACCAATCAATATAATAATATTAAATATTCTTCAAACACGTGTAAAAAATATACATTTTTTTTACCTTTTAATTGTACTATATATTCAGTTTCTTAAAAACCGTGGCATATCCCAATTGTCCAAAACAAGATGGGACAGTAATATATCAATAACGCAAAAAGATCCATACAACTCAAGGCATTCCAACAAAATCAAACATAGAGAGATCTCAAGAACAAAGTCGGCCATATAATATAAAAAACAAGCAAATAAGAATTCGAAGTTTTTTTCGCTGCAAAGCTTATTGATCGATCTATCAATTCAACATGAGTATTACGCGGAGGCGTTAATCAGCTGCTTCGGAGATTCAGCTGAAGCAGGCTGCAATTTAAACAAGGAAGAAAAAGAAAGAGAAATGAGTTCAGAGTTCGTATACATACTATTTTAATACATACTTTTACTTTCTAGAAATAGTTCGTATAGAAGAAGATTCTTACAGCGGCGAGTTCGTCTTCATGTTTGGGTATAAAAGCAGTGTCAACCTTCCCATTCTTAAAGTCCTGCGGCCAACATTAGAATTAGCAAAAGAAAAAAAAAAAGAAGCATTTGTTTTGATTTCTGAAGATGCATCTTACATGATTGAGTCATTACAGTTAGGTTGGGATATTCATATACTTACCTCAACATCAAGGATAAGCTTATGGTAGTCGATCGTTGTTGGCACACCTAACCATGGTTTAAGTTGCAGCAACGAAGTGACCGATCAGTGAAATTTATCTCAGAAGATTCGTCGTAAAATGAAGAGCAACACTTACCTGTGATTATGGTGTCATCAAGAGCCCTCTTCATGCGTTGGATTGCCCTTTCTCTTGTTGGAGCCCATACGATAAGCTGAAAAAAAATATATGTTAATCGAAGTTCCTCACCATAATTGATCAATCAAATCAGAGATTAATATGAAACGATTTAGCTTCCCAAACCTTTCCAAGAAGTGAATCGTAGCTCGGTGGAACCACATAATCGGGATAGACATGGCTATCCATCCTTACAAAGGGCCCACCGGGCGGAAGGTAAGAAGTGATTCGTCCTATTAGAAAAAAAAAATAATTCATTGCTTCGAATGGTAGTTGATTCAATTTCATATGATGTAATAATTTAAGAACTCTAACTGAAGACATCACCTGGCCCAGGTCTGAAATTCTTGAAAGCATCTTCTGCGTTGATACGACACTCAATCGAATGCCCGCTGAGCTTTATTTCATCCTACACACGAAAAGAGCATTCATAGATCATAATCTATCACAGAGATGCACAGCAAATTTTTCATATATGAAAAAAGATTCCATCGAAATAATACTTGTGTGTAACGAAGCTTCTCTCCTTTAGCTACACGAATCTGCTCTTCAATTAGGTCAACCGAGGATATCATCTCAGTTACAGGATGCTCCACCTATCATTTCATATGGTCGAAGAAAACATACACATATCACCAAGATTCTCACTTTATGTGTCCCCATTCGACGATTCTTGAAATAGATATCCCAGTATTTTTTTTCGGCTTTTTTGATTTTATTTTATTCCTATTTTTACCTGGATTCTAGTGTTCATCTCCATGAAGTAGAACCCACCACGTTCGTCCAAAAGGAACTCAACTGTACCAACGCCGATATAACCTATCGAAGCTGCTGCAGCTACGGCGGCGTCGCCCATGGCTTTACGCAAGTCAGGGTTCAGTGCGGGCGAAGGCGCTTCTTCTAGAAGTTTCTGGTTTCGTCTCTGAAAAATTGGATCGATAGAGTTTAGTTGTGTAATAATGGTCAAGTTTTCAGAAATGAATCCAAAAAAAAGGTTTGATGTTTTATGCTTACTTGAATGCTACAGTCGCGTTCTCCAAAGTGGACAACATTGCCATATTTGTCAGCTAATACCTGCAAAATGGAGTTAAATGGGGTGTTAATGGAACTTCTGTTGCAAATGTGCTCTTTTGAAAAGATGTAAGAAGGTTATGGTAGAACCTGAAATTCGATGTGCCTTGGGTTTTGTACGAACTTCTCAAGGTAAACGCCGTCATTGCCAAATGCAGCGGCAGCTTCACTCTTGGCTTGCTGTTTTGGTGAGAATAAGGAAAAAAGACGTCATTAAAAATGCATCTGAAGATCGGAAGATTTTAGATTTAAACGTATATAATTGGCTGTCATTTTGAAAAACTTATGTTAAAAACTAATGTATATTTCCGACATGGATGTTCGTTCACTTGAAGGCATAACTGACTTATCTAAGAAACTTTACAGGGGAACTTTTTTGTTTTTGTGGTTTATGAGTGGATGTTTCTCCAACTCAGTAAGCAGATTTTAGAGAGATACGACGTTGCCAACTGAAAACATGAATATAGTGGCACATTGAATTATATGTTATGAATTCAAGGAATTTTGTTTCTGGCAAAAATTAAAAATGGCACAAAAGTGGGAGGAATACCTGCAATAACTTGACAAACTCATCAGGCTCTTTAGCAAGGCGCATTCCACGTCCTCCACCACCAGCAGTTGCCTTTGATATATAAAAGGGAAGTGTTAAGTCAGCGATAAGCTATCAGTGAAGATTTTGATATAGCATTGATTCTTCTACGAAATCAAAAAACAAAATAATCAAGGTCATTGTGAAGAGTAAAATCCCAAGAACTTTGCAGAGCGTTTCTATTTTCCAAAATTTCACTTCCTTATCCTTTTAATGGGGCTTGAGGCGTGGCGACCATACTATAACAAACTGCCTATAGAAAACATATGCTATTAAGCAACCTTAATCATGACGGGGAAACCAATCTCATTAGCAAGCTTGATTGCTTCTTCAGTGCTCTGCAATGAAACAAATAAAATCGTAAGTAAATGAAAAACATCATACTTTAAAAAAAAAAATAATGAATTTCAAGTAATAGTCTCTCAACTAAACAAAAAATAATCCCGAAAAAAAAGAAAAAAAAGATAAGCACCTGTAATAATCCATCACTACCAGGCACTGTAGGAACTCCAGCATTCTTCATTGTCTCCCTAGCGGTGGACTTGTCACCCATGACTCGAATGCTATCGGGCTGAAACATTTCAAATTCAAAATTCATCAACTAAACCCTCATAAGAAACATCGAGAAATCATTTCATATAGAAATAATCACATCCGAAAAATATCAACCTATCATACTTACATTTGGTCCAATAAAGTTGATTCCATGCTCTTTGCACATCTCAACAAAGACAGCATTCTCAGAAAGAAAGCCATACCCAGGATGAAGCATGGTGCACCCACGGCTTATTGCAGCTGATAAAACATTAGGGATCACCAAGTACCTGAAGAAGAAGACAACGAGAGTTAAACATATTGCAACGTACTCATAAAAACGTAAGAAAAACAAAGAAATATATGTATAGATAGATGACTAACGATTGACTGCTTGGCGCTTCACCAATGCAAACAGATTCATCAGCAAGCTTCACATGAAGGGCATCTTTATCTATCGTAGAATAAACTGCAACGCAGGGGATCCCCATTTCGTGAGCTGTTCGAATTACACGAACTGCAATTTCTCCTCTGTTTGCCACTAGAATCTTATCTTCACGGCAAGTGATAGAGAGAGCTCTTCCATGCTTTTCGACTCTGTTATTAGCACGGCAAGCTTGAACTCTGCGTTGAAGGAAGTTGATTCTAGTTCCCGACATAAATGAGCATTGCGAACTCTTAATGCTCATAGTCCTTCCCATGAATAAGCCCTTCACAAAGAACGATACCAAAAAAGATAATAAATACATAGAGCTTATTGAAAAGAGAATTATTAGCATGATAAGATAACCTATTCAGCATTCATACATTCAGTGGACTACATATGTTCTGAAATATCATCCAAGACAAGATAAACAGATGAACCCATGATTTTGCCTTGCTTTACGGCTATATACAAAAACAGTGTACATATATACCATCACATGAGAATGTTAGCCCATGTCGCATTGATTCGATAAAATTTCACATGAACCCAATTCACAAGCATCACTTCTTATATAAAACACACAGCATATGCTTTCCAAAGGAGAAAAAAACTGCATCAACAAAGGAAACAAATTCATTCCAAATTACAAAGTAAAAAAGCTCCAAACAAAATGCTGGAAACAAATAAGGCTTAACTCACAGGAGGAGAACAAACAGATTTACTGCAAAACGTCATAGCTGCAGAGTCCATCTTCTCAGATCACGAAAGCCCAGCTGAAAGACAACGAAATAAACCACAACACCGTTAATAAAATCATACATATGCATCATCAAGATTCAATTAAACCACAATCATGGTGCATTAGATCTGCAAAAACAGAGCTACGCACCTCACTCTCAGAGATTTAAAATGCGGGAATAGAACCTTGATTGGAGGAGCGTTTGTTGCAACACCGAAACTATGAATTATGAAATAGATAAAAATAGGTGCGATTGGGTGAGCGTTGGTGGTAATGAAAGAGGAAGAGTTGTCGATGAATACGAGGTGGCTCTTCACTTTGTTATAGTCGATGAGCTTGAAATTGAATGCTTCGTCGCTTATTTGGATGGGATGGGACACATTTTTCTATTTTTACTATTAGATTTTTTCCTTCCCAATATTTTTTTAGCAAAATCTAATTTAATATTTCTGAAAAATAAACGATAATCTATAGAAAAATATCCAATTGGAAAATTTTTTTTACACAAAACTATCCATGTCAGAAAACTTTATAGATAGGTACCCGATTTAATTTTACCAGTTTCTTTAGTCATATCGTACCTTCCTGTGTGTATATTGCGTACTATAACACGTTTATATAGGGTACCTAAATATAGGATACGTCGTACCTATGGGCATGCCTGTGTATTACATAGGGCGTACCTAAATATAACATACGTCGTACCATTTTCTGTTACATAGGGTACCCAAATGTGTTGAGATAGGGTATCCAAATGTGTTCTTTGGTGTACTTTCCGGGATCGGGTACCTATGTGCAAAAACTTTATTCTGTTAGGTACCTACATATAAAAAAATCCTGACTGGGTACTAAATTACAAGTTTTTTTCCAAATAGGTACTTATGTGTAAAAATCCCACAGAAATAAATAAGTTTAACTCAACCTACACATTTGATTATATAATCCAAGTTGAGCTTAAAAATCCACATATGTCATTTTACATGCTCCATCCATGTAGCAATACCCATCTATACTCTTATATTAATTGTGAGGGTGAGTTAAAACCGTTTTCTGGTGTATAATTTGGCAAGTGTTATGTCTTTTTACTATTAAAAAATAATTAATAAAATCAATAAATCAAACATAATCACTCACTAACATTTGTCCTTCTATTTTAAGTAATATTATTCATAATTTAAATTATATTTAGCACAACACATGAATGGGTGTGCAAAACCACTAATATGTGTTAATGTGTTTCACTAAATACACACACACATGTCAAATTTTAATTTTGCACTAATACGAATAGATAAAAGAAAAAAAAACATCTTGACACTAAGAAAAATAACAATAACAAAAAAATACAATTAACAGAAAATCAGTCAAGAATAAAAAAAAAGAAAGGTTTGCGTCAATAAAATTCCTCGTCTCAAATCAACAACGCTAACAACTAAGCCTCTCCAATACCGTATAAGATCTCACTGATAGGCGCAAAATTCGGCGTAAATTAAAAAAACATCTCGAGGTCGATGAACGGCTCTACGATCATGGCGCAAACCTTCATCTTGGTCGATTGGTTATTGTAAATTATTATTACCTCTTCTTCTTGGTCGAAGTCGCTGGCATCGTTATTACAGATTTCGTCCTCTTTCATATTCTCGGGAAGTCTTCCGCAGAAATAGTAGCTTTTGGCGAATAATGCTTCCTTGAGAGCTGAGGCGAGGTGTCTGCAACTGCAAAATCTCTTTGGTGGGTCTTCATGGTAAAAGATGCTCATGATGATCACATTAATGGAATAGTGTGAGAAGGCAGTGTTTGGTGATAAACTATATGAGGGCAATATTTTGTTGGTAGATCAGACACATATGTATATATATATATGTATATGCATACACAGAGAGAGAGAGAGAGAGAGAGAGAGATAGAGAGATGCAATATGAATTACTATTTTATGACCAGCCTCTCATCTTACACCACAGTCCTCAAGCGCCTATCTTTGGTGTGAAGGCAAAGATAAAAGCAGATATGAAAGTTTACCAGAAGATAGTCGATACATATACATAGGAAAAATACGTGTGATTTGATAGAAATAGACATACATATTCATACATACATATATACATGTATATATCGATATATATATGTGAGAGAGAGAGAGAGGTTCATGACTCATGTGACTCTATACCTCTCTCCATTAAGACACAGCCCCCTTCTAAAGAAGACAAAACGTGAAGCCTTTGTATGCCTTTTCTTGGTAATAATTGCTCTAAACGAGAATAGTTTCCCGCGCAATATCGAAGGCGAAGATATATAATATTCGCCGCCGCCGCCTTCCCTGCTGGCAAGCCAGTGAAACGCTCTGTTACAGTGGGCCGCCCTACGGAGAAAGCTTCCGCCATCTTTTGTCGACCCCTACGATGAATATTGCATACGAATCGTTATTTTCTCTCCATTTAAAGACCTTGTACTCATCTAAAAGTTGTTTCTATTGATCTCATGGTGGTGGATTTAGAGCTAGGATTTTCGGCCTGGCTTTTGTTATGATTGAAAATGTGATCTCATCAAATTATTTATTGTAAAAAAAAGATATCGTTAGGTAAGGAGTGTAATGTGGTTACTTTTTTATTCAACAGATTTGCGAAAGACGATGATGTTGGAACATTTCAAGTTTTTTGTAGCTATTTTCGGATTTCAGTTATATAAATATATTAATTAATTTTCTTAAAATATAGGGACTCAAGCTTGATTTGTCTCTCTTCATCTCTATGGATTAGAATTACATTTCACACGTGATTTTACCATATGTTCGATTGAATGGGTTCTAACTTCTATGGTAATGTGACTATAAAAACTGTCAAATTTGGTCGGTCAACTTATTTGAGATTTCATCCTTCAATTTATAATTTGATTACCGAATAATTATCATATCAAATCCAATTTTTTATTATGATAGTCATACCCCTACACATTATTTTTTCTTTTATAAATTTGTAAAAATTATATTCATCTATCAAACATAATAAGATTAAATAAAAAAGTGAAACCCAAGTCATCATCATACTAACAAAAAAAAGAATATAAAAACTTCAACAAAAATCAATCAAGAACCACCACCAACCTTGCCTCCACCACCACATATGATCTCACTAGTCGGCGCCAAATTCGGCGTAAATTCAGACAGCATCTTAAAGTAACCCACGACGACCGTCCTTGGTGCTTGTATCCTCGTATGAGTCTTCTTCTCGGGACAACACAACACTAGGTGGTTATGCCTTTTTCCCATTAAAAGCATGCCTTCGTACTTTGTCCCAAAATCGAATCGCTCGAAATAATAATCTTCGTTGTAATGTGGCTTTCCAAGCGAAGGTGGAATCGGCACCACAACCTCACTCCAAGAACGTTCGTCTCCGTATATCCTCCAAAATACGAAATTGCCGCTCGACTCTGTAAATACGTAAAGATGACCGTTCAACGCCAACAAATTCGAGCGACGTCCGACTCCTCGAGAAGGGATGGAAATCCTCCGCATAGTTTCCCCGCCCAACATCAAAGGCAAGAATACAACATTCTCCTCCTCCTCCTCCTCCTCCTCCTCCTCCTCCTCCTTCTACTACAAGCCAGTGAAACGCTTCGTTACAATAAACCGCCTTAGAGTGCTTCCATGCGCTTCCAAAAAGGCACGTGGAAATCTTCCTCCATTTCTCGTCGGCCCCTAAAGTAAAAATCGAGTACAACGAATTGGGTTTTTCTCTCCATTTCAACACCTTGTATTCGTCGGTGGATGGGCTGTGACCGAATACTATGTGATATTCTTCGACTCCTATTTTTCCTCCATGCAGGGCTGGCCCATCATAATATGGGGCCTAAGCAAATGTTAAAATGAGGCCTTTTGTTTTTAAAAAATAAATATTATATACTAGCAAAGATTTTTACTTGTCAATCCAATGCAACACTCCCCTAAGATAAGCAACTATAATATTGAAGTTTATAGAAGTGAGATTAAAATTTTAAATTGGAATTTTCTATTAATGAAACTTTTTAAAACACAGTAAAAAAATGTTTTGCAAGAAAATTAACTTTAACTTTTTTTAGCAAATTCTTTTATAACTAATTAACAAGGGGGAATGCGACGGGTCCAAAGATACAGAAAAGATAAAAGGAAATGAAAAGGCAGCGAAGGAAAAAAATGAAAAAAGGGAAGTGAAAGCTCAAAAGTGAGAATGTGAAAAGGCCTAATTTAATTAAAAGAAATAAAACGATAAGTATGTATTCATAACTTTGGGGCCTCAAAGTCTATGGAGGGGTAGGTCATAGGTTCGACTCTCCCTGGTACTAAATATTTTGAGTTGAGCCCGTCACACGTAAAATGTCCTAGTGTGGTTAACCTAGTTGGCATAGTCTGCATTTATCACGCCAGCCCTCGGCGTTTACTTGGTCCAAAACAAGGATTATCATGATACTCAAAAAAATGGAGCCTCAAAACATTGTGCCTAATTAATATTTTTTTTACATAACTATATTTCTAAATTGGGGCCTAAAAGCCATTGCTTTAGTTGCCTTACCCACAAGACGCTCCTGCCTACTTGGTCGCAATCTTGAGGTAGTACGATTACGCCCTCGTTTTTAATGGGATTCATGATTAAAATCTCTTTGAACCCGGCAATGCACAGCAAGCCATTGCATGAGCCCACGACGTGGGCTTCGGGCACACGATGAAACCTAGCTGGTTTGATGGCTGTGGTAATATAGTCGCCTGGCTTTGAAATTTCGACCATATAGCCGACGTCTTTCATGTGAATCGTGCCTGGGTGGGTCAAGTGGGAAGGCGATATTGCGTAGAACGTGGAGAAACGATTGTTCTTCGAGCGCACGGAGTAGAAATTTCGAGCCGTGATTATTTCGAGTTACAGACTATGGTGAATCTTCCCACGGATTTTATTGGGAGTTTCGACAAGATTTCGGCTGCTAATTCGATGGGGATGTGATCTTCGTTATTACAGCTTTGTGTATTGCTCTCTTTTTTGGTTGGGCGTTTTGGAGTCATTGTTGCTGGGCTGCTAAATGGGTTGCGAGTTTTGGAGAAGAAATATTCGTAGTTAGGGTTAGGGTTAGGGTTTGGCTGGTTTTAGTAAATATGTGATGAGTGGAGTGGAGATCTCGTGCGTCTAAGTATTTAGTATAATATGTTCAAATTTTGCATAATAAAAAAGAAGGGAATTTGGTGAGACCAAATTAAGGTAATTATTTTTCCTTTCTAACTAAAGTTAAGGAATATTGGTGTGTGGATTCAAAGTATGGTAAGATTTTGCTATTTGAATCATTCTTTTTCGATTTTTAAAACAGTATATACAAATGTATTTTTAACTAAGATTTAAGAGTGACATAGCTTTGTGTTATAGTTAAAGATTGAATTTGTTCTTCCTTGCAATGCGCGGATATTGATCCGCTTTCCTTGATATAATCGATGTCCCATTAAAAATAAATATTAGATCATGTTCTTTATCCTAATGAAACTGGCTATTCTAATTTTAGTAAAATAAAATGTTTATTTTCTACTAAATATTAAAATCAAAATTGAAACAAAAACCTCTTATCGATTATTATTTTCATGCTACACAAGTAGGGTGTGCAACATGTACTAGTATGATCTTAGCGATCGGCGCCAAGTCCCGCATAAATTCAAAAAGATCTCGACATCTTCATCAAAGTGCTACGATCATCCTATGGCTCTTCTCCTCAGGACTGTACGACACGAGATTGGCCTTCACATTTTGTCCCAAAATCAACAATGGGCTGAAAAGAGTCCTATCTTGGGATGAATCAGTCGACTGTGCCCATCAAAAAAATCTTACATGCCGCCCTAGAGACAGGTGTCGATGGAATTTCGATTAAAGGCACAACGATCAAGTTAGGAGTTATAACTTGAGGGATAAATAAAACGTTTAAACAAAGTAATTAAAACGACAAGTTCTTTGAAAATCTCGATTTATCTTTTATACGTTTATAATATATATATATATATATTACATATAAGAAGAAATCACTTATTATAATAGTATCGTAATCAGAAATTATAACTTGAAATAGTCGAAAAATGCGTTAAAAATTGAAGTTTTTCATAATATGTTTATTTCATAGATGAGAAAGAAACATATTTTGATTAAATAATATGTTTAAAATAAAATTTTAACAAACCTCATGTCCATGATAAAATATTCATACAAGATTATTTAATAAAAATAAAATAATTTATATGTTTATAATGACTTTGATGCATATGTATATTGAATAATAGTGCATTTGACCATTTAATAAATTCTTTAACACAATAAATTGATAAAATGTAAAAATTTGACGTTTTACTACTAATTTATTTGCAATAAAATCATGGTTAGATTTCTTAGTCTTTTTTTTATTGTTAATATTATTTAGGAATATGATTCGTCAAAAAAAATTAAACGGAAGTAAGATAATATAGATAGATATTACAATCAATAAATTACTTTTTTAAAATTACTATGAAAATTACTTAGTTTGTTGCCTTAATTTAAAGTTGATTCTGGAGTAACTGAAATTTCGATTATTAAAAGATTTTGGTAATTCAATTGGAATGGGCCTAGGTAATAATTCATTAATATTTCTAAAATGAAGCCCAATAAATATTTCAGCCCACTAAGAGGACAATTTAGGTTTCTTTTTCTAATTTCTTCCTCCCACACGAATCTACTGCAAAATCAATGTCGACGCCATCAGGGTTTTTAAGACCGGACCGGACCGGCCGGGTCAGGCCGAAAACCGGCGGACCGGTCGGAATTCCGGTTCGGTTCCGGTCCGGTCTGTGTTTTATTTAAAAAATAAAAATATTGATAAACAATAGTTATTTATATATTGGGTAGTCAAAATAATATGAACTGCTCGCTAGCATGATTGGGTAGATCACCAACTTTTAACCCAAACACCCGGGCTCGATTCTTTGCGGTGTTTTTTTTGGCGTAATTCTCTTTTATTAAAATATTTACTGAGTTTATGGGCTTCTGAGCCCATTCGTTTCTCTTCAAAGAAAAAACCCATTCATTTTTTTTGCTTTTTATCAATGAAGTAATGCTATTTATTAATTGCAGCTTTATTTGAAAATTTTATGAAAAAAAAAGTTTCTCCACCGTAGATCCATTCCACTTCACTTAGTATTCCGACCAATTTTTTTCTAAAAACCTGGCATTTTTGTTAGTCATATGCAATCTGGTATTGATTGACTTATATTTTAAGATATTTTATAATATTTTTGTATTTTTAAAGTACCGGTTTCATCCGGTTTAATTCTGGTTTTATACCGGTTAAACCACTAAACCTTAAACCACTAAAAAATCCGGTCCGGTTCGAAAACCCGGTTTCAGAACCTTGGACGCCATCAACCACCATCTTCGTAGCGCCCGCCGCCGCCTTGGTTCCGTCGCTGATTAGTACACAAACTTTGAGTAATTATGATAATTACTACATATCCGCCGACATAGCAGCCGAAGTCTTGTCAAGACTGCCCATAAAATCCCTGGGAAGATTCACTTTGGTATGTAAGAGTTGGCTCGAATATATGATCACAGGCCGGAGTTTTTACTGTATGCGTGAGAACAACAATTCCACGCCGTCTATGCTTTGTCATATATCACCTTCCCCGTCCTACACTTCGACGTATGAACTTTCAACATACGAACTTGGCATTGCGGCCTACGAAGGTTATACGGGTAAAGCTTCTTCTTCTTCTTCTACTACTTCCAAGAAAGGCGACGGCTTTATTGTTACTACGACGAAGACAAGAGTACAGTCAATAGTCAGTCGTTGCGCTGAATTAATCATGCAAAACGTGGGCTCATGCAACGGCTTGTTATATATAGTCGGGTGGGAGGAGATTGAAATTTTAAATCCCGTCAAGAAAGAGAGCATTACCGTAACACATTCGCACCATGGCGACGACGATTAAGGAAGACTCTTTTTTGTATATTTCGGTTACAGCCCGTCTACCGATGAGTACAAGCTCTTGAAATGGGAGGCAAATACCAATTCGCATAAGATATTCACCGTGGGATCCGAAGACAAAAGGTGGAGAGAGCTGCCTCCACACTTACTTGGCAATACGAGGAAGCGAGGTAAGGCAGTTCACTTCAACGGAGCTTTCCACTGGCTTGCAGTGGTTGGCAAAGAAGAAGGAGAAGACGACAGAAGCTATATCCTTGCCTTGGATATTGGGCAAGAAAGTACTCGGAGGATTTCGATTCCTGATGATCAAGATATTGAATGGCGTTCGAGATTATTGGTTTTGAATAATCATCTTTGTATCTTCTCTTATTCTAGCAGTTCCACCGTCATATGGACAATGGAAGGCTGCTATGAAGATGATGACCATTCTTGGAGGAAGGTTGTGGTGCCCATCTACTCCATACGTCGTTTTAGAAGCCCTCTCTCTAGGATGCAATTTGGGTACAACATCCAAGGAAAAATACTTTGAGCCCATTGGATTCTCGTTGAAAATATGGAGTCGTGCTCTTAAGGGGTAGACAAAAAGGCAAGCATCTCGTGTTGTATCGTCCGCCTGAGAATAGGAGTAGGATGATCCTATCTCCTACCTTTGGCATGGGTAGGATGTTGTTTGAATTTACTCCTAATTTGGCGTCCATCAATGAGATCTTATACGGTAGCAGCAACAAGGCTTCTTCTCACTAAGTTGTTGGTTCGTGACAAACAAGATAATTTAATATATTTGAATTAATGTGGAGTTTGAAGTTTTATAGTTTTCACCAAATTAATTTATTCTCAATACTTTGTTATGATGATGATTTTTGTAGATCAAAATCAAGCTCGATAAAATAATAGATATTGAAGATATGTGATAAACGTATATTAATACGTTTATTGTTATGTTTATTTGGGTTATAATAGGAAACTTTTGATCATTCCATGCATTTATTGGCTCTATTTACACTCATTTAAATATTGTAGGACCTTCGAATGATTATCGAGAAAAGAGGAACGAAAACGAGGCGAAAACGACGCGAAAACGGCAAAGTTTGAAGCTGCCAGTAACAAGTCACGGCCGTGAACGCTCTTGCAAGAGGCCGTGAACGAGGGCAGTAAGCGCAAGGAGAAAAAGTTCCAAGAGTCACGGCCGTGAATCACTTTGCACAAGGCCGTGAACCTGAGCAGAGAGCTCAAGATCCAGTGTCGCGGCCGTGAACGATCATGTAAGAAGCCGTGAACGTGGACAGAAAGTTTTAAGGAACGCGTCACGGCCGTGAATAATCATGTCAAAGGCCGTGACTCGCGGCAGAGACTGAGCAAACGCTATGCTATTCACTGTCACGGCCGTGAACCTGTATGCAAGAGGCCGTGACCCTCTCCAGAGAGTCAATATTTAGGGTTTAAGCCGTCGTCACGGCCGTGAAGATCGGTGCACGAGGCCGTGACTCGTGCCAGGAAGTCAAGAAATAGGGTTTTTAGCCGCCTTCACGGCCGTGAAGGCCCGTTAAGAGGCCGTGAACATGCCTAATTTCAGGGTTTTAGCCCATTTTCGAAGCATAAAAGGAGGGCTTCCCTGAGAACAAAAAAAACAACTTGATAGAGACGAAAATTGAGAGAAAAGGAAGAAGGAAGAACACTAGAAGCAGTCCCGTGATTCGGAGAAGCTCAAGGGGCGATCCAGCAACGAAGCTACGCTCATACGATCGAGGAACGAGAGCTCCACCTCGGAAACGCCATATTCACTTCTTAGGGAAGTTTTTATGAGTTCTCTATCCTCGTTTTCCTTAAATCTCGTTGTTGTGACGTTCAATATGAGTAGCTAATCTTTTTGTGTGTTTGGGAATAGATGAACGTTGGGTGATGTTGTAGTTAAGGCGTAGGATAATCGTGAACACGTGTATTCGACTATTTATCGTTCTATGATGTTGTTTCTTCGTATCAATATGTCTATGTGTTGATATGCATGTGGGGTATATCGTTTAGGGCGACAGCTAAATAACGATTAGGCCGTTCGTAGACGTTAGGATTCGAGTATAGGGCGACAGCAAATACTCGATCCTCGCCGTCTAGTAATCGCTGAATTTAGATCCCCACGAACGTTTAGGGCGACAGCAAATCCGTGAGTGGGTAGGAAATTACTGCGAGTTAGTCGATAATCACGTAGGAGCGATATTCCGTAAGCCTTAGCCAACAAAACTCAGCGGGATTCGAATCCCGGACACATATTTGTCATCTTAAGTCACTCTTGTTACTTCTAGTTGTGTTCCTTAGTCTTTCGATCCTTTAAATTGCTCTGTTAAGTTAGTTCGTAATATAAACAAATCCTGTTATTTTATTTAGGTTAAATATCGAGTCGATAGGTTAATACTAGTACTTAATTTATTCCTCGTGTTCGATACTCGGATATTCGCTATAGCTATATTACAAACGATAGGTACACTGCCTATCGCGCGTGATTCTAGTTATAATATATTCGTTTTAATTATTACTTGACGTACTCGCACGATCTTTTTATTTAAACACACACGCAAGCGATCAAGTTTTTGGCGCCGTTGCCGGGGAATAATTTGATATTAGGAACACCTGTGTTCGGTAATTTAGCCATCCACTTATTTGTTACTTTGTTCTAGTTATCAGATTTCTTTGATCTGCGATTATTTTTCCGGTTGTGACTTGTTAATTAACTAACGAGAGTCGTTGGTCTTCAGGGTGTACTCTTACAGTGAATGACCCGAAATCATCCATCGTATCCACTCATTGAAGCACCTCCGAATTTCGAGCGTACGTTGCGACGAAGATTAAGGCAGGAAGTAATTGGAAGTTCTTCGTCCGAAAATTCATTTCAGCTAGTTGACTATTCTCAAGACACAAGAGAAGGTTCTCAAGACACGACAAACGCTTCTCACATCGAGACGTCGGTTGATAGTTCAGGGACACCAAAAAAGATGGCAGATCAAGAAGTTAATAACGAGGAGCAATCACTGCAAGATTTGCTCAAGCACGACACCCTTGGTGGTACGGAATCGGCAATCGTGATACCACCTTTCGAGAACAACAACTTCGAATTGAAACATTCGTGGCTTCAAATGATATTTCAGACGGCTCAATTCGAAGGAAGGTCCGAAGATGATCCGTACAAACACATAAAGGCGTTTCTAACAATTACGGACACTATCAAGATCAATGGAGTTCCAAACGACACCATCAAGCTTATGCTATTTCCATTTTCTCTCAAAGACAAAGCAAAGGAGTGGTTGGAGCTATTACCACCTAGGTCTATCACTACTTGGGACGAGCTACGAGGAGCTTTCCTTGGCTACTTTTTCCCGCAATCAAAGGTACTTCGGTTGAAAACTGAGATTTCACTCTTTCACCAAAAGGACACGGAGAACCTCTACGAAGTTTGGGAGAGGTACAAAGCCCTACTAAAGAGATGTCCGCAGCATGGAATGACAAAGGCCGCAATCGTTAATCGATTCCATGAAGCACTCAATGATCAAACGGCCCATATGCTAGACGGAGCCGCAAACGGAGGACTTGTGAAGCTCAGTGCCACAGAAGCTTGGACCTAATTGAAGATTATACAAGGAACAGCTTCATGCGAGGCAACACAAGAATGAGGGTGCCTGGAGTGTTCGAAGTAAGTGAGGACACGGCAATGAATGCTAAGTTTGACGCTCTTCAACAACAAGTTGCCACGACGCAAACTCAACTTCAGACGATGATCAATGCGCTACTACCGAAAGTTACCCAACCACCGACCGTTAATGCTGTAATGACACCGATGACCACCGCACCACCGCAACAGATACCTTACATACCGCATTGTGGTAATTGTGGTGCAGCCCACGAGACGTCGGAATGTCAAGTCATACCACCGGTGGAACACGTTGACTACATGGGAAATTATCAAGGACAGAGAAGCTTCCAACCTCGAGCACATCCTAATCTTTCTTACGGAAATCAAGGCCATCAAGTGCAAAGGCAATCCGGTTTCCAACAAGGGCCACCACCGGGATTTCAAGCCGGAGGATCAAGCAATAACTATCATAATACGGCTCAGGGTTCAGGATCAAATGACATGAGGGATATGAAGGGTATGATGGAGAGACTCCTCTCAAACTTCGACAAGACTACTCAAGCCATGAGAGTCGATTAACAAAGATGGAAGAACAATTCCAATCCATTGATCTCCGAGCTCAAAATACAGATGCGTCTGTACGAAAATTGGAGTTGCAAGTTGGCCAAATAGCAAAGCAATTGGCTGAACGACCTCAAGGTTCACTTCCAAGCTATACCGAACCAAATCCTAAGGAATATTGCAAGGCGGTCACCCTGAGAAATGGAAGAGAGTTGCAGGAGGTACCTCCCAAAAAGAAGTCGACTGAGAAGGCTAGTTTCGAGATCCACGACGAGTCAGAAGTGGAGGTAAACAAAGGCGACAATGTTGAGAAGGCCGAAGCTGAGAAGGAGAACGTCGAAGCTGAAAAGGAGAAAGTCGAGCCCCAAAAAGAAAAGGCAAAGGAGACCGAGCGACCACCGGTGAAGCCGTACCAGCCAAGGATCCCGTACCCAGCTCGGCTGAAGAAGGACAGAGACGAGGCGCAATTCGGTAAATTTATGAACATGTGTAAGGAATTACATATTAACTTACCGTTTGTTGAGGCTATTACGCAGATGCCCAGCTTCGCCAAGTTTTTGAAGGACCTATTGACGAACAGGAGGAAACTCGAACATGTTTCCACGGTGTGCTTACGAGGGGAATGCTCGGCGATACTTCAAAACAAGATGCCGAAGAAGCTCAAAGACCCAGGGAGTTTTACGATTCCCTGTCTTATAGGAGACTTAGTTGTTGAACGCGCTTTAGCTGATCTAGGAGCTAGCATAAATTTAATGCCGTATTCCATGTTTAAGCGCTTAGGACTAGGTGAACCACGACCCACTAGGATGAGTCTTCAATTAGCTGATCGTTCGTTAAAATACCCTAGGGGTGTCATTGAGGATGTCCTAGTAAAGGTAGGTAAATTTGTGATTCCCGCCGACTTTGTTATCTTAGATATGGAGGAGGATGAGAACGTTCCATTGATTCTAGGTAGACCATTTTTAGCTACCGGTGAAACTATGATAGATGTTAGAAATGGGACGTTAACTTTGACGGTAGACGGTGAAAAAGTTACGTTTAATATGGCTGAGTCGATGAAGAAGACTAATGAGCATGATGATAAGTGCTACTACTTAGACGCTGTTGAGCATGATTTTTTCTTTTCTGTACAAGGTCTATCACAGTTCCCTTACGAGCAGGATACACAGAAAATTTTGGCAATTGACGAGTGTGGGGAGGAAGTCGACGAGCCCATCATAGCTATCGACGAGAGTAGCGAAGAAGACAAGGAAAAGAGCTCGGTCGAGGAGCCACCCGTCCTAGAGTTGAAGCCGTTACCTGACCACCTCGAGTATGCGTTTCTCGGAAACAATGGAGGGCTACCAGTCATCATTTCATCGAGTCTCGACAACGGACAGAAGGGCCAGCTTTTGGAAGTGTTGAGAGCACACAAGAAGGCATTGGCGTGGAAGATATCCGACATCAGAGGGATCAGTCCGAGCTACTGTACGCACAAGATCCTGATGGAGGACGAGTTTAAGCCAGTCGCCCAACGTCAAAGGCGACTCAATCCGAATATGAAAGATGTCGTGAAGAAAGAGGTTATTAAGCTACTAGACGCGGGGATGATCTACCCTATCTCAGATAGCGCTTGGGTAAGTCCGGTCCAAGTGGTCCCGAAGAAGGGAGGAATGACGGTCGTCACTAACGATAAGAATGAATTGATTCCAACAAGGACCGTTACTGGGTGGCGTGTGTGCATTGACTACAGAAAATTAAACGACGCCACGAGAAAGGACCATTTCCCCTTACCATTTATTGATCAAATGCTAGAAAAATTATCTGGTCATTCATTTTATTGCTTTCTTGATGGTCTTTCAGGATATCTGCAGATTCCCATTGCACCTGAGGACCAGGAGA
This sequence comes from Craterostigma plantagineum, assembly GCA_027422505.1. Lineage (NCBI taxonomy): Eukaryota > Viridiplantae > Streptophyta > Magnoliopsida > Lamiales > Linderniaceae > Craterostigma > Craterostigma plantagineum. The sequence continues at coordinate 6,513,216 of JAPQWV010000019.1, read as the reverse complement.
AGACCACATTCACTTGTCCCTTCGGTACGTTTGCGTATCGAAGGATGCCATTCGGTCTATGCAACGCTTCGGCCACCTTCCAGCGATGTATGATGGCAATATTCGACAAGTTGGTAGGTGAGGTAATGGAGGTGTTTATGGATGATTTTTCGATATTTGGGTCGTCGTTTGATGTGTGCCTTGCTAATCTGAAGCTTGTACTCGCACGCTGCGAAGAAACGAACTTGGCACTTAATTGGGAGAAGTGTCATTTCATGGTTCGAGAGGGTATAGTTCTGGGGCATAAGATTTCCTCTAAAGGAATCGAAGTGGACCGAGCTAAATTAGAGACAATAGAAAAATTACCTGTCCCCTCGAACGTGAGATCAATTAGGAGTTTTCTAGGACATGCTGGCTTCTATCGTAGGTTCATTAAGGATTTTTCTAAAATTGCTCGACCCATGTCTAGATTACTTGAGAAAGATGCTCCGTTTGATTTTAACGATGAATGTTTGCATGCCTTTAATTTGCTTAAGGAGCGATTGATTGCAGCACCTATCATGGTTGCCCCCGATTGGGGGTTGCCCTTTGAACTAATGTGCGATGCAAGTGATTACGCAGTGGGAGCCGTGCTAGGGCAGCGTAAGGATAATCATTTCAGGCCAATTTACTACGCCAGTAAGACGTTAGACACAGCCCAGGCAAACTATACGACCACGGAAAAGGAGCTCTTAGCTGTCGTGTTCGCCTTCGATAAATTCAGGTCATACCTTATTTTATCGAAAGTTATTGTTTTTACTGATCACTCCGCCCTTAAGTATTTACTAGCGAAGCCGGACGCCAAGCCTCGGCTAATTAGATGGGTCTTACTCCTTCAAGAGTTCGATATAGAGATCCGAGATAAAAAGGGGGCAGAGAATTTGGGGCGGCGGATCACCTCTCTCGATTAGAGGAGTCCGAAATTTACAACAAGGACGGCAAAGAAATTCAGGACACATTCCCAGACGAGCACTTGTATGCAATACAAGTGGTGAGTGACGATATTCCTTGGTTTGCAGATTTCGCTAATTATCTTGTTGCAAGGGTTTTACCAAAGGGATACACAAGTCAGCAAAAGAAGAAATTCTTTTCTGACTTGAAGTATTACTTTTGGGAAGATCCATATCTGTTCAGGCAATGTGCAGACCAGGTGATACGACGATGTGTTGCTTCCCCTGAGACGACGAAGATTCTAGGGCATTGCCATAGCGGACCAACTGGTGGGCATTATGCAGCCAATCGAACAGCTCAGAAGGTACTGGAAAGCGGGTTTTATTGGCCAACGATTTTCAAGGACGCCCAACGGTATGTTGATATTTGTGATCAATGTCAGCGCACAGGTAATATCTCAAAACGTGATGAAATGCCTCAAAATTTTATTCTAGTTTCTGAGATTTTCGATGTTTGGGGTATAGATTTCATGGGCCCGTTTCCTAGTTCGTATAATAATAAGTACATTCTGGTTGCTGTAGACTATGTGTCTAAGTGGGCCGAGGCGCAAGCTTTACCCACGAACGATGCTAGGGTTGTTGTGCGATTTTTACGAGCATTATTTTCACGATTTGGGGCACCTAGATGCATCATTAGCGATAGAGGCACCCATTTCTGTAACACACAATTTGCACGTACCTTAGATCGATATGGTGTTAAACACAGCATGTCCACCCCTTATCACCCTCAGGCTAGCGGTCAGGTAGAAGTCGTGAACCGCGAGTTAAAACGTATTCTTGAGAAAACTATAGCTGGGAACCGTAAGGAGTGGGCTAATAAGCTTAATGACGCACTTTGGGCGTATAGAACCGCGTATAAAACACCAATAGGTACTACACCGTATAGATTGGTTTACGGGAAGGCATGTCATCTCCCCGTAGAAATCGAACATAAAGCCTATTGGGCAATTAAGTCATTGGATATGGATTTGGGGAAAGCCGGTGAAAAGCGGCAACTCCAAATTAATGAGCTTGACGAGTGGCGTTTATCAGCTTATGATAACGTCAGAATGTATAAGGAGCGTTCAAAAGCCTACCATGATAACAAAATTAGGCACAGACGAGAATTTCAGGAAGGGGACCAAGTCCTCCTCTTTAATTCTCGACTTAGGCTTTTTCCTGGTAAGCTTAGGTCACGGTGGTCAGGACCGTTCACTGTTACTCGTGTTCTCTCATACGGTACTGTTGAGATTTCAGGTATGGGACAGGGTACTTTCAAGGTGAACGGGCATCGATTGAAGCATTATTATGGAGGCGAGGAAGATTTAAGCGATAAGGAGGTATTATACCTCGATTTCAAGCTAGCATAAGAGCCTAGGAAGGACGTCAGGCTGAGACGTTAAAAGAAGCGCTCCTTGGGAGGCAACCCAGGTATTTCTATTTTATGTTTTAGGTATATATATATATATATATATAAAATCTAAAACTATATATATATTAAATTAAATAAACAATAATAACAACAATAATAATAATAACAGTAATAGTTAATTAATAATAAGTTTATTACAAACATTGAAGATGGGTACAACGCAGAGTCTAGAGACGAGATAGGAACGATAGTTTTACTTCATAAACGATGGTTACAATACCATTACAACGTGTGAAAGACCAACACAAAAGCAAATTAAAACATCGAATAACGCCAAAGACAGAACAATAGTTTATTTTGCTTCATAAGGGCGGGTTACACACAAGTGCACCTTGTGATAACCCAACACACGAAAGCAAGTAAAACTCCAAACAAGCCCAAAAGAAGAGCAAGGTAGAGTGATACCATATCTAAATTACGACGAATCCTTGCATACTCCTCACTCTCATCCTCACGACCTTGCTGCTGTCCCCAATTCATAGTGGCTAGATAAGTCTTTCGTAAATAAGATTGTTAAAGACGTGGGTTTATGGTAGATGATGCTATTGTGTTGTTCTACCACTGTCTATTTATAGGCATGAACGGCACAAAAATATCATTATCATACCCGGCAATCCATTAAATGATACAGACAAATTTTTGACTTGGAAGATTTGACGCCGCGTGAGAAAGTGATATTTCTCTTGTCGATTACAAGATTTTCCTTCGCGCAAATCATTCTCGAAAAAATTTGTCGATTGCGTGTCAATCATAGTTAAAATATATATTAAATAATAAAAAGTAAAAAAAAAAAAAAAAAAAAATTATCAGTCACGGCCAATGATTAGCTAGTCACGGCCGCGACTAGGGCCAACTACAGCCACTACCGACATTCACGGTTCGTGTCTCGTGAGTCACGGCCGTGAACTATGGATTACTCATACACTGCCCTTCGTCACGGCTTGTGGATAATAACTCACGGCCGTGACTCCGACTGTCTATATAAAAAAAAAAATAATAATAATAATAATAATAATAATAATAAACAAAAAAAAAAAAAAAAAAAAAAGAAAAGAAAAAGAGAAAAAGGGTTGTCACGGCCCGTGTCCCAGGTGTCACGGCCGTGACCCTAACGGGCTTAACACACTGTCGTCAGTCACGGCCCATGAACCACGATTCACGGCCGTGACTTGACGGACGAGACCTTCTCTGCTCGTCTTCACGGCTGGCGTGTGATACTTCACGGCCGTGAATGCTTCGATTTTAACCCAATAAAACCCATTTCATCCCTCCATTCGACTTCTTCACACTAAACAACGACCCCAATCGAAAATCTCGTCTCTTTCACTGAAAAATCATCGCATCTCGGGCCATTTCAGACGCTCGAATTCCCAACGAGCACGCACAAAACGATCTACATCCGATTCAACGATACTAAATCAAAGAGGTATGAGCTTTACATTACGACTGCGGATATTTTCGACAATTTGGATCGTTTTCGTGTTTACATTGCTCTCTCAGTTCTAGTTGTATGCTATAAACGTGTTGGGCTTGAAGGATCTGTCGTTATGGGTAAATTTCGCATTTGGTTGAGGAACCCTAATTTTAAAATTTGGGGCTTTTCGAATTTAGGCCAATGTGTTGTTGTCTTGCTCTTTTACGATCAGAATCTTGCATTACATACGATGGGTCCGATCAATTTCGTGATTTAGTCCTTCAATTTCAATTTGGGACGACGAACCCTAAAATTCGAAGAAATTGGAGTTTTCCAATTTAAGTTTAATTTCTTGTTCGTCTTGTGCTTTTATGGTTGGACACATGATAATCATATCTTGGGAATGTTTAATTTGTTGATTTCGTCGGTTAATTTGCGATTTGGAATGATAAGCCCTAATGACGAGATTTTGGGAATTTGGAAAATTTAGCCCAATTTGGTTGCTTTTCATGGATCATTTTGCGTTGGTCAATCTTCTAGCGTCGTGGAATGTGTTTGGTTGATTGATTATTGCAATTAGAATGAGTATTTTACCACGTCTTATATGTGTTCGACAAAATGCCGCCTTGAAATTGTATATGTCCTTGTTTTAAGAATTGTGAATTTTTCGCTACGTTGGTCGAGTCGAGCTGTGTTGATTATCTTTTTCTCGCCAACTAACATTTGGACTTCTAGGTACTATGGGTCGAAGCCGCTCATCTGCATCAACGAGTCGTCAACGTCGAGGCCCAAGCACGAGCCGCACACCGTCACTACTAGAGGCTATGGGGCAGTTTGACGATGAGACACACCAGGCCCGTTACAACAGGTTAAAGAACACGGAATTCATCCTGACTGATCAGATTGATCATGAGACGCTGGAGAAGTACAACATTGACCAGCAGGTGGCCGGATACCTGTCACTGAGTGGGTGGCTCGAGTTCTTTCATATCGACGAGCCGGGATATAAGGAGCTGACACTGGAGTTCCTGTCCACCTTCGCCCACGAAGAATTTGGCCGGAACAAGATCACATTCCGGGCGTTTAACACGGAGGAGGTGGTTACTATTAAAGACTTCTGCCGAGCAATTGGAACACCGGAGCTACCTTACGGGCATCAAGGACTACAAGACTTATACTACAAGAATTATCTGGAGAACCCAGATGTCCGACAGGCCGGTTGGGCAGAGATTACGAGACCCGGCGAGCCCCCCTTCAGCGTCAAAACGTCGAAGGCCTCGTCGCTCAGGAGCCCCGGCCTGCGATATATCCACCGGCTCCTGACGACTTCACTCACACCTAGGGGCGATTCACACGGCGCGATAGGCCTTCGCGACCTCTTCTATTTACTCAAGATGCAGCGCGGGGAACACGTACACCTAGGAATGGCCCTGAAGCACGCCTTCGCGGCACAGGCCGACGTTCGTAGCCACGGGAAGATCGCAGTAGCGCCATTTGTTACTCGGATCATCAAAGGCCTTAACCTATGGCCAGAAAACCCACCGGAGATGGAGATTGTGGGCGGGCGTAATCCGGTCAACGAGGATATGATGGTGAAGATGAAAATGTTGATCAAGGCTCCCACCTGATCTCGCTCGAACAAGGTTTACGTCTGGCATGAGGTCTACCATGGGCAGACAGACCTGGGCGACTACCCAGAGCCACTACAAATTGAGGGCGTGGGGCCATTCCCAGTTCACTCCGACACTGCCGGCCCTTCCCATTCCTCTGGTTATCACGAGGGCGAATCATCAGGGGTTGCTCGTTTTGCCTCAGTCGCCGACCTTCACACACTGCGCGAGGACATGCTACGCTACAACGAGGAGGCCATTCGACGCGATGAGGAGACACGACGGCGCCAGGAAGAGTATGAGCGTCGAAACGAGGAAGCCCACCGACGCTACCGCGAGGAGCAACAGCGATATGAGCAGGCCCTTCAAGCCATGAGCGACGCGGTCAGGCGATCACAGGAGTCGCTGGCATTCCTTCGCCCTCGGCAGCCCTCACCACCACCACCTTAGTTCCGACTTCAGTTGGAATTTTTCTTTTCTAAAACACTTTGTGTGTTTGGTTAAGTCATCACGACACTTTTGATGATTATGACTCATTTTGCTATTACTTTTTATTTCCATCGTACGTTTAATTTTCTTATTAAGTGCTTACAGGAAACGTGACACGAATTCAGACTACGAACCAAAATATTCACAATCAGTGAAGCAACCATGTTCAAACTACATCAAATGATAGAGGCAGGGCCACGCCAATTTTTCAGGGGAGTCACGTTCTTTTCAACTTCTTTTACCTACCTATTATTTCTTTTACACGTTGAGGACAACGTGAATCTTAAGTGTGGGGAGGGGGAATTTTGTTAAGAAATTTTGTTGAAAAGTTACGTGAAAATTTTTTATGACGTGTTTTGGGTTTTTTTTTAAAAAGTTTGGCATGATTATTTACATTCATCTCAATGAGGATTGCATATTAGGGAGTCTAGTGAGCGATAAAGACATGCATCAGTGATCTAATCTTTTCAGCATGAATAGATATAGTGTTACTTTGAGAGATTCACACACATAACCCATGTTCCGTTGTGAGAGTTTGAGCTGACGAGCTTTTGCTCATTTTTTCTTGGTTGTGTGAGTAGTGCATAATTTACGTCTCTCTAGAACTTGCTTGTTTGATACGCATTGAAATTGCTTATAGTATGTTTTGTATGAATATGACGAAGGCATTAGGAAATAAGTCCACGGCCAAAGTTTCCGACCACGATTGATCACCGTAGTTAGCCACTTTGTGCCTAAGCCTATTTATTCCTTACACCTCGTATATCATAACCCTCTGACCTAAATAAGCCTCCAGAGATCATTTGAACCCGAGTTAAGCGGAAGTGAAAGTCAAATGTCAAAGTCGGAAAGCGCAGAGATGACGGCCCGCCGGAAGTGAACAGTTTGTTGAAAAAAAAAAAAAAAGAAAAAAAAAGAAAAAAGAAAAAAAGAAAAGAAAAAAAAAAAAAAAAGAAAAGAACCTTTCCTCTGATAATCTTCCGGTCTCGTGTTTTCCACATCATCCCCTAATTTATAGACTTGGAAGAAGAAAGGCATAGTGGAACGCAGCAAAAATAAGAATATGAAGACGGCGTAATCAGAAAGGCGAATTGTTGACGTGCTTTAGACAATGACATGAAGATCGACACGACTGCTACTCATATGTGATTCTATTACCACTTCAATACTATCTGAACCCATTTAACCCGAAAAAGACCTTCTGATTCATGCTAACTGCTTTAAGTAGTAGACGTGCGATTGACTTGCAAGCATATGGTTTAGACTAGATTATTGCATGAATTGAGTGATTCACCGATTTTTTTTAGCCTATACACTGAGTGATTTGAGTGAATCCCTGCGAGGTGTGGATCTCGATTAGTAGTGCTAAGGAAATTCGTGTCGATTAGTGCTGATTATTTTGTGCAGTGTCCATAATTGCTTGCTTGATTCCATTTTGTGATTTCCATCTGCGTCGGTGAATTGTGAATGGTCGTGCCGTTATCTTGATAACCTTTTCTTGCTTTTTAATTTGCTTGAGGACAAGAAAAAGCTTAAGTGTGGGGAGGTTTGATAAACGTATATTAATACGTTTATTGTTATGTTTATTTGGGTTATAATAGGAAACTTTTGATCATTCCATGCATTTATTGGCTCTATTTACACTCATTTAAATATTGTAGGACCTTCGAATGATTATCGAGAAAAGAGGAACGAAAACGAGGCGAAAACGACGCGAAAACGGCAAAGTTTGAAGCTGCCAGTAACAAGTCACGGCCGTGAACGCTCTTGCAAGAGGCCGTGAACGAGGGCAGTAAGCGCAAGGAGAAAAAGTTCCAAGAGTCACGGCCGTGAATCACTTTGCACAAGGCCGTGAACCTGAGCAGAGAGCTCAAGATCCAGTGTCGCGGCCGTGAACGATCATGTAAGAAGCCGTGAACGTGGACAGAAAGTTTTAAGGAACGCGTCACGGCCGTGAATACTCATGTCAAAGGCCGTGACTCGCGGCAGAGACTGAGCAAACGCTATGCTATTCACTGTCACGGCCGTGAACCTGTATGCAAGAGGCCGTGACCCTCTCCAGAGAGTCAATATTTAGAGTTTAAGCCGTCGTCACGGCCGTGAAGATCGGTGCACGAGGCCGTGACTCGTGCCAGGAAGTCAAGAAATAGGGTTTTTAGCCGCCTTCACGGCCGTGAAGGCCCGTTAAGAGGCCGTGAACATGCCTAATTTCAGGGTTTTAGCCCATTTTCGAAGCATAAAAGGAGGGCTTCCCTGAGAACAAAAAAAAACAACTTGATAGAGACGAAAATTGAGAGAAAAGGAAGAAGGAAGAACACTAGAAGCAGTCCCGTGATTCGGAGAAGCTCAAGGGGCGATCCAGCAACGAAGCTACGCTCATACGATCGAGGAACGAGAGCTCCACCTCGGAAACGCCATATTCACTTCTTAGGGAAGTTTTTATGAGTTCTCTATCCTCGTTTTCCTTAAATCTCGTTGTTGTGACGTTCAATATGAGTAGCTAATCTTTTTGTGTGTTTGGGAATAGATGAACGTTGGGTGATGTTGTAGTTAAGGCGTAGGATAATCGTGAACACGTGTATTCGACTATTTATCGTTCTATGATGTTGTTTCTTCGTATCAATATGTCTATGTGTTGATATGCATGTGGGGTATATCGTTTAGGGCGACAGCTAAATAACGATTAGGCCGTTCGTAGACGTTAGGATTCGAGTATAGGGCGACAGCAAATACTCGATCCTCGCCGTCTAGTAATCGCTGAATTTAGATCCCCACGAACGTTTAGGGCGACAGCAAATCCGTGAGTGGGTAGGAAATTACTGCGAGTTAGTCGATAATCACGTAGGAGCGATATTCCGTAAGCCTTAGCCAACAAAACTCAGCGGGATTCGAATCCCGGACACATATTTGTCATCTTAAGTCACTCTTGTTACTTCTAGTTGTGTTCCTTAGTCTTTCGATCCTTTAAATTGCTCTGTTAAGTTAGTTCGTAATATAAACAAATCCTGTTATTTTATTTAGGTTAAATATCGAGTCGATAGGTTAATACTAGTACTTAATTTATTCCTCGTGTTCGATACTCGGATATTCGCTATAGCTATATTACAAACGATAGGTACACTGCCTATCGCGCGTGATTCTAGTTATAATATATTCGTTTTAATTATTACTTGGCGTACTCGCACGATCTTTTTATTTAAACACACACGCAAGCGATCAATATGACCCTATCTTTTTTTTGTCTCGAGGTATCCTCACACAGCTTGACTATGGGCTAACAGCCACCACTCCAGATGTGGGATTAATCCCCGGAGCCACATGGATACGTACGTCTCAAATCCATCCGACAACAATAGTCAGTCTTAGGCCATTGGGACTTCTCAAAGAAATTGGGGGGGGGGGGGGGGGGGGGGTTCGTTCCCATAACCTCCTCGCCACAAGACCTTTGAGGCTTCCCCTCAATCATTAGGTCAAGGGATCACCGGCGACCCTATCCTTTTTCCACCGTGAATAAAGAAGCAAAACAGAGATTATACCAATTAGGTTAGACATCGACCTGCTAATAGCCAAAAATGCTATATATATATATACAATGATTCGTTTCAAGCAGGCGGACGTATTCCTTATAGGATTATTTAATTCTATGAGTCCGAATTGAAACAAAAGCATGTTGTACCAACTTTTCTTTATCAAATCATATATGTATGTTGAGATTAGACTTCTGAGAAACTCAGCTTCCCTCACCAACAACACAGTGAAAAACCAAAACTAATCAAAACACATTTATTTATCCATCAAAATAAGTATCAATTAAAGATTACTTACGAATATCTCAGGCAGATTTTCAATATGCTAAAGAACCTTTGATGCGAGCACCATTCATCACGGTTATTGGATCATATACACATAGCACCGTTTGTATGCATCAAGAAATATTAGCAATATTTCCAAACAAAAAAAATGTTGCATAATTTCGTTTTAAAAAACACCTGCTCCCAGTGTGTTTTAGCTTCCGGAGGTGCTGTGGACAACATAACATTTGTTCCGTTGGGAATGTCAAACCTTACGTTGAACCAAAACCCAAACTCATGGAGCTTTATTTGGGGTGATTCATCATCAAACGCCATGTTGGCACGTAACGTGTCAAAATTCAAGTTGCACGATGTCGGAAAGTTGTTGAAACTGATACCAAATCAGCTAATGTGATCGTGCGACAGTCAATATTAGCAACCTATCACAACGCGGTTCTTACTGTCATATTGAAATATACATGCATGAGTGTTCTTGAAACATTATTAGGGATAATACAGGAAGTGTAACACGATACTTACTATGTGGGGCGATGACAAATCTCCTCAGGACGGATCATACCGATTAAAGGTTTCTGGAACTCAGATTGTGTTGCGAGTTGCAGACACTGCACAAGAGATTCCTTACAGTATGAGACATTAATCGGAAATATTTTGAGGATCCAGACTATTCATCTTAGTAACAAAGCAGTCAATGGTCTCAATTACTAACCCTTACAAATAAATGTTAGTGTTACGAAAATGCTTACTGTCATGCACACTGCGACAGTAATCAGTAGACTCAATGGCTTCATTATATAGTTCAGGAATATAGACCGGGGCAATATATAACTGAAAGCGCATGAAAGATGATATAAGCAATTACGCATATCTATCACATGTATTTCTAATATAAATGGATATATAGTGACAATTGGAGATTAACCGTCGCATGTGTCGGAAGAGTAAGTTGCTCGGGCTTCAACTACCTATCCCTGACCTTTATAACAAATCATCATGTTCTAGGACAGAAAGTTTGGAATCTATCAATTAGATGAAACACAAAAAAAAGACATGATAAAGGCAAGCGAGTTTTAAAAAAAATTACCTCGTAAAGTAACATATAGCCCATCCACCCAGACACAATTACATCAACCTCTTCAATATTGACATCCTTTATTGAGATATAAAAGCGTCAGATAACTGATCCGTTTGTGATTTAATTCAGATGAATGCAATTCAAGTTATGCATATAATATAACACGCTAACACGATGTGACTAGCGCCGTACCTCAACTTTTTGATGTCGCACGCTGATTACATTTGACTCGACGATTTCAAGTGCCTGATGGAGAGAGTCGCTCGTTAGCAAAATTTGTTAAAATCCTATAAAAAATGCTAAGCAAGCAAAGTATCGAGATCATATCATTGACATACCTGTTGCACAATACTACCCGCGTCTACGACATAACCCTGTTGTCAACAGCAAGAAGAACGAGGTATTGATTTTCAATATTTTCATGAATGAGACATGAAAAATGAGATCATCTCTAACTAAAGCAAAGAAAATTGCTCTTTTAATTTACAAGTGGATCGTATGTTTCGATCTTACCCGTCGCTCACCGGCTTTAGCGCATACTAAAGAGAGTATGTCAGTTCCGCATCCAATATCAAGAACAACCTGCAATCATTGCGAAAACTTAAACAAAGGATTTTCCATGCATAGACTTGTCAATGGGGCGGGAATTCCCCATCCCCATGGGGATCCACCCCGAACGGAAAGAGGAATCTCCGAATTTTAATCAGAGGACTAATTTGTCCCGGTATGCAGGGACGGGGCGAGATGGGGATTATAGTCCTACCCCTGCCCTAGATACTTATATCTTATTTTAATAATATTTTTTGCACAACTTGGATTAAATATGAATAATTAATTAGATAATCTTTTCTTACCCAACTTAGATATTATAACATAAACATTATTTGAAATTTAATTTAAAAAATCAATTTATATTATAATTTGAATATAACATTTTAAAAAAATTGTGTGCCGGGGAATCCCCCCGCGGGGTCGGGGACTAATTTGTCCCGGTATGCAGGGATCCAGCCAATGTTTTAAAACGCGTGTTGCGCAGTGCGTCGCGCTTTGTTCCAACAGCGCATAGCGTAAATAGCGTAGCGTATTGCGCGAGTATTTCAAGCAAGCCAATTTTAATAAAAAGAATAACATTTATACTATTAGTATAATTACCAAGAAACATAATATTAATAGATGAAGCAAACAAATGATTTTAACAAGGCATAGTTATAAATCTAATTAATATATAACCCTAACAATAAAAATATAAATCATTATCGTGGGGCTTTGAACCATCATTCAAAATATTGAAAATAACAAGTAAAATTTTGTACAATCTAATATTATATAATGCCATCTTTAAAAAATATATGGATATCGAAAATATAAATATGCATGTCATTTTGATCGTATTTAAACAAAGAATAAATTAAAAAATTTTATTTATTTTATCACATGAATTACATTAAATATTCCGTTTTTTATGATTTGGTGGAAAACTAATAAAAAGTTAAAAGAAAAAGTAAAAAAACAAATAAATAGTTTGTTCAAACGTGTCATTGCCTCAAATCACAGTTCCTGTCTCTAATAATACAATTGTCAGACACTTGTCGGATTTACGCTTTTTATTTAACGCGTCATCGCGTTTTAGTGGAAATATTCGCAATAGCGCGCGTTATCGCGCGCGATCATTCGCTATTTAAAACACTGGATCCAGCAGGGACAATGGATGGCGCCGATTTCGTCATCCTCCCCTTTAGTTCGTGGAGACGGGGATGGGAGAGCTAATCCTCATCCCCACCCCGCCATACCTCACCCCATTTCGTTGGCATTCTTACTCATGCATGTCTAATAAATAGGATAGTGAATGAGCCCCACAAATATGTACTCATGCAATACATATTAATTGTGGTTATTTCATTGATGCATTAATCACATTAAGCGGCCTAATCTTCTTTGTGTCGTCACTATTCCTTAAATACTCTATATATCTGAAATCTAAATGGTTTAGTTTGCTCACGATTCTCACAACTAAAGAACAATCATGTTATGAGTATCGGAAAAATATTGAGAACAGTGAAGGTAAATTAAGCGAACATCACAATTCTCCACCCCTTGCATTGCCTTACTAAATATCCCTTAATCTCTCTGTTCTCTCTTAGCAAATCTTAACCAATTACCATAACCCGGGAAAATTACGCTAAAAGGATCTCAAATACAGCGACACTTACCCTTCCAGCAATTCGATCTCGGTTTCGACGAATTGCATTCTTATAAGCTTTCATTCTTGCTTTATCCTGTATATGTATCACGTCAACCAACCACATCAATAGACGGACGCCTATCTATCAGAAACTGGTAACGAGACAACCTACTAGGTTGAAGATACGTCTCGCTTGAACTACCGTTAGTTGATTAGAACTATTGACGCCATGTATCTCTCATATGACTCGCCATTAAACCATACAAAGCAGAAGAAGCTGAAGCTCATAGATCTCATCTTTTTTTCGCTCACAATCAGAATAATACCAAATACACCATGACAGAAAGCTCATTCCATTACTCAAAATCAGAAATCGCACCTCAAGCATATTTTTCTGAACTTCGATATCAGCGTAGCCTCTTAAGTAAACACTATCGATTCCATCGGCAGCAGTCATCTCGCTGTTTAGCTCCTGGTCGCGGTCGATTAAGCGGCGGCATCCATATCTTGTTTTATTGTTTTGAGAGGAAAACATATAAAATGCTCCAAACTCTCATCCTACACTACCAATTTGTTTGAATTTACTCCCAATTTGTCGTCGATTGATGACCGTCATTTTGTTTTAATCTACTTTCAATTTGGTGCCGATTGCGGTGGTAGCAATAAGATTAAGGTGTTGTTTTTATTGGTTGATACAGGATTTTGAACCTTTCTATTATTTAATTTTTATTTTTTGATGGTTTAGTTTTGAGTGATTCTATTGATCAAATTATTTGTTTTGAGTGGTTCTTAGTTGTATTGACATGAGATTATTCGAAATGATATAGTAACGCGCGATCCGAGTTGACTGTAAAACGTCTGCTAGACTGCAAATGCCTGCTAGAGTCCGATATGGCTGGAATGTCGCGTCCACATTACTTTCAGAAACTTAAGCATATTGTCATATTTATTAGACTTGCATTTAAGGTTATTAGGATCAATTGTAGGTTATGCTTGACGTTGGATGTGGACACGGAATTCTCTTCTTATTATTCGCTAACGCTGGTGCTGGACGGGTAAGGCAGCAAAACATTGGCCCGGGCTTTCAAGCAATTTAATTTGAAAACTCATTTTATTAGTTGTCTTACTATCCATTGGGCATATTCGAAATGACTTTACAATTTGACACGTGTCATGTAAGGTAAATAACTGAGATGGCGAACTACTTTGTTACTAAAGACAAACAGTACGCATGACATATTATCCCTAAATGATTTTTTATTCATGTCATGCTCTTTAACATCATACGCAAATTTGTTATTATACCGCTCGCAAGATGGTCTAAATTCAAGAAACGTTCACTCGATTCGATTGATATTGGCAATATTTTATCATGGCCTCATTTGTTTAGCTAGTTACACTTTTTAATATGCCTAACAATTTTTTAAGAACATTTGAATATGATAGCAAAACCAATGTGACAGGTTACTAATATTGATTATCACACGATCACTTAGCTGATATGGAGTCGGTTTCCATAACTTTTCGACTTGATGCATACTGGACTATTGGCATGTTCCGGCATATTATTCACGTTAAATAAAGTTCCAGGATTTTGGTTTGACGTAAGATTCGACACTTCCAATAGTACTATCCATTTTAATTAAAATCGTAATTGCTCAGTCGGAGATGATATCAGTTTTCGTGTCTCATTCATGAGAATATGAAAAATCAAATACCTCAATATTATTATGTTAACAACAATGCAACAAACAAGAGTATTATTGCGCAAGAGATGCCAATGATCTTATCCCAATAGTCGAGCTCACTTGTTCGCTTGCTTATTGGTTAGCATTTTGTAGGATGAAAGTTGTTAACGAGTGACTCGCTCTTTAAGGCGCTTGAAATTGTCGAGACGATAATTTATCTTCATGTAATCAACGTGCTACATAAGTTACGACACTAGTCACATCGTTTTAGCATATTGTATGTAGTGTGTGCATAACTTGAAATGCTTTCGCCAGACTTAAATATTAATGGTATCAGTTATCCAACGCTTTTATTTCAAAGGACATTGATGTTGAAGAAGTTATCGTAGTCGTGTCCGAGTTGATGGATTTATATTGCTTTATGAGGTAAATTGTTTTAAGACACATTTACTTTATGTCCCTTTTTTTGGTATTCCATCTAATAGATAGATTC
This sequence comes from Craterostigma plantagineum, assembly GCA_027422505.1. Taxonomy (NCBI): domain Eukaryota; kingdom Viridiplantae; phylum Streptophyta; class Magnoliopsida; order Lamiales; family Linderniaceae; genus Craterostigma; species Craterostigma plantagineum. Next base: position 6,498,074 of record JAPQWV010000019.1, on the reverse strand, counting down.
GGAACATTTTGTCCTAGAATAGAACATGTTGGAATATGTCATAAAGGTCAGGGATATGTGGTTGAAGTCTGGAGGTCTTATTCGTCCTACACATGGATCTGCTCTTATAGGTTGTATAAGATGCTTCGCAAACATCAAACCATATTCTCATAGTTTGTATTATTAGCGAATGAGATACATATAAGATGCCCAGTTCGCATTGGACCGTAGAATTTATGCCTCGTCCAGTTCGCAGCGGCTGAATCAAATATAGCAATATAACGGTCGTAGCAGATGGACAAGCTGGGTACCATGCTTGTCTTGATTTATATCCTCTGATGCGAGCGAGCCTTTCTGCATATGATAGCAAATCCATGTGCCCTAATATTGTCCCATCCTTCCTCTTCAAAGGCACGATGTATCAAATTGAAAGAAAAATCAGATATAAAAGTATTTACACGTAATACCAAGAAAATACAAATAAAAGCATTTTGCAGGAAAAGATGGTATACCATTTTTTGTAGTCTTTTATCTTCCTCGTGAGCTTGTGTATGTCAGCAGGGATAGGAGTAAAACCGCGCAAACTCACCTCCCAATGACATCACGGATTAGTTTATAATCATTGCGTCGGACCGGACCTTGCGAAATGGTAGACGCCAGGACTTCACAACCTAGTCGTCCACCACCTGTGCTCGTCGGTGAGCTTCGGGCTTCACCCACTTATCCCTTGTCTTTATGACAGATTCTAGCATGTTCTACGACCAGAATGTTTGGAATCTATCAATTAGATGGAACACAAAAAGAAATGGACATGATAAAGAAAATGGTGACTTAAACAATATACCTCGTATATCAACACATAACCCCATCCACTCAGACACGATTACGTCAACTTCTTCAATATTGATGTCCTTTATTGATATAAAAAGCGTTAGATAACTGATCGGTTGAATATTTATGTCAGGCAAATGCATTTCAAGTTATGCACATACGACATATAGCATACTAACAAGATGCGATTAGTGTCGTATCTCAAATTTGCACGTTGATTATTGCGTAGTATAAGACGATCTGAATTCTAGAAACCTTCACTTGATCCGATCGGTGTTAGTGATATTTTGTCATTGCCTCATGAGGTGACTAGCTAGTTTTTCATATAAAAAATTATTAAAAAAACATTTTGAATATGACAGCAAGAACCGTGGTGACACGTTACTACTATTGATTGTCGCACGGTTACGCTAGCTGATATTGAGTCAGTTTCAACAGCTTCTTCTGTTTGGTACATATTGGAGAAATGTCATATTATATTATCAACAGAACGGCAGATTATTCATGTCAAATAATGTTCCAGGATTTTGGATTTTGGTTTGACTCAGATTTGACACTTCCAACGGACTAAGGGTCGTGACCACATCAATTTTCGGAAAACACACTATCAAAATGTATTTTCGAAAACAAAATAAGTCTATATGTATTTTATTCTGAAATATATACTTCCTATTTTTTTCTCGATTTATGCGGACAATGTTGTGGCATTTTGCTGTAAAGTTGGAGCATGTGAGCAATTGTTGAGAGAAGCCGAGTTTTGCCGAGGTCTCAATTATACATAAGATTTATACATGAATCTTATAAAGCTTATCACTCCCTAACTACGGATTTATAACAGCAGTATGTAATGAAATAATGATTGGGCCCGAATTTCATGAGAAAAATATATCATATATGTTTGGCATTTAAATATTTCTAGGTAAGTATTGATCGATCGTCGAGCAAGTATACAAATGTTCTCCATCCTCGTTTATTTCCTTGTTTATTGAATTATTTTGTAGAGTTTTTTTTTTATGTTTTTAATAAATGTATTTATAAATGTACTTTCAGATAAATATTATTTTAAACTTCTATTAAAAAACAAACCAAAACGTTTTAAAGCACTCAACGCTTTTGATTTTTTGTTCTTTTGTCTTACACTTTTCAATTTTCATGACATATGACAATTTGAAATATATTTTGTTTTCTTAGATTGTGAAAACTGTGAGTTTTTAAAAACTAATCATTACAATAAATTCAAATTATTGATATTATCTAGAGGCAATCGTTTACAATAAATTCAAATTATTGATATTACACTTGGAAACTTTTTAATCAAGTTCGAAATCCAATTTAAATTGGGTGACATGTTTCAATTATTGACTGCTGAATGACAACATCTAAATAAATCTCAAGTCAATTTCAACAAAATTTTAGCTTAAAACAAAAATAATATCAGCTTAACATTTTTTCAACTATATGGTGGATGACACATATCAAACAGTGCATAATGGATTTGAGTTTTGCTTCGACGGAACATTCGATAATTCCACCGAAAAGTCATGTTTTGTTATCCAACGTAGGGGCGAAAACGAGCTTGGGCCGAGCTTGACAAGCTTGGTCAACTCGAACTCGAGTCGAGCTTTGATCGAGCTGCTCTTGAGCTGTGAAAGAACATGTCGTCTATTTACACGTCATATATTCCTTCTTACATTTTCTTAACAATTTTTAATACTTGATTTGATGTTGGATCATTCCTCATCCAAGTTATATTAAATATATTATTCTTTTTATGTCAATTGATTTTTTGATAATGTTGGAAATCAAATTCAATATTTTCTTTTATTTATGTTTTACAACATATTTAATATAGTAATTATATACATTAATCGAGCTTCAAGCGAATCGAGCCGAACATTCCCTAGTTTGAGTTTGCATTGATTATTAACGAACTGAACTCGAGCACGAATTGAGCTTGGTCAAACCGAATTTGTGTCAAGTTTTGACCAAGCTGCCTGAGCGAGTCACGAGCAATTCGTTTCGTTTTCACCCTCGATCTTTAGATGATGAAACACACGAGAGGTATTTGTCTAACGAAATATTGTTGTTATTCACTATTTGTTCTTAATCCTAACCCGACTTCTCTATCCGTTTAGAGCATTTGACGTTACTGAAGAAACTGACATAATTGTGTTGAAATGGATGGGTTACATCTTGATTTGCGAGGTAAATATTTAAGCCAATTGCTTTTATTTTATATGAGATCCATTTATAATTAAAGTTAGGTTTACACTGTTCCACTTTTTAGAACATGCCTGAATATATTGTGATTGTTAGAGACCGTTTGCGGAAGCTCGAAATGATTCATTTCTATAAGAGATGCAATGGTTGTTTTCCCACTCCCATATTGTTATGTATCTATTTATTCCAAATATATGCGTGATGATTGTTTCATTTTTCTTGCACTATTCGTGTGGAATTGTCGATTGCTTCACTTCTCAGACAATTTATAATTACTTAATTATAATTTTACCTTTATATTTTAGTTTCCTAGAATTTTATGATTCAATAAAATTTTATTTTTAAATAACTTAATTAATAATAAAATGTTCAAATATAAAATTTTGATTCACACATGGTGTGGGCCTTGAAATCATCTATTCCAAAACCGTTTTCCACTAGGTATTCCAAATAAGTATTGTACGTTTTTCTCTCTTCTTACCCTCAAAATTATATATTCCTTTTTTTTCTTGTTTAAACACTCGGTGTAATGATAGTGATATGTGTAATAACTTTTATATGTATTTAAACACTTGATAGAGAGAGGTGTAATGTTTTTTCTTAAGTTTTATACATAGTGGCTGCTTTTAAATAGAAGATCCCATGCCATGATAGTGTGCTCCACATTCTTGTGTCCATTAATCGTAACTCTAAAACTGAACCAATTCTATTTTCGTGAAAATGCCGTTTCGTGAAACGATATAATTCAGTAGTTGCACAGTTGTTTGGTCGTCATAAATCATTAAAGCGTAAGTTTCATTCCAAATTTTGGCAGCGATGAGTGTAAGAAAAAGATGTTCTTGGCAGCGATTAGTTGCATTCTTGACGCTAAATGAAATCTCAAACAAGAAAAAGAAAAACACTTTAACTAAATCATCTTTGTTTCAATCAACAACTTAGAAGCCTTGTTGCCATATATGATCTCATTGATCGGCGCCAAATTAGGAGTAAATTCAAACAACTTTACAGCAGCGTCGCAAGGAGGCCGAATTCTCGTACGAGTCTTCTCCTCGGGACAATATAACACCAAATGGCCGTTACGCCTACCCCTCAGCAGCATGCCTCGGTTTTTCGTCGCAAAATCAATAGGCTCAAAATACTCTTCCTTGGGACCCAATAGAATAGCGTACCTATCCCAAATCAGACTCCAAGAACGATCATCATTGTCGTCATCTCCACAACAGCCTTCCATCTTCCATATATCGTGATTCTCCGAAACCAAGTAAACATGTAGAGACGACCGTTCAACACCAACAATTTCGAGCACCTTTCGATCCCCTGGGAAGGAATAGAAATCCTCCGCGTTCTTTCCCGCCCAATATCGAACGCAAGGACGTAACTGTCTTCTCTTTCTTCTCCGACTGCAAGCCAGTGAAACGCTCCGTTAAAAAGGACGACCTTCGACTGCATCCACGAATCGCCGAACAAGCGCGTGGAAAGCTCCCTCCATTTTTCGTCGGCCCCTAAAGTGAATATCGCGTACGAAGAGTTAGGTTTTTTCGTCCATTTCAGGACCTTGTACTCATCGGTGGACGGGCTGTAACCGAATACTATACGGTACTCGTCGTTATTATCCCCTGATCGTTCCTCATGATCGTCTGAGAGCGATATATTTGCGCCCTCGTTGGTGACAGGATTGAAGACGCTGATCTCTTCGGTCCCGACTGCGCACAGCAGGCCGTTGCACGAGCCCACGATTCTCGTGATCGATTTACTGCACCCGCCGACTCTCGGCCTTGCGATTCTCATCGCGTGGCCGCCCGTCTTGGAAGAAGTTTTGACCATACGAGCGCCCGCGTGGAGTTCGTAGGTCGAGCAGTGGGACGATGACGTGGCGCAGAACGCGGGAAAAAGATTGTTTTTCGCGCGCATGGAGTGGAAGTTACGCCTCGTGATTATTACGAGCCATCTCTTACATACTGAGGCGAATCTCCCGACGGATTTTATGGGGAGTCTTGACAAGATTTCGGCTTCTACGTCGGCGTCGACGATGCAATAGTAGTCGTCGTTGTTACTAAAGCATTGGGGTTTTGGGGTCATCGTGTGAAGATGGTTTGATGAATCAATGGAGAGGAAGAAGAAAGAAATATTGTTGTTTTCTTTGTGAAGGGTGTATTAGGGTTTTCGGCTTGGATGTGCGAATTAATGGATCTATGAGTGATAATATTTTTGAATCTTGTTGGGAAAAAAAGGGAAGATATGTGAGCGACCCCGTCAATAGATTTGGTTTCTAAAATTAAGGAATTCATAATATGCAATATGCTAAAGTTGGTATTTGAATAATTCAGAGATTTCTACGCATTATCCGATGGTTATGCTTATGCTATACACTATCTAGCATATAACATATTGCAAGATTTCTGCGTGGGATCACATTTGGACGATGTTTGACTTTGAACGATTTAAGATCTCTACATATTTCCCTTTTTTAAGTTAAAAAAAAAATTATTTTAGGTGAATCTACAGAAAAAGACCCATTTATATAAAAAATTTGCAAGTCAATACCCATGTAAGAAAATTTTTTATATATATAAATATCCGTTTGACTGTGTGTACCATTTTCTAGTCTTGACGTACCTATTTATGTGTGTATTACGTACCACGTCACGCGTTTATATGGTACCTATATCGTTTCTGTACGTCATCTGAATGAATTATATGATGTATCGTTTCTCACTATGTACCATAATACGTTTCTCTATAGTACTTAATGTGTTATAACGTACCTTGCGGCTAGACGGTACCATTTTGCAAAAAATTTATTCTAATAGGTATCATCATATAAAAAAAATACTAAAAGGGTACTGACTTGCTTGGTAGTTTTTTATATGATGATACCTATTAGAATAATTTTTTTGCAAAATGGTACCGTCTAGCCGCAAGGTACGTTATAACACATTAGGTACTATAGAGAAACGTATTATGTTACGTTATAATATGCAATATGCTAAAAGGGTACTGACTTGCAATTTTATATATAATTAGGTACTTTTCTATAAATTCTACTTATTTTTATACGTGGCATTATCGTATAATAGGGACTCTGAATCTGAAGTTTCCCCTTGAATTTGAATCAATTTCTTTAGAATCCGACGGTCAGAATCCGTACAGCTCATCAACCGATATAAATCCTAAAAATCGTAATATTCGTTTCACAAAAAGTTCGATTAATTTTTTTTTTGCGCGAAACGCAATTGGATTTTTCAATTGGAATCATTTCAATTTTTTGCTTCTCAAATGTTCGCACCATAATATTTCCCTCGTCCCTCCATGTATATAATGGAGGCGAACCCTAAATCTGGCAAAAGCTCAAGTCTTTCAAAGATAACAAATCGTTTTCTCTCAAGTCTTTGAAACATGGGTGGCTCTAAAAAGTCGTCAAATGCTCCGAGGTTGAGAAAAAGAGTCGAGGCCGAGTCTTCGGAAGCATCTCAGCCACCGATTCCTGCCCTTAAACGCGCTAGAGATGGAAGTGCTTTCGTTAAATGGTACAGTTTACTCATAAGTTTTTCGTTTAATTAATGAAGCGAACTGAAATACAGTGTTTTCTTCATCAGTTATAGACTGTTTTTTTTTTTTCTTAATCGTTGGCAGTGATGAGTGTAAGAAAGACGTCCCAGTGGCTTTGATTACCTTCCACAGTTGCATTCTTGATGCTAAGATCAAGAACAGTCTTGGTAATTGAAGATTCTTTTTGTTTTTGTTTTTAAATTCATTGTTTCCTTTTGTCGATTTTTCGTCATCTTTACTGGCGTTTCGCATTTCCTTCTGCAGAGGCTCAAGTTGTAGATATGCCGTGTGAACCAAAGAAGGCGTCAGAAAAGTAATTTAATATCTTGCACAATGATTTCACATTTATGGACCTACTAATTTTGTATCTATGGTATGATTTGATGCCCTTAAACAGAAGGAAACCCAAGTCAGGAGAATCAAATCCTAAGAAGTTGAAGAAAGCAAATAACCGGAGCACTCGAAAACGCCCTCCAACTGCATTCTTTGTCTTCATGTATGTTCAGCTAAGTTTGTTATTTGAGAACCTCTGTTAACTCTCAAGCCTACATTTTTAATGTTTAAGAGAAAAATTATTACAGGGAAGATTTCAGGAAAACGTTCAAGGAAGCCAATCCTGATTGTAAGAGTGTTGCACAGGTTAGGACTCCTTTACCGATGTGTATTAAATTCTTTTCTGAATTGTTTGCATTGATGGACTATTGGCTCGTTTTCAAGGTTGCTAAGGAGGGTGGTGAGGAATGGAAGTCCATGAGTGATGAAGTAAGCTTTATGTCCTAGTTCTTGTTACATGTGACAGTTTCGTAACAATTTGACGAAGATGTGTTATTTAAATGCCATATAATATTGGGGATTTATGTTATGTCAGGAGAAGAAGGTATACCTTGATAGAGCGGCAGATCTTAAAGCAGAGTATGAGAAGGCATTAAAGGCTGAGAATGCAGATGATGAAGATGTTATTGAGGTGGATGATGATGATGGTGACGATGATAAGGCTGAAACTGTTGATGATGATAATGCTGAAGATATCGATGAGAAGGAAACTGAGGATGTTGATGCTGAGAAAACTGGCAAGAAAGACGAAGAAAAAGATGATGAATAGAAATGCTTATTTTGTCAGGTCCTTGATATCTGGGTACTTAGAATCTCTAGCCTTTTAAGGCTTTTGTTGCATATCGTCTTGTCCAAATCTTAGTTTGTAGGTGATTGTCTGAAATTGGGAGCACTCTTTTGGTTGTTTAGTCATTGTATGACATTTCGCTGAGCCTTTTCAGTTGGTCAGTATTTTGCTAGTCTTTTTTCTCATTTTCTTTCGCCACTTTCTTGGAACCAAACACGGTGTTATTGGATTTACAAATAAGAAGCGACATCATACTACTTGTAGAAATAGGGCTTGAATTCAGGCAATATCTACCACATAAACCGATCATTTCCTCGTTCATGCTTTGCTTCTTTCGTACAACTTGAGTCGATTCTAATGCACTTCATAGATTATAATCTTACCAAAATTCTTTTCAATTACTTGGAAGATGAACTCCAAATTGTTGTGTTGGATAAACTGTAGATGATATAATATATTCTCAAACATCTGCGATCATAGATTCATAAGCTGCAACAATATGCAGTGATACAGAGATCTAGCAGATGGTGATAAGTTGCTTTGCTTTATGATATGATTTCGCAATTCAGACGTATCATAATTGATTTTCAGACCACTATAATTTACTAAAGCAAAAAATCAAAAAACAGAGCAGATGAAAAGAAAACTCAGAGCTTCGAAAATGTTCGAATTGACCATCACCGAATAGGATGATACTGCGTCACACTGCGTTTTGGAGGCAGTTTCCTCAAGATGAAGAGGACGAGCGACGACGGCAATATCTCAACTAGCTGGGAAACACATTTATTTTCGGGTTAACAATGAAACTTTTCACTAATAAATATTCTGAAAATAAAACCACCATATATTACCAAGTAATAAGTCAGGTTCAGAAGAGGATGATCCAATACTTCTAAATCTGCATCAGCGTCGAATGCATCGAAGCACATCTGGATAGATGGTAGAATTGGAATGCATAGATAGAAAGATGATTGAATAAAAATGAGCATATAGTTGATAAATCTATCAAGAAAATCAGAAGAAAAACGAACCATAATGCATCGAATGAGGAAACACGTAAAGCATATTGTTGTCACATAACCAACCTGGGAAGGTTAAAAGAAACTTTTTGAGAAGAATAAAACAAAAGACAAATATGAAGGTTGTTCAAAGACAATTTCGTACTTCTTGTAGCTTCTTGCGACGCCCTCTTGACTCCACGGGGAAACGTTGTAGCATTAAGAATAGCCTTTATAGTAAATACATAAGTAACTGGCCGTTTATTAATAATGACATAAAAACGCGATGGAGTATTAGATATAGATCAAAATATATATGTTACCTTCCACCATAGAGAAGGAAAGCCAGGGCTGCAAATAAAGAAACACCTGCAAGTTTATTCAGCTCAGTATAATGATAAGATTGCTACAACCAAGGTATGCGCATAACTGCATACCATTGTCTCAGACAAAAAAAAAAAATTCAGAATAAAATGCAGAGTGCAAACCTGCAAAGAACATTTTGGATAGAATTATGATCACAGCGGTTGGCTTCCACCACATGATTAACCACAGAACTAACTGCAATAGACGAAATCAGGAAACCATTGTTTTTATAATTTAGATAGTTAAGCAACGTTAATATCCACCATATGGCTAAGTGGGATTCACCTGAATTCCATACACAACGCCATTTACAGTGTAGAAGGAAAGCCTCAACCCGTCTGTAGATACAGCACGCGCCTGAAGAAAATCATTACAAGATGAGTTAGTTGGTCATTACCGAATTTATGATTCTGATCAAATATCAATGATAAGCCTGTTATCGACCTGATAATAAATCTCCGCCCAGAAGAGTACAAGCAGCACATACGTTGTGAAAAACACAAGGCTTGGCATGTCGAGCAAGACGTGCTGAAGGATCTGCTTTGAAACACAGTTTTTTACGAGAGTGAGTTTATACTAACACCTCAGAAATAGAGAAGGATTTAAGCTTATGTGAGTAATTACCTCAGGTTTAAAACTCTGGACATCACGACGAAATGCAAAAACCAGACATCGAACTGCAAGCACGATATAATTAGTTCGGTAAAAATGTAAATCAGACATTGTTTTCAACAAGAAACTAAACTACCCACGCAATAACCAATACAAAGGTGAAGAAATTATCACAAACCTCCATTAACCAAGAAATTGAGGAAATGGAAGACCTTTTGCGTCGTCCATCCGTATTCTGGTACTCTTAATTGTATCCTCACCAATTGCACCTGCAACCCCACAAGAAGTTTCATCAAATCAAAACTTTCCATGCTAAAACCTCGAATCCTAAAGCTTCACTAATAATTACAGACGTTAACCTCCCTTCATGCAAAAGCATAACTATTCCAATTACCATCTAAAAAGCCACAAATACGATAGCTCTAAATCTTCAAACAATCACATAAGAAAATCAAGGAAAAGAAAAAAGGGAATTGAAACGAGGATTACAAGAGCCACAACAGCGACGACCCCATAGAGCAGCGCTAGAAGATGGAATATCCTATCCTGCCAAACCGCGGAATTGTTGACTACGTCCCACCAACTGAAGGCGTCCTTAAGGCGGAGCGCATCCACCACGGCCGTCTTCAACGACGGTCCCAACACCTCCACCGCCATGTTTTCAAAGGCGCGCGCGCGAACAAAATCGAATCGGAGAAATCGCAACCCGCGACGAGAAGTCGATCGAATCGAAAGAAAATCGAAAGGTTGTTGTGGGGAATTAGGCTTTTGAAAACTTGCGGGTGGGAATTGCGGAATAATTAACGCCAGGTGATTGTGTATGTTGGCAAACAAAAGGGATTGGAACAACTTCTTTGAATGTCCAACATGGATTTCTTCAAATTATTTTCATGTTTTTCCTTTTTTTATTTCTTTTTTTTTGTAATTTTGAAATGGAGGCACGTGTGTATAATAATGTAATGGATGTCATGCACAGAACAGATACAGCTAATGTGGAGTGGGAGTTTTTAATTATAAAAAAACAATCATTAACAAAATAAACATCAGATGAAAACTATTAATAAAACACCAATTTTCGTACTCTAGGAGTACGAGTTACTAACTCGTATTCCAGGAATACGAGTTACTACTCCACGCTGGCCTGACCATGACATGGCTTTTCAAGTAACTCGTATACTCTTTTCCTTTTCTTTTTTTTTTTAATTTTAACTTATTTTATATTATTAATAATAAAATCTACCAAACCATAAAATCATCGTTATCTCATGTAACATACATAATAAAAATCCATAAACGCATCTAAATTACTGTTTGCGACGATTAAAATGACATGCATATCTTATATTTTTCGAATATCGCAAATATATTTTTTATTTTCCGATAATAATTTATTGGACTGTAATTCATCATCTTCATTTTGTTTGGCAAAGCAGAACTGTAACAAACACATACAACAAGAAAGGGACCCGCAAAAACTACATATTATGGAAGAAACTTTAAAGAGAGGCTCATACTAAAACTGAGCAAAACTAGATGAAATAATACACCACTATATCTACATAAAATAAATAAAAAATAAAAAATATATTTCTGATATTCGAAAAATATAAGATGCATGCCATTTTAATCGTCGCGAAACAAACAATAATTTAGATACGTTTATGGATTTTTATTATGTATGTTACATGAGATAACGATGATTTTATGATGTGGTGCATACATTGATTGACGTGTTTACTTGGTCAAAATTAAGACCAATAAGGCCCAAATAACTTTTCCCTCTGCCCAATTCCAAAAAAAAACAAATAACAAGAAAAATGGAATACTACTAACGGCAATAATTTCTTTTGATTAATTGTTTTATATAGAAATTTTATGATCGTCGCCTTATGTTAGCATTACTCTAAATTAAAGAGTAAAAAAGCGTGACGGCCAGAGGAGGTCGACGGCGACCGGTATTGACCGGAAAAGGACGGCGACGACAGAAGATGAGAGACCATTTTTTTATTTTTTAGCAAATTTTTGCAAATTTTTTAACAGGCAACCGTCGTCTGGCAACGGGTGGCAGCCGGAGAGAGAACAAAATTTTTATTTTTAAATTTATGCTAATTTATGATTATTATATTTAATTTAATATACATTATGATGTGGATGTGACCGTGTTACTAAGGTGAGCACCATAAGATTACTCTTGTTTTATAAATCCTAGTACAATTAGCACAAACACTGATTGTGTTGGTTGGGTTGTTTAATGATTTTAAAGGTTTAGGATATGCTAGTATGTTTGGTTCATATGCTTATTTACAACATGGGTTTCCATATAACCAGTAGGCAGTAAGTAGCCCATGCAGACAGGTTTAGATAATACACATCCTCATATGTGTTTATCTAAATCCATAACCAAACACATATTTTATTTATACTCATTACTTTTTATTCATAAACTCTTACTTATTTAACCCTCATAATTATAAGCTTAACCAAACCAGCACTCAATGTGTGTGCTAATATATCTTATTATTTTATGTTTTTAACATTTCATATTTAAGCTATTTAAAAAATATAGTGATTTAAGATGAAATTATAATAAATTAAACTATTAAGAATAAAATTGCGATTAAGTAATTAAAGATAAAAGGGATCTTTACACATAAGTACCTAGTTGAATAAAAACTTGTAATTTAGTACCCTATCATGATTTTTTTATGTAGGTACCTAACAGAATAAATTCTTTGCACAAAGATCCCGAAAGTACACCATACAACACATTTGAGTACCCTATATCAACACATTTGGATACCCTATATAACAGAAAATGGTACGACGTATGCTATATTTAGGTACGCTCTATGTAACACACATGTATGCCTTAGGTACGACGTATGCTATATTTAGGTACTCTATATCAACGTGTTATGGTACGCAATATACACACAGGAAGGTACGACAAGAAACTGATAAAAATTAAATTGGGTACATATCTGTAAAATTCTCTGACATGGCTACCTATGTGTAAAAAATTTATCCAATTGGATATTTTTCTATAGATTCACCAAGATAAAATTATAATTAAATATCAAATTGCCAGATCTTTTTTTTTTTCCGAAAAATTGCCAGTTCAATTTGACAGTTTTTATCCCTTATGTGGTGAAAGTATTTACTCGACTAGAATTACAACCGAATTAGAACTAAGCATAAATGGGAAAAATAAAATAAATAAAAACCATGCCAACAGGTATAGAAGGGGGAATGGAATACAATTCTTGTTCCGATATTTATTGCATACAAGTTCGTCGTCATAAGGGAAAATGAAGTCTTCAGCGAACTTACAAATAACGCAGAAAATGTGCAACTAAATTATACTCCCAAAGACTTGCCGAAGCTGAGAACATCTTTCAATGATTTCCTGGGGAAAATGGTAACTGAGTTCGTCAAAATTTTATTTACCACGGATATCAGAATCGCCATCATAAGACAGCTTTCACCAAAAACCATTTCAGTCACAGATTAAACTCTGAGATTGACCTGAAATTGCGCAGAATGGAAAGATGTGCAATGCATTTAGATACTAAGCGACATCACAGACCTCCCAGCATTTCATGATTCTGTCAACATATACTCTACAAATCATACAGCTTTAAAACCAAAAAGGTCCATCCATAATTACTTGTATTCAAATATTGATAAATCCACTTCATTTGACAGAAACTTAAAATACGATAAAAAAAACTAAAGACACGTACGAGGGGGCATTTCTAGTCATTTGTGCACATAGACACAACAAAAAATGTTTCTGGTGAGGCAACTAAACAACAAGGACGGCAAAACGAATTATAGTAACTAAACAAACAAAAACTAATTTCAACGTTCATGGCCGTAAACTCTGTCAAGAATCATAAGTGACGAATGATCGATCAAGTCTGAAATCAGTTATTGGAATCATTCTTTAGCTAAAAGATAGTTAATGAAATCATTAGCACCACATACAAACATTCCTCGATTTGATCTTCAACATACCAATAAACTGTGTGCCAGCATGTATAGCAAACCCTAAATCCCTCAATCTCGATCGGTAAACCAATACCCATAAGCACACATTCAGTTGTGCCCAAGAACTCCATAATCAATCAAATACCCGAAAAGAAACAGAAGAAGCAATCAAACATCTAATCATCGCCCAAAACAACCACAAAAAAATAACAGGTAAGAGTTACTCCACTCACCCAATCACGCGTCGGCCGTCTTGGCACCAATGCCTATCAGCTGCCCCTGCTTCGATTGGGCCGCACCCTCTCGAATCTTCTGCATCTGAAGCATACGCTCCATCACAAGCTCGTACGCGCACTTCTCGTAGACGTGCCTCTCAGATTCGCATTTCCACGGCAGATAAAACTCGGATTGGCGACACTTGTTCAGCGGAATCAACAGATGAGCGCACTGATCTCTGTACGGTATCGGGACTCTGGCTTCAACCATCTCTTCTTGGGTGGCGATCATCTTCTTCGACGACCCTGGGACGTCCATCACCGTTCCAATTTCCTTGAATTCGCGGACGATTTCTCTGATTTTTGGGGAAAATTCGATTTTGTGGAGAAGCCTTGTGAATTTCTCTTGTTCCTTATTTCTTCGTTACATATTGGGCTCGACAGTGGTCCTAATTCATTGGGCCATACGTTTCTGATATTTGGGCCTTATTTTTAATCAATATCAAATGGGATATATATGTAAGATTAACTAGATTAGCATATTTTACTTTACGCATGTTGTAATGCTGTAATATAATAGCAAAAAAGATTAAGTAATTTTTTGACTGTATGATTTAACTAAAAATTAGTATATTTTATTTACTATTTTAATCGCAAAATATGTCATTAATATGAAATTGACAGTTTGACATTTACTATGTGGAGCTTACGCTTAATATAAGTGTGGATAATACTTGAATAAAATAATAAGAATCTTGGGCTGCGTTTAGTTACTAGTATAAGGCAAGATAAGGTTATTATTATCTGGTTTAATCTTGTTCAGTTGAGAAAATGTGTTATGTTGTCAGCCCGCTGCAATTAATAAGCCCGATATTATAATACAGGGAACGCAGGATAAATAAAACGAGGGATTGGACTAAGATTATTTATCCAAATAAGAATATTCTTTAAAATGACCAAAACACCCTCACTACACCAAATTATAAAATCGTTGGTATTTCGTATTATTTATATGATAAAATAAAATAAATAACACTAATTTATTCCTTATTTTATGGTGATTAAAATGATATGCATATCTTACATTTTTCAATTTTAATAAGAATAGTTATTTTTGTAAACTAGGTATTGATATAATAAGGTCACTTTCGTAATTTACCAAATAATACATTTTATTATGTTTGAAAGCGAACGACATAAGTATAAACACATTTTTGTCAAGTGAACATAAATTATCTACAATGGAAGGATAATAATCTTGTGATAAAATTATCTATCATTCTCTTACATGGACAAGTAAACGTAGCCTTGATCCTTTCGGCCTAATATTTACTCAAACTTCGAATTTTGTTTTTTTTTTTTCTGAACAGTTGTTTGTTTTAATATCATTCTTCCATCTAGGTAGTCGAATATTACTATGGGATAATCTGACTCATTAGCTCTTTATGAATTTGTTCTTATGAATAAAAAAAATTCGAAAATAATAAATGGATAGAAAATAAAAGGGATAAAACCTAAAATTGTCCCAGATGTTTACCCTATGAACCAATTTAGTCCCCGATGTTTCGCGTGAATCAATTTAGTCCCCGATGTTATCGAAAATGAACCAAATTGGTCCCTCCGTCAATTCGTCCGTCAATTTAGACGGAGATTGCATTTGCGACGGCATTAGCGACGGAATTTCCGTCGCTAACTGAAAATTTAAAAAAATAATAAATTAAAAATATTAAAAATGAGGAAAAATGCAAAACAAAAAGGAAAATAAATTCAAAAAAATACAGTAAAAAATTCAAAAAAAAGAGAGAATATTACCAAAAATTAAATAAAAATAAATAATAATAAAAAATAAAAAATAATAAAAGTAAAATAAAAACTAAATTTAAAATAGAAAATGATAAATTAAACATTAAAAATGAGGAAAAAATACAAAAAAGGAAGAAAAATACAAAAATAGAGTAACAAATTCAAAAAAGAAGAGAATATTACCAAAAACTAAATAAAAATAAATAATAATAAAAATCAGAATATAATAAAAGTAAAGTAAAAACTAAATTTAAAAGAGGAAATGATAAATTAAACATTAAAATGAGGAAAAATCCAAAAAAGGAAAAAAATTTCAAAAAATAGAATAAAAATTCAGAAAAACTAATAATTAAAAAATAAATAATATAAAAAGATGAAAATAATTAATTTATGATTTAAAAAATAAAAAATAAAATACGTTAATTTATTATTATTTTTATTATTATTTTGTTAATTTTTTTATTATTTATTTTTTAGTTTATTAGTAACATTCTATTATTTGAATTTTTACTCTTTTTGTTTTGAATTTTTTTTTTTTCCTTTTTGGATGTTTTTCCTCATTTTTAAGGTTTAATTTATCATTTTCTATATTAAATTTAGTTTTTATTTTACTTTTATTACTTTTTATTTTTTATTATTATTTATTTTTTATTTAGTTTTTGGTAATATTGTCTCTCTTTTTTTGAATTTTTTTTTTTGAATTTTTTACTCTATTTTTTGAATTTGTATTCTTTTTTAATATTTTTTCCTCATTTTTAATGTTTAATTTATCATTTTTTATTTTAAATTTAGTTTTTATTTTACTTTTATTATTTTCTATTTTTTTATTATTATTATTTTTTATTTAATTTTTGGTAATATTCTCTCTTTGTTTAGTTTTTTACTGTATTTTTTGAATTTTTTTCCTTTTTTTTGCATTTTTTCCTCATTTTTAATATTTAATTTATTATTTTTTAAATTTTCAATTAGCGACGGAAATTCCGTCACTAAAGCCGTCGCAAATGCAATCTCCGTCTAAATTGACGGACGAATTGACTGAGGGACCAATTTGGTTCATTTTCGATAACATCGGGGACTAAATTGGTTCACGCGAAACATCGGGGACTAAATTGGTTCATAGGGTAAACATCGGGGACCATTTTAGGTTTTGTCCCAAAATAAAATAACAAGATAGAGAATCAATGATAAAAGTAAACGAACATTTGAAAACTTGAATGTGACTTTAATAAACGAAGCCAAAAAGATAAAAACAGTTGGAAACCATAAAAAATAAAATATTGAGGTTAGGAAAAAAAGCCAATTTGAATTATGTCCCTTGATCATGTGCAGTGTGACCGTGGCACCATCATTGTACACACAAAAATTAAATAACAATACAACATGCATTTAGTTACGCAGGCCAAAATATTCGGAAATATAAGCAGACAAACATTGCTTTCAATGTCGATTTCTTCCAATATTGGACAGATAACATATTATATATTCTGATATTGTCGCACTAAATGAATTTTTTTATTTGCACGACAGGAGGACCAACAATTATTTATTGGATTGTCGTTTTCTTTATATATGCTAATATTGGGCAAAATCCCCAATGTTTACCCTAGACTAATTTAGTCCCCGATGTTTCGTGATGATCAATTTAGCCCCCGATGTTATCGAAGTTGAACCAAATTGTCCCCGCCGTTAAATAGCCGTTAATTTGGATGAAAATTGACACGTGTCGACATGCGATTGACCAGACTTAAAAAATCATAAACTAAACATTAAAAAAGAAGAAAATCCAAAAAAGGAAAAAAATCACAAAATAGAGTAAGAAAAATCAAATAAAAAAGAAAGAGAGAATGAAAATATATTAAAAATAATAAATTAAACAAAGAAAAAAATACAAGAGAAAAATAAAAAATAAATAGGGAGAGTAGTCTAAAATAAGAAATGATTAATAAAACTTTAAGATTTAAAAAAATTAAAAAAAAATAAATTTATTTATTTAAAACTAAATAAAAAGAAAAAATAAAATTAAAGATAAAAAAGCCTCTAGAAGTTAATAAGGACATAATCGTCCCAGTTCTCGAGTTACTTTAACAAGTATGCTGGGATGATTGCATCCCCGTTAACTGGACAAAGACGAGATCGAGAATTCTCATCAACTTTCAGTGACATTTTTATTCTATTATATTTTTCACTTATTTTTAGTTTTTAATAAATAAATACGTTTTATTTTCATTTTTCTTATTTGTTATTTTTTAGTTTTAATATTTTCTCTCCTTTTTGTTTATTTTTCACTTAAGCTATTTTAATTTTGTATTGTTTCTCTATTTTAGTTAATTATTTTAAACCTTTTATCATTTTTAATTTTAATGGAATTTAATTTATTTGTAGTTTAATTTAACTCTCTCTTTATTTTTATTTTATTTTATATTAGTTTTTTCTTTATTTTTTTTGAATTTTTTCCTTTTATGGATTTTTTTTTCTCTTTTCTAATGTTTAATTTATTATTTTTAATATATTTTCATTCTCTCTTCTTTTTTATTTGATTTTAGTTTATTATTTGTAAGTTTTATTTTTGTTATTTATTTCTTTATTTAATTTATTAGTAGTTTTCATTTTTGAATTTTTTACTCTATTTTTTGAAATTTTTCCCCTTTTTTAATATTTAATTTATGATTTTTTAAGTCTTGCCAATCGCATGTCGACACGTGTCAACTTTCATCCAAATTAATGGCTATTTAACGGCGGAGACCAATTTAGTTCAAATTCGATAACATCGGGGACTAAATTGGCCCTCGCGAAACGTCGGGAACTAAATTGCTACAAGTGGTAAACATAGGGACCGTTTTAGGTTTTTGCCCTACTAATATTTGTAGCACACCATGTGCAATAGATAAAATTATTGTTATTGGATGGTTTTAATAACTAATGAGTTATATGAGATTGTTAGGTGGTTTGTTTTTAATAATAATTAATATAAAAAAATCTAATTGGTCAATTCACTAGGGTTACTAATTTATTTGTTAACACATATATTTAGTCATATGAAATTAATGTGATATCATGGTTAAGTGCAATTATTTAGTTCCCCACTTTATATATCCACTACATGAAAACTTTATTACAAATGATGAATAAAGTTAAATAATTTCACGAATCCCTAGAGTCAAATCCGTTGGTTTTTCCTTTACAAAATCATATATATATGTTGAGTATTTGACCGATTCAATTCTCACCACGCATGCTTTTTTCCAATATATACATGTTTATTTAATTTTGCTATACACGCTAAGAAAAAGATAAAGATTAAAGGGTGTATAGATGAAATCTTAGTCTTTACTCAAAGGATATGACCATGCGGACTTTCAGAAGAATAAAACACTTCATAAATGACAAAAAAACTATATAAAAAAGGATGACTGATCCTATCCAAACTATCATTTAATTTCGTGGTTGTAAATATGAATTGAAAATATATATATATAGGAATTTTATGGTGCTCACATGTGGGCACATGTTGATTTGCCACCGATTCGTGCCATGCCAATAGTCAACATCAACATTTCAAGTTACGTCGTTTTAATTAACACCTTATATAACACATGTTACGTACTCAATGAAATATATCAAGTCAACATGCAACATCATCATCCGAGATGTTGATCAATGTCACCTAAATGGTGTTAATTAAAACGAAGTAACTTGAAATGTCGATGTGGGCTATTTCCATGGTACGAATCGTCCCTTTCGTCGTATAATTGTATCACTAATGGATTTATGTAAACATATATAATGAAATTTCAGATTTCATTTTATATTTTCGCGTAACCTGACAACTTTCTTAACTTCACCAATTCAAAAAAAAAACTTTCTTAACTTCACCTGCTTAAAAATTTCGTTAAATTACCAACTACATATTTAATTCCTTTTCACACCTGCATTACCATAAAACTCCAAGATCCACGTGTCAAAGTAGATAAGACTGTCTTATCGTTGGACGACATAATAACACCTCTTGTTTGTATATATATAATATATATAGTGAGATATTTGCTATATTCCACCTACCGTGAGCAACCAGCGTGTGCACCATAAGCAAATTTCTCAATTTTTTGCTTTTTTTCGATGCCCAACACCGCCAATACCTCCGTAGACCCTTTCATTTTCATTGCTAACCTAAATCGACATGCCCAAATTGTAAATTTTTAAGAAAATTCATTATTTATTATTCACATGTGGACGACATACCAAGGTGAAAAATTCATTATTTATTATTCACATGTGGACGACATACCAAGGTGATGATTTTCTTAAAAATTAACAATTTGGGCATGTCGATTTAGGTTAGCAATGAAAATGAGAGGGTCTACAGTGTTGAGAATCGAAAAAAGCAAAAAACTGATAGATTTGCTTATGGTGCTCACTGTGGTTGCTCACGGTAGGTTGACACCATAGCAAATATCTATATAGTGATTAATGATGTCATCACCATCATCATCATCAGATCGATTTAAATTCATGAAATCTAAAGAAAGTCACTCATGTATATAATAATATAACGTTAGGTAGGGTGACCTTCACTACACCACTTCTCTCATTACAAACAGTAAAAGCAACTTATTACATCACGCATTTTCTTTACTAGGTGAAGAGATTTCCACAAACTTGGAGTTTTCAATGCAGACAATTCACAGAGTATGTCCATTTCTCTCTCTCACACAAACATTTATTCGACTGGCAAACGCAGAAACATTCTATGGTTACTCAATAGTGCCTTGCTATTTTATTTGCAGATATAAGAATGGAGAGGAACGCAATGGCCCACGTTGATAATTCGACTGGTTATCTTGAAGATGTGCTGTTTCAGTTCAGTACTTGTAAGAAAAGGAGGCTGACGACGATGTTTGCAGACAATAATGAAGCAATGGAGTTAGGTTACTCTCAACAGGTATATACATACACACACATATATATGAGATATTATTATTACTTGTATCTTTGTGTGTGTATGTATATTATTGCAAGTGAATACATTCACTCATATTTTGGGTCCAGAATTGCTGGAATTCAGGCCTAGTTGGTGATTATTTTTGCGAGAATTTCGATTCTTGGAACGATATAAACTCGAAGCATGAGGCTACAATTTCTGGTAAATAGATATCCGAGGTCATAATAATATGCATTATTATTAGTGTGGATATATAATTAATTATTCGGAGAATTAACGAACTTAAAAACTTCACAGACATAAAGACACCTCCTCAAGAGACAATCTCAGAAACCCTATTTGACTCGTCGTTATCTTCTCTGAAGGAATCAACAGACAATCATTATCATCATTGGTCGCCTGACAAAGAAGAAAACCTAACATGTTCTGTCTTTTCCTCATCAGCAGCTGGTAACAAATTATAATAATAATCTTAAGCTTACTTTATCTTTTGCGTAAAGAAGAATAATTGTTTCTCAATATAAGAAGAATCTACTTTGAAACCGTAAAGTGTTCCTGCGCTTGCCTTTTCCTCGTGAATAATAAAGGGAAAACTAAGAAGACTGATAATATATACCTAAGTGTAGTTAACTTATCTTATTTTATCTGCGTTTCAGGTACATCCATAAAGAAAATACAGGCCAATAATAATAAAGTTGCATATCCATTTGCCCTAATCAAGCCCGGCGGATTCGAAGGAGGCTTAACGTTAGACGACATCAACGAGAGGATCCTAATGCCTCCGACCCGACCCGTCCGCCACCCCGTAGGCGAATTTGCCCGCCCGTTGGCCTCGCCCAACGGGCCGGGCCTTACGGGAAAGCCCGTAGTGGCATTTACGAGAATTCACACGCAGGGCAGGCGAGGAACGATAACGATTATCAGGACAAGATGATCTTGAGGTTGTAGTTATGTTATGAATATGCTATGGGGAAGGTATACTAAGAGAAGAGGCAAGGGAAGTGAGGAAACAATGTAAATTAAGAGTTACCCCTTTTTATTAGTTGCTTAATTGTATGTTATTACATTAACTGTCGTTGTATGGCTTGTGTATTAAGGTACAATTGTGTGTTGTTATTTCATGCAAGGGCTTTCGGGACTTATGATGTACAAGACACCAGTGACTTAAATATGTTTGCTTTTTATTTTTTCTTTTCTAGTAAATGTAAATTATGGAAATGAATTAATTTGTAATGTGAGAATTATGAGCAGAGTGGGTCAAGATTTGGTTATTGCGGCTGCTTCAGCATACAACAAATCTATTTATTTCAATCGTTAGGATCGTCGCTCGTACGCAGTCGATTAAATGATGATATTTTAAATTTATAAAGAAAGCGTTTGAAATAAAATTTAGTTGGTGATCATATCATTTGAAGTCAGAGTAGTAGGTGTGTCGTCTAATCGTAGGCCAATATGGGTCGTTTAACTTTGGCCCCTTTTTATTTTTTTTTGGTTCATCATCTTCATCATCATCGTGGTTTTCATGACAATAATATTTAAGAATGATGAAATCCTCGTTTACTTTTTCCCAAAGAATAGTAGTCAAAACGTAATGTATCAAATATGGCAGCCGAAGTTGTTGAATCTAACATATTTCCTAAAATTCAACTCACTGATGAAACGTTTTTCCGATATTAGTTGGAAAGGTTAATTTTATACATAATGTTAACAAGACTTGTGCTGCATATTGACAAAGCTCTTCTCTACAGAACGAATGATAAACAATAACGGAATGTGAGCGATAAACGATTTCTGGGACACCGTATTTGAAAATGCAATTACCAAAACAAGAAGAAGAAACATATATACATACAAATTGAGCAATATTATGAATAAATAATGATTCATCAATGAATCATCAAAATTAAGACATGATTCATCATAATGAATCATCAAAAATTTTGTGATAAAATGTGGATGTTTTTGGAATATTAATGACTCATGAATTATGATAAGATGAGGTGTATAAAAAAGATTGTATTTTTGTATGAGTTGTATAGATGATTAAATTGTATTTTAGTGTATGATTTTAGTATAAATAGGTGTATTGAGTTGCATTGTAAGTATCACAAGTATAGAAAATATATTCTCTCCCTCTAAATTCTCTCTATATACTATCAAATAATCATAATATAAATTAAATAATAATAAAAATTTCATAACACGTTATCAGCACGAGCGCTCTTCGGTAAGGATCAACCTTCATCGAAGCTCTCCTGCAGAGATCAACCTCCGTTCAAGTTTTATAATCAAGGTATGGTAATTTTATTTTGTATATGGTAAAATTATTTATAATACTCGTACACGTGGCAAACCATTTAAAACTATATAGATTTAACATTCTCCAAAAACGCCTTAGCTCGACTGGTTTCGCGGAATATCGTCACTACAAGTGATGAGAGGTCCAGATTTCGAATCCCAGTGGTGGCGAGTTGAAATTTTTTTTACAACATTTACAAAATATAAAATTCTTTTTATTTTATCAAATTTATAAAAATATTATGATTTTTATTATAGAATCATATGCTAGAAGAACATTTGCTTATGTGTATTATTATTATGTGGACATTGTTCTTATTTTTTTAGTAATATGCATATTTTGTATTTCATAATAGTATGGCAAATCTGCAAAACCTCGAATTTGTTGCCCTTGACACTTCTGGATCAAATTACTTAGCATGGGCACTAGATGCAGATATTCATCTGAAAGCAAAAGGCTTGGGTGACACTATTGTCGCCACACAAACAACGACAAATGCAGGTGATACTGCACACAAATATCAACAGATGCAGGTGCCACCACTGATGCTGCAAAAGCCACACTTACTCAAAACAAGGCAAGAGCCTTGATAGTTCTCCGTCACCATATTCATGAAAATCTGAGAAACGAGTATGTACATGTTAAAGACCCTGCTGAATTGTGGAAAAATCTGAAAGATCGATTTGACCACGTGACCACGGTTATCCTTCCACGCGCAAGGTACGAATGGATGCATTTACGTCTACAAGATTTTAAATCTGTGGCTGAATATAACTCGGCCGTTCATAAAGTTAGATGCACACTAAAATTGTGTGGGGAAACGGTCAGTGATGCTAGTATGCTTGAGAAAACATTCAGTACTTTTCATCCATCAAATATGGTATTGCAGCAACAATATAGAGAGAGGCAATTTACCAAGTACTCTGAATTAATCTCTTGTTTATTGTTGGCTGAACAAAACAATGAACTGTTGATGAAAAACCACGAATCCCGACCAACCGGTGCGGCTGCGCTCCCTGAAGCGAACGCCGTCAGAGGTAATAATGATAACAATCGAAACAATGATCGTGGACGTGGTCGTGGTGGATATCGTGGTCGTGGACGTGGACGTGGTCAAGGTCGTGGTCAAGGCCGTGGTAATGGCAGAGGATATTATGGTGGTCGTTATCAACACTTCCGTGGTGGTTATAATAATCGTGGTGGACATCAAAATCTTCCCCAGAAGAGAAAATCTTATGATAATAAAGATGAAAAGAGGCCCATTGAACAAAAGGATAACGACGAACGATGCTATCGTTGCGGTGGTATGGGCCATTGGTCGAAAAATTGTCGCACGCCCAAGCATCTTGTTGAGCTGTATCAGCAATCTCAAAAGGGAAAAAAGATTGAAACGAAATTTGTTCAAGGTGACATTGCATCTACTTCTGGTGTTGATAAAAATAATGTGTATTTGGAGGCTGCAGATTTCGTCGCAGATGAGGAATGATGTGTTATAATGTTCTATATGTTATATATTTTGCTATTGTGTGTTTATGTGTTTAAAGGTTGTTTAAACTTATATGTGCTTGTAATATATCGTTCTGTTTCTTAAATAAATATATGTTTATGTGAAAAGGATATTTATCTGATGGATATGGGCGTATGCAATGGAGAACTATGTCTTGCAGACTGTGCAACGACTCATACGATTCTGAAGAATAAGAAATACTTTGATCATCTCGATATGAAAGAAGCTAGTGTTATCACTATATCGGGTAGCACAAATATAATTAAAGGCTCCGGAAGAGCTAGTATCTTATTACCCAGAGGAACCAAATTGGTTATTGAAAGTGCCTTATATTCTCCTGAATCACAAAGAAATCTGTTAAGCTTTAAAGCTATTCGACATAACGGATATCATGTCGAAACAGCGATAAAATGTAGTGTCGAACATTTATACATCACAAAGATAATTTCGAATGATAAACAAATTGTGGAAATATTACCTTCATTCGAATCTGGGTTATATTATACATATCTGAGAACAATTGAATCGTATGTTATCATAAATCAGAAGTCTACTGATGATAGTATATTTAATGTTTGGCATGACCGGTTGGGCCATCCCGGTTCAACTATGATGCGAAAGATAATTGAAAACTCACGTGGACATTCAATAAAGAATCAGAGGATTGTTCAATCTAATGAATTAGCATGTGCTGCTTGCTCTAAAGGGAAGCTAATTATTCGGCCATCACCAATGAAAGTAAAGAATGAATCTGTTGTATTTTTGGAACGTATACATGGTGATATTTGTGGGCCGATACATCTAGTGGACCATTTAAATATTTCATGGTGTTAATTGATGCTTCAAGTAGATGGTCCCATGTATGCTTATTATCTACAAGGAACGCGACATTTGCGAGATTACTTGCTCAATTGATTCGTTTAAGAGCACATTTTCCAGATTATCCGATAAAGAAAATACGTATTGATAATGCTGGTGAATTTACCGCAAAGGCATTTAACGATTATTGTATGTCTATCGGAATTGATGTTGAGCATCCCGTGCCACATGTTCATACGCAAAACGGTCTTGCAGAATCATTGATTAAACGTCTGCAGTTAATTGCGAGACCATTATTAATGAAAACAAATCTTCCCTCGTCATGTTGGGGACATGCAATATTACATGCAGCAGCACTAATTCGCATCAGGCCAACAAGTTACCATGATATCTCCCCGTTGCAAATGGTTTATGGTCAGGAATCAGATATTTCCCATCTAAGAATTTTTGGATGTGCGGTATATGTTCCAGTTGCGCCACCACAACGCACAAAGATGGGACCTCAAAGAAGGTTGGGAATATATGTCGGATTTGAATCTCCATCAATAATAAAATATTTAGAACCTTTAACGGGAGATTTATTCACGGCTAGATTTGCCGATTGTCACTTCGATGAAACAAATTTTCCGACATTATGGGGAGAAAAGAAACAGCTGGAAAGGAATATTAGTTGGAATGAATTATCACTAAATCATTATGATCCTCGAACGAAAGAATGTGAACTAGAAGTTCAGAAGATAATTCATTTACAAAGCTTAGCAAACCAATTGTCAGACAGCTTTACTGACCCAAAGAGAGTAACTAAGTCACATATACCAGCTGTTAATGCTCCTGTGAAAATTAATGTTCCTGCCGAACATAATATTGAGCCTAGACCACAGCTAAAACGTGGTAGGCCCTCGGGTTCCAAAGATAAAAATCCTCGGAAAAGAAAAGGAGCAAATAATAAGAATGGTCCAATCGAGGATTTATCGACGAGAGAAGAGTCGATGGGCTTAAATGATGATAAGAATGAAACTCAGGTACCTGAAGAAATTGAAAATAATAATAATGAAGAGATCTCAATCAATTACGCCCAGAATGGAATTAAATGGAACCGAGATAAAGTCAACATTGACGATAAATTTTCATTTAATGTAGCGCTACATGACATGAATGAGATGAATGAGAATGAGGATCATGAACCAAAGTCGATAAATGAATGTAGACAAAGAAAAGATTGGCAAAAATGGAAAGATGCAATCGAGGCAGAATTAAAATCACTTGAGAAACGAAAAGTTTTCGGACCTGTAGTCCGCATACCAGAAAATGTAAAGCCGGTTGGATATAAATGGGTTTTTGTCAGAAAGAAAAATGAAAATGGCAAAATTGTGAGGTATAAAGCACGGCTTGTCGCACAAGGTTTCTCGCAGAGACCTGGCATTGATTATGAGGAGACTTATTCTCCTGTGGTGGACGCAACAACTTTTCGTTATATAATTTGTCTGGCAGTACGTGAAGGACTCGATATGCGTCTAATGGATGTTGTCACTGCTTATCTATATGGCTCACTTGACAGTGACATTTATATGGAGCTTCCAGAAGGATTTCGTTTACCTGAAAATTCAGGGCCACAAAATGATTACTCAATTAAACTAAACAAGTCACTTTATGGGTTAAAGCAATCTGGCGAATGTGGTATAATCGCCTAAGTGAATATTTATTGAAAGAGGGGTATAAAAATGATCAAATTTGTCCGTGTATATTTATGAGGAGATATGAAAACGAGTTTGTCATTATAGCAGTATATGTTGACGACATCAATATAGTTGGAACTCCTGAAGAGTTGTCGAAAGCGGTTAATTGTTTGAAAAGGGAGTTCGAAATGAAAGATCTCGGTAAAACAAAATATTGTCTGGGATTGCAAATTGAATATTTAAAGAATGAGATATTTGTACATCAAGAAAATTACACTAAAAAGATATTGAAAAGATTTTATATGGATGAATCTCATCCATTAGATACTCCAATGATTGTTAGATCTTTAGATGTGAGTAAAGATCCGTTCAGACCACGCGAAAATGATGAAGAGCTACTTGGTCCTGAAGTACCATATCTTAGTGCTATTGGAGCGCTAATGTATCTTACAAGTCATACGCGACCTGATATAGCATTTGCTGTAAATTTATTAGCAAGATACAGTTCTTCACCGACTCGTAGACATTGGAATGGAGTTAAAACGAATATTTCGATACCTTCAAGGAACAACTGACATGGGATTGTTCTACTCTAATGAGATAAAATCAAATTTAATTGGGTATGCAGATGCTGGATTCTTATCCGACCCACACAATGCACGATCACAAACGGGTTATTTGTTTACATATGGTGGAACTGCTATTTCATGGCGGTCAGTTAAACAGAGTTTAATTGCCACTTCATCTAATCACGCTGAGATACTAGCAATTCATGAAGCTAGCAGAGAATGTGTCTGGTTGCGATCGATTATTCAGCATACACAACAAACTTGTGGATTATTATCGGAAAAGTTACTTCCAACAACAAAGATAATGCTGCATGCATTGCCCAATTAAAGGAGGGATATATCAAGTGATAGAACAAAACATATTTCACCAAAATTTTTCTTTACCCACGAACTGGAGAAAAATGGTGATATTGATGTACAGCAAGTGCGATCTAGCGAGAATTTCGCAGACTTATTTACAAAAGCACTTCCTCCTATAACTTTCAGAAAATTAGTATATTCAATTGGAGTTCGAAAACTTCGAGATTTAAAATGATGTTATCATCATGGGGAGAAAAATACGTGTTGCACTCTTTTTCCCTTAACTGTGGTTTTTCCCATGAGGTTTTCCCAGTAAGGTTTTTAATGAGGCAACAAGCTAAACGTATTATTTGAAAACATCTAAGGGGGAGTATTATGAATAAATCATGATTCAACAATGAATCATCAAAATTAAGACATGAATCATCATAATGAATCATCAAAAATTTTGTGATAAAATGTGGATGTTTTTGGAATATTAATGACTCATGAATTATGATAAGATGAAGTGTATAAAAAAGATTGTATTTTTGTATGAGTTGTATAGATGATTAAATTGTATTTTAGTGCATGATTTTAGTATAAATAGGTGTATTGAGTTGCATTGTAAATATATCACAAGTATAGAAAATATATTCTCTCCCTCTAAATTCTCTCTATATACTATCAAATAATCATAATATAAATTAAATAATAATAAAAATTTCATAACAAGCAATACATATTTATAACATCAACAAAAGTTAGGACACAACACAACAAAACACTGACACGCAGTAGTAAATTTTGTTTTTAATTTTTAAAAAGAAAAAAGAGAGAAAATGATCTCTCAAAGTCAAGAATATCGTCGGAAAGATAAACTGCTGGGCGAATCGATCCTCACGATGTGTTCGTCCTCGTCGTCGCTCGATTCGACTTTTTCGCCCCTCGTCTGAAGCCTTCGTACGTCGAGGCTCAGCTCGTCGACCTGTGATGCGCTTCTCTCGCCCGCGAACTTCTTTCGCATGTTCGTCGAGCCTTCGGACCTCATCGATGGCAATGGAGGTTGTTCTCCGTGGGCCGAGGGTACCCTCGGGTACGATAAACTGTGCGAGGGCTTCTCTAACACGCCCCTCGGGAAGCTTCGAGGGCGTTGCTCTTTCCTGTCGCTTATCTGAGGATTTTATAGAACATTTCAACGGTTTTTAAGGACATCAGACTTATGAGGTTGCAGTTTAGGGACACTAACTTTCGAAAAACTGAAGCAATTTAAGGACACGAAGCGTCCGAAACCTAACTTTCGACCTAAACTTGGACACGTGATCAGCATATGCCAAATGTTTTTTCGGAATAAATCCTATGTGGTGGAGTGGAATCAAAGTCGTTTATTTAGGGATAAAGTTTTGAATGACCACATCGCCATGTACTATCCAAGCTAAGGGATAAAAAAGGTTTTGGGTACTAATCTCCGCCAACGCAATTAATAAAATTACACGTCTAAAGCCAGGTAAGGAAGAAATAAGACTAAACATGAACTCCTATAAGGTAAACCACAAACCATTTAGTTGTAGTGACCATATTCAACATAAACCTTCAATTTTTTAGTTTCAAGACACCCAACAAGTTGTGTGTCTCCCCCCCCCCCCCCCAACTTATAGGACGGAAAAAGCCGTTAAACCTTAAATTTAGAGCGGAAGAAAGAAAATCTTACCATGCTACCGTAGATGCCAAGCTTCAATGCTTTGGCGGACAAGTTGTTTCCTCCTTGTTGTTGATCGGTAGCTTCTTTGGGCTTGAAATACTGCTCGGGCCAACTCATAAGCCCGCCGTGCTCTCGAGTGAGCGAGCCAGAGTGGTGCTGGTGGTGGTGAAGGTGATCTTCCGACTGAGATATCAAAGACGACGACCTTCTTCTGAGCGCTCGGCCTCCGTCGAACCCACCTTTGTCGATTATGATAACCCTTGCCCTCGTTTCGACGTGGTATGAAGGAGCGTGACTTACGAAACTCTCCCCCCTCGAACCTACAATTTAAGACGCATATCGAGCTATTAACGAGGAACATATATATGTATCTCTTTGTGTGTGTGTGTGTGTGTTAGGGATTTACCCAACGGCTCAGATCGCCTGAAGCTTTGATCGAAACGAGGCAAAATCGAAGCGGGGGCGGTCAACAGATCTTCTTGACCGCCGCTGCCCGCGCCTTGCATTTTTATAAAACCTTCTAGAAGGAAACAAACACAGTGATGGGGCACTTCGAAGCTCTCTCCGCGTATGTATATATTCATCGTCGAGCGCTCCGAGACGAGCGCTCTCAGTTCGTTCGTCGGCATCTTCTCGAAGAACTGAGGAAGCAGTAGCTTCGCAAGAACGATAACGCTCTCCTGAAAGAAGCACAGAGAAAAAATTGGCAAACATGCGCTTTTTTTCCTTTATTTTTTCTCTGGACGGACAATGCAATCGCCGACAATTTCGTTTTTTTTACCTTCCAAAAAAGTCTTCGAAAGCGGGATCGAACCTCAATGCAGAGCGTATTTTTTCGCCCTCGATGAAAAGGCATACCACCACTGAGTCGACGACGATCTCGCACATGTAGGGCTTCTCCGCGAGAACCTCGTATAAACCGAGAGTACTTCCGTGCGCGAAAGTTGGGTGCAATGAAGGTCGATTAAGAGTGTTGTTGCTCGACCACTGTCGCCAAAAAAAAAAAGATTGATTGGTTTAGCGCTTGGTATCAACTTTACAAAAAACAATACAGTAAAAATAAAAAATTTTTTTCGAGGTACCTTTACCACCCCGCTTGATATCAACCACACGCCGGGCGGCCGCGAACCCTCTTGATAAAGCGTAGCGCCTCGAAGCTTCATTATTTCTTTCGTCGAACCGATTAATTTCTCGCGCACCGTCGAAGGAAGGGCTCCGAGCAAAGGGTTCACGGCGACTAAATCGCGCACTTTAGGGATTTTTACCAACGGAGGGTTTCTTAACAGCTTCTTCAGGTCGGTCTGAGGATGTTAGAGCGCAAAGTCGTGAGTTTTACGTCGAAGACGACAAGTGAGAGTTATTATGAAAAAAAATATTTACCTGGACTGAGTCGTGAAGATGGCTCGTCTCCTTTTCTTCAAGCAAGCCGATCTTTTCGAGATTGTGAACGTAGTCGAGCAAATAATTGAGCACCGAATACGTAACTTGTCGCGTTTTCACCACACGGAGAACCTTTTACCACAAAATAAAAAAATTCAACCAAATACTTGTTCGGAAGAGCAATTCAAGCAACCATCTATTGTTTTACCTGAGGAAACGTTTCTCGAACGTCCTCGAGGAACGCCCTCGCCTCTTCGCCTTCTTGCTCGCTCTCCCTCATCACCGCAGCCGATATTTCACTGTCTCCTGCAATAACACGGGCGAAATCGAATTTCAGAAAAGGGAAAGGAAAAAAAACGACCAAACCCGTCGAGATGGGCGGGAAAATTCTCGCCTATGAATTCATGGAGCTGTTCCCTCGCGATTCTGTGGGCCCGGAGAAAGGCGGCGCAGATACAGCACGCAGATTCGAGCCTCTCGACGGTGAAGTATGTTATTAGCTTCTGAGGGACGACGCCCGAACGGAGGAACCTGTAATGATTCGTCGGGATATTAACGTTCGACTTCAAACCCCTCCAATCGCACAGAGGCTCGTTCGAAACGAGGTCGATCGCTTCGTCGACCGACTGCATTAGATGATTGGCAGTGTTTTGATTGACCCTTCCCTCGTCGAGCATTACCCAATACGCCGCTTGGACGCCTAAAGTGCAATGAAGCCGTTAGCTCGACGCGGGATGTGAGAATCTCCGTATACGTAAGGAGAAGAAAAACGAAAACTGACACTCAGTTTAGTTTAACGGTGAATTTGGTAAGCGGAATTCGATGTGGAAAGGAAAAGAAAATGTGTTATAGTACGACACGCGAAGCGTAGTGTACAATGATCTGATGCGTATCACTACATTTTCCTTTCCTTTTTCGCAGAATTTGATGTGGAATGGAATTCGATGTGGAAAGGAAAAGAAAATGTGTTATAGTACGACACGCGAAGCGTAATGTACAATAATCCCATGCGTATCATAACATTTTCCTTCCCTTTTCCGCGTTGGATTCCGCATATCAAACGCACCCTAAGGAAGTCAGTAGGGAATGGAAATGAAATGGAAGAACACTAGTTTTATGTTTGGAATTATTGAAAAAATATATAGGGTGTGTTTGGTTAAATTAGTGAATGGAAAAGAAATGGAAAAGAAAAACCATATTTTTTGTGTGTGGTTTATTAGAGAAATATATAAGGAAAATAAAAGTTAGGTTAGGTTAAGTTTAAAGCAAAAACCGTGGAAAATCATTGGTGAGGAAAAGGAAGGAAAAGAGAAAATAAATTTTCTCGGGTTTTCTTTTCCCCATCGCTTTCCGCGATCCAAACACAACCATAGACAAATGAAAGGAAAAGAAAATCTGGCTTAAGTTTATACTAGACTAAGAAAACCTAATTTCTTCACCAAATAGTGAGGAAAACCAAAGAAAAACTTATTAATACCATTTTTCTTCCAATGTTCTCTCCGACACTACCTTCTAGGCCAAACACAGTGCAAAATTACTATCATTAACTTAGATTACCGTTCAAGAAGCGAACTCGAATGTCCTTCAAATTCATGTGATTATTGTCGAGTTCGCGGTCGTTATTATCGTGCGAAGACGAGTGAGGATGCACCGTATCGCCTTCCACGTCGTGTAAGGTGGCGATGTAGTGCTTCACCGTGGGCCAATCGGTGGGCCCCAGTTCCTCGTCGTCCCCGAGGTCTTCGAAAGCCTCGAGCGCTTTGTTCAGCATTTCGTACTTTGTGAAATTCAATATTCGCCTCTGCGAACGAACTATATCCATAAGCAAATTTAAAAAAAAAAACAAAATTAAAGAATAGCGCAGTAACATTTTTATTACCTTTGCGGCCGATAATCTATCCATTTTGAGGAAATGCAGGACAAACTGTGTCGTCGATCCGTTCACGATGAGCGTGAGGAAGACGATTCCTCCCGTTAAAAACACAAACTGCAAAAACGTGAAAAAAAAAAGGCGTCGACGGGCATACATAATTTTCATAGATTTGAGTTATAAAATGCGTACCAATGAGCCCGTGTCTGAGCTGATATATGATGTCCCACTCGCACGCTGAAATTCGAATATAGACGACTAATTTTTTAGCACATTTTTACACAACATATATATATATATATATATATATATATATATATAGAGAGAGAGAGAGAGAGAGAGAGAGAGAGAGAGAGAGTATTATTACGTTAACAGAAAGCGAGAGAGACAGTGCAACGGCGCCTCGAAGGCCAGACCATATGAGGATGATAGCTTCTTTCCAGTCGAGGCCATAACCGAAATATTGTAAGAATGGGAACAGTAGGCCGACGACCACAGCTCGGGCGACTTGAACGAATACGTAAAGAAGGAAAATATAGCCCCAAGAGTGATCTTTTGCGAAGCAAAATAGCATCGTTAAGGTTTTTTTACGACTGAACATACAGTAAAAAACAAATTAACCGAATATGTTTTTCACCGTGCGTTTTGAATATGTTGTCGTCGCTCATGATACTTTCAGCAATAACAACTCCACTGCAAAGGCACGAAAAGGAAAAATATCAGCAACTGAGTTCTTACAGCAATGAGTTTGAAACAGAAGACGAAAAAGTCGCAATACAAACCTTAAGATGAATATTAATGTATTGGCAATGTAAGCAACCATTTCCCTGAAATAATATCATAACAGTTCAGACATCAGTCTACACAAATCGGTACTAAAATCAAAATAAATTTCAGACATATTAGCTAATCGACAGCGAGAAAAAAAAATATCGATAAAAGTACCAAAAGTGATGCAAGCTCTGCTGACTTTCGCCCTTAAACGCAGTTCGCGCCACAGCCGAGTAAAACCTGCCAAAATCGATTTTTATTTAACTAGGCCCACTTTTTTTTTGTGAAAAAAAAAATCGTAAGATCAAATGTACGAAATACAAGTAACGTACATGCCAAGAGTCATGACAGTCAAAACTCCAGAAATATCGACTCCTTCCTGAGACTGTAAGAAAAATGATCTAACTTTAGAACAAACGTAGAAAGAAAAAGGCGTGAATTCATAGTAAGTGCAATGAAGGCCGACGAAAACATACCGTGAAGAATGCTATGTAGCTCACGGCAAGCGTCAAACTAATCTCAATAACCGTGTCATTGAATATGAACCTAAGCCACAAAACCGACGCTATCCCAAAAACGAGACCCATAGCTACACTTTAACCGTAATAAAAAAATCCATGTAAGAAACATAGCTTACACTCATCAATATTGAGAAAAAAAAAAGCGTGAAAGAACATACGCTCCCAAAGAGACTTTCAACAGAAACTTAATCAGTTCTCCCCAGTCGAAGTTCCACCCAAGAACCATACGGTAGAACAGCTGATAAACTACTATAGCAGTCCTGAAAATACAATTTTTGCAGCAGATGAAATCCATTATACTGTAATTGATGAGATTACTGTATAAAGATAGTATGAAATACCCATCGTTCATCAAAGATTCTCCTTCGATTATAGTACTTAGTTTCTTGCTAGCTCCGAGCTCTTTCAAGAGGGCAACGACAGCCACGGGGTCGGTCGCACTGAGTAGGCCGCCGAGAAGTAGTGAAGTTTTCCAATTCCAATTGTAAGGGAAAACGAGCTAAAGAAAATATTACGTAAAACATTAAGGACTAAAATTGAGTAGACAAACAAAGGGAAAACAGAAAAGGCGAATAAAGATTGTGCCCTTCGAACCTTTAACGCAGCCCCGAGGCAGAAGGTTGAGACGAGTACGCCAGGCCCAGCAAGTAAAATCATTTGCATCATACATCTCTGTAATAAAAATGGATTGAAGATCGAAGAAAGGAAAGGAAATCGAAAGATTCGCAAGAACGAAGCCCACCTTTATTTGGTGGACTTCCATAGAAAAGGAGCTTTCGAAAAGAAGTGCTGGGAGAAACACAGCCAATAGAAGATTGGGGTCGATATTAGCCCCTGAAAAAAGGAGAGAAAAAAAGACGCACTTCTTGAATGGATTCTGAGATGCCATAGAAAGGGTGATAATCGAATGGGTAAAGTATTACCAGAAGCTTGGAGAAAGAGAAAGTCAACGTTTTGAACTTACATATTCGAATCCCATGGCCGATCTTTCCCAGGTTGTGATGAGTTCCATACTCTACAGCAACAAAAATTCAAACACATAGAGGGCAAACTTTGAGGAAAAGAAATCTAATCTTGCTACTATGACTGGTAATAACATCGGTCGCCGCAAGAATCGAAGCAAATTAAAAATCATCCCTTTGAAGAACACGTAACAGCAAAAAGCAAGCTCAGCAACAAGGAAACGAACCTAAAGCACCGAGCCCAATGCCAAGGAGGAGCAAGGCGATGGTGTAGGGCACGCGCGTCCCCCTAAGCACGTGTCTGCACGCGATCCCAAGCACCAGGCTTATCCCGACAAAGATCACGGCGTCGGTCGGATTCCCGCCGTCCTCAGACGGCCGGCGGGAAGCAGTGACGTCCTCCAACATCCTTAAAGACGGCAAAAGCGTCGTCTCACCGTTCATCAGAATCGAACCCATATGATTTCTCTTCCCTTTTTCTTCTTACTACCGTTTTTTCTTTTAATCTTTTTCTTAAGCTAAGCTAAGGTGCTAGCTCATCAAATCAAAAGGAAAGACTAATCCCTTTCTTTCACCTTCGCTTCTTTATTTATACTAAACAAAGTCACGGGTTATTTGCCCGTATCTATAGAAACAGTTCGTAGACCAGTGGAAAAAAGTGACACAAATGAGATCTTCCTAATGCAAGATTTAAGTTTCAACGGCCCCAATTGCTCCGATATGACCATTGCATTTTTCTTGATTTGTGTAAGCACTTGTTCGCCAATCTTAGTGCCCTTTTCATTAAAATGGCGATCTTAAGTCGCCATAAATAAACAAAGTACTACGTACGGAATCGATTCTGACCACATGCGAGCTCCGCAGATTTTTGTGGGTTGGGTTGGGCGATTTTTATTTTCTTTACGAGATAATAAACTGTTACACAACAGTTATCTGAGAAAATATTTATGGAATTTCGATACGCTGCGCATTTGTAGGAAGATTATAGAACGGGGATATGATGATTATCTGAAACTGAAAATTACTACACTACATTGACGCCATGAGATATAGAATAAATAAAGAACAAAAAACTTAAGGAGGGATTAGCTATCTTGAGAATATTAAATAAGATTATAATCTGACTAAAGTATGTTTACATTTTAATGCATGCGTTGTTGTAATAGATTTGGACCCAATATTTTTCCTCTAATCCCTTTTCCACTTTACCTATGAATTGGAAGATTTGTTTGAGTGGGGAAAGATGCACATGAACTACCATGTTATATGCTTCTTTGTTCTGTACTAGGTTCTCCTAGGCTTTTCAATTGTTGTAGCACCTAAGAGAGTAAATAGCCCCTTAGAAAGAAATAATTGTAGTTCTCTATCTTGAGGATTTCTCTGTAGGGTATTTAGCAAATAATTACTCTCCACTTAGTCAACCTTCTTCTTTATCTTTTCTTGGTTTCAATTCTAGTTTTCTGATTATTATTTTGTAATTATCTCTTCAAGGAGTCATTTTCTCGAGTGGACATGGAAATACCAACTCATTGTTCTTTCCTGTATTTGTTTAGTTTTATATTTTGTCCGTACCACATCATCCTAACTCCTATCCCTTGCCGTTGAAATTCGATCATATTTGGAAATTAGGTCAATGTGCATCACTCATAATTATATCAAGAAAATAAAAGAGTATGATGTAGCTCGCCACCGTCCATATGGCCTTTGGTGTTTACAATAGACATGTAAAACTAATAATATATAGTATGTGATTTTCTTTCGACATATTATTATTATTTTTAATTAATCAAAATTAATTTATACCAAGACCGAAGCTTACTTAATTCCTAGAACTATAGAACAATCATATCAGCTCAAACAAATTATTCAAGATCCTAACCATTGATGAGATATCCATAGAATGAAGAACAGATCAATACTTCATAAAAATTCGAATCCCTACGAATTTCCCGAGCAAAACCGATGCAACGGGCCACAACATATATACACACAGACATAGGAACCAGACCCATTACGCATCAGCAAATTCAAATTCGAAGTTAACCTTTTCTTTGTTCTCTTTCGCCGGTAAAAAAAGATTTGAAAAAAAGAAACGTTTTGGAAGAAAACCTACCGAATTACGACGAACTTGTTGGTCCCATGCTTTGCCCAGTATGTCCTCAGGTCAATAGGGTCAGCAAAGTCATAGCCTTCCGAGGCGAGCTTTTCAAGCACTTTCTTGAAAGCCCCTTGGCTCATTTTACGACCTGCAATTCTCGCCCCGCGCCTCTTAGCGCTCATAGGCAAAGGGTACGTCGAGATGGTCGTCGTACAGCAAGCGCTTTGCCAGCCACCACAGCCCCACCTATAACACTGCTGAGGATTTCCCGTGCAAGAACAGACTGGGATTGGTATGCTCGAGATATCGTAGTCGACTCCATTTATGACAACCTCGACGTTCTTCTTAGTAGTTTTCGCACGGCGAGATGATGACGACAGTGAAGGGTCCACGTTATCATCATTGTAGTTTCCATTTTCTTTAATCATGGGAGCTTTTCTTGGCCTTTTACCTTTTGGGGTCTTTGGATTCTTCGTCGAAGGAGCAGAGGAGGTTGCAGGGCGTTTCTTGGCGGGCCCCGTTCGTTTTTTCGAAATGGGCTCTTCGAGGATTGGGCTTTTGTCCTCTTCTTGGATGGGGTGAGGCATCATCTGCATTGAACGGTGATTAGGGTTTGAGGATTCGCCGATGAGAGGGCTGCTGTTGCTGTAAGGATTTCCTGGGAACATGTGTAGGAATCTTTGACGGTGATTGATCCAACTCTCTTGGACGTAGTCCATGTGGGAGATTGGTTGCTCTGTGATCGTTCGATCGCCTTGATGATGATGAGCGGAAATCATTGTGGGATCTTCGCGGTTGGACAGAAAAGGCTTTGTGTCCCTCTCTGTTAAGGAAGACATGAGCTGAAAGCTGAGGTTGCCTCTAATTGGGGGTTCGTAATAGCCCCAATTTCTCAAGCTGTCATCGTCCATTTGGAACTACAGATTGAAGACAACGAGGATGAGATTTAAAAGGATTAGTGAAAGGAATGTATTTTTTTTCCATACTCATTACAGGACAAGAATCTCAAGAACTTGATGAATAATGTATAGCTCAAGAATCCATGTCGGAATCTAGGTTTTATATAACTTGATAGCTAGAAGCAAACCGTGATTATCTCCAAATGAAATGTCAACAAAATTTCAATAAAATTCCCAAAATCCAAAACAAACAGCTCAAGAGGTGAGAAAATGGCATGCAATCTGAAATAGAATGTGATTAATTTGGACAAAATGGGAAAACCCAGAAATGCCAAAAGATCGTCAACCCCTAAAGCAAAATCGAGTCAGAAATGCCAAAATTGAACAGATCCCAGAAGCACGCATAGAGATCAAGCTTAATTAAAAGATCAATTTCACAAAATGCCACGGAAGAAGAAAATATCCCCGTTCATCGGCGATTTAATTTCACTTTCTGTTTTCAAATCAAGAAATGGATCTGCCAGAGAGATCCGCCGCGAGCATAAGAGAAGTAGATCTGCAACATCCATTAGAGAAACTAGAAAGAAACACCACCGCCAGCAATTGCATGCGCACACCGACATAATTATATTCAAAAAATCAATCATTTTAAATGCTTTCTCAAGTGTCACGTAGGAAAGAGAAGAAAGGAGGGAAGCCCACACAAGATTTTTGGGAGAGAGAATGAGAGAGATGGGAGGGAGGACAGAGAACTTACTTCACAGCCCTTTTAGGTTTTGTTTCCTTCTAGAGAGAGAGAGAGAGAGAGGATAGAAACAGGAGAGAGAGAGAGAGAGAGAAAGACACAGCGATGGAGAGAGGCGTCTAAAATTGTCAAATTTAAGGTTTTATTTCTTTAAAAGCAAAACTCTTGCCCAAAAAAAATTAGAGCAATCTACACATAGACCCCTCTACCCCAAACTATACATTAACTTACTCCACAATTTCAATTCATTTATAACCCCTTTCAAACTATTATATCACAAAGCTACCTAATGGACAAATATACCATTGCAAAACATAAATATTGCAAAATAACCAACTGAATGCATATATTGAGGACGACGACGAACGAAAAGCAGACGACGACGAACGAAAAGCATACGGACGAAAATCAGAACGAAGACGATACAGAGCAATCGGCCGATCCCAGCTTCACCTCCACAACGAGCAGTGAACGATACGGCCGCTTCACATCTTCGTTAGACTTCAGTTTTTTTTTGTGGCATTTTGTGTTAATGTAGAGATTAGGGCTTTCAAAGTTGCATTCCTTGAAGGATTTCATGTCGGACTACGTTTAATTGTTGATTACGGCTCGAATTTGGGGTTTATGGCAAAGTTAGGGTTTAACTATTTCGTTTTTCGATTTGGGGAAGTTGGTATCATTCAAATTAGGGTTTGTTAGCTTCTAATTTCCCTATTCGATGTAAAGGTACTGCATTTGTGACTGTCTTGGTAAGAGTCTTGGTTGGTTTTTGGTACTATAATTGAATTGGTGCTTGTATATGATTTTTGGTACCATATTGCATAGTTAATGGTACAATAAGTTTATTTTTTGATTCTCTCGTTTTTGTCGCGTGCAGAAATGGCACCGAACTCGGAAAACCCCTCCAGCTCAAGAAGAAATAATTACGAGATGACGGTGTCATCCCAACCTTTTTAGAGAGACGATAATCGAACTAGGGTTGAATGAGGAACACAGAAAACTGTTAAAGCAAAATCCATTCTACAGTTTCTTGGAGATGCCGAAGATGTCACAATCTTTTACAAGAATTGTGGCATTATTGAGGCGCTATAATGTGGAGGAGAACAGTGTTCAGTTCGTTGAGGATATACGTTATATTCTCACCGCAGGAGTTTAGTTTGGTGATGGGGTTGCACCATTTAGGACACCTCGTTGATCCGGATAGTAAATTTACGGCGTCAATCGTTGAACGCCATTTTGATGGGTAAAATGGCAATGTAACACGAAAAATGATTATGAAGTTGTTGAAGTCTTTAGTTGGCACTAGTACAAAACACGTAAAAGGCGTCGGTTGTTTTGTATTATAGGCGGCGGTTTCCGGCCGACGCTAAATTCACCGACGCTGTTAATATAGGTAGTAGGCATCGGTTCTTAAACGATGCAAAAAAGCAACAATCAGCGTCGGTTGTTCTAAACAACCGATGCCAATAACAACAATAGGTGTCGGTTGTGTAACACAACC
Organism: Craterostigma plantagineum; assembly: GCA_027422505.1. NCBI lineage: Eukaryota > Viridiplantae > Streptophyta > Magnoliopsida > Lamiales > Linderniaceae > Craterostigma > Craterostigma plantagineum. The sequence goes on along the minus strand of JAPQWV010000019.1, from coordinate 6,457,854 downwards.
AATGCCTGATCTTAAAGAGAAGCAACGAAACAAGCGTCGGTTGTTTAGAACAACTGATGCCTGTAGCAAGAATAGGCGCCGGTTGTTTGAAACAACCGACGCCTTTAGATTACGAAAGGCGTCGGTTGTTTTGGGCAACCGGCGCCGTCTGTGTTTATTTATAGAAAAATATATTTTTTTTCTATATCCAATAAACTTGTAATTATAAATTTTGGACCCAAATCAATCATATCTCATTAATATTTTCCAATCCGATAATTACATCGTCAAAAAGTGTTTTGCGAATCAATCAAGCATTTAGCTTGCCTATCGTCAGCACATTTCTTCGCGAAAAGAGCTGAGTGAATCAAAAAGATTACATCGTCAAAAAGAGTTTAGCAACAATAGCCTGCTTATCTTCAGCACATTGCTTCGCCCGTGTCCCTGAAGAAACAACATAATGGAAGATTTTAACAAGCTGCACTTCCTTGCAAGAATCACCACGTCGATCTTACCTTTGACGAGCTAAAGGTGTTTGCTGCTCAGTCTCTTCGTTCCAATTTAGCTTAGCAACTGCTTCATCTTGCATAGACTCGTACTTCTGTTATATATCAAAGAGACAGTAAGCACAAAATCCCACACAAAAAAACAAAAGAGTTTTATAAAAGGAAACTTTGAATCCAAGGAAGGCAGGAAGATTCCTTTTCTGCAGAGACAAAACTGCAGTTTTTTCCATTTGTGAAACTATAAAGACAAGCCCAATGGGAAAGAAAAATCAAAGAACCTGAGAAACGATTAATTGACTGTGAAAACTACGAACACAAAGACGCACATGCTAATTGTTACGCGTACCTCGAGTTTCTGAACGAGTTCTTTGGGGTTATGGGCATATACAAAAATGTGACGTTGAGAAGGCTTAATGAAACCATCATCCACAGCTTTATCGATGAAGTTGAGGAGAGAGTTGTAGTATAAGGAGAGTGTTGAGGATTTTGTTCGGGCGCTTATTCTTCTCTTATTCAATTGTGTACTTTTTCCGATGGGTAATTCGAATCTTTCGTTAATGTATACGTGGATGATTTAGAGGGTATTGGAGAATATGCTTGGGGAGCGACCGTGCATAAATTTTTGTTGGAGGAGATGAAAATTGCCGCTGCTTTTGAAAATGCGGGATCGAATGTAACGATCAATGGTTGCACTATTGGATTGATGGTAAGTTACTTTATTTATTTTGTTATTTCATCTTATATTTTGTGCTTTTCCTATAATCTAATGAGTGCGTTCGTGTTTATAGATGTGGGTGTATGAGCATGTGCCTTCGTTGGCGCGAAAAAGGCAGCCGTATATGTTCCCACGATGGTTTAGTTGGGAATTCTGTCATGTTCAAATGACAGTAGGATTGCGGAGACACAACTAGCTGAAATTATCAGTGTTCTTCCGATAATCCCTCGAAGAAACGAGATGAAGTTTGTGGAACCAATCGCGCAGATGCCAATGGTATATAACACGGGTTCTCAAATAATGCTTTCTTTTTATGTTTGTTAATAGTAAATTTAACAATGTTTGTTTTCTCTAGGGAATTGGAGAGGAACAAGATCAAGAGGATGAGATACGTTCTAAATTGAAGAACGATTTGAGAGCCCGTGTTGAACAGTTGGAAGCTGCGATGCGGGAAAAAAATAAAGTAATTGAAAAGTTGAGAGCGAGAATTCAGGGGGGCGACAGGGGAGGCTGAGGCTGAGGATGAGGATGAAAAGTCCAGAGGTTATCAAGGGGTTAGTTATCAAGCGGGTGGCAGTAGTGATGAGATTGCTACATCGTTTGATTTTAGACGGTAGGGGTGGTGTTGGTGAGGGCTGGGAGGAGGTGGCTGAAGTTGGACAGGCTGAGGTGGTTGAGGTGGCAAAGGAGAATGAGGTGGCTGATGAGGCTGAGGTTGGAAAGGGTGAGGTGGCAAAGGAAGATGAGGTGGCTGATGAGGCTGAGGTGGCAAAGGAAGATGAGATGGAGGATGAGGCTAAGGTTGGACAGGCTGAGGTGGTTGAGGTTGCAAAGGAGGATGAGGTGGCTCATGAGGCGGCGAAGGCACAGGCTGATGAGACAGTGGCAAACGTCCTTGCTGATTTGAATAAAGTTGAACTCGAGCCAATGCCCGTGGCACCATTAGCGGCATCATCGATAGCACAAACAGTGAGAGGCCGTGAAGATAGAAAGAAGAGGCGGGATTCGGAGTTTATTACTCTAGGATCCTCTGCTACTGCGGCACCGAAGAAAAAAAGGAAGAAGGTGAATGCACCAACTCAAGTAATTCAAATAGGCGAGAAAGGATCAGATGAGGAGGCTCCTGTTGACTGGTACGAGAGGTACATGGGTCGTACCGACTATGCTGGGAAAGAGAAGTTGCAAGCCGAACAGAGAGATTGCATCAACACGTACATAAACGCGAGGAAGACTGGGTACGTTTAATTTAAGTGTCAGTGTTGTTAAGTACCTTTTTAAATATTTGCATTTATGTTTTAATTCCCATTGGGCTGATGCAAGGTTAATGGTTTGGCAAAACGACCTTTGTGAGGTTAATCCTGAAGCCTTCTATATGCTGCTCTTCGGTGGCTTCATATCGTCTCCCGTGATAGATGCGTTTGGCGATTGTCTCCAAGGTTTTGGAGGCAATCGCCAAGACAGACCTCGTTCGTTCGTGATCCCATCCTTCGTCCAGGTAGAGTTCTTCGCGAAGGTGATAAACATAACGAAGACCGCGAGGGTAAATATGAACACGCTCGGGGAGATTGTGGAGTCGCTTTTCGACAGCGCGGTGGCTTGGTTGGACAAGATTAATGATGTTGCATTGGGGACCCTACACTACATCATATCCCCTACATACATGAAAAATCATTGGGCTGTGTTGATTTACAAGTTGAAGGAAAGACGGTTTTATGTACGAGATTCGCTGAAGCACAATCACATGAAATGGGCGACTAGATTATTTGTAAGTTTGAATTTTTGTAAATTAAACGCTTTATGTCATGTTCTTAACGAGAGGTGTATTGTACAGGCTCGTTTTTGTCGACCTACTGGACATATAGGTGGGACTATAAGGCAAAGTCAATCATGCCAGAGTTTGAGTCCACGAGGGAGCAAAATCCGGAGGGCGTGTATTGCGGGGTACATACTGCAATGTTCATGGATCGATACATCGTTGGACCTGTGGCTCGGGGGAGGTATCTTATGAAGTTGATGTTGAATTGTATCGTGGCTTCATGGCTGCCACGATACTTAAGGACGATCTTAGTTGCATGCTCCACTTGTTTGAGTGATGTTTATCTGTGTTTTGAGACTGAGACGCTGTTGATCCTCTTAGATTGTGACTTGTTTATGTTTTTGGCATCCGTAGATTTTTGTAGTACCTGAACAAACATCTATGTAGTACCAAAATTGCTAGATTGTGGTACTAAGTTTTCTCTATTGTAGTACCATACGCTGGTTGTTTGTAGTATCTTTACGTATCCCGCGAACGGCTTCAAAATACTCCAACTTTGCAGTACCTACATACGGACATTTGCAGTACCACATTCTATGGTTTTGTAGTACCACCAGTTTGTTGTTTGTAGTACCTTTGTCGTATCGTGCGAACGGCTTCGAAATACTCCGATTCAAATTTGTGGTACCAATGCATAGACATTTGCAGTACCTACATACGGACGTCCACAATACCAAATTCTACGCTTTTGTAGTACCGTAGATTTGTTGTTTGCAGTACCTTCGTCGTACCGTCCGAGCGGCTTCGAAATTCTTCGACTCTATTTTGTGGTACCAATGTCAAGAGATTTGCAGTACATAAATACAGACAATAGCAGTACCACATTCTATGCTTTTGTACTACCACCGGTTTGTTGTTTGCAGTACCTTCGTCGTATCGTGCGAACGGCTTCGAAATACCCCGACTCTAATTTGTGGTACCAATCCATAGACATTTGCAGTACCTACATACGGACGTCCGCAGTACCAAATTCTACGCTTCTGTAGTACCATAGATTTGTTGTTTGCAGTACCTTCGTCGTACCGTCCGAGCGGCTTTGAAATTCTCCGATTCTAATTTGCGGTACCAATGTGAAGAGATTTGCGGTACCTACATACGGACATTTGCAGTACCACATCCTATGCTTTTGTAGCACCATCGGTTTGTTGTTGGCAGTACCTTCGTCGTACCGTCCGAGGGGCTTCGAAATTCTCCGACATCGGTTTGCGGTGCGAACCTAAAGATATTTGCAGTACCTACATACGGACATCTGCAGTACCACATTCTATGCTTTTGTGGTACCACCGATTTGATGTTTGCAGTACCTTCGTCGTACCGTGCGACCGGCTTTGAATAAGCCAACTCTAGTTTGTGGTACCTCTACAAAGATGTTCGCGGTACCTACCTTGGTACACTTGTAGTACCACAGTGTGTGCTTTCATGGTACCGTGTGTTGGTTGTTTGTAGTACCCTCGTCGCACCCTTCGTTTGGTGTAGAAAACGCGTTGTATATTGAGCAACGAAGGGGAGAGAGCTTATATGATGCGGCAAATAACAAATATTAAACATATGCCAACATAAAATCTTGACTATGTGGTAAGATATTGTTACTTGCGTCATTTAAGTAGAAAGAACGTTGGCATTTCAATGTAACAATCCTTGATTGTAATCTTCAACCGACCAATTTCGATAACAAATGATCAACTTAGTATTCTTAACAATGGTAACGTACACACGGATCAAAAAATAACCCGAACGACGCCGAATTACGCCGACTATACGTTGTGGTACTAATAAAGAGACATTTGTAGTACATGCACACGTCCATATGGAGTACAAAAAAGTATGTACTTGCAGTACCACATTCTATGCTTTTGTAGTATCTTTTACGTACCGTGCTACCGGCTTCGAAATAAGCCAACTCTAGTTTGTGGTACCAATAAGGAGACATCTGTAGTACCTCTACCGGAAAACTTGCTAGCCATCATGGCGTAGGCTGCTTTTTTGAAAACACTACACAAGTGCTTCTTGTTGAGCAATGGATAATGCCTCATCACCTAAAAACGGATACAAACAAGTCATGAGTGACAATATATGTACAGTAAACCCACTAAATCATACAAACTGCATAAAACATAATTTGTAGTACCAATATACAGTTTAACAGTACCTATGCTGGTATTTATATAGCACCTATATTTGTTTTTTTGTAGTACCATCTAACTAAACAGCCTTTATAAATAACTAAACAGCTTTATAATTACCTCTTTTCTGAAGAATGACGCAAACAATATGCATGACGGGATCCCGGAAATACCAACGAAACAACCTTTATACTTGGGTGCCTATCTGAAAAAAAGTGAGTTCTCTCGCTATCATCGGGTAGTGATCCAACATGCTCTTCAACTTTGCAAGAAACCATTCCCAATTTTCATCGTTCTCAACGCTTACGACGCCATACAGTATCGTAAACAAATCATCGTTGACATCCTTTGCCACGACGGTAACCCACACACCCTTATACTTTGTCTTGATGTGAGTACCATCGACAAATATGAGTGGCCGACATCCTTGCACAAAACCAACCAGACATGCGGGGAAGTAAATAAATAGCCTCCGAAACTTATTGTCGTTAGGATATAAATCGTACTCTGCCACACTGCCGGGATTGGTTTCCCTAACCGCGCTACAATACTACCGCAATTGGTCAAACGTGCCATTTTCTAAGCCATAAAGATCACGAATAGCAACTTCTTTGCCTCTATAAGCCTTTTGGTACCCCACGTCTACACCATAGTGCCGCAAAATATCTTTGACAATGATATTTGGACGATAAGATGGCTCATCCCGTAACTTATCCTTCATTATGTTCCCAATCCAAGGGGAGTCGGCTCGAGGATAATCACGACTCATAATACTATCTTCTCCGCAAGTGTGTCGCAAATTGCATCTTCGAATGCCAAATGATCTATCCCTTTTACGAAGTGCTGCATATATCCGCCATTGACACGTCTCATCCTTGCAAACAACTATGATCTTTTGAGAATCATTCTTCTTATACGAAAAGTTGCGCGGATGGCAATAAAGTAGTTTTTCAAGACCCGTTTGAAATCATTTGCATCCTCGAAGGTTTGCCCTTCTCCACGATGCAGTGAAATGCATTTACTGAATTTCTGTCAATGTTAGATTCGATAGAGTCTTCATTCATTTCCGCACTATAAGAAAATACGACAAATCTCATTAATCATTGGTAGGAAAGTAATACACATAATGTTTAAATTTCAGAATAATCAAACAAACCTCTCTGCCCGACTGATTTCACCTATTCCATTTCCATCATCACGTTCGACTTTCATATGGATCACAGAAATTTCAGTTGTTGATGGAGTTGGAACATATTGAACACGTCTCCATTTTCTTTCAGAGTTGCGTAATTACTTTCAAACGGAACTTGAAACTTTATCCAGTCATGTCGTGAATCGATGTCTGGCCATCTTCTTTGGAGGGTTACGTAAATCTATTAGAGTTGTCGTTTCATTGATCGTCAATAAATATGTGCTCTTCTTATATTCACACAATGCAAACAACGTGAGCCCACCAAAGACATTTGAAGCAACATAGCTTCGACCTGTTAAAGTTAATTCAACAAATGATACTTCTACAAAGCTTCAAAATGTACTTCATATAAGAAATGTGAGTACGGTAATTCGACATGCTTTTGATACTGCATATAAGAAATGGCTTTTACCAACAAATTAACCAAAGTTTAACCAAATACTCACCTTGCTCGACACCCACAATATGCTAATGGTAGAAAATGGAGGAGAATCAAACTTTTTACAGCTCGACCCCCAAAACACGACACCCACAGCTCGAGCTCAATTTCGTTCGATCGAGCTCAAATTCGTTCGCACGAGTCAAGAACCTCGACGAGCAACCCTCGGTGGAAAAAAACAGAAAACCTGGGCCGAGAAAACCCACTGTGATTGGATAGCCTACGAGCTTTTCCGGCGAGGCACGAGCTGAGACAAAGAGGAGAAAAATGGGGAAGTGATGCGGGCTGAGACGTTGGGCGACGCTGTTTCGATGGTTGAATGGGAGAAAGAAAATATTTAAAAAATAATAAATGAGGGGTAAAATCGTCCATTCAATCAAATGGGTAGTGATTTGTAAGAATGTTTTGATTTAGGGAGTTTGATAAAAAGTAAATGGAAAGGGGGAGTTTGTTAATAAAAAGTTTGGAAATGGGGATTTAATTGAGGTTGCCACAAAAAGTTCAGAAATGGGGATATGATTATGTACCATTGGCGATTTACACACAGTAAAGGTGCGATATACACACACATTGGCGATTTTTTTGAGTGACACTGTTCCATTGCTATCCCTTCGCCTTCTTCGGTGGAACCGCCGCGGCCATGGCCAAGAAGAAGAGGGTGGTGAAACGGGGTCCCTCGACGCTTGAAATGGGGGTACCTACGGCGGCGAAATCAAATGAGGGTCTAAACACGCCCACAAACCAACAAACTGAACCCACCATTGAGAATATCACTAGGCTGATAGGCCAATTTATTAATAGCCCGGCTGGGGAAAAAAGTGCGAGGTCCGAAGCATCAATTCTAGCAAAAACTCTGACGGAGCTAAAAGGAAAGTGTCTATGAGGAGGGTCTTGAGGAAAATAGAAGGGAGGACAACAAAACAATTTGGGCAAAGTTTGATATATCCAAACTATGGAATGCAGGGACTAAACTTGAGTTTGTAGAACCAACTGTGGCCAAAGGGCAGAAACTGGGGCAAATAGAGGTTGGGGACATTTCTGATGAAGTCCAATACTGGAACACGGCGGTGGTGTGCTATGTATTGGGTGCGAACCCACTATACTCGATAATGAATGGTTCCTGAATAGACTGTGGAAGAAGTACTGGCTGCAAAAGGTATTACAAGTGAGGGCTGGGTTATTTGTTGCAAAATTTGACTCTGCCAAAACTCGTGATAGGGTATTGCAGGAGGAGGTCGTGCAATTTGACAAGAAGCCGGTAATCCTGGCACCTTGGACAGCAAATACTCAATTCAAGAAGGGGGAGATAGAAAAGGTGCTGATCTGGATTCAGTTTCCACAGCTCGAGCTTAAGTACTGGGGAGCAAAGAGTCTGAGCAAAATTGCAAGTCTTCTGGGGAACCCTATAATGGCCGATGGGGTCACAGAGCGCAAGGAAAGAATACAATATGCAAGGGTGCTTGTTGAAGTGGAGTTGAAGAATGAATCGCAGAAGACTGTTTCCTTCATAAATGAACATGGCCAGATTAATGAGCAAGAGGTTATCTATGAATGGAAGCCAACCAAATGTGGGAATTGTGGAATGTATGGCCATGAAATTGAAGAATGCAGGAAGATTGGGGGAAAAAAGAGTGGAGGCCGAAGCAAAGGGTAGAACAGGGCAGGGAGGACTGCCAAAAACAAGGGGCCACCACCCATGATCGGAAAACATGGAATCTGAGAACCAGGAAGATGACAGGCCCACAGAGCAGACTCGAGGTGCTAATGGTATGACAGATGCTTGGACTATTCAGGGGAGGAAGAAGGCTTATATGGACCAGGGTAATCAGCAAATGGGGGATAACATAACTATAGAGAATGGTAACGGCTCCAAACCTCCCATAGAGAGGGTTGGATCCTCTCCTCGTGGATAGCTCCCTAATATGGAATGTGAGGGGTATGAATACCCCCACAAACAAGCTGAGATTAGTCTGTTATGTAGGTACTTGCAGACTAACTTAGTTTGTCTTGTTGAGACCAAGATAAAGAAGGAGAATATGAAGTTAATTATGGACAGATGTTTCAAAGGATGGAACCACTTGAATAATTTAGATTATCACCCGAATGGGAGAATTGTGCTGATGTGGCAACCTGAGTGGACTGTGAAGGTCATTAGAAAATCAGATCATGTTAAGGTTACCAAGCAAGAGGAAGAGTTTCTGATGACTTCTGTCTATGGACATAATAGTATTGTTAAAAGAGGGGAGCTGTGGGCTAATATTAGAGGGTTGAAGCAAGGCCACTGCCCTTGGATAGTGTGGGGGGATTTTAACAGTATGATGCATATGGGGGATAGAATAGAGGGATCTCCTGTAGGCCTGCCTGAATGTGAAGACTTTCGGCTATGCATTCGAGACTGTAAGCTAGAGGAGATGCCAAGGAAAGGAAGCAAATTCACCTGGTCTAATAAACAGGAGGGGGAGAATAGAGTGTGGAGTAAAATTGATTGGGTTTTTGTTAACCCTCCGTGGATTGATAAGTACACTGACAGGAAGCTCAGGTGCTGGAGGAGGGTATTTCTGACCATACTTCGATATTAATTAAAAAAATGGGAATTCAGTGGCAGCATAAAAGTGTTTTAAGTTCCAGAACATGTGGGTAGATGCACCTCGGTTTTTGGATCTGGTGAAAGACACTTGGACTGCCTCGGTTTTTGGATCTGGTGAAAGACACTTGGACTGATGAGTATGATGGGAGCAGGGAATGGCAATTGGTCTCTAAACTGAGGAGGCTGAAAGGGTATCTCAAGGAGTTGAACAGAACTCAATTGCCTGATGTTCTCAACTCTATGGAGAGGAGCAGGACCACATTGAAAAAGATTCAAGAACAACTCCATGAAGACCCTTTAAATCACAGCCTGATTCATGAAGAGAGGAAGTGTGCTGCTGAGTTGAAGTACTGAGCAAGGCAGCCACCAAGTTTCTTACCCAGAGAGCTAAGAGTACATGGCTGAAACAGGGGGATAGAAACACTCGTTTTTTCCAAGACCTGGTTTAGCAAAGGCGATATAGAAGTAGGATATCATCTATATTAACTGAGACTGGGGCAGTGTTAGAACTACCGGAGGATATTGCTAAGCATCTAGTGAAATATTATGAGGAGATATTGGGTTCAAAAATGGACCAGACAAATGACAATGAGGAAGAGGTGATCAAGCAGGGACATGTCCTATCTGTTGAAGAGCAGCTGCGAATGCTCAAGCCATTTACTAGGGCTGAGATTAAGGATGCCATGTTCTCTATCCATAGTGATAAAGCTCCTAGCCTGGATGGATACAATAGTGAGTTCTTTAAGAGTGCCTGGCAAGTGGTTGGTGAGAATGTAACTCAAGTGGTGCTGAACTTTTTTCAAAAAGGTTACTTGATGAAAACTTTTAATAAAACCACTATAACCTTGATACCAAAGGTGGAACAGCCCAGCTATGCAAATGATTATAGACCTATATCCTGTTGCAACACTATCTATAAGTGTATATCAAAATTAATATGCACGAGGATCAGGGAGGTGCTACCTAGACTTGTGCAAGACAATCAAGGAGCATTTGTACCGGGGAGGACCATTACTCATAATGTACTGCTAACTCAGGAACTACTAAGGCAGTATAGGAGAGGGGCAGCTTCACCAAGGTGTTTGATGAAGATTGATCTTAGGAAGGCGCATGATATGGTGGAGTGGAGGTTTCTCATTAGTCTACTAAAGCACCTAAAGTTTCCTGCTAGAGTGGTTGCCTGGATTGAAGAGTGCATTACCAAGGTGGCTTATCATATTTCTATAAGCGGGGCATTGGAAGGAGATATAAAAGGGGCTTGGGGGATAAGACAAGGAGACCCAATGTCTCCTCTCTTATTTGTACTGGTTATGGAGTATCTAACTAGGAAGCTTCAACATACTGCTGCTAGGAAGGACTTCAGATACCACACATTATGCAAACAACTGAGAATAGTTAACTTGTGTTTTGCAGATGATCCCATCGTGTTGTGCAAGGCTCATGTGAAATCAGTCAAGCTCATCAATGAGAGTCTAAAAGAATTTCAGGCTACCACTGATTGGAAGCTAACAGAATGAAGTCCCATATTTACACTGACGGGGTTTCAGAGGCCACAAGAAAGGAACTGGCTGAGGTTACTGGTTTTACTGAAGGTAGTTTCCCCATGCGATATTTAGGTGTACCCATATCTCCTACAAAATGGAGTAGAATAGAGTGTCCGGAGCTAGTGGATAAGGTTGTGAAGAGAATCAATTGTTGGACAACTAGGAATCTATCCTATGCGGGGAGGTGTTGTCTTATAAACTTTGTTTTGTTGTCCTTACACAGCTATTGGGGGTCTATTTTCATCTTACCCAGAAGTGTGGTAAAACTGGTTGATCAAAGGTGCCGTGAGTTCTTGTGGGGTAGGTCTGACCAGGGTAAAATGACAGCCTTAGTGGCTTGGGATCTGGTGTGTAGGAGGAAGAGCTGTGGAGGGTTGAATATAAGGAACTGTGGAGATTCGAATGTAGCATGCGTAGGGAGACTTATGTGGGATATAGCTGGAAAGGACTACCTTTGGATCATGTGGGTGGATGGAGTCTAGCTAAAGGGCACTGATTTATGGTCTTATAGTGTTCCAGCATATTGCAGTTGGACTTGGAGGAAACTGAACAAGATCAAAGACATATTTCGACAGGGTTGTGTCATGGGCAGATGGTGTGCTACAGAGCACGGCAGATGTACTGTTACATCAGCTTATAACTGGCCGGGGACTGCTACTGAGATTAAATTTGAGTTGGCTAATGCCATTTGGAACAGATGGTCTGTACCAAAACTAGGGGTGAGCAAAATCGGATATACGGATTTTCGGATATCCGAATTTCGGATATCCGGATTTTCGGATATCAAAAAATGATATCCGTATCCGGTCCGGTTTTAATCGGATATCTGAAAATCAGATATCCGCTTTAGTCGGATATTTAAATCGGATATCCGCATCCGGTATTTTTTTATATTTTTTTATATTTTCTTTTCAAAATCATTTTTTTTGTTTCTTATCAAAATAAAAAATATATTTTTTCATATAAAAATTTCTATACATAGTAATTAACATAATATGCGAATTTTATGATTCAAAATTACATAATAAATAATTAACACAGTACCACAAAATTCACATTAATTTTTTAACTTACATCTAGATGGTTTTGTTTTTCTTTTTTATTTACAAATGTCTTGGCAATAATAAAATAATATGAATATAAATATTTCCACTTTGACGATTTTTTTCCTTTTTTGACCTTCATTTTTCATTTTGAGCTATTTTTCTTATTTTTTTATTATTTTTTTAAATATGAAATCGGATACCGGATATCCGAATTTTAGACAAACCACTATCCGTATCCGATCCGGATTATTTTAAAATAAATCGGATCGGATATCCGATCCGGTTTTTAAAACCGGATATCCGTTTTTTCGGGTTTTGAAAATCGGATACCGGATCGGAATCCGGTTTTCGGATATTTTTGCTCAGCCCTAACCAAAACACTCTATGATGCTTTGGTTGATGGCACATGGGCGAATTTTGACAAGGGACAGATTGCAGAGGTGGGGAATTGATATACCTGGTATGAAGTGTTTGATGTGTGAGAGGGGCACTGAAGATATATATCACTTGTTCTTTGTGTGCTCCTACAGTAATCATGTGAAGGTGCGTATTGGAGAGTGGATCAAACTGAGCATACCGAATGAGTTGGTAAGAGTGAAGAGGCTTCTGGTGCATCTAGGGAAGAGGAAAAGCAAAGTCTGCAAAAATGCAAATTGGGGTGATGTCTGCAGTATTTTATATGATATGGAATGAGAGGAATAGGCGACTTCATAGGAGTGATGCGAGAAATGCAGATATGGTTTCGAGGCTCATTAAAGAGGTTGTTAGGGACCACCTAAAGGAATTGAAGATCAATGCAGCGCGAAGGGGGAAGAGGAATTCATACAGCACCTAACTGCTTAGCTCGTGTATTTGTTTTGTTCTTTTTACTGATTGATAGATTAGCTAATGTAAAGTGGTGAACATTGGGTTAAAGTGGTAATGATAAGTTTCTTACCAAAAAAAGATAAAAAAATATATTGCCCAATGTTCAGATCCCAATTGTCAATACGATATTTTATTCCATTCAATAAATATACTTAAAAGCTTAAAATCAGTGAAGATTATCCGCTAGAAGTCCTGGTCGTCTCATATACGACGATGAGGTTCAAATTCTCTTCAGATTTAACTTAGTCCAAGTGTATAAATTACGGCGACACCGTGTTGCGATATTACTTGATCGAAAAAATTATTTATACTTAACATTATATATATGCTAGATCAATGTGATTTTTTTCGGATACCCGATCGGTTCGCCCCGCGTCGCGTACCTGGTAACAGCAAGTGAGGCTCCCAAATGGGGTTGCTGCATACACGAGGATTCGAACCCGAGACCTTGCTTAAGCGATACCAAGCCGCTTACCACTTGGACCAACCCCAGTTGCTATGTGATTTAAATTCGTACAATTTCATTTCAAAATTATTTTTTCAACATAACGTATCCCTTCATGTTACCCTTACGCTCATAAGTTCATAAAAATCAAATCTGAATAGATGATTGAACTAATCCTTGTTATTGATGGGATCCAGCCACATGACACCGACACAAGAAAACAAAATATATAATAAAAATATTATTAATAATATATTTTAATATTATTTTATATATAATAAATTAATGAACGGTTCGTATTGAAGGGCGACGTGGCGAATTCCTGCCACTGGTTTCAAGCGGTCCAGAAAAGCTGAAGACATATAAATAAGCTGATGACTCTTCGATTATTATCATCACAAGCTCATTCGAGTTTTACCAAATAGAGTGAAGTAGGTCGAGTGAATTGTGAGGTAATCAGTTGAGGTAGAAACTGATAGGATTGCACATCCAGAGAGAGGTGTGAGGAAAATACGAGTGATAATAGTGAGGTAGTTAGGGGTGGGCGTCGGATCGGGTACTCGGGTATCGGGTTGTTCGGGTTCGGGTAGTTCGGGTTCGGGTTGGGATTTTAACTACCCGAACCCGACCCGATCTACGGCGGATACCCGCTTTGTCGGGTATGTGTCGGGTTCGGGTACCCGACGTCGGGTACCCGTCTACCCGATAAAACCATAACAAAACATGCAAAAAAATGATGAAGCAAATCATTCCATAAATACTGCAATTATGCACCAAATACTGCAATTCTGTTCTCGCTGATCATTTGACAAAAAACAGAGAAATACATACAATTCCAACTAATTATAGTGTTTCATCAACATAATCGACAAAATGGAAAACAATGATTATGTCATAACCAAGCTCTATAACTGAACAAAATGGAATTTCTCTGATCTTTTTCCTTCAGATAATCCTATACAAACGAGCACTTCATACCTGTCCATCAAGAAATAGATTAGATTCCATGTCTAATTTTTCTAATATATTATGTTCAAATACAATAGGTAAAACAAACCGTAAGCGAGGCTAATCAAATATCGATCATCGTCAAGTCAACGCCGGATTTCATCAACTCTACACGTAAAAAATAAAAATAATTAAAATTATATAAAATTAAATTGTCTCAGTTAATTGGAAAATAAATACAAGTACCTTTTTCAACCATTTCAAGTTCGCTTAAATCTTCTTCAACATTTATTGGCTTGGAGTCATGACGAAACCAATCTTGAGCACATATTATGGCTTGAACTATCCGTGGGGAAAGAGAACTCCTAAACGAGTCAAGAACCCGGCCTCCAGTGCTAAATACAGCCTCTGAAGCAACGGTGGAGACAGGTACCGCCAAGATATCCCGGGCCATTTTAGATAGGATCGGGAACCTTTGAGCATTTGCTTTCCACCATTTTAATTTATCAAATCCTTCTTTATCATCTTCAATGTCTTCACTGAGATACTTCTCTAGTTCTGATTTCACGTGTTCGCCCCTCACCTCCGTCTTAAACATTTTAAATTATTGCTTCAAGGAAAATCTCTGAACCATCTCTTGATCATCTTCAAATGAGGTGGAAACTTTCTTCGACGTCTCTATAGAAGAGGTAGTTGAACCTTGGCTAGAAGACGTTACTGAGCTTCGCGGAATCTGTTGAAGATTACAACTATATCTCAACATATAGTCATCAAATAAATCGTGAAGTCCCCTCCTTATCTGTTCTTTCATTTTTTCGCTTTTACCGGTCTCACTCTCACCATACATTTGATCAAGAGAAAACTCCAAGAACTCGAGTTTATGGCGAGGATCAACAACCACCGCATAATACACAATCATATTCATTCTTTCGATAGATCCCCAATATTTGTCAAACTTCTCTTTCATCCTTTTCGCCATCAAAGTCAACTCGACATCATCACCATTTATCCACTCCTTGAGGATCATATCAACCTCACATATTTCATGAAAAACAACATTAGATGTAACATGCAAAGAACCTGAAATTCGCAATGTTAATCTGTAGAAGTGCCCCAATACATTAAGCAAGAACTTTGCCCTAATCCAATCACGATCATCTGGCACCCCATCGAACGGACACTTGCTAAGATCTATTTTATAATGAGGATCAACATCTTCAAATGCATCAAAAGCTCTTCTTAGACGTAAAGCAGAATCCAACATCATATAAGTAGAATTCCATCTAGCTGGCACATCAAGAGACAACAATTTACCCGATTGTATTTTCTCTAGCTTGACACATTCTTGAAATCTTTTATATCTAGCCGGAGAATTCCGAATATATCTTATTGCTCCTCGGATGCGAGAGATGGCTCCATTCTCTCTTCTATCTTTCAAACCATCCTGTACAACAAGATTAATTATATGTGCAACACATCTCATGTGCACATACTTTCCACCCAAAATATTGTGACCCCAATTAACAAACCTTCTTTTCAAGTAAAGAACCGCTCCATCATTAGATGATGCATTATCAACCGTGATGGAAAAGATTTTCTCGATCCCCCAATCAAGCAAATATTTCTCAACTCCCCTATCGATATCTTCACCTTTATGCCCCGTAATTGGACAAAAATTCAAGATCCTTTTGCGTAACATCCAATCATCATCGACAAAGTGAGCAGTTAGACACATATAGTTCACCCTTTGAAGAGATGTCAAAGTGTCTGTGGTGATGCATATACATTGAGCATGATTCTTGATGAATAACTTTAGCCTTGATCTCTCGTTGACGTACATGCCGAAGATATCCTTCGTTATTGTCCTTCGAGATGGAATCGTGAACATCGGACACACAACAGACATAAAATGGCGAAAACCATTATTCTCGACCGTCTTAAACGGGAGTTCATCTACAACCAACATATGACATAATGCATCTCTAGCCTTTTCTTGATCAAATCTCCAGTTTCCAAGATAAACCTCTTTATCTCCAGTGCGAAGTGGCTGGAATGATAATCTATTTTGAGTTGTAGCAACTTCGTGAGGCTTTTTTTTACATGACTCATAATGGTTTATCAAGGGCTTAGTTCCGTGCGTCGTTGGATCGGCTCGTATCTCTCTCTTACAATATTTGCACCTGCCCTTCTGAACTTTATCTTTTTCACAGAAAAATCGATCAAAGTGCTCCCACATTGTTGATCTTGAAGAAACTGTCCTCTTTTTTCGTTTTTTACAACCGGTCTCAATGTTTTCTTCATCGTCGTTTTCAACATCCACGTTCTCTTGAAATGAATTTTCGTCTATGCTTAGGAGTGGTGCAACTGAGTCATCTAAAGTTGGTGTAGAGTGCATTTGAGACTGCCCAGGTTGGTTATCCTCCGATTGAGACATCTGTAATATTATAAAAAGAAACTCGTGTCGTGAATAAGAACGAAACCCTCCCAAGTTTTCAATACCATATATGAGACACAGACAAAAGCAAGCTCACCCTTCACAAACAGACAATAAATCTTATGCTTTGCAAAAACATGTTGCACACCACACAACACGCACTCACAAGTTGCACAATATATAATATACACATAGTTACACCACACTTGCACAAACAGACAAGAAGTTGGTAAGTTGAAGTCTTTACATACCTTTTAGTTCCACAATTATTTCGAGGTTTCCTAATTTCACACAGTCAGCGCAATTCCTTTCTGTCGATTTGAAGAGAGTGAGAAAACAAAAAGGGTTGCTTTTATTGTCTGATTTATTAACGAGCTGTGGTATAAACACTTTCTGAATTTCAGTGCGGCTGATTTATTAATGGGCTGTGGGATAATTAATCAACGGGCTTTAATACTTCCTAAATATTAATGGGCTTATTTTAGTCGGGTACCCGATCGGATATCGGGTATTGTCATAAGTACCCGACACCCGACCCGTTTTACATATTTCGGGTATCGGGTTACCCGATACCCGACTAACTACCCGAATATCCGATCCGATATATCCGAACCCGATCGGGTCGGGTTTTACCCGAAAATCCGAATCCGAATACCCACCCCTAGAGGTAGTCGAGGTTGTAAGTTTTACTGTAGTGAAAGTTTTTTCCCTCTAGGGTTTTCTACGTAAAAATTCTGATGTTCTTTCTTACCTTACGGTAATTTATTTTTATTGTGGTAGTTACTACGTCGGTCCTACCAAATTTATCCCGTGGGTCCCATTTCTCCCTTTCGTCGTACCGAGTCAAACCGGAACATGTTCCGCTGCGGAGCCCACTCATCACAGGGGGCCCACCACCCTTCCCAGCCGGTGACCCACATAATATTACCTAAATTCGGACAAATGTTCAGTTCATATTAAGGAATCCGAGTGAATTCATCACATGTCGTCCCGCGTGGAGAGTCATATAGTCGATACTTTGAACCGTTATTTTGGGATCAATGTGAGAATATCTAAATCGAATAGGATGATATTCTTATATCAATAAAAAAAAATGGATATGGAAATTGAAGATTTAGATCGAACTCGATGTGATGTCCTAGATATAACTATATATACCATATAATAAAGATAATCATAATTACACACTTGAGAGAAGTATCTCTTGCACGATACATTATAACCACTTAATCTTAAATTACACACTTGCAGCAAAAGCAACACCGTGTTAAAACAAACAGAAACAAATATATATGACAATCCAATAACCAATAGACTTAACATACATATATATGACATTGACATAATGACTACAACATCAGATGACTATTATTACCGCATTATCTTATATTCTTGTAATTAATTACTGAATAATTTAGAGTAGAGCAAGCGAAGATGAACCGAAGAAATACCACAAAATATTGCCCCCACGAGTATAAAAGTTGCTGCTACGTATTCAACGGTGAAATGCTTCAAAATCTTGCAATATAGTTGACGATGATGAATAGTTGAATAGCTTCTTCATGTCTATTGTCGACCCAAAGATTGCGCCTGACCCAGTCGCTAATATGAAAGCCATTATCTGCAAATTCAAAAATAAAATCACAACTGTTTTTTCTCAAATAATTTGGTTGAATTAAATGACCAAATAGTACTATATTTAGTTACTCCTATATACATACATATAATATATAAGCTTGCACGTGTTTGTAATATTGATGGTAGAATACCTTGTCAGCATAGAAGTCGAACTTGAGATAGCTGTGATGGTTTATCATGTGTCTCTTCGTTCTAACGTAGTACACAGCAAAAGGAAGTTGCAGAAAGGTGTACACAACTTCGATTATAGATACATAAAACATATACCTGCGCGCATTTTTTTTATCACATGAGTGAGCAAAACATGGATCGAATATAAAATGGTTAATGTGCAAGTAAAGATTTGAAAAATTGATAACGGTGTTGGAAATAAATTATATAAAATTAAGAAGTGACGTACTCTCTTAACGGTTAACATTTAGGAAAAGTGGCCACTCAATAAAGGGTTTAGAAACGATATTATGCACTCGCCTGTAAGAACGAAAATCGCTGTAAGTTATCTTGACATAATCCTCGTATTTGTATTTGTTGGTCTTGACAACTACAGCAGCTACTATCAGAGAGACCAAAGTGGCTATTCTTGCAGATAGTCTTGTTATCGAAAACATTGTGCACTTCGACGAATTACTGTTATTCAGTTTTTCCTCGTAGAATTGAGGGTATGTTTCCATTTTTTTTCTAGGGTTTTTGAACATTTAGAATATGTGTGTTTCACTCTTATAGGCATATTTGCTCTTAATTCTATATATATTATACAGAAATTTTATGGTGCTCCCCTTGCGTGAGCACCATTCGTGGGCACCTGTTGTGTGGCATTTTTTTGTACCACGTCAACATGCCAAATTAACCCCCGACGGGGTTCACTAATCTCATGTGTAGGTTATAGATCAATAAAAAATTCTATTGTATGCTGATTTGGCGCATTGATGTGGTTGGTGCTCACGAAGGTGCTCACGCCCATAACATTATATATATATATATATATATATATATATATATGTATGTATGTATATATATATATATATTATATATATAATTTGTCACACTGATTTAGGACATATCTAATGTTGTGATGGTTTTTGTCGAGATTAATTCGACAGTTACTAAGTTGTTGCCTATGTCTTTTATGTTAACTTATTTACAGCCGAGAATGTACTGTTGTATCTGCCGGCCTTAATGTATAATAATTTCGAAGTGTTAATATGGAATTTATATACTATGGTGATTGATCGATTACGTTATGTTTCATTGCTTTAAAATATGTAAAACATAACTATCACGGGGATCGGATAAACCGCGTAATTTGATAGACATCTTGTTAGGCCGATTTATCCAACCTTGATCTGATTCATGGGATTAGTATTACCTTAGATGATGACTTACGGAAGCGATTGATCAGTAATACCTCTGGACGGATTGCAGAGTTGAAACAGTGAACGCGCGAATTCTTCAGCAATAATACGTCAACTCTATTAATGAATCAGCAACCCTAAACGATACATCGTTTAGGGTATTTATACATATAAGCCCTAATGGGCTATCGGGCCCAAGTTAACTAATATACCCACAAGTTAGGTATATTTACAATTAGGTCCTAGGGCAGAATAAAACTACAAGATAAGATAACCTGATTTAATTGAACACAATAAAATATTCCTAACAATCTCCCCATTTGTGTTCACTTTGCAATTCAGCGCTGGTTATCTTCGTCTTGTGATCGTACTGAGTCCTCAAAGAACACGTATCAGAGTTGTGTACGTGAAAGCATTTGCTCGCCTGTTCTTCTTCAATCACATCCTCCTTTGTCTTGCTTTGTTACCTCTTCTTTAAAAGATCTTTCAAGCTCACAGTCTCTTGAACTTTCCTAAGTGTTCAAAGCTGCTTGTTGGATCGTCTCTCTTGTGTTCGATCTCTCCATTGGATAGTCACAACTCCCCCTACGTTTGTTCAACCTTTTGTTGGGATTGAGGAGTTCTCATTAAATTTGAGAGACATACACGAGTCGTATCTTCTCTTTAGGTGTTCCAGCTCTTCCTTCTATTGTCGCAACTCCCCCTACATTTGTTCAACCTTGTGTTGGGATTGGGAGCTCTCTTTAAACTCGAAGAGTTGTACACGAGTCGGCAGCTTTGATTCTTGCAATCCATGCTGAAGTTGTTGTCGTATCTTGTCATTTGAGTCCGATCTCTCCGTTCAATTGTAGATCAACTCCCCCTACGGTTGTTCAACCTTGTGTTGTGGTTGGGGTGTTTCTTTAAAATCGGAGAGTCGTACATGAGGTGACAACTTCAATCGTTGGACTTGTGGTCTTCGCTTGATTCTTTGACGACGCTTGAGATTTAGCATTTTCTGATCTATATGCACTTTCGTCGTGGTGTTGCTCCCATTTTGCTTTAGTACTCCTCCCCCTCATGAAGATCGAGCTGGGAGATCGTCATGCGATGAGTCAAAATGGGGCACGTCTTTGGCAAGAGATCGCGCCGTCGTGACAAGAAGTAGGTGTACGTAGTGTGTATTTTCCGAAAATGTGTCTGGGCCCCTTCAGATTGTCCCTCAAAAGAGCACGAGAGCCCAGCTTCAGAGCAGTATGCACGGCGGAATTGGTGGGTACTCAGATTGGGTAATAACCTGACGGAGCCACAAAGGCAGTCCGTCGACACGACTTTAGAGTTAAACTCTGAGACGTGGCCTGTGAGAACAGGGCTTTATAAACCGGGGCCACATAGGCGTCCCGTTAACATCAGTCTAGGAGCATAGCTCATAGGCGATGGCCTGAAACCGTTGTTGTTTTGATATTGCAACGGTAGGACTTCCTTCCGATCATCGGAGCATGTATTAGAATGACATGTCTACGAAAGTTCAGATCTGATCACAAAGTCCAGATGAGAAAAAAGTGTATGTGTCCTAAAATGATATAAAACATGTGGATGGTGAGGACACACTAGACTCGATGTGTTCAAGAAAATTCAGTGGTGTGGAGCTGACTACCACTTAGTTCAGTATCTCCTGCTTCCAATTGAAGTAGTGATAGATTACTGGCTCCCCGTGATTTAATGAAACATCGGTCTGTTGGGAGATCGATGAGTGGGTAAGGCTCGGTTGTGCATGCGTCGTTGGACCTGATGCGACAACTTCTACCCGGGAACTAATAAAATTAGCACCTGTACCTATTTGGGGTTGGTCCGAGTAATTTGTGAGCTAAGGGAATTTTGTATCTTCCACTCTTCGGTCTTGTCAAGAATTTCGAATATGGCTTTTATGAACTTGAGATCTTCACTAACACTTGGCTACGTTCCGGGGGTTAGGTTCAGTTTGGTCTGACTGATCCATGGGAACTTAGAATCCATGCGTCCGTCAATTTGATGAGTACTGCTTGATCAGCAAGTCAGAGCATATCGGTTGACATCATCTTCGTGATAGTGTATGGTTGTCACGCCTTTTGGAATTCTTGAACTCTTGAGGGTTGAGTTTTCAGGTGAAGTCCGTCTTGGGAGGTGGAAGCGCCTGAGAGGGTTTTTCTTTCTTTTTCCTTTTTTTTCGCGAACTTTTTTTTGGTTTTTTTTTTGCGATTTTTTTTATATATAAGTATATATTATCGTAATAGTAATATATATAGATATATATATATATATATATATATAGATAAATGTATATATACATATACATATATGGGTTAAGTAAGTTTCTCCCCCTCAAATCGTGCACCTAAGATGTACTCCCCTAAAAATGTACTCTCTCCTCGTAAATATGGATGATACTCCCCCTCAATGCATGCACGTTTAAACATGTAAATTGTCTCCCAATTAAATAAGCGTGAACGCATTAATTTATTTTTAGAGCAGATGCAAACTAAAGAATTATTGTTCTAATGCATTAGAATGTACGTTTTTATCGCTCTAAGATAAATAGGTATGTTGTGCTTCAGGTCATATGCATACAGAAAAATTTAAGCTCGAAAATTCTCTAAGATGCATGCATAATGAAATGTACCTATAGGAGGGTATTTAGTCATTTCAGCTCATATGCATGCTAAAATTAAAAGTTTAAAATTCTTTGAATCACGCATGTTTCTAATGTACCCTTTAGTTTCAAAGTAGGTATATAATCTTTTCATTTCGATATGCATGCCAAAAGTTTATATATGGAATGCATATATAGAATTTACCTACGTTTGGTTGCTCGCATCGCTAACCCGCCATGTATGTGGAGCAAACCGAGATACCATACACGCTGGGATGTTTGGCTTCCCTCGTCGCATACCAGTCATAAGTGTGGAGCAGCTCTCTTTGTACCTACTCATGCTGGGATATCTGCAAAATATTATCGGGACTTTGGTACCCATTTTTGAATTGGTCCTCCCTTATTAGCAGAAAACGAGTTAAGCACATAAGGTGTCAAATCTTGTCCCAAATCATCCATTAATGTAGCTTTACGTACCCATTTAGGACTAATTTGACACGGGTATGACATTTCAGCACAGGTGAACGTGTTATTCGAAGAAGATTTAACAATTTTCTCCGAAGCCAGTCGCATAAGATGTTTCTCAGACTTAACATGGACTGAATATTTCAGGAAGGCATAAGAACATATAGAATTATAGGCATTGTTAGTATATGAAATGTTCTTCCTACATGACGTGTTCACACGATTCACATCAAAATGATATTTTTCTTAGAAGTTTGCTTACTAGAAAGATAAACATTTTTGGATGGGTAAGCAATTCCACATATATCATTCTTTAAAGAGAGAGATGTTTCGAAGGCTTCAGGAGTTTGCTTGCTTGAGCTTGAGACTTCTTCTTTGCACGCTGCTCTCTTGATAGGAATGGGAGAGGAAAACTCTTGAACATTTTCTACTTTAATTTTCGCAGATAATTTGCTTTTCCTTTCTCCTTCCTAATTTTCATTTGTTCCTTAGCTATCTTTAAAGCTCGACTTTTACTTGACGTAACAGCTTCAGTCAATATTGATTGAAATTATTCGTAAAAGTTTTCTCTGTTTTAATTTTAGGAACAAAAGCGTCAATTTGAGTTCCCTTATCCTGCTCAAACAATGATATTTCTATAGAAGGATTTTTTGGGACAGGTAAGGGCAGGGAATTTTTGAGATTTGATATCTCCTCTAAAAGTTTTTTCTTTTCCGCTCGAAAGCCTACTCTTTCTAATTCTAAGGTTGCGTTCAGTTCGGAAATTTTACTAGCACCCTCCGGAATTTCCAACCACGAGATAGGCCTATTACAATGTAAATTGTTTTCCCCATCAGACGCTGAAAAGGAATTTTGATCAACTAGCTTCGCAATAATTTTCTTTAAAGGAATAGTTCTAGTGTACCAGTTATTTTGATATTTTAAGATAATCTCATATTGTTCAGTGACTACATTCCACTCAATTGATTTGAGCTCAAGATGATTTAGCTCAAGTACTTCATGCTTTAATTTCTCAATTTCTTTAGCCTGTTCTTCTACTTTAGATTCCCAATGATACGCCATAGATGATATGTTGAAATACGGTGAAGTTTCGAAAATTTTAAGCGTTGAAAACTTTTTGGTGTACACCGAAAAGTTTTGAAGTATTGTCGAAAGCTTCGAAAAGATACTAAAATCCTTTTCTATAATGTGTCAATCTTGTAGTAGGTTGGATGTGGATCTTAATCGTGTTGATCAACTAAATCTTAGATGCTTAGACGAAAGCAAATAATGTTAAAAAAAAATAGAAGAAAGATAAGATAATCACAAGATTTAATTATTATTATTTAATGAAAGTTTAATTAATTAAAAGATGCAATTTCCGAAGAAATCTCTAGATATGGTTTTCGAATATGTGAGTGAATAGATGTCAAACTTTATTTAATTTAATTTCTGAATGTCTTCGAAAGATTTCTCGAGAACCAGATGAGAATTGATTTTGATAAGTTCGAAATCGAAGGTGCTTTTTGAAATATTTAATTTAAAAGACGTTTTCGAAGAATAACGGTGAAAATTAAAATTAAATTTTGTAATTTTATGATGTCGAAAGCCTTAAAATCTTGAAGGGGTGTAAGGTGTTAAATGTCGAGAATGCTTAAATATATTCTTTTCTCTCCCTTTTTTTTATTATTATTCTATATATATAAATATATGTATATATAACCTAACATATATATATAATGGAGAAAAAGAATTAGTGAAGTCTCGAGAACATGAAAAGAGATCCAACCAACACACGGATTTCGACATTGAAATGAATATAATATTTGCAAGAATAGGATAAGGATTTCGTCAGTGAAATGAATATAATATTTCCAAGAATAGGATAAGGATTTCGACACTTGAAATTAATATAAGATTTCGAGAAATAGGACACGGATTTCGAGAATAATGATGTCGAGATTCTTAGAAGTGTTAATTACGAGTCAGGCCCTAGTAATATTTTTAACTAGTGTTCAGGCCCCAATCAAATTCCATTTAGTATGAAGGACCTACTTTTCAAAACTCTTAGAGAAAAGACCCAAACTATGCGATATGACATATATACCCTCTAACAGATGCAAAATTTACAAGCCTTTGCCATCGTCTTCTCCAACGAGCGATTTTCGCTGCAAGCTCGAATCCTCTTAAAAAAAACTTCAAGCTCGATTTGTATTGCTAATTTGCAGCTTTAATCGTCAGAAATCGTTGACATTGCAGCTGAAAATGATAAACAAAAATCGTTGAGATTGAAAAAAACCTTCAAAAGATTTATGGAAGCTAGAAAAAAACTGATCTATACAAATAATAGAAATCGTTGAGACTGTAGCTGAAAATATCAAAGTTTATGACCTAATATGTTGAAATTATTGTTAATCTGATCGTGAGTATGATTTGTATAACTAATTTGCAGCTTTAATCGTCAGAAATAACGAATATAGCAAAAAATAACAAATGCATCATAGATAATAACAAATGTTGACTTAGAAGTAACACATCGCTGAAAGGTAATAACGCCTTGCGTGTCGTAAATAACACATTGTGTATACAAGTAATGGATCGAAAGGAATAAAACGAAAAATCACAAACGACGCTAAAAAACAGATGAAAACTGCACAAATCACGTCGTTATTAACTCAATAAGGTTAAATAGACATCAATTTCTCATGGGTACCTCGAATTTATACCGATTAGTTGCAAGAAACGGATATTATATTTTCCCTAAATAGTGTAAAAAGAAATACTTATAACATAACCAAAACTAACAAATGTCTTCAGGTTAATAACAAATGTTGACTTAGAAGTAACACGTCGCTGAAAGGTAATAACGCCTTCGTTGTCGTTAATAACACATTCTGTATACAAGTAATGGATCGAAAGGGATAAAGCAAAAATCACAAACGACACTAAAAAACAGATGAAAACTGCATAAATCTCCGCGTTATTGACTCAATAAGGTAAAATAGACCTCAATTTCTCATGGGTACCTCGAATTTATACCGATTAGTTGCAAGAAACGGATATTATATTTTCCCTAAATCGTGTAAAAAGAAATACTTATAGCATAACCAAAAATAACAAATGTCTTATGGTTAACAACAAATGTTGAGTTAGAAGTAACATGCCGCTGAAAGGTAATAACGCTTTCTTTGTCGTAAATAACACATTCTGTATACAAGTAATGGATCGAAAGGGATAAAACAAAAATCACAAACGACACTAAAAAACAGATGAAAGCTGCATAAATCTCAGCGCTTGTGACTGAGTAAAGTTTTTCCGTCCTCAATTTCAGATGGGTGTTACTAATAAAGACGAATTTTTTATGTATCGAATGAATTCGTGCTTCCATCCCCAAATAAAAAATTTCGTTCAGGAACCAATTCAATATCGACTTCAACGGCCGAACAAGGTAAAAGTGATTGAATAAGATAAAATCGAATCAAACGAGTCTTAATATTAAAAATAAAAGTAAGTCGATAACCATGAAATGGAGAAAATTTAGCTTTCTCTAAGACTAAAACGTTTCTAAGTAAGTAACAGTTTACCCAACAAATATAACACATATACATGTAAAAAAACACTTCATTGAGAATATTCTAGAAGGTTCTGGATCGTCAGAGAATTTAACAGAATTGTCAGAGAATATTTACAGGACTTTCTTAAAATTGTACTACATTAATTGGAAATAATAACACATGTTAGGTAAAGAAAAACAACACGAACTCAACTAATAACACATTGTTCAATACTGATACCTCATAAATGTTGTTCAGTACCACGTCAATAATTCGATTAATTCGTACAAAAATACACTTTTATTTTGGATGTTTAATATGGATGTTCATGTAAATATATAATTTGATGAAGTTTAACCACCACATTCGTTTGAAAGACACATTAAGCGAAATTTGATGTCAATAGACGAATATTGATCTCAATAGATATATAAATATATAGTCCTCCATTGCAAAATATAGACTATCACATCTTTCAATGGAACATAACAATATGAATTGCACCACGAACATGTTCAAACATCAACATTAAAGTACTAATAACATTTGTAGACCACAAACACAAAATACGAAGCTCAAAACCCTAAATTCGAGGCCCGAAACCCTAAACCTAAACCCCGAACCCCAAACTTTTTTTAAGGTTGTAGAAATACCTGCAAAAGTCGTGGATCGTTCTCCCAAAATTTCGTGTCGTAAACTCTTAATCTTAACCTCGAACCCGTAAGTCCTAAACCCCAAAAACTACCCAAAAACCCTAGCGCATAGACGATAACAAATTATCCAGAAATCCTAGTGCATGGACGGAAATTTTATAACAAATAACACTGTATTGGTAACAATTAAACCATTACGGGTACCACATTAAACTGTCCAGAAATTTTTTTGTAATATCCCGCCGAACAGTTCAGAAATTCTATGGTGACGCGAGAAACTTTAAGGCTATGGGTCTCTCGAATCGACGTGTATTACCTTCAATTTCAACTAGAAACATGCTTCCATCTACAGATATTTTTATTGTTTGCGTCAACAAAATTTAATCCCGACACCGTCGCGCTCGTGAGATCCGCAACAGAGAAAGCAATATTAATTTGTAACTGGATTTAACCAAGGCAACTATCGATATTGTTATATGTGATAAACCCAAATCACAGAAATTGCTAAGATTGCAGATGCTGTGACCGTATATGTTGAAATTATCATCAATTTCATATGAATGTTGGTAAGTTTCACAAAATAACAAAGTCTTCAGAGTAATAACAAATGTTGACTCAAAAATAATACATCGCTCAAAGTAATAACGTCTTGTTTGTCGTAAATAACACATTCTGTATACAAATAATGGATCGGGATAAAAAGAACGAAAATCACAAACGACACTAAAAAAACAAATGAAAACTGCATAAATCACGTCGTTATTGACTCAATAAGGTAAAATAGACCTCATTTTCTCATGGGTACCTCGAATTTATACCGATTTGTTGCAAGAAATGGATATTATATTTTCTCTAAATCGTGTAAAAAAGAAATACCTATAACATAGAAACAAATATCTTATGGTTAATAACAAATGTAGACTTAGAAGTAACACGTCGCTGAATGGTAATAACGCCTCATTTGTCGTAAATAACACATTCTGTATACAAATAATGGACCGGGATAGAAAGAACGAAAATCACAAACGACACTAAAAAACAGATGAAAACTGCATAAATCACGTCGTTATTGACTCAATAAGGTAAAATAGACCTCAATTTCTCATGGGTACCTAAAATTTATACCGATTAGTTGCAAGAAACTTATATTATATTTTTCCTAAATCGTGTAAAAAAGAAATACTTATAACATAGCAAAAAATAACAAATATCTTATGGTTAATAACAAATGTTAACTTAGAAGTAACACGTCGCTGAAAGGTAATAACGCTATGTTTGTCGTAAATAACACATTCTGTATTCAACCAATGGATCGGGGGAAATATAACGAAAGTCACAAACAACACTAAAAACGGATGAAAACTACATAAATCTCGGCGTTATTGACTCAATAAGGTAAAAGAGACCTCGATTTCTCATGGGTACCTCGAATTTATTACTTGCAATTTATGTCGACATCTAGATTCGATTTACCATTATTTGTTCGAATTTGCACCCTAATTAGACAAGCAAATTCTACCTCGTGCATCGTCAATATCATAATGAATCCAACATGACATGTCGAATCGGTTGGATTGGTCAATCGGATTTTTTGTGCTCGATTTAGTGTAAGAAAAATGAGTTCGAAAAAAAAATTGTTGATAACGTTTTGCAGTAGCAAAGTAAACAATGTCGTTGAAAAATAACGTATCTGTTTTGTATAGTAACACTATTCTGTAACTGTATAACATATAATGAAGTAAAAGTAACGCTTCATATAAGACCAAAAAAGCACGTCGTGACTTTCGCTGGAAAAAAAAGAACAAAGGGTATTTTCGTCAAATTCTATTTTTTGGTCCTTTACTCGATTTTTACAAAACAGTGGGTCTCTTAAACTTATTCATTTTCTGACAGGGTCTGACAGGTAAATGAAAACTTTAGGGGGGCCTGAACAGAAATCTTCCCTTCTTAGAATGAAGTAGTCTGATTTTTAGAAGTGTGATATCAAGATTTCTGTGTATTTCGACAGATAGATTTCGGGTTAGATTTTAGCAGTTGTCGAGATTCTTATAAAAATGTCGAGATGCCAAAAAAATTCGAGAGACTTAAAAAAAGTCGAGATGCTTAGAAATGTCGAGATGCTTAAAAAAGCAAATGTCGAGATGCTAACTCGTCATGATGGAATCACAGGCTGAGGCTCGAGATCTTTGAATTTCGGGACGGGATTTCGAGCTCTTTGAAATTGAGTGACAATTTTTGACAGACAATCTCGAGAGGTGTCTGTACTTCGAAAAAAATTCTGTTCGTCGCTGGGATCGACCTTCGGCTGAGTAAAAAAAAACTGACAGATTTCGATTAATAAGTATGAAAGAGCAGATATGCACCTATGAGTTTTCCAAGAGCCGGAATAGATTCCGGAATTTGAATGAGAAGAAATTGATAGAATTTCGAAAAAAAGATAGAAAGGAGCGAATAATATCAATAAGGCTTCGATGAGTTTGATCCACGAATTTGGCTCTGATACCACTTGTTAGGCCGATTTATCCAATCTTGGTCTGATTCATGGGATTAGTATTACATTAGATGATGACTTACGGAAGCGATTGATCAGTAATACCTCTAGACGGATTGTAGAGTTGAAACAGTGAACGCGTGAATTCTTCGGCAATAATACGTCAACTCTATTAATGAATCAGCAACCCTAAACGATACATCGTTTAGGGTATTTATACATATAAGCCCTAATGGACTATCGGGCCCAAGTTAACTAATATACCCACAAGTTAGGTATATTTACAATTAGGTCTTAGGATAAAACTACAAGATTAATGTTAATGTTGAGCTTTCAGCATTGGCAATGTTGGGGTAACATTCTAGTCAACATCTGTTGGCCGAGAATGTTCCCTATCTCAGTTTTATCTTTCATGCCCAAAACTAATTTTATTGATGACGTGGCATTTTTCTAGTATTGTGCAGGATATGGATAAGGGATGGAATGGATCAAACCGTCTGGAAAGAGTGTGGATAAGCTAGAGCAAAAATAGGAAGAAAGCATACTAAAAATAGGAGACTTGGAGCTTAAGTGAAGACCGAGCTTTTGGAGCTGACCAAGTCGAGCCCCAACAGTCACTAACGGACCAAATACTCATAGTGGATGTTAGTGGACGTTGAGGGCAGTTACCAAGTCATTGGAGAAGTCCTTAAGAAGTCGAAGATTTATAAATAGCGAGGGGACTTCACCATTTTGACAAGGCGCACTTACAACGAACAACAAGCGAAGTTGAGAGCATCCTTGAGCAAGTATCATCTCTTGAAAGAGTTTTCTTTTTAGTCTAGCTTTTCAGAGATCGAAAGTCTCGTAGTTTTTCAGAATCCTTTTTGATTCGTAGTTTCGCTAGGCTAGTTTTAACTATCCTTTTTGATAGTTTGTGATCCATCTTTATAGTGGATTTTACGCCGTGAGGCACGCAGCAAGTTATTTGACTTGCTGCACAAAATCACTTCTCTTGTTCGTTTCGTTTCGTCACCAAGTTACTATCATTTCCGCTGTGCGTTTAAAAGTGAGATTGGGTGTTAGCCCGACATCTCGTCCAACATCAGTATATAACTTAGTGTTTTTACATCCATTGTGTACGGGACCGCCTTCAATTAAGATATTCCTAACACATCTAAATCATCATTTATTCATTTCGTTATGACAAAAACACAACAATGTTATTGTTCCCGGAAAAAATGTCGCCCATAAATCATCTCGCCTGGTTTTTTATTTATGAGCAAGGAAATCGACGTCATAACTGACAAATTTATTATCACAGATGCGCATCATTTAAATTTTCAGAAGACTGAAAAAACGCTCCTTTGAGCAAGCGTTTCTCTGTCTACTACGAAATTCTGACGTCACCATGAAGCGAACGCCTTTATCTAGAAGTCTCGTACGGCACGCAGTAGAAGTTGTACGCAAATGGACGACACGCGCTTTCTTTAGTCAAGCCACGTTTGACTGCCCAGAAAGAGACTTATCTCTACTACGATCCATTAAAAGGGACTCTCACACATGGAACGGTACACAAAAAAAAAAAAAAGATTTGATACTTCATTCAGATCTTATTCATTGGGCGTTGAAGCGAAGAGAAATTGCAAGGGAGCAGACAAAAATGGCAACTTTGAGCGTTCCACCAGTCTTAACTTCACCCCGCGACGATGCTATACAGCTCCACCGCGCTTTCAAAGGTGATTGATTAATTAATATCTTAATCACCGTTTGCATCTTTTCAATTGCTTGCTTAAATCATGTTATGACCTATTCATGTTTATCATACTTGGTCCTGTCTTCCCTCTATCGAGTCTTTAAATATTCGAATCGATTTGATGACAAGAAGGTTCATTGTAATTGATTGAGTAGTGCGTCATGCTTACGTCGAGCTGTGATCATCAATTTTCTGTTGTTCTGCTTCTTGTAGATTCGACCCTAATGATTGTGCAAGCATGGTTAGTCATGTTTATTGATTTTTTTCCCCATTTTTGCTGCTCTATGGTCGTATGTGGAAACCAAGGAGCATTTTTGGTATGATGTTCTAATCTGCACAATCACATTTTTCGATAGGTTTTGGGTGCGATACGGCGGCAGTCGTAAACATCCTCGCCCGCAGAGACTCGACACAGCGATCACTCATCGAACAAGAGTACAGAGCTATGTACTCGGAAGAGCTCACCAACCGTTTGTCGAAAGAACTGAGTGGCGATGTCAAGGTAGTTAGAGTTACTAATCAAGGAAGATGAAATGAACACTGATGAAACATTCAAAGTATTATTTTGTCCATCGATTCTTTTATTACAGAGAGCTGTCTTGCTTTGGTTGCCCGATCCTGGGACAAGGGATGCCATCATAGTTAGAAAAGCGCTGAGCGGAGATTTGATCGAACTGAGAACTGCAACCGAGGTGTTATGCTCACGTACGCCTTCACAGCTACAGTACATGAAGCAGATATACCTCGCAAAGTTCCAAGCCTACCTCGAACAAGATATTCAGCGCCAAACAACTGGCGATCACCAAAAGGTGTCTCTATTTCTTCTTTGTTCGTCGGCCCTTTTTTTTTCCTGCCATCTCTTCTCTGTGGTTGACTTTTTATATATCGTGCAAATTATGTGTTCGATTGTTTTTGCAGTTGCTTCTTGCTTACATTGGTATTCCGAGGTACGAAGGTTTTGAGGTGGACGGCGTAATGGCGCAGAACGATGCGAAAATCCTCTATAAGGCCGGCGAAAGGAGGTTAGGGACCGACGAGGAGAAGTTCGTACGCATCTTCTCTGAGAGGAGCCGAGCGCAGTTAGCTGCAATAGCTTCTGCTTATCACAACATGTATGGCAACTCTTTGGAAAAGGTAACCATCTTTAAAAAAAAAAAGAAAACGTTATACGCAGGGGTTGTTTGTCTGCTGTCTGAACGTCACGTTTGTTCTCGTCAGGCTGTGAAGAAAGAAACCTCGGGAAACTTTGGGTTCGCCCTCTTGACGATCCTTCGCTGCGCTGAGAATCCCGCGATGTACTTTGCAAAGGTGAGCCGTGGTTTCGAGCAAATATAAATAATTACTTGCATTAAAAAAAAGCGTCAAATTTTGTTATGAATTGTTATGTGCTTTAACTTTTTTCTTTTCGAACGGTAAGCTTTTGCGCAAGGCGATGAAGGGAATGGGAACGAACGACAGTGCGCTCATCAGAGTAATTGTGACCCGAGCGGAGATGGATTTGCAGTACGTTAAAACAGAGTACCAAAAGAAATACGGGAAACCACTGCACGAGGCAGTTTACTCTGAAACCTCGGGCCATTACAGAACCTTTCTCCTCGCACTTTTAGGCGCCACTCATCGCTAGGCGATCATCTTACAACCACCTTGTTAGTTCCTCTTCTTACGCTCTTTGAATCTTGGTGTGTTCTTTTGTACGATATAACATTGAAACACTGATTTCCACGTTCGATTTTTTGGTTTTTTTCGCTGTAAATCGCTTCAGAAATACAGTTTCCTGCGTGCACCACTAGTATATTTTTCGGAACTTCGAAAGGCAACATAGACAGAACGAAACCTTGGAACATGAGAATAGAGGCTTAGACAATGTAAAAAAGGCAACAGAGCATCCCCATGAATAGAGATCATAAAACCTAACTAAACCTAACGACTAGCTCTTCTTACGACCCAACGGCCTTAAATCAACGCCGTAAATCTACGAATATGATAGGGTTAAAATCGTGGTTACCTAATAAGATCGATCAATCGATTTTCACGCTAGCCCACGAAAGATAACATTTCGGTGGGTTAGGGCTTAAAGAAAATCGCCGACCATCCCTTCCATTAAGAGTTTTTAGATTTTATTATTGGATTCGAAGAACTTTGCGACGGCTTGGTACAAACCCTTCTCTTGAAAGGGCTTCGAAACGTACCCATCCATCCCGCACTTTAGGCACTCGTCCAAAGTCGCGTGGATTACGTCGGCCGTCATCGCCAGTATGGGAAGGTGCCACCTGGCAATCCCTCGGGCGTTCGCCTCGCCCTCCATTTCTCGTATGAGTCGAGTCGCCTCGAACCTACAAAAGTTTGTGGTAAAAAAAATAGATGAATGAATAAAAAAAAACATTTTTTTACCCGTCGATTTCGGGCATCTGTATATCCATAAAGCAAGCGTCGAAGTCGTGGGGTATCTTTAGCCACTTGAGGGCCTCGCGCCCACTCTCGGCGCACTCCACTTCGGCCCCGAATTTCTTCAGCGCGCCGGCAGCGACCCTTCGGTTGACTACGTTGTCGTCCACGACGAGGATTTTCTTGCCGTAGAGGAGCCCTCGGAGCCCGTTCGATCTGTTCGGGCCTTCTTTCCCGGCCGTCGTTGCGGGCTTTCGGGCCAGCCCGAATACTTGCTGCAGGGAAGCGGCTATTCGGCTCGCTCGGAGAGGCTTCATGATGACCGTGTCGGCGAATCCCGCGGCCCTCGCCCGCTCGGATTCGGCCGACGTGATTTTAGTGGCGAGGAGGACGATCTTCGGTAGCTCGTTCGTGTGCTGTCCCTTGCGGACGAATTTCGAGAGGTGTGAGACGATGTCTTCCTCCCCCGAGAGCCACGAGTCCTTCTCCACTAGGAATATGGGCAATTTTTCGTTCCTAAAACACAAATTTTTTTTGCGTAAAACGTGAGCAAACAAAGAGTTAAATGCCTGCTGTAGATTTTTGATTAAGGGTGCGCTTGGTATGCAGAATTCATGCGTGGAGAAGACTCGGAAACTAGGTCAACGCATCGAAAATGATACGTTACGCTTTGGGTATCGTACCATTATAATTTCCATTTTCTTTTCAGCATCTAATTGCGCATACCAGACGCACCTTGCAAAATTCGTGGGTGGAAAAGACAACGGAAAATTAATTTAGCACATCAGAGAATGGTGTCACGCTTCAGGAGTCGTTACACTTTTGTTTTCTTTTCTACATTGGACTCCTTATACCAAACGCACCCCGATATGCGGAATGGAACACAGAAAAGAAAAGGAAAATGCTATGGTACGCATCATATCTGTACATTACGCTTCGCGTGTCGTACCTTAATAGGTTTTCTTTCCTTTTCCACATCGAATTCCACATACCAAATGCACCCTAAATACGCAAAGAGAAAAGGAAGCTTACTTGGAGACCAAGGACCCGTACTTCCCCAAAACCGCGACGGCGGTCCTCACACTGCTCACCGCTTCGGCCTGAATCCCGAGCCTCTTCAGATGATACCTCGTAACCGCCGCCCTGACAGGCTTCCCGTCGACAACGAGCGCCTTAAACCCCTTAAAACCCGTCGGCAAATCGTCGGAAACCGACGACTTCCTAACCGACTTTCCCTTCTCGCACCTAGCAAACTCTACGGAGAAGGAAAAGGTGCTCCCCACGTGGGGCCTACTCGTGAAGCTTATCCGCCCGCCCATCAGTTCGACAAGACACTTGCATATGCTCAAACCTATTCCCGTCCCCCCGTAGTTTCTAGACATCGAGCTGTCGGCCTGCATGAAGGGCGTGAACACGCGCTTTTGCGCGTGCTCGGGAATGCCTATGCCCGTGTCCTCGACGCACACCGTTAGGGCGACGTTTTCGCCCGAGTGTTTGTTATTATTACCGTTCGTCAGACAAAGGGAAAGAGCGTCGTAGTTAAAATCATTGTCCAAATTCTTGAACCACTCCCAACTGCTTCGGTCGTCGGTGGCTTGGTAGCCGCTCAGTGTGCCGTGGGTTTGGGCTCGCGGCGGTTCAGGCAGTGGCTCGTAGTCTCCGTTTGAGTGGGTCGGCTCAGTTTTCTTTGCGTTCTTGAGGGACGGGTTGTTTGCTCGGCTACGCTTACTTGGACGAATATGTGCCCTTGGTCAGTGAACTGTTAAAAAAAATACAAATTGCGCCAAGAATTTTAAGGAAAATAGCGAAACAAATACCTAATTTCCCTTTAAAGAAGACGTAGAAAACTTACTTTTACTGAGTTCCCGACAAGATTCGTGATGACCTGTCTGAACCTCCCGGGATCGCCCATGACGATTTCGGGTACTTTATCGGAGACAAAAACCGCCAACTGCAAGGCGTAAAAATTCGATCTTTACGAAAAATGTTAAAGAAACGGTGGATTGGTTTTTAATTTAAATCTTTACCTCGACGCCCTTTTGTCTGGATTTTTCGGAAAACAGAGACAGAACGTCGTCTAAGATCAATCTTATATCGAATGGAACTTTCTCGAGCTCGATCTTCCCAGCTTCGATCTTGGCACGATCGAGCACTTCGTTGATTAGGGTTATCAGAGCTTGACCGCAAGCTTGGGCAGTTTGGGCGTAGTCCCTTTGAGTCGAGCTAAGCTCCGTGTCTAAAAGAAGGGCCAGCATTCCTACGCTGACGTGAAACAAAGTCAGTCAACAATCGCTGCTGTAATAATTCGCCGAAAGATTCGAATTTTTTTTTACCTAGGATGCCGTTCATGGGAGTTCTTATTTCGTGCGAAACGGTCGCCAAGAACTGCATTTCATCACAATATAAGATCAAGCGTCATGCTCGTCGAAGCGTACGAAGAATTTATTGGGGGGAAAAAACCTGAGATTTCGCCACGTCAGCAGCTTCGGCCTGAACTTTGAGCTTCTCCATGATCTCGAAATCGTGCTCGACTTGAACGATGCGCTTCGCAGCGCTGTACCCCACATAACCGAACAAAAACCCAATCACATACACGAGAAAAGCCATCTGAAAGGCGTTCCAAGAAATAGGAGCCCTCTCAAGATACCTACATACCGATAAAAATTCAGATAAATACATTTCCCTTTTCACTTTATTTACGGAGAATGGCACTTACCGGCAAGTCATCTTATGCCTACGAAAGGGATCGCCAAAGTCCAATTTGTTGACATGCATAAGGGATAAATCTCCTACATGGGACTGAGGCCCATACATAATCAGAGGATCTGAAGTGTTTGTAATATCGAAGACGTTGACTACTATTTCCTGGTTTGCTGCTAGCTGCCCGAGCAGATTCTCTACGAGCGATTCGATGTCAAAAGATCCTCCCAAGTATCTGTGATATAGATTATAGCAACAGCGAAGAGATGATAATTGAGAGTTGAGATCATATTTCATTACTGAAGTTAAGATTGTTTGTCCGAGAACTTAATAGGAAAGCAATAAGAAGGGCAAGAAATCTACCCAGCAGTTGCATCGATTCGATCTTCGACAGTAGGGTTCGAAGGGAGTATGAACTTGTAGACGGGGAAAGTTAGGACAACGCCGAGATGGGAATTGAGCAATCTGAAAGGGCTCGTAAGAACAGCTTTCCCCGTCGCGCGGGCCCTTAATATATTCTCTCGATCCTCCTAAACGAACGATTCGATCGTATGCTTAGTCAGAACAAAGGCCTTTTATCCATCATCAGACAATCAAGAATTGATCAAAAGCTTACCTCGCCCGACATCATATCCATCGACCCAATGTAAGAAACTGTCTCCTGCGAGAAAATTACAGGGGCGTATTCGTCGCGAATAGGCGAAGGCTCTTTCTCCATCGTTCTTATTGTCCAGCCATGGCGTCTTTCGAACTCCTCCCTTTCTGAATGAAGGATTCTCTGAGCATAAGCTACGCCGCTCAACAATGGCCTTTCGAAGGCAGTTCTTGCTGTATATTCAGCGAAGGTTTTCTGCATTTCATTTCACCACACCGTAAGTGAAACACATTTACATAGCAACAACGAAAGGAGAGATAACTGCAGAGAAACATGTCTGACCTGATCAATGGCTGAAGGGTTCTTGTAATAATGGAAAGTTGAGACGAGGATGGCCAAGGCGTGGACATGGTTAACGCTGACATTGAACTGATCTTGGAGCATCCTCGCCCTTTCGTCACACATGCTAACTAGAGATTCTGTTCTCTTCTCCTTATTACCGCCGTCGATGTGGTCGTAGATGCATTTGCTGACGAAGATCATCGCAAGGTAAAAGAGAAACAAGTTTCTTCGGCTAGCAGCTATGCGTATCAGTATCACTTTGTGGTTTCTCTTCGTTCGAAACTGTTCGTTTGCCTTCATTGTAGTGACCATATGATACCCTTGCCTTTTCACACCCATCGATTCTTACTCCGCAAATTTCTAACTTTCTTACTCTGCAAGAAAATGACAGCCCAAGGAA
Organism: Craterostigma plantagineum; assembly: GCA_027422505.1. NCBI lineage: Eukaryota > Viridiplantae > Streptophyta > Magnoliopsida > Lamiales > Linderniaceae > Craterostigma > Craterostigma plantagineum. The sequence goes on along the minus strand of JAPQWV010000019.1, from coordinate 6,420,316 downwards.
AGATTCAGACAGTGCAGATACAGAACACACTCTCTGTAATGACCCTCGCTGGTAAGGTAAAGAACTTTATCGCAGAGGAGAAAAAGGGGCTCTTTTTTAAACTCACAGAAAAAAAGGGTTTCTTGACTTGCTACTTCATCAGAAATTTCTTTAAGAATTGATCTGCATTTAACACAGAGATGAGGGGGGGGGGGGGGGGGGGGGGGGGGGGGATACAAATCAAGCCCATAACAGAAGAATGTGTGATTTATAACAAGGTTACAGAGTACTGCTCTTACCACTATTAAGTTAAGATTCAATATTTAATCGAATACGCCATGATGGGAGGAGAACAAATCGTGCTCTGAAGATCCTCAAAAGACTCGAAAAAAACCCAGCTCAAATTCCAACGATTAGAGCCCCAAAGCTTTTGCCAATCTAGAAAGAAAGAACTCATCACGCTTTCGTAGTGTGCGAATACTGATTGAAAAATATATTTGTTTTCTACGGCCAAAGCGTGGAGGGCTTTAGTCCAAGAAAACAGAGAAAAATAGCAGTGCACCTCTCTCTCTCTCTCTCTCTCTCTCTCTCAAATAATAATACTTCACGTTCCCAAACAGCTCAGATAGAAAAAGCTATATGAAATAGTTGCCCAAAGATTTCATCTTTGACCAACCTAGGCGCAGGCACAAGCCTGTAATATACTACAATATTATATCAAATGAACATCATTATGAAAGAAGAAAGAAAGTACTCTCAGTGTATACAGTGAACAGAGTTACAGCTTACAGGTTTGCAGCAGTTGTTGAATTCACGTTCTTGGGAATTTGTTTAATTTGAAAGAGATTTGATTAAATTAATTATAATCATGTGGTTGTATTACTATATATTATCTGAGCATTGATGTTTTATGAGTGTGCAAGAGAAGACCATAGAGAATGCGTGTGTTGTACATACTTTACTTTTTAAAGCAAAACTCAAATCGAATTTGAGGCGATTTTTTCAAGATATGCACTTTGTCTTTTTCTTACCCCTCGATAATGTTTTTATTTTATTACAACTTTCCATGCTAAGCTTTTGTTTCCTTTTCTCTTGCATGGTCAGATGTGTAAAAAAAAGGAAGAATATTAACTGAAAACGGGATTTTATTAATATTTTTAAGCTTTTTAACCGTTGAAATTAAATGAGAATGCGGTAGTGTTCTTTCTTGTTTGCTTGAAAGTTGAAATATCCTTCGTTTTCTTTTGAGAGATATGGTGAAAATCTTTTGATGGGTGGAATAAAGTAAATTAATAAAATAATTAAAGAAAAGGTCGCTTTCAAAATCTTGGTGATAATGACTCGGCGGCAAGGATAAGATCTCGTCGAAATTACGCATATGCCCTTAACATGTAACAACATTACATTATGATTTTGTTTGAAATAAGCAATAAAATCATAAACGCTATTATGTTACATGAAGGGGCTAAGCCGTATTACCCTTCGTTTATTAAAAAATATGAAAAAAAAAAAAAAATCATCCGTACAACGTAAAATAATGTGGCGTTTCTTTTGTCACTTTTATGTCTTCCTTGTATATAATAGCGAGTATATATCGAAAAAAAAAAAGATATTTCAAGTAACTTGCTCTCAATTGTATCATTTATACGTACGCTAATAATTGTAAACTAGGCGAAAAATAAAATAATTCAATAAATATATAGGCAAGTGTATTTAATAATTAATACAGCCACGAGTAAATTAGCTTTTTGACCGACGAGATCATCTGTCCCGGTACATATCTCAATGGGTATACCTACTAAATAATTGGTGACATGTCATTGTACAATTTACAATTAGAATAAAAAAAGAAAAAATGACGTGGGTTGTCCAATTGATCCTTGTTTTAATAGTTCAAAATAGTGATGTGCCCACATGTAAACTCTAGTAATGACCTAAAGAATTAGCATCTACAAGATCGTCAGCCACACTTTCAGTTTCTTTACAGGATTTCTTTTTTCACATATAAGATAAATCTTTCGTCTTCATTGATGCTGTTTTGTGACGGGAACATCGCTGTCAATTGAATTAGCTCACAAGCATCCTCCATATTCTAAGGGTAGAATTCGCACACGCAATCCTCGGATGACTACGGTGACTTTTAATTACACCTTTTTTTTCTACTTACGCTCCTCTATTTTGATTGCTTGTTATTAAATTTCGTTGTTGTAGGATGAAGAAAATGCGCCTGCACGTCGCAAGCTTGACTTTGAAACAAATGACGAATTATCTGATAGTGCAGTTGAACTCATTATGTTGAAAGACAGTGGTAAAGCCATTGATGAACGAGACGATCGTCAAGCAGAAACAGCAATTCCGACTATCGGTATGGAATATGAAAATGAAGACGAAACTTATCAATTTTATAATGAGTATGCACGTCAGACTGGATTTCGTATAAGGAAACATAAAGCCCATCGTGATTATATTGACGGCAGACTTATAGACAGGGTATTTTGTTGTTCTTGTGAGGGCCACGAGCTAAAAGACAAAAGGGATGTGAACGTCAAATATCGTCGTGCAGAAACTAGAAGTGGTTGCGCTGCACAAATGAAGATAAAAGTCAGTTTATCTGGTAAATTTAAAATCGTCAACTTTGTTGCTGAGCTTAGTGGACACGAACTGACCACTCCAAATAGAAGTCATTTCCATAGGTCACACAGAAAGCTAACCGCGAAGCAAGCAGCACAGGTGGAAAACATAGATAGATCTGGGATTCCACCAAAAGCCGGACTACAATATTTGGCTAATGAAGCTGGAGGGCGCAAGAATCTGGGATTTATCTCGAAGATTATAAAATTATTTGCAATCAAAGAGAACAATAGAAATGGAGCCGGGAGATACAGGAGGTGTGTTGGAATATTTGCAACAGAGACAAATAGAAGATCCAAATTTCTTCTACGCCATTCAAGTTGATAGTGATGACCTAATGGCAAACGTGTTTTGGACTGATGGACAGATGATGACAGACTACGCGCACTTTGGAGATGTCGTGTCTTTTGACACCACGTACAAGAAAAATAAAGGACGGCCATTTGCTCTCTTTGTTTTGGTCAACCGTCATAAACAAACCATAATTTTTGGAGCTGCATTGTTATATGATGAGACAACCGAAACGTTTATTTGGTTATTCGACACTTTTGCGAAGGCAATGGACGGAAAAAACCCTCTTACGATCCTCACAGACCAAGATGCAGCAATGGCAAAAGCAGTATCTGAAAAGTGGCCTCAAACATGCCATCGCCTATGCATCTGACATATTTATCAAAATGCTGCAATTCACCTCAGTAACGTGTTCTCGAGGTTCCGTGATTTCTCGAAAGATTTTACTTCGTGCATCTATGACTGGGAGGAAGAAGACCAATTCGTTCATGCGTGGCAAGAAATGTTGAACAAGTATGGTTTACAGAATAATGAGTGGCTCGACCGACTGTATAACATAAGGGAAAAATGGGCGCTGGTCTATGGGCGGCAGGTGTTTTGTGTAGATATGATTAGTACTCATCGGAGCGAGGCATGAACAGCACTTTGAAAAGGTACGTAAGCAGAAAAATGAGTTTGCTAGATTTTTTCAAGCACTTTGGAAGATTGATCGATGATCGTCGTTATCAAGAGTTGAAGAAGGATTTTAAGATGAGTCAGACTATCGTAGTTTCGTGTCCGATTCAAATTTTGAAGCATGCTTCACAAATTTGCACGTATGAAGTATTTCAATTGTTTCAGGGTGAGTTATGGAAAGCTCATGATTTATCAGTTGAGCTATCTAGTGCATCTGAGTCGTTGTTTGATTATAAAGTTGCTACCGCCGATAAGCGCCACGTACACACTGTGAAATTTGACTCGTCAAGTGAAGATGTCTCGTGCAACTGTAGAAAATTTGAGTTCGCAGGAATTTTGTGTTCGCACGCTTTGAAAGTCCTTGGATTGAGAAATATATTTTCAATTCCTGTGGCTTATATTAAAAGGAGATGGACAAAACACGCCAAAAAAGGTATAGCTGCAGTTTCGTCGCACGTTGTTGAGGAAAAAGTTCCTGATTTAGACGAGGAACGTGTTGAAAAAAAACTAATCGCAGATCGGTACAAAGAATTGTGTAAATTACATCATCAGATAGCGACAAAGGCTGCACTGACCGAGGTGACATATGCACGGGCAAAGGAATGTCTTCTTCAGTTGAATGAAGAAACAGAGGCGACTTTAGATAACTATTCTTCAAGTTCAGCTGAGGCTCTAAGAAATTATAGTAAGAAAGTGTCCAAGGGAGTCGTGGAGAAGACACATAATGCTCGTGGGAAAGTAGAAAAGCAAATGCAATAGGTTGGGGAGGATTCTGCTGATGATGATATACTGATAAAAGGGTTGAAACAGAAGCAACTCTCAAAAGTTAGGGGTGGTAAAAGACTTAAAAGTGGATTCGAACAAGCCGTAAGGAAATCAAGAAGTCAAAAAATATTGGAATTCCTCAGCGAGATCTTCATATAATGCTAAGGTACTTGATGTGTAAGTTATCTTTATATACTATATTTCAAATCGTAACGTCATTTTTTTTCTAACTATAGGTTAATGAAAGTGAGATCCCTGGAATGGATATTTATCATCATACGAGAGAAAAATCTGACATGTCAAGTTCAGACATTTTTCCGACTGCTTGGGGTTCTTCAGCTTATCATATGTCGGCATATCAGTCATCACAAGTACGACATTAATTTATTAAGTTATATATATGTGTTTGCATATTAAAAAATATATTATGACGAAATTTCCATTATAATAGGTTTCTGATTCAGCTGTTTATCAGCCAAATTCTCAGTATTTGCATCATTCATTTTACCAACACAATTCGAGTATGAGAGACTTGGTACAGGTAAAACATTTAGATGATCATTGTTGTCAAGCATTCTAAATTTATAATAAATTATGCAATTTCAATGAATTCTTTCAGGCACAAATGCACCATCAGTCTAATAATGAATTCTCCTCTATACATCGATCACAAAACTTGTCGATGCACGTTGGCCAAAGGAAGCAGTTTCAAGAAGGTCGCGATGGAGTAGATCGTCGAACCGATGAAGTTTAAGTAGATGAATTTGTTTTAGAACCTATTACTTAAGCATCTATTTTATCTTTTAATTATTTATTGTCGTATTATTTGATATAAAATTCATTGTCAATTTAATTAATTTGCTATATTTTCATGTTCGCACAAAAAAAATTATGTACATTTAAAAATCCTTAAAAAAAGATTATCGATAACATTTATATAAATATAATAAATATAAGAATTAATACTTTTTATATAATAATAAAGGAGAAAACAATTCCCAAAGATAAAGAAGAAAAAAAATATATTTTAGCGCACATGGGTTTACAACTTTTTTTCTATCTCTCTATCTAAAAATTATATTTTAGCGCACAATAATAGCAACTCACGTATTTATTAATTGGACAACCCACGTCACTTTTTTATTCTAATTGTAAATTGTACAATGACATGTCAGCAATTATTTAGTAGGTACACCCATTGAGATATGTACAGGGACAGATGATCTCGTCCAGCTTTTTGATGCTACGCCAAGCCGGCGGACCCATCAAACAAACAAAAATTTATTCTATATTTTATTAAGCATGAGCCATGGCTATAAGTCTATTATATTTTCCTCACTACCATTTAATTATTAGTTATTTATTATTTTTAGTTGGTCTTATCGCTTTAGATTTAAAATTTATATAAATATAATTAAATTTAAATTATATATGAATTAACTATTTTAATTAAAATAAATTTATTATATTTATTTTATATATCATTGTATACATATTTGAGTATTTGAGTGTTCAAAGAACACTAGTACATATTATATTGCTCGGTTCTTGCACTCAATAAAAAAGATTCAAATTTACACTAATTTATTGCGTGCCAAAGTCTTATAATTTTCCTTGTACGATTAATATGTGTTTTACTTATTTAATCAGTCAAAATAACAGAAATTTATTGATCAATACTCTCTACAATGTATTATATACTCCTTATTAGCAATAACTATAAATTAACTAATCTATTGTGTCTATCAAATTAATCTTTAAAGAGAAGTGATTGCTAAGATATCTGATTCGATATCACATGATATGATAAGGCTTCCCGATACTACACGCAAATATATTAATATGTGGATTTGAGCATCTAAATCTTGAAATATCAAACATGGAATCTTATAAAACGAAAAGTTCATGCATATCAACCATATCATTAGCGACACGACAATCCTCTTCTTAGGCCGGTTACCTTACTATATATGTTACGATTATATTTTCTTTCCAAACTTTTGAAAGCAATGAATAATCTTACCAAAAGTCAAGTGAGGACTTCAAATATTAATATATTTTTAATATGACAATGTTTGCGTCGTGATGAAAGATGAGTCTTTCGAATCTTTAACTCTGAAGCCCAATATAAGTTGAAAATGGGCCTATTCGATATAAAATAAAAGTAATAATGGGCTTAAACTTTTATAAGACCTTTATTTTATCATTATGATAGTTATCTAAAATTATTTAGGTCCCTATCCTCTTTTATACGTTTATGCTCTTCTTTGAATCAATTCGAATAACGCGACATTCGAAAACACCAAGTCAACAGCGATGTTGGTAATAATATGGTGACGAGTATCTTATCACATGCATTACGATGTAATAATAGACAAAGGTTTAAACTAAGCATAGTACGATAATGACATTCTTGTTAATGAATTTTAATAATAATTTCACATTAAATTAGACTTTATTTGGGGGCTCAATGCGAATCAGCAGTCACCACTTGCGTCCACTAGCGAATTACTTTCTTATTTATAACATGGTTAATGGCAATAATGGTGAGAGTATACAAATAAGATAGTTGAATAAAATCATCTTCGAATCTAAGCATCGTCGAGATATACGATTTCAATTACCTTAAACTATTATTAGTGGATTAATCCTTTCCCATTATCAGCACTGTTGGAACTTTGTCTTTGGAATAATAATGATAATTTAACAACGTATGTCCGTCCAAGGGGATAACGTATTTTATTATATCATTACACCGATAAAAATGTGGATACAAATTGTTAAACAGCCAATTTTACCTAAAGATAACCACTTGATAATGATATTTAGAGTCGATTAAGGATACGAATTTAATCGAACTATGAACAATACTCTTGTGTTATCTATCGCCAGCATCTCCAATCCCATCATAAAAATTTAGGTAATTCTGCGCTGCTACGGTGCTTTCATTCCAACTCATAAACTCTATTTTCTACTATAATATTTTATACTACAACCATTAACTCTATTTTCTACTTTAAAAATCAATCATATATTAAACTTTATATTATAATAACTAAAAAGTCGATAAATTATAATAATTAATATTTAAAATTAAATTAAATTATAAAATTAGCATATTATTTAATTATAATTTTATTAAATTAAAAGAAAATATCAATAAATAAAAGGAATTTAAAATTATTTTACTTTTATTATTATTATTAAGAAAATATCAAATATTTTAATAAATAAAATATTTATTATATAACATATATAAATAGAAATTACAACTCAATTTTTATGTTGAAAATTGTGCATAGTCTAAAACTAGAGTTTCTCCGCTAATCAACACGATATTAGTGTTAACTATAAAGTCATATCGGAATAAAGACGTACCCTCTATTTTCTTACAAAATAAAGTAATGGAGATGTAATGTAACAAGGTGAATCTATAGAACAATACCCAATTGGAAAATTTTTTTACACATAACTATCCATGTCAGAAAATTTTATAGATATGTACCTGATTTAATTTTACCAGTTTCTTTAGTCATATCGTACCTTCCTGTGTGTATATTGCGTACTATAACACGTTTATATAGGGTACTTAAATATAGGATACGTCGTACCTACGGGCATGCCTGTGTGTTACATAGGGCGTACCTAAATATAACATACGTCGTACCATTTTCTGATATATAGGGTACCCAAATGTGTTGAGATAGGGTACCCAAATGTGTTGTTTGGTGTACTTTCGGGGATCGGGTACCTATGTGCAAAAATTTATTTTGTTAGGTACCTACATATAAAAAAATCCTGACTGGGTACTAAATTACAAGTATTTTTTCAAATAGGTACTTATGTGTAAAAACCAATTTTATTTCAAAGAAATATACTTACATTATATAATAAACACATCACAACATGACAATGTTCCTCACATTTGTCTCTTAGTTTTCTCAAGTGTCCAAACAAACAAACACAAAAGAACGTCCACTCAAATGAAACCTGCTTTCTTTTCTTGTCTCTGACCTATCTGACATCCCACTACGCTCTCTCTCTCTCTCTCTCTCTCTAATAATTTGATCTCTAGCAAAGTTTCATGCGTCGAACCAAACTTTATGTAATAAACTAAAACCTTTACTCCATTTTTGGTAAAAACTAGAAATCCATCCCCCTTCACAAGATAGATCACTGTCCCTTCACAAAGCTACGCTGCAAATTTAAGGTAATTTGAGGTGCTTCTTTCTCCGAATTCATTATGTGAATCAAAACTAGCTTATATTATTAGCTAGGCAGCCCTTTTCAGATTTGCTTCCATCTTTTTTTTTCTTTATATTGCTGATAGTTTTGATGGTCTGATGACAGAATTTTCTTCTAATTTCTTGTTACTCGTTATGTGAAGCTTAAAATGGGATTTGATTTAAACGACATATGTTCTTGTGATAATTAATGGGGGGAAAGCTGCAAAGGTTTCATCTTTTTCTTTCTGCAAGCATAACTATATAGCGCCTGATGATGAGTTGCCTTAATTAGGGTTTTATGATTTTTGTGCCTTGTAAGAGAAATCTGAGGACCGAAGATTGGTGGTAAAAAGTCCTCAAAGATTATATACATATACACACATACATACACATGCCTCTGAATCTCAACCTTGATCTGTCCGAAGAATCAGATATTATTGCTAGACAAGAAGAACCCTACCTAATGCTAGGGTTCGGAGAAGACCATGAGAAAGGATCCGTACCCGAACCCGAATCCGAACCCAAGATCTCAAACGAGACCCACGAACCCGACAAGAAAACCCGACTCTTTCCCTGCAACTACTGCCGAAGGAAATTCTATAGTTCGCAGGCGTTGGGTGGGCACCAGAACGCTCACAAGAGAGAGCGCAGCCTTGCAAAGCGAGCGGTGAGGATGGGCGGCGGCGCCTTGGCTTCTCTGCCGCCGTTCTTGGCCTTCAGATCTTTGGGCGTAGAAGCGCACGCCTCCATGCCTGCGGCGGGGCGAGGCGGTGATGCTATTGCTAACAGTAGGCCTGCGACGGCGATGGTAAGAGGCGGCAGTGGGGTCGGCAGGTTTTTTTTGGGTCAGTATTGCGTTGGGTCTTCGCAGCAGGTTTTTACGGCGGATGGGTCGCCGTCGCTTTGGCCGGGAAGTTTCAGACAAGTTGACGATGGTTGTTGTTCGAATAATTATCTAATAAGGGACGACGACGGTGGAGCAGAAGCTTTTATGGCTGCGGCGGCGGCGGCTTATCGTCGTCGTCAAGAAGATAGGGTGGAAGAGCAGTCGGTTCTTGATCTGAACCTTTCACTCTGACACGTTTTTTTTTAATCCTTAATTTCTGTTATTGTTTTTTTTTTCCCTGAATATATGCTGTATAGATATTTATTTGTGTAAGAGATTGATGATTAACTGAATAATGTTAATGGAGACGACGATGAGAGTTATAAATTGTATGCAATTTGTATCATCTTCCTTTAGATAAGATTACTTTCTTACCTGATGAAAATGAGATATAAGGTTAAATAACAAACACACATGTAAGAAATCCTTATCTTTAACGCACACTGCTATTAATCTAATATCTTGTTCATGTCCTGTATAATTCTGTATGCAATAAGCAAGTGAACTCTAATTATTCTTTAATTATGTTGTAGTTTGGGACAATAAACTGAAATACTACTGATTTGCTTTGGTTTTCATCCAACAATTAAAATCGACAATCTCATCTTTCATTTCAACCACATATGCAATGGGCCGACAATCTCATCTTCCACTCAACCCATTTTTCGTTGGATAATATAATTTAGTATATGCAATGACACATTACATTGTAAAATCGTCAAAACATGCAACGTAGAAGGGGTGTTTGGTTTAAGGAATTACGTGTAGAAAGGAAAGCAAATGAAAAAGGAAAACTAACTTTTATGCTATGGTTGATTAAATAAATAGATGAGAAAATAAAAGAAAACTCAAACAAAGTTTAGATTTAAAAACCATGAAAAATCATTTCCCTCACCCCTTTCTTTGATCCAACCACATGCCAGCCCCACACAACCAAATAATTTCACCAACAAAAAATAACAAAACCAAATTAACCAATCTTCCCAAGTAGAATAAAAAGAGTTCCACACAAAAAAAGTCAATCCAAATGACTCGAAAAGAAATAACCAAGATAAATAATATTCTGTTCACCTCACATCAATCGAAGTAAACGAATCCACCAACCCCTCAGTCCTACTCGTCGAACCGCTCGAACCGCCGGGCCCCCAGCTCGAGCCCTCGAGGCCCATCGTGCCTTCGATGGCCCGCCACTTTTTAACGGCTTCGGACAGACCCACTTCATAATCGATCCCATATTCGTCGTCCGGGTCGACCCGCTCCGACGGTTCCCAAAGCTCGGCCAGCGAGGACAGAACGTTGACCACGTGGCTCATGTCGGGCCTACGATAGGGCTCCCTCGCCGAGCAATGGCCCGCCAGCTCGGCGACGGTTCGTATGCTCGAGAGCGTCTCCTCGTCGGGATTGATAAGCAGCGACGGGTCGATGGCTTTGCGGAAGGTTTTCTCGGCGTCGAGCGCACGGCAAAACCAAGGCACCAAGTGTCGGGATTCGTCGGGCAACGACTCGTCTAGGGCTTTTCGGCCAGTGATGATCTCCATGAGGATCACTCCAAAGGCAAACACGTCGATCTTGGTAGTCACTCGCCCCGTTGCTGCATAAAAAAACAAAACCAATTTATGGATTTATTTCAAAATTGGCATTACACATTTCGTCGTCCATGCAGGAATTCCGGTGTCATAAAATTTTAGAACATTAAGTTTTAAAATGAAGCAGTTTGAAGACGATCAACACTGAAATGTGAATTTTTGCTTTAAACGTTCTCAAATTGCTTTATTTCTTAAACATATTGTCCTAAAATTGCGGCCAACCAATTACCGGTCCATACAACGCCATCCCACCTAATATATATGATTAGAGCTAAGATATTCAAGACGCCTAAATCTGGAAAAAAAAAAAGATGTCAAAAGTTCTAATTCTTATCGATCATACAACCATAATGTCCTCGTACGCCAAATAATACGTCAGAACCCTAAAATTGGGGAGGGTTCCGATGTATAAAATGTCCCTATAAAGTCAAACCCCGAATTCGTTATCCCTGCAACGGGCACTTCCCATTAGTTATGGGACTAAAAATACTTGAGCATGAAAGTTCTAGGCCACCCTAAAGTAAAAATTTCAAAAAACTCTGAATCCTTTTATGGATCATATACGACGAACTCACCCGCATATTCTGGTGCGAGGTACCCGAAAGTACCGGCGAGCTTCGTCGCGATCGAAGCCTTCCCGTCAGGAGCCAAACGAACGAGCCCGAAATCAGCGACCTTAGCCCTCATATCTTCCCCCAATAGAATATTCGATGGCTTTAGATCCCTATGAATGAAACTCTGCTGAGCCAAGCCGTGCAAATACTCGACCCCACGAGCCACGTCCAGGGCCACCGCTAGCCGCTCGGTCCACTCGAGCGGCTCCAAATTCTCCTCCCTCCACCCAAAAAGGAACCGACTCAGCGTCCCCCGAGCCACGTACTCGAACACGAGCAACCTCTCATGACCGTCCAAGCAGTACCCCAATAGCGCGACCAAGTGCTTGTGCCTCACCTTCGTAAGCACCGAAATCTCCGCCCGAAATTCTTCCAAGCCCTTCTCGTTGGTCGCTGCCCCGCCCGACGACTCCATCCTCTTGACCCCTATTAAACTCCCGTCGGGCAGCTGCCCCCTGTAGACCGTCCCGAACCCGCCCCGACCCAGAATGTTCTCTCGGCTGAAGTCGCCCGTCGCCGCCCGAAGCACGTCGATGGGGATCGCCATGCTGCCCGCCTCCGCTATGTGGGCCCCGCCCGAACTGCCCGAGACGGTTACCTTGATTTCCCCATTCGTACGTGGAGGCAGGAGAGCTTCGTCGTTTCTCTTGCGTTTGATCCTACGAAGGAAGAAAACGAGCAAACCAAGAAATGATATAGCGCAAACGCCGCCGAGCACAGAGCCCACAGCAACGCCGCCGCGGGCCTTCTTCTTGCTCGATGATTCATTCGCAGCCGAAGGTTCTTTTCCTATGTTTGGATTCCCAAAGGTTGCTAGGTTGACGCCGTTCCTGAAGTGCGGGACCCGCCCGTAGATCTGATTGTTCGAGACGTCCAATTCTTGGAGGCTCGGGAGATTGGCGAGCTCGTCGGGGATCGTCCCTGTTAATATGTTATCGGAGAGGATCAGCCTACGCAGAGAACCGAGCTTGGAGAAGCTAGGCGAAATCGTCCCGTTTAAGCCCATCTTGTGAAAGTTCACCACCGTAACCCCGCCGTTATTGCAAGTAATCCCGACCCAAGAACTGTTAATATCGCACGGGTCGTTTCCCTTCCATCCCTTCGCCAAAACGGTTGGATATCCAAAGCTTTCGGCTACGGAGAGCAGAGCATCCACACGAGGATCGCAGCCCTCGCCTGGGCTCGATTTGCAGAAGCTGTTGCTCCTTGGCAACGAATCGACGTTTACAGAGGGAGAAAACGCCGGCGTAGGCCCTTGTAATAGGTTGTTCGTAAGGTTCACAGTGATGAGGCTCTTCAATCCCATCAAAGAAGGAGGAACTGGGCCTGTTAAGGTGTTGTCTCTCAAGCTCAGATTCTGAAGCAGAGTTAGGTTTGAAAAGTCTGGCAATGGCCCTGTAAATGAGTTTCCGTTCAGCCAAGCTTCGACCAGTGATGTCATGTTCCGTAAGACGGCGACGGTGCCGTTCAGCCGTGAAGGGCTAGCCTGGCCGTTGAGCCACAGGGAAGTGATGGAAGAGCCTGCGAACGACGAAGGTAGAGGGCCTTCGAGGGAATTTGAGGAGAGATGAAGGGTTGTGAGGCTGGGGAAATCGCTGGGTCCGAAGAAATTGGGCAGATTCCCCACCAAATTGGAGGAATAGGCGGAGAAGATTTGCAGCCCAGACGCAGATTTCATTCCGGCGGGTATGACCCACGGGTCGAACGGATTGTTGTCCATGTAGACCTGCGTCAGGGAGGTCATTCCGTCGAAGAAATCGGAGGGGACGGCGGTGAATCTGTTGCTGCTGAGCATCAGCGACGTTAGCTTGCTCAGGCCGCCGAGGCTCGGCAGAGGGCCGCCGAGGCTGTTGTACTGTAGTTCGAGGATCTGAAGCTCGGCGAGGTTGGCTAGGGTTTGGGGAAGCGAGCCGGTTAATTTCTGACCCTTGATTTGGATCCGATCGACCCGATTGTCTCTGTTGCAGTGAATGCCACTCCATTTACACGGGTTTGGGTCGGTCCAATCGGATGGACTGTTCATGGATTTCTTAAGGCTCTGAAGAACGGCGGCGTCACCGTCGGCGTTTGACTGAGCTTGAACGACGGCGAGCGACGGCGGTAGCAGCAGAAATACGGCGAAGAGGACGGCTTTGATTGAATCCATTCGTTTGTAGAAGAAATCAGTAGGAATTGATTGGGCTAAAGCTATTGCTAGGGTTTGAATTTACTACAGATGGGAAGAAAAGACGGATTTTAGTTTCCTTATCAGTGGATAAGATAATTTTTCATCATAAAATCTTTAAATTTTTTTTTTTTTTCTCATTCAAGAACGTAGTAGTAATAATAGCAGAAAAAGGGAAGGAAGACCAAGAGACCGTTGTGTTTTGAGGAGGGAAAAAAGGAAAGAGAAAGATAGGATTTGAGCTGGCAAATATTGCCATTATTATTATAGTAAATTTTTTCTAATATATATCTGTGTTTGGCGCCTTGAAGTGTAATTATCGAAATACCCCTCGAAGACGTCCAATCGAACCTTTGTTTCCATGGGGTTGTCTTCGGTCACTTCAGTGAATCCCCAATTAATATCCATTTAGTCCATTTTCTTAATTTGCATAGAGAGTGGAAAACTTGGAAGCCCGTTTACTGTTCCCAATAAAGCCATATAATATAAATAATAATATCTTTTATGGTGTTTGGTTTACTATGTGTAGCACGGTTTTAATTTGGTTTTTTTTATTAAATAAACCAAAAAACAATAGCCATTGACAAAATAAACGCTACCGTAGAGGAATTAATAAAATAGGCAAGTTCGTATCCTCAGATTACGAGTTACGTAACTCGTAATCCCAGATTACGAGTTACTATTGGCCGTTGACTCGCTGACCTGACCTGGCCGTAACTCGTAATCCGGGATTACGAGTTACGTAACTCGTAATCTGAGGATACGAGTTACTCGCTGACCCCGCTGACCATATCGTTGGCAACATAACTCGTACCCTAGATTACGAGTTATGTAACTCGTAATCCGGGATTACGAGTTACGTTGTGGCCGACCAACCTGCATGGCCATGCAAGTTGTCGTCAATAATTCCAGTAACTCGTAATCCTGGGATACGAGTTACTCGAATTATTGAAATAATTCAGGTAACTCGTAATCCTGGGATACGAGTTACGCGAATTATTGCAATAATTCACGTAACTCGTATCCCAGGATTACGAGTTAGTTAACTCGTATGCCTATCTTACGAGTTAAGTTTCTATATAAGCCGGCCCATCCTACCTCATATCACCATAACCCTTATCGATTTCCTTTAATAACTCAAACAATGGTGTCGAGTCGCGTACAAGTTATAGTATATTTCGGCGGCGAAATAATTCAATCATCTGATTCTACCATCAAATATAGTATCAGTCCTGTTGGGTACAGACGAATTCGTCGCGACACGAGTTTTTCCGAGTTTACTTCGTTATTGTTCGAAATTACGGGTGCAGACCGCAGTCGTTGTTCGTTGATTATCCATGCAAAAAATGAATACTTTCAACATTCTCGCCACTTTCATCAGCTTTTTCAAATCTCCAACGACAACGATTTACTATTTTTCATACATCCCGATTCGGAGAACAATTGCGTTGAGGTTTTTGTTGAAATACTTGAAAATTCAAACTTCGATTTGAACGAAGAGCCTCATCGGAATTTTGAAGTTGGTTCTTCGAGTTACACCTGTCCGGATTTTCCCGACATTGTCTCAGTTACAGCAGGGTTCAGTAATGTTTCTCTGGAGAGGCCGACCATTGGTGTTCCATTCAGTATGCCGGAATCCGTGTCAAATCCGGAGCCAGATTTCGTGCCAGAACCAGAAGAAGACCTTGATGTTAGTGATTCGGAAGCGGACGATGAGGATCCACTGTCCGAGTTACCCGATCCCAACGAGGATGACGAGAACGACGACGCGCCAGATGATACCCCTCCGCTGGACTCTGCTGCTCCAGTGCTTTTTCAGCCCGTCCCATTTTTCCAAACGTACCAAATGCCACCTCCTAGTGGTGACGACTATGGTGGTTACGGGGAGTTTTACGACAGAGATAATCCTATGTTTTGTCGAGGTATGATTTTTCAAACTAAGAAACATTTACAACGTGCCGTCGACGATTTTTCGATCAGGGTTGCTAGACGCGAGTATCACGTCAACGATAGCAGCAACACACGTTGGAGTGCCCAATGTAATCATACGACTGATTGCCCATGGAAACTGAGGGCAACCTTCAAGCCCAAAAAAGGTTACTGGTCTGTTACAAAATTTGAAGGACCGCACACTTGTTATATGACTGAGCTGGCGAGCACACACCGTAATATCTCTAGAAATTTTATTGCTGATCTTTTGGTTGGAACCGTGAAAATCGATCCCATAAGCCAACCCAAACAGCGTGATGCAATCTCCAATCCATCCCCGACCGCTGCCTCCTCTCATATGTATGCAGATTATTGTCTCGATACGGCGGTATAATTGGAATGCCTTGGATGATTCCAAATTGCCGGAGTACTCGTTCGGGGTATTGAAACTCCACGATATTGAAGAATATCAGTGGACACCTCGATCGACAAGCCGTAGGTAAGCATTCTGCTGGAAGAGCGGCAATCTCCGGGAGCGACATGTTGTACGGCGTCCACGCAAATTGATGCGGCTGCATGCGATCAATGCACTCGCGGATTGTGCGCACGTTCGAATTCGTTGAAGATGTGAAATTAAACGTGGCATTCCACCTGTCAAATATTTAAAGTATTTAAAGATCTTACGGTCAATGTAAGAATGAAAAAACACTTCACAATTTATAGAAGAACGACCATACCTCGCAGCATGTGGCGGAGCCGGTAAGACTATCCCGTCGACTGTACGGGGCTCCATCGTGATACGATTAACACCCCGTACTGGCTGGAATGGCAAAATCCTCACATATGCCCATGCCTAAAACAAATCATTTGTTCTAAATAAATGTTTAAAATATCTATACACTTAATCATATTTTCAATATAATTACCTGCAACAGCCGTAGGGGTCCGCCTATATTTAGCTTGTTCGGCTCGATTGCCGAACAAAGCTCTCTGTATAGGAATGCCAGCACCGCACTACCCCAACTAAATGTCCTCACCTCCTCAATATCCTCCAACAGCTGGAGGTAAGTCAATGATACGGTGCTGGCGCTACAATCGGGGAACATGACCGCACCAAACAGCAACATAGCATAACCCCGTGCTGAACATTCGACCTCTTCCTCATCACTATCATCCGTTATCGGATGGTCCACCAACCAACTCGCTACTGGCTTCATCGATAGTGATGACCCCCTAATTCTATCAGCAGGCGGTCTAAAACCTAGCAACCGCTCACACTCGTCCATCCACTGTGTGACCGTCCTCGAAACGATCACACCGGAGACACAACTACCATCCACAGGCAAACCCCACAAAATACCTACGTCCTGTAAAGTGACAGTCGCCTCCCCAACAAAAAAATGAAAAGTATGGGTCTCTTTTCTCCAACGCTCTACCAACGCTGTAATCAAATGAGGGTCAACCCTCTGCGACATACAGCTGTAGACGCTGTACAGACCCATATCGCTCAACTTTCCTAATAAGCGACCGTGTAAGATATTCGGTGCTTCTCTCGTACCCCACACTACATTCTCTAAGGACCTAATCTTAATAGTTCTATCTAAGGCTGTCTCATCTACCAACAAATCACGACTACGGTGATTTGACTGCATCGTCAACACCGAACTATCACGAGGCCCGTAACAAGAATCGAAATCCATTCTACATTTAAAAAAACCAAACAAATCAACAATCAATAAAAGCATTTGATAATGAGTAAATTAGCACAAAAATTCTTATTTCGGATCGTAACGTTACCCAAACTAATCGCGCGTAGTACGTCGAACGCGACGGGGCAACGTATCGGGGTGGCGGGGCAGTGGGGCTCGTCGGGGCAGCGGGCAGTCGGGCAGCGGGCTCGTCGGGCAGCGGGCAGTGGGCTCGTCGGGCAGCGGGCGGTCGGGCGTCGGGCTCGTCGGGCAGCGGGACGGCGACGGGGGCGAGGCGGTGGGTCGCGGCGGGCGACGGGATCGACGGGGTGGCGGGGCAGCTTCGGGGTGGCCGGGCAATGGGGCAGGGCGGGCGGGCGGGGCAGTGGGGCAGGGGAGGGCCGGCGGCGGCGGGGCTGTGGGTCGCGGCGGGGTGGTGGGTGGCGACGGGTTGGCCGGGGCAGTGGGGGTGGGCTGGCCGGCGGGGCAGGGCGGGCCGACGGGGCAGTGGGAGAGGGCGGGACGGCGGCGCAGTTCTGCTCGGCGGGCGGCGGGGCAGTGGTGGCGGCGGGACGTGGTGGGTCGCGACGGGCAATGGGGCAGTCGCGGCGGGGCGGCGTCGAGGCACGGGGTGAGCGGCGGCGTGGAGGTCGGCGTGGGCTTCATCGTGTGGTTCGTCGTCGTCGTCGTCGCTTCCTCGTCGCCGTCGTGATTATCGTCGTATCGTCTTCTTCGTTCGCGACGTAGGGTTTTAAAAAAACCAGATCTAATTCGTAATCCCAGATTACGAGTTACTCTAACTCGTATTCTGGGATTACGAGTTACTCCACGTGTGCGAATCCGCCAGCTGGATTGTAACTCGTAACTCCAGATTACGAGTTAGAGTAACTCGTAATCTGAGATTACGAGAACGCCTATTTTATTAATGTTTTCGGTTGTATGTTTATTTTGTCAATGCCAGTTTTTTTTTGTTTATTTAATAAAAAAAACCTTTTAATTTTAAAGCCCGTCAAGCCCGTAACAAACATTCTGACTAAAAGGGACCATATAATTTATGATGGACTTCTTACAAGTAATAAGTGTTGGGCTTTTTCTTAAGCTTGTAACCAAACCTCAAAAAAACAAAATGATATCAATCGAAAAATTTATTGTGGAAATTACCCCCAAAAAAGGTTTAAAATAGGTTTCAGACCCTATCAGAAAAAATTGTTGTTTAAGGACCCAATTTTTATAAAATTTAGAGATAAGTACCTAAATTTACGCAAGTGTTATAAAGTGTATATGAACTGGTATCAGATGATCGTTTTGTGTTAATTCAGAACAATGAAGTGATACTGCAGAACAATGAAGTGATTTGGCAGAAATCGGGTCCCTAAACCTATGAATTGTCTGACAGGAGCCTGAAACCTAAACTTATGAGGGGGCTGAATTGTAAAAGCCCCAATATTTATTTGATAATCCGCCGAGAGTTTCGATAATGTTGTGTTATAATAAAAACGCGAAAGTGGATGCATTTATATATGATGTCGAATTCCAGAAGCACTATAATTCTAGGCAATATCGTGACGAAATCTATGCTTCAACTATATAAAGTTCCCATTATTTAACAAAGTTAATTTAATAAGAACAAGAAAATTGTTGAAGCGTGTAATCATCAAACTATGTTGTAATCTTAGTTTGAATTTCTCAAACTCTAATCTAGCTAGGGTTTTCGAAGAAAAAAAATGAAATACTCGAAACATATAGAGCATGACGACTACTTTCGCCATACTCAAATAAATCTTTCAGAACGAAAATGCTCGAAACGTTTCGTTCGGGGAAGAAAAACAGAGAAATTCTGATAATCCAAAGCACAGCAAAAACAGACATGATCTAACTAATAAACTGGGAAGAAAGAAAAACCTAAGTCTCATATTCATTCGTTCAAATTTCAGCTCCTCACAACCTTAGCCATACCAAAAGCAGCCGCCGAAGCAATAGCACCGATGAGAGCCGTCTGAAAAACGCTCCTCAACGGTTTATCGCCCGTGAAATGACCCTTTGCATAGCCGAAGATGAGCAAAGCCATTAAAGTCAAAACCACAGATGCCATTACAGCTTTCACTGCATTTGGGACGAACATGTAAGGAAGAAGAGGCACTAAACCCCCCAATATGTAAGCAATGGCTATGGTGAATGCGCTTTTGAAAGCCCTTTTTGGGTCTGGCTTCTCCAATCCCAGCTCGAATCTGCCCATTAAAAAATGAATATTGAAGCCCAGAAAAATGAATCTATTAGATAAGACGAATTTGTTGATTATAGAAGAAGAAGATGTGCGTACTTCATCATGAAGTCGAGCCAAGCGGTGGGATTCTTACGAAGGGCGTTGACCACTGGTGCGTATTCGTGGGGCTCGACGCCGTATTCTGCTAGTATCTCCGCCACCTCAGCCGCCTCTACACGGCGGTGGGCGGCCGTCGGAAAATTGACGCACGTATTACATGTAATTGGAAGAAATTAAAATTTGAGGGAAAGGTAGAAACCTGTGTCGGGGACGGCGATGATTTCGTCTTGTTCTCTCTTGAGCTCAGTCATGTAATGATCGGCTTCGCTCTTCGCCGCTAAGTAACTGAGAGAGAGGGACGATTGAGTTACTGAAACCCATTGCCCAATTTTTTCAAGAACTTTCGCGATTGATTTGAAAGGGTAGAAGAAAAAAGAGGGAGAGAGTTGATTACCCTCCAAGACCCATTGAAATGGCGCCGGCGACGACCTCGGCGAACCCAGCGGTTAAAATAACGTTGGAAGAGGCGTCGGCGCCGGACAATCCGGCGGCTAAGGCGAAGGGAACGGTGAGTCCATCGGAGACGCCGACGATGACGTCACGTACGACGTCACTCGCGGTGAAGTGTTTCTCTGCGTGCGCGTGCAACAGAGACTTGTTTGTATCCTCCATTCCTGACAATTTTTTGTTTCTTTTTTTTTTTCCCCTTTTTGTTTGGAGAGGGGAGTTTAGAGTAGAGATGGCAATGGTCCGGACCCGGACCCGGACCCGCCTTAGACCCGCCCCGAAATAACCGGGTTTTACCCGATATTCCGGGTCTCGGGGCGGGTCCCGGGTCTCAAAAGAAGAAACCCGGTCGGGTCCGGGGCGGGTCCCGGGTCTGGCAAACCCCGCCCCGAAACCCGGCCCGAAACCCGCCCCGGAAATATATATATTATAATTCAATTCGTAAGTATGTATTATATAGAATTATTGCTAATATTATGAATAGAAAATCTGTTGGTGTTATGGTAGAAGCTTGGTATTGTAAATGTAAGGTTGCGGGTTCGAGTCTTAAACACTACATTTATCCATTTTATCTTTTAAAAAATAAAAAAAGAAAAAAAATAAAAAATTAACTGGGTATGGCGGGTTGGACCCGCCCCGCTCGGGTCTGACCTGGGGCGGGGCTGGTCTAGACCCGAAGCGGGGCGGGGCGGGTCCCGGGTCCGGGGAAAAGTAACCGGGGCGGGTCTCGGGTCCGGCGAAACCCGCCCCATTGCCATGCCTAGTTTAGAGAGGTGGTGTGGTTGGTTGGTAACGCGATGTTGATATATATATTTGCTAATTGCATTTATTTATTTATTTTGAAAATATTTCCTTATTAGTTTTATTTCATGTTTTTGAAATCTAGGCGGGTTAAGTGTCGTGAGTAAGTGGGGATTTTGGTTGTTAATGAGTGTCTTCAAGCCATTTAAAACGATTGTGTAGTTTACTTTTATTAGATGTAATTTCCTATTAACGATGTGATTTCCAAGCTATTTATTAAGGTTTCATTCTAAACTCGACTATTAATCGATACTTTGAGTGAATGGTCTTTGATTTTGTCTATTGAGAATTGAGAGATTCGTACATTTAGTTTTCCCTTTTATGGGTTTGTCGGACAACTGTATTGCTTCATTGAAGTCTCTCGATTTTGGAAATTATGAGTCATGACAGGGTTTTTCTGCAACATAGATATCTTAAAGGGGCGATTGCTTGTCAGACCATTTCAATTTTCACATAGAATTAAGGATCATGTCAGAAATAATTTAATTGAAGGACCCATTTCAGAATTTTAATTAGAATTAAGGTTGTTGGACGAAAATACCCTCATAAAAGAATAGTTATGAAGTGGTATCCAGCACGCATGAAGTGGTATCCAACGCAACATAACATGAAGTTGTACTGTAGACCTGAAGTGGTACGGGTGATGTTAGGTCCTACAATTAACAACTCTATGATCCTAGGCTAGAATTCATAGTAAATCGATCGTTTAGATAAACAATTGAATTCGATCGAAAAACTCAAATGAAGAACAAGAGAGTTGAGTAGAGTGAGAAAGTTACTGTTGTTTCTCTCTCTAGAAATCGAATTGCAAGCCCTTCGGATAAATTCTAAAAACTTTCTCTATTCAGCTCCAATGATTTACATGTACTTATACAAAACAAACTTGGTATAAATATCAAACTAGTCCTAATCTAAGGACTACTATACAAAATGCCCCGAATTACAAGGACAACCAATGAAATCAAGCACAATTACAAATGGTATTCTACAATCTCCCCCTTTGTGCTTGATTGCGTCTCCGCGCCGTTTGTCCTTGTCGGGCGTAATATGATCTGCGCAAGCAGCGCATGCTCGAAGTTTCTCAGCGTGATCCTTAGCTCCAGTCGCTCCTCAATATCTTCTAATAGTTCCATTAGGAGCGGCTGTTCTCTCACGAACCTATGGATCCTCAGCATCGTATCTCGATTGATTTCTTCCAACCTCTGCTCGATGTTTTTCCTGACGACCTTGAGCGTCCCATCGCAAAACTTATGAATCTCAGTCTTCAGCATCAACCTATTCTTCTTTGCTATTGGATTGTGGTAGGTGATGCCTAGGACTGAGCTGATGTGCACGTGATTGTTGGGAAGCCCTTCGATCTCAGGTCCTTTGTTGAGCGGAGCGGTCATGTTGACCTTCTTCATATTGCTCTCAAGCGCCATTTGTAGGTCGTGAGCGGCGAAGTACTTGACTTGTCGCATCATGAACCGGTAGAGCCCTTCGAGGCCTTCTTTCTTGATGAAGCCCTGAGGACCTTTGTACTTCTCCACGTATAGCTGATAAAGACGGTACACTTCATCGGCGGGGAGGTACGGCAGGTCGCTCTCGCTCAGTTCCTCTCGGGTCCTGTCCACTCGATCGATGATGTAGTGAAGTGTTGGAAGTCCTCCTTTGTCACAGTATACGCTGAGTAGTTGGCTTATTGGGGAGAGACTCTTATAATTGCTCTTGGCTTGTGTCTTAGTCAATCCCAGCCTAACATCAGGTCCTAGTTTGGTCAGCATCCAGAGGTAGGTCATCCTCTTCTGCTGATCCCAATGAGAGATTCCTCTAAGCTCGAACGCGTTCGGCTTCTTCACTCTGTCCGTAGACCTCCAAATATTCTCACGAACTTCTTCTAGGAAGGGAATTTCTATTTGGATGTTTTCTCATTGCGTGTCGATCCGGACGGTCCCTGGCGTTAGCCTTGAGAGGGAACCGTCTGTTGAGCGATTAACTCTTGTAGCCTTGGGATATCTCGCTCGTAGTCTTCACCTTCCTGAAGCTCGTCGTCTTCTATGATTACGAGGTCTATAGACGCTTGTTGTAGAAAATACCGAACGTCGTGAAGCCGTCGTCTTTGATGCTCCTCGGGCATGGAATGGGTCATCCACTGTCCTTCGAAGATGTACTTGTCTAGGGACTGGTGTGGATTGACGCCATGTCGAGAGGGTCCTGGTTGGTCTGGAGCGACTGAGGGAGTGGCTTGGGTAGCTGCTAGAGCTACAAGCATCGCAGCTTTTGCTTCTTCTTCCGGAAGCAAGGGGCTTGAGTAGATCGGTGGTGTGGACGGAGGCGTCCTGAGGTGAAAGGTTGGTGGTTCGATGTGGGCGGTGCGGTGCGTGGTGTAGGTAGTTTGGGTGGTTTGTGTTTGGCGGGTTTGTGTTTGGGTTTCACCAGCTCCAGCGCTTGTCTGCGTGGTGTGGACGGAGGCGTCCACTTGTTGATGTCCTTGGCCTCTTCTCCCCCTCATGAGGGTCCTGATCGTGAGGATCGTCATGTCTGCGCCGTGAGTGGGAGCTTTGGCCTCGGCAGGTGTCAGTCGGTGGCTCAGGATGGTCCACCAATCGCCTATAGAGGGATTCTTCTTGCGGCGAAGACGGGCGGGGAGAATGTCATGGAGCTCGGTGATGGGGAGTGTGTATGGATTGATGAGGATGGAGGAAGTGGCTAGAGGGTCGGTGGGTGTGGATTGTGGAGGTGTCGGGTTGATTTGTGACGAAGGGCCTTCAGAGGCAGATGCTTTCCCGGTATCTCTTCGGGATGCCTCGAGTGCTTGGAGTACTCTCTCCGTGATTTTGTCTTCCATAGACTGTACATCGGCAGAGAGAGCGGCCTGGAACTGCTCGTTCGTCACGAAGGGTGCGGACGCCTCCTGAGATGGACCAGGATGACTGATGTCACCTGTTATCAACCCTTGAGTAGACACCGACTCTGTGGGTTGGCTCACAGTCACTTGAGGTTGTGACTGTATGAGACTTCCACCCAATCCTCGAGTCGAATCTGGAGGATTCGCCTCTATGGGTGTTAAGGCAGGCTCAGGTTGCGCCTGCGAACCAGACACCACGTTGGTTGGTTGCGGCTCAAGATTGAGCGAAGATGTGCCGGCAACACTTGTCGTTGTGGTCAGCGTAGTATCTGGTGCGTTGGTGACGGCTGGGAAGAGGGACTCCAGTTGAATGCTAAGTCTCCTGGGAGTCCTCCTTATCAGATTTATTTCCTCGTTAGACTCCGTGTCAGACGAGGTGGCCGTGTGAGGAGTGAGGTCTCGATGGACGTTCTCCAGTGCCTGACCCGTCACCGGTGGAAGTGAAGTTTGCCTCATTTCGACTTCGGGTTGTGCTACTAGTAGAAGAACCTCCTCAATGGTTTCTTCGAGCACGCCAACATGAACGGGCCCTTCCACTTGATATCCATGTTCAGGAGCCTCGAGCGCCATCTCGGTAGCCACGACGTCTATCAAGGTCTCATCTACGTCGGGCATCGGCTCTTCGATCAAGGGAGACTCCTGTTGAAGATCCTGAGCGACAACATCTATCATCGCGTCGTCAGAGCTTGGTTGGTGTTCCGGTTGGGGAGGGCTCACATGGTAATCTGCCGGGGGCCCTCTGATCATTTGCACCGTTAAATGGTGTTCCCGGCAGAATCTTTGATACTCAGCTCCTGCGGGGTCGGCAAGCCTGAGTAGTTGGAGCAGAATCGACATCGACGGTTGGTCCAAGTCCGTGAGCCGTGGATTGTGGAAGAACTTTAGCCTTGGCGGCTGATAGTTTCCACCAGGAGGCAGCTGTGGGATGTTCTCCGCATGTAGCTCCATGATCTCCCTGATGATCACGTTGAACCATCGAGCATAGGGCACGTTCTTTGACCTTCGGTTTTCCTTCAGCCGGATCTGTTCAGCTAGATCATTCCAGATTAGCTTTGCGAAGTCGTAGTTTCTGGCGAAGGCGAGACCGTGAAAGATTCGCAGTATACTGCCGTTGCCCTTGTCAAAACCGACATGCTTTGGTGATAGACACTTGTTCACGATCCCGAACAGTGTCTTCCAGGGGTGAGGGATACCGCTGCTCTGGAGCTGAGCTAATTTGGTGAGCTGCGGTTGATATCCCATGTGCATGAAGTCATGGACCATTTCTGCATCCGACGGGAGCGGGTCGTAGATGTCGCTGTGTGGCAAGTCCAGTATCATCCCGAACTGGCTCTTGCTCATATGAATATGCCGCGTCCCGATTCTTGTTGTGAAGGAGAATGCCCCATTCGCTACAACTCCTTGTATACATCCCCAGAATTGCTGGAGATAGACCATTGGCACTGAGGCGATGACCGTCAATGCGTGCCAGATGGGGTGACCTCTCATGATAGAGACAATAATCTCATCCGGGCATCGAAAGGTGCTCAGATCGAGATGAAAATTTGTATCCTGGACCTTCAGATACAGGTTGTGGTCGTATATGTGATTATATCTTGGATAGCGATCCATCTGAAAAATATAACAAATCATTAGTTCATAATTTTTGATACTAGTCGAGAATGAATTTAATTTCATCAAACTATAATATTGCATCAAGTCATGACATGTTTGATGAATTTTGAGTTGAAATCGTATGATATGCATATAGGAATTTCGATTTTGAAAAAAATGTAATGGCATGATGGTAATTTTGAGTTAAACACCTAATCGCGTTAAAAAGAGTTTGAAAATTTTCCAAGTGTTTAATCGCAAGTAATGGCACTGTTCATGCCGAGAAATTTTTCGCTCGATAAAATTGATTTTGAAAATGATTTCCTATGCATTGATTTCAATTGTAATGACTCAGTTTAATTTTTTGATCGAGAAAATTTTATTCGCTAATGTTCGCTACAGAGTAAAAGACTTAGAAAAATTTTCTAAGTGTTGAAGTTGAAATCGAGACTGTAGTCGATCTATTTTACGATCGAGAAAAATTCCATGTAAATTTACGATCGAGAAACTATTTCTCAGGTAAATTTACTATCGAGAAATTTTCCTCGATTGAATAAAATTTTCGATTTGAAATTTGTCGAGCGGTATGTGATTTTCGATTGTAAGTAACAATTTTTTTTTCGCTGCGACATAATTCTATCGAGAAATTAATCAACGAGAGAATAAGTCAACCGTCGAGAAATTTTTCAATCAATTAAGTCCGAAGCGGCAAATTGTACGATCGAAAAATTAAGCGTTGAAAAATTAATTTTTTTTCGCTGCTAAATTTTTAAGACCAAAATCCAATTAACACGAAAATTCTATTTTGCGATAGTAAGTTTTGCGCTCGATAAAATTTGCATCTAAATATCTATTCAGTGCTTAATTTTTTCGAACACAGAAAATTCTAATTAGATTTATCGATGGTAAGTAAATTTTCGGTCAAAATCATCTATCTTAACGACTAAGTCAGATTTTTATCGATCGAGAACTAAT
Source organism: Craterostigma plantagineum (assembly GCA_027422505.1). Lineage (NCBI taxonomy): Eukaryota > Viridiplantae > Streptophyta > Magnoliopsida > Lamiales > Linderniaceae > Craterostigma > Craterostigma plantagineum. The sequence goes on along the minus strand of JAPQWV010000019.1, from coordinate 6,393,856 downwards.
TTGACACAAACAGTATCTCAATTGAATCGGTAAGATTGTTTGCGATCGACAAAGTTCTTCGATACCTTTAAACATTCAAAAACCCAGTTTTATTGAAACTCAAATCTCAATCGAAGATGCAGATTTTTCGAAGATTTATACTACTAGATCCATCAAGAACATCGAAACTGTATTAAGTGCAGGCATTAATCTTAGATAACACTCATAATCAAGCCTAAATCACTATAAAACAGTATACGATTCTCAGTTTTGAAGAACAGACGGAAATCTAAACTTAAACATGCGAAGAACTTCAAAAAGCAGATGCTAACGACGTTAAATCACACGCAACTATCAACAGATTCTCATTTCTACCTTAAACAGACAATTTTGAGTTAAAATGGAAAGATTTGTGAGTGATTTGAACTGTCTGTGAAAGTTTTTCGCCAGAGAATTTTTTTTCGATTTAGGGTTGCGTGAGAAAAAGTTTTTCGACTGACACAAAGATGAACTTTTATTTACTCGCTGTAATTCAATGTTGGGTTTATCGATTTGACGTTTTGCGATTAAATGGATAGACCCATTACTATTTGCGCTCGAGAAATTTTCGATTCGAAAATTGATCTTCAATTCAATTTTCTCGATCGCAAATTATCGCGGTTAATCAACAATTGTTCCCAACACTGTCTTACGATCGAGAAACTTATGATAGCGAATTAATTCTTATATCCAGTTTCTCGATTGTAAATGCTTCTAAAAATTTTCAGATTGATCCCTATTTCACATAAAATTACATTGTAAAGCTCCCCTTGAGAGTTTAAAATAGATGCAATTAACTCCCTGTATTTTCTGTGTAGTAACGTCTAGCTTCCCTGGCAGTGATTAAAAAATCTGTACCACTTAGAAAAATGTTAGAAATAATGGAGTTAATTTGGTATGTGACTAGCTCGTTTCCTTGTAGTGTCGACGTCTCACTCCTTAATTTTGAAAGATCCGAAATGCTAAAAAAAATTCAAAAATATTTGGAGCTAATCTACAAGTCTTATACTTGCTCCCCCTCAAATGATGCACAAGAATTGATTAATTATGCAAGCATATGAAATCAATTCAAGTCACGAGCACACAAATTTACCAAGTAAGCATGTATACATGGTCCCCGAAAACATGTACTTTAAAATATTGTGTGAGGGTAGAAGCAATGAAAAATTTATCGCATTTAAACAATTCAATACCAATGCAATCTAACATTGCATTTAGAATGTGCGATACTCTAAAGAAATTCGCATTTATTCAATTCAACGCATATGAAACATAACATTTCATGTCAAAATGTGCGAATTTTATTATTTATTATTTATTATTTATTATTTATTTATTATTATTATATATATATTTTCATTTATGGGGTCAGATTATTTTGCTTCGATCAATCGTCACGCCTAAAATTTTACGAGACATTTGAAAGAAGAAAATGCCGTCAAGTCAGGTCGTCAAACTAAAGTCCTAAGTTCATAGACTGGTTCATTTCGACAACTCTCACTAAGTTCGCTCTTGCTCTCAATTAGCTATCTTGGGATTTTTATATTTTTATCACTCAAGTCAACACAAGCAATTTTAAGTCAATTTACCTGTGATCGAGGCATTTTTAATCATTTCACCTAAGCGAGAGACCGTCTATGTGGAATCAAAGGGTTGTAAGGGTTATAATTTGGCTAGGACTTAGAACGAAAGGAATTTAAAGGGAAGTGAGCTTATCTCTTCATCGTCTTCCAATTCTACGTCCGTCTCCCTTTTATTTAGGCGTCTTTCTTCTTTTCAATCTTTTCTCCCTCATTTTCTTTTAAGAACTATCCCTTTTTATATTATGCTCAAGCTGAAGCTCCGCTTCTCCATGAGGCTCTAAGAGATTATCGTAGGTGAAGTTCTTTTTGTTGGTTCTCGGGCCGATACCGTGCTCCTCTTCTCTTTATCCCTATAGAGATTTCAGAGATTATCAATTTGGAGAAGTTCTCGGTTATGGAATTCGTACCCGAGGCTGCACTCCTCTTCTCGTTTCCCGATATTAGACCGGATTATCGTTGGAGAAGTTCACTTCGTGGTGCTCCTCTTCCAGCCGTTCTGACGAGCGTACGAGATTATCGTTGAGCAATTTTCCTTTGTTATCTCCCCCTCCTTTTCTCGTTTGAACAACCATTCGAAGAGTATAGAGTTCGGTTGAAGGCTGGGAATGGGTTTCAAATGAAGAAAAGGACATCGGAGAAGGCTCAAAGTGGATGACTAAGGGCTAACGTGGGGGAATTTATATAAGGCCATATGAGGAATATCCTAAACTCCCTTATCATTTTCCTAACGATCTAACGCAAGATGAGTATGACACCAAGAATCACTAGGTAAGACAAGTAATTTATGTGTGACTCACTCGAGAAGTAGATCCAAAGAAAGGAAAAAGGAACAAGGCTTGAATCCTCACGCATGTAGAGTGACTTTGTGTCTAGTGGAACAATCAAATGACCTTTTAGACACAAGAATGCGAATTAGACTGACAAATTTTAAGCAATTAAATCGATCGCATGTCGGGGTAAAATTCTAAGTGAGTTTAGAACAAAGCATCCAAAAGGATTTCGTCATACCCCATTATATTATATATAGAAATATATATTCTATATATATATATATTTTATCACGCAAGATAAGGACAAATAAGCATAGAAAACACATGGATTACACAGAAGATCAGGTAATGCACATATTACTGAAGATTCAACATGTCTAATTTTTCGACAAGGAATTGAAATCGTTTCTCATCCAAGGCCTTGGTGAAAATGTCGGCTAGTTGAAACTCCTTGTTCACAAAGTACATCTCTATCGTGCCTTTTTCTACGTGATCTTTGATAAAATGATATCTAATGTCTATGTGTTTTGTGCGTGAATGATGAGCAGGATTGCAAGTTATGGCAATTGCACTCTGACTATCACTATATATGGGTATATTATTTAGATTGTACCCATAGTCGCGAAGCTGGTCCGCATCCACAGCATCTGTGAGCAACAGCTGGCGGCAGCTACGTATTCTGCTTCGACCGTCGAAGTGACACAGTTCTGCTTTTTGGATGACCAGCAAACCAGCTTTTCGCCTAAAAATTGAGCGCCACCGGACGTACTTTTCCTGTCCATTCGGCAACCTGCATAGTCAGCGTCAGTGTAGCCGATAAGTTTAAAATTCGTACCCTTTGGATACCATAGGCCAAGGGTAGAGGTGCCCTTAAGGTAGCGTAAAATTCTTTTAACCGCGAGCATATGGGATTCTTTGGGATCGGCTTGAAAACGGGCACACAGGCAGGTGGCAAACATGATATCCGGCCGACTCGAAGTGAGGTAGAGAAGAGATCCAATAATACTGCGATACAGTGTGATGTCGACCGATTTACCAGAGGGATCGACATCCAACTTGCAGCTTGGTGACATAGGAGTGCCGAGAAGCTTGCTCTGATCTTGATGAAACTTCTTCAGAATATCCTTGATGTATTTTGTCTGACTGATGAAAATTCCATCATTGAGCTGCCTGACTTGAAGGCCTAAGAAAAATTGCATCTCTCCCATGTGACTCATCTCGAATTTGCTCTTCATGAGATCTCCAAACTTCTTGCAGAGCCGATGATTTGTTGATCCGAAGATGATGTCGTCGACGTATACTTGGACGACCATCAGATCTTTGTCATGCCATTTAATGAAGAGGGTTGTGTCTATCGTTCCTCGTATGAATCCAAACTTCTCGAGGAAATCACTCAGGACATCGTACCAAGCACGTGGGGCTTGTTTTAGTCCATAGAGAGCTTTGTCCAAGCAATAGACATGATAGGGATGTTCTTGATCAACGAAACCTTCCGGCTGAGCGACGTAGACTTCCTCTTTTAACACGCCGTTGCGAAAGGCGGTTTTTACATCCATCTGATAGATTTTGAAGTCTTTGTGTGCCGCATAAGCCAGCAGGAGGCGAATAGCTTCGATACGGGCAACAGGAGCATAAGTCTCGTCATAGTCGACGCCTTCCTGTTGATTGTATCCCTTAGCAACTAGCCTTGCTTTGTTCCGGATCACTTCACCATCTTCATTCTTCTTATTCTTGAAAACCCATTTAGTTCCGACCACTGTTTTCCCATGTGGACGGGGTACCAAGGTCCACACTTGAAGACGTTCGAATTGATTGATTTCCTCTTGCATTGCAATTGTCCAGTCCGGGTCTCGAAGTGTGTCTGCTACTTTGGTAGGCTCGTTTTGGCTCAGGAAGCAACTGAAAAGACTGTGTTGACGACGTGTCCTCACACCAACCGAAGGATCGCCAATTATCTGATCAACCGAGTGGCCTCTCGTCCACTTGCGCTCATGAGGCAAGGCTGAAGTCGATGCGTCAGCCATCTGTGATCGAGATTGCCTATAGTCTCCGATTGATCATTTGTCTGAGGAAGTTCCAATACTGCACTTGGATTGATCGTCTCTGATGATACTTCCTCGATGACCACTGTAGGTTCTTCGGTGTTCTGTGGCAATTCTGAATCAGGTGGGGTAGAGGTGTGAGATGAACTTGGTACGTCGGTCTCATTCGGTAGAGAATCCATTGTTGGTGTCGTCGTGTATGACCGATATACCGGTTCGAAGAGAGAATCCAAGTCGTCTATTGCAAGTCTCGTTGCTTCGTCTGACACTGATCCTGAAGTTGTTGCCATCTTCTGTTGGTTTTGTGCCAACACACCAGTGATTACGGGTTCTGAAATGTTGTCTTCAGTAGCCAACGGGTTGAGAACGGGTCCTGAACTGAATTGAGCAGGAATCAACGGGTGAGGCACGGGTCCTGGACTGAATTGACCAGAAGCCATATCTGCCACTTCGTGAAAAGTGACATTAAAGCTTTCCTTAATAGTTCGGTTGGACTTGATGTATACTCGGTACGCTTTTGATGTTGAAGAATACCCGACAAATGTAGCTTCGAATGCTTTAGGGTCGAACTTTGCACGTTGCTCTCGGTCGTTCGCCACAAAGCACTTGCACCCGAAGACTTTAAGGAAAGAGATGTTGGGCACGTTGAACCGTTTGTGAACCACCGTCCTGTTTTGAGTAAAACAAGCGGTATTGACTGCTTCAGCCCATAGAAAGTGTGAAAGTCTCGATTGGATCAGCATTGAACGAGCGGCTTCCACTAGTGTTCGATTTTTCCTTTCAACGACCCCATTTTGTTGAGGTGTTTTGGCGGCTGAAAATTGTTGACTTATTCCAAGTTTTTGATAAAACTCACTGAGGTGATTGTTCTTGAACTCAGTGCCGTTGTCTGTTCGAACAACTTGAATAGTCTGTTGCAACAGATTTTGAGTTGTGTTCACAAAATTGATAATCAAGTCACCAGTCTCATCTTTCGTTCGGAGGAACTTTGTCCACGTAGCGAGAATAGTCATCTACAATCACTAGGACATACTTTCTTCCATTGATACTCTGAGTTTGCATCGGACCACAGAGATCCATGTGAATTAGTTCCAATGGTCGAGAAGTAGACGCAATTTGCTTGACGTGATGAGATGCTCGCTTTATTTTTCCTAGGTGACATCCGAACAGTGATGCTCCTTTTGTAGTAGTATAGTTGGAAGACCGTGAACCAACTTTTTCGTAGAAAGGCGTTGGAGAGCTTTCATATTCAGATGAGACAGTCGTTGATGCCATAAGCTGTTCCTCTGTAAATCAGTCTGAGAAATGAGGCATACAGCTGTCGAGGGCCGCACAGACGTCAGGTTGATCGTGTAAAGATTGGATCTCCGAAGTCCTTGAAGGAGTTCTGTGTCCTGACTATCCAAAATTCTGCACCGGTCAGCATGGAAGACCACCTGGAAGCCTTTGTCACAGAATTGGCTTATGCTGAACAAGTTATGGCGGAGGCCTTCGACGTATGAGACATCTTTGATGGTCAGATTCTTCAGAATGATATCCTCAAGTCCTGGAATCGGGGCTGAATCGTTGTTCCCAAATCTGACTTTGCCGTTTGGTCGGTCTTTGTAGTTGCTCAGCAGCTCTTGATTACCAGTCATGTGTGTGGAGCAACCAGAGTCGAGGTACCACACATGATGGATCTGCAAAAACAATTTAGAGAGCTTTAGGTACCCACTTAAGCATGGGTCCTCTCGGATTAGCAGATGTTCAGATATGACTCCTAAATCTATTTTTGGAAGAGTCTTAATAACCCATCACTTTTGAAAAAGTGGGTTTGGGTTTTGCCTATATAGGAGACTTGGCCCTTTTGGCTTTCGCGTCCTAGGCGGAGATTTAGGAACCCATTTGGGTTGAACCTTACAGGGAAGGTTAATTTCAGCACGTACAAATGCTTTGGAGGGTTTGACTGAGGAAAAGATCTTTTCTTGTGATAGTCTCCTAAGGTGCTTGGGGGATTTAATTTTTACGGGATACCTTAGGTGAGTACATTAATGTACGGCGCCATAAGCTTTCTTTATGGCTGGATCTTGTTTCCTACGAGTCTTCCTTGTGGCATTTGTTTCAGAATGATTAATTTTTGACGTAGAGCCTATTTCGAAGTTGGTGCTTCTAAAGGTGATCGGCTGAAGTGAATAAGTAGAAGCAACTATCTTAAAAGTGGAAATAGCTCTTTTTTTTTTCTACGAGTGTCTTTTATTGTAACAGAAGGAGTAGCATGATCAGAAACATTTAAATCTAATGGCTCCTTCTTTATCTTTGTGCTAGACACTCTCGCCTTTGTTTTTAGTGCTGACGGTACGCTCCCTGTAGACGTAGGTAAAGTGAAATTAGTCCTAGCACTTTTAACAGAATTCTTTTTACTATATTTATCTTTCAAAGGCGATTTTTCATTTTTCACGCTTTTTGTAATAGCGTGAGAGGTAGTTTGGGAGGACGAGGAAGCCTTGAGATTTTCCATCTCCTTAAAGAATTTTTCTTTTCAGCTTCGAAATTCTCTCGTTCTTTTCTAACTTTGCCTGTGACTCCTCTATCTGTTTTGTGATAGGGGGTTTGTAGAGAGAATTTTTATAATTAATGGTTTTAACTTCCTCGTGGTGTGTTCGAGAGTCAGGAGGTAGAATTTGAACTAAATTGCAGACAGGTGTTAGAGTTTCTTTCCTATTTTTGTCCCTTTTATTTAGTTCTTTGTAGTCAAAGGGGATTTCCGGACCATGTGGACCTTGTCTAATGGATGAATCGGAAGTATTTTCATAAGACGATTCAGTAAAATTTCTAAGAGAGGTTATTCCTAAGCCCATGTGTTTAACATCGTATATTTCTTTCTTTTGTAAAACACACGGGTTAGTGAAACCTATGCTTTCTATAGGATTATAGAACTCTATATCTTTGGGCTTATTCAAAAATATCGTCTGTTCGGATTGTCCCCTACGCGTAACTATATCGTCTAATTTCTTTACTTTGGCATATAGTTTCTTGCGTTCCTCACCTAGGAGAGCATAATTATTTTCCACGGTTAGTTTAGCGGCTTGACAGGCATCGAAATCCTTACTAAGCTCACTAATCTTAGCATTCGATGTTTCTAATTGAGCTTCTAAGTTAGTGATCTCAGAGGTAGCTTCGGTTATCCTACAATTTAAAATGGCTTTCTCGTTGAGATTTCTAACCAAGCAATTGTTTATTTGCTAGCCTATCTTCTAATTCCTTAATCTTTTCGCTCTGTTGTCCTAGTTGAGGTTGACTAGTCTCTCTAGACTGTAGGCTCTTAGTAAGTTCATCTATTTTTGCACTAGGCTCCTAAGTTCTTGTTCGAGACTATCTATCTTCTCCTGAGCTCTCTCAAGTTCGTTCTCTACTTCCTTTATACTTTTCTGCGCACGTTTCATGTTAGCATATTGCTTTTGATATGATTGGTCAATAATGTGGAAGGAGTGACTACCTCATTTGAAGACGTGGATGCGTTGTCGTCGTCCGTACGAGTGGATGTTTCGGCGTCCAATTCGTTGTCGAGACGGGCCATGAGGGCTAAGTTCTCTTCTTCGGAGCTGGACGTGTCCTCGAGCCATTGGTCCTGTTCGGCCATGAGAGCTACTCCAGCTTCTTTCTATTTTGTCAGTTGAAGCTTCCTGGAGTAGTAGTTTGCATCTCTTTTCTTCGGGAGAGTGCACTCTCTGGCGAAGTGACCTGCTTTGCCACAGTTAAAGCATTTGTTAGTCTCTTTGGGATTCTTGACCTCGGAACTCTCCGGAGCACGTTCTTTGTTCTTGGAGCTTGTAGTCCTAAGTCTATTGGCTGAGGTTGAAGACTTCTTCTTGAAGTACTTCTTGCTCATCATTTGTCCAATGAGAGCTAACTGTTTTCCAAGGGCTTTCATGTTCGGCTCGATGTCGAAGTCCGATCTTCCGACTCTGATGATGAAGGTGGCCTAACGATCTTATCCTTTCTTGATCTTGTGCTCCTCTTCTCCGAGACTAAGGCAACCGTGTCATCGGTTTGTTTTCCTTTCTACTCTTTGGTAATCTCGCGGATATTCTCCTCATGCTGAGCGAGATTATCGAACACGGCATGGACATGCAACTCCTCTAGATCTTTATTTTGTCGTATTTGAGTGGATATTTTCTTCCATTCCGTGGGCAGAGAAGATAGAAATCTTATGTTTGTCTCCATGTTTGTCTTCGTTATTTCTATCTTCCTCATTTCATTGAGAAGAGTGAGGTATCGTTGGTAGATCTCGTTTAGACTCTCCTCCGGCTTTGCTTTGCATGAGTCGTAAGCAGTGAGAATGTTCGCCTTCTTGGCCTTTATGCCAACTTCCGTCCTTTGTATCATCCTATGCAGCTCATCCCACATCCCTTTGGCCGATGTAAGGCTGTCGATTTGTCTGTATATATCGTTGGGGATGCCCTGCATAAGGGTATTCATGGCTACTAGATCAGCCTTAGCTCGAGCTCTTTCCTCCAGAGAGTATTCTCTAGGCTCCTTTAGTCGCCTAGAAGCTGGAATTGCTGGAGTAGCTGTTTCGTCCCCGGGTACATGAACCCAGAACTGTGCCGGTCCCTCTTCAAGGGACTTCAGTAGATTTTCGGCTTGATCCTTTAGAGCGAGGAAATTCAGAAAGCGGCTTCTCCACACTGTGTATTCGCCTCTTTGCAAGATCGGCGGACGGTTGTCATTTCCGAGTGAGTATGCATCCATGTTTGTATTGTAGTCGAGTTGTTGAAGGATCTTCGTTAATTGTTTTGAAGGTTGAAGATGATATAATGTGCTTCACAAGTGACAAAATTCGTTAGTAGCGTTTGATTCAAAAATTAGATCGACAATTATTTTCGATTCAATCTTTAAAGTTTGATCGAAATTAATTCCGACGAGATAGAATGTACTGAGTACTGTTCTCGTGCGAGAAATTTTGTCAGCGTGATATTTTACGAGCGAGATAAATTGCTCAAAATCATTCGGTCGAGAAAAATTTCTTCATCGTGAATTTATTTCGATCGTAAAGAAACAGTACGTTAGTAAGTTTCTCGACACGTCAAAATAAATCTGTTGACTAGAAAAATTTCTCGCGTGTAAATGATTTTCGCCTGGTCAAACGTTAAAAGGTTTGACTGAAAAAGTTTTTCGAGTGAAAGTTTTTACGCATGCAAAGTCAAAATAAGTCTCTCTCGAAAAAGTTTTTCACTGTATAATGCTCGAGAAATATTTCTAACTAATCGTTTCTGCTGATGACGATTCTAGCGCTGACTTCGTATTCTGACCGAGAAAAATTCTCGCGCTAAGTTTATCGATCGAGAAACTAATCCGATCGCAAAACTTAGCGAGAAAAATTTGAGCAATCGAGAAAAATTCACAGAATACGATTAACACAAATTCGAGCAAAAACAAAGAATCAGATAGTGAAGTTTGAGGTAATTGCTCGCAATCAAGTACTAATCACGCACGAACAAGCAATTAAACACGTTATGAAGCAAAATATATCGAATTTGATCAAAATCAGAACGTGTTCTTCATGTTCTTCGCAAACAGTTGTTGGGGTGGGCTCGATTAATCGACGCCGGCCCCGGAACAACGCAACGTGGCGATAGCGGAAGCGCGTCTTGAACCGAGCGGCGTAGGGTGCCAAATTTTCGATTTCCAACATTAACTTCGACCTAGCGCCCTTCGGCTTCTCCCGAAGGCTCAAGATACTGTCCTGAGCCTCATGAGACCACGTCTAGTTCGAATTTTCTAGATTCGAATTTATTACAAATTTATTCGAATTGATAATTTCGTTCCAAACTAGTTCGAACAAAGCGGCAGCCGACAGTGTTTCGACTATTTGGCGATCGAAACGATTTCCGATCGATACCAAATTTTCCAGATTGATTCTACACTTCCCAACGATCGTAACGAGGGGTCTTTCGAATCATTTCGATGTCGTTTGGTATTTTTCACAAAATCAAATCAGTGGTTCGAAATTATCAATTCGACTAAAGCGGCAGTCTGCAGTCTTTTGACAGTTTGACAACCGAAATGATTTCCAATCAATACCAAATTTTCCAGATTGATTCTACACTTCCCGAAGATCGCAACGAGGGGTCTTTCGAATCATTCCGATGTCGTTTGGTATTTTTCGTAAAATCCAATCTGTAGGGTTCGAAATATACCTTCGGCGTACGTGATTACACCTCGGATGAGAGTCGCTGCGCCTCGTCTGGCTCCCGGGGCTTCCGGGCTAGATTGTCACGCCGGTATGACCTTGGTCGAACCTCCGATACTGCTCCCGATGTCTAGACGCAGTTCGGTTCGGGCGGTGGGCTTCGTCAAACGAACCCGGGGCTTGACGTGTGCTTGAGAAGTTCAAGAGTTAAGCTCACTTTTGTTCTTTGTTCTAATTCTCTATCTCATTTGTTGGGTAATATGGCAAGTTGAGAGCATAGTACATAGTACACAATCTTAGAGCACAGTCACGTTAGATCGTTTTCCCATTTTTGCATGTTCCAAAATTTTTGTAGTAAAATTCCACTACAATAAGTTTATTTATTTCTCATGACACATGTCATGCTTTCAAATAGGCCAAGAGTGTGACTCACATGCCACCTCTTCCTTATGTGGCATGCAATGGAATTGACACATGTCCAAGACCATCAAGTCAACATGCACATTTTCAAGTAATTCTATTTCGGCCCCCGAGGTTTCTAAATTCTTAATTTAGTCCCTCAATTTTCAGTAATAAAATCCAATCTGATTATTTATTTACAATTGAGCCTCATTTAGTTAATTAAATTAAGCACTTAAGACAATCTCAAGTCCTAATTATTCCTGTGACCGTCACCGGAATTTAACTAAATCATCGACACCTCGTGTCAACTATGCCACTACCTCAACGAATCCCATTCGTTAGGTTTTAGAGAAAAGCCCGCCGTTTTCGTTCAAGTTCATTACCATTTTTAAGCGCGACTATCTAGGTCCGTCTCAACTGGCATGGGAGGAATCCACGAGTCACGGTATTCGCCTAGCCTATCCCGCGGTACCGAACAGATCCCAGTTGGGAACGAATTTTGATCTAATCGAAATTCGGGCGAATCGACTACAGTGTATACATTTAAATACCTCTTACGCCTTTCACTTGCGTCCCGGTTAGGTGAGAGCCATGTAAATGTCAAACTCACTGACCTAACTCTATGTTATAATCGAGACCCAACCGATTATTTAAACTCCGCTCCGTATCTAATACGAGCGAGCTTTCTAAGCTTCGGCCGAAGGCTTTACAATCGTCGTTCTCCAATTACCTCATAGGACGTTAACCTATACGAATATAGGCAGTGAATCCCGATAGCAGTCAAAGCCCGGCAATCACCTCCGTAAAGTCAGTTGCGTTTCGTCGCTGGCCCGTGTCCCATTTCCGAACACTTGCGGACCTAGCCAACTAGCGACAAACCGAAATCGCGAAAGCAAATCCGTCAGTGACCCTATCGGTCTGAGGCTGCTATAGTCATTCGTTCAATCATTGACAACATCCTAGTCATGTGATCGAGACTTATACGAGCCGAATGTCCGAATACGCGATCTCTCCGATCACCGATATCTCCATCACGACCCACAACCTCTCAGGTAATCGGTGACACTACCGATACTATGTGGTCGTCAATGAATAAGTCATATTCGGATATCTAGTCACCCACCTAGAATCCTTAGACTTACGGACCTTTTATTTAATGCTGAGATTAAGGACTGTCCGGTGTCTCCTCCCTCGTCCCCACGAGAATCAGACGTCCAACTCAAACATTCGGGTGTTATTTATTTATCGCACCGCCAGATGCCAAGCAGACTTTAAATTCGATAAATAATAATGCCTTTATTATAATGAAAATAATACTCACTGCTTTATTTTAACAGCATATACAATAAAACTGTCTATCGACCTATACATCATTGTGCGCCAATACTATTCCTAGTCCTCGTATGGCATTCCGAGGGCACACTCCCTAACAGCCTCCCACTTGCACGCGAATGCCATGTGCTGCACCTAATGCCAGTCACAATGGTATCGTAGCCCCATTTTGTCCAGATGTTGTTCCATAACTGCCTGGGACAAGGGCTTCGTGAGTGGGTCCGCCACGTTCTCCGCGGTGGCGATTTTCTGCACGGCGACCATCTCGTTTTCAACGAACTCACGTAGTACGTGATATTTTCTCTCGATATGTTTGGACTTGCTATGAGATCGTGGTTCCTTTGCTTGCGCGACTGCACCGCTATTATCGCACCAAAGTGTAAGCGGCCTGTCCGCAACTGGTACCACAGTAAGTTCCTCCAAGAACTTTTTCATCCAAACAGCTTCTTTAGCTGCCTCTGAGGCTGCTATGTACTCTGCCTCACACGTGGAATCGGCAGTCGTGCTTTGCTTGTAGCTTCTCCAAGACACTGCCCCACCGTTGAGCACGAATACAAAACCTGAAGTAGATTTTCGGTCATCCACGTCCGACTGGAAGTCCGAATCGGTGTAACCTTCTACTTCTAGTCCCGCTCCTCCATAGACAAGCGTTACGTCTTTAGTCCGTCTAAGGTACTTGAAGATATTCTTAACGGCAGTCCAGTGTCCTTCCCCTGGGTTTGCCTGAAACCGACTAACCACGCTCACAGCGTAGGCAATGTCCGGCCGTGTACACAACGTCGCGTACATCAGACTACCCACTGCAGACGCATAGGGTATCACACCCATCCGTCGTCGGTCTTCCTCACTTTGAGGTGACATTGATTTCGATAAATGGACCCCATGTCACATAGGTAAGAACCCTCTCTTAGAGTCATCCATTCTGAATTTCTTCAGGATTTTCTCTAAGTAAAGGGCCTGAGATAAGCCGATCGTTCTGTTCGCTCGATCCCTGAACAAGCGAATACCAAGTATATACGTCGCTTCTCCCAGATCTTTCATGGAGAATTCGGTTGAAAGCCACGCTTTCACCGACGAGAGCATCCCGATGTCGTTTCCTATCAAAAGGATATCATCCACGTACAATACAAGGAACAACACCATACTCCCACTGCTCTTTCTGTAGACACATGGCTCATCTACGTTTTTCTCGAATCCGAAGTTCCGAACTGCTTCATCGAAACGTAGGTTCCAGCGACGAGAGGCCTGTTTCAGTCCGTAAATGGACCGATTCAGTTTGCACACTTTGTGAGCATCTGCATGCGACTCAAAACCTTTTGGCTGCTCCATATAGATCTCCTCCTTGAGGAATCCATTAAGGATGCCGTTTTGACGTCCATCTGCCAAATCTCATAATCATAGTGCGCAGCTATCGCGAGCAATATTTGGATAGACTTGATCATGGCTACAGGCGAGAAAGTCTCCTCATAGTCGACTCCCTCTTTTTGGTTATAGCCCTTGGCCACCAACCTGGCCTTTATGTCTCAACTTGTCCGTAAGATCCAATCTTTTTTGTAGATCCATTTACAACCAATTGGTCTAAAACCGCTCGGTAGGTCCATAAGAGTCCAGACTTTGTTGGAGTACATTGAGTCCATCTCAGCCCGCATAGCTTCAATCCATCTCGTTGAGTCAACATCGGATATAGCTTGATCGAAAGTAGCCGGATCTTCTCTTAGAAGTCCCCTAGTCGCAACATAATCGTGTTCGACGTGTGACATGCCATATCGCTCTGGTTGGCGTGGCACCCTTTCAGATCGTCGCAAGACTGCTTCGCTCGGACCATCCAATTCCAAATCCTGTGAGGGCGTTTCGGTCGACTGCTCCTCGAGAGTGACCTCTCGGCCAACGCCACAATCTCGAATGAACTCTTCCTCGAGAAAATGTGCGTGTAGGCCCACAACGACCCTCTGATCATCGTGGAAACAGAATAGGTACCCCATAGAGTCTTCAGGGTAACCTATGAAACGACCTTTCAGAGACCTAGACTCCAATTTGTCTCGCTTTCAACTTTTTCACATAGGCCGTGCAACCCCAAATCCTAATATGTGATAAGCTGGGTAAACGACCAGTCCATATCTCATACGGAATGCCGTTAACAGACTTCGAGGGGCATCGGTTTATGGTATAAGCAGCTGTCAAAAGCGCGTATCCCCACAATAACATCGGTAAATCTGTATAGCTTAACATAGAACGAACCATATCTAATAAAGTTCGGTTTCTACGTTCGGCCACGCCATCAATTGTGGCGTGCCGAACGGAGTCATCTGTGATAATATACCATTCTCCTTCAAGAACTGGTCAAACTCGACACTCATGTACTCGCCTCCTCGATCCGATCGAATGACTTTAATGAGTTTCGATGTTTGTTTTTCCACCAAAGCCTTATACTCCTTGAACCTTTCAAGTGCATCAGCTTTATACCTCATCAGATACACGAGTCTGTAACGACTGTGATCATCCGTGAAGGTAATAAAATAGTGGAAGTCACCCCGAGCCTTCGCATTGAATGGCCCGCAAACGTCCGTGTGAATCAAACCGAGAATTTCCGTGGCTCTATTAAATGTCCCGGTGAAGGGTGATCGGGTCATTTTACCTTGGAGGCACGACTCACAAGTCGGATAGGGATCTGATCCCAACGGTTTCAAAATCCCATTTTTCTCCAACTCGTGGATCTTGCGTTCTCCAGCATGCCCTAATCGAAGATGCCACAAGTACCTCGTGTTTATTCCTGTCTTTCGTTTGTTTGTGACAGTATACACAGATACGTCGTTCTGGGTGTTTAAATAGTACAAACCATTAAACAGTATCGCGTTGCCAACATTTTTATTCCGATACATAATGTGGCATGTATTATTATTAAAATTAAATACATAACCATTCCTGCTCAAAACAGGAATGGAGACGATGTTCTTAAAACCCCTCGGGAGTACAAGATAATCGTACAAACGCAACACATGCCCAGATAACAAAACAAGAGATCTTGATCCGACGTGGCTTGCCGAGAGACTATCCCCGCTTCCCACTCTGACCTCGATCTCCCGCTCCCCAAGCGCTGTACTTGGTCCCAGACCCTGCGTGGACACACAAATGTGAGTACTAGCTCCCGAATCCAATATCCAGGAAGTAGAGTATACAGATGAAGAACAAATTGTTTCTAAAACATAAAGTTCCTTACCTGATGCAGCCTGCTCACTCTTGAGCTTCGGACAGTCCCGCTTCCAGTGGCCCAGCGCACCGCAATGCAGACACCTATCCGTCGGCTTTACACCGGTCTGCTTCGATTTCCCGGAAGTCTTGTTCTTCTTAGAAACCTTCCCTGTTGGCTAGCTTGCTGCCCTTCTTCTTATTGCCTTTCTGGGGCTTCGAAGAGGTGGCGACAAGTGTAGTCTGCTTTGCCCTCTTCATCTGACCTTGCGCCGTTGCTAACTGATTCATCAGATCAGGAAGCGTCAGCGTCATGCCGTTCAGATGATAGTTCACTATGAACGCATTGAAGGACGGAGGCAGAGACTGCAAGATGAGATCGCTTTGTAATTCCCGACCAAATCGGAAATTAAGAGTCTCCAATCTCTCGATCGTGGTGATCATGTTCATAACATGTTCACCGACGTTCTCACCCTCAGACATCCTCGATCGGAAGAGCTGCAACGAAGCCGCATAGCGAGCTGTCCTTGACGTCTCACCATAAAGCTCTTTCAGATGTTGAACCATCGCTCGAGCGTCAGCCATACCCTCATGGCTACGCTGCAGCGTGTTACTCATCGATTCGAGGACATGAGCCTTTACGAGCTGCTCGTCGCGCAGTCGCTTGTCATAAGCGGCACGAGCCTGCTTGGTTGCCCGCGCCCCTGGGGCCGGCGGCAACTCGAAGTCAAGGATATACACTAGGTTCTCAATCTGAAGGAAAATCCTTAGGTTGCGAAGCCAGTCTGAATAGTTCGACCCAGTCAACCTATTCTCCTTGAGCAGTATGTTTAAAGCGGTGGACATAATTAACACTGAGAGAAAAAGTTGCAGAAAGTAAAAGGCATATTAAGTCGTTTGTATAGATCATCAAACGCGAACAAGGACTTCTAATCCGTTTGACTCCCACTATCTTTTCATAAACTCCATATTCTCCCATTGGATGTTTTGGAAGTTTCGTTGATAACTTCGATAGTGGAGTTGATGTCCCCGTGGGCGGATGCAAACCTCAACCTCTGTCGTTTTATTGATTTGCAGCGGCCCACGAAGTCGTGCTCCGCACGAATCCGACCTCGTCGAATGTCTCAACTATCTTTGTCTCTGTCAGGGACCCCCGCCAGCAAATTCGGAACAAGGCGGTGTGACTATCTAAGTGCGACCTATCAACTTTGCTCAAAACCGCACGAGAATCAGACGTCCAACTCAAACATTCGGGTGTTATTTATTTATCGCACCGCCAGATGCCAAGCAGACTTTAAATTCGATAATAAATAATAATGCCTTTATTATAATGAAAATAATACTCACTACTTTATTTTAACAGCATATACAATAAAACTGTCTATCGACCTATACATCATTGTGCGCCCAATACTATTCCTAGTCCTCGTATGCCATTCCGAGGGCACACTCCCTAACAACAGTTAACACGCAGAAGCAATTCAATCCTAAAAATCGATGTTCAAACTGCTAGAGAACTGATCGCAACGATGATCTAACACTTAAACAAGCACAGAAACACCAAATTCAAGTCAATTAAGCACAGAATCAAGCTATTGGATCGAAAAGGTTTTCGCGCCAAACCTGTTCTTCGATGAAAAATATCTAGAAAATTATTTTCGATCTAATTCTAACAATTTTCGATTCAAAACAGAACGAATCTGCTCTGATACCAATTGTTAGGTCCTACGATTAACAACTCTACGATCCTAGGCTAGAATTCATAGTATCGATCGTTTAGATAAACAATTGAATTCGATCGAAAAACTCAAATGAAGAACAAGAGAGAGAATTTGAGTAGAGTGAGAAAGTTACTGTTGTTTCTCTCTCTAGAAATCGAATTGCAAGCCCTTCGGATCAATTCTAAAAACTTTCTCTATTCAGCTCAATTGATTTACATGTATTTATACCAGAAACAAACTTGGTATAAATATCAAACTAGTCCTAATCTAACGACTACTATACAAAACGCCCCAAATTACAACGACAACTAATGAAATCAAGCACAATTACAAATAGTATACTACAGGTCAGTGAAGTGGTACTGTAGACCCATGAAGTGGCACGGGTGAACAGTGGAGTGGTACTGTAGAGGCATGAAGTGGTACTGGTGAACAGTGAAGTGGTACAAACATTGTAGACCATGAAGTGGTACTGTTGACTAGAGAAAAACTGGTACGAGAGACCCATGAAGTGGTACTGTTGACACAGAGAAGTGGTACAGCATTTATTAGGCCCATGAAGTGGTATTGTTGAACGGAGAAGTGGTACAGAAGAAGTCTTATGTGTTTCTTGTGCAAATATTTATCCGATTTCTGCAGAATCACTAAAGAATTCCGCTGTACCACTTCTCCGTTCAACAATACCACTTCATGTGCCTACAAAATGTTGTACCACTTCTCTGTGTCAACAGTATCACTTCATGGGTCTCCTGTACCAGTTCTTCTCTGGTCAACAATACTACTTCATGGGTCTACAATGTTTGTACCACTTCACTGTTCACCCGTACCACTTCATGGGTCTACAACAGTGTTGTAAAATTCGGTCTAGGCGGCCGCCTAGGCGGCGCCTAAGCGCTAATCGGCACCCACCGCGGCGAAAATAGGCTATACGCCCGGTTATTCGTCAAAACGATTAATCGGCCGACTACACCGAAAAGTCGGGCGACTAATACGAAAACTCGGGCGACTTTTCCAAAAAATAGGCCCAAGAATCTCAAAATTTTGGCCCAACAATTTCGAAACTGACAAAGTATTATTACTGTAAGAAAATATACTATTTGGGGTTACTCCCAAAGCAGTCAAAGGCAGTCAAAGCCTGCTTTAACATGCGTCAGTGTTGGTGGTGATCCCTTTATATAGAAAATCTGTACAGCTTCACACCCCCAACTATCCGGTGTGGGACAAGGAGAAAAAGCTACAACACAATGCTTTATAGTTTATAGTCTATAAACAAAAAATCGTATATCAACTGAAAAATAAAAACAAAAATATTAAACTTAAATATAAGCCTATACAATGAAAATGGAAGATATATATATATATATACACTGAAATTAAAATTGTGTACAAAATATCATTGGAAACATAAAAAATATATAAATATTGAAATAAAAAATTGAATAACTTCTTATTCGTGAAACAAAATTTTTGTACTAATATTTATTTTGTTGCATTATTGTGATTGATATTATATATTTAAATGTGTGGATAATTGACAAAACTTTACTTTGATAAAATATTTGCATATTTGATCTATAGAAAAATAATAATGAAAAATATGTATACCGTTTAATTTCCGCCTAGAAACCGCCTAGGCCCCGCCTAGGCGATCTAGGCGCTAGGCCCCCTCGGGCGCCCGACTAGCGCCTAGCGTATTTTGCAACATTGGTCTACAGTACCACTTCACTGTTCACTCCGTACCACTTCATGGGTCTACAGTACCACTTCATGTACAGTGTATACCACTTCTTCATGGTTGAAGAAGGCGATGACAATTCTGTGTAATTTCCGCACACAGGCAGGGGCAAATGCTTCATTTTTTTCAAAATTGGTCCTTAACTCTACAACCAAACTTCAAATAGATCCTTATTTCTTTTTCAAACGTTATTGGGTCTTAAACTCTAATGAAAATATGTTAAGTGGGCCTGAAATGCAATTAACTCTATTTTTATTAACCATCAATATTTTGATAAAGACAACACATGTTGAACTGAAAAAAAGGGATAATTCTATTCAGTCCCTAGTCAATTAGTTTTTAAACTATTCAGTCCCTGTCATAATTCCTATTACTTTAAAGGACCAGTTTTTTAAAATGGCAGAGATAAGGCTTAAAAATATGTACTAACGAAAATACCATTCCTAACTACTAAACTAAGAGTTATTTTTCAGCGACTTTCTGTTATAAACGTCAAATGAACTGTTATTTTCCATCCTTTATCTGTTACTATGATGGAGAATATTTATTTTACGAATCTCGTTTTTACAGTGAATCGAGCTTCGAAATTCCGAATGCCCATTAACAAATCAATTTCCGCGTGTAAGGTAGGATGTATTGTGGTATTGACGAAGCAAGATGTAAGATTTGTCATGAATTTTTGTCTTTCTATCTAGGGTTCTAATTTGCAAAAATAAGATAAAATCAAAGCCGTTTTTGGCAATGATTACATCTAATATGTATAAATTCAAAGTACCTATAATATGGGCAGCTCGATGGGCCACATTGTTTGCTCGTTCGTCCGACATTCATCTTTTAATTTCACAAAAATACGGTCGAGCCCAATAATTTGGGTATATTTTTACTGTGTCAACACTGTTACTCGGAGTATCAAATCTGTTACTCGGAGTATCAAAACCGTAACTAGGTGTATCAAAACCGTTATTAACTATAATTAATTGTTACCATGTGTAGGGTTCTAATTTGCGAAAATAAGATGAAATCAAAGCCGTTTTTGGCAACGATTACATCTAGGATGTATAAATTCGAAGTACCCATAGTATGGGCAGCTCGGTGCGGTACATTGTTTGCTCGTTCGTCCGACGTTCATTGATCGACACGTGGTGTGCTAATATAATGTGCAGGTGCGACAAGTGATAAATAAAATGGATACTTAATTACTATTACTGACGTGCGTAGGCAATGGACCTATCGTTTGTAGTGCAGTAAAGTGAGTAAACGTATATCGAACACGAGGAATAAACTGATTACTAATAATAACCTATCGACTCGATATCTAGCCTAAATAAAGTGCATAGATTGTCTTACGAACTATCCTAACAAATCACTCCTAAATCTCCGAAAGACTAAGAGAATATGCCTAAACTGATAAGAGTACTTTCAGATGATAAAGATGTGCTCGGGATTCGAATACCGTTAGGTATTATCGACTAAGACAGTCAAATATCGTTCCTACGTGATTAAGACTAAATCACAGTAATTTCCTACCCACTCACCAATTTGCTGTCGCCTTAAAGCTAGCGGGGATCTAAAATTCACTAATTACTAACGGCGATGATCGAGTAATTGCTTTCGCCCTATACTCGAATCCTATCTTCTACGAACGGCCTAATCGTTGTTTAGCTGTCGTCCTAAACGATTTTCCACACATTCACTTTAACACATAGACATATTAAAGCGAAGAAACAATTTCTTAGATCGATAAATAGTCAAAACACACGAGTCACGATAAACATATGTCTTAAATACGAATTAACCTAGCGTTCATCTACTCCCAAACACATAAGGGATTAGCTACTCATAATTGAAATGGAAACAACGAAATAATTAAGGAACAAGGATGAAATACTCATGATCTTGATGTACCGATGGATCTGGAATTGTAGCGTGGATCAATCTTCGTTCCTCGTTCAATTCGGCGTGATTTCGTCGTTGATCCGTCTCTTGCAATTCTCGAGTGGAATTCTCCGTTCTTGGCATCTCTTTTTCGTCCCTGATGAGTTAGGGTTATATGATAGGTGTCCCTCTTTTTGAATCGAAATCGAACTTTAATAATGAAATTCGCTAGTGTCACGGCCTGGGACATGGGCCTTCACGGCCGTGACCATCATCGTCGTACTTCGCGCGCTCTCTGTCAAGTGTCACGACCAAGTGCACTGGGCTTCACGGCCGTGAAAGCCTTTGCTTCGACTCCCTATCCTGGTTCACAGCCTGGCGCATTGTCATTCACGGCCGTGACATTCGTTGTTTTGGACTGCCCGATGTCATGACCTAGTGTAATAAGTTTCACGGCCGTGACTATCTCTAGTTTTGGCTTCTGCTCATTATCACGGCCTCGTGCATGACATGTCACGGCCGTGACGTATGCCTGTTTTCGTCGTATTTGCTCCGTTTTATCCCGTTTTTGCTCCTTTTCGCCCGAAAGTTGTCCTAAGGTTCAATAACATCCAAATAGGTGTAAATAGAGCAATTAAATGCATAAAATGACTACGGAAATTCTATTATAACACCCATAGTTACTACAATAAACGCGTTAGAATACGTTTATCAAACCTTTCCCCACTTAAGCATTTGCTTCTCTTCAAGTAAATTAGAAGTCAGAAAGGGCATCAATCAAGATGACGGCATAATTGTTCGCAACTTATCATCATATCTAGAAAGCAAAAAATGGAACCAAGCAAATAATCATGGACAATACACTAATGATCGACACCTATCAACCTGAACTTCCTTAGCACTACTAATCAAGAACCATACCTCGCAAGGATTCGCTCAAATCACTCAGTGTATAGGCTAGTATATAGTGAATCGCTCAAATCGTGCGCCACTCCAACCCCTACCATAGGCTTGCAAGTTAAGCGCATATCTTCTATTTAAAGTGGCAAGCGTAAATCTGAGGGCCTTTCTCGGGTCGACACGGGGTCAAATAATAATGAGGTAGCACGCAAACAATATCGACACATGCAGTTCTACAGCTTAGCTACATAAGCAAAAACATAAGGAATAGAACATGATCAAACTGACAATCACATGCCCCAACATAAGACTCAACATTCTCACTCTGAAATCTTAGACTTTTGTGCTCGACCCTCTCAAATAAGTTTCCTTTCATTGTTTGCCCTTTCACCTTTTTCTGAAATTTTTTGTGCACTGCCCTTATTCCCTAAACATCAAGGTTTGGCTTTTTGTCGCAGAGAATACATCGTTCACAGCGAATGCCGTGTACCTAGGGATACTTATTACCACAACCTATATCTTGAAAAAGGTTTATGAGTAGGCTTATGCAAGGGATCGAATCATTTCAGAAAATGGTCAATAAGATCGTAAAACATTAAATCAGAATTTAAAGCAGTGACTCTCAAGTTCGACATATGCTCTATTCTAATCAACTCAGGTTCAGATGATTTCTAGGTTATGTGCACGAATCTGTCAAAGTAGCGCTATATCTATTCAAGCAGATACGATTCAATCATCATGCATATCCTAATTGCTCACAAAATTTCATGATATGCAAACCAACTCGATATAGACGCAAACAGTCATGCCTGATTTCTATAATTCACGCCTTTCTAACGAAATTGATAGCTCACAAACATGTTATGATAAAAACATTTCACGTAAATTCTCAACCTAACTTTCCCCTCCCCGCGCTTAAGACTTACGTTGTCCTCAACGTAACAATGAATAAAAGAAGGGCAAAAGAGGGTTAAAGAGAACGAAACACCCCTGACGAATAGATGACGTGGTCGTGACTGAACGCGTGATGGTTGTAGTATCATGACTCGTGATGCGTATCCTGTCCTAACTGAAAGGAAAAACATAGAAGGAGAATAGTCATAGATAATAATTATAGATATAGTTATAAACATCAAAGTTATAAATAAAATAAAAATAGACACAAATGACTTCTAAAGCAAATGAAATGTCTAAAGAAAAGAAAGTGTCACTAAGGGGTGGTGGCGGCGTGGGTGGTCTGGGGCTAAGGTACGACAGCGGCTCTTCTGTAAACTTAATCGCGGCGTCCATTGCTTGACGGGACCGGTCATAGCGCTCTTGCTCCTCACGGTACCGCGATGGGCTTCCTCGGTCCAGCGCTCATACACTTCCTGTCGGTGCCGAGTATCTTCGTTAAAGCGTCGGGCTTCTTCGTCGCGCTGCAGCGCCTCATGGTTCAGGCGCATAATCTCCTGGCGTAAGGCGTCGAGCTCCGCTGTCGATGCGTATGGGGCGACGTCGGATGACTCGCCCTGGTGATGGTCGGAGGTATATAAAAGGCCTGCGGTCGTGTCTGTCTCCATCGGGTAAGGGCCCTCGATGTAGAGCTGGTCGACGGGGACGTCGCCGTGGTCCGTCTGGCCACGATACATCTCTTGCCAAACGTACACCTTGTTCGCGCGAGTCTAGGTGGGTGCTTTCACTAGCATCTTCATTTTCACCAGTATTTCCTCGTTTAGGGGGTTTCGCCCACTGACTACCTCCATCTCGGGTGGGTTCTCTGGCCACAGTTGTAGTCCTTGAACGTCTTTGGTGATGAATGCTCCTACGGCGATCTTCCCACGGCTTCTTGCTTCCACCTGAGCACCGAAGGCATGGGCCAGCGCCATTCCCAAGTGGACCCCTTCGCCTAGCTGCATCTTGGCTAGGTAGAAGAGGTCAGGGAGGGTGATCGCTCTGTGTGAGTCGCCCCTCGTGTGAGCGAAGGTCAGAAGGCGGTGGATGTAGCGTAGCCCTGGGCTTTTGAGCGAGATGCCTTCGAAGTTTTGACGCTGAATTCTGGCTCGCCTGGTTGTGCAATGTTGGCCCAGCAGGCAAGTCTGTCCCTCGGGCTCTGAAGATAGTCCTTATAATGCATGTCCGCGAACTGGCCTTCGCGCCCGAAATATGGGACCGGCACTCCAAGAGCCCGGAAAAAGTCGTCGACGTCGACCGTATGTTCCTCGTTAAACGCCCGAAGTTGACAGTCTTCACGTTGTACTCCTCGTGGGAGAAGGTGGAAAGGAACTCTAGTGTGAGCTCCTTGTATGGCGGTTCGTCTACGTTAAAGAAAGTGACTCATCCACTGAGTGAGAGGTACTGCACGACTTGCTGGTCGATGTGGTATTTCGCCAACATGTCATGGTCTATTTGGTCCATGGGGATGAAATCCATCACTTCACCCTGTTGTATCGTGCCGTCTTGGCTTCCTCGGTGAATTGCTTCATAGCAGCTAGGAGTGTTGGCGTAGAGCCGTGTCGCCTTTTATCGAATGGGCGAGCGCGAGGCGGGGTCGCGCTGAGCGGTGGAGTGGCTTCGACCCATAGTACCTAGAAACGCATGTGAGCTCGCGACAGATAACATTATCAAGACAGCTCGACTCGACTACGACAAGATGGACACGTTTTATTCAATAACGCATGAAAGATTCAATGTGGCCTTTTGTCGAACATGTAACATGCAAGCCAAAAATATGCAATTCCAGCTAGATAATCGATCAACCAAACATATCCATAGACTTCATATGATAAATCAAGGTTAAATAGACCCGTGAATGCAAAAAATTTCGCCAAAACTCACGAGAATCCCTAATTTTCGAAATTAGGGTTCTTCTCATAAACGTCAAAACACTACTACAAAAGAGGCTATAGGTGACGGTTCTTTTGGGCTATAGGCGACGGTTTCATCGCGTTCCTGATAGCCCCGTCGCAGATACTTGTGAGAATAGGCGACGGTTGTAACCCGTCGCCTATACTTGACAATAGGCGATGGTTGTCTTCTAACAACCGTCGCATATGAAAAAAGTTAAAAAAATAAAATTTAAACTCAGCATCACCTACCGTCGCGCCTCTCCTCTCGCACCGTCGCAGAACCTCCGGCCACCAGATCCGTCGGCTTGCAGCTTGCATCCACCAGACGCGTCGACGAAAAACGACATTTGTAAAGCATAGCTCTCCGGCCACAGCTACCAGATCTGCCCAGCATAGCTCTCCGGCTAGGGGTGAGCAAACCGGATATCCGGTTTCTCGGAATTCCGAATTTTCGGATATCGAGAAATGGTATCCGTATCCGCTCCGGTTTTAATCGGATATCCGAAAGTCAGATATCCGGTTTTTTCGGATATTTACACCGGATATCCACATCCGCTTTAAATTTATTTTTCTTATATTTTTGTATTATTTTCTTTTGAAAAATCATATTTTTTATTTCTTATCACAATAAAAAATATATGTTTTAATATAAGAATTTCTACACATAGTAATTCACACAATATGTGAATTTATAATTCAAAATTAAGTAATAAATAATAAACACAATACCACAAATTCACATTAATTTTTTAATTTGCATCTCGATGTTTTTTTGTTTTTTTTTTATCTCAATTCTCTAACAAAGTTTTTTGCAATAATAAAATAATATAAATTTAAATATTCTACTTGATGATTTTTTTTCTTTTTGGACCATTTTTCTTTTTGGACTTTTTTTTATTTTTCTATTTTTTTTAAATATAAAACCGGATACCGGATATCCGGATTTTAGACAAATCACTATCCCTATCCGATCCGGTTTAGTTTAAAATAAATCGGATCGGATATCCAATCCGGTTTTTAAAACCGGATATCCGTTTTTTCGGGTTTTGAAAAGCAGATACTGGATCGGAATCCGGTTCCGGATATTTTTGCTCACCCCTATCTCCGGCCATAGCCACCAGATCCGTCAACTTGTAGATCTGTCCCGCAACCTCCGAGCCGCCCACCACCACCACGGCAACCACTAGCCCGACCTTACAGCCATCAGATTCGCCGCTCGAAGCCATCAGATCCGCCTCGAGATCTAGCCACCAGATCCGCCTCTCGCAGCCCTAGATCTCCGGCCACCAAATCCGCCTCCAGATCCTTTTTGCAGCCTTGCTCCGCCAGACTCTGCAGATCCGCCGCTCGAAGCCATATGTCGGCAACAAAGCAGCCGCCATATCCGTCGGAGTCAGCTATTGCGACCTAGCACCACCATTAGAGACCTCCCCGAGCCACCAAAGCCACCAGCCAACTCACGAACGGGTCGGCGTGGTTCAACAATCGCAGGCTCTCATTAGGGCGACTTTCTCGCCACCAGCCACCTCCCGAGCCTATAGATCCATCGACGTGCATGCACGCCTATTTATTCACGACAAAGGAGAGGAGAAGAGAGAGAGAGAGAGAGAGAGAGAGAGAGAGAGAGAGAGAGAGAGGTTTGGTAGAGTGGAGAGAGAAGGAGATGTTGCGATGGCTGATGAGGCGACGGCATGGCCATAGTGATAGTAACATTTGTACCCAAGGAATATCGAATTCGCGAAGATCCCCAATTTAAAACGAATTATGATTAGAAGAAGAAATTTCATACCTTTTGATTTTACCTACTTTAATCCAAGGATTTGTGATCGTCTGTGGTTTCGCCGGAGTTGGGCGGCGGTCAGCGTTAGTAGGTGGTGGTCGGAGATAGTTTTTGAGTGGTGGTGGGTTTTGGGGGTGTTATGGCGCGAAGGAGGCGAAAAAGAAAGGAAAGAAATGAGAGAGAGAAGAGAGAGGAAGAGAAAGAGACGGCCGTGACACGCGGCAGTAAGTGCCACTAGGTATAGTCACGGCCGTGAAGCAAGAGGCAGTAGTGACTGCTAAGGTAGTAACGGCCGTGAAGGATAACCTTCTAGCCGTGACAAAGGGCAGCGATACTTCGCTGTGTCACGGCCGTGACATGTATGTCACAGGCAGTGAATCTCCTATTTTTTTATACTAAGCTTATGTCTAAAACATAAATGAGGATACCTGGGTTGCCTCCCAAGAAGCGCTTTCTTTACCGTCTTTAGCTGGACATACCTTTTGTCGCTCATGATGGCTGGAAGTCCAGGTATAGCACCTCTTTTTCGCTCACGTCTTCCTCGCCTCCAGATAGTGCTTCAACATGTGGCCGCTCACCTCGAAAGTACCTGCTCCATACCTGAAATCTCAATAGTACCGTAAGGGAAAACACGAGTAACAGTGAACGGTCCCGAACATGTTCTAAGTTTGCAGAAAAAAGCCTAAGTCGAGAGTTAAATAGGTGGACCTGATCTCCTTCCTGAAACTCTCTCCTTTGTCTAATCTTCTTATCATGGTAGGCTACGGAGCGCTCTTTATACATGCGAGCGTTATCGTAAGCCGATAAACGCACTCGTCTAACTCGTTGATTTGAAGTTGCCGCTTTCTGTTGGCATCCCCCAAAACAAAATATAAGGACGTAATTGCCCAATAGGCCTTATGCTCGATTTCTACGGGAGGTGGCACGCCTTCCCATAGACTAATCTGTACGGTGTAGTGCCTATGGGTGTCTTATATGCAGTCCTATAATCCCAAAGTGCATCGTTTAACTTATTTGCCCACTCCTTACGATTCGCTTCTAAGATGCGTTTCAACTCACGATTTATTATTTCGACTTGACCGCTTGCTTGGGGTGGTACGAGGTGGATAGGCTGTGTCTAACACCGTAACGCTCTAATGTACGTGCAAACTGGGTGTTACAGAAATGTGTACCCCTATCACCAATAATGCACATAGGCGCCCAAAACGTGAAAATAGATTCCGTAAAAATCTAACGACTGCCCTGGCATCGTTCGTGGGTAAGGCTTGCGGCTCGGCCCACTTGGATGCGTAAACTACAGCGACTGAGATATACTTATTATTATATAAGCTAGGAAACGGACCCATGAAATCTATACCCCATACGTCAATAATCTCACATACCAAAATGCAGTTCTGGGACATTTCGTCGCATTTTGAGAGATTATCTGTGCTTTGACACTATCACAAGTGTCGACGTATCTTTGGGAGTCCTTGAAAATGGTGGGCCAGTAGAATCCGCTCTCCAGCACCTTCTGAGCGGTTCGGTTGGCTGCGTAGTACCCTCCGGCCAGTTCGTTGTACCAGTGCCTAAGAATCTGTGTCATCTCTGGGAAGGAGACGCATCGCCGTATCACTTGGTCCGCACATCGCCTGAAAAGATATGGATCTTCCCAAAAGTAGTAGTTCAGGTCAGAAAAGAATTTCTTCTTTTGTTGACTAGTGTACTCTTTTGGTAGGACCCTCGCAACAAGATAGTTAGCAAAATCTGCAAACCACGGAGTATCGTCAGTTACCACTTGTATCGAGTACAGGTGCTCGTCTGGAATCTGTCTTGTATAGCCCTTCCGTCCTTGTGGTATATCTCGAACTCCTCTAGTCGAGAAAGGTGATCCGCCGCCAAGTTTTCTGCACCCTTCTTGTCTCGGATCTCTATGTCGAACTCTTGAAGTAGTAGGATCCACCTGATCAACCGGGGTTTGGCATCCCGCTTTGCTAACAAATATGAGCAGAGTGGTTAGTAAAAACAATAACTTATGATAAGATTAGATATGACCTGAACTTATCAAAGGCGAACACAACAGCTAGCAGCTCCTTTTCAGTGGTCGTGTAATTAGCTTGGGCAGCGTCTAACGTTTTGCTCGCGTAGTAGATCGCCCTAAAATGGTTGTCCTTACGCTGCCCTAACACGGCCCCAACTGCATAATCACTAGCATCCCACATTAGTTCAAAGGGCAGCCCCCAGTCAGGGGCGACCGTAATAAGTGATGCGATAAGTCGCTCCTTAAGCAAATTAAATACATGCAAACACTCATCATTAAATTCAAACGGAACATCTTTTTCAAGTAATCTAGACATACGTCGTGCTATCTTAGAAAAATTCTTAATAAACCTACGATAAAACCCAGCATGTCCTAGAAAACTCCTAATCGATCTCACGTTCGAGAGGACATGTAATTTTTCTATAGTCTCTAACTTAGCTCGGTCCACTTTGATTCCTTTTGAGGAAATCTTATGGCCCAGAACTATACCCTCTCGAACCAATGACACTTTTCCCAATTAAGTGCCAAATTCGTTTCGCAGCATGTGAGTACAAGCTTCAGATTAGGCAAACATACATCGAACGACGAACCAAACACAGAAAAACCATCCATAAATGCCTCCATTACCTCACCTACCAGTTCGTCGAATATGGCCATCGTACACCGCTGGAAGATGATGACCGGTAGCCTTCCATTGCTGCTGAGAAATGCGTACTCGAGGTGGTCGGGCAGCGGCTTCAACTCCAGGATCGGTGGCTCCTCGACCAAGCTCTTTTCCTTGTCCTCTTCGCTGCTTTTGTCGACGGCTATTATGGGCTCGTCGGCCTCCTCCCCGCACGCATCGATCGTCATAATCATTCTTATGTCCTCCTTGCTCAAAACCTGTGATAGACCTTGCACAGAAAAGAGAAATCGTGCTCAAAGGCATCTAAGTAATAACACTTATCGTCATGCTCGTTACTTTTTTCATCGAATCAGTCATACTGAATGTAACGTTTTCACCATCTACTAGGGTTGCAAACGAATCGAATCGAATCGAATAGCTTCATATTCTATACGTATTCGATTAATTATACGAATATTCTTATTCGTATTCGATTAATAAACGGATTTTTTTTCCGATTCGAATTCGATTCGAATGTCTTATCCGAATATATTCTAATATTTTCGAATATTCGGATTCATATATAATTTTTTCCCAAAAAACAAATATTATAGCAAAAGATACCGTAATATAATTGAGTCATTAAATCAATATAGCTTACAAAACACATTTAAATCAATATAGCTTACAAAACATTCAATCCAAAACGATTCGAGACATAGACATCAAAAAATTATTGTCTCCTTGCTTCCGAAAATCACGCTTGCAAAATGACATCAACCGATTCTTATAAGATAAATTAAGAGATTATTACCAAAGTGATTGAAATCATTAGATTTTCAATCCCACACAAGCAACGCATTATACAAACGAAAAGTAAATTAGCAACATAAGAAAAATATTAACCATCAATCGGCAGTTTGTATTGCAAGGCATTAATTCACAAATCATCAATTAGCACAACAATCATGATAAAATATCAAATAAAAGATACAAAAAAAGAACTTACATATGTCATAACCGATGTAGTGATTCCGTGAAGTTGTCGAACCCAATCTGCTCCACATATCAAGACTTGCACCATATCGGATGATAACTTAGAGCGGTAAGGATCTAAAACTCGGGTCCCTGCACTGAATGTAGTCTCAGACGCCACCATGCTAACGGGAATAGCTAAAACATCACGGGCCAATTTTGATAAAACCTTAAATTTCAACCCTTGCGATTTCCACGAAGTCAATGCATCAAACTCGGATCTAACGTCCCCATCGGGGCTTCTAAAGTCCCCTTCCTCTAGGTAAATATCTAATTCAGATTTAATCGGGCCATCAACCTCAACCGTGTTCAAATATTCATCAAACATAGATAACCCAGTAGGTACATGCTTTCCTTTAGACATGGAACTCGTAGCAATAGAACTCGTATCGGGCACGGAAGATGAACATTTATGAGATCTCATGTTATCGTCTTGGACATATTCAAAATAAAGATCATATAATGCACCACGAACCTTCAAGATATTCGCACGTGCCTCAATATCGGGGTATATCTTGTTGAAAGCAAATTCAACTAACCTCATTTTAAACCGAGGATCGAGTATGGCTCCAATAGCCATCAAAAGGTTGCAACTGCCCCAATCTTTATCGAACTTCTGTTTCATCTTGCGAATCATGCCTCTAATGAACTCATCATGATGGCTCTCTTTCTCATTTAGCACATGTGCAACTCTCCAAATAACAGCAAGAAAAACGTTAGAGGTAGGATAAATAGTACCCGATATCACATGAGTAGCTTCATAAAATACTCCTAGAATGTCCACGACATCCTTGACTTTATCCCAATCTTCTGAAGTGGGACAACAACCGTACAAAGGCTCTCTTTGTGCAAAGATAGGAAATGCATCCTTAACCTTCATGGCTTCAACTAACATCTCGTAAGTTGAATTCTAACGAGTAGGACAATCTATGATAACCTTTTCACCAGAATTCCCAAATGATGTATGATATCAGAAAACTTTCTCAATCGAGATTCTGATTGATTAATGAACCGCACACTATCTTTAACGTCTTCAATAATGCATTTAATTTCAGAAAGACTATCTTGAACGATAAGGTTTAGAATGTGTGCGGTACACCTCACATGGAATAACTTACCATCTAATGGCAAGTTACGACTCTTGGAAAAAGTCTCTTTGGCAATTCGAATTGCGGAATCATTGTTTGAAGCATTATCCACCGAAATGGTAAAGACCTTTTGTTCGATGCGCCAATCTTTCGTGCAATTCATAAGCCCATCAAAGATATCAACGCCTAATAAAAATAATGACATAACTAGTAGTTAGTAATTAGTGACAAAAATAATAAGATATTTAAGATTATCATTACCGGTGTGTGGAGGTGGGAGAGGCATAAAACTAAGAATCCGTTTTTGGAGTTGCCATTGCGAGTCAACAAAGTGTCCGGTGACACACATGTAAGAGATCTTTTGCACTTTGGACTTCCAAATATCGGTGTTCAATGAAATCTTATTGATGCTTTTCAACATCAAATGTAACTTCTTCTTCTCTAACTCATACACACTAACCACATCATTCTTTGCCGTGGTGCGAGAGATCTTCTCAAATTGTGGAAGATTGACTTTGAACATAAACGAAAAACCATAGTTTTCCACGACATTGAATGGTTGCTCATGCATTAGAATCCAATGGGCAATAGCTTCTCTTTGCTTCATATGATCATATCTCCCACTAGATAAAGGAGTCAACTCATATTTAGATTTTACCGATTGTAATTGCAAAGTTGCTTGCTTCTCCATATGAAGTTTCTTTTGAAGACACTTCCTCAAATGATTCCAAAGATGAGTTGTTGTGGCGCTAGTTGGCTTACAGAGGAGGCCCTTGCAATGTTTGCACTGGTATTTCTTAGCTCCATTGCTTAAAGTCACTTCAACAAAATCGGTGTAAGCTCTCGATATTTTCTTGCGCTTTCTCTTTCGGAGGTGACTTGCATCATCAGCATTTTCACCTTCTTTGTCTTCACCAATTTCGTCTTCCGCGTCCACATCTTGAATTTCGGGACTATTGACATCTTCAATACTATCACCCCCATCGTTTGCCTCCGCTCTCTGACTTAATACCTTTGATTACACGTTTTAGTAATTAAAAAACAGAAAACAGAAAATAAGTAATTATGTTTGAACAATTTATAGTCATTTGTATACTTATTTTCACATACAACATAAAATAATACCTCGTGAATTTCCTCGGATTGTGCAATGTCACCTCCTTGAACTGCTTCCTCTATTGCATTTGAAGAATCCATATAGTCCCAATGTCTTTGAATCAAAGCTTCGCAATAGTTTACCCACGTCAGACCTCAGAGCTAGCTACGAAATTGAGTAAAGCATCAATACAAATCACAAAAACCTTCAATATAGCAACTACCAAGGAACCACAACCAAAACATCAAGATTTCATTTAACCAAAACAACCAAAAATTCAATATAGCAACGAACTAATACAAAAGAGCATTCTGGAGAAATACTTACTATCGCAGACAATGACTATGACCCGGTCGAACCATGGTGGATGGCGAGTTAGACTACTAGTGGCGTTGTGGCCGGTGCGGTCGATGGTGGCTGGACTGTCGGCGAAGGCAAGAGAGACTGCGATGGACTTTGGGGTCTTTTGAGTGTTATGATATATCTTACGTGAGGGAGGGTGAGGGTTTTTTGATTTGTGATTTTTGGGCTATTATATCCTTCTCCACGGGCCTATTAGAAATTACCTGTATTTATTTGGGCTCTAAGATCCTTCTAAATGGGCCTATTAAAAATTACAATTATTTTATAATATATTAAAATTTATAAATATATAATAAATTACACGAATCGAATAATTCGGTTAATACTCGAATCGAATACTAAGGTTTTATATTTCGTATTCGGATAACTTTCGAATAAAAAATAATATTCTTATTCGGATTCGTATTCTAAATATTCGAATTTGAATCTTAAAATTTCGAATCGAACCAAAAAAATTCGATTCTTTTGCAACCCTACCATCTACCGTCAAAGTTAACGTTCCATTCCTAACATCTATGGTGGTCTCTCATATAGCAAAGAACGGTCTACCTAGAATCAACGGAACATTATCATCCTCCTCTATGTCTAAAATAACGAAATTAGCAGGTATCACGAACTTATCCACTTTAACTAAAACATCCTCGATGGTACTTTAACGATCTATCAGCTAACTGCAAGCTCATTCTAGTGGGTCATGGTTCACCTAATCCTAAGTGCTTGAACATGGAATATGGCATTAAATTAATGCTAGCACCTACGTCAGCTAAAGCACTCTCAACTACTAAATCTCATATAAGACAGGAAATAGTAAAACTCTCTGGGTCCTTAAGCTTCTTTGGCAGCTTTCTTTGGAGTATCGCCGAGCACTCTCCTCGTAGGCATACTGTGGAAACATGTTCGAGCTTCCTTCTGTTCGTCAGCAGGTCCTTTAGAACTTCGTGAAGCTGGACATCTACGTAATAGCTTCAACAAACGGTAAGTTAATATGCAAATTCCTTACAAATACTCATAAATTTACCGAACTGCGCCTCGTCTTTGTCCTTCTTCAACCGAGCTGGGTAAGGGATCTTCGGCTAGTATGACTTCACCGTGGCCGCTCGATCTCCTTCGGTTTTTCCTTTTCGGACTCTACATTCTCCTTCTCAGCTTCGGCCTTCTCGACATTTTCGCCTCTGATTTCCTCAACTTCGGGCTCGTCATGGCTCTCGAAGTGGGCGCTCTCCTTCACTTTCTTCTTGGCGGGCACTTCTTGCAGTTTTCTCCCGTTCCTCAAGGTCACCGCCTTGCAATACTCCTTCGGATTTGGCTCGATATAGCTCGGAAGTGATCCTTGGTTCCGCCCCGCCAATTGCTTCGCCATCTGGCCACCTGGTGCTCCAACTTCTCGAGGGAGGCATCTGTGTTCTGGGCACCTATGTCGTTTGCCTCTATATACTCCTCTATCTTCGTCATTCTACTCTCGTGAGCTACGGTGGTATTGTTGAAATTCGTGAGGAGCGTCTTTATCATGTCCTTTGATCTTCTTTATATCGTCCGATCCTGACCCCGCAGGTGCGTTCTGATACTGTGGTGGTGCCCCGCTTTGGAAATCGAATGGTCTAAATCTCGACGGTCCTAGCCCTGGTGGTTTCGATTCTTGTATGCCAAGTTGGGATGCGCTCGAGGCTGGTAACTCCATTGGCCGCCTTGGTAATTGCCCATGTAATCTACATGCTCTAGGGGCTGCCTGAGTTGGCATTGGGATGTCTCATGGGCTGCGCTACAAATTCCACACAACGGTGTGTACGGCGTATGCTGCGTCGGTGCGGTGGTCGTCACGGCATTTACGGCCTGTGTCTGCCCGAGTTTTGGAAGTAGTGCACCAATCACTGTCTGCAACTGAGAGTTCGTTGCCGCGATTTGTTGCTGCAGTGCTTCAAATTTGGCATCCGTGGCTATTTCCTCGCTCACTCCAAACACGCCTAGCGTCTTAATCCTCGTATTGCCTCTAATGAAACTGTTCCTCGAGTAGTCCTCCATCAGATTCCAAGCATCGGTCGCACTGAGCTTCACGAGCCCTCCGCATGCGGCTCCGTCTAACATAAGAACAGTCTTATCATTGTGCCCCTTGTGGAATCGGTTGATCTGGGCTGCCTTCGACATCCCGTGTTGCGGGCACTTCTTCAGTAACGCCTTGTATCGCTCTCATACCTCGTAGAGATTTTCTGAGTCCTTCTGGTGAAAAGGGAAGATCTCCGTCTTCAACCTTAGCACTTTCGACAACGGAAAGTAGTGGCCGATGAATGCGGCTCGCATCTCCTCCCACGTAGTGATCGATCGGGGCGGCAACATCTCAAACCAATCCTTGGCTCTGAACTTCAGGGAAAATGGGAATAGTATCAGTTTGATCGCATCGCCAGTGACCCCATGATCTTAATGGTGTCGGTCACCATCAAGAAGGCCTTCAGATGTGAGTAGGGATCGTCGTCTGGATTTTCCTCAAACTGGGCCGTCTCGAAAATCATCTGAAGTGGCGGAATAACAATTGCCGATTCCGTACCGCCTAATGCGGCGTTCTTGAGCAGGTCTTGTAGTGATTTCTCCTCCTCTGGAACATTATGGACAGGTACTCTATGGTCCGTCATTCTTACTTCTGTGTTGGGCTATCTACGGATGCCTCTACAGAAGAGTTTTGGATCGATTCCTGAGAGCTTCTGAGTAGTTGAGTTGCCATTGTAACTTTCGCTCGAAATTTGGGTCTGCGTCAACAATGGGACCCGATGGATGGCTTCGGGT
Organism: Craterostigma plantagineum; assembly: GCA_027422505.1. Classification (NCBI taxonomy): domain Eukaryota; kingdom Viridiplantae; phylum Streptophyta; class Magnoliopsida; order Lamiales; family Linderniaceae; genus Craterostigma; species Craterostigma plantagineum. The sequence continues at coordinate 6,358,531 of JAPQWV010000019.1, read as the reverse complement.
CATTCACTGCTGAATCGTACCTTCAATAAGGGAAACAAAAATTAGCGAAGAAACAAATAAACACGTCGAAGAAATAACGAAATTAATAATATTGTAGGAAACAAATAACGCAAATAACACAAATAACGCAATTAACGAAAAACTATGAAAATGTCAAATAAAGTGGCTAAAGTACCGAACTACGATGATCCCAATATCAATCTATTCCACGGCAACGGCGCCAAAAACTTGATCGACGCTTGGTGTGCTGATATAATGTGCAGGTGCAACAAGTGATAAATAAAGTGGATACTTAATTACTATCACCAACTTGCGTAGGCAGTGGACCTATGTGGTGCAGTAAAGTGAGTAACGAGTATCGAACACGAGGAATAAACTGATAGTAATAACCTATCGACTCGATATCTAGCCTAAATAAAGTGCCTAATTGTTTTACGACTATCCTAACAGATCACTTCTAAATCAACAAGAGACTAAGAGAATACGCCTAAACTGATAAGAGTACTTTCATATGATAAAGATGTGCTAGGGATTCGAATCCCGCTAGATATTATCGACTAAGACAATGAAAGATCGTTCCTACGCGAGTAAGACTAAATAAATGTAATTTCCTACCCACTCACGAATTTGTTGTCGCCCTAAATGCTCGCAGGGATCTAAAATATTAATAACGGCGAGGATCGAATAATTGTTTTCGCCCTATACTCGAACCATATCTCCTACGAATGGCCTAATCGTTGTTTAGCTGTCGCCCTAAACGATTTTCCACACATTCACTTTAACACATAGACATATTAAAGCGAAGAAACAATTTCATAGATCAATAAATAGTCAAAACACATGAGTCACGATAAACATATGTCTTAAATACGAATTAATCTAGCATTCATCTACTCCCAAACACACAAGGGATTAGTTACTCATAATTGAAAGGGAAACAACGAAAGAATTAAGGAACAAGGATGAAAGACTCATGATCTTGATGTACTGATGAATCTGGGATGGTAGCGTGGATGAATCTTCGTTCCTCGTTCAATTCGTCGTGATTTCGTCGTTGATCCATCTCTTGCGATTCTCGAGGGAATTCTCCGTTCTTGGCATCTCTTTTTCGTCCCTGATGTGTTAGGGTTATGATATGATAAGTGTCCCCTCTTTTTGAATCGACGGGCTTTAATACTGAAATTCGCTAGTGTCACGGCCTGCGGCATGGGCCTTCACGGCCGTGACCATCATCGTCTTACTTCGCGCGCTCTCTGCCTCGTGTCACGGCCAAGTGCACTGGGCTTCACGGCCGTGAAACTTTGCTTCGATCCCTGTCCTGGTTCACGGCCTGGCGCATTGTCATTCACGGCTGTGACATTCGTTGTTTTGGACTTCGTCGCTTACTGCCCGATGTCACGGCCTAGTGTAATAAGTTTTAAGGCCGGGACTATCTCTAGTTTTGGCTTTTGCTCCTTGTCACGGCCTCGTGCATGACATGTCACGGCCGTGACGTATGCCTGTTTCCGTCGTATTTGCTCCGTTTTGCATCGTTTTCGCTCCTTTTCGCGAGAAAGCCGTCCTAAGGTTCAATAACATCCAAATAGGTGTAAATAGAGCAATTAAACGCATAAAATGACTATGGAAATTCTATTATAACACCCATAATTACTACAATAAACGCATTAGAATACGTTTATCATTCATCTTTTAATTTCGCGAAAATAATTTGGGTACATTTTTACTATGTCAAAACTGTTATTGGGAGTATCAAATTTGTTACTCGGAGTATCAAAATCGTTACTAGGAGTATCAATACCGTTGTTAGACTATAATTAATTGTTACCATGTTTATATGAAATGTTACTGTGTGTACGTAATTTGTTATTACAGGCAGAAACATCCAATACGTACACAACGAGAAGCCAAAAAGTTAAAATTGATATCAACTAGACAAAAAGGACAAATTGATATCAAATAGACAAAAGAAAAGACAAAAAGATGATGTTTCTCTCACCTCCAACAAAAAAAATCGCTTTTATAAGCACAAAGTGCAAGAATCGAATCTTATATGCTTGACATAGTGGGGACCATGGATACTGTCAAACGCAATAAATGAAGAAGAGATATGCTTTTTCTTGTTGAAATGGGGTTTAGAGGAAAGTGTGGTGCATTTTTTTCGTATTGGCGGGTTTTGTAAAATTTTCAGGTTCTGTTACTAGTATGTCCATTTCTGTTACCACGTTGCCTATATTTGTTACTACATGGGCGTTGGAAGTCGGGCAAAAAACTATCATGAGATGAATTTTGGGCGGGAGAGTGAATAAAAGTCAATCATTGATTATCTGTTACCCGATATGTGTAAATTTGTTATTAGATTATACGTTTATCTGTTACCAGTATTTTAGTTTGTAAAACTTCTTCAATTCCAACATAAACTCCACGAAAATCTAAACCTAAACTAACATATTTTTATCTATAACTTCGTAAGTTCATATATTACAGTGAATGTAGCGTGTTTACAATATAAAATTTGAAAAGCATAAACTAAACTAATTACATATTAAATTGTTATTGCACCAGCTTTATCTGTTACTCGTCAAGTATCGACCTGTTACCTGCGTATTCGCTTCTGTTTTTTCGTCTCATTAAATTGTTTCTGAACATTGTTAAACTGTTACTGCAGGAAGTCAGTAAACAACATAGGGTTTACGTTTAAGATTAATTGAAGATGTCATTAACTTTGTTGAATCACTTATGTTAGGTCGACCGGATTATAATAAACAACTAATAGTTCATATCTTCCCATTTTGTGTAAGTAGAATCAATTCATAGAAGCATGATCATCCTCTCAAGAAGAGTGCTACTTGTTTTTCATACTCTATACTTCAACTTCTTCATTTCCAACATAATCTCCACGAAAATCACAACCTAAACTAATATATGTTTATCTAAAAATTCGTAAATTCATATATTTTAGTGAATGTACATGTTTGCAATATAATTTTTGAAAATCATAAAGTAAACTAATTACATATTAAATTGTTCTTTTGACTAAGTATTCTGTTACTCGTGTTGTGTTCCCTTGTGACCTACATATCAGTTTCTGTTTTTTCTCCTCTTTAATTGTTTCTGATCAGTGTTAAACTGTTACTGCAGGAAATGAGTAAACAACATATGGTTTACGTTTAAGATTAATTGAAGTCATTAATTTTGTTGAATCATTTATGTTAGGTCGACCATCTAGATTGTAATAAACAACTAATAGTTCATATCCGCAACGTTTTGAGTAAGTAGAATCAATTTCGTAGAAGCATGATCATCCTTTCAAGAAGAGTGCTACTTGTTTTCCATACTATATGCTTCAACTTCTTTAATTCCAACATAATCTCCACAAAATCATAACCTAAACTAATATATTTTATCTAAAATTTCGTAAATTCTTATATTTTATAGAATGTAGCGTGTTTACAATATAAAATTGGAAAATTATAAATTTACATATTAAATTGTTATTGTGACTGACAATTCTGTTACTCGTATTGTACTTCTTGTTGTCTACATATTGATTTCTGTTTTTTTTCTCCCTTCAGTTGTTGCTGAACTCGGTTAAACTGTTACTGCAGGAAATCAATCACCAAAATCATGCATACAGTTTCAGCAACAGAAGCGAAGTTTGTTCAAAAGAAACATCATACACATGAATATCAGATACACATAGCACCAAATTGTAACATCCTCGTCGTTGCTGCTCGTCTTCGATTAATTTGGGGGTTATCGATTTAGTATTAGCGAATCAGAAATAACTTAAGCAACAAAAGTTATACATAATTAAGTTGGATATTCACATGAGTCTGAATCAAAGTCATTGGAATTCTAGATCGAAAGTTATACTAAAAAAGATGCAGATTGCCATTTTCAGGCAATGCAATTTTCTGACAACATCCCCAAGCACCCGTAAATCTTTTTCGGGCACATTTTATAGGTCAATGGACTTCGAATCAGAAACAACGTAAAGAATAAAAGTTATACATAATTAATTTGGCTAATCAAGGGAGCTTGAATCAAGGTCATTTTGATTCTAGATCGAAAGCTATACTCAAAGGTGGGTTGCCATTTTCGGGCAATGCAGAATGCATAGTGTTACTCATAATGCATAAATTGTTACGCATAATGCATGATGTGTTACCCATAATGCATAAAGTGTTACACAGAATGCATAAATTGTTACCCAGAATGCATAAATTGTTACTTAGCTAGCGTTTTATTAGCAAAAGCTTCAATCATGGGCCCGTCAATTTCTTCGCGATTAACATCAATATTTTCATTGATTATTAAGACTCACGATCAATTTCACCTTGTTCATTATTAAAGTTCAGATTTTCCCTTGTTTCAACGAGATTCTCGAATTACTTTAAATACATTATTCCAATATAAACTTCAAAATTTTCATTGATTATTGACACCCATGAGAAATTATCATCGATTTAACCTTATTCGGTCATTAACGTCGAGATTGATCCGGCTTTAGATCGTAAGTTTTGATCTTCGTTGAAGGTTGTTTTTGCTTCAATCGTTTGGAGAAGGTGGCACATGGGTGTAATTTTGCCAAATATGAAGGATAGAAAGGTCACTTACAGTGAGCTGGGTCCTTCAAACTAATATTTTCAATAATTAGGTCCTTGGGCAAAAATTAAAATGTTATGGGGCCTGAACTGTTTTGAAAATTCATTAATAGGGCCTGGACCCAAAGTTACCCAAAACAAAGAGTGAAAATCTAAAGGTATCAAACGAACTTGACCATAAATAACATATGGATATCAATTTCATCATCGCAAAGAAGGAATAAATTGGGATGTAATTATTTATTTTTATATAAATCAAATAAATAACGATGATTTTATGATTTGTCGAAATATGGATTATAAGAATTGATAAAGAAAAAGACAATTGGTGAACCGCGAGATTTAAAAATTGAAGGGCTCTAAATAATTGGGATATAAAGGGGAGTTATTACGAATATAGCCACTTTTTCAAACTTGAATTTAAAAAATAGGCACTATGTGTAATGTATATTACAAAAATAGGCATTCCTTTATTTTATTTACTTTTTGTGAATTAAAATTTGCACACATTTATTACAAAAATAGGCAACCCTTTAATTTATTTTTTTATAACTAATTTGATAATATACACAATTAGAAAAGATAACATAATTGAATTATGATTCATAAAATGAAGAAAGATAACGGTGTGCACAACTGGAAAAAAAAAAAAGCAACCTTGGTAATCACCACTAATTTTTCTCCATTTTGATAATTTTTTACGGTCCTTTTTTCGTTGACACGAAATCCGACTACAATTAAATTTTTTGCCATGAACAGATAAAACCTGCATATAACCAACTAAAAAATAAACCGGAGAAGCGAAAAAAATTAAATAGACAAGGTTCCAAAATATTGCTTGCTAATTAAGATAGAATATTTTATATTATTTATTTAATTATAAAAAATTATATATTACTATGTAAAATAGTACCCAAAAAAATAAAAGTTTGATTTTCGGCGAACCGAAAAAATTATGTTATAAAAATTAGAAACCAAATATCAAATTGAAAATTCCTTTCGTAATCGAGATAAACGAATTCTAGTTTGGTTTGATTCAATTTGTTAATCGAACTATGAAGAAAAATTTAAGTAAAATACTACATCAGAAGATTACGAATAAAAAAATTATGAAAAGAAATTATAAAGAAAAAGTGTGCCTAGTTTTGTAATGGTTAATACATATTGCCTATATTTTGTAAATGACTATTAAAAAAGTGCATATAAACGTAAAACACCCCATAAAGGGAGACATAATTGTGAGACTAGACGTGTTCATACGGTTACGGTTCACGGTTATGAACCGTCGGTTTACGGTTAATAAAAACGTCTAACCGTAACCGAACCGTGGTAATCACGGTTATGGTTGTGAACCGGTCGAGCTGGTTACAGTTACGGTTTTGAACCGCCGGTTTACGGTTTTTTGATTCTTTTTTAGAATTTTCTTTCTCTTATAATAATTTAATATATTGAAAAACTTGATATTTTTATATAAAAATGTAAAAGAAAAAATTCATTTGAAATTAGAATTTATATAATAAGCTTCGACATTTGAAACAAAAGTTATACCTTAAATATTAAAAAAATTACGATTATCGTTCATCTTCGATTCGAAAATCTTTGACGGACATTCCTCGTATACATTTAGCTCTAAATATCATGTTTACCACTCCATATTCGACTAAGTTTCTAAAGTGAGTTTTATGATAATTGATAAAACAAAAATAAAAATTAAATATGGTGAATAAATTATCATTGGATATTATGACAAGAACAATAAATTATATATTTAATTATTATTTAAAAGACGGTTATAACCGCCGGTTTATGGTTAGAAAAATAAAGAACCGTAACCGAACCTTCATAACTTACGGTTCGGTTACGGTTTGAACCGTAACCGTTGACCGATGGTTCGGTTACGGTTTTTCAAACCATCTGAACACCTCTATGTAAGACAGATGATTCAATCGACGAGCGAGACAGTGACATCTTAAATCAGGTATTACTATTAATGTCGTAATTCCTTTTTCTGATTTCTATGATTCCGTTCCGTTGTCGTATAATAATGAGAAGAACACAATAGCCATCAATTATTTATGTTATATATTTTTTATTTGATGAATCTATAGAAACATACCCATTTGAATAAAAAATTTGCAACTCAGTACCTTTGTCAGAAATTTATATAAGTACCCGTTTGACTATGTGTATCATTCTCAGTCTTGACGTACCTTTTATATGTATATTATGTACCACGCCATGTGTTTATATGGTATCCATATACGCTTTTGTATAGTACCTTAATGTGTTATATAATGTATCATTTTCTCGCTATATTATGTACAAATCTGTTATATGGTACCAAATGTGTTGTATGATGTACCTTGCGGCAGATCAGGTACTAATTTGCAGAAAATTTATTCTAATAGGTAACACATAAAAAACACTGTCGGAGTACTAATTGCAAGTTTTTATATAAATGGGTATTTTTCTGTACATTCTCCTTTTTCTATAAATAATAATGAAGTTCCAAGTTCCAATAATTTTGGGTGTCCGTTTACTTGCTTGGATATAACTAGGGGTGGTTTGGTACGGTATACCGTACCAAAACTGTGATACCGTATACCATACCGAAATTTCGGTATCGAAAAAAATATACCAAATACCATACCAAAATTTCGGTATACCTTAAATTTCGATACGGTATCATACCGAAATTTCGGTATGGTATCGATATCATGCCTTCTATACCATTCACACGGAGGATTTTTACCATGCGTGTCTTGTAACTCGTTAATTCGTTGTTTTCGTATTTTTAGTCAATTCAAACACCTTAGGCCCCATTAAGATGGATTATTAATACCGAATTTTCCAAAACAAAAAGATTTTTAATTCATAAAATAACCTTAAATAATTTACATATTTTAGTCAGTCTCCTTAGTAAGACAACAAACTTTACATAACCACAAAATACAACTTTATATACAGATTAATTAAAACGAAGCGTCTCTTTTGTATTTCGCTTGTTTTTTTTTAATGTAAGTAATATATGGTGGACCTCAATAATCTTAGAAAGTTGAGTATAGTTAATAATTTATGGGCTAAATAAATTTATGAAGATCCTTATAATATTTTTATTCATTTTATATTTTTTTGAAATAATATAATTCATGTAGGTGTGTGTGTGTATATATATATACATATCAAATATTAGAAATAGTAGTATTTCGGTATTTCGGTATAATCGGTATACCTTATTTTTAAAATTTTCATACCATTACCGTACCGAAAATTTTCGGTACGGTATCATAGCTTACCAAAATTTTTGGTATACCAAAATTCTCGATATTTTCGGTACTTTTCGATACGGTAAGGACAATATATCGATATTTCGGTATATTTTCACAGCCCTAGATATAACCAGACAAGGCCCATATTATCCATCATAATGTTGTTCAGTTGTAATAATGCAAATGTGGGTAAAGCAATGTACACCCCCATTTGTTCTGAAATTTCAAACCCTCATTTTCAGATCAGACACCGCCGATCGACCCAATTTCTCTAATCCCCATTTCCAAACATCTGTTCCAGCCAATTTCAGAACGGTGGACGGCATTACAAAAGGTGATATTATCCGTCTTAGATCTATGCACTAGAAGATGTGTCTGCGTTTGTCGAATTTAACGATTTCTACTTCATCTAATTTTCGAAACCCTCAAACATATATCGTTTGTCTGTGCGAAATAGCAGGGAAGAGGTGGATACATCCAAATCTAAGGTTTGCCTTTAATATATGGCTTCTTTTGTTAGCTGAAAGCATATTGAGTGATTGATCTTAATTGTGTGTATTTGCAGAAAAGAAAGAAAATTTCAGACTGTACGATTGTTTGTATTTTCTGTTGCTGAGCTGTTTGTGACTAGTAGAAGAGCATCGTCTTGTAAATTTACAATCATGGAATTGAAGTTTCATTAGTTATACCTAGATAAATACTTGGCGATGTTATTGAGATATGCTTTGATTGAATACATGCATTTGTTTTCTTGCTATGGAATCATATTCATTCATACGACATTTGCTGGATTTGTGTTCTGCATTCATGAAGCGCAGTTGGGTAGGCAATTGTGGTGAAATGAACGGGAAAGAGACGACGACATATACGATAGATTCTTTTTTTTGAGTCGGGTTAGAACTGTAAATTTACATGATTGTTATCTTGCCAAGTGAACTAGATAATAATAATCCAACAGAATGAGGTATTACATAAGATTGTTATCTCAAGATTGAAGTTATCAAGTGTTTTCCAATCTTATAAACACAGCCAATGGAAATCAAGCAATGTGGTTCTTCTGTTCATGTAAGAACAAAAATGGGCCTAAAACGTGGTTTATTGATGGGCTTTCCTTTCCATCACAATACAGTGGTGCGACAATTTGTAAGTCACCTTTACATATAAATGATTTTTTTATAGGGGTAACCTCAAATAAATCCCCATTCCCTTATTTTCTATCAACTAACTTCCCATTTCATATTATTTATTAACAAACTCTCTAAATCAAAACAATCATACACATAACTCCCCATGGACGATTGTGCCCCTCTATTATTTATCTTTTTTCTGTCTTTCTTCTCCAAAGCATCACTCACGTAACTTTTCTATTTCAGCCCCCATGTTCACCTGATAAAGCTCTCGCCGGCGACGGAAAAGCCCTTGCACACGTCGAAAAAGCTTCGACCTTGCCTAATCTACTGTGGGTTTCTCGGTCTAGGTGAGTTGAGATAGATTTTTTGTTTTTTTTTCACTGTGGGTTACCCCTTTCAAATTCTTGACCTCGATCGAACGAATTTGAGTTAGGAACACTCCGCTGAGGTGTATTATGAATGTCTGTGGCAGATACACTGACCTAAATTGAGTATCGTGTTGTGGGTATCGCGATTTGGGTATCGAGCTGTGGGTGTTGCGATTTGGGTGTCTAGGTGTTAAAAAAGTTGAATTTTCCTCATGTTTTCTACGATTAACATACTGTGTGTATCGATAAAGGTTAGTATTTGGATAATTTGGTTAAAGCAATCTATTATATGCAGTACCAAAGTATGTTGAATTACAGTACCCATATTTCTTCTATGAAAGTACCTTTTAGGTTTCTAGCAGTATCATATGATAATTATTTGTCGTTTACAGGTCCTATTATACAAAGCTATGTTGTCTACAAATGTCTTTGATGCATGAAACGATAGGTTATGGTACATTCTTTTCTCGGTATATTGCCGATAGGTTAGCGCACATTCTTACGTCGATATGTTCTTTAATACGATGTTGGTGGTTAAATGATATTAATATTGTCGATATGTTTGATAGTAATATTGTTGGTGGATGATGATATTGATATCAATACTATGTTGGATGAATAAACACTTGGTACAAAAAATACTACAAGTAACCTACGAATGGTACTACACTAGCTTACGATATGGTACCACTAAAATCTATATATTGGTACTACAAACACATGTGTATTGGTACTACAAATTTTTCGACGCCCTCCGAATTTTTTTTGGTCCGTGACTATGTTACCATAGTTACAAATACTTTACTGATGATTTGGTATCAATATCGGCGGGTTAATATTTAGAATTAGAGATTATTACGTTGAAACCCGAACTTTTTTTCCTTATTACGATACCAGTAAGAATATCTTACTACATAGTAACAATTTTTTATCGATCGAAAGTTAGTGTCTATATTTTATGTTACCGTGTGTTTAATTTTATTATGTGTCGTATTTTGGAAGTTGACATGCCTTATTTGCACCATAATCTACGCGCTTTCGATAATTAAAAACATCGTATGGAGAAAGATACTACAAGTAACCTACTAATGGTACTACACTAGCTTATTATATGATATCATAAACATCTACAAATGGCACCACAAATATATGTATAGTGGTACTACAAGTTATGGTAGGAGTTTCGATAGTTAAAACACATGGTACGGAAAGATACTACAAGTAACATGCATATGGTACTACACAGTCTTATTATATGGTACCACGAACATCTATCTGTTGGTACTGCAAACATATGTATCTTGGTACTACAAGTTAGGATTTTCAATAGTTAAAACACATTGTACGGAAAGATACTACAAGTAACATGCGTATGGTACTACACTGTCTTAGTATCTATATTTTATGTTATCGTGTGTTTAATTATATTATGTGCCGCATTTTGGAAGTTCTCATGCCTTATTTGCACAATAATCTACGCATTTTCGATAATTTAAAACGTGGTACGGGAAAGATACTACAAGTAACCTACCCATGATAATACACTAGATTATGATATGGTACCTCAAACGTCTATATATTGGTACCATACATATATGTATATTGGTGGGTAGAATTTTCGTTTGTTAGAAACGTGGTACGAAAAAAGATACCACAAGTAACACACATATGGTACTACACTATCGTAGGGTATGGTACTACGAATATCTACAGACTATGGTAACATAGTCAAGGACCAAAAATAACTCGGACTGTGTCAAAAAAGTCGTACCCAAATTTGTAGTAATATATATGTTTGTAGTTCCAGTTATAAATACTTCACTGATGATTTGATATCAATATTGGTGGGTTAAAATTTAGAATTAGGGATTATTACGTTGAAACCCCAACTTTCTTTCGACTTATTATGATACTAGTAAGAACATCTCACTACGTAGTCAAGATTTTCGATCTAGTGAAATTGAGTGTTTATATTTTATGTTACCATGTGTTTTAATTTTATTATTTGACGTATTTGGAAGTTCACATGCCTTATTTGCACAATAATCTACGCATTTTCGATAATTTAAAATGTGGAACGAAAAAGATACTATAAGTAACCTAATCATGGTGTTACACTAGATTATGATATGGTACCTCAAACATCTATATATTGGTACCATACATATATGCATATTGGTACTACAATAGGTATTCCGATTGTTAGAAGCATGGTACGAAAAAGATACTACAAGTAACATAATGGTACTACACTATCGTAGGGTATGATACCACGAACATCTATATATTGGAACTACAAACATATGTATATTGGTACCACAAATTTGGGTAGGAGTTTTTCGACACCGTCCGAATTATTTTTGGTCTGTGACTATGTTACCATAGTTATAAACACTTTACTGATGATTTGGTATCAGTATTAGTAGGTTAATGTTTAAAATTATGGATTATTACGTTGAAACCCCAACTTCTTTCTACTTATTATGATACTAGTAAGAACATCTTATTAAATAGTCATGATTTTTAATCCATTGAAAGTTAGTGTCTATATTTTATGTTACCCTGTGTTTAATTATATTATGTGCCGTATTTTGGAAGTTCTCATGCCTTATTTGCACAATAATCTACGTGATTTCGATAATTGAAAACGTGGTATGGTAAAAGATACTACAACTAACGTACTTGTGGTACTACACTAGCGTACGTTATGGTACCACAGACGTCTATATATTGGTACAGGAAAAATATGTATATTGGTACTACAAGTTAGGGTATGAGTTTCGATGGCTAAAACACACGGTACAGCAAGATACTACAAGTAACCTACGTATGGTACTACAGTAGCTACCGGTACGGTACCACGAACATCTACCTATTGATAGTTAAAAAAACATGGCACAGGAACAATATTATAAGTAACCTACGTATGGTATTACACTAGCTAACGATATGATACCACAAATATCTATTTATTGGTACTACAATATATGTGTATTGTTACTACAAATTTGGGTATGAATTTTTCGACGCCATCCGAATTATTTTTGGTCTGGTAAAGATACTACAAGTAACCTACTCGTGGTACTACATTAGCTTATTATATGGTACCACAAACGTCTATATATTGGTACTACAAATATATGAATATTGGTACTACAAGCGTTTTTCAGGTATTATCAAAATAATTGGAGCATTGAACAAGTCTCAAGCAGAACCTCAACCTCAGAAACATGAAAAATGTCTAAGAACAGGTTCATTGAATCTCAACCTCAGAACAACATATCAGTCTCAAGTCTAAACGAACTTTAATAATATCATTTAAAACAAGTGGAACATAAAACCAATAGGATCTCTTAATATTGTGGAAGCCATGGAGCAACGATATGCTTCGACATCGTCAAGATACTTTCCACGATCTATAGGTCCGGCGATGTATTTTATCCATGGACATTGCAACATGTACGACGCAATCCACGCCCTCCGGATTCTACTCCCTCGTGTACGTAAATAAAGTACCATTAATTATGTAATACAATATCAAAACTCATGAACAAACAGTACCATATTCTAACATACATCACCATGACAACAAGCAATTACCTTACAGTCGAAACTTACTATGTCTCTCTCTCGTTCAACAGATGTGTTGGAATACGAAAGCTTGCATGTTCGCTTCTCTATCTCGAAACCCTAACTTGAAAGATATCAAAACACCGACTTAAATAACGAGAAATAAACTCTAATTTTAGCCCTAAACCCCAAATTCAAGCACTAATCAAAGAAATTAAAATTGCCCAACATGAAAGCCTTGAAGAAATGCACATATCGAAGTCCTAAGCTCTACATTAACCCCAAATGCCAAAAAAGTCGAAAATTAAAAAACATGAAGCTTACAGTAGCTCGCTCGTTCCTTCTTATGCGTTCAACAATGGTGGAATCTTCCTCGTGAAAGCTTGCTCGTGGAAGCTAGCTCGTTCGCTCTCCTTACACGGGTGTTTGAAAGTGAAAGCTTACTCGTTCGTTCGTCATCTCTTTCTCGTCTCTAGTTTGAAGGTGAAAATGGTGGAAGTTGGGGTGTTAACTAATTCAATTGGTTTTTTGGTAATATTTATGTTTTACAAGGTTATAATTATCCGTTAGGTAGGTATTTGATATATAGAGGTTTGCTATGGTGCCCACCTACCGTGAGCAACCACTGTGAGCACCATAAGCAAATCTCTCAATTGTTTGCTTTTTTTCGATTCTCAACGACGTCAATACCTCCGTAAACCCTCTCATATCCATTGCTAACCTAAACCGCCATCTCCAACACGTTAATTTTTAAGAAAAATCATTATTTCGTATTCCCTGTTGACAAAGTACCGAGGTGATGATTTTCTTAAAAATTAACGTGTTGGAGATGGCGATTTAGGTTAGCAATGGATATGAGAGGGTTTACGGAGGTATTGGCGTCGTTGAGAATCGAAAAAAAAACAAACAATTGAGAGATTTGCCTATGGTGCTCACGGTGGTTGCTCACGGTAGGTAGACATCATAGCAAACCTCTTGATATATATGTTTGAAATGGGGAGTTTTATGATAATTAAATGAAGGTGGGAGAGTTAGTTGATTGGTAGTTTGGGGAGGAGAGATTTAAGTGAAGATTGCCTTTTTTATATTCCGTGCAAATATCAAATTAATTTTCGAAATCATATAAAAATATTCCAATTCGGCCCGACAACTTAAGTCGTTACATATAAAAGAAAGGTTTACCTGATTCAACATCAACTAACTACATCGTTTTTTCTAAAGCAACTTTCTGTTGCTACATCATTGGGTGGGTGTTACTATTTTATTACAAAAATTACGGAAATAATTACATTTTTTCTAACTTTAAATAAACTTTAATAAACTCAGTCTCTGAAACACAAGAAAACAATTTCTCAGCTCAGTACAATTCATCGTCGTTGAAGTTGAATAAATATAATGACAATATATAATATCTTAAAGAAAAATATAAGGGAAAGAAGGCGAAAAAATAAAAATTTATCAAACAAATGTGTTCGTTCCTCTCGGACAAATGCCTCGATTTGTCATCAATATTTAAAAAAGAATGGATTGATCAGACTCGTCATCTTTAAGATTGTTCGTCATTGAGGAAACAACACTTCATCATATTGATGAATGAATTACAAAAAATTAAGATACCACCAAAAATTATGAAACATCTACAAATAAAAGATAAACATACTAATGAATCGAATTAAATTTTTTTTTCAACTGTCAGGCCTCTTCAGCTCAGGTCTCCGAAAATCTTCCGCAAGGAGAATAATCTCAGAAGAACGAAAGTTTTAATATCTTTCAATCATCCTCAGAGGCCAACGATTTTTCGTTTTTCACGAAAAATAGGAAACAAAAAAACAAATGAAGAGAAAATCAAATCGCTAAACCTGAATAATCTCTTTGGTTGTGGTGACGGAGATTGAACGAAAACGAATCGAAAACATCGATTTCTTCACAATAGATCTGAGCTGAGAGTAGCAATGCTTGCTACTAATATACCAGTGTTAGTGTTGTATATATATTCTATCCTACTAATGGTTTATATATAGAAATGGAATGGAACCCTAGAGCCCGATGGGCTTAGGTATATGGGCTAAGCCCATTTGTATTATACACATGTTAATGGGCCTATTCATTCTAATAATATCAATTTTCTATATTGAAATCTATAGTAATTAGTTACGTAAAATGAACCAAGTTAAATGGGCTACATCCTACAATACAAGTTTGAATTTTGATGGACTTGGGTCACTAGTATTGAGATTATAGTGCTTATCTGTTGAATAGAATAGATGAAGGATCAAATGTGATATTCCTTCGAGCTTCCTTGTGTTTGAGAATTAAAAATATTCAATTATTGTTTTCCAACCTCACAGTATGCGAAGTGAGAGTGACCATGTAAAATAATATCATTAGTGGGATACCCATATCCTCACCTCAATCATTACACGATTTTTTCTTTTCTCGTAATTTTATTTTATTTATTCCCAATTCAATAATGCAAATTGATGGGACAACGTCACTATGATCGGTGTAACGTTGGTTCGGTGATAATAATCTTATCGAAATATTTGTGTGTGAATATATATAACATGCTAATATGGTACTCGATATAATTTGATGAGAACCACAATTCATTGAAATCACTCACAAACGAATAAATCTATCAAACAATAGAAGTTACAAAGTTATGATACTTCCTTTAGCACTGTATCTTTTTTATATAATAGAAAAAAAAAAGACCTTCTATATCGTTGATCCCAGTTATCACCATATATATTGTCGAATGAAACTTTTAACATAATAATTCGAATAGCTCTTGCTCTGTTTATTCTATGTCCCTTTTCCAGGAAATAATATCGACGGAAGAAGAGAAGCGAAAGCCCTACCCTATATACATTTGCATTTAATATAGCATTTAATAGTTAAGAGTGTATTATATACTCAGATCAAGTCATTTTCTTTCGAGAACCACTATGTGGAGACGTGGCGATATATGAGTGGCCTAAAATCATACTTATCTACAAGATAAACAAAGTTTATTTCATTAGCTATGTCTGTTCTGTTCTATTTTACTATGCCCCAACCTCAGGATAAACTCCCAAAATTTTGGTCTGTTAATTTAAATCAATTAAAAAATAATATAAAATTAACATAAAATTACCCACTATATTTTTTATTGTATATTCAAATTACACCATTTATTTTTAGTATTGCATAGCACACGCATTAGATACTAGTTATAATTTTATAGTTCAAACCAATAATCGACCATGTGAACGCCTCAATCGATATAAATATAGAGAGGCAGAGAGAGAGAGAGAGAGTGAAGGGAGAAGTCCCCCTCAATTATTTGATCAGATAAATTTCCTTATCTTGCAACAATGATATTATTTTTCTTGCCACGTTAATTGCCAATGTTTGGTTAAAGAAAGAAAAAATAATAAGCTACGTCCTTGCTAAAATAATGTCGGAAAAGAGTGGGCTGAATTGTAAGAGCAAAGGTCTATCTTTATGAATAAAGTATATAAATTAAGATATGACAAAATTATCAAAAAATTAATTAAACTACGCTTTCGAGTTTTAAGTAGTCATCCTTGGGTTTAAGTTCTACACACATTATGACCTCAATTTAAGCTTGAGTCAAATTAGCTCTTCAAGTTAGTTGAGGACACTTACCTTTCATCACTAACTAAAAAATGCATAACCTTATCAAAAATGAAAATATTAGGCAGAAGTTGATGGAATATTCGTGTAATTTCCACTCGTCTCACGAATATAATAATAATAATAATAACAAAAAAAATGATGATAAATAAAAGGAAAATAATAACAAATAGTAAGCCTCGTGGCATTTCCGTGTTCAGACAAAAACCAGCACTTACATGTCCAATTTGTGCCATCATTCCCATCCTTCGTTAGACAGCGACTTCAACGAGGAACAAATTATGTCGTCGAAGTAAAAGTTTCAACTGAAAAGAGAGTTAATTAGTAATTATGATAAATTATGGGGTGTTACAGGTAAATTTCAGAAATTTATATTAGACCCTACCCTACCCTAGCAACTAGCTTTATACAAAAGTTACTTCATCGTTCCTCCGAAAAAAAAAAAAGTTACTTCATCGTTGACCAAAATCATTTCTTATTCTTATGCTCAAAGTGCTACTACCTACAACGAGTGTTTGGGGCAAGAAAAGATTTGGTCTTTTGGTAATTTTCTTCAATTTTTTTTTGTCGAAAAGAAAAATTAGTTATCTTTCCTTCATGCAGCAGAAATTTGTTTATAAAACCTGTCAACGTCTATCTAAACCAAACTCGAATAAAAACATATATTCCTTTAAATTTCTGGTATTTTCATAGAAAGTAAACCTGGGGATTGATTTGAGAGTATGAATAAAATACTTCATTGCCCCTCTCTCTCTCTCTCTGATATATTTTGACTGTTGATAGAATCTAAGCATTGCAAGAAAATGGTTATGGACCACTTTAGCCAGCTGTTTAACTATGCTTAATTTTATCTTGTCCTTTTGTACAGTCTCTCACAGATTATTTTAAATTAATTTTATAATTAGAGTGAACTAAGCTAAGCAGTGTATAGTACAAGCCTTTGAGGAGGCACATTCTCATCCTAAATTAAAGAAAGATATCCCAAAGGGTACAGTTTCTGCACTTAAAGCTCTTTCCTTTCTGTTTTTCTCCCATCTACTAGGACTAAATCGAGCATTTTTAGTTGAAATTAGTGAGCAATAGTGAGAAGAACCTCTCAACATAGTTCTTGATTTCTTGTATTTAAAACCTTTTCTTTATCTTCTTTCTGTCGAATACTTATGTGGGCTCTTGTCTGTTTTTTTTCTGTAACAGGTTGAGGTGTTATCCTCCTCCATCTACATCTCATCTTTATTCTCAAGAATAAACAGGTTAATAATCTTCCCCCCACCTTTTTTTTTCTCTTATGCGATCTGAAGTGATTTCGTGTGCTTTTTTCTCTTAATAATCTTCCCCCCACCTTTTTTTTTTCTCTTATGCGATCTGAAGTGATTTCGTGTGCTTTTTTGACCTAAGCTGAGATGTAATCTGCGTTAGCGTGTCTTTGCTTGCACCACATAGCTTTCTTTGCTTTGCTCTCAAAAAGTCAAATCTCGGAAAGTATCATTAAACCCTTGTAGAGTAGAACGAACAAGATTTAAAAGGTTGTTTCTTTCTTGAAGGAGACAGAGAAAGAAGCTTCATTCAGTTTCTTACACTTGATTTGAGGGTTCTTCGCTGAAAGAGAAAGAAGGAAGTAAAAAAGAACACTGTATAAATGGTGTCCAGATCTTATTCAAACCTGTTAGAGTTAGCTTCAGGCGAAGCTCCATCGCCTTCCTTCACACGCATGAGCCGTAGACAGCTACCTCGTATCATGACAGTCGCCGGAATAATCTCAGATATAGAAGACGAAGAAGGTTCGCAGAGCGCCTCATCTTCTTCGGCAGCTCAAAAGGATCGAATCATCATAGTAGCCAACGAGCTCCCCATAAAAGTCACCAAGAAAACCGAAGGAAAAACCAAGTGGGCCTTCGCCTGGGACGAAAACTCCCTTCTTCTGCAGCTAAGGGATGGCTTAGCTGGCGAAGACGTCGAATTCTACTACGTGGGCTGTCTGAAGGAAGACATACACCCCAACGATCAAGACGAGGTTTCTCAGATGCTCTTGGACAGTTTCAAGTGCGTGCCCACCTTTGTCCCGCCCGAGCTTTACAGCAGATACTACCATGGCTTCTGTAAGCAGCAGCTATGGCCTCTGTTTCATTACATGCTTCCCCTTTCGCCCGACCTGGGCGGGCGATTCAATCGATCTCTATGGCAGGCGTACGTTTCTGTGAACAAGATATTCGCAGATAGGATCATGGAGGTGATCAGCCCTGAAGAGGATTTCGTATGGATCCATGACTATCACCTAATGCTCCTCCCTACTTTCTTGAGGAAAAGGTTCAATAGGGTCAAGCTAGGGTTCTTCTTACACAGCCCATTTCCCTCGTCTGAGATTTACAAGACTTTGCCCATAAGGGAAGATCTTCTCAGGGCTCTGCTAAACTCAGATTTGATAGGTTTCCATACGTTCGACTATGCAAGGCACTTCCTTTCTTGCTGTAGTAGAATGCTCGGCGTATCGTACGAGTCGAAAAGGGGATACATAGGGCTCGAATACTACGGTCGAACAGTTAGCATCAAGATTTTGCCCGTCGGGATTCACTTAGATCAGCTCCAATCGGTCCTCAGCCTTCAAGAAACCGAAGAGAAAGTAGCTGAGCTAGTCGGGCTGTTTCAGGCCCAGGGCAAAACGATGCTTTTAGGGGTCGACGACATGGATATATTCAAAGGGATAAGCTTGAAGCTTCTGGCCATGGAGCAGCTCTTATTACAGCACCCCGAGAAAAGAGGCAAGGTTGTCTTGGTTCAGATAGCTAACCCCGCTCGGGGAAAGGGCAAAGATGTCCAAGAAGTCCAAGATGAAACTCACGCTACTGTGAAGAGGATCAACGAACGGTTCGGCGGGCCGGGTTACGACCCGGTTATATTAATAGACCGCCCGCTGAAGTTCTACGAAAGGGTCGCTTATTATGTTGCTGCTGAGTGCTGCCTTGTGACTGCTGTAAGAGATGGCATGAATCTCATACCTTACGAGTACATAATCAGCAGGCAAGGAAACGATCTATTGGATAAGGTTTTAGGGCCAGAAGGATCTTCGCCTAAGAAGAGTATGCTCGTCGTATCTGAGTTCATAGGGTGTTCGCCTTCTCTAAGCGGGGCGATAAGGGTCAACCCATGGAACATCGACTCGGTAGCTGATGCTATGGACTCTGCCTTAATCATGCCCGAGCCAGAGAAACGACTTAGGCACGAAAAGCACTACAAATACGTTAGCACACACGACGTTGCTTATTGGGCAAAAAGTTTCTTGCACGACCTCGAAAGGACTTGTAAGGACCACGTTCGTCATAGGTGCTGGGGAATAGGGTTTGGGCTGAGCTTTAGGGTCGTTGCCCTCGACCCTAACTTCAGGAAGTTAGCCATGGAGCACATCGTTTCTGCTTATAAGAGGACTAAGACGAGGGCTATTCTATTGGATTACGATGGTACTTTGAAGCCTCAGAACTCTGTGGATAAGAAGCCCAGCTCTCAGACACTTGAGATGCTGAACACTCTTTGTCGGGACAAGAACAACACTGTCTTCATCGTCAGTGCAAGAAACAGAGAAAATTTGGCCGAGTGGTTCTCTTCTTGTGAAGGGCTCGGTCTTGGGGCTGAGCATGGCTACTTCCTAAGGTTCGATTTTTTATTCTTGAATTGATTTGACACTGCCTGTAAATACTCATCATCTTCGTCGTTATGATCAGATTTTTGTTACGATCTCTTCTAATCTTTGGACAACTGTATACTTAGGATGAAAAGGGACGAAGAGTGGGAGACGTGCGTGCCCGTAGTAGAATGCAATTGGAAGCAGATCGCTGAGCCAGTGATGAATCTCTACACTGAGACCACAGATGGCTCTGTAATAGAATTCAAGGAGACTTCGATCAGTTGGTGCTACGAAGACGCCGACCCAGATTTTGGTTCTTGCCAGGCGAAGGAGCTTCTCAATCACCTCGAAAGCGTTCTTGCAAACGAGCCCATGACCGTAAAGAGTGGGCCGAACTGCGTGGAAGTTAAGCCTCAGGTACGTACGTATAATAACACTTCTTTCTTTTGAGTTGATTACCTTGCGAACGAAGAAAAGATCTGTTTTTTCATCTGTTGTCGTAATTGCAATTTGCAGGGAGTTAGCAAAGGTTTAGTGGCTAAAAGATTACTGTCTTCCATGCAAGAGAAAGGGCTGTCTCCCGATTTTGTGCTGTGCATTGGAGATGATCGTTCAGACGAAGACATGTTTGAGGTTATTGCGAGCTCTGTCGAGGGCCCCGCCATAGCTCCTCGGGCGGAGGTGTTCGCCTGCACTGTGGGAAGAAAACCGAGTAAGGCTAAGTACTATTTGGATGATACTGTTGAGATTGTGAGGCTAATGCAGGGCTTGGCTTCTGTCGCCGAGCAAACGTTGCATGTTTAGTATCTGTTCCTCATATGGAGTAGGAGAAGAGTTCGATGAATGAGACTTAATATCAGTGTGTTTTGGTTGGAGTTCCTTGTTGTTGAAGTGTATGTATATTTGCAGACATGGATGAAACCTTAAGAACCTTTTTCTGGGCATGTATGGTGTGTTGTTGTTATCTTCTTCCTTGGTTCGTTTTCGGGGTATCGATTTTCTTGATAACATCGAACTCGGAATCACATAGTTCGTCTCCATCCCTTATTTCTTCATGTGTATGTATACATAATCAAGAATTAGTATGGCATTGTTAAGAGCTCAGCCATCTAAAGCTGTAAGAACATAGTCTTGAAGAAGAATGAAGTTGGATTTCCCACCATACTCTTCGGGCAAAACTTCTTCGCCAACGTAGCTGACAAACTCTTCCTTTTCCTCTTTAGTCCTTACAATCACAATCTGCAGTGCAATGCATATGCCATAACAGGGTATGCTGTAGTAAACCAAATGTCTGCTGTGTGTGTGTGTGATAGTGTACCTTTTCTGCTGTGGCTTTCTCGAGAAAACGAGAAATGAACCTCCAAACGTTCACGAAGAAACTGGGCATGTGAAGAAGATACAGTTTGGCTAATCGCTCGGGGTAATAAGCCTGCGAAGGAGGAAATCAAGCGTGCGTTCACCGTTTATAACTGCAGCTATTTTTTTACCAAGGATGATGTTATCAATCTCACTCACTTGTAAGAACTGAAACCCAGTGATAAAACCCCGAGCATCGATGTTTTTGTATGAAAGGCCTTGAAGATCGATAACTGCAACCAGTTTCTCATGTCCTATCTCTTTGCCTTTGAAGCCACTGCTTGATTTCATCAGAAAGCAGACATATATAAACATGGTAATGAAATCAATTGAGTCCATCATATAGCATAGCGCACACAATAACATCACATTACCTCTCAATGGTCTTGTCCAGCAAATGAACCACAAATTCTGCACCAAGACAAGTTTTTCTCAGTGCTAAAGTTATGATAAAGACTTGTAACATTTACCTAATTCTCTTCAGAAGGCATCAATGTGCAATCTTTCAGAAAGGAAAAAGAGAAACGGAGAAGCAATTAATGGAAGGATGATTTTAATATTAAAAAAAACAAGAACATGGTCTCACTTCTGAACTGAGGCTGATCCTTGGAAGGGTAATGCTTGCTGGCCTTGAGCATTGCCAATGGGTGGTTGCCATGCCTAGTTGGACCTTGCAAGAAAACTTTCTCCATACTCAGTTCATCTCGAACCTCAGCGTCTGGGATGAAGCCACGTGGCACGAACTCGGCCCTCCATTTCTGCCACTGCACGAACATCTTAGCTGCCTTGTCTGCGTCCCTTGATCTGGCAATCAAGAACCTCATAAGCGTTTCGTCTCCATAGTTCTGAGGAAGAAAGAAAGTAACTTTATATATAGATATATACATGATTGAACATTTATAGTGTTATTATTTGTTCACCTCAGATGAAGAACCAAGCTTTTCAACTGATTGCCTCATCAGGGATAGTAGTATGAGTTCATGATTTTGCTCCATTTTTCTCAGTTAGTCCTCGGAGAGAAAGTGAGGACTGGGCTTTGTTAAATTATGGAATAGGAGATACAGAGTTGGTGGGAATAAAAAAAATCGTGGAATAAATAATAATAGGAACCACAAAGGTGCCTTTGAACCACTTGTGGTTGTGGTGGTGAAATGAGATCTGTTGTGCTGCGCCTTTAACGCTGTTGTATTGTAGACTTGTGTAGAGGTTACAACTCTGTCAATGGCATTTTATATTTATGATCTTCGGACATCTTTAACGCGGTTTTGGGAACTCAAAACGACGACGGTTGATGACCATTGTCGGGAATTACTACGATGAGATCGGTTTACACATTGTAAGAAGACAACATTGTACGGACTGTAATTTACACATGAGAAAGCTTGTCAAGAAGTTCATAAATCATAATATCAATCAAGCAACAGAGACCACCAGTAAAATTCATCAGAGAAAGTATTCCAATAAAAAATATATCGACACGACCATCATCACACTAATAAACTGCAAACCAAAGCACTCTCCCAGAAAACCAAAGAAAAAGAAAAAGCTTAAGTAGACATTAAAAGGTTCCTCCTCCCAATCTTAGCTTCAGTAAAGTCTAAGTCAGCAGTAGAATAAAAGCAAGCAGCATACCTAAATTGCCTCTTTTTTCCCAACTTTCGCTGCAGCTTCTAGAATTTCTTCTCTTTCGCCACAAACCAATGCTTGTTACTACAAATTATACAAAAGCACCAGAAAAATCAAGGGTGCCTCAAAGATGACGCGAAACATGTATTCGATTTGTTTGAGCCTATTGAGTGGCGCGCATCGATCCGCTTCTTGAAAGGCTCCTGCATAAGCAATAAATAATATATATGAAAATAGATAACCAGAACTAATAATAAAGACAACTAGCAGAGAACTATTATCCAGGCCATAATAGATGGGTTAAGTTAAAGATGATAATAATCACACCTCCCCGGTTGAAACTGAGAACTGGTACTCTTAGAATTTCCAGTTCGTTTGGATTTGGTTTCCTGGCTTTTCTCGTCGCGCATTGCAGAAACTTCCTTTTCCATTGCAGCTACTTCCCTTCTCATCTTCTTGGCCTCCACTTCCATTGCCTTAGTAAGTGTCTCAACCTTCTTTGCCAACATCTGATAACCGAAAAACAAACCTTAGCCGAAACGAAGTAACATTATCGTATTATAAGAAACCGTAAAGAACACAGAAGCGTCAACCTCAATAGCATCATCCTTGTCCTTAAGGCTCTGATCCTTTTCATGGCACGATTTTCTCAATGAGATCACCTCTTTTTGGAGAAGGTCGTATAACAGCCCAGGCACTGAGTCCTCTGTATCTGTCGTCACTTGGTTATTGTTGGGTTTCTTTTCTTCCTTGCCTTCGTGTGTTTTGTCGTCTTGAGCAGAGGAGGTACCTTTCCATGCATCATCTTTTGGATCAGTTTCCTTAGTGCCATCACATGATTGGCTTTGCTTGAAATTTGGTCCCAGCCCATTCAGTACAAGTTTACTCCTATTCACAGATCGAGAACCACCATCGAAGGATTTCGACGCGCCTTTCACGTTTTTTAGAATCGTACTACTAGCAGAGGATCTCAGCTGAAACGATGGAGATCTTTTGGGCAGAAAACCATTAGAAGCCATCTTGGAGATGATTTCGGCCCCACCAAGTGACTGGCGACGTGAGGGACCGTTCAGTGAGTTTCTGGCATCTGTTGCACTGCGATTGACCGAGTTTGGAGATCTCAGGGTCTCTTCAAGAACTTTCAGTCGCAAAAGATATTTTTCCTAGAGAAAAGAAAGGTTAGGGTAGCGTAGTATTATCACAACAGTACGAAGAGAATAATTACCTTTAACAGAGCTTCAGATTTTGCAGTTCTCTCACTAATAGAAAGCTTTTCCCTAAGTTGGAGCATCTCACCCTGACACAACAGTTAATAAATACAAGCAATAGTCTTTTCATCGACATGACAACAAAACTGAGAGATCGAAACACAATCATATATACCTGCAAGAACTTTCTCTCTTCCAACCATTGCTTGACGGGCATCACTTTATCATTAGCATCTTTCCATTCATTAGCTACCACAGTAGCAACCCTATTTGCAGTGACTTTGGCACGAGCGAGCTCCCTATCTAATGTTTTCCTTTCCTCCTGTAAGTTGCAAGATGAATGACATTATAGTTAACTAAGGCTTCATCGAATGATTTTGCTGCACTATATAAAAGAGCGTTCAGCAGATATGCGTGTTACATTCATCTCCTGCACTTTTCGTTGGTAGTCTCGGACAGCATTGGCAGCTGCTCCACCAGCAAGCACGGCCTCTTCGAGCTCGCGTACAGTTTGGGTAAGTTTTTCAACCTCTGCAACCTTTTGCCGATTCATCTTATCCAATATCTTATTTTCTTCCTGAAGAAACGTGAAACATCAGGGAGGATGCCGATGCACAGAACCATTGAACTGCACTACAATGCGAAGAAAATGTTGCAGTACCTGGCAAATTTCAATCTGCTTCATCAACTCTTGATTTTTGTTTTGCAGATCATCCACCATAGATGCCTTTGCCAGTGCAACCTGAACAGTTTTTTCTGCCTCAAGCAGAGCAGCCTCCTTTGATTTTGTAAGTCGGTCCAATGCCTTGTTATCATCTTGCAGCTTTCCAATCTACGAAGGAAGATGCAAAAAAGCGTTATACCACTAGTGTTATAAATACTGTCACTTGTCTTGGAGGATGAAAAATTACTAAACCTCCTGCCGAGCAAGCTTGAGTTCTGCTTCCAAGGGAGCCAAGATAGCTTCAATTGGCGGCATATCATCATCCTTTTGAGCAGCATGAACTCTGCGAAGAGTGGCCTCTGCAGCAAATTGTGCAGCCATAGATGCTTTCTTTTCATCGTTAATTCTCTTGATTTCAAGATTCTTCCGGAAAGAAATAGATCATATTTCACATTTATGTCATGGATAATATCCTGAAGGTGACCAGAGGAAACCTACCAAGCAAGTGCCAGTACCTTGCTTTCGAGAAGAGATTCATTTAATTTGAGCTTCTCCTCTACCTTAGCCAACTTTTCAGTAAGCTGAAGCAAAACACAGAATCTTAGATTCCAAAAATAGGAGGTGCAGGCAAGGACACCGCGAAGGATTTGGTAGAAGAAAAACAAAGTTACTGCATGAACTTCTCTCAATAATAAAACAATTTCTATGCATCATAGAACTTCACGATAGAGAATTTCTTATCAACCTAATTCGGGCTAGTGCTGGACTAAAAATGGCACCAAACAATAAGTTATTCACGCTAAAAGTTGTAACCAATTAATATGACCAAACTTTCTTATCAACCTACAACGGTTTCAACTTCCTTCACGAACAGAACTATTTATAAGGTTAAAACTCGTTGCCACATAATTAAAAGACAAAAGAACAAACGGTTTCCTTCACAGAAACGACAAAACTCCAAACGACATTAACCTCTTCAACGGCTTTCTCGCGAAGCCTCTCCGACAACTTCAATGCCTTGATCTGAGATTGTGCTTCCCCCAATTCCCGCTCTTTATCTACAAACAAACAGAATATTCTCAAAACAATGTTCCAACAATCATTCCATAGCTAAGTCACAAAATACTTTCCCATTTTGTTGACAGTGATTCAATTAACTTGAAGAAACCTAAAATTCATCATAATTTGCTACAAGCTCCAGCACGTCCCATTAACATCTACTTGTTTAATTAAAACCTACATTGCAAACAACACTCCCTACTCATATAATACCCCAAAATCATTTAAAGCAGCATAAAACAGTCGCGTATTCACAATCTCCAGCTACTGCAATCACAAACAAAAATAAACAAAGAAATTTAGCGTCGGCTCAGAGCTCGAATCTTTCGGATCCGAACCCGTTGACTGACCTCTGACTTCGTTCTCAAGTCGATTAAGCTCCAATTTCACCGGATCCGAACCGTGCAACAAATTGATAAGCTCGTCCGTATCCAAGCTGTGTCGCACTGAGCCTCTCCTACGCGCCGAAGAGCCCTTTCCTGAAGACATAGATGCCGCCGGCGCATTGCCGACACTTCCATCGCCGGAAACCTCCGCCATCCCCCGATCTAATCCCCTCTACTCAGCTAGCATCAACTAAAATAACAGCTTATGGCTCCCCTAATTGCAGAGAAGCTCGCGAATGCAAGTGTATGTGAAGAGATTTGGTTTCGATGAGTTTGAATCAACAACAAACAGAGACGACGAAAAACAGGGCACGAGTACGGTGGAGCAATATGTGAGATTTTCAGTTTCAAAATGAGGTCGCTCTTTGTTTTTTAGAAAATTTTGGCGTATTTCTCTTCGAATGGCTCTATAGTGACTAAATTACCCCTAAGTTGTCAACAGACATGAAGAACCCTTTTATGTCGAGGGAGGTTTACTTTTGTCTTTGCAATTACTGGCAGTGTGGCGAAAATAAAGCAGGCCGGGAAAGAAAGATAAAGAGAGACAGATAGGTGAGAGAGAGAGAGAGAGAGAGAGAGAGAGAGAGAGAGAGACCTACGTTTCTATCGTCACATGATGTTTGAACTTTGAACTAAGCACTATAAACTTCGTACAGAACTTTTTCTCTCTCGCGCCGCACTCCTCACCAAAAACCCTAGCACCTCAAAAGCTTTCTTCTCCCCCCCTTCCTCTACTAAAAAGAGGTTTGGAGGGAGGGGAGAAGTAGTTTCTGTTCCTTTTCATGCCTATTTCGATTTTGTCTCCCCTCTTCGGCTCTTTTGTCTCCCCACGTGGGAGGTTTCAGTCTCCCATTTTGGGAGTTTCTTTTCCCCTTTGTGGGACTTCTTTCCCCCTCGTGGGGTGCTCTTTCCCTTCGTGGGAGGTTTTCCCCTCTTTTGGTGTTGTTTCTCCTTTTTGGAGATTGTTTGTCCGTGAGTCTACTTTGGGCAGATCTTGGAGCTGATGTGGACAGTGTTGCTTATGGGCAGTAGGTCCGTTGATTTTGGACAGTGCTGATGCAAGATGTTGGTCTGAAGATTTGGCTGGTGTTGGCGAGAAGGGAATGTTTTGACGAGCATTTCTTTCTTTCAATATTTTCTTTGTCTTTCGGCCAAGTTTTGTCTTGTAAAATCCATAGCTTCTGTATTTTTATAGCCTGAAGATGTTTTGTCGTTGGTTTTTTTTTCCTTTGTGTGCTTGTTTGCTTCTCCAAGTACTGACTTTGTTAGTTGTTTGGGAGGTCTGTTGAGGTTATTCAACCTCTGTAATTTTCTTGTTATTAAAGGAAATCGCTTTTGAAAAAAAAAAAACTTTGAACTAAGCATGAATTAATTAAATATTAATGAACTTTGAACTAAGCATGACTTAATTAAATATTAATGTCGCTTAATGATTATTGGACTACATAGTTGTTGCCATAGATATACCCTTTTACTTGACATTTGTGTCCAAACTCAAGGTTGGAATAAATGACAGCATATTGACTAGATTAAGAATTTAATTCATCATAATATCAAAATATAACTCATTTTCCAATGCGACTCAATCCTAATTATGGAAAGATAGCAACCTTAAAACAATTTAATCATTAGAATTAGTATGGGATTCTTTAGAACTCGCTCATCTTGAGCAAATTTGGAAACTCAAAACGACCAGCGTCGGAATTAGTACGATAAGATCAGTTTACACATTGTAAGATATCATTACGGACTGTAGTTTACACATACGAAAACTTCTCAAGTTCATATATTATAAATCAGCAACGGAGACCACCAGTAAAAATAATAGAAACATCAGAGAAAATACTCCGATAAAAATGAAATATATCGAGACGACCATCATCACACTAATAAACTGCAAACCAAAGCACTCTCCCAGAAAACCAAAAAAAGAAAAAAAAAAAAAAAAAGGTTAAGTCGACAATAAAAGGTTCCTCCTCCCAATCTTAGCTTGTAAGTAAGTCTAAGTCAGCAGTAGAATAAAAGCAAGCAGCATACCTAAATTGCCTCTTTTTTCCCAACTTTCGCTGCAGCTTCTAGAATTCTTCTCTTTCGCCACAAACCAATGCTTGTTACTACAAATTATACAAAAAACATCTGAAAAATCAAAAGGGGTATCGAAGAGGACGCAAAACAGTGTACTCGACTTGTTTGAGCCTATTGAGTGGCGCGCATCGATCCGCTTCTTGAAATGGCACTGCATAAGCAAGGAATAATATTATATATATATACGTATATATATATATATATAATATGACAATAGATAACCATGATATTAAATACAAGTAGCAGAGAAAAATTATGGAGGCCATAATATATGGGTTAAGTTAAAAATGATGATAATAATCACACCTCCCATGTTGCAATTGAGAACTGTTGCTCTTAGAGTTTCCAATTCGTTTGGATTTGGTTTCTTGGCTTTTCTCGTCGCGCATTGCAGCCACTTCCTTTTCCATTACAGCTACTTCCCTTCTCATTTTCTTGGCCTCCACTTCCATAGCCTTAGTAAGTGTCTCAACCTTCTTTGCCAACATCTGATAACCAAAAGACAGACTTTAGTCGATCGAAGAAACACTAAAGTATTGCAGGGAACCATAAACAACACAGAAGCGTCGTCAACCTCAATAGCATCGTCCTTGTCCTTAAGGCTCTGATCCTTTTCATGGCAAGATTTTCTCAATGAGATCACCTCTTTTTGGAGAAGATCGTATAACAGCCCAGGCACTGAGTCCTCTGTATCTGTCGTCACTTGGTTATTGTTGGGTTTCTCTTCTTCCTTGCCTTCGTGTGTTTTGTCGTCTTGGGCAGAGGAGGTACCTTTCCATGCATCATCTTTTGGATCAGTTTCCTTAGTGCCATCACACGATTGGCTTTGCTTGAAATTTGGTCCCAGCCCATTCAGTATAAGTTTACTCCTATTCACAGATCGAGAACCACCATCGAAGGATTTCGACGTGCCTTTCACGTTTTTTAGAATCGTACTACTAGCAGAGGATCTCAGCTGAAACGATGGAGATCTTTTGGGCAGAAAACCATTCGAAGCCATCTTGGAGATGATTTCGGCTCCACCAAGTGACTGGCGACGTGAGGGACCGTTCAGTGAGTTTCTGGCATCTGTTGCACTGCGATTGGCCGAGTTTGGACATCTCAGAGTCTCTTCAAGAACTTTCAATCGCAATAGATACTTTTCCTAGACGAAAGAGAATGGTTAGCGTAGTCTTCGTCGATGAATTATATTTTTAATATGGTTGTATAATAAATACAGTACGAAATACTTTTAACTGTGCTTCAGATTTTGCAGCTCTCTCACTAATAGCAAGCTTCTCCCTAAGTTGGAGCATCTCACCCTGAGACAACAGTTTATAAATACGAGGATTGTCTTTTCATCGTCCATGACTGTAAAACTCAAGTTACCAATCGAAAGAGCTCAAAATGCATATTATATATATATATAAATATACATATATATATGTATATACCTGCAAGAACTTTCTCTCTTCTAACCATTGCTTGACCGGCATCACTTTCTCATTAGCATCTTTCCATTCATTAGCTACCACAGTAGCAACCCTGTTTGCAGTGACTTTCGCACGAGCAAGTTCCCTGTCTAATGTTTTCCTCTCCTCCTGTCAGTTGCAAGATGAAAGACATCATACTAAACCAAGCTTCATCAACAAATTTTGCTGAATTATATAAAAAGAGAGTTCAGCACATATGTCTTACATTCATCTCCTGCACTTTCCGTTGGTAGTCTCGAACAGCATTGGCAGCTGCTCCACCAGCAAGCACGGCCTCTTCGAGATCGCGTACAGTTTGGGCAAGTTTTTCAACCTCAGCAACCTTCTGGCGATTCATTTTATCCAATATCTTATTTTCTTCCTGAAAGAAACATGAAAAATTAGGGAGGATACCAATGTACAGAATCATCAAACTGCACTAACCTAGTAAAATGAGAAGGGAATGCTTTGCAGTACCTGGCAAATTTCAATCTGCTTCATCAACTCTTGATTTTTGTTTTGCAGATCATCCACCATAGATGCCTTTGCAAGTGCCACCTGAACAGTTTTTTCTGCCTCAACCAGAGCAGCCTCTTTTGATTTGGTAAGTCTGTCCAATGCCTTGTTATCATCTTGCAGCTTTCCAATCTACGAAGGAAGATGGAAATACGCATTATATCACTAATGTTATAAAATACTGTCACTTGTCTTGGTGGATGAGAAGTCATTAAACCTCCTGCCGAGCAAGCTTGAGTTCAGCTTCCAAGGGAGCCAGGATAGCTTCAATTGGCGGCATATCATCATCCTTTTGAGCAGCATGAACTCTGCGAAGAGTGGCTTCTGCAGCAAACTGTGCAGCCATAGACGCTTTCTTTTCATCGTTAATTCTCTTGATTTCAAGATTCTGCCGGAAAGAAAAAGATCACATTAACATTTATGCCACATATAGTATTCGAAAGGTGACAGAGGAAAACGTAACAAGCAGGGTCCCATTACCTTGCTTTCGAGAAGGGATTCATTTAATTTGAGCTTCTCCTCTACCTTAGCCAACTTTTCAGTAAGCTGAAGAAAAAGACAGAATCTCAGATTTCATGGAACAACACCAAATAAAGCAATTTCTATGCATCAAAGAACTTCACATTTGTCACAATAAACATTTTATCTCAAGCTATATTCGGCTTAGTGCTGGACTAAAAATGGCACCAAACAATAAGTAATCCACACTATAAGCTATAACCATTAATACCACCGAACTTTCTTATTAACCTACAACTGTTTCAACTTTCTTCATCAACAAAACGATTTATAAGGCCAAACTCATTGCCACGTAAATTAAAAACAAACGAACAAACGGTTTTCATTCACAGAAACGACAAAACAACATTAACCTCTTCAACGGCTTTCTCGCGAAGCCTCTCCGACAACTTCAATGCCTTGATCAGAGATTGTGCTTCCCCCAATTCCCGCTCTTTATCTGAAAACAACAAAATATTGTAAAACCGATGTCCCAATCCCAACAATCATTCCAAAGCTAATTGACAAAATACCTTCCCATTTTGCTGACAAATAAAAATAAATAAAGACAGCTAGCTAAAATTCATCAGAATTTGCTACAAGTTCGAGACATCCCATCTTAAAGGAAATAATACTAGAATTCATTATAACATCTATTTGCTTAATTGCAAACAATACTTCCTACTCATATAATACCACAAAAATAATTACATAAACCAGCACAAAATAAAAACAAAGGTCGTGTTCACAATCATAGAGCTCGAATATTTCGGATCCAAATCGGTTTCTGACCTCTGACTTCGTTCTCAAGTCGATTAAGCTCCAATTTCACCGGATCCGAACCGTGCAACAAATTGATAAGCTCGTCCGTATCCAAGCTTTGTCGCACTGAGCCTCTCCTACGCGTCGAAGAGCCCTTTCCTGAAGACATTGACGCCGCCGGCGCATTGCCGACACTTCCATCGCCGGAAACCTCCGCCATCCCCCGATCTAATATCCTCTACTCAGCTAGCATCAACAAGGTAACAGCTTATGGCTCCCCTAATGGCAGAGAAATGCTCGCGAACTCAAGTGTATCTGAAGTGATTTGATTTCGATGAGTTTGAATCAACAACAAATAGAGAGGACGAAATACAGTGCGCGAGTACAGTTGAGCAAATATGAGAGAGATTCAGTTTCGAAATGAGGTGCTCTTTGCTTGTAGAAAAAATGGCTTCAAAGAGCGCTCTAGTGACTAAAATAGCCCTGATTTGGGTATCGGCATGAGATACCTGCTTTGTCAAGGGAGGTCTAAGTTTTGTCTTTTCAATTATTGGCGGTGTGGCAAAAATAAAGCAGGCCTGGAAAGAAAGATAAAGAGAGACAGAGGGTGAGAGAGGTGAGAGGGAAACGGATGAGAGAGAGAGAGAGACCTACGTTTTGTGTCCTATCGTCAGTCGTCACATGATGTTTGAACTTTGAACTAAGCATGAAATTAATTAAATACTACTAATGAATGATTAATGTACCTAGTTGTTGCTATAGATAAACCCTTCCCCTTGAATTTCGTGGCATTTGTGTCAGGTTGAAAAAATTAATGGACAGCATGACTGGATTAAGAAATTAATTCGTCAAAATATCAAAATATAACCAACTGTGCTATGTGTGATCCAATCCTAAAGCTAACTCATATGGAAACATATCATCATACTCTTAAAAGCAACCCTAAATATTTAATCAATAATACGGTTAAGAAACATATCAATTACATGTAATTATAGGTTTTGTAAGCAACTGGGGCTTTTATCTGATTGTCGTATAGATGATGGTAGTATGGCCCCTAATTTCATTTAAATAAATCTATAAATTAAATAATGATAATATTACAAATTTTTGCCCAATGATAAATTAGAATGGTATTGGAAACTTTAGAAAGGAGTAAAAGATCGACATAAAGCTGCATTCTTCATCTTTTAGCAATGTTTTGCTCTTCCTTCAAGCAATTCTAGTTTGAAACGAAAATAGATACGTGGGCTTTTTTTTTATGATGACCAATTCTCTAGGCAAACGTATATGCTCTTAACAAACCTATCGTGTGTCTTTTCTTATATAAGAATGTAAATGTAGGTTTCCTCTTATTACGACACCTGTACAGTAATGAAAAGACTAATTTGACCTTAAATAAATTACACATGTTGTTCACGTCACTAAAAAATATTATCAACATATTACATCCACGATCTACAGTTAATCACAAACAATACGCCACCAAGACACGTGTTCAAACACCTTTACTGAAAAAAAAGAAATAGAAACAATTACACCCACGTTCATCTCATCCGTAATTAAAAAATTGCAATTAATAATTGTTTTAGTTTAAGACACGCATTCATCCGTTACCGTATTTTCTTATTCCCATCCGAGCCCATAACTGACGGCGAAACAATCGAAGGTATGTGCTCAGTAAAAATATCTCGAAAATTCGAAGGTCGATACTCAGTCAAAAGCTATCGAGTCTGGCATTATGATGATGGTGTTTACGATATCACGCGTGTTCAATATTACTGTGTATGGTGATTTTCATAGAATATTTTAATAAAATAACTTCACGAGTACATGTCTGACGGCGTTTTTCATATTTATGTTTCCTCAGATAAAGAAGATACCATATTGGCTTTGGACTATGTGAGTAAGCCACCGTATTGTTTATTATCATGACTTTTTATATTTTTAATCTTGATAGTACCTTTGATTTGATAGTTCATAGGCATCTTCTAAACACGTTTCCTTGCTTAACGTTGATTCCAAAGAAAAATAAGAGTTATAAATATAATCAATACCTTGCATGAATAATGTTTTAATATTGAGAACTTATCTTTCCAGATATTTGATCGCTTATATCTGTCAGATCGCTTTGATTTTGGTGTTTATTGTGATAATATGATATATATTATTATCGGCTTCTTAGTTATCTACTTCGTTCTGTAAAAAAAAAAATAAACACATGTGGATAATTACTTCATAAATTTATGGTTTATTGGGTTTGTTATCATATATTTGTTTACCGTATTCATATGCCCTTCGATTTCTTTCAAGTATGTAAACTGAATACTTTTTCGGGCATTTACAATACAACTGTGTGCATTCAGTAAGTTCCAATAGAAGTTCCTCATGTGTTCTTTTATCATAATTTGATGATATCTGATTTTGAATTTATAAGCCAATTATTGGGTTTGTTATCATATATTTGATTACCGTATTCATATGCCCTTCGATTTCTTTCATGAGTATGTAAACTGAATACTTTTTCGTGCATTTACAATACAACTGTGTGCATTCAGTAAGTTCCAATAGAAGTTCCTCATGTGTTCTTTTATCAGAATTTGATGATACCTGATTTTGAATTTATAAGCCAATTATGGGGTTTGTTATCATATATTTGTTTACCGTATTCATATGCCCTTCGATTTCTTTCATGAGTATGTAAACTGAATACTTTTTCGTGCATTTACAATACAACTGTGAGCATTCAGTAAGTTCCAATAGAAGTTCCTCATGTGTTCTTTTATCATAATTTGATGATATCTGATTTTGAATTTATAAGCCAATTATTGGGTTTGTTTTCATTAAAATTTCAATCTTATTGCATGTGTACTGTTGTGATAAATTCTGGCGTTAATTTAATGTTCCTTTAACAAACGTTTGACACTCAAATATGCAGGTATTAAGAATCAACTTGGACTATCTAAAAAGTTTCAAAAATCTTCGACTTTCAAAAGGTAATGATGACAACAAATACATTTGGATCTCAATTATTATTATTACTCTATACTTCAACTTTAAATATGCAGGTATTAAGAATCAACTTGGAGTATCAACAAAGTTTAAAAAAGTCGACTTTCGGGATGTAATTCCAAGGAGATATAAGATCTAATTTTCAATGAGCATTCCATATAAGAGATATTTTTCAATTAGCATTCCATATAAGGCATTTGTTCCCTAAAGAAAAACAATTATGTTAGGATATCTTCGTTTTTGTTCCATTACTAATTACTAATGCTTTTAGTTCGTAGATTGTCAATAACTGTAAAATAACTATGGACGCACGTTATTGCAGATCCAATATCCCTCCAAATCATAATATTCAAGCAAGACGAATGCATCAATTGTCACTACAACGGGAAGCTCGAGCTTTCAGGATGACAGTTCTTCGCAATAATCGTGGAAGGCATTCTGCCAATATTCAGCCTATTATATCCCGCAATCAAGCTGGTAAAAAATTATTAATTTGTAAATGTTTGTTCGTAGTCGATATTTTCACTGTTTAGTAATTCAATTCAAACAAAACTTTGTAGAAACTTCTACCACAAGTAGGAGATGTTCTTTCTCGCAACGCTCAGATATTGGTCATAGAAATACAAAGTGCCCGAATTGCAATGCCATCATGTGGGTATCTGAGAAAGTTCGAGACAGTAGCTTGAGAAATCCAAGATTTCATTTGTGTCGCGGAAATGGTCAAGTACGACTACCAAGTCTTCCAGTGTCACTACCATTCCTTCAGTCCCTTCTATCTAGGGATGGCAATGGGCCGGGTCCAGACCCGAACCCGCTTCGGACCCGCCCCTAATGGGCCAGATATTTTTAAAATAATCGGATATGGGGCGGGTTATGGATTTTTATCCTTATACCCGGCCGGGTCTGGGGCGGGTCGCGGGTCTAGTCCACCCCGGCCCGAAATCCGACCCGGGACCCGACCCGCATAAAATATTAATTTAATTTTTATAATATATATTTTATGTATACAATAATACAAACTAGGTTTTGTGGCTTTCTTCAACAGCCGTTCTAATCTCTTCAATTAGGTTTTGGGGAAGAGTCTTCATCACTTCAACAACCACACCACACCACCACCCATCATCAGCGGCGTCACCATCGGTCGGCCCACCAGCAGCGACACCATCGGCGGCCCCCACCAGCAGCGACACCATCAGCGCCCCCCACCAGCTGCGACACCATTGGCGCCCCCACGTCAGCTGCGACACAGCCGCCCCCCACGTCAGCTGCGACACCGCCGGCCACCACCAACACTCACCTGCGACACCATCAGCCCCAACCATCTTCCACATCTGCGACACCATCAGCCCCAACACTCACCGTGACACAACCACCGGCGACACTACCAGCCACATCACATCTACGGTCTAGTTTGTTTTATTTTAATTGATGAGTAATTTTGTCTATCACTTGGTTTTTATTATGTATTTGAATTGGGAAAAAATTTGATGTTTGAAAATTAAAGAACTGGTCTCAATCAAATATATTATATTTAGGCGGGTCTGGCGGGTCTGACCCGTTTATTACGGGTTTCGGGGCGGGGCGGGTTTTCCACGAGCTGGGTCGGGCCGGGTAACGGGTCCAGTAAAAATTAAATGGGGCGGGTCCCGGGTCTTGCCAAACCCGGTTCAGACCCGACCCATTGCCATCTCTGCTTCTATCACAGACAAACTTCAAAGGCAAAATCCGAATGTACAATTCATTATTGGCATTCACTTCAATGGGGGGCCACATCGACAACAGTGTTAATGATGGCAGGGGACCTTATGTTTTTCGCATTGGTGGTAACAATTACCATCGAATCGGGTCATTACTCCCCGAACGAGGTACTGGTCCTAAATTTGCTCAGCTATATATATATATATGACACTGATAATGAGGTTTCCAATCGCTTTAATGCTATGGGATCGTCGACCACTTCAGATATAAATGGTGATGTACTCCGTGACCTTCAACACATGCTCGACCATGTAAATCCCTATGTTTCTGTTTTTCGGACTCGAGATATGTTGGTCGAACAACATAACAATATAAATCTTCGTATATGCATCATCAATCAAGAGAAGGCAGACAATATACGCGTCCAACATCAAGTGAAGTCGCTTCTTTGTTGGTAGGTGACTGTACCGAGGAATTGGGACATAGAGACGTTATTCTACAAACATGCAGTGGTGCTTTACAGAGGATAAATGTGACTCATCCTGCTTATACGCCTCTCCAATATCCATTGCTATTTCCTTATGGAACAGATGGTTGGTCAGTCGATATACCAATAATCTATTCGATAGCTTAACTAGAGGCGGCCGATTGTACCAACAATTTATTGTTGACGTATATTGTGCTATTGAGCAATATCGTATTCTTTACATCAAATGTAACCAAGGACGCTTGCGTACAGAATTATATAGAGGGCTTCAAGATGCTGTTTCAAGCGGTGATGTTAATGCAACGTCTGTTGGAAGAAAGTATATACTGCCTTCCTCATTTACTGGTGGACCACGCAATATGATCCAACATTATCAGGACGCAGTTGCAATTTGTACAATGGGTCCTCCTGATTATTTTATCACTTTCACCTGCAATCCGAATTGGCCTGAAATAACTAGAGAGCTACTTCAGCTGAGCGTGTTGAAGATCGTCCAGACATAGCGGCTCGAGTTTTTAGACTAAAAATGAAGGAATAGTTCCGTGATTTGAAGGACAGACGCATTTTTGGAACCGTTATTGCTGGTAACTTTCTATATTTATATATTAGATTTCATTTTTTTTATAGTTATAGAATCTTGCTAACACAACTAAAATTAATGCAGAGTTATATGCTGTTGAATTCCAAAAACGCGGATTGCCTCATGCGCATATACTTCTCACGGTGAGTGCAAATGATAGCCCACATGTGCAGAGGATGTCAATAAATTCATCAGTGCTGAAATCCCTGATGAGCACAATGATCCTGCATATCAAACGATCAAAAAGTTTATGATACATGGACCATGTGGTCCATGCTTAGTTGAAGGAAAGTGCTCAAAGCATTATCCGAAAATTTTTTGCGCTGAGACGGTTGTTGACGATAGAAGCTTCGTGCAGTACATGCGTACAAGAACTTTCGTAACAACTTTACCAAATGGTCGAGAAATAGATAACAGATGGGTAGTCCCCTTTAATAGAGATTTGTGCGTCAAATATGATGCACACATAAATGTTGAGCGCGTAGCCGTACGAAGCGTGGTTAAGTACTTATATAAGTACATACACCAAGGCCATGATCGAGCTACATTTGTCATTGAAGAGAGCGGCGATCGAAATAACATTTTTGGGCCACAACCACAGCGTGTCGATGAAATTAAGCAATATTTGGATTATCGTTACGTGTCAGCCTAGAAGCAAGTTGGAGGACTTTTTGATTTTAATCTACAACATCAATATCCTTCTGTTGAAAGATTGCAGTTTCATTTGCCGGGCGATCAAAACGTTGTCTTCCATGACAACAGTGATCTACATGACGTAATTAATCAGCCTCAAAACACCATTTTGACAATGTGGTTTAAGGCAAATAGGCAGTATCAAGAAGCTCGATCTTTAACATATTCGGAATTTCCAACCGAATGGGTATGGGATCGTCGAACTAAAATGTGGAAAAAAAGGCAACAAAGAGTGTCGATAGGAAGACTACCTTTTACGCATCCAAATGCTGGTGAGCGTTACTATCTCAGGATGCTCCTTACGAAAGTCCATGGTGCATTGTCATATGAGGACATACGAACGGTGAGGGGGGTCGTACAACCGACCTTTCAAGCGGCATGTCTTGAATTAGGCATGCTCGACGACAACAACGAATGGCATGACGCTTTAACAGAAGCAGCTACTTTGACAACTGGTGCACAACTTAGAAACATGTTTTGCTCCATATTGATGTTCACCGAAGTAGCCGATCCAACAAGACTATGGGAAACACATTGGTCAAGTATGACTGATGATATTGAGCACATGATACGACGTCAGTATAATAATTTCGAATTGCGCCTCTCAGACGAAGAACGACGCAATTTGGGTATTCTCGAGATTGAACATATTCTCAACAAAAATGGCAAATCATTGAAAGAGTATCCACATATACCGCAACCATCAATGGAATATGCTCACGCGCCACCAATCGCTTGATAAGAGACGAACTCGATTATGATACGTCAATAGAGATGGAAAATTACGATCGTCTTGCTCGGGGGCTAAATGCAGATCAATATAGAGTATTTTCTACAATTATGGGGGCTCACACACAAAATCGTGGTGGCTTATTATTTGTTTATGGTAGTGGCGGAACAGGTAAGACCTACTTATGGAATACTCTGATATCAAAATTTAGGTCCGAAAGACGGGTTGTTATTGCAGTTGCGTCGTTGGGAATTGCTGCCTTATTATTGCCTGGTGGTAAAACTGCTCATTCTACGTTTAAGATACCATTAAATCCTGTTGAGAATTCCGTTTGTTCATTTGAGAAAACATCACCCCGGGCTGAATTAATTCGACTCGCGTCGTTGATAATTTGGGATGAGGCTCCTATGACCAATCGACCAAATTTGAGGCTGTTGATCGTCACTTTCGGGATATTTGTGACAATTATTTGCCATTTGGTGGAAAACTATTTGTACTAGGAGGCGACTTCAGGCAAATATTACCAGTCATCGCAAGTGGTGGTCGAGAATCAATTGTCGCAGCTACTTTGCACCGTGAAAATTTTTGGGGCAGCTGCCGATTAATGAAGTTAGAAATAAACATGCGCCTTTCGGTGGTGATATTTCCAGTGAATATTTACAGAGAATGACACAATTCAGTAAGTGGATCTTAGAAATTGGAGATGGTAGATTTCCAATAAGATCTGTAACACGCAACGGAGAGCCAAATTGGATTGATATTCCGATGGAGTTCTTAATAAAAGATGATGCTCGAGGGGTCGAAACGTTAATCTCCGCAACTTACAAAGACCTTACAACGAGGTATTCCGACTTGGTTTATCTAAAGGAACGGGCAATATTAGCGCCCACCAGTAGTGATGTTGATAGTATCAATTCTATGATATTATCAATGCTTCCAGGAAGTTCTCGAGATTGCTTAAGTTCGGATAGGATAAGTTCATCGGAATCTGATGAGTCGGTGGAAGATATGAATCCTATTGAGTTGCTACATTCTATAAATTTTGCGGGCCTTCCCAACCATTGTTTAGAACTGAAAGTAGGAGCACCTGTCATTTTATTGCGTAACATGAACCAATCGATTGGTTTATGTAACGGAACACGATTGGTTATTTACAAGCTAGGAGATAAAGGTGATTGAAGCAAAAGTAATATCGGGGCCAAAGACGGGAGAAGACATAAGAAGAAGACAGTTTTGCCACCGATTGATCTATCACGGATTGGTTTATGTACTCATACCACGGATTGGTTTATCACCCTCGAACCAAGATACATGTTTTGCCATAAGAAGAAGACAGTTTCCTATCAAATTGGCATTTGCAATGACGATAAATAAAAGTCAGGGACAGACGTTGAATGCGCTTGGTTTTATCTTCCAAATCCCGTCTCCAGTCACGGTCAACTTTATGTTGCGCTTTCCCGTGTCACATCAGCAAGTGGCTCAAGATTCTAATACGCAACAAGAAAGATTTACCCGAGAATATTACCAAGAATGTTGTGTACAATGAAGTTATATCCAGCATGTAATGAATAGTATTATTTGAAATTTCTTGTTTTGGTTTTAAAAACTTATTTTAAGTTTTTATTAATTTTATGATTAATATCTAAATATTTATATATTAATATAATTAACTCTACAATAAATTGTTTTAATAATTGCAGATGGCACATCTAACATGCAAACCAGTTAGACAAATATGCCCATACAATTATACGTGGCATTTACGTGGGCGTTTATTGTGGCGTTGCGATCTTCATACTCGAGTACGATCCAATAAAGAGTTTAGGGTACAGAATTTTATCTTCATTGATGTTGAGGTATGAAATTTATATTCAGCAAGTCTTAAGTTTTAAATTTATCATTCAAGGCTCTTCCAGTTGTGTTATCTATTAACCATTTTTTTTTCAAGGAACGGAAATACAAGTAACTTTATACGATGATGATATTGGCAAATATCTTCATATTCTGAAAGTAGGGACCGTGTATTGCATTAATGATTTAAGCGTAGACGCTGCTTCAGATTTGGATTGGCCTGTGTGGAATGATTGTAGGTTGAATTTTCACGAAATACCAAAATTGTGGATACACGAACAAGCATTGATGATGATGTCCCTCTACACAACTTTCGGTTTGATCAACTATGTAGAATTCATCAGTATGCCATGCACAAGGACCACTTAGTTGGTGAGCAATCCTCATTTTGTTTTTCCATATTCACTTCACATTATTAATCAGATTCTCTTTCAACATTATTGCAGATGCGATTGGCTTTGTGGTTTATGTTGGTGATTTGGAAAATGTTAGTTTCAAGAAAAAAAATGGCACGGTTGTCGAAACTCACGTTCGAAACGTCTTAATTTGCGACATGAGGTACTCCTGTAAGACGTCGAATATCCCAATAATAATGTTGTTACCATTTATATAATTTCTTGATAATTTTTTTTGCAGCACGAATGTAATGAAAGTATCACTATGGCGAAACTTTGCCACGAGTGGAGATTATATTTTATTTGATGCAACAAAGATTCAGATTCTGGCAATATCGAGAGTTGAAGTAAAGAATTTCGATGGTTAGTAACAACTTATAACATGTTTAGAGGAATTTCTTTTACATGTTATAGATCACAAATTTCTTTTCATTTTGCAACGTATTTTTTAATATGACAACCGCTTTAGGTGCGTATCTAAACACAACAAGATTTAGCAGAGTTTTTGTCGACCCAAACATTGACGAGACCCATAAGATCCGTTTATGGTATGTTATGTTCTTATAATTTTGTTAATCATTATTCCCTTTGCATATTGTTTAACTAAATCATTATTGTTTGTCAGGTATGATTGGGATACTATTGCACGAAACCATATTTATTGAATCAAAGACGGGGAAACACTCTACATCAATTACACAGCTTGCTTGATGCTGTTCCAATCAACTTAAATGATTATCGTGTCATTGAGAACGTAATATTCCCTTACTTTTTCCGCAAAATAAAGTATTCGTCATATCATGTTAATAATACAATATATTATTTTTATGCAGGTTCGGTGCTTTCGTGTATGCGCATGTATAACTCATATAGAAATGGCGACATTATGGTACGAATCGTCTCCGCTCTGTAAGGTAAACGAGGTCGCAGATGGTTATTGCGTACCTTCCAATAGGTTGGTTACACACACTATCCCGAGGTAATCACTTCGTGCGACATATAAATGCATCTATGTGATCATAATAAAATTATATTCTCTTAATTTTTATTGCAAAATTATTGTTTGACCTACAGATATATATTAAAGGCAACAATTAGTGAAAAATCTGGTTCCAAACAGTTGACATGCTGGAATGACCATGCGAAGGTCATATTAGGCATATCAGCATCGGAATTAGAGCAGATTTACATTGAGGTACAAATGTTGTCACGATTCAATTTTTTCATGGGTCTTAAATTTATTTTTTGGACAATATTATAGGGTGGAGATGATGGACCATTCCTACTAGAAGATTTCGTTAATAATCGTCTGATGTCGAA
Source organism: Craterostigma plantagineum (assembly GCA_027422505.1). Taxonomy (NCBI): domain Eukaryota; kingdom Viridiplantae; phylum Streptophyta; class Magnoliopsida; order Lamiales; family Linderniaceae; genus Craterostigma; species Craterostigma plantagineum. The sequence goes on along the minus strand of JAPQWV010000019.1, from coordinate 6,315,958 downwards.
ATTTGTGTTTATACTGAGGGCGCCAAAATCAAGTGATGATGAAGTCAAGGTTTCACATATTTTTAGAGTCGATTGGGAGGAGGAGTATAATTAGTGGGTCTTCAAGCGAAGAGTACAATGTCATTAGCTATTTCTTTGTATTTTTTCTCATTACATATAACATTTTGATTTATATATTACGTTATGTTATTCATTTTACGATTTTATAGTTTAAAATCTATAATATTATTTGCGTTTTTTGTATTAACATATAATAGTACTTTAAATTATCTATGATATTAAGACCCGTGCATTGCATGGGCAAAAAACTAGTTATAGTTAATGTTATTGCTGATTTTTTTCTTTTAGAGATTGCTTTAAGTTGGGCTCAGGTTAGCCGATTAGTGCTGAAAGTGGTTTCGTACTTTAATTAATTTACGATAAAGTCTTTATTGCAATAAATTAATTACGGTAAATGTTACACCCTCCGTCCCGCTAATTTTATCATACTTTTCCATTTCGGGCGTCCCAATAATTTTATCACCTTTTATTTAGCAAAAAAAAACTATCACAAACAATCAATATAATAATATTAAATATTCTTAAAAGACGTGTCAAAATATACACTTTTTTATCTTTTTATTGTACTATATTATTATAATAAGGGTAAATAGCATATAACCTACCTGTGGTTTAAAAAGAAAGCGCCAAAACCCCTATAGTATAGAAATAGGCTAAAACAACCTCGTAGTTTGAATAATTTTGCATACGCTCCCTATCCGGTCAAATTTAGTCTGACCGTCAGAAAAAAACGAGAATTCCCATTATGCCCCTGTCAAATATAGCAACCTAACGCCATGGAAAAGCAATCGAAGAAGACTACGCTGTTCAAAACACGAAACGCCTAATAATGTCTACAAAATTCCAAAATCAAACAAAAAAAATCGTTCCCTGATAAATTCAGCAGAAAAAATAGTATATGTTCTCTAAAACCTCAGCCGTCAATTCCGAGATCCATCCGCAAAGAGATGCTACCCGCCGGTAGGCGAAGGTCAGATCGGCGAGGATAATGCAGCTACTCGGAGCAAATTCGAATCTCAGCGCGAAATCGCGGAGTAGGGTTTGACCAACTCCTCAATTCATCCACATCAGAGACCAACGCTTCTGCAATCGAAGCCGACCTATCAGCTATGTCTACAATTTCAACCTCGAGACGGGCAAAAGGAGCTAATACGCTTAGGCATCGTCCGATCCACGGCCAAAACCCTCGCCGGTTGCAACTACTCCCATCCATCGCGTCCAATTGTCGAAGAGGCGGTGGCGATTTTAGAAGCCGTCACCACGTGTACGGAGGGCAGGAAAGCGCGAGCACGAGGCTGCACTGTGGAGATTCTTAAAAGGCTGATGAAGTGCTCGCCGTCAGCGACGGAGCTCGGCATCACGATTGCTGTCACGGGAGCGCGACATTGCCATTACTGTCTTCTTCCTTGGGAGATGAAACTGCGGCCGGCGGCGCTGGCGGAGCAAGAGAAGATTCCGGGGAAAAATATTATTCACAAGAAAAGGTAAGCTAACGAAGAAACCCTTTATCGATTACTCTGGTAATTAAATGTTCTAATTCCTTTGATTATCGACTCTTATCATTCCGTTGGTTCCCATAATTGCTTCCATTTTATTTTACCATTATTATCAAGCTTTGGAGTTTCATTATCGATTATTCCGATGATTTCAGTTCTGGTGCGAACAATGTGACGTCATCGTTAATTGTTGAGAGGAAGAAGATGATGAGGGTTATTTTAGTCATTTTAGGGCATAAAATTTGGTCAAATCATGTTTAAGTCGCAGTAACAGCGCGTGTATAACAATCTCGGGCAGTATTAGCTGCCCAAGGGGTGCCGTGAGATGTTTCTAAAAACATAAGGGACACGCGTGCAATAAAAAAATCATGAGGTATATTGACGAAATTCGATGTAACTACGAGGAGAAAAAGTGTCATTTACCCTTATAATAACTAGTTTTTTGCCCATGCAATGCACGGGTCTTAATATCATAGATAATTTAAAGTACTATTATATGTTAATACAAAAAACGCAAATAATATTATAGATTTTAAACTATAAAATCGTAAAATGAATACATAACGTAATATATAAATCAAAATGTTATATGTAATGAGAAAAAATACAAAGAAATAGCTAATGACATTGTACTCTTCGCTTGAAGACCCACTAATTATACTCCTCCTCCCAATCGACTCTAAAAATATGTGAAACCTTGACTTCATCATCACTTGATTTTGGCGCCCTCAGTATAAACACAAATTTCGACATCAGACGATTATTAACGAAATCTTCTTAGGAATGGTCCATCATCTCCACCCTATAATATTGTCCAAAAAATAAATTTAAGACCCATGAAAAAATTGAATCGTGACAACATTTGTACCTCAATGTAAATCTGCTCTAATTCCGATGCTGATATGCCTAATATGACCTTCGCATGGTCATTCCAGCATGTCAACTGTTTGGAACCAGATTTTTCACTAATTGTTGCCTTTAATATATATCTGTAGGTCAAACAATAATTTTGCAATAAAAATTAAGAGAATATAATTTTATTATGATCACATAGATGCATTTATATGTCGAACGAAGTGATTACCTCGGGATAGTGTGTGTAACCAACCTATTGGAAGGTACGCAATAACCATCTGCGACCTCGTTTACCTTACAGAGCGGAGACGATTCGTACCATAATGTCGCCATTTCTATATGAGTTATACATGCGCATACACGAAAGCACCGAACCTGCATAAAAATAATATATTGTATTATTAACATGATATGACGAATACTTTATTTTGCGGAAAAAGTAAGGGAATATTACGTTCTCAATGACACGATAATCATTTAAGTTGATTGGAACAGCATCAAGCAAGCTGTGTAATTGATGTAGAGTGTTTCCCCGTCTTTGATTCAATAAATATGGTTTCGTGCAATAGTATCCCAATCATACCTGACAAACAATAATGATTTAGTTAAACAATATGCAAAGGGAATAATGATTAACAAAATTATAAGAACATAACATACCATAAACGGATCTTATGGGTCTCGTCAATGTTTGGGTCGACAAAAACTCTGCTAAATCTTGTTGTGTTTAGATACGCACCTAATGCGGTTATCATATTAAAAAATACGTTGCAGAATGAAAAGAAATTTGTGATCTATAACACGTAAAAGAAATTCCTCTAAACATGTTATAAATTGTCGTCTCATTTATCCTCTGTAAAGCACCACTGCATGTTTGTAGAATAACGTCTCTATGTCCCAATTCCTCGGTAAAGTCACCTACCAACAAAGGAGCGACTTCACTTGATGTTGGACGCGTATATTGTCTGCCTTCTCTTGATTGAAGATGCATATACGAAGATTTATATTGTTATGTTGTTCGACCAACATATCTCGAGTCCGAAAAACAGAAACATAGGGATTTACATGATCGAGCATGTGTTGAATGTCACGGAGTACATCACCATTTATGTCTGAAGTGGTCGACGATCCCATAGCAGCGATTGGAAACCTCATTATCAGTGTCATATATATACAGCTGAGCAAATTTAGGACCAGTACCTGGTTCTGGGAGTAATGACCCGATTCGATGGTAATTGCTACCACCAATGCGAAAAACATAAGGTCCCCTGCCATCATTAACACTGTTGTCGATCTGGCCCCCCATTGAAGTGAATACCAATAATGAATTGTACATTCGGATTTTGTCTTTGAAGACTGTCTGTGATAGAAGGGACTGAAGGAATGGTGGTGACACTGGAAGACTTGGTAGTCGTACTTGACCATTTCCGCCACACAAATGAAATCTTGGATTTCTCAAGCTACTGTCTCGAACTTTCTCAGATACCCACATGATGGCATTGCAATTCGGGCACTTTGTATTTCTATGACCAATTTCTGAGCGTTGCGAGAAAGAACATCTCCTACTTGTGGTAGAAGTTTCTACAAAGTTTTGTTTTGAATTGAATTACTAAACAGTGAAAATATCGACTACGAACAAACATTTACAAAGTAATAATTTTTTACCAGCTTGATTGCGGGATATAATAGGCTGAATATTGGTAGAATGCCTTCCACGATTATTGCGAAGAACTGTCATCCTGAAAGCTCGAGCTTCCCGTTGTAGTGACAATTGATGCATTCGTCTTGCTTGAATATTATGATCTGGAGGGATATTGGATCCGCAATAACGTGCGTCCATAGTTATTTTACAGTTATTGACAATCTACGAACTAAAAGCATTAGTAATTAGTAATGGAAACAAAAACGAAGATATCCTAACATAATTGTTTTTCTTTAGGGAACAAATTCCTTATATGGAATGCTAATTGAAAAATATCTCTTATATGGAATGCTCATTGAAAATTAGATCTTATATCTCCTTGGAATTACCTCCCGAAAGTCGACTTTTTTAAACTTTGTTGATACTCCAAGTTGATTCTTAATACCTGCATATTTAAAGTTGAAGTATAGTGTAATAATAATAATTGAGATCCAAATGTATTTGTTGTCAACATTACCTTTTGAAAGTCGAAGATTTTTGAAACTTTTTAGATAGTCCAAGTTGATTCTTAATACCTGCATATTTAAGTGTCAAACGTTTGTTAAAGGAACATTAAATTAACGCCAGAATTTATCACAACAGTACACATGCAATAAGATTGAAATTTTAATGAAAACAAACCCAATAATTGGCTTATAAATTCAAAATCAGATATCATCAAATTATGATAGAAGAACACATGAGGAACTTCTATTGAAACTTACTGAATGCTCACAGTTGTATTGTAAATGCACGAAAAAGTATTCAGTTTACTTACTCATGAAAGAAATCGAAGGGCATATGAACACGGTAAACAAATATATCATAACAAACCCAATAAACCATAAATTTATGATAGAAGTAATTAGCCACAGGTATTTATTTTTTTTTACAGAACGCAGTAGATAACTAAGAAGCCGATAATAATATATATCATATTATCACAATCAACACCAAAATCAAAGCGATCTGACAGATATAAGCGATCAAATATCTGGAAAGATAAATTCTCAATATTAAATCTTTATTCATGCAAGGTATTGATTATAATTATAACTCTTATTTTTCTTTGGAATCAACGTTAAGCAAGGAAACGTGTTTAGAAGATGCCTATGAACTATCAAATCAAAGGTACTATCAAGATTAAAAATATAAAAAGTCATGATAATAAACAATACGGTGGCTTACTCACATAGTCCAAAGCCAATATGGTATCTTCTTTATCTGAGGAAACATAAATATGAAAAACGCCGTCAGACATGTACTCGTGAAGTTCTTATATTAAAATATTCTATGAAAATCACCATACACAGTAATATTGAACACGCGTGATATCGTAAACACCATCATCATAATGCCAGACTCGATAGCTTTTGACTGAGTATCGACCTTCGAATTTTCGAGATATTTTTACTGAGCACATACCTTCATTGTTTCGCCGTCGGTTGTGGGCTCGGATGGGAATAAGAAAATACGGTAACGGATGAATGCGTGTGTTAAACTAGAACAATCAATTTTTTTAATTACGGATGAGATGAACGTGGGTGTAATTGTTTCTATTTCTTTTTTTCCGTAAAGGTGTTTGGACTCGTGTCTTCTTATGGTGGCGTATTGTTTGGGATTAACTGTAATCGTGGATGTAATATGTTAATAATATTGTTTTATTGTGACGTGAACAACATATGTAATTTATTTAAGGTCAAATTAGTCTTTTAATTACTGTACAGGTGTCGTAATAAGAGGAAACCTACATTTACATTCTTATATAAGATACCACCTTAATTTGCATGCCCAACAACTTATGTGATAAAGTTGCTCGGACGGAGGATTATTGAATTGACTAATGAGTAGGGGTATTTATGGACAGTTTTCGGCAAATTTCAGACCAAACCGCTATATGCGGTTTTTTTGACAAAAAGTTCTTACATTGCGGTTTAGAAAATCAAGTTGCGGTGCGGTTTGCGGTTTTTAACTATTTGATAAATAATTACTTATATTTTAGTGAATGGTACTATAATTACTTAACGAGTAAAACAAGGAAGCAACAAATGTATACAATATTATATTAGAAATAAAATAAAGCAAACTAATGGGCCAATTTAAAACTTGAAATTTAAATAGGGTGTCATTTTTTAAAGTGTGTGAGTCATATAAATAATTACTTATATCTTAGTGAATGGTCCCAAATATGTTGAACTTTGTAAAAAATATTTATTAATCTAAAACAATAGTTTAATATATATCTATATATAAGTTTATCTTTAGCATAAAATTAGAGATAATTAGTAAAAAAATAATGTAAAAGTAGTGTGGTTTGGTTCGGTGCGGTTTGTACCAAAAATTCACACCGAACCATGTTACGGTGCGTTTTAGTAAATAAAATTACACCGCAATTTAGACGGTTAATTATGGTATACGGTGCAGGTCGGTGCGGTGCGGTGCGGTGCGGGCGGCGGCGGTTTTTGAGAATCGTTGCACACCCCATGAGGGATTGGGCCATAACACGATAAAGTCAAAGTTCACTAGGTGGAAAAAGCGGCAAGGTAGGGGATCTTTATTTTGGAGTGATCCAAAAGAAATTACCAATGACTAGGTTTTATTACATTACAATACAACTACGTTTAATTGAATAAAAGAAAAAAAGGTTTTATATTGCTTGGCCCATTAATGAACCCCATTGGACTTTCAGCATGGAAGAAACTAAACTGTAAAGCTTCTTATGACGTTGAAGACTGAATTGTTGCCATTCTCTGTTGGTCTTGTGCCAACACACCAAATTAATTAGTTATGTGGATGGGCCGATCACCGGGCCCGACCCGAGTTGGATAAAGAAAAAAAAACGAGGATTGAAATGTAAAACCCCATTAGTTTTTGGCCCGAATGTAAAAATCGTCTAATAAACTAAACCCCCACACTGATTGATTGAATTGAACAATAACACCGAAACGAAACACAGAGAAACCACGTAAGGATCGGACGCAAAAGACACATCGCCATTGCTATGTCGTCCACGTCGTCGCCCACCAACGATTCAACACCTCTCCTCCGCCCGCGCCTTCAGCCGCCGCAGTCTCCGTCGTCCTTTTCGCTTCTCCTTTCACGCGCCACTCGGCGAGGAGGAGGCGGTCCGTCCGCGCTGGTCCGTGAGACGGCGGCGCGTCAGCTGGAGGAGAGGCGTGCAGACTGGGGCTACTCGAGGCCCGTGGTGGCGCTCGACGTCGCGTGGAACTCGCTGTTTGTTGTAGTCAGCATCGTGATGCTGATTTTGACGGCCGACGAGAGGCCTAATGTGCCGGTTAGGGTTTGGGTGATTGGATATGCGGCGCAGTGCGTGGTGCACGTGGTGCTTGTTTGGGTGGAGTTCAAGAGGAGGAACGCTAATAGCAGGAATGGCGACGGTGATAGGGGTGCTGGTGGAAGTGATAATGGCGTTGGTGATGATGACGATGACAGCGAGGAAAGTGGGGCTTTAGGATACAATGATCGGTCGAGGTTTGTTTTGTTATGGTTAATTGGATTCCTTCTTTTAGTTTTATTACTATTTAAGTTTTCATTTTGCTTTCGTGAGCTATATAGATTTTCCCTTTTCATGGATGTTTATTTGATTTGTCATTCGTTGAGAGGTGATGAATTTTCCTTGGAAGTGATCACATCTTTGGCGATGATAACTCTTGTCCCAATGTATCAGAAGAAGCAAGATTTTTTTTCCATGTAACTTGGTCATAAGAATCAGCAATTAAACATTTGTTGCACCTTGTTATTGGAGAAACATTTTTTCGTGAAACGTGCTTTGGTTATTCTTGTGGTTTCTGGAGAACGAGGCCAGGAGTCACTTTACTCTGTTCATGTGCTATTAAATGTCAGTAGCTTTTCCACACATATATATATATATATATATTTATATCATTTTGATCAGATAATTTTGTGAATTTTCAGTGTCAAACGCTGTGAATCTTTGAACACGATTGTATCGTTTTTGTGGTGGATCATTGGCTTCTACTGGATTCTCGCAGGTGGTCAAATTCTGATATCAAATGCTCCACGGTTGTATTGGTAAGATCATTCACCTTTCTTTGTATAGGATGATGTGTTTGGACGTGATGGCGTTGATCTATATATGTGTTAACTTATGATTGTTTCCACCTGAGAAAATCTCTGCTTTCTTTCCTGATTGGCTCTTAATTACCAGCTAGTGTTTGGCTTGGCACTGTTGGTTTAAATCTTAAATTTTCTAAATACTAATTTTGCCTCTGTTTCCTGATTATGAAAGAAACTTTTCGCTCCCAGTTATTGTTTTATTTGAAGTCTTCAACCCAACGAAATATGCTTTCTTCTCGAATTACAACACTAAGCTACTGCAATGAGCAATCTGACGACTGTTACTGTCGGTAATTATATTTTATGGTTACTGAGCAAATTATATTTACATCCAGCATGAAACTTGAGGTGAGACAACAATCACCACTTTACAATGTGCTCTAGCTCATTTTCGTCCTTCATTTGAAGTAGCAATTTACTTAATTGCTTGCATTTCTCTTGTTGCATCCATAATTCACTATATGAGGTATCAACTCCACGAGGTAAATCTAAATATCATCTGCTTTCTGATATTGTATTCAAGGTGTTCCATTGGTACCTATCCACAGTTTCTCATAACCAATTGAACACTGCCTCAAATCATTGTGCATGCTACCTTTTATTTCTCAACTTTTTGCTGATTCTATATGATGAAGATACCCAATATAAATCTCTGATTATCCCGGCGATATGCAGGTTGTCTGTCGTGTTCTTGGCCTTCGACGTACTCTTTGCTGTATTTTGTGTGGTCATGGCTTGCCTTATAGGTATAGCCATATGTTGCTGCTTACCATGCATCATCGCTATTCTTTATGCCATTGCTGGCCAGGTATGCCTTAAATTTTGCCCTGAAGAAAGAAAAAAATAACCTAGAAAACTACCCCATTGCAGCTTATTTCTTACATTGTTCGTCTTCAATAGGAAGGTGCATCAGATGCAGACTTGAGCATCCTCCCAAAATACAAATTTCAACCCTGCAAGGATGACGACGAGATGGGCTTTGGTGGTGGAAAGATGATTCCTCTCAAAGCAAGCACTTCTTCCATGGCTGACGAACGAATTCTTTTGCCCGAAGACGCAGTAAGTTCTTTCAATGCCATTTTATTTGGCTAATGTTTTTTTTTTGGGTATTCATCTTTGATGAGTTTGTGGGAGCTGATATCTTCAGTTCTTTATGAATGATACGCAAAGTGGTGTTTTTTAATTGTTATTGAAGGAGTGCTGCATATGTCTTTGTCCGTACGAGGATGGAACTGAGCTAAATGCCCTGCCGTGCAACCACCACTTTCATTCTGCTTGTATTGCGAAATGGCTTAAGATGAATGCCACGTGTCCACTTTGCAAGTACAACATACTCAAGGGAAACGAGCAAGTCTGAATATACGAAGGATGAAACATAGCCCCCTTTGCTTTGCTGTGTTTCGTCATTAAATATAATGTTATACTTGACTTATAGAGACTTGTGTGATGTAGCATGTATAGTTTCCTCGTATAATAAGATTTGTAGTAGCTTCTTTGTTGTTCTTGTAAAGTATTGGACCATACATTTGTCGTAATTTTCTTAAACGGCTCTTTATGGTGAAAACGGACAACTGAAAATGAAAGTAGTTGAATGAATTGAAGAGGTGATCTATTATTGAAATGAGCTCAAAGAGCAGAAATCGTAGACTTGCCCAATTGCTGGTTAACCGTAACCGGCAATTGGCGGTTTGTCCTAACCGCCGTCTAACCGGCCGGGAGCGGTTGACGATTAGCCTAACTAGCGGTTGACTAACCGCCTGTTACGGTTGACCGCCGGTTAGTCTCAAAGGTTTTTTTTTTTGAATTTGAAATTCAGGTTTGAATAGATGTTCGGTGTATTATTTGGTCAAAAGTCGAATTATGTATCGAAATGTAGTATATAATTTGTAAGATGCTATGAAAAATGTATTACAAGTTACAACATTTTAAGAAAAAAATGTATTACAAAATTTGTTGCACCAATTACAATACAATACATTAAATTAAAACAATATATGGTGAGAAGTTTTCAGTCTCCGTTCAGCTCCGGTACGATCTCCTCAAATTTTGAAGTACCGGGCTTCAGCAAGTGCAGGCGAGAAAGCAATAAATGATCTCGAGAGCCTTAACGAATCAATTATGATCCGATCCGTCAAAGCATCCCGAGATCACACGATGCTAACTCGCCTGCACTTACTGAAGCGGCGAAGCACGTCTTCTTCGAAATCTTCTTCCCTTCGAAAAAAATGCGTAAACATAAGTTAGATTAGATGTTTAAATTTAATTAAAAAAGAATAAATAAAAATTAATTAAGCTAATATTTACTTATCATTTTCGGTCTTCGTCGTCGTAATGAGCTTGTGCAGATTTTGAACTTGAACTGGAAGTACCTAAAAATAAGAATTTATTTGTTAGCTATAAACGTTATTTAAAATTAAAAAGTTAGTATGGTGAAAGATGAATACTTATCTTTTTCGGGCTTCGTCACCGTAATTGGTTTGTGCAAATCTTGAAATACGTGAAAATAACAAATTAGTTAGCGATAAACATAACAATTATTTGTATCAAAAAAATATAAGAGATGGACACTTATCTTTTTTCGGGCGTGTTTGTTGATGTGGTGTCCAGGACGCCTCGCCGAATGTCTCTAATCGTCGCCGCCGTTGCCATTGCCGCCGCTGTCTCCATGCCGGTGGTGTCATCGAAAAGGTCGTCGGGCGAGTCGCTGTTCTGATCATCTTGGGTGCGATACTCGGCTCGAGTTCAATCATCAAGAAGACATTGGTACTCGAGGTTGTCGAAATCAAGCTCGAACGCTTTTTGTCAAAGTCAAACCGCCCATGCTAAAAGCATGCTTCACCGCTACGGTCGAAACCGGGACGGTAAGGATCTCCCGAGCGACCCTCGACCACCATCTAAGGACATTTAAGTTAGCGTCATCCTCGAACTCGAAAGTCGTCGTCATGAAGTTATCGAGTTCTATGTAGGTTTTGGGAGGACCTTGAACACTTGTTTGCATTGAGGATGTCGTAGTAGTCAGCTAATCATGAAGATCGACTACTATTGGAACTAGATTGACCGCGGCCCGATCCCAATCGAGGCGGGTCATGACCGAATCCGGCTTTTACTCTTTCAAGAGATCCTTTAAAGAGTCATACGCTCGATCAAGTACGCTTTTTCAATAAATGCTATCAACGGCATGACCCGATGATATCTTCAAATAGTAGCATTCTAGTAGTCTGTCCGTACCTTCTAAACGCCATCTTGGATCCAATATCTTCGCTATGAGGAAGATATCCGGTAACTCAAAAACTATTTGAGTCACTTGGTAGTCATGCTCTCAACGGCCTCGCCGACTATTGGATCATACCGAAGCCCGTCGAAGATGATTGCGACTTAACGCAATGATCTAACGCTAGTATTGATGATTGCGACATCGCCTCGGTGGCGTCGTGAAATACTTGAAGTATCTCACATAAGTTGTTGCACGTATCCCACATCTGTGGAAATACCTGGACCGAACACTCTCCGCTGATTTCGGCAAAGAAATCGAAGAGCTGCTATCGATATTCCATCAAGCCACACAACAACTTGTAGGTTTCCACTTGTTGGGTACATCTAAACTAAACTTCTTATCCAGAACAGGTAACTTATTGCGTAGCGTATAGGTTGCACTTGTTCCTTTAAACTACCTAGCGCGTCTTGCACACAAAGGTTAAGTATGTGACAAAAAAATGCACTGGAAAAACCGTCATCTCAATGACGATTGACAATACTTGATCAAGCGTTCTATGCTCGCGTTGTTTGCGCTCGCATTGTCGAACGATACTGAAAAGACTTCATTGAGTATCCTATACTCCGATAAGATACCCTAAGCTTGATCGCAATGTTTTGCGCCGTGTGCGCTCATCGAACTCCCTCTATGCGATCAAGCACTTTTGTATCGTCAACGAATCATCGATCCAGTGGCATGTCACGCTCATGTACAATGAACGTTGCCAATGATCGCTCCATATATCGGAGCAAATCGTCACATTAGTTCCTTATTATTCCTACTAAGTCGAGCTTAAGCGCGAGTACGGTCTTCCTAGTGTCCCGCGTAAGTGTGCTCCGCGAAACGTTCTTCGTCTGTGGGTTATATGCTGTTTCGATGCAATGTTTATAGATCGGATCATCGGCAAACCCAAGGGGAAGATGCTTCGCGGCTACGAACTTCGCAAGATTGCAGCGTGCAACGTCTTCGTTGTAATGAAACAAAGTCGTTGCGTTCCGCTTCCGCCGGTGGGGCCCGAAGCGGACGAGTCCGCTCCGCCTAGGGTTGCAAACGAATCGACGAGTCGAATACCACAATATTCTATTCGTATTCGGATGACAATTGAATCCGAATACGAATATTCGGATATTTGATCGCTCATAAAATCGATTCTTATTCGTATTCGGAAATATTCGAATCGAATATTTGAATACTCGATTATGGATTATATTTGAGTATTCTTTACATTTAATAAAAATATAAATATTATTATATTTAAAATATATATTGAATTGTAATATTATGTATTGACACCCCATTTGAGGGTGAAAACAACCTTAGAAATTGTAATTTCTTAAAGTTTTGTTCTCCATCAATAATAATGTAAGTTTAATTTATTACATTTTATTTCATGAATGCAGTTCTTCAAAGGAAATTATTTACTCATAAATATTAATTTCGTAATTTATGGTGGAAGTTAATTCTACACTTTTCCATTAGAAATAAACAGAACTTCTAAATTTATAAATATTATTCTTCGATTTATTTTTAAAAATCTTTTTCATACCATAAATATTTGGGGTCTTTACACATAAATACTCCCTCTATAAAAAATATTGTAATTTAGTACCATGTCAGCATTTTTTATATGTATGTACCTAACAGAATAAATTTTTTGCAGATATGTACCCGATCCGTCGCAGTACGCCATACAACATATTTGGGTACCCAATATCAACGTATTGGTACGTAATACATTTAGAAAATGGTACGCCGTATTAGCACATTAGGTACGCCATATTAACACATTAGGTACGCCGTACAAACACATTTAGCTACCCTATATCAACGTGTTATGGTACGCAATACACACAAGAAGGTACGACATGACTGAAGAGACTGGTACAAATTAAATCGGGTACCTATCTGTAAAAATTTCTGACATAGGTACTGATCTGTAAATTTTATCCAAATAGGTATTTATGTATAGATACCCGTAAATATTTAATATTAAAATTTATAAATATATAAAATTATTCGAATCAAATAATTCGATTAATATTCGAATCGAATATTGTGATTTCATATTCGTATTCGGATATTTCTCGAATAAAAGAAATATTCTTATTCGGATACGTATTCTAAATATTCGAATTCGAATCTTAAAATTTCGAATCGAATTGCGAATCGAACAAAAAAAGTTCGATTCGTTTGCAACCCTAGTTCCGCCGAATATTTGACTTTGGTTTTGTCCTATTTTGAACTTAATCGGGTGTTCCGAACGAAGACGGACATTCATTGACCCATATTTGCCCCTTTCTAAAAGGATATTCCTTACCACAATAGTTACAAATAGCTCTAAATTGATTAACTATACTAGTAGGTACCTTCTTGAAGTGTATTGCAAAGAGGTCCGACTGTCGCCGCCGGCCGGTGCCGCTGGTCTCCGTCAGCGTCTGCGCTTCCGCCTTCGTCTCCGTCTGCGCGGCTTGCGAGCTATCTCCCTGCGGTTCATTTGCGAACGCGTCCTCATTGAAGTCATCGCCGAGCATGCCAGCAAGATCTAACATCTCGTTCGGGTCATTGGTAGTCATCTTGCGATGAACTACCAACAACTTCCTTATTTACTGGTCCTCAATCCACGAGTACCACGTTGGCCGCCACGACGATCCATCTAAAAATACACTACACGGGCACGAAAAGTTAGATAAAAAATTGAAAAACAGCAAAACATGATACCGGCGGCGGCGGTGGGAGGCAGCGGCGGGCGAGAGACGGGGGACGGCGGTGGCGGTCGGCAGCGGCGTACGAGCGGCCGGAGGCGGCGGGCGGCGATCGGGGTGCTGTATTTTAATTAGAGTTATATTTAAGTTTTGGGATTGCGAGTGCGAGAGAGCGAGAGATTGAGAGAGATTAAGAGAGATAGAGATAGTAGAGAGTTGTGATTTTTTTTTTTTATTTGGGGGGGCGGGGTGGTATTTATACGAAAAATCGGCTATAGAGCCGTTGTAACTGCCGGTTAGTCCGGTTTAACCGATCGGTGGTTAACCGGATGGCTATAATTTTTTTATTTTATTTTTCAAAATTTTCAACTGGCGCCAGCAGCTAAATTTAAATTTTTGAATTTTTTAACATTCTAACCGCCTAACCGGCGGTTGGCGGTTGGTCGAATGGACCAACCGCCTTGTAACCGGCATCTTACAGTTGCGGGTTATGGTTGGTGCCGGTTACGGTTAGGCGGTTCGGTAACCGGCGGTTATCGGTTTTAACCGCGGGTTACGGTTCACTTTGAGCATGTTTAAGAAATCGATTTTATCAAAACAAAAAACTGTAAAATAGCTATACGCTAAAATATGGCAGAATAAACTGTAATTTCGCTCGTTTCTCTCTCTTCCGCCATGACGAAAAAGAAGAAACCTACGAAACAGAGGGAGACGCCGATCGTGCTGATGACGCCTTCCCCAACTAATAGTACTGCGACTGGGCAATCGATTAGGTCTGGAGGTACTGTGGCGAGAGCGGACAAAACGACTAGTGCTGAGGGTAAACTGCGTGAGGTTACTGTTCCATTGAAGAAGGTAGCACAAGAATCGATTGAGGTGTCGATCGATGAGGAAAAGACGTGGCCCACACCGGGAGAGTCGATTGGCCGATGTTCTGCTCAGAAGGTGTTCGTTAGTGAGCGCAGGGAGAGGGCGGTACAAGATATGGTGCACGGCAACCCTTGGTCTCAGTTTAATGTGAACCTACTTAAGAATCAGGATAGCAGGCTTGAGTATATACAACCTATATCTGAAGATGGGCAGGAAATCGGGCAAGTGGATGTGGAGGAGATTAAGGTAGAAGTGGAACACTGGGAATCATCACTGCTGTGTTATGTATTAGGTTCAAACCCACCTTATGGGGTTATGTCGGGGTTTCTTAAGAGGAAGTGGGATAAAAAAGGGCTCGTGAATGTGTGGCAAGTTAGACAGGGGTTATTCCTGGCCAGATTTGATTGTGTGGAAGCTAGAGACAACATCTTGCAAACTGAAATTCTTCACTTCGACAAGAAGCCTGTGGTTCTCACTCCGTGGTCCGAGGACACCCAACTCAGTAAGGTGGGAGTGGATAGTGTGCCCATTTGGATACATTTCCCTCAGCTTGATTTGAAGTACTGGGGGCCTAAGACTCTCAGCAGGCTTTCGAGCTTGATTGGAAAACCCATTATGTCAGATGATTTCACTCGAAGGAAAGAGAGGATTCATTATGCCAGAGTATTGGTTGAGATCAACCTCTCTAAACCTCTCAAGGACAGCATTCAGTTCATGAACGAGAAGGGCCAGTTAATGGAGCAAGAAGTCACCTATGAGTGGAAACCAGTGAGGTGCTCCAAATGTGACAAGTATGGTCATGAGGCGGCCATTTGTAGGAAAGATTCCCAGCAGGGCTGGCTACCACGCCAGGCTCCCAAACTCCTTAGTGATACTATTGGAGAGACTAGTAAGAACCAAAAGGGGGCAAAGGACAGCACTGGTTGTCCAAATACCAAGGGCCAGGGCAACCCAAGCTCTGTCATTATGAAACAACCTGTAGTGAGTGGGGATGGTAGATCCAAGGAGACAGTAAGAGAGGGGGGCAACTCACAGGATACAGCGAGGCAGGGTCCTTCTTGGGCTGACTGTATACAGCAAGAGCAAGTGGTGGGACTAACTGGAACTAACCCTTCCGAGCAGAGGGTCCATGACACTAGTCATGGATAGGAGTCTCATCTGGAATGTTAGGGGGCTCAATAGGCCCTCAAAGCAGAGAGAACTAGGTCTCTTCTGCTGTAAATACAAGCTTAGCTTTGTGTGTCTGTTGGAAACTAAACTCAAACTGGGGATTGTGAATGAGGTCATTAATAACACCTTCAGGGACTGGAAGATGTCTCACAATCTGAGTGAGCATCCTAGAGGCAGGATCCTTATTCTGTGGAGAGGAGGGCTTGAGTTGGAGGTTATATCCAAATCTGCCCAACATATGCATGTTAAAGTGTCGAGGGGAGAGAACTTAGTTACATACCTAACATGTATCTACGGGTTTAATGTTTCTGCTGAGAGAGAGACCTTATGGGAAATTCTGCAGTCCATAGGGGATACCATGAGTGAACCATGGATGCTCTGGGGGGATTTCAACAATATTAGGAGCATGGAGGATAGGATAGGAGGGGCCCTAGTCACTGCCAGTGAATTCACAGGGTTTAACCAATGCATTCAATATTGCCATCTAGGAGAAGTTAGAAGGTCTGGCTGCCATTTTACATGGTCAAATAAGAAAAGGCAGCGGTTGAGAATTTGGAGCAGAATTGATTGGGCTTTGGCAAATGAGGCTTGGATCTCCAGATTCTCGGAGTATGCTGTGGTCTTCCTCAGTGAAGGGCTGTCTGATCACACGCCAATTTTACTAAGGGACATGGGGCAGCCACAGCAACAACAGCAACCATTTAAATACTTCAACATGTGGAGTATGACTCCCTCGTTTATGAGGATAGTTGCAGATAGCTGGAGAGTGCAGCAAGGCTCAGCTATGGTCAGTGCTTACAGGAATCTATACAAGCTTCGAGGACCCCTGAAAAGCCTGAATAGAGAAAGATTTGCCAATATAGTGAGAAGAACGGAGCAACAGCTGAAACTGCTGAATGACTGCCAAACAGCAGTGCACGAGGACCCGCTGAATTCAGCTTTGTTATAAAAGGAAACAGCTCTGAGGCTGGAATATAAATTTCTCAGTGAGGCAAATGACAAATTTCTGAGACAAAAGGCTAAAGTTAGATGGTTAGAGCAAGGGGACCAAAATACAGCCTTTTTTCACTCAATGCTCAAGCAGAGGAATTATGCTAATAGAATCCTATCTATTGGCACGATGGATGGGAAGCTAATAGAGAATAGTGAAGAAATTCAGCAGCACTTCCTTGACTACTATCAGGACCTGTTAGGAAGGAGGGGTAACCTGACTGGGGTAATGGATTTGCAGATTGCTGAGGAGGGGAATCTGCTGTCTTTAATGGATCAATTGACACTGGTTAAGCCTTTTGACAGGAAGGATGTAGCTCGTGCTATGGTTTCAATTCATGAAGAGTCTGCGCCAGGGCCAGATGGGTATGGCAGTGGGTTCTTTAAGAAGGCTTGGGCTGTGGTTGGGGAGCATATCACAGATGCAGTGCTGGAATACTTTCAGACTGGGAGGATTCTACCAGTTGTTAACAGAACTGCTTTATGTCTAATCCCCAAAGTTGAGAGTCCAGTCACAGCAGCAGACTTCCGTCCGATTGCATGTTGCAATACTATTTACAAGTGTATATCCAAAATGCTGTCAGCTAGAATCAAGCCTCTACTACCTAAACTCATCAGTGACAATCAGAGTGCATTTATGGCTGGAAGATCTATAGTACACAACATACTTCTGTGTCAGGACCTCATTAGATTGTACAATAGGAAGAATGCCTCGGCCAGGGCTCTTCTTAAAGTAGATCTGAGAAAGGCATACGACACTGTGGAATGGTCCTTTTTGCAGAACTGGTTATGTGCCCTTAGGTTTCCCATGAAGTTTGTTAAGTGGCTAATGGGGTGTGTGACTTCGGTGTCTTACACTATCTCTGTTAATGGGGCTACAGCTGGGTTGTTTAAGGGAGGGAGAGGATTAAGGCAAGGGGATCCAATGTCTCCCCTCCTCTTTGTGATTATCATGGAATACCTCACACGGAAACTGAAAGCTGCGGCAAGGGACTCTAGGTTCAGATTCCATCCACTATGTAAGAATATCAACTTGATCAACTTGTGCTTTGCGGATGACCTCATGATTTTCTGCAAAGGCAAAGAGGAAGCAGTGGCTGTGGTCAAGGAGGCCTTAGACCATTTTAAGGCTGTGACTGGTTTGGAGGCTAATAGGCTGAAGTCAAATCTGTTCCTCGCTGGCACATCCTTCCAAACTGCTCAGAATATTATGAAGATCACGGGGTTTCAGGTTGGCAGCTACCCCATGAGGTATCTGGGAGTGCCTATGGCACCCACTAAATGGAGTAAACAAGCCTGCCAGGTGCTAGTAGAGAAAATTACAGCAAGGTTGCGATGTTGGTCTACTAGACATTTATCCTATGTAGGGAGAGTATGTCTCATAAACTCTGTCCTCTTGGCTACGCATGGATTTTGGGGTTCCATTTTCTTGCTACCAAAAGCAGTATCGCAGGAAGTAGACCGGATATGCAGTGATTTTTTATGGGGCAAAAAACTGCATGGGAAAAGTGTGGCATTGATCAACTGGGAAAGAGTTTGTTTACCAAAGAAGTGTGGAGGGTTGAATATAAGAGATTGTGTTACTTGGAATATGGCTTTAGTTGGGAAGCAGATCTGGGAAATTATGATGAAGAATGACACCCTTTGGATCAAATGGATACATGTGATGTATTTGAGAGGAAACAGATTCTGGGATTACACCCCTGCTCTTGATTCAGGCTGGCACTGGAAAAAGATTAACAGACTTAAGAGGAAATTTATGGCTGGTTATGAAGAGGGAAGATGGTTCCCGACAACTGATGGGAAATACACTATTAACTCAGGCTATGCGTGGCTGAAAGGAGAAGCTGCCCCATTCCCTCTTTGCCAAGCAGTATGGAATAGGTATAATGTACCTAAACACTCCTTTTTTTTTATGGTTACTGGTACAGCAGAGACTCCTAACAAAAGAAAGAATGATGACGTGGGGGATGCACATTAGTGATAGCAGGTGTCCATTATGCAACAGTGATGAGGAAAATGTAGAGCATCTGTTTGTAGCATGCAGGTTCAGTCAAAATTTGCTTCACAGGGTGAATGAGTGGTTGAATCTGGATGTGAAATTCTGTTCCTTTACGGAGCTATGTGGCTGGTTGTTGAGGTTGAGCAAGCAGAGAAAGGTCAGGAATTATATTGCTCTAGCTTGTTATGCAGCTATGCTCTATAACATTTGGTATGAGCGGAATCGTAGAATGCATGCTGCTGGGTGTATGACTGAGGAGCAGATTGTGCAGAGCATTGCGAAGGACATGAAATTGAGGATTGGACAGGTGTGCCATGTGAAGAAAGCAACTGATTTGCCCATGTTTAATAGGATCTGTCTGTCCATTTAGTTGCTAAAGTGTGTTAACTGGGAATTACTTGTACAAAGTGTTACTCGTGGTTAATGGAAATTTTCATTTGACCAAAAAAAAAATATGGCAGAATAGTAAAGAACACAAGCTGGAGAAAACAAGTTCTTTAGGGTTTTGTGGTTGGCTGCTGTAAGTGTGAAGGATGCGGCTGTGATGATAAGTTATTATGTATAAGGGTTTCAACATGACCCACATAGGCTATTGTAGTATAAGCCTATATGTATATTATGCCCAAGAGCGTGAAGCTCACATTGATAAGTTCCTTCTTTTAACACCCCCTTCGCTCTTGTACAGAATACATCGAACATTCCTAGCTTCCTGCAAAGACGAATGTGTGCCTCTTTTCGAAGGGCCTTTGTTAAGACGTCAACTAATTGATAAGTAGAAGACGCAAAATGAGTTGAAATAATTTTATTAGTAATATATTGTCATGCCAAATGACAATTGATTTCGATGTGCTTTGTCCGTTCTTGGAAGACCGGATTATCTGCTATCTGTAATGCAACTTTATTATCAAAGTGTAAATTCACATGTGTACTAATAGTAACGCGAAAATCTTCAAAAATATCAATAATCCATATAATCTCACAGCAAGTTTGACCATAGCTCTGTACTCAGCTTCAGCTGAGGATTTAGACGCAATCTTTTGCTTTTTACTTTGACAATAACGAATTCCCAAGAAAAATACAATAACGCGTAACAGATCTGCGGGTTATGGGACATGCAGCCCAATCAGAATCACAAAACGCATTAATTTTAAAAACATCAGTTTTGGAAATTGAAATTCCATTACCAGGGCTGCGCTTCAGGTATTTTAAAATGCGACAAGCAGCAGAAAAATGTGACTCCATAGGTGAGTGTATAAACTGACTAAGACATTGTACATCATATGAGATGTCAACCGTAGTGTTACAAAGATATTTTAGTCTACCAAGCAACCTGTGAAAATGAGTAACATTATCGATTTTTTTTTTCATTTTCATCATCTTTGGCTTCAAATTCTGTTGCATTGGAGTGCATTTAGGTTTACAACCTAACATTCCAAATTCTTCAAGTAACTCAAGAAAATATTTGCTTTGATGCAAGTTAAATGACTCAGCTGTACGAATAACTTCAATACCAAGAAAAAAATTTAAGAGTCCAAGATCCTTAATACCAAATGCATTATGTAACAAATTCTTAATCCTATCAACTTCATGTACATCATTACCACAACAATAATATCATCAACATATACAAGTAGGTAGACACATTTATCATCATCATACTTATAGAACAGGGAGTAATCATGCATGCTTTCTCAAAACTGGTTTTCTTTCAAGAAAGCCGTTGATTTTTCATTTCACTTACGTGAAGCCTGCTTTAGACCATACAACGATTTTTTCAAACGACAAACTCGAGAATCATACTTATTGTTATACCCGAAGTTAACCTGTAAAATATTCGAGTCTAATCGAAGATGGGGCGGGAAATATCTACCGCGGAAAATACCTCCCGAGGCAACATCCCGCGAAAAAACACCACCCAAGGTAGCCAAAGGGACGCCGAAAGAACGCCACTCGAGCTATGACTATTCGCTTTAGCAATCTCCCGGTGCCACTTAGAAAGTCACTAATCCACTAGCATTCTCCTACAGATAACTACTAACCCCACCGCCATTATAACTAACCCACTAACATTACATGGCTAACCCATGACCATAGCCACATTGGCAAGAAAAGGGTAGGATGCTTCATACATAGACGACAATTTTCTCAAGGGAAAGGAATCACTATCTCATAGCATATTTTATACTCTCTTTAATTATTGTTTTATTATTTTCTTTTATGCTTTAACGTCGACGAACGATTATCTAACTTGAGCGTCGGAGGGGCGTCGCTGAAACGGCGCCCTTTAGCTCGTCGTTTTTGTGGTATTTCAAGGAGTTGTCGAAGACGAAGGACGCGAGCTCGAAACGGCGACGGGACGATAACATCCAACGCACCATTGATGCGTCGGGACATTTTTTCGAACGCATCAATTGGCGCCGTCTGTGGGAATCAGATAAACAACTAAAGGTGCACTTGGAAGGAAATTGGGGAAAATCTTATGCTGTTTCCAGCCCGTCACCTTAAACTCCATCGAGTTCGCTGCTTTTCAAGCTTTGGGGACGAAGCTTCATTATCACCGTGAGTCGTCATCAGGAGGAATATCGAGTTCGCTGCTTTTCTTTTATCACCGTGTCGCAACCCCGAGAAGGTAATGTTCGCGAGCTGTTAGGTCTTACGATTAACAACTCTAAGATCCTAGGCAAGAATCCACAGTAATTCGATAATAATGATAATCAATAAGATTCGATCGAAAAACTCATTTGAAGAACGAGAGAGAGAATTCTATTAGAGTGAGAAAGTTACTGTTGTTTGAAATTGAATTGCAAGCCTTTCGGATCAATCTTCAAAACTTTCTCTATTCAGCTCAATTGATTTACATGTATTTATACCAAACAAACTTGGTATAAATATCAAACTAGTCCTAATCTAAGGTCTACTATACAAAACACCCCTAATTACAAGGACAACTAATAATATCAAGCACAATTAAATGTATACTCTACAATCTCCCCCTTTGTGCTTGATTGCATTTCCGCGCCGTTTGTCCTCGTCGGGTGTAATACGATCTGCGCAAGCCCATCACATACTCGTAGTTCCTCAGCGTGATCCTCAGCTCCAGTCGCTCCTCGATATCTTCAAGCAGTTCCATTAGAAGCGGCTGTTCTCTCACAAACCTGTGGATCCTCAGCATAGTGTCTCTAGTGATTTCTTCCAACCTCTGCTCGATATTCCTCCTGATGACCTTGAGCGTCCCATCTCAAAACTTGTTGATTTCAGTCTTCAGCATCAACCTATTCTTCTTCGCTATTGGATTGTGGTAGGTAATGCCTAGGACTGAGCTGATATGAACGTGATTGTTGGGAAGCCCTTCGATCTCAGGTCCTGTGTTGAGCGGAGCGGTCATGTTGACCTTCTTCATGTTGCTCTCGAGAGCCATCTGAAGGTCGTGTGCGGCATAGTACTTGACTTGGCGCATCATGAACCGGTAGAGACCCTTGAGACCTTCTTTCTTGATGAAGCCTTACTTTGTACTTTTTCACATATACCTGGTATAAGTTAACTTCTTCAGCAGGGATGTACGGTAGGTCGCTCTTGCTTAGATCTTCTCGAGTTCTATCTACGCGCTCAATGGTGTAGTGAGGTGTTGAAGTCCTCCTTTGTCATAGTAGACACTGAGTAGTTGGCTTATTGGAGAGAGACTCTTATAATGGCTCTTGGCTTGTGCCTTAGTCATCCCCAGCCTTACATGAGGTCCTAGTTTGGTCAGCATCCAAAGATAGGTCATCCTCTTCTGCTGATCCCAATGAGAGATCCCTCTAAGCTCGAACTCGTTCGGCTTCTTAACCCTGTCCGGAGACCTCCAAATGTTCTCACGAACTTCTTCTAGGAAGGGGATTTCTATTTGTTCTCCCATGGCGTGTCGATTCGAACGGTCCCAGGCGTTAGCCTTGTAGAGGGAACTGCCCGTTGAGCTATTAATTCTGGTAGCCTTGGGATATCTCGCTCGTAGTCTTCACCTTCCTGAAGCTCGTCGTCTTCTATGATCACGAGGTCTACAGATGCTTGTTGTAGAAAGCGCCGAACGTCGTGAAGCCGTCGTCTTTGATGCTCCTCGGGCATGGAATGGGTCATCCACTGTCCTTTAAAAATATACTTGTCTAGGACCTCGTGTGGATTGACGCCATGTCCAGAGGGTCCCGGTTGGTCTGGAGGGACGGAGGGAGTGGCTTGGGTAGCTACTAGAGCTACAAGCATCGCATCACTTGCTTCTTCTTCCGGAAGCAAGGGGCTTGAGTAGATCGGTGGTGTTAGCGGAGGCGTCCCAAGGTGAAAGGTTGGTGGGTCGATGTGGGCGGTGTGGTGCGTGGTGTGGGTAGTATGGGTTTGGTGGGTAGTATGGGTTTCACCAGCTCCAACGCTTGTCTGAGTAGCGCCCGAGCCTTATCCTTGGCCACTTGTTGTTGATGTCCTTGGCCTCTTCTCCCCCTCATGATGGTCCTGATCGTCAGGATCGTCATGTCTGCGCCGGGAGTGGGAGCTTTGGCCTCGACATGATTGGGTAGGTGGCTCAGGATGGTCTACCAGTCGCCTATAGAGGGACTCTTCCTGGGACGACCGTATGGTAAGACCGATGAGGCAGGCCAGAAGGATGTCATGGAGCTCGGTGATTGGGATAGTGTATGGGTTGATTAGGATGGAAGAGTGTTGTAGAGGGTTGGTGGGTGTGGGTTGTGGAGGTGTGAGGTTGGGTTGTGACGAGGTGCCTTCAGAGACAGGTGCTTTCCCGGTATCTCTTCGGGATGTCTCGATTGCTTGGAGTACTATCTCTGTGATTTTGTCTTCCATAGACTGTACAGCGGCAGAGAGAGCGGCCTGGAACTGCTCGTTCGTCACAGAGGGTGCGGACGCCTCCTTAGATGGACCAGGACGACTGATGTCGCCTGTTATCAACCCTTGAGTAGACATCGACTCTTCAGGTTGGCTCACAGTCACTTGAGGTTGTGACTGTATGAGGCTTCCACCCAATCCTTGAGTCGAATCTTGAAGATTCGGCTCTATGGGCGTTGTGGCAGCTCGGGTTGCGCCTGCGATCCAGACACCACGAGATTCGGTTGCAGCTCAAGATTGAGCGAAGAAGTGCCAGCAACACTTGTAGATGTGGTCAGCGTAGTATCTGGTGCGTTAGTGACGGCCGGGAAGAGGGAGTCCAGCTGAATGCTAAGTCTCCTGGGAGTCCTCCTTATCTGGCTTATTTCCTCGTCTGACTCCGTGTCAGCGGGGTGGCCGTGTGAGGAGTGAGGTCACGATGGACGTCCTCCAGTGCCTGATCCGTCACCAGTGGAAGAGAGCTTTGCCCCATTTCTACTCCGGGTTGTGCTACTGGTTGAAGAACCTCCTCAAAGGTTTCTTCGAGCACGCCAACATTAACGGGCACTTCCACTTGATATTCATGTGCAGGAGCCTCGAGCGCCATCTCAGTAGCCACGCAAGGTATCATCTACGTCGGGCATTGGCTCTTCGACCAATGGAGACTCCTGTTGAAGCTCCTGGGCGACAACATCTATCATCGCGTCGTCAGGGCTTTGGTGATGTTGCGGCCGGGGGCCCTCAAATCATTTCCTCGGTTAGATTGTGTTCCCGACAGAATCTCTGATACTCAGCTCCCGCGGGGTCGACGAGCCTGAGTAGGTGGAGCGGAATTGGCATCGAACGCTGTGCAAGGTCCATCAGCCTTGGGTTGTGGAAGAATTTGAGCCGGGGCGGCTGATAGTTTCCTCCCTGGGGCAGGCGAGGACTGTTCTGCGCGTACATCTCCATGTGTTGGTGGATGATAGCGGACAACCATCTCGCATACGGCACGTTCTTGGACCGCTTGTTCTCCTTTTGTATGATCTGTTCTGCAAGGTCGTTCCAGATCAGCTGGGCGAAATCGTAATTCCGCGAGAACACGACTCCGTGAAAAATCCGGAGGATGTGACCGTTGCCCTTATCGAAGCCGGCATGCTTTGGAGATAGACACTTGTTCACGATCCGGAACAGTGTCTTCCATGGGTGAGGGATACCGTTGCTCTGAACCTGAGCGAGCTTGGTGAGCGGCGGACAGTACCCCATTTGGAAGAAATCAGCCGCCAGTTCTTCATCTGATGGGAGGGGGTCGTAGTTTTGGCTGTGAGGGAGGTCAAGTAGAGCTCTGAACTCGTTCTTGCCCATGCAGATGTGCCTTGTCCCTACAGCCGTCGTGAAATGGTATCCCCTGTCCAAGATGATGTCTTGATCTTCCCCCAAAACTGCTGGAGGTAGACCCTCGGCACTGATGCCGTCACGGTAAGTCCATGCCATAGTGGATGGCCTTGAAGGATAGACACGATAATGTCGTCTGGACACCGGAAGGTGGCCAGGTCCAATTGAAAGTTCGTGTCGTGGACATTGAGGTATAATGACTTCTCGTATATGTGATTATATGTTGGATAGCGATCCATCTGAAAAAAATAACAAATCATTAGTTCATAATTTTTGATATTAGTCGAGAATGATTTAATTTCATCAAACTATAATATTGTATCAAGTTATGACATGTTTGATGAATTTGGAATTGAAATCCTATGATATGCATATAGGAATCTCGATTTTCAAAAATATAATGGCGTGATGGTAATTTCAAGTTAAACACCTAACGCGTGAAAATAGTTTGAAAATTTTCTAAGTGTTTAATCGCGAGTAATGGCACTGTTCATGACGAGAAATTTTTCGCTCGATAAAATTGGTTTTCAAATTGATTTCCTATGCATTGATTTCAAATGTAATGACTCAGTTTAATTTTTCGATTGAGAAAATTTTATTCGCTAATGTTCGCTACAGAGTAAAAGACTTAGAGAAAAATTTTCTAAGTGTTTGAAGTTGAAATCGAGACTGTAGTCATTTACAATCGAGAATTCCGTGTAAATTTACGATCGAGAAATTATTTCCCAGGTAAATTTACTATCGAGAAATTTTCCTCGATTGAATAAAATTCTCGATTTGAAATTTGTGGAGCGGTATGTGATTTTCGATTGTAAATAAGATTTTTTTTTGCTGCGATATATTTCTATCGAGAAATTTGTCAACGAAAGACTAAGTCAACCGTCGAAAAATTTTCGATCAATTAAGTCCTAAGCGGCGAATTTTACGATCGAAAAATTAAGCGTTGAAAATTATTTTTTTCGCTGCTAAATTTTTTACGACCAAAATCCAATTAACACGAAAATTCTATTTTGCGATACTAAGTTTTGCGCTCGATAAAGTTTGCATCTAAATTGTCTATTCAGTGCTTAAGTTTTTCGCTCACAGAAAATCCTAATTAGATTTCTCGATGGTAAGTAATTTTTCGGTCAAAATCATCAATCTTAACGACTAAGTCAGATTTTTATCGATCGAGAACTAATTTGACACAAACAGTATCTCAATTGAATCAGAATTCAATTAAGATTGTTTGCGATCGACAAAGTTCTTTGATACCTTTAAACATTAAAAATCCAGTTTTATTGAAACTCAAATCTCAGTCGAAGATACGGATTTTCCGAAGATTTATACTACCAGATTTATCAAGAACATCGAAACTATATTAAGTGCAGGCATTAATCTCATATAACACTCATAATAAAGCCTAAATCACTATAAAACAGTATACGATTTCTCAGTTTTGAAGAACAGACGAAAATCTAAACTTAAACATGCGAAAAACTTCAAAATGCAGATGCTAACGATATTAAATCACACGCAACTATCAACAGATTCTCATTTCTACCTTAAACAGACAATTTTGAGTTAAAAATGGAAAGATTTGTGAGTGATTTGAACTGTCTGTGAAAGTTTTTCGACTGACACAAAGATGAACTTTTATTTACTCGCTGTAATTCAATGTTGGGTTTTTGATTTGACGTTTTGCGACTAAATGGACAGGCCCATTACTATTTGCGCTCGAGAAATTTTCGATTCGAAAATTGATCTTCAACTCAATTTTCTCGATCGCAAATTATCGCGGTTAATCAACAATTGTTCCCAACACTGTCTTACGATCGAGAAACTTAAGATCACAAATTAATTCTTATATTCAGTTTCTCGATAATGAGTTCTTCTAAACTTTTCAGATTGACCCCTATTTCAAATAAAATCATATTGTAATGCTCCCCCTGAGAATTTAAAATAAATGCAATTAACTCCCTGTATTTTCTGTGTAGTAAGGTCTAGCTTCCCTGACAGAGAGTAAAAAATCTGTACCACTTTGAAAGAAAAACGTTAGAAATAATGGAGTTAAGTTGGTCGGTGACTAGCTCCTTTCCTTGTAGTGTCGACGTCTCACTCAATTTTGTTTGAAGGAATCTGAAACGCTTAGAGAAAGACGTCAAGAATATTTGGAGCTAATGCGCTATTTTTATATTTGCTCCCCCTCAAATAATTCGCAAAAATTGACTAAATATGCAAGCATATGAATCAATTCAATTCACGAGCATATAACACACAATTTTGCCTAGTAAACACATATACATGGTCCCCGAAAACGTGTTCTAGAGGTATTGTGTGAGGGTGAGAGCAGTGAAAAAATTTATTGAATTTAAACAATTCAGTACCAATGCAATTGAAAATTACATTTAGAATGTGCGAGAATAAAATAAATTTGCATTTAGTAAATTCAACGCATATGAAATATAACATTTCCTGTCAAAATGTGCGATTGTTTTTTCATATTACTATTATTATAGTATGGGGTCAGATTATTTTGCTTTAATCAATCGTCACACCTAAAATCTTACGAGACATTTGAAAGAAGAAAATGCCGTCAAGTCATGTCGTCAAACTAAAGTCCTAAGTTCATAGACTGGTCCATTTCGACAACTCTCACTAGGTTCGCTCTAGCACTCAACTATTTTTAACTTGGGATTTTTATATTTATATCACTCAAGTCAACACAAGCAATTTTAAGTCAGTTTACCAGTGATCGATGCATTTTTAATCATTTCACCTAAGCGAGAGACCGTCGATTGGAATCAAAGGGTTGTAAGGATTTTAGTTTGGCTAGGACTTAGAACGGAAGGAATTTAGAGGAAAGTGCTTATTTCTTCGCCATCTTCCATTTCTACGTCCGTCTCATTTTGTTTTTCGGCGTCTTCTTTTTTTTCGATCTTTTCTCCCTCTTTTTCTTTTAAGAATTATCCCTTTTTATGCTATGCTCAAGCTGAAGCTCCACTTCTCCACGAGGCTATAGGAGATTATCGTAGGCAAAGTTCTTCTTGTTGATTCTCGGCGGATACCGTGCTCCTCTTCTCTTAATCCCTAGAGAGGTTTCCAGAGATTATCTATTTGGAAAAGTTCACGGTTATGGAATTTGTATCCGAGGCTGCGCTCCTCTTTTCGTTTCCCGATATAAGACCGGATTAACGTTGGAGAAGTTCACTTCGTGGTGCTCCTCTTTTCAGTCGTTCTGACGAGCGTACGAGATTATCGCTGGAGAAGTTTACAGCAGGATCCATGCCACCTTCTAAGAGATAGTCGGAAGGCAGGTTCCTTTGGTCTGATTTTTGCGCGTTGAGCAATGCCTTCTTTTGTTATCATCCTCCTTATTTTTTCCCCCTCCTTTTTTCGTTTGAATAACCATCCGAAGATTATAGAATACGGTTGCAGGCTGGGAATGGGATTCAAAGGAATAAAAGGACGTCGGAGAAGGCTCAATTTGGATGACTAAGGGCTAATGAGTAAGAGGAAAAAAAATTTATAAGGCCGATTGAGGAATAACCTAAGCGCCCTTATCATTTTCCTAACGATCTGAGGCAAGGTGAGTATGGAGCCAAGTGTCACTAGTTAAGACAAACAATTGATGTGTCTCACTCGAGAAATAGATCCAAGGAAAGAAATGAACAAGGCTTGAGACCTCTCGTATGTATAGTGGCTTTGTGTATAGTGGAGCAACCTAATGACCTTTAGACACAAGAATGCGACTTAGACTGACAAAATTAAGCAATTAAATCGATCGCATGTCGGGGTAAAATTCTAAGTGACTTTAGATCAGAGCATCCTAAAGAATTTTCTTCATCCCCCTATATTATAGGTATATGTATAGTATTTTTATATGTATTAAATTTTTTATTTATTTATTAAATTCACGCAAGATAAAGCATATAAGCAAAAAAAACTCATAGCATAGAACATTTTGTAGCACATGAGATCTGGTAAAGCACGTATTACGGAAGATTCAACATGCCTAATATTCCGACAAGGAATTGAAATCATTTTTCTTACAATGTCTTGGTGAAAATGTCAGCTAGTTGGAACTCCGTGTTCACGAAATACATATCTATGGTTCATTTTTCTAAATGATCTTTGATAAAGTGATATCTAATGTCTATGTGTTTTGTGCGTGAGTGATGAACAGGATTGCAAGTAATAGCGATGGCACTTTGACTATCACTATATATGGGTATATTATTTAAATTGTACCCATAGTCGCGAAGCTGAGTCCGCATCCACAGCATCTGGGAGCAACAATTGGCGGCAGCCACGTATTCCGCTTCGGCCGTCGAAGTTGACACGCAGTTCTGCTTTTTGGATGACCAGCAGACCAGCTTTTCACCTAGAAATTGAGCGCCACCGAACGTGCTTTTCTTGTCCATTCGGCAACCTGCATAATCAGCGTCAGTATAACCGATAAGATTGAAGTTCGTACCCTACCATAGTAGGTAGAAGTACCCTTAAGGTAACGCAGAATCCTTTTGACCACGAGCATATGAGATTCTTTGGGATCGGCTTGAAAACGGGCACATAAGAAAGTGGCAAACATGATGTCTGGCTGGCTCGAAGTGAGGTAGAGAAGAGATCCAATGATACTGCGATATAGTGTGACGTCGACCGGCTTTCCAGCGAGATCAGCATCCAACTTGCAACTTGGTAACATAGGAGTGCTAAGAGGCTTGCTCTGATCTTGATGGAATTTCCTCAGAATATCCTTGATGTATTTTATCTGACTGATGAAAATCCCATCTTCGAGTTGTCTGACTTGTAGTCCTAAGAAGAACTGCATCTCTCCCATGTGACTTCTCGAACTTATTTTTCATTAGATCTCCAAACTTCGTGCAAAGCCGCGGATTTGTTGATCCGAAGATGATATTGTCGACGTATACTTGAACGACCATCAGATCTTTGTCTTGCCATTTGATGAAGATGGTTGTGTATATCGTTCCTCGTATGAATCCAGACTTCACGAGGAATTCACTCAAGACATCGTACCAAGCACGTGGGGCTTGTTTTAGTCCATAGAGAGCTTTGTCCAATCGATAGACGTGATCGGGATTTTCTTGATCAACGAAGCCTTCCTGCTGAGCGACGTAGACTTCTTCTTTTAACACGCCGTTGAGAAAGGCGGTCTTAACATCCATATGATAGACTTTGAAGTCTTTGTGAGCCGTATAAGCCAGGAGAAGGCGGATAGCTTCGATTCGGGCAACAGGAGCATATGTCTCGTCGTAGTCGATGCCTTCCTGTTGATTGTAGCCCTTCGCAACTAGCCTTGCTTTGTTCCGGATCACTTCACCATCTTCATTCTTCTTATTCTTGAATACCCATTTGGTTTCGATTATTGTTTTCCCATGTGGACGGGGTACTAAGGTCCACACTTGAAGACGTTCGAATTGATGAATTTCTTCTTGCATCGCAATTATCCAATCCGGGTCTCGTAGCGTGTCTGCTACTTTAGTAGGCTCATTTTGGCTTAAGAAGCAGCTGAAAAGATTGAGCTGACGACGTGTCCTTACTCTGCTCGAAAAATCGCCAATTATCTGATCAACTGGATGGGAACTAGTCCACTTGTGCTCATGCGGTAGGGCTGAGGAAGATACGCCAGCCAGTTGTGGTTCTAGATTTCCAATTATCTCCGATTGTTCAATTATTTGAGGAAGTTCCACTTCTGCACTTGGAACGATCGTTTCTGATGATTATTCCTCAGTAACCATTGTAGGTTCTTCGTTATTCTGTGGCAAATCTGAATCGGGTGAGGTAGGGACATGAGAAGTACTAGGTACATCGGTCTCGTTAGGTGGAGAATCCACTATAGGTGTAGCAGTGTGTGACCGATATACGGGCTCGAAGGGAGAGTCCAGATCGTCTAATGCGAGGCTTATTACTTCTTCTGACGTTGATTTCAAAGTTGTTGCCATCTTCTGTTGGTTTTGTGCCAATACACCAGTGAAAACAGGTTCTGAACTGTTATATTCAGAAGCTATCTGGTTGGATACGGGTCCTGAACTGAGGTGTGCAGGAGCCATCGGGTTAAGCACGGGTCCTGGACTAACTTGACCAAAAGCCATATCCGCCACTTCGTGGAAAGTGACCTTGTAGCTTTCTTTTGTGTGGTTGGACTTGATATATACTCGGTACGCTTTCGAGGTTGAAGAATACCCGACGAAAGTCGCTTCGAATGCTTTAGGGTCGAAATTGGCACGTTGCTCTCGGTCGTTCGCCACAAAGCACTTGCACCTGAAGACTTTAAAGAATGAGATATTGGGTACTCTATTATTCACAATCTCGTACGGAGTCTTGTTGAACCTTTTGTGAACCACCGTTCTGTTTTGAGTAAAACAAGCGGTATTAACTGCTTCAGCCCATAAAAAGTGTGGAAGTCCGGAATGTATCAGCATTGTCCGAGCTGCTTCCACGATGGTTCGATTTTTCCTTTCAACAACCCCATTTTGTTGAGGTGTTTTTGCGATTGAGAATTGTTGACTTATCCCAAGTTTCTGATAAAATTCACCGAGACGTCTGTTCTTGAACTCAGTGCCATTGTCTGTTCGAATGACTTGGATAGTTTGCTGCAGCAAGTTCTGGGTGGTGTTCACAAAACTAATGATCAAGTCACCGGTCTCATCTTTGCTTCGGAGGAACTATGTCCATGTGTAGCGAGAGTAGTCATCGACGATCACTAGCACGTACTTTCTTCCATTTATGCTCTGAGTCTGCATCGGCCCACAGAGATTCATGTGGATTAGTTCCAATGGTCGAGATGTAGACGCAAGTTGCTTGACGTGATGGGATGCTCGCTTCATTTTTCCTAATTGGCATGCCGAACACTGATGCTCCCTTTGTAGTAGTATAGTTGGCAGAGCATGAACCAACTTTTTCGTAGAAGACGTTGGAGAGAACGTTGGAGAGCTTCCGTATTTAGATGAGACAGTCGTTGATGCCATAAGCTGTTCCTCTGTAAATCAATCTGAGATATGAAAAATACAGCTTTCGAGGGCCGCACGAACGTCAAGTTGATTGTGTAAAGGTTTGATTTCCGAAGTCCATAGAGGAGTTCTGTGTCCTGACTGTCCAAAATTCTGCACCGGTCAGCATGAAATACCATCTGGAACCCTTTGTCACAGAACTGGCCTATGCTGAACAAGTTATGGCGGAGGCCTTCGACGTATGAGACATCTTTATAATCAGATTCTTCAGAATGATATCCCCAAGTCCTAGAATCGGGGCTGAATCGTTGTTCCCAAATCTGACTTTGCCATTTGGCTGGTCTTTGTAGTTGCTCAGCAGTTCTTGATTTCCCGTCATTTGTGTGGAGCAACCAGAATCATCGTCCGTACGATTGGATGTTCCGGCGTCTGATTCATTGTCGAGATGGGCCATGAGAGCTAAATTCTCTTCTTCAGAACTCGGCGTGTCCTCGAGCCATTGGTCTGTTCGGCCATGAGAGCTATTCCAGCTTTCTTCTGTTTCGTCAATTGGAGCTTCCTGGAGTAGTAGGTGGCATCTTTCTTCTTCGGAAGAGTGCACTCTCTGGCGAAGTGACCTGGCTTGCCACAGTTGAAGCATTTGTTAGCCTCCTTAGGATTCTTGACATCGGAGCTCTCTGGTGCACGTTCTTTGTTTTTAGAGCTTGTAGTCCGAAGTCGATTGACTGAGGTTGAAGACTTCTTCTTGAAGTACTTCTTGCTCATCATTTGTCCTATGAGAGCTAACTGCTTTCCTAGTGCTTTCAGATTTGGCTCAACGTCGGAGTCCGACTATTCTTCCGACTCGAAGGTGAAGGAGGCCTAACGGTCTTTTCTTTTCTTGATCTTGAGCTCCTCTTCTCCGAGACTAAGGCAACAGTGTCTTCGTTCTGCTTGCCTTTCTGCTCCTTGAGAATCTCGCTTATATCATCCTCATGCTGTGCGAGATTTTCAAACACGGCATGGACATCCAACTCCTCTAAATCTTTATTTTGTCGAATCTGAGTGGATATTTTCTTCTATTCCGCGGGCAGAGAAGATAGAAATCTGATGTTTGTCTCCATGTTGGTCTTCGTGATCTCTATCTTCCTCATCTCGTTGAGAAGAGTAAGATATCTTTGGTAGATCTCGTATAGACTCTCCTCAGGCTTTGCTTTGAAGGAGTCATAAGCGATGAGAATGTTCGCCTTTTTCGCCTTTATGCCAACTTCCGTACTTTGCATCATCCTATGCAGTTCATCCCACATTCCTTTAGTCGATGAAAGGCTATCAATCTGTCGGTATATGTCGTTGGGGATGCCCTGCATGAGGGTGTTCATGGCTACTAGATCAGCCTTAGCTCGAGCCCTCTCCTCGATTGTGTACTCCCTAGGCTCCTTCAGTCGCCTGAATGCAGGAGTTTGAGGAGTTGTCGTTTTGTAACCGGGGACATGTACCCAAAACTGTGCGGGTCCCTCTTCTAGTGACTTCAGTAAATTCTCGGCTTGATCTTTTAGAGCGATGAAATTGAGGAAGCGGCTCCCCCACACGGTGTATTCACCTCGTTGCAAAATCGGTGGATGGTTGTCATTCCCGAGCGAGTATGCATCCATTTTGTTTTGTAGTTAAGTTGTTGAAGGATCTTGGTTAAGTGTTTTGAATGTTTGAAGATGATGTAATGTGCTTCACAAGTGACAAAATTCGTTAGTAGCGTTAGTAATGTGCTTCAAAAATAATTTCGTCGAAATAGAATATAGTGTGTACTGTTTACGTGCGAGATAGTTTATCGGTGAAATATTTTTCAAGCGAAATAAATTGTCCAAAATCGTTCGGTCGAGAAAAATTTCCGGATCGTGAATTTATTTCGATCGTAAGAAACAGTACGTTAGTAAGTTTCTCGAAAAGTCAAAATAAATCGGTTGACTGGAAAAGTTTCTCGCGTGTAAATGATTTTTAGCTTGGTCAAACTTTAAATGTCTGACCGAATATTTTTCTCGAGAGAGAGTTCTTACGCGTGCAAAGTCAAAATTGGTCTCCCTCGAAAAAGATTTTCGCTAAATAATGCTCGAGAAATATTTCTAACTAAAATCGTTTCTAGTATTGACGATTTTAGCACCGACTTCGTATTCTGACCGAGAAAAATTATCGCGCCAAGTTTTTCGATCGAGAAATTAATCCGATCGCAAAACCTAGCAAGAAAAATTAGAACGATCGAGAAAAATTACAGAATACAATTATCACAGATTCAAGCAAAAACAAGGAATTAGACACTGAACTTTCAGGTAATTGCTCGCAATCGATTACTAACTACGCACGAGGACGCAATTAAACACGTTATGAAGCACAATATGTCAAATTTGATCAAAATCAGAATGTGTTCTTCATGTTCTTACGCAAACAGTAACCCACAAAATCGATTTAATCCAAGCACAAAGTTCAAACAGCTGCGGATTTGATCGCAATCAACATTTGACACTTAAACGAGCACAGAAACATCAAATTCAAGTCAATTAGGCACAGAATTATGCTATTGGATCGAAAACAGATTTCTCGCCAAACTGTTCTTCGATGAACAGTGAACATAATTAAATTTTCGATCCAAATCTAACAATTTTTTATCCAAAACAGAACGAATCTGCTCTGATACCAATTGTTTGGTCCTACGATTAAAAACTCTAAGATCCTAGGCAAGAATTCACAGTAATTCGATGGTAATGATAATCAATAAGATTCGATCGAAAAACTCATTTGAAGAACGAGAGAGAGAATTCTATTAGAGTGAGAAAGTTACTGTTGTTTCTCTCTCTAGAAATTGAATTGCAAGCCTTTCGGATCAATCTTCGAAACTTTCTCTATTCGGCTCAATTGATTTACATGTATTTATACCAAACAAACTTGGTATAAATATCAAACTAGTCCTAATCTAAGGACTACTATACAAAATGCCCCTAATTACAAGGACAACTAATAATATCAAGCACAACTAAATGTATACTCTACACGAGCGCAACTACGGGAAGCCCATCGTCGAGGCTCAACTCCCGAGCATCTGATCGATCAGACAAGCCGTGATTGCCCTTTCAAGCAGTACGTCTAAAAGCCACAGTCGCAACTCGCTACAATTAAGCGACCGTCGAAACAACCCCGATCAAGCAGCCCCCATTACAAAGCTCGGCAGCAGTTTTGCTATTAGCGCCTTGGGACCACCCACCTTCGTCATCGAAACTGCCCCACACAACATAGGGCCGAGTCGAGCGATGATACCTCAGCTCACCACGCTCACACTCAAGCCTCTAAACCTTCTAATAGGAGCAACGATCTAAGGACAAATTCGCCAGATGAAAATCCGACGGGGATGTTCATGGCCACCTCTTCGTCGTCGTCGTACTTCGTTCCAGTCCCCACCTCTGATCAAACATAGCCAACTAAAAAGGCTTGTCAAGAAGCCATTCTGCTGTGACCCCAAACCTATTACAATCACTGGAATCTACAGCTGCAGTCACACTGACACAGAAAGCCTAACCGCCAACCTCGACGAGGCTCACGTCTCGCAAATTGAAGGTAGCACTATGTATCCTCGTTGACTAACCTACGTGCCCAGACTTTTCGGAGCCAAATTGCCGGGACTCGTTCAAAGGAGCGAGAGGGGCGATCAACTTAAAATCTACCCATAAGTCGTGATTTACGGATTTTGTGGGGCGAAACCACCACTATAATGATCCGCGCAAACGGATGGACATCACCATGGCCGCCCCTTCGGCCACCTGTGGTAGGTCGGTGTCGCTTACGTCTTGGACCTGTTGTAAGTTTTCCCTTTGTATTGGGGTCAATTCGAAATTACTTGAACTAAGGGGTGATTCTGTTATTTCACAGGGAGCTTATATTGTGGGGTCTTAAAATCTAGGGTCAGTCTGTGAATTTTGAAAAATATGTGAGCTGAATTCTTTAGGGGCATTTACGTTTCAGGCCCCTATTTTAGTTTCAATTAGAGTTCAGACCCCTGTCAGAAAATTCATAGTTTTAAGGACCCAGTTTTTCCAGAACACTTCATGGTTCCCCAATACCACTTCATGGGTCTGTGGTAACGCTTCATGGGTCTGTGGTAACAAATGGATTCCCTAAATGAATCTTAAATTGGGTCCTTATCATAAATGAAGCTTACATGAGTCCTTATCTCTAATTGAAAATATAAATTGGGCCTGACTCGTAACTTGCACAATTCTTTATGGGGTTGTATTGGGCATCTAGAATCATTTCCCTATCTATATTTTTCATTATGGACCGTTAGACTCAATTGGGCTGCTATAGTTATTGGACTACTAGGACTAATGATTAGGGTTGGAATTAAATATGGTTAACCTCTTAAATCATTTTATTAGGTTAGGCTACTAATTGTTGACACGATGTAGACTACATGGGGTTATTAATATTCTCTTCAATATTCTTTCTTGAGATTTCATGTATGCTCTCTGAAAAATTCACGAGTGCTCCACGAGATATGTGAGCGCGAGAGATTAAACTCACATCTATATTTTCTCTTGAGGTATTTTGAGTGCAGGAACTTCCAACGTTACGTGAGCTCTCGGGAATGTTGATAGACCTCGTAATGATGTCACCATGATAGAAATTTTATGCTCTAAAGATAATAAACAATTCGGGCCAGCGTAAGCCTATGCTACGGGTGTTATGGGAGAAGGCATATCCGCGACTCGACGTGACAAATCGCAGTAGGCCGGCCCTTGTCGCTGCGAAAACAGCCTTCAAATCAGCTCAAGTGATCAACCGAAGAATGCTAAAAGAACTCGGTCGTGCGATTTCGACTACCATCATCTTCGAAAACAACCTTGAACCTGCCTGTCAGCGGGAAATTTCGCAAAGAAACCAGTCGTACGCCACTGTGTTTGCTACCACATTTCTTCGCCCTCGAGCAATATCTTCCCATCGCGAGCCCTCTGGTCAATACTCCGACGTCAGGATTTGGTAGCAAAGCCTGTTCCTCCAAAGATTGATCACAAGAGCCATCGAAGAACTACTACCGACATCGACCTGCGAAGCAGCCCTCAATCGGACAGTACAACTCAGATAGTGGTTCTGAGGCACCCATGGATTCTTCAAAAAGCCCTCTGCTCATGGAGTCCTACGTGGCCGAGAATTGTTCGTAGTCACCGCTCTCGAAAGTCAAAAGCCGGCCGGCGTCGAAGAGCTTAACACAAGGCGTAACGAAAATAGAACGCGTCGACTCATCCCTGCAAAATGGGAGGTACCCCTGATTTTATTATAATATTTCGAAATCTTTTACTTTCCTTTGCAGATTATTTTCGGGGAAATCAACGATGCCCCGCACCAAAAAATACGAGACTCGCAAATTTCAAATTCTCAAAGGAAAGCGCAACCACTGTGACGCCCGCGACTACGCGGACGATCGGCGCCCCCCCTTTTTCGTTCTTCTTTGGGTTCCTCACGGCTAGAGGTTACGTTAAAGACTCGGTTATTGCAGGGTGACTTATTAAATTGCGCGGCAACTTTATCGCCGTGAGAGTTCCACATGTATATGCATTTTTCTCCTAGTTATACAACAGGTTCTTTGCACCTTCAAACACCTGACCTGCTTGGGCTCTTAAACCCGTTCAATGCTGGTCCTTGAAAATCCCACCTTCTAATGCTCGGAAATTCAAGTACGCTAAAGACTCGCCTATTCGCGGACCTATCAAAGAGAGCGCAACCACGGCAACGTCCCCCGTTACGAGGACAATGCCGCGCTCCCGGCTGAAGATTACTTTCGAGATGGTTATATTTGCAGATTTCATACCAAATACCCGACCCTCGTGGGCCCTTAAACCCGTTCAATGTTGGTCCTTGAGTACTGAACCCTCTGATACTCGAGAATTCAGACTATATACGCCGAGGACTCGCCTATTTGCAAAATGAAACCGCCGATAAAAAACTTCGCCCGATAAACAAGACCGAAGACCTTGCCAAGGCTGGAGATCGTTCTCCTAAAAACTCCCTCTATGCGAGGCAGCACACTATTCCCCTTGGGGAACGAAGAAAATGCGCACATTGAATTCCCTCTACGAGAGGTTGAGACATTCCCCCTGTGGTGGAGATGAGATTTTGCGCACATTGTTATCCCTCTACGAGAGGCATCTCCACCTCTATGAAAGCTAGAGGCAAAGAAGAACAAATCCCCTCGGGACTACTCCCCTCGGGAACCAATATTTTGCGGACATTGAATCCCCTCTTCGAGAGGCTGAGACATTCCCCCCTGTGGGGGAGAGGAGATTACACACATTGTTATCCCTCTACGAGAGGCAGCTCCACCTCTATAAAAGCTAGAGGCAAAGAAGAAATAATTCTCAAGACCGCCGAGGCTCTCCTTGGATTCGGAGGGACGCTCCCAAACCGAGGCAAGAGACCTCTCGTTCGACAACTATCGAACCGAGTACACTGGATAAGGAAGGCCTCAAGGCAAAGACAAAAGTCGCAACTCAAAGGACGAGACAAGGCAGCATTACTCGAATCCACGCTGGAGGAATCTTCGCGAGGTACGTACCCCTTTTCTCAACACTCGAATATTTTACTACGTCCAAAATTCACTACACTCTTTTGAACTATATATGGGGGACTTGCTATACTCGGATTTAACCGGTAAAATATTCGAGTCTAATCGAAGACGGAGCGGGAAATATCTACCGCAGAAAATACCTCCCGAGGCAACATCCCACGAAAAAACACCACCCGAGGTAGCCAAAAGAACTCCATCGAGGGGTGACGCCTCGATCGAGCAATTTCCCGAGGACGCCGAAAGAACGCCACTCGAGCTATGACTATTCGCTTTAGCAATCTCCCGAGGATGCCAATTAGAAAGCCACTAACCCACTAACATTCTCCTACACATAACTAACCCCACCAACATTATAACTAACCCACTAACAGTTACATGGCTAACCCTGACCATAGCCACGTTTACTTGGCAAGAAAGGGTGGGACGCTTCATACATAAAGGGTCGACAATTTTCTCAAGGGAGGAACCAAGGTGATGTGGGGCTATCCCAATCAAAGAAATTTATATGTGTGGGGAAGGGAAATTTGTATAGCCGGTAAAGAAGATATCTCAAAGTTTTAGACGTGCATAAGGTGCTTATTTAAAGGAACTGAAAAGGACGTATTTGGGATTTTAGGACTTGTTTAGGTGTTCTGAGATCTAGAACGGGACCTCAGACAAACTCCTTGGCAACTGTGTGGATGAGCCTTTCTATTTTGTCCTTCAAATGATAGAAATTGTTAGTATGGTGCCCATATTTATTATGATAAAGATAATATATAATAGAGAATGGAATTTAGAAGGTCCTGAGGTCCCGGCTAAGAGCCTTATCAACGTGGGTTGCCTTCCGTGGATCTTCATGTGTCCGCATGGAACTGGGCTTTTATCCCCCATTAACTGACGGCACGGGGCTGACTTCTAGGTCCCAGGATCTTCGTGTGTCCGCGCGGAGCTGGCTCCTGGGTCCTCACGATCTTCATACGCCAGTGCAGGGCTAGCCTCTGGGTCCCAAAGATCTTCATGTGTCGGCGCGGCGCTTGGCTTGTATCTTCCGAGGACCTTCGGACGACAGCGGGAAACTGTCTTCTAGGTCCCATGGACCTTCATGTGCCAGCACGGAGTTGGATTGTATCTCCCGCGGACCTTCGAACAGTAGCGGTGAACTGTCTTCTAGGTCCCACGGACCTTCATGTGCCAGCACGGAGTTGGATTGTATCTCCCGCGGACCTTCGGACAGTAGCGGTGAACTGTCTTCTAGGTCCCACGGACCTTCATGTGCAAGCACGGAGCTTGGCTTATATCTTCTGCGGACCTTCGGACGGTAGCGGGGAACTGTCTTGTAGATTCCACGGATCTACGAACCTGGTTTGGAGATTCCTTCTAGGTTCCACTGAGCTTCGCGTGCTAGCGAGGAGCTGGAAGGTCCCGAATGTGGGGCTTCGAATCTTCATGCCAGCGCGGAGCTGGGAGGTCCTGAAGGCGGAGCTTCAGGTCTTCGTACCAGAGCGGGGCTGGGCTTTTAGGCCCTGAAGGTGGAGCTTCAGGTCTTCTTAGCAGCGTGGAGCTGGGCCTTTACGTTCCGATGTGGGAGCTTCAGGTCTTTGCCCTTTCCTCCACTCGTCAAGGTGGTGCAGACAACCTTGCGTCTCAGGAGCTTCGGTTGTGCTTTGGCAGCTCCTACGGGTTATGGGTCCAAATTCTTCGTCAGAGAGGGTCTTCCATCAGTTCTTTGCGTCTTTCGTCTCATCCCAGCGGAAATAAAGAAAAGAGAAAAAAGGAATAAGGAATGTCGAGCACAGCTTCGCACAATATATGCAAAATCACTCACGCCTTCAACTCCGAATTTTCCCACAGACGGCGCCATTTGATGTGGGGCTATCCCAATCAAAGAAATTTATATGTGTGGGGAAGGGAAATTTATATAGCCGGTAAATAAGATATCTCAAAGTTTTAGACGTGCATAAGGTGCTTATTTAAAGGAACTGAAAAGGACGTATTTGGGATTTTAGGACTTGTTTAGGACATGTTTGGGACGTTGGATCATGTTTGGGGATGTGTCTGGGACGTGTCAGACGTGTTTGGGACGTGTAGAGACATGTCGGGACGTCTGGGGACATGTTGGGACGTAAATAAAGGGACACAAAGAATTACGTGGTTCGGATCTTTGCAGATCCTACGTGCACGGGCGCTCTAAAATCTCTTTTCACTATACTTTAACAAATTACACACTCGAATCACTCGCTTTCACTATAATATCTAAGTATCGAGAGGAAAGTGCTTAACAAACTGAAAAGAGAGAAGTTAGTGAGTATTTTCGTATGTGGAATGAATGATCTCGTGAAAATGGCTAAGTTCGGCTTTTATAGGAGCTTCCGGATATTGTCAGGAGGTATTGCCCAGATTCCTGCTGATATGACCTCCTGGGACTGCTACAGAATGGCAGGCCGTCTGTCAGAGGTCACTCCTGCAACAATTACAGCTTCTGTGCTGTCAGGGATGTCAGGCAGCTGGAGATGAGACTTGGCTTTCCGCTGTCAGGTACAACAGGTGGATGGGACAGGTTCTGTCAGGACAGCTTTTCAGTAGGCTGTCAGACGTCTCTTCAGGCTTCTAGACCTTCAGCGTGGCTTCCTCAAGACGCTTCCTCAGGACGATAGGACCTGCTTAGCACATAGGTCCCAAAACACTTCCCTAGTATGGGCGTTAGGTCCCTAAAGTCTATTGGAGGTCCCTAAAACTTTTATTTCCCGTTGAAGGTCCCTAAAACCCACCGGAGGTCCCTAAAAGTCTCCCTTCACCATCTAAGTTTGTATATTTCAAAGAAACTCATATTTTTCCTAAGTTCTCTTAATAATTATCACGAGCTAATTATTTCCTTAATTTAGTTATTTTTAGCCTGCCTAATTTCTGTCCGTATCAACCACTCCCCTACTCTAATTTGCATTTGGGACAAAGTGAATTAGAGTAAAATATTTTAAGGCAGGCGTTACCTCCCTTGACAAGGAACTGATTCTTACCATCCCTCCCATCGTATCGTCGATAGCTCCTTGGATTCTCCCGATGCTTTGTTTTGGGTGAGTGAAGTTCCTCGTCGGAGTTTGGTAATTGGGGTGTCCTTTCAATCGACCGGAGCTTGACTGGCCGACGACGGCGAAATCGGAGCTACTTGGGACCTCAGGAGAGTATGATGTCCTCCGGCAGTCGGTCATGAAGGTCGCAGTCGAGGCAGCTCGATACGTTGGGCAATGCATGGCATGGATCTAGCACGGACTTGGCACGGGCTTGCAAAGGACCTAGAGCGGACCTGAAAGGGACCAGACACAAATCGGGGCATTCTAAAGGTTAGGTTACTACCTACTTCCATGGAAGAGGTTGACCTCGTGCTCCCCGGAGGTTATATAGATCGGAGTCCGGAGTAGCCGCGACAAAGTTTGTGTAGGACATGGCACGTGTGCGGCACGGCGGGAGCTGATGTTGAAGTCTCCTTGTATTTCCGTGATCTCTTCGAATGGGATCGCCGGGCTCCGAGACCCTTCACTTGTGGCTTCCCTTGGAGAGAAACATGCTGAGGCCCTGGCCCCTGCTGATATTGTTGATCGTCATCTTCAGCTCCTCGGGACTTAATAATGTAACGATATGGGGAGCTTAATGCCCGTATATTTCATCGGGGTTCCCACGGAGGACCATGTGGAATAGGGAACTAGCTCCCCAGTTCCTCTAGCGCAGCCTCTGGAGCAGCACGATGGAGAAAGGCGGAGCTCTATGGAGAAAGAAGAACGAAAAGGTAACTCTCGTGAAATAGCACGAGGAGGGTCCCTGGAGATTCTTCTCTAAGGGGAAGGAAGAGTGGGATGCCGATTTCGGGAGCATGACGGAGGTGCATGTGGCTGCCTAGTTGGTGGATGCGAAGGCTGAAGGTATTTGCCTTTCCCAGCACCTTCGTCTGTTCCAGCCTGCTGAGAAGAAGTTCTTAGAGGACCTGGCTGAAGACTGGCGCCAACCTTACTTGAGGGACTCATGGGAGGCTTCTACGCTGGGTCCTCGGGAACTGAGGCATGTATGCCCTTCGAGACCTTCCTTTTCCTGGATGCAGGCCTCCGAGGACCCTCATTTTCGGCTCCATGTTGCAGAGAAGCATGCAATGGTCCTGGCCTGTTGCTGGTATTGTTGATCTGTCGTCTCGAACTCCTCAAGGAACTTGGTAGAAGGCCTTTTCGAACTTCTTAGGACCTAGCAGGGACCTGATGGCGGAGCTCCTCTTCGAACCTTGCCTTTTGAAGGAGATCCTCAGGTCCTACTGTATGTCCCTCCTAGCTCCTGGGACATCATATTTGTATAGACCTCTCCTTTTTTCACCATGGTGATAGCCTGTAAAAAATACTATGTTATTTTTTCCTTTCGGGGCATAATGGTATGGGGAGCTTAACTCCCCATGTACG
This sequence comes from Craterostigma plantagineum, assembly GCA_027422505.1. Classification (NCBI taxonomy): domain Eukaryota; kingdom Viridiplantae; phylum Streptophyta; class Magnoliopsida; order Lamiales; family Linderniaceae; genus Craterostigma; species Craterostigma plantagineum. The sequence goes on along the minus strand of JAPQWV010000019.1, from coordinate 6,272,608 downwards.
CATGTTTCACCAGAGTTCCCTTTCTCTTGTATTTCATGTTTTTGCATCCTTTCGGGACCTGATGGATATTCCTGGGAACATCATTATCGTGGCATGGTTATAGCGCCAGCTCGCTTAGATGCATGGTTATAGCGCCAGCTCGCTTAGTAATTCGTAAGCCAAGTACGAATTCACGCCTGGGTTGCAATGACCGTCGTCATTGTCCTCAGGTGTCATTTGCGCTAGGCTCTCTATGTCCTTAGCGATTTCAGTATTTGTGGAGACACTTAGGTCTATAAAATATGGGGATCCCCTCATTGATTTACCCTGGTTATAGCGCCACCTTCGCTTTGGTACCATTCACGTCGCAGGCTTACTGAGAGCCTTTGATGTCCTGGACACCGCAGCCCGTCAGCGGCGGCATCTTGTACACCCTTACGGGCATCATTCACATCGCAGATAGATTATCTTTGACGTCCTGTACACCGCAGGTCCGTCGACCTTTGGCATCAAATCACACCGCAGATATATTATCTTTGGCGTCCTGTACACCGCAGGTCCGTCGACCTTTGGCATCGATTATATTATACGGTGCACCGTTTATTGTATAATAAAATATTTTATTCCGTCAAGGCGGTATTTCCCTAGGGACATCATTAGTTTACCCTGGTTATAGCGCCAGCTTCGCTTAAATGCGTGGGTATAGCGCCCGCTCGCTTAAATGCGTGGTTATAGCGGCCGCTCGCTTACATGCGTGGTTATAGAGCCCGCTCGCTTAAGTGCGTGGTTATAGCGCCCGCTCGCTTACATGCGTGGTTATAGCGCCCGCTCGCTTAAGTGCGTGGTTATAGCGCCCGCTCGCTTACATGCGTGGTTATAGCGCCCGCTCGCTTAACTGCGTGGATATAGCGCCAGCTCGCTTAGTGCGTGGTTATAGCGCCAGCTCGCTTTTCGGGCTCTTTGTTGGAGGCCTGGGAATTTGAAGTAATGGAGCTCCTTTCTCCTCGGTAATGCGGAGGTCCCTGGCTCCAGATCTCCGGAGGTCCGGACCTTCGACTGAATAAGTGTACCATCTCGGGCTCTATTGGAAGTTGGAATTCTCCTGGCCTGGAGCTCCGACTATGATAGGGATGCGAGTCTTAACTGGAGTGGCACATGTCTAGAGGAGGCGGGGGTTATCTGCATTCAGTTGGCATAGATCCCCCGGTCTCCCTCTCGACTGTCTTCAGACCTTAGTCGAGGCTATGGCCAATGAACGTCCTCGGACATCCCATTAGGGTGGGCCCTTCGATTCATCCTTCAAATGATCGTAGTTGTTAGTAGGATGCATATATTTAGTATGGTAATGATAAATGAAAATGAGGTTTAGAGGGTCTCGGAGTTTCGGCTAAGAGCCTTCTTATCGTGGGATGTCTCCTGGCTAATGTCAGGATTTCCACCATGTTGTTGCGTCACGGTGGAAGTTCCGTAGGACCCTAAGGAGGGATCTCGACAGCTCCATGCTAATGCGTGCATGGAGGTCCTCGTACGCCAGTACTGAGCTGAGCTTTGACCTCCCGCGGAGCTTCATGTGCCAGCGCGGAGCCGGGCTTTTTTGCCTTTATTGCAGCATGGAGCTGGACCTTTAGGTCTTCTGCCAGCGTGGAGCTGGAATTTTATAGGTCCCGTAGTCGGAGCTCCGGATCTTCCTGCCAGCGCGAAGCTGGGAGGTTCTGAATGCGGAGCTTCGGGGCTTCTTGCCAGAGCGAAGCTGGGAGATCCCGGATGAGGAGCTTCGGGTCTTTGTGCCAGCACGGAGCTCGGCTTGATTTTCTACGGACCTTACCAACGTGGAACTGGGATTGGAGGTCCTGCGGATCCTTGCCAGCGCAGAGCTCGGCTTGAGGCTGAGCCTTAAATGGAGCTGGCCCAGAGGAGGTGGGGTTGTCTGCCTCTAATCGCCACAGATCCCCCAGGCTCCTTCTTGGCCACCTCCTGAACTTGGTTGAGGTCACGGCCAAAGGACTTCCTCAGGTGCTCTGTTATGATGGGTCCTTCGATTTCACCCTTCAAATGATAGCAGTTGTTAGCAAGATGCATGTATTTAGTATGATATCGGTAATATAAATGTGAGTTAGAGGGCCCTGGAGTCCCGGTGAAGAGCCTTATCAACGCGGGATGCCTTCCGCGGATTTTCATGTGCCAGCGTGGAGCTGGGCTTTTATCCCCCCGCATCTTAAAGCGTCGACGCGGAGCTAACTTCTAGGTCCACGGACCATCGTGTACTGGCGAGGAGCTTGACTTTTATCTCTCGCGGATCTTCGGACGTCAACGTGGAGATTCCTTCTAAGTTCCACGGAGCTTAGCGTGCTAGCGAGGAGCTTGGAAGGTCCTGATTGCAGAGCTCCGAGTCTGTTTACCAGTGCGGAGCTGGACTTTTTAAGCCTTCTGCCAGCGCGGAGCTGGACTTTGAGGTCCTTCTGACTTTTGTACACCATCGCGGGGTCGACCTCTAAATCCTTCGAATGACAATAGTTGTTAGTATGGTAGTCATATTATCACAGTAAATAAGTGAAAATGAAATTTAGAGGGTCTTGGAATTCCGGGTAAGGTCCTCCTCATCACGGGAGGTCCCTCGAGCTGATGTCAATCTCTTTTGGATTTGCATAGTGGTGCGAATCTTCTTGGGATTCTTGGTGGAGATCCCCAGGGTTCCCTGTGGTGAGGCGGTGGCGTTGGCTTCCTTCGTGCATGGTTTTTTACATATCTCTCCTTCTTTGCATGACGACTTGCTTCTCATCCTGGGACTGCACAATATATGGATTCGGGGAGCTTAACTCCCCATGTCGCTTGTTTCATCGGCGTTCCGGACGTAACCTGTTTGAGGTCCGCAAGTCGGTCTCGCAGCTCCCTTCGCTTTTTCGAGTGGATCACTAGCGGGACTCGTGGAGGTCCACCTAGGTGTTCTGAGATCTAGAACGGGACCTCAGACAAACTCCTTGGCAACTGTGTGGATGAGCCTTTCTATTTTGTCCTTCAAATGATAGAAATTGTTAGTATGGTGCCCATAATTATTATGATAAAGATAATATATAATAGAGAATGGAATTTAGAAGGTCCTGAGGTCTCGGCTAAGAGCCTTATCAACGTGGGTTGCCTTCCGTGGATCTCCATGTGTCCGCATGGAACTGGGCTTTTATCCCCCATTAACTGACGGCACGGGGCTGACTTCTAGGTCCCAGGATCTTCGTGTGTCCGCGCGGAGCTGGCTCCTGGGTCCTCACGATCTTCATACGCCAGTGCAGGGCTAGCCTCTGGGTCCCAAAGATCTTCATGTGTCGGCGCGGCGCTTGGCTTGTATCTTCCGAGGACCTTCGGACGACAGCGGGAAACTGTCTTCTAGGTCCCATGGACCTTCATGTGCCAGCACGGAGTTGGATTGTATCTCCCGCGGACCTTCGGACAGTAGCGGTGAACTGTCTTCTAGGTCCCACGGACCTTCATGTGCCAGTACGGAGTTGGATTGTATCTCCCGCGGACCTTCGGACAGTAGCGGTGAACTGTCTTCTAGGTCCCACGGACCTTCATGTGCCAGCACGGAGCTTGGCTTATATCTTATGCGGACCTTCGGACGGTAGCGGGGAACTGTCTTGTAGATTCCACGGATCTACGAACCTGGTTTGGAGATTCCTTCTAGGTTCCACTGAGCTTCGCGTGCTAGCGAGGAGCTGGAAGGTCCCGAATGTGGGGCTTCGAATCTTCATGCCAGCGCGGAGCTGGGAGGTCCTGAAGGCGGAGCTTCAGGTCTTCGTACCAGCGCGGGGCTGGGCTTTTAGGCCCTGAAGGTGGAGCTTCAGGTCTTCTTAGCAGCGTGGAGCTGGGCCTTTACGTTCCGACGTGGGAGCTTCAGGTCTTTGCCCTTTCCTCCACTCGTCAAGGTGGTGCAGACAACCTTGCGTCTCAGGAGCTTCGGTTGTGCTTTGGCAGCTCCTACGGGTTATGGGTCCAAATTCTTCGTCAGAGAGGGTCTTCCATCAGTTCTTTGCGTCTTTCGTCTCATCCCAGCGGAAATAAAGAAAAGAGAAAAAAGGAATAAGGAATGTCGAGCACAGCTTCGCACAATATATGCAAAATCACTCACGCCTTCAACTCCGAATTTTCCCACAGACGGCGCCATTTGATGTGGGGCTATCCCAATCAAAGAAATTTATATGTGTGGGGAAGGGAAATTTATATAGCCGGTAAATAAGATATCTCAAAGTTTTAGACGTGCATAAGGTGCTTATTTAAAGGAACTGAAAAGGACGTATTTGGGATTTTAGGACTTGTTTAGGACATGTTTGGGACGTTGGATCATGTTTGGGGATGTGTCTGGGACGTGTCAGACGTGTTTGGTACGTGTAGAGACATGTCGGGACGTCTGGGGACATGTTGGGACGTAAATAAAGGGACACAAAGAATTACGTGGTTCGGATCTTTGCAGATCCTACGTCCACGGGCGCTCTAAAATCTCTTTTCACTATACTTTAACAAATTACACACTCGAATCACTCGCTTTCACTATAATATCTAAGTATCGAGAGGAAAGTGCTTAACAAACTGAAAAGAGAGAAGTTAGTGAGTATTTTCGTATGTGGAATGAGTGATCTCGTGAAAATGGCTAAGTTCGGCTTTTATAGGAGCTTCCGGATATTGCCTGGAGGTATCCCTGGCTCCTGAATATTGCCCAGATTCCTGCTGATATGACCTCCTGGGACACTGTGGTGCTACAGAATGGCAGGCCGTCTGCCAGAGGTCACTCCTGCAACAATTACAGCTTCTGTGCTGGAGATGTCAGGCGGCTGGAGATGAGACTTGGCTCTGCGCTGTCAGGTACAACGGGTGGATGGGACAGGTTCTGTCAGGACAGCTTTTCAGTGTTGTCAGGCTGTCAGACGTCTCTTCAGGCTTCTAGACCTTCAGCGTGGCTTCCTCAAGACGCTTCCTCAGGACGATAGGACCTGCTTAGCACATAGGTCCCAAAACACTTCCCTAGTATGGGCGTTAGGTCCCTAAAGTCTATTGGAGGTCCCTAAAACTTTTATTTCCCGTTGAAGGTCCCTAAAACCCACCGGAGGTCCCTAAAAGTCTCCCTTCACCATCTAAGTTTGTATATTTCAAAGAAACTCATATTTTTCCTAAGTTCTCTTAATAATTATCACGAGCTAATTATTTCCTTAATTTAGTTATTTTTAGCCTGCCTAATTTCTGTCCGTATCACAAGGAATCGCTATCTCATAACCAATTTTATACTCTCTTTAAGTATTGTTTTATTATTTTCTTTTACGCTTTAATGTCGACGAACGATTATCTGACTTGAGCGTCGGAGGGGAGTTGCCGAAACAGCGCCCTGTAGCTCGTCTTTTTCGTGGTATTTCAGGGAGCTGAAAACGAAGGACTACCAGCACACCATTGATGCGTCGGGACATTTTGCGACCGCATCATTTATCATAATACCCTTAATGAAGATTCATAGAAACCTCTTTCGACAAGTCACAATGTAGAAACGCATTATTAACATCAAGCCGAAAAACAGGCTAATCATTATTTACAGCTATGGACAACAATACACGTATAGTTACCATCTTAACAACAGGTTTCTTGAAAATCAATACCCTCACGTTGATTATAACCTTTAGTGACTAAACGTGCTTTATACATATCTAAAGTACCATCATAATTGTATTTTATCTTAAATATCCACTTGCATCCTATGGTTTTCTACCTCTAGGTAAATCGACAACTTCCCACGTATTATTCTCACATAATGCATGCATTTCCTTATCCATGGATAATTTCCAATCACTATTTCTTATTGCATCTTCAACTGAACTAGGAATAATACTATCTAAATTATAAACATTTTGAGTAATTGACAGCTTTATGTATGAATAGGATGCTTAATAGAATACTTATTAATGACACAAAAATAATCCCTAAGATAAGCAGGAAACTTTACCATCTCCTGGGCCTACCAAGAGAGTTTTCTTCATTGTTTCCGACATCACTTGTATTCTGGAATTCATGATCTGAACCACCTGCCCGACGCCAATTGTATTCTGGAATTCATGATCTGAACCACCTGTATCTAATATGCTGTTTGTGGTTTCAGACTCGCTGTTAGTACCAGCTGAATCAGGAATACTCGGGACATGAGTATCACCATTGACCTCTTGATAAGGGTATGTTAGAATCGGGAGAAATAAATACAAGCGGATCTTGAAAAACATCTACATCAGCATCTTCAGTTTCAAGTAAAAAAGGAAAAACAGTCTCATAAAACTTGACATCACGGGAAAATATTTTTTTATTGCTTTCTAAACATAAAGCTTATAAGCCTTTTTATTTTCAAAATATCCAACAGCCTTCACAGCTATTTGATCAAAGTTATTTTTCTTTGGTCAAAATTTATGTCATAACAAAGGCAACCAAAATCCTTCAAATGATCATAAATTTGTTTACAATTAAACAAAACTTTCAAAGGACTTTTCCAATTTGGGCAATCTATTTTATCAAATAAATAGAAGGTATAATATAACACATTCTTTCCAAAATTTCAAAGGTACGCCAGACTGAAAGCATAAAGATCTAGCAACATTTAACAAATGCCGATGCTTCCTTTCTAGTACACCATTTTGATGTGGGGTATAAGCACAACTAGTTTGATGTTTTAAACTCTTTTATTGATAAAGCTTCGAAAATCAGAACTCAAAATTCAGAACCATTATCTGTTCTAATAATCTTTATTTTTTCTAAACTGGTTTTTAATTAACTTGAAGAAATTTTAAAAATTGCAAAAAGTTTCAAGCTTGGAATTTTGAAAACACACCCAACATGCTCTTGAAAATCATCTACAACTGTTAAAAAATATTTTTTCTCAACATTCTCTACACTAAAAGGTCCCCATATATCAAGGTGAATTAGTCAAACTCTGAATAAGTTTCTGTATCACTTAAAGGAAAATGATTTATTGTCTGCTTAGCTTTATGGCACGCATCACATGCATCATAAATTTTAAGACTAGAGCAATTTAAATTCACGAGAAAGCAGTTTCAAAATTTGATCAGCTGGGTGTCCTAATCGTGTATGCCATAACACAGAGGAAACAAAGTTATTTACAAGGTTATGAACTGTTCCAGTTTTTGCTGGTTCTCTTTTAATGTAGTAAAGACCTTCAGATAGCCTACCAGTCCCCGTCAACTTGAAGTTTTGGGTCCTGTATAAGACACATTAAATCCTTAAAGCAGTACAATTATTATCATGTACAAGTTTAGAAACAAAGATTAAATTGCAGTGAAAATAAGGTACCACTAAAACTCCCTTCAACTTCAGTCCACTTGAAAATGTCAACCAACATGCTTAACTAAACTTTTAATTCTATTTGGCAATCTAATGTTCAAATTTCTATCTAATCTGAATCACATTTCCAAACAGTCAAAAGAGCACACAACATGATCTGTAGCACCTGATTCAACTATGCAGCTACCATTATACTCTTTTGAAAGCGAATGGACACAGGCACCCGTTAAAATGTCTGAATTGCTTTGACTAGGTTCCAGGCAGTTCAACAATCTTATCAACTTGATGTACTGTTCCATAGATAGATTAGGCACAACATGGTCAAAAATAGCATTTACAGTATCTACCTGATAAGCTTATTTTTTTTATTTCTATTCCAATTATTCCTTTTATTATATTTATTATTCTTCCTTAAGTTGCTATTATTTGCATGCCAATCAGGAAAACCAACTAATTTAATGCACTTATCAACTGAATGACCTCAACCACCACATTGTGTGCATGTAAGATTTGGATTATTTACTTGATTTACAGACTTATTAGCGAATATATAGGAATAGATGTTTAGCGTATAGCTATATTTTAGTGAGCATATTCTCGCTGCTTTTCTTGTGTTGTGTAGATCTAACTTTAGATCTTGGATTTACAGTTTTCGTTTGATAAAATTGATTTCTGTACAAAACTGCTCTTTGAGCTCATTTAAATCATAGATATGCTCTTCTTTCATATTTTTTCATGGTATCAGAGTAATAGATTCGTGAATCTGCTCTTGGAACTGCCTACGAAATCCAAGAGCGTAAGTGTGAATGATGTGGCTGTGATTATAAGTTATTATTTATAAGTGTTTCAACATAATCCTCATAGCATCGGGCTTGGCAGGTGATGGGCTATTTTACTTTAAGCCCACATTGATTACTTACTTCTTTTAACATGAATATTACACTAAGCTACTCGCTAATAATTCAAACTAGTCTAAATGGCACACTCATATACTCATATGCGTGTGCTACATATATAAATTATTTATTAAATATTAAATAACAATTACTAAAAATAAAAGGGTGAATGTGACAATATATAAATACAACTTAGTGGGTGGTATCTTATTTTGATTTTATATTAATTATTAATTTGACAAAAATTCTGATTGGACGATTGATACACCAAATTGAACGGTTCCTACTGAGCATTAATATAAGAGTATAGATGTACACTATCATATTTGTTGAGTTATTATCTATCTTATATTAATTGTGGGGGCGTCTAAAACTGCCGTGATTTGGAGTATCAATCAGTCAATCATAATTTTATCAATTAATAATTATTGAAAAACACTTGAGATTACCACCCTCTATCTATTATTAGTATAAGAACCCACTATCTATTATTAGTATAAATAATAAAAAAAATATAGTTTTTAACACACATTTAATTTAAACTAATTTTAGTTTTTAATGAATTGATTAAATATAGGAAAACATTTTCTACATAACAACAATTACATATTCTTCTATTTATTTGAACGTCCCAATAGTAGTATTACTGCAAAATTGTTACTACATCCGTCCCACTTATTTCTTCTCATCTTTCTATTTTGGGCGTCCCATATAATTCTTCTCATTTCTATTTTTGGTAAAAAATTATCCCACTAATTAAACTAATTACACCATTAACATTAAAAAAAAGTCTTCTTGATTTGCGTGTCTACTAATAACTTTTCTCTCTCTATACCTCAAAAGGTGTACTATAATATTAAAATAATGTGATTTCATAATCTCCGTGCCCGCTTAATCTTTGGGAAGAAATAGCCGGGACGGAGGAAGTAAAAGATGAATCCTGAAAAAGACCATTGTTGTCATGGGCAAGGTTTTAATGACCGGACCGGACCGGCCGGTTCCGGCCGGAAACCGGTGAACCGGCCGAAATTCCGGTCCGGTTCCGGTCTGGTTTATGCTTAGGTAAAAAGAAAAAGAAAATATTGAATATAAGAATCACGAGAAGTAAATTTATTCACATTGTCGTTTGGCTCAATTGGATAAGTGCTAGGATGTTAATGGGCTTGGCTTGGGTTCAACATTCAATGACATTTTTAATGAATTTTTAATTAACATATGGACCCAATATATTTTCTTTTATTTAATTTCAACCCCCAAATTTATAAATTTAAGTTTTGACATCTCATTATACTATTAACTTTTAACTACTACCACATTTAATAGTATTTAATTTGCCCCTATTCGTAACATTCTATTTTTGAGAAAAAAATACATAAAAATGTATGTATATTTATATATTATTTTATTGATTCATTATTAAAATACATATTTATTATATTTAGAGATACCGGTTTTAATCCGGTTTGATTCCGATTTTATACCGGTTAAACCACTAAACCTTAAACCACTAAAATTTCCGGTCCGGTTCGAAAACCCGGTTTCATAACCTTGGTCATGGGACATGTAACAATAGCGTAAGTGCCACGCGCGGCGGTAAACAAACAAAAAACGCAAAACCCTACAACCGAGCAAAAATCCCTCTCTACAACCTCTTTTGAAAATTTTGCTGTGAGTCCTCTGTTTTCTTGCTTTCACCGCAACCTAATTTTGTTGTAATACCTATCTGCGTTGGTCTAGGGCTTGAATTTCGTTGATTCTGAAGTTCAAGCCCCTAGCGTAGGGTTTTAGCGTAAGAAATTGTCGCCCGGCGAGGGAGGGAAATAGGTTTTATTTCTCCAGTTGGTTGTTCTGAAATCTGCCTCGAGATGGTTGCTTGGGATAGTGAAATAGTGATGCGTGATGTCGCCAATGCTGGGCTGGTCGTCGCCGATCGGTGCGTTCGGGAAGTTGCGAGTCATCTCGATCTCGAGGAAGCTTTGGAAGCTTCTAGATATTCTACTCATCCTTATTTGGCTCACCCACGTGAGGTAATGTGGTTTGGATATTCTTCTTAGTTTTTTATGGGTTGGGAGAATCGTTGCTGTAACTGTTTGGCTATTTTGATAGAATGATGTTTCAGAAGCATTCTTTAGATTCATTAGACTCAGGGGCAGCGGCTCATAACCTCTTATATTTCTCTCTTCTTCCCGATGAGAAAAATACAATATTGCGAAGAAATGAAAATATGGAGTCAAAGTGTTGGTTTTGTATTGGGGGAATATTCTTGATTTCGAACACTTCCATTTTAGTGAAACATGAATTTTTCATGCGTTTCTACTTTTTCCATTTTCTTTCTAGGTGAAAATTAAAAGAAAAAATCCATTTTTTTAACCTTAGCTAAGCTTTTTATTGAGTTTGTATGCTTTTATAATTGAGAACAAATGCACGAAAGAGAAAGAAGAGTGCATGATGCTGAGATGATCCAACTTAATTGTGCTCTGTGGCCCGGTTTCTATGTAAACTGTTTTTATTCTTCTTTGATGGTTGTATTTCAGTGGCCACCTTTGGTTGAAGTCGTGGATACTTGGGAGTTACCTCAGATGTTGATTGAAAGATACAATGCTTCTGGTGGGGAGGGGACTGCATTATGCGGAATATTTCCTGAAATCCGTCGAGCTTGGGCATCTGTTGATAACTCATTGTTTCTATGGCGATTTGATAAGCAGTAAGTGTTGTGTTCGGACGTAATAAGTAAATCTGTCAAGATGGGTCCAGCCCGTTGGGCTGGCCCATCCCGCAATTAAAAATTAGTGGGTTGGGTTGATATATCAGAGGCCCGTTTAAAAGCGGGCCGAATCGGGCTAGCCCATTTGGGCCGCGAGCTGTGACTGGTCGGGGCGGGTTGGCCCACGAATAATAGATTATAATAAATAGTTTTGAATAGTAAATAGTTAATAATTAATAAATCACTTAAAATAAGATTTCTAACCCTAATAATATTCCTCATTCTTCAACGAAGAAGCGCAGGCTAAGAATTAAAGTTCCTGAAGTTTTTTTTATCTTGGTTCAGTATTTAGTTATGAATTTATATTACTTACATATGATTTATGGATTTCGGTAGATTATTCGAAGATCGATATTATGATGAATGTTTTTGAAGAGCATATTTTGATATGAAATATTGGGTATGTGTAACGTGTCCAGTGTACAGAATTTATCTAACGTGTTGGTTAAAATTTGAACTTTCGCGGGTTGGCCCGCCAGCCTGTCAGAGGCGGGCGGGATACTGGTTTTTAGTAGCCCGTTCCGTTGGGGGGCTGGCCTCTGGCCCACCCCATTTAGTGGCGGGTCATGGCGGGGCGGGCCGGGTTGGAGCGGGTCAGCCTGTTTAACAACTCTAGTAATAAGCTCATCTGCATATCCCTCAATAATTCGTTAATGGAATCAAACAAAAATATTGTAATTACAAGAGGAGAAGCTGGTACGCAAGTAGCAGAAAATGATTTACATTTGTGCATGACAACTGTGATTATTTAATTTTGTCTATATAAGATCTGTTCAGTGAATTTTATCCAGGAATTATTGAATTCTGTATTCAACTGGTGCATAATTGTGTCCCAAGTTTGACATACTGCGAAATCTTATGAAAATCTTATGATAAAAGTTTTATGTCATTGAATGATGGGAATCTGTCAGATTCATTGCTATTTTCTTTGAACAAAATTTGAGTTTTTGTCCTAATGGATTTGGACTGTAGACTAGTTTTAACGAACTCCTCATTTTTTAGGATTCTTGTTGCTGTTGATTTCTGTGATTATGTTCTATGCTTGCCTACATCGAAAGCGTTGTGAACTATTCTATTTATAATTTCCATGTCATTGCTTGGTTATGTAATGTAGGGATGGCCAATGCCCTGAATATAGCAGGGAGGAGCAAACCATCTGTGCTGTTGGATTGGCCAAATCCAAGCCTCTAATATTTGTTGAAGCCATTCAATACCTTCTAGTATTGGCTACTCCTGTAGAGGTGAAAGTTTCCTTGCCAGTATTATGGCGAGTGAGAAAAATCCATTGTCATCTTCTCATGTGTGTGTGTATTCTGTTACTCAGGTGATTCTTGTGGGATTATGTTGTTCTGGAAGTGGCGATGGAACTGATCCATATGCTGATGTGTCACTTCAGCCGCTTCCAGAGTATACGATTCCATCTGATGGAGTGACCATGACTTGTATTGCTTGCACTGATAGGGGACAAATATTTATGGCCGGCCGTGATGGTAATGTTTATGAATTGCAATATAATAGTGGCTCAGGATGGCAAAAGCGTTGTCGCAAAGTATGCCTGACATCGGGTGTAGCAAGCCTCATATCGAGGTAATCTTCTCTTTCTACCCCATGTTCGGTGTTGAAAGCACCAGTTGATGTTTCTGTTTTTCCTTTATCTTGATATGTGGCAATGCTAATGCATTTTGCTTTAAAAATTGTGTGCCCATGTGTCATCGACGTGACTGAGTTATTATTCTAATACTCTGATACATTGTAATGTAATGGTGTAACATAAGTTCTATTTTGAACTTTTTTGGATCTGGACATTAGTCCCATCTATTTCTTTCGGCATAAGCTTCAGCATTTTAAGTTACTTCCTCTCTTTCTCTGTCACTTTTCGATTTCCAGGTGGGTCGTGCCAAATGTATTCAAGTTTGGTGCTTTTGACCCAATTATTGAAATGGTAGTTGATTCTGAAAGACACATCTTGTATGCACGTACGGAGAACATGAAAATACAAGTTTTCTCTCTTGGGCCTAATGGAGACGGCCCACTCAAGAAGGTTGCAGAAGAGAGAAATTTGATCACCCAGAGGGAATCAAGACCCACTTCACAGACAAGCATGCCTTCGATTGTGAGCATTTCACCGTTGTCTACCTCAGAATCAAAGTGGTTGCATCTTGCCTTGATTTTATCCGATGGGCGGAGGATGTGTCTCACCACTGCCCGGTCTGGTGGAAATAATGGTGCAGTTGGAGATTTGGGTGAGCTTGGTCACAATAAGCACAGACCAAGCTGCTTAAAAGTGGTAGCAACACAACCCCCTCCCATAGGGATTGGTGGTGGGCTTACATTTGGTGCGTTTCCTCCCCCTGGAAGATCCCAGTCTGATGATAACTCTCTTCAGATAGAAACAGCTTATTGCTCTTCTGGAACTATAGTCCTTTCTAATTTATCGTCGCTTATCATTTTGAATAAGGATTCGACAGTGCAGTCTTTTGCATCTGGTGGATTGGGAGCTGGTGGGGTGGGTTCACGTGCCCTGCGAGAGTCAATCTCCTCTGTGCCTCTAGAGGGGAGAATGCTTTGTGTGACAGATGTGTTTCCTCTGCAAGATACAGCGCTTGCTGTGCAGTCTTTATACCCAGAACTAGGACCTTTTGGGTTTGGTCCGTCCTTGGAATCTTGTGAAAAGTCTTGCCTTAAACTATGGGCCAGGGGCGATCTTTCTAGCCAGCATATATTGCCAAGAAGAAACTTAGTCATATTCAGTACCATGGGCATGATGGAAGTGACTTTCAACCGGCCGATTGACATTTTGAGGCGATTGTTGGAGTCTAATTCTCCAAGATCACTGCTAGAGGACTTCTTCAAACGTTACGGTGCTGGAGAGGCTGCTTCAATGTGTCTAATGCTTGCTGCAAAAATAGTGTGTACAGAAGACTTTATAAGCAACGTGGTCGTTGAGAAGGCTGCTGAAGCTTTTGAAGACCCAAGAGTTGTTGGGTTGCCACAATTTGAAGGAAATAGTGGACTGCCAAACACTAGAACTGGTGGTGATGGTGAACCTATTTTTTCGGGTGCTTATGAAGGCCTATGTCTGTGTTCATCGCGGTTATTGTTACCATTGTGGGATCTCCCCGTCTTTATACTCAAAGGTGGATCAGGATCTGAAGATGGGATCATCACATGCAGGCTCTCTATTGGAGCAATGCATCTCCTTGAAGACAAAATCCGCTCATTAGAGAAGTTTCTGCAGTCCAGAAGGAATCAGAGGCGAGGACTCTATGGCTATGCAGCTGGCCTTGGTGATATGACTGGTTCAATTCTAATCGGAGCTGGTTCTGATCTGGGGTCTAGTGATAGATCGATGGTACGCAATTTATTTGGTCCATACTTGCATAGTGGTTACTCTGTTGAGTCTGGTTCACTAAGTAAAAGACAGAGGCTTTCATATGGCAATTCAGAACTTGCTGCCCTGGAGGTATATACTTTGACCATTGTGGAAATGTAACTTGGCTGATTTATTTTGTGTTGTGGATGATTAATTTGAAGTTTTTTCAGGTCAGAGCAATGGAGTGTATTAGGCAATTGCTTCTTAGATGTGGTGAAGCCCTATTTCTGCTTCAGCTTCTTTCGCAGCACCTTATGGCACGCCTCGTACGGAATTTTGATGCAAATGCTAGGCAGAATGCAGTTCAGTTAACATTCCAACAGTTAGTTTGTTCGGAAGAGGGAGATAAAACTGCAACACGTCTAATATCTGCTCTCATGGAGGTATCTGACATTTCGAAATTAACGCATACTTATTAAACTTTGTGATCAGGGTGGTAACCGTGATATAACCCCTCTTCTGCTTTATTCTGTAGTTCTTAGCTCATTTATTGTGTTATTCAAATGTGCCATATGAGAGATACTTATATCTGATCTGTCACTCACCCGCTTATCATTCACGGTCCAGTATTACACTGGTCCTGATGGCAGGGGAACAGTAGAGGATATTAGTAATAGATTGCGTGAAGGTTGTCCAAGCTATTACAAAGAGAGCGATTATAAGTTTTACGTTGCTGTTGAGTGTCTTGAGAGAGCCGCTACTACTCTTGACACGGAAGAAAGAGAAAATCTAGCTAGAGAGGCTTTTAACAACTTGAGCAGAATCCCAGAGGCAGCTGATTTGCAGACCGTGTGCAAGCGCTTTGAAGACCTGAGGTGTGTTGTCTGTTATGGTGGTTAGCTTTTCCAAAGTTGTATGGTTAGATCCAACAATATTAATACAACTATATTTGTAGATTCTATGAAGCTGTTGTCAGATTACCTTTGGAAAAGGCACAGTCTTTGGATCCAAATGGAGATGCTTTGAACGAGCAAATAGATGCAGTGCTTCGAGAACGTGCCCTTTCTCAACGTATGGAGTGTTATGAAATTTTGGGTAATGCTTTGCATTCTCTTAAAGGTGAAGCCTCCAAAATGGAAATTGGGTCCCCAATTCACCCACCTTTTCAATTGCCTCGCAAGCACATATGCCAGATCATTCAACTTGGTGTTCAATCTCCGGATAGGCTTTTTCATGATTACCTTTATCGAACATTAATTAATCTTGGACTCGATGACGAGTTATTGGAATTCGGTGGGCCAGATCTTGTGCCGTTTCTGAGAAGTGCTGTGCGAGACCTGAATAGTCATGAGGTTTGAACTTGTTTCATGCATTACTATATTTTCTTTCTATTCATATATAGTTAGAACCATTACTTGCTGAACCTCATACCATCGTGATATTCCATGATTGAAAAGTACACTAGTGTAAGGAATTATGTTTTTTTTCCTCAACTTGAAGTTCAACCCTCTTTGAGCTAGCAACTAGACTAGTAGAAAGCTTCCCTTCACTTGCAGTTTGAGTTTGACTTATTATTTTGGTTGCTTTTTCTCTAGGTCCGGTCTCTTTCCTCAATTGCATCTCCATCTTCATCTGTGGGTCAATCTAGAGCGGCTGTAGAATCTCAACAAACTAAGTACCTTGAGTTCCTTGCACGATATTATGTCTTGAAACGGCAGCACGTTTTGGCTGCTCACGTGCTAATGGGATTAGCAGAAAGGCGTCTCATCGAGTCAGGGGAAGCAGCTCCAACTCTTGAGCAAAGGTTATATTACTATTCAATTGGTTGTTCGTTGCTTAGTTTTCCACTACATATGATTGCAGGAGTTATATATCGACCGATGTAACACTTCATTGGAAGAGATATTGGTTGACAGATGTTTTACCTTGAGATATCATGTGTGCATTTTATCAGAATGGTCATTATGAGGCGGCATTGGCGTGTTCTGTCACTGAAATTTTTTGTTAGAATTATCATATTGCTTTCTAAGACGGTTCGTTTTCTCTGTTCCAGGCGCCAGTACTTGAGTAACGCTGTTCTGCAGGCGAAGAGTGGATCTGGGACTGATAATTTTACTAATATCTCGGCCCAGAATGGTCTCCTTGATTTAGTTGAAGCAAAGCTTGCTGTTATTCAATTCCAAATTAAGATCAAAGAAGCATTGGAGACGATTGCATCAAATTTGGAAACCTCTCCCAGCACATCTGAACCTAACACAGGCGGCTCGTTAACTGAAAATGCTCAGCCTGAACCCAGTTTTGTGCAGAGCATTCGCGACAAAGTGAAGGTGTTATCCGTAGATCTGAAGTCCATTACTCAATTGTACAATGACTTTGCAGTTCCATTCGAGCTCTATGAGGTTTGTGATCACTACTTGCCTTTTGTGAAATTTGAAATCGATGAATATTTGTTTCATCATATAGCAACCCTCCATGAGTCAGTACCATCAAGACAGATATACTTATGAATTCTATGATCATTTAACCAAAACAATCCTTTTCGTTTCACCAATTCTACCTCTCTTTATTTCAGATATGTTTGGAAATAATATATTTTGCGGGATCATATGGCGATACCGGGGGCAGTATTGCCCGAGAAATCTGGGCCAGGCTCATAATTCAATCTCTCTCAAAAGGTGGAATCGCCGAGGCCTGTGCAGTACTCAAAAGGGTCAGTCCCAACATTTTCTCGGGCGATGGGGCCATCTTACCCTTAGACACAATATGCCTTCAACTCGAAAAGGCTGCCCTGGTAAGAAAAATTGAAACCTGAATCCATATAATCTCTCTAGTCAGCTCACTAATTGTATAGTAACACTGAAATTTACTATAATTTTTTAATTGATTTAGGATCGAGTTGCCTCTGGCGCTGAGCTCGTGGGAGACGAAGACATCGCAAGGGCTCTTATTACAGCTTGCAAGGGCACAATAGAAACTGTCCTTAGCACTTACGATCAGTTACTATCTAACGGAGCAATCTTACTATCTCCACCTTTGAAACTTCGTCTTCTTCGCTCTGTTCTTACGGTGGTTAGAGAGTGGTCTATGTCTGTTTTTGCACAGAGGATGGGGACAAGTCCCGTCGGTGCTTCACTAATATTGGGCCCACATATTTCCATGGGACAAACTTCGGCTTCAAATCAAGGCGTCCGCGATAAGATCACAAGCGCGACAAATAGGTAAGTGTTTTTTCCTTTCTTCGTTTTCGATTGTTCTTTTTCAGCTTCTATTGAGGTTGGACGTAAATTTAGATAAATTATTAGGTATATGACTGAAGTGAAGAGGTTGCCACTTCCGCTGACTCAGAGTGAAGCGTTGTGTCGAGGGTTTCGAGAAGTTGAAGAATCGATATCGAGCCCTTACCCTTTCTGAGTTTTTTTCTTGTAGTTTCTACTCTCACGCCATCAGTTTGACTTGAGCTGCAAGAATGCTCTTTGTACGAGTTAAGTTATTCTTTCTCATTTTTATGTTGTGATGATGAAATAAAAATGCCTTGTGTACCTAATCTGTAGTGCTATGGATGGGCAGTAGAGCTTGTACAGTAAAACCTTTTTTAACATTGTGATCATGACATTTTATTAATTTAGAGAGATTAATATATCGATAAATTAATATTTTATTAATTAAAAGAGAGACTCTTTAAATTCAACAAATTTAAAATGTATTGATGATAAATGAATTCAAATACGTCTCATTAACTATATTCATGTACTTAAAACAATTTACAAGTGTGAAATAATGAAAAATATCGTTTCGAAATTAGTCAAGTTACAAAATCAAATGCTCTGGATATCATTGAAGCATCGTTCAACCAACTTCCAGAAGGGTGGGGATACTAAGCGACACAAAATAGAGACAACAACCACAATTTTTTGTTGCCTAGAGAACTCGACATCGGAACTATTGACTATAACTAAAAAAGTTGGGGATAAAATCCAAAGAGAAAAAAAAATAAGAAAATCTAGTAACAATTAGATTCTTATTTTAGCAAATTACCATAATTTATAATTGTAATTTATATGAAATATTAATTTAGAGTTTTAACGGGACCTAATATTTACAAAAGAATTTACAAAAAAGTTATTATCTTATCGAGTTTGACGATTTTTAACAAATACCCAAGTCGGGACCGGAAGATTTATTATTTAAGAGAGGTTATTAATTTATCGAGTATTAATTTATAGAAGTTTTACTATATTTGATTAGTTTTTCAAGGCATTAGTGAATTTTTTGTTTCAAGTTTTATATGGATTTGTAGATAAAAGAGGAATGTTTGACTACTAAGTTAACTGATGACCATCTTATTATACATATTGATTGTGGTTGGTTTAAAAAGGAAATCCATAATAAATAAGAGAAAAGAAAGGATGATTCCAAAGTTGTGATCGAACTACCTTTTTCTTATCTTTTGACCCTTTGATTGAATTGTTGATTAAAGAGAAATGAAATAGTCGAGCCAATGTAATGATATGACTACACATTTAAAAATTTGGAAGCTTATTGGGCACAATATTCGTCCATTGAAGGGAAAAAATGATCAGGCCATTAAAGCAAGAAAACAATCTTATACGTTTTGTTATCATTATTCTTGATTAATAAAAAATTTCCAATGAGATTCTATTTTTGCCAAAATGTTAATATTTCCAAAATTGATAATG
Organism: Craterostigma plantagineum; assembly: GCA_027422505.1. NCBI lineage: Eukaryota > Viridiplantae > Streptophyta > Magnoliopsida > Lamiales > Linderniaceae > Craterostigma > Craterostigma plantagineum. The sequence continues at coordinate 6,253,642 of JAPQWV010000019.1, read as the reverse complement.
ATTATGTAGTTAAGGCTGGGAAACAACCCTAAATATAGAAAACTGGATTACTATTCCCGCCCCATTTTTCCTAGTCACCGCCCCCTAAAGGGCTGAAAAAAGACGATTTTGCCCTTTTGAATATAAATTTCTATTTAAAGTCCTTTTCCAGACAACACTTTCCATATCGCAATTACACATCCAAATCAGACTCAAACATAACAAAAAAAACTCAAATCGCAATGGATCGACGATAGGGGGAAAGGACAGGGCAAAGGAAAGGGTCTATTGGCACGACTGGTAAGCAAATTGTCGTAAAATTCGTTCGTACGTAGATGAATTATCGAACATGGATCGGATTCGCTTGAAATTTTTGCCCCTGCAAGAGGAGGCCGAAAAATAATTTCGGCCCGCACAAGGCCCGCCCGAAAATCATTTTCGGCCGCACCTTATGCGGGCCGAAAAAAAATTTCGGCCCTCATGAGTGAGCCGAAAATATAGTTCGGCCGGCGCTGTTCCAGCTGAAATCTTAAGTCGGTCGGAACTGTGATGGCCGAAAATTTATTTCGGCCCTCTCATGCAGGGCCGAAATGTCTGTTCGGCCGCCTCTACATGGGGCCGAAAAATCTGTTCGGCCTCGTTAAATTTTTTTCAGACGAGGAGAGGGAAGTCCACATCCGGAGGATTTTATCGTCGACGGGGTAAACTATAGTGAGCATTTTCGCGGAGGAGGACGATTTCCGACCGACGTGGAACCATTAACTGGGTAAAAGGCGTCGCTATTGCTCTTGGTTTCGAGGTGATTTATTTCGTCGCATAAGAAATGCGTACGAAAAAATTGATAAGATGTTCTCGCGGAGAACGTTATAGAGGCAACGAGGATGAATTGGAGAGGGTTTCGAAGTCTAACAAGTGCATGTGTCCGTTTGTAGTTATAGCCCAGGAGGATTCAATACTAGGGAATGGTACATTCGTACGGGCCCACCTGAGAAATCCATGCACAATCACCCTCTGATACAGTATCCCGAGGGACACCGTCAGACGAGTGGGTTAAGTAGCCAGGCAAGGAAGGTCGTAGAGGAAATGACTGCTGCACAAGCAAAACCAGCTCATATCCTCGCAGCGATGAGGGCTCGACACACAGACGATCACGCGACGATCAAACACATATATAATTACAGAGATCGTATGAAGAAGGACTCTTCTGAGGCCGAGACGTGGGGAGCCAGCTGATGCACTAGGCGACACAAGCCGGATATTATGTTCGGTACCTGGGAGACGTGGAGACTAATGTGCTGATACATGTTTTCCTCGCACACCCGGACTCACTCGCACTGGTGAGGACGTATCCGTATTTTATTGGCATTGACTCTACGTACAAGACCAATAGGTACAAGATGCCTCTAGTTGAGATTATAGGGATGACTCCCCTATAATCAAAACTTCTTGTGTGGGTTTGCCGTTATGGAGGACGAGACAGAGAGAAGTTATTGGTAGGTGTTGACTTTCTCTTTGGGATATTCTGGGGTCACGTGTCTACCCTTCGGCGATTGTGACTAATCGTGAGTTGGGCTTTCTTCCACCCCTACAGAACGTATTTCCGCATTATCGCCATCTGTTGTCACAACGAGCTGAAGCAATGGCTGAACTAGGCCACTGGGTCACTTGACACCATGTGGGTGAAGGTGCATGAGCAGATTCAGAACCAACTGAATCGCATCAGAAAGGTAAATTAATTATTATTACGTATCAAACGAAATCATTATCTAATAATTTTTTATGTTGGCATGCAGGCACTGGAGGAGTCCCGCTCGAAACGACCTATTGGGAACTCAGGATTTCCATTCCACACGATATTGTACGGAGTTTCACACCATTCAATATCGATAATGGGAACTGAGTTGAGGCGTGCCAAAGAGTTGTCGGATGAGGTTTACTCCGCGTGCGGATGTGTGGTACGACGTACGCACGAGCTCACATGTGCGTGCGAGCTTCAGCAATGTGTCAAAAACAACTACCCAGTTGCTGCAGACTGCTTGCACGACTTCTGGAGGACAATCACGATCGGCGAGGGAGTAACTCCCGATATTTCTGATCGAGATTACTTATACGACCTCGTGCGTGAGGCAGAAGGCCGCGATCCTGCCGTTATGCGTGGCATCGAGTCGTTCACGAACATTTGTATCCCGATGCTCCTGAGTGGAATGGGCCTGTTGTTAAGACGTTTGTAAAAGGTCGGCTTAAGGAAAAAAGCTCGACGAAGCGGGATCGAAGTGATTGGGAGTACGCAATCCCAAGGGGTGGACGCAGCGGATGGCGCAGCAGTACCAGTCGTAGCAGTCAGGGTCGTACGTCATCTTCGTCTGTGAAGCGGTCTCGTGGATCTACTACGGAGACAGGTACTACTATCTTTTACTCGTAAATATGTTCAAACATGGGTTCACATCTAATCTTGTAAAATGCGTTCTACTGAATCCAACTTCTACCACACCCACTTGGCCAACCACGTAACAGCAGTCATCCATCTGTATATAATTAGCTATAAGGATGTGGTGGCTGGCAACTGCGGATTTCGCGTTATCGCCTCCCATATTTATGGTGACGAGGACGAATGGATCACAGTAAGGAATAACGTCGCGAACGAACTCGCGGCCCATTGGGAGCGTTACTCGGCATTGTACTACGTTGATTCATTGGAAATACAGTTGGATCGTATACGCTGGGAATGAGGGCCTTGTGGAGTGAAGCACTGGATGTCGCACCGTGTGATCTGTGGCCTGTGGCGACACTTTGGAACGCTATAATTATCCTCTACGGGTACGGCAATGGGTCTAACATCAACATGCATTCAAATACAATATTGCCACTGCGTGCCGGTCGGACTGCTACTGGACCGAGCCGTACGATCGTCATGGCGCACCTTGGAGATGATTTCAGCATTATATTAGACTTAATTTATGTTCAGATTTTCCTATGCCCATGTTATATCCATATTGGTTCACGTATCGTGATCGTCAAGTTGCCGGTTAAGAAATAAGATATCAGAGTCAATTCGATCACTGGATGCCCTAATGCAGTAGTATAATTTGTGAATATCTATTGTAATTATTTGTATTAGTAATTTTTTGTGTTATAATTTGCGACTGTCTATTGTATTAGTAATTCGAAACGCTATGCAAAAAAATATTCCAAAACATAGAGAAAATCGTCCGATACAATAAACTAAAAATAAACAAAGCAATAACAACACGTCAAGGGGCCTGGCGCCACCGGTCGTTGATGTCGTCTAGATGCATCCTAGCTAGCATATTGCTAGTCAAGGTGTACATCGAGCTTTACCAATGTACGTAGAAATAATACATATAAAAAATAATTAAACATATAAATATAACAAATCCACATAAGATTAAGTTACATACATAGTCGGCGTGGCTGCGGGGGGTATGCCGCCCGATGAGGATCCCGGCTCCGACGAAAGCAGGCGAGGATGGGAATGCCGCTCATACCAGTCCATGTACCCTGCAACGGTTTCACCAAGGTACTCCGCAGCGGCCCGGTTGATTATTGAGAGGTTGAGGATGTAGGCGTACGGGAACTGACGACAAGCATGTTCTATTGCACCGGCAGAATAATCCACCTTATACCTCGTCTGGTCTGCTGGCATGACTGCCTTCTGCGCCAGACTCATCGATGGCGGGATCACCTGCACGTACCCCAGCTGGCGCAACACTCTCGATGGTGCGTAAGGCTCAACGATATCGCGATTTCTAACCCAACCCACGAAAAGTGTCCTCAGGTGCTGCGACTTTGGATCGGGACTGTATGGCAGCCAAGCAACCTGATAACAGTTCACAATTTTTAAATAATTGTCGTCAATATAGATATAAATTGTTAAGATACATCGCTTGCAGTCATGACATCTATCTGATGGCGGATCTCAATCAAACGGTGGACCGTCCTCTCGTGCTGAGATACAGACCACATGCGTGATCGTGCCTGGCCAGACTCCATATGATGAGGGAGACGGTGTGGGCGGAAGCATGAGAAGTACTCGTAGATCCACGCCTGTAGTAACGAGAGGCACCCAACAACAACCCTCGAATCCGCCCGGCTTGCGAGGCCAAGCTGGCGATAAAGGTAAGCAAGAGAGAGGCCGAACCCCACGAGTACTGACTGGCAGAGGCCAACGAGCGGTAGAACTCGTGCATGATGTCGGGCTTCACACGGGTCTCGCTCTTGTCGACGAACATCGTCGACCCTAAGAGAATCCACAACCAAGCGATGGCCCGGAACCCTGCCGGCCGACCCCCCCCCCCACATCCTCTGCATCACGTCTTTCGACGCGACCCCACCGCCTCTCCAAGAACCCCTCAGCGCGTCCGCGGAGATGCCCATAATCTCCCTCGCCGCCATCTGTCCATCGGCGATCAGGATACCCAGGATCTGCTCGACGTCGTGGAGCATGATCTCATCTCCCCGAATGGCATGTGGAAGGTGTTCGTGTCGGGCTGCCAGCGCTCCACAAAAGCGCACAGTAGAGGCTGGTCCAAGTGACCCATCATGGCATCTGTGAGGTGCCGAAGCCCCATGCCATCGATCTGGCGCTGCGTCTCCGGCGGGAATTAGGAGTACAATTCTTAAGCTTCCCAAGCACTAACGCCCGCTGCTCGCACTTCAGTAGGCCTCTCCTGCTCACCCACCAGATGCGGGGCGCGATGTGCCCCACATAAATAGGGATCACCTCGTCATCATCTAGAGCACCGGGCTGTGGGCCCTGCACCCTCTAGGAATCGTCATCTACGACCCTGGAGCGCTTGCTCCGTATTTCATTTTGTACGAATAAAGCAAAAAAAATTTAATTTCTTTTACGTATATTAAGACACGACACGCATGTCAGTTTATAGAGGAGAATGGGAATTACATGAGGAGGCGAGTGGCACATCGTCGTTGGATGACTGAAATGACGCTACATCATCCGACACGTCATCATTCGCATGCGGATCGTAATCCGCATATACGGACTGAGAAGCAGCCGCTCGATGCCGCCTCTCCTCCTCCCGTTCTCTACGAACGGATGCGTCGACACTGCGCGTCCTCGTGTGACGCTCTCCAGATCCCTCCAACGGGGGGAGGGGGGACCTACTGCTCCCTCCGATTAGGGACTTCCCACCCCTATTCTGCAATTAAAAATTTATTAAAAAGAAAGTGAACGACCGAACAGCATTTTCGGCTGCCTGGAGAGGCGGCCGAACTCGGCCTGCACAGCTCCGCCCGACTCACAATCTCGGCCGGAACAGCGCCGACCGAAACGTGATTTCGGCCACCGCCTTCACAACCGAAGCATGATTTCGGCCGCAGCTTGCACGGTCGAAACAAAATTTCGGCCGCAACAAGTCACGACCGAAATTATGTTTCGGCAGTGGATTGTGGCGGCCGAAATTATGTTTCGGTCATGACTTCCGCCGCACCTAAATTTCAATCGATCGGGCCTAATTCATCTACGTACGAATAATTTCTACGACAATTTGCTTACCAATCGTGAGAATAGACCCTTTCCTTTCCCTGTTCCTGTCGGCGATCAATTGCAATTTGAGTATTTTCTGTTTTTTAAGTCTGAGTTGGATGTATGATTTGGAAAGTGTTGTGTAAAAAAAGGGCTTTAAATAGAAATTTTTACTGTTTATTATAGTTTTTCTTTTTAAATTAATTTAAATATTATAAAGGCAAAAACGTCTTTTTCCATCCATTTAGGAGGCGGTAACAAGTAAAAAGGGGCGGTAAATAGTAACCCGAAAACTGGGGAATAAAAATCCGAAGCATGTTTACAGCTGTCCCACGGGGAAAGGATAAATCCCCAATCGTCGATTATGAGGAAATGAAACCCTAAATCAATTGAATTGAAATACCAAATCTAATGTGCGAAACGGAAAAAGTAGAAACACCAATAATACACATTAGCTGATTCAATCCCATCGACGCTTTCTTATCCTAAAACCTCCTCACTAGATCTGCTCCCAGTGACATTGAATCGGCTACGTAATATGCATCAAAGTCGAGGTATAGTTGGATTTGAAAAACAGTAAAGGGTTTTTCACGACATCGCTATGGCGGATGCGTTGGCAGTAATTCCAGCGGCTGTTCTTCGTAATCTATCAGATAAACTGTACGAAAAGCGAAAAAATGCCGCCCTCGAGGTACTATTGTTTGACAGTTGTGGATACTTTGGGGTTTTCTTTTTCATCTATTTTTTAGTAATCGTTGGGGCTTGTAGATTTTCTGTTTTGGACAGCAGTTGTCCTTGTGAGGTTTACTGATTCTTTGTTAGGTTGTATTATCGTTTTGCTGTTTGATCTAATTGTAGGTGGAAGGAATAGTGAAGCAGTTAGCTATGGCTGGTGATCATGATAAAGTCACGGCGGTCATTAATTTGTTGGTCAATGAGTATACATACTCACCTCAAGCAAATCATCGTAAGGTGTGCTTTTCTTTTTTCGTTTTCCAGATTGATGTTTACCATTGATTTCAATTTTCAAGTTTGGTTTTAGCGTGTAATGTGCTGTGCTCACAGTAAAATATCATTCTTCTTATTTTTTTCATTCTGTTTATATGCTATTGATTGATCGTGGGTTTAGGGAGGGTTAATTGGCTTGGCGGCAGCAACAGTTGGTTTGACTTCTGAAGCAGCGCAGCATCTTGATGTAAGAACACAACTGAGTGAATTTTTACTGGGATTAGTTTGTAAGATATTGAATTCCCAAGTCTACGAGTTTTTGTAATAACAGTAAATTCTGATGTTGACCAGTCAAAGGGCTGGTATCAAACTATGTTATGTGGTATAATTTCTTGAGTAAACTGGGCATGGAGGCCTCCAGATTCTATGATAGGTCTTGACTCTTGAGAATTGTTTGAGGGATATTGTATCTCATCATGTTTCAGATCATTGTGCAGAAACGAATATAGTTGGGTATTGAAAGATATTATTAGTTGTTGTATCTATCAGGCATTGGTTTCCATTTCATATGCGTGCATTAGCAGAAATTGGTATCCTGTCAAGAATGCATGTTCCGCTGTTTTAATTAACCATGGATTCTCTACACTACTTCCGTTTTCCACTGATAGTTTCTTATTGGAAGACTGTGACTCATTTTTGTCTAATCATCGTCTTCTAGCAAATTGTTCCACCGGTCTTAAGTTCGTTTTCCGATCAAGATAGCCGCGTTCGTTACTATGCTTGTGAGGCTCTTTACAACATTGCCAAGGTGGGAACAGAGGATTAGTGTCGAGTCTCGTTTTTCTCTTGTGTTTGCTCATTCTCTCTGATTTTCAGGTCGTGAGAGGTGATTTTATAGTGTTCTTCAATCAAATTTTTGATGCCCTATGCAAGCTCTCCGCAGATGCAGATCCCAATGTGCAGAGTGCTGCTCATCTCTTGGACAGACTTGTAAAGGTATGATGTGATCTTTCGTCTATAGAAATGTATGTTTTCAGTTCTAGTGATGAGCTATTAAGGAGGAACATATTTGTTTATTTATTTGCATCGTTGTTTGGTTGCAGGACATCGTAACTGAGAGTGATCAATTTAGGTCTGTTTGTTTTGGGCCCCGTTACCACTTCTGTTGTATCAAATCATTAATGATCTTGATTGTTTGTAATTTGGTTTTAACTAACTAAGTTCTACTTTTACAATTGATCTAGTACAGCATTGAAGAATTTATACCTTTGCTGAGAGAAAGAATGAATGTCTTGAATCCGTATGTCCGGCAGTTTTTGGTAGGATGGATTACCGTTTTAGACAGCGTTCCTGACATTGATATGCTTGGGTTTCTTCCAGATTTTCTTGATGGTGAGTGAGTGACGTCGATCATCTTTGGTAATTTGTTGGTGCATTCATGGATATATATTTACATGGACAAATGCACAGGTTTGTTCAACATGCTTAGTGATTCTAGTCACGAGATACGGCAGCAGGCTGATTCAGCACTTTCAGAATTTCTTCAAGAAATTAAGAACTCTCCAGTAAGATTCACATTTTTTAAGTCTCTATTGATTGCCTTAAAGAGGCAGAAGAAATTGACTATAGACCTTTAAGCTTCGGAGAAGAAAGTCAAAAAATTAGAAAGTGATGGTCTCATCTTGGGCAAGCAATACTAGTTTAAAATTATATATTTATCTTTACATGGTCTCCGGCATATTCCTTCATCAATTTACTTACTTTAGAAGGAAATACTCTTCTTGCTAAAATTCTTTCTGAGTGATGATTCTTTCAAAGTCTGTAGATTATGGTCGCATGGCTGAGATACTTGTACAAAGAGCAGCTTCACCAGATGAATTTACCCGACTGACAGCTGTTACCTGGGTAAGTATGTTTCACATTCTTTCCTCTCCCCTATTTGTGATCTTGAAGTGTTACACATGCCCATTGCTTAACTAAGTGAAATTCATTTATTATTCCTCTCCGCAGATAAACGAGTTTGTAAAGCTTGGCGGTGATCAACTTGTTTCTTATTATGCTGATATTCTTGGAGCAATATTACCATGCATATCAGACAAGGAGGAGAAGATAAGAGTGGTAAGTGCATGGCTATTACTAATAGCTAATGCCTGCTGTGGAAATAGTTTGAAAGTTCTCATTTTAGTTGCAATCCATGTTCGTCTTGATGCATTTACCGGTCTATTTTTTCTGTGTTATTTACCTTCATATCTTTAAGAATCTTCAATTAAACCATGGTAAAATTGTAAATCTAATGTGTTCTTTCGCCACTGTTTTTTTTTTTTTTGTGGTTTGCTTGTATCAATTTTACTAATTCCAGGTTGCTCGTGAAACAAATGAAGAGCTCCGAGGGATACACGCTGACCCAGTAGAAGGTTTTAATGTCCGCGATATCCTTTCTGTTTCTAGGAGGTAATAAATTTATTTTGTAATAACATGGTGTTGGAATTTGCTTTTGATTGATGGCGACTGTTATCTGCGATTTGACAGTGGATAATCAGTATGTGAAAAATAAACTATGCGTGTTTACATTTTTTTTATATATCAGGCATCTTTCAAGTGAATGGGGTGCTACTCGCATTGAAGCACTGCACTGGATATCAACTCTATTAAATAGACATCGAACAGAAGTACGCCAGTGATTATTGAATTTTTAATATAATCGCCCCTTCCAACATCAGCATCTCTTTTCTGATGAACTGTGAGCAGGTACTTTCTTTTCTTGGTGACATTTTTGAAACTCTGCTTAAGGCACTTTCAGATCCTTCCGATGAGGTATTTATCTTATATTATTTTTGGTAAAAGAATTGTTTATTATCGAGACGTTAAATTTGTATTCTCTTATATTTTTTATAGACCAGTAGTCAGGTCGCACAAGATTCCAGTTCTGCTCTTTGATCTGAAAAAAACATGATTCCACAGATGTCCTGTGTTCTTTGCTATCATCAACTTTCCGATTGTCTGGAAACTTGTCATTAATTTAGTTGGAGTCAATTGGGGCTGATCATGATATGCTTAAGATGAGTAGTAAGATAGTTTATGAGATTGTGCGACAAGCTTAACATTACCTGAATCAGTATTTTATGTTGCCCACATGGTTAGGCCAACTGCATTGCTTTGGCAGTTTTAGATCTACTAAAGTTTTATTACTGCATCTATATAGCTTCCTTCTCTGAAATCATATTCCGTTCAGGTTGTGCTCTTGGTACTTGAAGTTCATGCTTGCATAGCGAAAGACGAACGACACTTCCACCAGCTCCTTACCTACTTAATTCAAAATTTTCGGCTGGACAACTCTCTCTTGGAGAAGTAAGTCTATTAGTTTTTCTTTTACTTGTGATTCAGATTTATGTAAGTTCTGTATAGGTATGTACTCTTTCTAATAACCGTATGTTTTGCAGACGAGGTGCCTTGATCATTCGTAGATTATGTGTACTTTTAGATGCCGAAACAGTGTATCGAAATTTGTCCATCATACTTAAAGGGGAGCCTGATTTGGAGTTTGCGTCTATTATGGTTCAGGTAATTTATTTGGACGAATTGAAAATGCCTAGTTGTACTGCATGTTTGCATGAAAGATGAATTCATTTATCACGTTTCTCTTCAGGCTTTGAATTTGATTCTGCTGACTTCGTCCGAGTTAGCAAACATCCGTGACCAGTTAAAACAATCCCTGCTGAATGATGATGGGAAAAACTTGTTCCTCTCTCTATATGCTTCGTGGTGCCACTCGCCAATGGCTATAATCAGCCTTTGCTTGCTAGCTCAGGTGAGAATCTTGAGTCTAGATTATGTTCGTAATTGTTAGTATATTATATGTTCTCTTCCTGAGGTATTTCGTTTGGGTTTTAACTAGTCATCATTTATTGACAGGCTTATAAGCACGCAAGTTCGGTCATTCAATCGTTGGTCGAGGAAGATATAAACGTGAAGTTTTTAGTCCAGTTGGATAGATTAATACACCTTCTGGAGACTCCTACTTTCGCTTATCTTAGACTGCAGGTAATGCTGGAATGGATGTATTGGAGATGCATTACATATTTATTTTAAATTTTTTCCAAGTTGAGGGAACACCAAAGTCTACATGCTTTAATTGTTGCTCTTTAATTAAGTGATTTATGGCCTATGGTCATTGTATTTGTGGTCCAAGATACATTTGTTAAATAAGCTCGATACATACAAGTGTATTCGTGCTGTTAGAGAAAATGAGACCAACCTGGCTATAAGGTGTATTTGTTTTCACAAATTCCTGCTATGCTCAGTGAAAATACTTTCGGTTTCTATTTCAGCTTCTTGAACCTGGAAAGTACATTTGGTTGTTGAAAGCATTATATGGTCTTCTGACTTTGCTTCCACAGGTAAGTCAACCAAGATGGGCTCCTTTGTGACTTTGTTATCACATTTGTATATTTGGAAGTACTTTCAGTATTGTCTTTGTTTATGCTTTTTTTCTCCCATTATGGAACTATGCAGCAAAGTGTTGCATTCAAGATTCTCCGAACACGTTTGAAAACTGTTCCACCATATTCATTCAGTGGCGATCAGTTCAGAAGTCTCCCGTCACCTGAACTCACCAATAATGGCAGATCCCAAAATCCCGAAGATGGAGAAATGATTGAAGATCAAGGAAATGGGATAAACTTCGCATCATCACTTCAACATTTTGCCAAAGTTCAAGAACAGCACCGACTCAATCTGAAGTTGCAAGCAGTATCTAATAGCTACAATTCTACGTCTTCTACTTCGAAGGTTAGCAAACTTCTTCACATAAGCTACCTGACTGTTGATACACAGTTTTCTTAGAATAGATATGCCGACTGTATTTACTTGTTTATACCTACAGGACGATGCACAAAGAGTAGAAGAATCGAAGCGATCTTCGCCAATTCCAGAAATGAACAGAGCACCTTCACGATCCCCAAGAAGAGGACCCGGCCAGTTATAACTTTCTAAATTCTTTCCTTGGGTCATTCAGTATCACTCGGTGATGAAAATTTCCTGGTAATAATTTCTAAATTGTATATTCCCATTTAAAGGAAAACAAACTCAGGGTTGTCTTTGATTTGGTGGGTTTTTTGTTGTAAATATACCCGTGTGGTTCTTTTTTTTTTATTAAAAACCACCTGGGTGAAATGACTATAAAGTGTTGAGGTTAGGACAGATTGTTTTCCTGCTTGTTACAACAATTATTGTTTATTTATGAAATTCGAGCTTCTGCTGCATCATTATAATAGATATTATTGCATATTGTCCCGATACATCTTCCATATGACAACCCAAAATCATCATAGGCAGGCAGATTTTATGTACCTATACAGACAGACACACAGCCCTTTGTTAGCCAAAACCAATTCCAAAGAACTCCATTACCATACATAATGTTAAAAGAGTCTCCCAAATATTCTTAAACTTTTTCACAGTGCATAAATCTTCTTCTCATCAGAGTTATACTCTTCCTCTAAATCCGAGAAATTCGCAGAGTACGACCAAGAAAACGACTTACTCCCACTCGCCCTTCTAATCCTCCTCTGCGAATCATTCCCCCCAAACATTCCAAAATGCTGTCTGAACACAAAGTAACACAACCCAATCAAAGTCCCGACAATCATAGGCCCTCCCACCACCGTAACAGTCGTGGCCATCCAAGAACTCTTCTTACCCACAACAACAAAAGATATCGCCAAGAACGCCCCACAAGTGCTAACGCACGCCGCCCACATAAGCTTATTCACCACCATAACCACCCTCTTCTGAGCCCTAGTGTCCCAAGCCACCAAAGTTATCTGAACCACCACCACAGATAAAGACAGGAAAAGGGCCATTGTGTTCAAAAGGGCGAACACTCGAAAAGCAACCGTATGGGCTATATAAGCTCTTCCCACTTCTTTGCCCTCAGTTAGGTACTGTCCCGGCAAGTTGAATAGGGCAACGAAGGCTATGGAAGCCACTAAGACAGCCACGACAGTTACTGAGTTTATAGTGTTTTGGACAGCTTCTCTGTGGATTTTCTTGAGCTCTTTTGCAATGCCTGAGACCCTTCTCTGTGTTTTCTCGTTCTGTATGAGTTGGGACTGTACTTCGTGCTTTATATCGCTGACTGTTCTTCTTAGTTCAATGGCTTCGTCGCGTTGGTTTAGGTTTCTTGCATGTTTTGCGCCTGCTTCTTGCAAGGACTCTTTGATTATCAACGAGGATGTCCCATAAGGGAGCTTCTCTGCTATGTCCATGGCTGTTTCTTGCTGGTTGTTCACTGCGTTTATCTCTATGGATCGATAGGTGAGCAGTAGGCTGACTATCTGGAAAAAAAAAAGACACAAAGATCATCAGCAACTTATATTGAGTGGTAAGAAGATTATCTATCACTGGACGAAGAGATATATACCTGAGAACGGTTTTTTCTTGTGGCTATATGAACAGCAGTATTCCCCATCCTATCCCTTTCGTTTAGTATCGAATGATCAGCTTCTATAAGCTCCTCTACCACGGCGACACTCTGGCCTTTCACCGCCATGTGAAGGGCAGTTTGGCCTTTCTTGTCCTTTATGGAGACAATCCCAGGATCATGTCCGATTAGTGCTTTGACTACGTCTAATTTTCCATATCTTGCGGTGTTGTGAAGGGCTGTCTTTCCATTGTTCCTCACTATTCTTATCGAAGATCCGTCTGCATCTAATATGGCGTTTACTACATCCAAGTGTTCTTGCACGGCGGCTGAGTAAAGAGGGCTCGTGTTAGATGAGTTGCAGATTCTGCAAAGCTCGGGGCATCTGCTCAGAAGCTGCTTCACAATCCCTGTAAGAAAGTAGATTAAGATCAATTGGTAAGACACTCAAATCAAGAGAAAATAATCAGTTCAATTCGAGGGTTTTTGTGTCCTAAAATCGATGTGCAATAAGAAGAAAGAACAGCTCTGTGTGAAGATGGATTAAGAACACAAGGTAAGAGGCTCAGATCAAGAGAAATAATCAGTTCAATTGGAGGGTTTTTTTTGCCCTAAAATCAGTACGCAATAAGAAGAAAAAACAGCCCCGAGTGAAGATGGATTAAGAACACAGTTAAGAGGCTCAAATCAAGAGGAATAATCAGTTCAATTCAGGGTTTTTTGTGTCCTAAAATCGATGTGCAATAAGAAGTAAAAACAGCCCCGTGCGAAGATGGATTAAGAGCACAAGTCAGAGGCTCAAATCAAGAGGAATAATCTGTTCAATTCGAGGGTTTTTTATGTCCTATAATCAATGTGCAATGAGTGAATTAAAAGAGAAATATATACATACATACACCTACCTATATGCCCCTTCGATGCTGCGACATGGAAAGCATTCATATCAGATTTAGCCCTTATTTTAACAGTCTCAAAGTCGCAGAAATTTAGCAGATAAGCGAAGACATCAAGAAAATTGTTCTCAGCAGCTAAGTACAGAGCAGTTGCCTTCTCATCGTTCTGTATGGTCATCAGAGAAGATGGGTCCGAGCCTTCGTTTTGGATGAGGTTCTTTAGATTGTCGAGATCGTTAGATCGGACGGCTGAGAAGAAAGATTGGTGGGTTATGAACCTCAGATATTTGGAGGAGGAAGACTCCATTGTTGAGCAACTGCAACAAGAAGAACGCAGCAGCAGCAGCAGCAGCAGCACACAAAAACGATTCTTTGTTTCTTGACAGCGTTTAGCTTTTTCCTTCCTTTTCCATGTGAGTCTTCTATGCGTTGATTGAAGTTAAAATGATTCTATTTTTTTCCTCCTCTTTATGATCTGATGTTGTTGAAATTTGTGGAGATGAGTTCTTTCGACAAAATTTGTTGTCCGTTTATGGCAGGATGAGAGAGAAAGTGTTGGATTGTGATGTGACTGTGAGTGTGTGTGAGAGAGAGAGAGAGAGAGAGAGAGAGAGAGAGAGAGTAGCATTGACTCGAAGAACTGCAAGAAAATTTCCTTTCACTTCTTTATTGTTATTTTCGGTTCTTTTTTCTTTTTGCCAGTAAAAATTGTTATGTTTTCTTCATTATTAAGACTGAAGAAGCTGAAATTGAGTTCCTTCCTTCAATTATTTTTTTAAGTACCGTTTGAAAATTTATTCCTGTTCGGTACCTAAAAAGCTCTTTTCAGCATTAAATGGACGAAAATACCCCCTTTTCACATATTCAAAGAAGCTGGATAATTATTTTCGCATGAATTATACCAAAAAAAATTAGTTATTATACCAACAAAATTGGACATTGTACCATAAAATGTTAAAATTATATCATCTGTTTTCGTTATTATACCAGTAAATAGCATTATTATAATTTACAGCGAAATTTAACGTAGTTATACCAACTGATTTTGCAATTATACCACAAATTATAGAAATTATACCATCTGTTTTAGTAATTATACCAACAGAATTATACACTATACCGGTTTTGTATAATAATGAGAACAGATGATAATTAGAATAACAGTTGGTATAATGTCCAATTTAAATAGCGTTATTATAATTTACAGCGAAATTGAACGTTATACCAACTGATTTTGCTATTATACCAGAAATAGAAATTATACCATATGTTTTTGGTTATTATACCGGTAAATAACGTTATTCGAATTTTATACAGTGAAATTGGACGTTATACCAACTAATTTTAAAATTATATCAGAAACTTTAGAAATTATACTGTTGTCGTAATTATACCAAC